>OX422213.1:199858668-201183459 GCA_949130495.1 Sambucus nigra | reverse complement strand
TTTACGGCGTACACTCAAACCGGGAGCCCCGTGACTACGCGGTCGGTTCCTACGAGTCACATTGGTCCCGTGCGAGGTGTTCGTGACTCTTATGGGACCGTTTTGTGGCTGTTTTACGTTTTCACCCTTCGATTGCATGTTTTTATGCTCAAGTCTAACTTTTTGAAAATTTACGTTGTACACTCAAACCGGGAGCCCCGTGACTACGCGTCCGGTTCCTACGAGTCACATTGGTCCCGTGCGAGGTGCTCGTGACTCTTACAGGACCGTTTTGTGTGTGTTTTACATTTTCACCCTTCGATGGCATGTTTTTATGCACAAATCTAATTCTGAAAAATTTCTATCGTACACTCAAGTCGGGATCCTCGTGACTAATCTGTCAGTTCCTAAGAGTCACAATGGTCCCATGCGACGTGTTCGTGACTCTTACGGGACCGTTTTGTGCCTCTTTTACGTTTTCACACTTCGATGCCATGTTGTAATGCTTAAGTCTAATTTTTTTGCAAATTTACGTCATACACTCAAACCGGGAGCCCCGTGACTACGCGGTCGATTGCTATGAGTCAAAGTAATCCCGTACGAGGTGTTCGTGACTCTTACCGGTTGTTTTACATTTTCACCCTTCGATGGCATGTTTTTATGCTTAAGTCTAACTTTTTACAAATTTACATCGTACACTCAAACCGGGAGCCCCGTGATTACGCGGTCGGTTCCTACGAGTCACATTGGTCCCGTCCGAGGTCTTCGTGACTCTTACCAAACCGTTTTGTGGTTGTTTTACATTTTCACCCTTCGATGGCATGTGTTTACGCTTAAGTCTAACGTTTTGCAAATTTACGTCGTACACTCAAACCGGGAGCCCCGTGACTAACCAGTCGGTTCCTACGAGTCATATTGGTCCCGTGCGAGGTGTTCGTGACTCTTACCGAACCGTTTTCTGGTTGTTTTACGTTTTCACCCTTCGATGCCATGTTTTTATGCACAAGTCTAATTTCTGCAAATTTACTTCGTACACTCAAATCGGGAGCTCCGTGACTACGCGGTCGGTTCCTATGAGTTACATTGGTCCCGTGCGCGGTGTTCGTGACTCTTACCGAACTTTTTTGTGGCTATTTTATGTTTTCACCCTTCGATGGCATGTTTTTATGCTTAAGTCTAACTTTTTGCAAATTTACGGCGTACACTCAAATTGGGAGCCCCGTGACTAATCGGTCGGTTCCTACGAGTCACATTGGTCCAGTGCGAGGTATTCGTGACTCTTACCGGACCGTTTTATGGTTGTTTTACGTTTTCACCATTCGATGCCATGTTTTTACGCACAAGTCTAATCTCTACAAATTTATGTCGTACACTCAAATCGGGAGCCCCGTGATTACGCGGTCGATTCCTTCGAGTCACATTGGTTCCGTGCGAGGTGTTCGTGACTATTACTGGACCGTTTTGTGACTGTTTTACGTTTTCACCCTTCGATGGCATATTTTTATGCTTAAGTCTAATTTCTACAAATTTACGTCGTACACTCAAATCGGGAGCCCCATGACTACGCGGTCGATTTCTATGAGTCACATCGGTCCCATACGAGACGTTCGTGACTCTTACCAGACCGTTTTGTGGTTGTTTATATTTTCACCCTTCGATGGCATGTTTTTATGCTTAAGTCTAACTTTTTTCAAATTTACGTCGTACACTCAAATCGGGAGCCCCGTGACTACGCGACCAATTCCTACGAGTCACATTAGTCCCGTGCGAGGTCTTGGTGACTTTTACGGGAAAGTTTTGTGGTTGTTTTATGTTTTCACACATATTTTTATGCTTAAGTTTAATTTTTTGCAAATTTATATCGTACACTCAAACCGGAAGCCCGTGACTACGCGGTTGGTTCCTACGAGTCACTAAGGTCCCCTGCGATGTGTTCGTGACTCTTATCGGACTGTTTTGTGCTTGTTTTATGTTTTCACCCTTCAATTGCATGTATTTATGCTTAAGTCTATTTTTTTTGCAAATTTACGTCGTGCACTCAAATCGCCCCGTGCCTATGCAGTCAGTTCCAATGAGCCAAATTGGTCCCGTGCGAGTGCTCGTGACTCTTACGGGACCGTTTTGTGTTGGGTTTACATTTTCATCCTTCGGTGGCATGTTTTTATGCACAAGTCTAATTTTTGCAAATTTATGTTGTACACTCAAATCGGGATCCCTGTGAATAACCGGTCGGTTACTGAGAGTCACAATGGTCCCATGCGAGTTGTTCGTGACCCTTACGGGACCATTTAGTGGTTGTTTTACATTTTCAGACTTTGATGGCATGCATTTATGCTTAAGTTTAACTTTTTGCAAATTTACGTCGTACATTCAAACAGGAAACCCCGTGACTACGCGGTCGGTTCCTACAAGTCACATTGGCTTGGGTGAGAAATTCGTGACTCTTACGGGACCGTTTTGTGGCTGTTTTATATTTTCACACTTCGATGCCATGTTTTTATGCTTAAATCTAACTTTTTGCAAATTTACGTCGTACACTCAAATCGGGAGCCTCGTGACCAATCGCTCGGTTCCTACGAGTCACATTGGTCCAGTGCGAGGTGTTCGTGACTCTTACGGGATCGTTTTGTGTTTGTTTTATGTTTTCACCTTTCGATGGCATGTTTTTATGCTTAAGTCTAATGTTTGACAAATTTACGTTGCACACTCAAACCGGGAGTCACGTGACTGCGCGGTCGGTTCCTACCAGTCACATTGGTACCGTGCATGGTGTTCGTGACTCTTACTGGACCGTTTTGTGGCTGTTTTATATTTTCACCCTTCGATGCCATGTTTTTATGCTCAAGTCTAACTATTTGCAAATTTACGTCGTACACTCAAACCGGGATCCCCGTGACTACACGGTCGGATACTACGAGTCACATTGGTCCCGTGCGAGGTGTTCGTGACTCTTGCCGGACCGTTTTGTGGTAGTTTTATGTTTTCACACTTCAATGGCCTATTTTTACGCACAAGTATAACTTTTGCAAATTTACGTCGTACACTCAAATCGAGGGCCCCGTGACTACGCAATCGATTCCTACGACTCACATTGATCCTGTGCGAGGGGTTCGTGACTCTTATCGGACCGTTTTGTGGCTGTTTTACATTTTCACCCTTCGATGGCATGTTTTTATGCTTAAGTCTAACTTTTTGCAAATTTACGTCGTACACTCAAACCGGGAGCCTCGTGACTACGCGGTCTTTTCCTACGAGTCACATTGGTCCCGTACGAGGTGCTCGTGACTCTTACAGGACCGTTTTGTGTGTGTTTTATGTTTTCACCCTTCGATGGCATGTTTTTATGCACAAATCTAATTTTGGCAAATTTACGTCGTACAATCAAGTCGGGATCCCCGTGACTAACCGATCAGTTCCTAAGAGTCACAATGGTCCCGTGCGAGGCGTTCATGACTCTTACGGGACCGTTTTATGCATGTTTTATATTTTCACACTTTATTTGGAAAATTTACATCATACACTCAAATCGGGAGCCACGCGACTACGCGGTCGTTTCCTATGAGTCACATTGGTCCCATCCGAGGTGTTCGTGACTCCTACGGGACCTTTTTTTGTTTGTTTTACGTTTTCACCTTTCGATGGTATGTTTTATGCTTAAGTGTAATTTTTTACAAATTTACGTCGCACACTCAAATCGGGAGCCTCGTGATTACGCGGTCGGTTCCTACGAGTCACATTGGTCCCGTCCGAGGTCTTCGTAACTCTTACCGGACCGTTTTGTGGTTATTTTACGTTTTCACCCTTCGATGGCATGTGTTTACGCTTAAGTCTAACGTTTTGCAAATTTACGTCGTACACTCAAACCGGGAGCCCCGTGACTAACCCGTCGGTTCCTACGAGTCACATTGGTCCCGTGCGAGGTGTTCGTGACTCTTACCGGACCGTTTTCTGGTTGTTTTACGTTTTCACCCTTCGATGTCATGTTTTTACGCACAAGTCTAATTTCTGCAAATTTACTTCGTTCACTCAAATCGGGAGCCCCATGACTACGCGGTCGGTTCCTATGAGTTACATCGATCTAGTGCGAGGCGTTCGTGACTCTTACCGGACCATTTTGTGCTAGTTTTACGTTTTAACCCTTTGATTGCATGTTTTTATGCTTAAGTCCAATTTTTTCGCAAATTTACGTCGTACACTCAAACCGGGAGCCTCGTAACTTCGCGATCGGTTCCTACGAGTCACATTGGTCCCTTGCGAGGTGTTCGCGACTCTTACCGGACCGTTTTGTGTTTATTTTACGTTTTCAGCCTACGATGGCATGTTATGATTAAGTCCAACTTTTTGCAAATTTACGTCATACACTCAAATCGGGAGCGCCGTGACTACGCGGTCCGGTCCTACGAGTCACATCGATCCCGTGCGAGGCGTTCATGCCTCTTACGACACCGTTTAGTGAATGTTTTATGTTTTCACCCTTCGATGGCATGTTTTTATATTTAAGTCTAATTTTTTTGCAAATTTACGTCGTACACTCAAATCGGGAGCCCTATGACTGCACGGTCAGTTCGTACGAGTCACATTGGTTCCGCGCGAGGTGTTCGTGACTCTTACCGGACCGTTTTATGTTTGTTTTACGTTTTCACCCTTCGATGCCATATTTTTATGCTTAAGTCTAAATTTTTTGCAAATTTACGTCGTACACTCAAACCGACCGTACCGTATTATTATAATTATTTTTCTTGAATCGTATCGTAAATTGAGAACTCTATGAATTGAAAATTATATTGTGAGATCTGATAAAAATGTTAAAAATAAATTCAATAATAAATAAATTTATACATATTCATGTATAATTTAGATTCAATGAAAAAATAACCTCAACACAAACAAATCGTTAACTTCCATGAACATGTATACATATTCATGTATAATTTAGATCCATTACTATTGACCTAGACAAAACCAAAACACAACTTCACATATACAAACATAGTTTCAAATCACGACCCCTACGCATCATACCTCCAATCAGGAATCCCACACAAAACGTAAGAAAAAACTAAATTCTATAAAAAATAACTTTGGAATCTTTCATAAACACCAAAACTACCCTATCCAGCTGACCCTCCCCAAAATCCAACTCCTAACCCATCCGAAAGCAACCCCAAACCATCTCCGGCCACATCCCAATCCAAAATCCGGCAACCCGCTGCCAAATTCGTCGGCCAACCTCCATCCGCCAACAAACCTCCAAATCAAATCAACCTCCACTAACCTGACATCCAACTTCGGACCTGCCCAAACCTGGATCTACTTCCTAACCTGGTTAGAACCCAAACCCACCATCCCACACAAACTCCGGCCATTGACCCGTGACCCTGGCAACATGTCAAAAGCATGCCCAATTGAAAATTTGTATGTACTAATCTTTTTCTCCTCCATAGAGGAAAAAATTGTATTGAATAATAATTTTGTTATTTAAAAAAAACTCGAATACAAAAAAATCTCTTGAATCAATCAAATGGCAAACAAAAGCCCAAAAAAAATATCGAAGGTAACACACCTATTTTCATCACCACCACTCCATATCTTGTGAATCATAAATGGATGAAAAAGCCCATTAGTGAACATTTTATGGATGAATGAGGTATTAAAAAAGTAACAAACTATTGATATAACACTATGAATGACAATAGAACAAAATTATGAATAAGAGGGAATGCACATGCGGTTCAATACAAATATAAAGATACTCGAGAATTTTTTTTCTCTCTAACTATAAAAAAGAAAACAACTCAAATATTTCTTCAAATACCTAATAAACAAAAGATGAATATGATGGAATACAAAAAATTTGATTCAACTATAAAAAATAAAATTAGTTATACATTTTTCCAAACACATAATAAACAAAAAATGAAGATATAGGAAACCAAACTGCGAACAAAATACTGATTAGATTTGCATGTACACAATGATATGAGGATGTATTCCAATTGAAAAATCCAAAGTATTCAAGAAAAAAGCAACAAAATACTGATTAGATGACAAGTACACAAAGTATCCAATTGAAAAAACCAAAATTGCGAACAAAATACTGATTAGATGACAAGTACACAAAGTATTCAAGAAAAAAGTAGCAAACCAATAATAAGACATTTTTTATTGAAGCAAATATCTAGAAATTGAATTTCGCGTGCGCGTGGGTGTGTTCGGTTGTGTGCGTGTGCGTGTGCATGTGTGAGGAGTGGAGGTCATAGAGGAACCTACTACGGTGGTCGGCGGTGGAGCAGAGATGAGGAACTGCTATGGTGGTCGGGTGGTGGTGCTGAGATGAGGAGCGGACGTCTTCGAGAGAGCGAGGGAAATCGAGAGAAAGGGAAAGCAGGGTTTAGTTTAGGTTTTTGTTTATTAAGATTTTAATGTATTTTAAATATTAAAATTATGTAAAAAATACTTTTGGCAACCAGGAATCCTTGTTGCCCAAAGTCCCTCGCTTTTGGCAACATTAGGTTATGTTGTAGAAACTTATTCCACTTTTGGCAACACCACACAATGATGCTAAACCTTCAAATAATTTCCCTTCCTCACTCTACTAGTATCTCGCTTGAAATTTTAACTGTTGGCAACACGCTTTATTTTATGTTGCCAAAAGTACAGTGTAAAATGGACTTTTGGCAACATAATTAAGATTGTGTTGCCAAAAGAGTATCTTTGGCAACAAAAATAGCTTGTGTTGCTAAAAATTATTGCTAATGGTGCAAATTCTTGTAGTGTTTGAAGTTTTAAGTGAATCCAACGAAGATATTCAAATGGATAATAAATCCCTTATTTTTTATAGGGAAGATTTTGAGAAGATATATCTTAAACCTGTTACTATTCCTCTCGATGATAATGATCCCAAGTCCATCCTGACCACTGTAGAAATTTCTTTAAGGGATTTTGAATTGGACGAACAAGCTATCCAAGATCTTCAAAGGCTTTTGAACTAGGAGGCTTTAGATATGAGACTTCATAAATTATAATAATAGATATATCAAGAGCAGGATCTTTATCAATATTTGTGGGAAACTTATCACAAATTTGTAATTCATATGTTCCTTCACTTAGCCGATTTTAAATAATTGGGAAAAGGCTTTGTTGAGTTGAGTTGAGATGTTCCTTCACTATTATGCCTTAACTCTTGTTCACCCTTGAGGGATTTAAACTCCAATGTTGTAACGTTTTGTTTTGTTATGTCAAAGTGAAGCGCATCAGTCTTTTTTTGACATGTTTTGAGTGTGTTTTTGTGGAGTTTGGATGTTAACTTATTTAAATCTTTTATTTTATTAAAAAAATAATTTCTTTGCGCAATTTTATTTTTCCAATTGTATCGGTATTATGGATAAATGATATTAATTATTTCAAATAATGGTCACATCATCCTTATAAGCCTTAAACAAAAAGTCTCTTTGCACTTCGAAGAAATATTATTAACCAAATATGGGTAAAATTGGGATCTCACTAGCTAAAATTTAATCATCTTCGTTATTTTAGCATAAAAATTATCTTACAACACTTAAATCACAATTTTACAACTTATAAGTGTGAGGAATCTATTCCACTAACTTATCACTCAAATTTTGGAGGGAACTATTGGACACGCGACCACGTTAACTTGCCCACCATGATATAAGTACCACTTTGATTAAAAAAAAAGCCACTTTTGGTCTTCGTCTTCCTCTAATGCTCATTCACTCTTGTTAATCCTTTTCTAGCCATTCTTCTTTTCAAATAATTGATTTCATATGGCTTCTAGATTTACACAGTTATTGACATCTCTTATTTATAGGGTTTTTCTCCTGTGGGGAATATGTTCACCCATATACGCTTGAACCATAATCTGTCTTTTTTCTCAAAGTGGATAACTCCCAACTATCTTTTACTACTTTCAAAAAGAAATATCAGAAATTTTCTAGGCCAGTTAACAACTAGGAGTATTATTGCTTTATTCTCTTTTGGTTATCTAGGCATGCCCTTTGTGACAAATCCCATTGTGTGATTTTAGTACCTTCTTTCAATGCCAATGCTCTGGTTGCTAAATGGAAGCTTGCCCTAGCTTTTTCCTTTTTGATATATCTTTATAAGATTTATTATGGTATGACTCGGACCTTTTTAATGGTAAACAAGGTGGTTCCTTGTGGTCCTTATAGAAGTGACTAAATGCTTATATTCCTAAGAATGTCCATTAGGCATTAGGTAGAGAAATTCACAGCTATAGAAGAACATATTACAGTTGCTACTTGCCAATAAAACCTTTAAAGAAAATCTGGCCATGTGTTATAAGGTTGACCACGAGTCGAGTTACCAAACTTCTCAAGCCCATAATGGAGATTTTTCTTAAGCAAATGCTTAACTGGATAGTTCCCCTTTTTAAAAGATCTGGTTTTGATAAGGCAGTTTCTGACAACTGGGGAATTTTTTTGATTACCAGATACTTGTTATGTGCCCCCCCCCCCCCCCCCCCCCCACAGCAAAAAAAAACATGCAAACCTATGAGGGAGCTATATCTGTTTGCCCAATTCTTAAGGTAGTATAGCCTAGTCAAAGCTATCCCGGTGCCTAGGAAGAGATTTGTGCAATCTTTTTGTTTTCACTAGGTCCTCTTATGTAACCAAGGAGGTTATTGTGGGGAGCTTGTTGAGTTATCAAGAGGTACTTTGAACTTTATTTTGAGGGCCTCTACCTTTTCTATTGGGACCATTACTTTCTTTGAAAATTTGTGGTTTAACCATATGGATATTCACATAAAGCCTCTTTCCATGCATTTAAAAGATCTCCCCTTCACTTTTGGTATGGAAATTATACTAATGTTCTTGGACCATTTAATGACTGATCCAATCGATTTTCAGGTGTAGAGCAAGTGAGAGAACTAGTAGATAACTTTGTCTCAATTCGGGAGAGTTTGCCCACTAAGGCTAAAGTCTCAACTATATCCTCATCTCTTTGAAGAATAGGATATTTCTCCTACTTACAAGAAAAATGACTTTTAGTTGCAAATCAAAATTGTGATTAGTCGTTAAAAATTTTCCACTAAATCATTTAGTGGAAAAAAAAATTGTTACAACTTTGCTACTAAAGACCTGTTGCTAATACCTTTAGTGACATTTTTAGGCATTTGCTGCAAAATGTTCAAATTCAGTGGCAAACAGATTTTTCTACTGCATGATGTACTTTTAGTGGCAAATTATTTGCTACAAAAAACGATCAAAATTGCCACCAAATACATGATATTTGCCACTAAAAGGTTCTTTTAGTAGAAAATATAAGATTTGCTACTGAAACTAAATTTTTGCTTGAGGTAAAGATAGTTTTATGCCAATTCCGATTTGCCACTAAAAATATTTTTCTTTACCTAATTATTGCCTCTAATAATAGTTATTGCATTCAATCTTCATATTTTATGCCTAAAATTGCAAATAAGTTTTTTTTATAGAAGACTCTAAGAGGACAGTGATGAGGATGATGTTATGGATTTACCTCGGGGGATAAATCCTTTTGTGATGAAGGCAACATCTGAAAATATGAGAGATGAAGAAGAGGAAGATGAACAAAAATATGCATTAAGCTTTGAAGCACATGCCCAAAAGACCTTTAGCTTATTCTTCCATTCAGTCATCTTCATACATCTCTATTCATGTTGTTGAACCCCCGAACCAGTTGTTTGGAGAGATTTTAAGGAAGGAAACTAGATCCAAGAGTCTCCCCTTTAAGGCATGGGAAAATGATATATCCCCCACTTCGAATGTAATTTAAGGGATTCATCGTATTACACGTTATGTCACACTCCTATTTCACTTTGTAGTGTTTTCAGTGGGTTATTGATCTAACATTATTTTTGTTATTTTAGGATTTCAATGCATCCATGTTGAAGATTCCATGACTATGGGGGACTCTTTACCTCCCAGGCCTCTTATGCCTAGCATGAAGGTTATTGAGGTTTTGATACTTTAGGTTAGGGATTAAGATGTCACTTCTAATTATCCAAATTTAGTTGATGAAGATACAGTAACTTACTTTTTTTATCCTATTTAAATAGATCCCTTGAGTCACTAACTCCCCCAGATGACTCACCCCACCAAAAGGAATCAAGTGCACAAGATGTTATAATTAATGTCAAGTTCATGTCCCCTGAGGAGCTAACTGGAGAGATTACAACACATTCTCTCTCAGGGTCCTTCCTCTTACGTGTCATCAGTTTTTCCTGTTGAGGTGGCTTAATAATTGAATGAATTTCTTGGGGCTGGTGCTTTTAAATAAATATGCCATTTGGACCCCTTTCAGGCCTCAAAGGTACTTCAAATCTTTAAAAGAGTTACTTTTGAGGCGTTGGATGATTTCACGTTCCCTTCTAGGTTTCAGATGGCTTGTGAGAATCTATATAGGGATAACTAGGTTGACGCTTAAACTAGCAAAGAAATGATAAAGTTTACATTCTCATTATCATTCTCATTTCATATATCTTTAAAGACCCAAGTTAAGGAAGTAAAAATTCTTTTAGTAAAAAATTATGCTCAATTTTCTTCTCAAAACTTTGTAGCTTCTAATCTCCTTAAGGCTTTTCAACCTAAGAAAGATTTCCAAGAAATATCTTTTTTAGATAGGAGAGAGTTGGAATAGGAGATAGCTAACGCGAAGGTTGAATTATCCAGAACTAATGAAGAGGTAATATATTTGTCTTTAAAGCTGAACTCCATGGTGGCTAAGTCTCTTCATTTGATGTTAGTCAACTTTAAATTTTGGAATAGAAATTATTGTACCAAAACTTTTGGACCAATTTTAAGTCCTTCATACTTCAATATTTTATGGACAAATGAATGAAATATATTATTTATGGTGTGCCTAATTTACCATCTTGTTTCCTATGTTGTCAGGTAATAAGGTTTTAAAAATCTGGCATTAGTTTTTCGCATGTGTATGTGATCATTCAAGTCTTTGAGGTGATAGGACACACCTTTGATTACTTTATATATATATCTGGAATGGCCCCTCCCATTAAGTAGACCAGTTTCAATATGTAGATCTCTTGACTCTAGTGGAAGAACAATTGTCCACATTAGATCTCCTTCATTAAATATTTTTTTTGGTAATTTTCAACCACCTTTTTTTCTTTTCGACCAAAATAATATTTAATTCTCTGACCCTTTATTAATATATGTTTATTATTTCTTTGTACATGGACCGGTTATAACCTTCAATTTTCAGCTACAACCCTTAATGAATTCAGTGTAATTTCTACGGGGAAGTGTAGCATCAAGTCCATATTTCAAGGCATAAGCGGTTATCCTTGTACTTGATCTTTTAGAAATTTTATACCCATTTAAATTCAGGTAATAAGTTATGTCAATCTGATGAATTGTTTTCAATAACCTTACTCAAAGTGTCTTTTATCACTTAATTGTTAGCTTATGCCTCCTATTTGACTGGGCATAATATTGTGCTGATTTTGTTAAGGCTATCCCTAACCTATAGGTAAAAGTCAATTACCATTTCTTCCTAAAAACTACTCGCAATGCTGAAGTGATAGTTTGAGAAATCGAAAATCTATACATAATGTCTTATACAAAATTAACTACTTCATTTTTCGTCACTAACTGTAAGGACTTAGCTTCAACCCATTTGGTGAAGTAGTCAGTTACCACTATTATGAAACCATGTAGCTTCGAAGATAGAGGATATATTTTTCCAATCACATTTATTTCCCATCCTCAAAATGGATAAGGTTTCACCACATATTGGAGGTTAACTGACATATACATAGTTAATGGATCTTCATTGACTACTCTCTAAGCCTTAATGTTAGGATCAATTAAATATTCGATTATGGGCTTTCTTTAGTCTTCATCAGCATCAATATTACTAATTTCCACAAGGGGGAACCTATTTTGAAGTAAATCTAGTAATTTTTCGATTTAATTCAATTTTAAAAATCAAAACCTTTTTGAGCCATTTTGTTAGATTCTTCGTTTGAAAAATTAGGAATGTAATTGAGCGAAACCTCATGAATTTTTATAATAAATGTAAGGTTGTTCGGTTGTAAATGGTTAACCCATCACTCTTACACCTATACTAATAGTTAACTATTTTATAACCAATTAAGAATCCCCATAGATTTCAATTATAGAGGCTTTGAAACTTTAAGGGATTTCCAAGCCCATTATGACTATTTCATATTCTATTTACTTATTTGAACTTGAATTGCTTTCCAGCCTATATACATGTTTATATTTGATATGGTCAGGGATGTCTATGACTATTCCTATTTTTAACATGATTTAAATCTCAGAACCACCAAACCATAGTTTCCAAAGGCTTGGGGATATATGTCCTAACTCATATTATCCCTCAGACTTATTCTCATAAGGGTGTCTACTAAGAAGTCAACCAAGGCCAGACCTTTTACTAAATTTTGAGGAACATAGCATAACGATAACTCTTAAGGAGATAAACCCCATTTACTAATATTGTTTCTTAAAATAGGCTTAGTAACCATAAATTTGATTAAACTAAAATTTGAGATTAGATAGACTTGTTCAGGAAATAGTTAATATTTAGTTTCGTAACTGCGAATTACGAGGTTAAACATAGTTTTTACATTAAGCAATATTTACTTTCGCAATTATTTAGCAATCTACTATGAAAATGGATAACATTTTCCTTCTTTTCTTCATTGTAGCCAATAACACCACAGTTGAAGACTCAACAACAACTATGTAGAGCTTTAAAGTCTTGTTATCCCTTGGTGGATCTAGAGGTTTGTCCAACTATTCTTTAATCGTTTAGAATGCTCTTTTATGTTCTTCTCCCCAATACAATTCTTCATGATCTTTTATCTTTAAAGAGGGAGAAAATATTTTATTTTTTTTCGTAACATTGAAAATAAATCTTCGAAGTAAATTAACCTAGCCTAAAAATCTTTGCAATTATTTTTTGGTTTGAAGAGCCTTACTTTCATTTATAGCTTTAGATTTTATTTTATCCATTTGAATTCATTTGTTGTGTACCAAATAACCTATAGGAAATTTTCGACAGAAACTCCAAAGACACATTTCAAATGATTACGATTCGATTAGTAAAGCATCATCCTTTCAGAAGATTTTTCCAAATACTTTATATGGTCTGGTGTGGTTTTGGACTTCATAATTATTTCATCAATGTAACATTTCAAAAAGATGTCAACCATATCATGAAAAATAGTATTCATTCCCCTTTGATAAGTTTTCCCTTTATTCATCATACCAAAAGGCATTTTTACCCACTCCAGTGTTCTAAGATTACCTACACATCTAAATATAGCCATGTGCACATATCTTCCTCAATTACACATATTTATTTGTACCCACAATAGCCATCTATTACTGAGATACTAGCATGGCCACCAGACCGGTCAAAAATAGATCAACCACAAGCATTGGGTACTCATCCTTAGGTGTTGCTATATTTAAATTCCTGAAATCAATACAAACCCTTAGTTTGTCATTCTTCTTTATGAAAGGGTCTACAATAGTCATTCAACATACCTCACTATTTGAATGAACCCAACTTTTGAAAATCTTTCAATTTTTTCTTTTATTCCTATTATAACTTCTAGGGTCATTTGTTGATGAAATTGTTTTAGAGGCTTGTATCCTTCTTTGATTGATAGTTTATGTTCCATCAATTCCAAACCTAGAAATTAATCATATTCCCTAAAAAAATATCTTTTGATATGTGATGAAAATATATGGCCAACTTATCTTCTACACTACTAAATTTAACACTCATATAATTTATTCTTTTATTTTGTTTAGTTCCTAAATTTATATCCACCAACTGATCTAGTTTGTCAATTTTTAAATCTTCATAATCAATAGGCGAATCCGAAAATTCATCCAAACCTAAGGTCTTTTATTCTTCTTTGTCTTCTTCGAATATATATAGTCAACCTTATTCACAGTCTTTTCCTCGTTGATTCAATTTTCTATTTCAAATCCTCTAAATTTATACAAGACCAATTCCATTTAAAAAATATTTTTCATTTTCATATGGTCCTATTAGATCAAAAATCATTTATTCCCATCCCTCACTTATTCCTTCCTCTCATAGTGTTTGAGCAGGTAAATCATATATCTTAATTTACCCAAAATTCTCTTGGTACACTAGAACCCGGAATGCTCTGATACCAACTATGATCCCATAAAATTTAAGCTAGATTGGTTAGGTCTAAAGTAAATAAAATAGGAGTCTACAAACAATTTCATATCATTATAAGTAGGGCTGTAAATAAAGTTGAATACATAAATAAATAACTCAACATAAAAGTGGTGAATCATACAATCTTTGATACCAAACCGACAACAGTAGTAAAATCCTTGCATACTACACTGTTTTAAAATAAAATCCAAAACCAAAGTAGTAATAATAATAATAATAATAATAATAATAATAATAATAATAATAACAACAACAATAATAATAATAATAATAATAATAATAATAATAATAATAATAATAATAATAATAATAATAATAATAATAATAATAATAATAATAATAATAATAATAATAATTGATATGCCCCAAGTCTAACCTCGGCCCCGAAACACCAACCTCGGTCTAGATTATGGCCGACGTTGGACATGTCTTGGACACGCGATATCAGCCCTCGGCCATAGCAAGGTCGGCCCAGGCCGACACTACCATGAGCCTCTCCAAGGGACATCGCAAGGATCAGCAACATTCTAGTATACCTTGGAATGGCAACCTCGGCCAGACATAGGCCGAGCTCGCAGGAAGCCACCAACAACCTCATCAAGACATTAGTCGATACTCCAAACACTCCAGCTCAACCTCATCTCAGGCCGACCTTGTCCATTGTCTCGGCTGGGATTAGGCCGAGACCTCCATGGAATACTCGGACTGAACGAGTACCTAGACTTACCAACCTCGGCCTCTCCCAGGCCGAGGTCATACACCAGGCGCGATAGCCGAGCATCTGCTGACATTTGGATAAGGGCACGTGGACACAAATCAATTATAACAAGATTATTCCCCACACGTGGGGAGAATATTGCATCATCATTCTCTACATGTGACAGTGACATATGGCTTTCCCATATTGGTGAGGCAAACACACATATGATCATTGCATGCATGGGGGGTACATTACACACCCTAGGTACTATATATAGAGGTCATCCTCTACCTTGCAAAGGATCCCAGATATTCAACCCTAGCTGGAACTCTGTCTAGATACACAGTAGAGAGAGAAAGCTCGAGAGATTGTATCCATGGCCATTAGTGCCTTATTGCAGTGAGGTTATTCACACACACACACACACACAGTGGACGTAGGCCAATTTTGGCTGAACCACTTATATCCTGGTGCTCTCTCCTCTTCTCCTCATCTCATTCTCTTACCTTTTACATAACTATGCTTCCATTGTTGTTCTTAGATTGAGCTTGAAAACACCTTATCTGGTGGTGCTAATTCCAGCATCATCATTTTGGCGCCGTCTGTGGGAACGAGAAGCTATCTCTTCCTCTTCTTCAGCTTAACCTCACCGGAGACTCTGGTGGTGAGCCAGGCACCGCCCCTTGCGTGGAGTTGCTTCACCATTGAAAGAGGTCCTTTGAGGTACTAAGCTCACCTGCTACTCAAGCTCTATAGTGTTAACATATGGCACCAGAATTACCACCGCCTCTTCCGCCATTTGGGGGTGGAGGGTCTAGTTCCAGTCAGGCGCCCCCAGTCCGAAATGGCGGAGGTAGCTGCAGCCTTGAGATCTTTAGCAGCAACACAACAAGCTATGCAGGAGAAATTTTCACAGCTCAACCAAACTATGATGAGGACACCTGGAGTCTCACCGGATATGATCACTCCGGCGGCAGTTCAGCCTCATCCTGACTCCAGGGGACCACCCCAGGCACCAATGAAGGACCAGCCTGCACCCCAGCGGAGAAGGCACGTTGCTGACCCTAGGCACTTGCGCCTGGGGAGGCAGGGAAACCCTTGCCCAGAGGACAGGTATGATGATCTAGAGGCAGAAGAAGCCCCGAAAGACTGCTGGGAGCCGTATGAGGTGTCAAATAACACTGTACGGCCTCTTAGGCAAAGTCAAGGTTGTGTCGGCCGAAGAGGTGAAGAGGCCCAACAAAGAGGGTCAGCCTTTGATAGGTTGAGAAGAGGGTCGGCCTTTGAGAGATTGAGCCCGATGAATGATCTAAGACAAAGACTGTCGAGATCAAGGAGCGCAACAGGCTCTCAGAGAGGGAACAGGCAGGGTCGGCCAGATCAAGGCCGACACTGTGAAAGAAGAGGCAGGGAACAGGAAGAGGTCAACAGCCGACGTGTCGCGGCAGGGGAACCCTCGGTCCATCCTAGGGAGGTGGCAGGGGATAACCTCGGCCAAGTCGATGGCGGAAGACCATGGAATGATTCTATCCAGCGCCTTGAGGAGAAGATAGGAGACCTCATTAAAAGCATGGACCCATTACAAAGGGGTTACTCAGAGAGCTCCCCATTTGTGGCTAGGATAGTGGAGTTCCCAACCCCAGCTAAGTTCAAGCCTCCTACAGTGTCTCCCAAGTATGATGGCAGCACTAACCTTGTGCATCATATCGAAATGTACCAGTCGGCAGCAGACATCTACTCGATACCCGACGAGATGAAGTGTAGGGACTTCTCTGGGACCTTGACAGGGGCAGCGCACAGTTGGTTCACCTCCCTTCCGAAGAACTCAATTGAGAACTTCAAAGGCTTGGCTGAGCGATTCATCCACAACTTCTGCTTTGGGGTGAGGCCTCAAAAGAAGACTACCCACCTGCTGTATGTCAAGCAGGCCAAGGGTGAGAGCCTAAGAGACTACATATCAAGGTTCAACAAAGAAAAGTTGGAGGTCGAAGATTATTATGAAGAGAACATAGCCATAACCGCCCTTATAGAAGGTCTCCAGAAGGGGAAGCTATTGTGGAAACTGGCGGAAGACCCCCTAGGTCTATAGCGGAGCTGTTGGCAACCGCAGGGAAAGTAATGAATGCGGAAGAGGCAATGGCCGCCAAGTATGAGGATGAGAACCGCGGTGGCAGTGGAAAGTCCCAAAGCAAGAAAGATGGGAAGAAGAGGTCGGGTGATGACAAGTTCGCTCACTATTCACCTCTTACTGTAAGCTGCGAGCACATCCTCAATGAGATTAAGATTGACAGGACTCTGAGATGGCCAGAGAAACTGAAGGCCCCACCACATAAGAGGAACAAAAACCTATGGTGCGAGTTCCACCAGGATCATGGCCACGTCACGGATAGATGCTTCGCTTTAAAAGATGAGATTGAAAAGATGTTGAAATCTGGAAAGCTGAGGAAGTGGATGGTAAGGCTCCAAAGGGTGGAAGAGATGACCCTAAGAAAAGGAGAAATGACAAATTCCGTGACAATGTCCCGGCCAGAAGAGACGATGATTCAGAAGGAGATGACGAAGACGATCCAGATCTTCCTCCGAAAGATGACAACACCCCGGTGAAGAGGGTCGGTACGATCTCCTTTGGTGTTGACACCATATGTGGAGGATTTACAGGAGGTGGCTCTGAAGTAGCTGATAGGAAGGCTCACGTAGTAGAGGCCAGGTCAGTGGCCAAGCTTGAAGTTGTGAATCTAACGTCTTCCGATACAGTGCAGAAGAGGAAGAAAGTAGACATGGACACCCTCGTAGT
Source organism: Sambucus nigra (assembly GCA_949130495.1). Classification (NCBI taxonomy): domain Eukaryota; kingdom Viridiplantae; phylum Streptophyta; class Magnoliopsida; order Dipsacales; family Adoxaceae; genus Sambucus; species Sambucus nigra. The sequence continues at coordinate 201,165,754 of OX422213.1, read as the reverse complement.
TGGGTTCTCCATACTCGACTTCAAGGGTATGTTAGCCCCCCATGATGACCCTATGGTCATAACAACAAGGGTGAATGGGTGCGAGGTGCAGAGGATCCTCATAGACGGGGGGAGCTCGGCGGACGTGATGTTCTGGCCTTGCTTCAAGAGCCTAGGTCTTAGTAGAGCAAGACTGGTGCCCTATCATCACCCATTGATAGGATTCAGTGGCGAAAAGGTCCACCCCTTGGGCATGTATGAGATGGACGTACGGATGGGTGATGAGTGTCCTAAGAGGCTGACCAAGAAGATAATTTTTTTTGTCATGGACGAGAACGTCTTCTCGGCCTATAACCTCATCATAGGAAGGGTGGCCCTTAAAGAGTTTGAAGTTGTGCCGTCGAAGGTCCATCAGATGCTAAAATTCCCGACTCCTTATGGAGTAGGGGAAGTGAAAGGTGACCAGACCACAGCGCAAGAATGTTACTTCAACTCGGCCGAAGAGAGAGAAGCCCATAAGAGGGTAACCACCACTTATATCATTGATACTCTTGACCCAAGAGATGAAACATAGTTGAAGAAGGGAGAGGCCGTGGATGAGGTAGAATCCATCGCCCTCAATGAGGACGAGCCGAAAAAAATCGTCCAGGTCGGTAAAGCCCTAGAGGCAGGAATCAAGGAAGAGCTGATAAACTTCCTCAGGAGGAGACAGAGTGTCTTCGCATGGAGTCACGCAGACATGCCTGGCATCGACCCTGAGGTGATGAGTCACAAGCTCAATGTGACCAAAGATGCCAAGCCTATCAAACAGAGACGAAGAGTCTACTCCAGGGAGAAATACGACGTCATCCGAGAAGAGGTCAAAAAGTTAGAAGAGGCTGAGTTTATAAGAGAAGTTACCTATCCGGAGTGACTTTCAAATGTAGTCAGGCCAATGGGAAGTGGAGAATGTGTGTGGATTTCACTGACCTGAACAAATCTTGTCCAAAAGACAGCTATCCCTTACCTCGGATAGATCAGATGGTGGATGCGATGGCGGGACACGAGCTCATGAGCTTCATGGACGCGTATTCAGGCTATAACCAAATCTTCATGGATGTTGAAGACTCAGAGAAGACAGCCTTCATTACTGATAAAGGGACGTACTGTTATAAAGTAATGCCCTTCGGTCTGAAAAATGCAGGGGCAACGTACCAACGTCTTGTCAATAAGATGTTCGAAGAGAAAATAGATAAGACTATGGAGGTGTATGTAGACGATATGCTAACAAAGAGCTTGAAAGCTTGCACTCACGTGGCAGATCTTGAGAAGACCTTCGATGTTATGGACTCATACAGAATGAAACTCAACCCAGCGAAGTGTGTCTTCGGAGTAGGAGCTGGGAAGTTCCTGGGATTCATCGTTAACCAGAGAGGAATCGAAGCGAACCCTGAGAAAATCAAGGCATTACTTGACATGAAGACTCCTAGGAGTATCAAGGATGTCCAAAGACTCACAGGGAGAGTGGATGCCCTTAACAAGTTTATTTCTAGGGCAACGGACAAGTGTCTTCCATTTTTTAAAGTTCTAAGAAAGGCCTTCCAATGGAACGAAGAGTGTGAAAAAGCCTTCAACCAACTCAAATCTTACTTGGGATCCCCCTTATTGCTATCTCGACCCGTCGTAGGAGAAAAGTTGTATGTGTATCTGGCAGTCTCTGAATCAGCCATCAGTGCAGCCATAATACGGGAAGACGATGGGATACAAAGGCATGTGTATTTCAACAGTAAAGCCCTTCAAGGGGCTGAACAGAATTACCCTCGCATGGAAACGTTGGCCTATGCCCTGATACATGCTTCAAGAAAAATGAAGCTCTACTTCCAAGCTCACTCCATGGTAGTCCTCACTGACTCTCCGCTAAGACAGGTCCAGCATAAACCTGAGAAATCCGGGAGATTGATGACCTGGGCCATCGAGGTGGGGGAGTACGATCTTGCCTACCAACCTAGGACAGCCATCAAAGGGCAAGCCCTCGCAGATTTCGTTGCTGAGTTCACATGGGAAGAGGCCAAGGAAGAGAAAGGCCTGGGGGACATGGAAGAGACAAACCGTAGTGTCTTTCGAAATCAGGAAAAGACGACACCAAGTGTCTTCCGAGAGGAGGAAAAGACAAACCGTAGTGTCTTTCGAAATCAGGAAGAGACGACACCAAGTGTCTTCCGAGAGGAGGAAGAGACGACACCAAGTGTCTTCCGAGATCTGGAAGAGGTCGCATCCAAAAAAGTTATGAGCAGAATTGCGGAGGACGAGGAGGATCGATATCTCTTCAAACAAGGAGTCATGACAGAAGGAGCCTTTTCATCAGATACAGACGTCTGGAGCCTCTTCGTTGATGGCTCTTTCGGCGACAGTGGAAGCGGTGCGGGGTTGATACTCTCGGATCCAGATGGTTCGAACATTGAATACGCTCTGAGGTTCAACTTCCAGGCCTCAAACAATGAGTCCGAGTATGAGGCCATGATAGCAGGTCTCTTATTGGCAACAACTCTTCGCGTAAAGCGACTCCTACTCCACAGCGACTCGAGGTTGGTTATCAATCAAGTACTGGGGATCTATGAGGCCAAAGATGAAAGGATGGCCCAGTACTTAAAGAGGGTAAGAAGGTTGTTAGAATATTTTGAAGAGGCAAAACTGAAGAGAGTGCCTCGACAAAGTAACAATCACGCAGATGCATTGGCAAGGCTGGCCTCGGCAATGAAGACAGATGTTAGAAGGACCATTCCGATCGAGGTCTTGAGAAAGGCAACCATCGAGGAAAAAGAGGTATGTAACCCGTGTCACAATTTGAACCTAGGAGACTCATGTATCGACCCCCTCGTCAGGTATATTAGAGGGGGAGAGCTACCTGAGTCCAAGATAGAGAGGAGAAAATTAAGATATAGGGCTGCCAAGTTCTCAATGATACGAGACGTCTTGTACAAAAAGGGATTTCTATTGCCTCTCCTCAGATGTGTGCATCCCACGAAAGTTCCTCGGGTCTTACAGGAGGTTCATGAGGGTTCTTGCTCTAGCCACATAGGGGAAAGACCCTTGGCCAAGAGAATCATTACACAGGGGTACTGGTGGCCAACTTTGTCTAAAGACGCCGCAGCTTACGTAAAGAGGTGTGATAAATGTCAAAGATTCGCCACCATCCCTCATCAACCCCATCAGCCTATGACGTCAATCACCTCTCCATGGCCATTTGCAGTATGGGGGATTGACTTAGTAGGACCCCTACCAAGAGCTGCCAACAACTATAGATTCTTGATAGTTGCCATAGACTACTTCTCAAAGTGGGTGGAGGCAGAGCCGATGATAACGATCAGAGAGCAGAAGACCTTCCAATTTATTTGGAGGAATATCATATGCAGATTTAGCCTCCCAAATACTCTCATCTCGGACAATGGGACCCAGTTCAAGAACTCCTCTTTAGAAAAGTATTGCCTAAGAGTAGGAATTAAGCAATTCTTCTCATCTCCTGGCCGACCTCAGGCAAATGGTCAGACCGAGGTCACAAACAGAACTATCCTGGATGGAATCAAGAAGAGGTTAGAAGATGCGAAGGGAAGATGGACTGAAGAGGTCTATGCTGTGTTATGGGCCTACAGAACCACGACAAGGACACCAACAGGAGAAACCTCGTTCATGTTGGCACATGGCTCAGAGGCCGTCATACCAACGAAAGTAGGACTCCCAACTCATAGGATTCAGACCTATGACCCTGACAATAATGGGGAAGAGAGGAGGCTAGACCTAGATCTAATCGAAGAAAGAAGAGAGGACGCAGAGGTCTGACAAGCAGCCTACCAACAGAGGGCAGCGAAATTCTACAACTAGAGGGTGAAGTCAAGACCCATTGCAGTGGGAGACCTAGTGCTAAAGAAGACCTTATAGAAAGCGAACAAACTCGACCAAAACTAGCACGGCCCCTACAAAGTGACAGAAGAGGTTGTGCCTGGCACTTAAAGGCTAGAAAACCTAGAAGGAGAACCTTTCACTAACCCATGGAATGCTGATCACCTAAAGAGATATTACATATGATGTTGCATGGAGTTTTATGTAAACGTACCATCTTATTATGAAGATGTTATTAATAAAGATCAGTTCCCATGACAGTTCTTGCTTCATTCTTAGATCATATATTAATTATGAGGATAACATCTTAGGTGATGACCTCAGACCCTCATAACACCATTAAGTGGTGACGAGGTCTGAGATAAGACACCATTATGGGATGACCTCAGACCCTGAACATCATTAATTTGGTGAGATTAATTATGAGGATAACATCTTAGGTGATGACCTCAGACCCTCATAACACCATTAAGTGGTGATGAGGTCTGAGATCAGACACCATGATGGGATGACCTCAGACCCTGAACATCATTAATTTGGTGAGATTAATTATGAGGATAACATCTTAGATGATGATCTCAGACCCTCATAACACCATTAAGTGGTGACGAGGTCTGAGATCAGACACCATGATGGGATGACTTCAGACCCTGAACATCATTAATTTGGTGAGATTAATTATGAGGATAACATCTTAGGTGATGACCTCAGGACCTCATAACACCATTAAGTGGTGACAAGGTCTGAGGTCAGACACCATAATAGGATGACCTCAGACACATAACATCATTAATTTGGTGAGATTAATTATGAGGATAACATCTTAGGTGATGACCTCAGGCCCTCATAACACCATTAAGTGGTGATAAGGTCTGAGGTAAGACACCATAATGGGATGACCTCAGACACAACATCATTAATTTGGTGAGATTAATTATGAGGATAACATCTTAGGTGATGACCTCAGGCCTTTATAACATCATTAAATGGTGACAAGGTCTGAGGCCAGACACCATAATGGGATGACCTTAGACATAACATCATTAATTTGGTGAGATTAATTATGAGGATAACATCTTAGGTGATGACCTCAGACCCTCATAACACCATTAAGTGGTGACGAGGTCTGAGATCAGACACCATGATGGGATGACCTCAGACCCTGAACATCATTAATTTGGTGAGGTTAATTATGAGGATAACATCTTAGGTGATGACCTCAGGCCTTTATAACATCATTAAGTGGTGACAAGGTCTGAGGTCAGACACCATAATGGGATGACCTCAGACACATAACATCATTAATTTGATGAGATTAATTATGGGGATAACATCTTAGGTCAGACCATTAATTAAGTTTAAACAAGATATCATTGCAACAAGACAAGAGAGCGAAAACATCACATGACATTCAATAAAAGTAAGGATGATCCTCCTCAGAGGTTGATACATTCAGAAATAATAGATCAAGGATTACAGAAGTTTCAAAATGTTAATGGGTTACAATGTTAAAAAATTATCTAAGGATTTGAGAGGGGAATGTTGATATCCTCGGCTTGGTTAGGCTGCACAACATTGGTCACCTCGACCACGTCACCATGATGGTCAGCCCCTTCAACCTCAGTGCCGTCCAATATGGCCGTCTCGGCAGGCGCGACAGCCTCCTCCACCTCCTGAAGGGACTTCGCAAATTGGAGATCGGCAAAGCCGAGGCCTATAAAATCTGAGGCTTTCAGAGTACCAGCCTCCCTCTCCTTGACAACAGCCCACTTAATAGTGGCTTTGATACCTCTTTCAAGGTATTCAAAGTCGAAGCTCATAAACTCGTCGGAGGACTTGTAATCAGAGATTATCTTCTCAGAGGCATCATCGAGGGCTGCCCTAACAGCTGAGTTGACCTTCTGCTGCAGAACATCATCCTTAGCCTTCAGAGCTGCAGCATGATCCTTACCAAGCTAGGAGATGTCCTTATCCAGCCCCCTCACCTTCTTCTCAGAATCCTTCAACTCAGACTTGAGGCGCTTAATCTCTGCGTTCAGAGTGCTCTGGACCTTCTCGGCCTCTTGACCCTTTTGGATGAGGGGCAATTTCCTCAGAGTTCAGTTGGATAAGTGGTGCATAGCTGCCAGGCCCTGCATATTTTGTGATAATGAATAAGCTGGAGAGCAATCGGATGTTGCACTTGGGTGAAGAACAATTAGAAAGATCAAGTCATACCTGAATGGATCTGTGAATGCCGAACTCAACCAGCAGTGGGGTGTCCAGTGACCTGAAGACGGGTTTGTCAGCCTCGGTTATTGTAGAGCCGAAGGCATCTAGGGCCTGAAGACTGTGGCCAACTATGCTATCAGTTATTTTCAACCGATCTAGACGAGCCGACAGGGCGTCAGCTGAAGAGATGGGGATGGCAGCGTCAGCATTCTTCTTCTTCGGCCTCTGATCCTCAGGGGCATGACTTTCTGGAGCCCTCTTCTTCGTGGTTGGGGGCTTAGAGGCAGAGGGAGCTGGGGGAGGAGCGTTAAGGCCTGCTTTCTTGGCAAGTCTGGTCAAGCTGGGTGCAACCATCTCCAAAAGTTCGTCCGGAATATCCTGTGGTCGCTCTGCAAAAAATTAGTAGATCTGAGTTAGATAATCAGACATGAATAAACTCAGAGAGGGAACTTGAAACAAAAATGCTTACCAAGCTCGGCAAGGGGACTTCCACCTAGACTTGTCCCAGAGAGGTAGTGGGGAGTCATCAAGTGTTCGAACCTGACGAATAGACCATGTACCCCCTGATCTTGAAGGGCTTTCACCTTCTGGAGGTTTTGTAGACTCAGGCCAGGGTCGGCCCTCGCAGACATTGTGACTTTACCCCACCTCAGGGGCATCCTCGGCTCTAGAATAAATGAGGGAACACATGGGCCAAATTCCCATGGCCCAGAAGTAAAGAAATACCGAGGATTCCAGTTATGGTTGGAAGTCTGAGTTACCTGAAGCATTTTCTTCTCAGGCTTTCGAGCTACAAAATGGTAGTAGCTCGGATGATTTTTGGCCGAGGAAGGGACATAGCAACCTACGAAGACCTGAACTGGAAGGTCTGAGTGGTGGACAGCCTTTCATAAGACTATGGCCCCTATTATGACTCTCCTGGCATTAGGGGATAATTGAGAGGGGGCCAAATTGATATAAGAAAGGATGGATTTGATAATGGGGTGAATGGGTAGACGAAACCCCAACTTGAACATCTGCTCGTATAGGCAGATCTCGCCGTCTCGTCCATGATAAGCCCTCTCCTCCCTCAGAGGTCTCCTAAGATTTATTGAGGGACTGATAGAATACAGATATCTGAAGCAGAGAAGGTCTACCTCAGTAATAGTACTCTCGATCTCGGCCGCCTGAGAGACGTCGACATCGCTCTCAACCTCATCATCATCCAACTCAACGTCGGCCGGAGCAGATGTTGATGGGTTACTCGAGAACCTCTGAGCGAACTCTGCCCCAGTGACGGCCGACAGAGGGATGGCGTCAAGTATGGGTGGTATAGCCACACTTGGCTCAATAATTTCAACCTCTGAGGAAGAGGCTGAGGTGCTTGAGCTATTATGGGATGAGGCTCGGCTGGAGACCTCGGCCTGATCAGAGTCCATGGACTTCACACCTCGACCTGATCAGGGGCCTGATCAGGCCGAGGTGTGAAGTCCATGGCCTCCTCAAAGGAATCCACAGACATGGGGTCTGAGGTAGAAGATTCAGACTCAGACATCGATATGGGATCAGCAAAAACCTCTGTCTGATAGAAAAACTCTGGGGGGTCAGGATATATCACCTTCAGAGGTGGTGGAAAGATGGGTCTAATGGGAAACTCTTGTGACCTACGAGCCTCCTACCGTGCTCTTTATATTTGTCTAATCTTTTCTAAAGTCTTCTCTCTAAGGGAGGGGAACTCCTCAAGAAGCTGATATAAGGGTCTGAGCATCAGGGGCTGACACTACACTTAGGAGACTTCCTAAAACTACAAACAAGATTGGCTAGTGAAGTAAAGCAGTAAAAGATCAAACTACCTAAATGTGGCAAGAATTATTCGCCTGAAATAATGGTGATCTCACCGAAAAACTCAGAAACTCGCCAGAAAACGTGAAAATGAGGAGACTTGCAGGAAAAATGAAGGAAAAAGTATGGCGAAGGTTACCTGAGGATGAAATAGTAAGGAGGAGACGAGAAGACACGAGAAAACCACCTTCCAAAAGCCTCAGCAAGGATCTTTCTAGAGAGAGAAGGCTGCAGGAACGAGTTTGGCTGGAAATGAGAGAAGTGAAGAAGAAAGAAGGGAAATAGGGTTCAAAACCCTTAAATATACAGGCGCAATTCCCAAGGCCCATCATTGCCTTGGGAGCCCCAAAGGGCGGCTAACAGCACACGCCCACCTAGTAAGCATACTTCAGCATTGGACAAGTGTCAAACAAATATTGGCTTATAATAGACAGGCCTCGGAGGTGTGATAATCCCCTAGTCACCTGCTCCCACATATGACTAAGGGCTGGGGGGTGATTGATATGCCCCAAGTCTAACCTCGGCCCAGAAACACCAACCTCGGCCTAGATTATGGCCGACGTTGGACATGTCTTGGACACGCGATATCAGCACTCGGCCATAGCAAGGTCGGCCCAGGCCGACACTACCATGAGCCTCTCCAAGGGACATCGCAAGGATCAGCAACATTCTCGTATACCTTGGAATGGAAACCTCGTCCAGACATAGGCCGAGCTCGCAGGAAGCCACCAACAACCTCATCAAGACATTAATCGATACTCCAAACACTCCAGCTCAACCTCGTCTCAGGCCGACCTTGTCCATTGTCTCGGCTGGGATTAGGTCGAGACCTCCATGGAATACTCGGACTGAACGAGTACCTAGACTTACCAACCTCGGCCTCTCCCAGGTCGAGGTCATACACCAGGCACGATAGCCGAGCATCTGCTGACATTTGGATAAGGGCACGTGGACACAAATCAGTTATAACAAGATTATTCCCCACACGTGGGGAGAATATTGCATCATCATTCTCTACATGTGACAGTGACAGATGGATTTCCCATATTGGTGAGGCAAACACACACATGCTCATTGCATGAATGGGGGGTACATTACACCCCCTAGGTACTATATATAGAGGTCATCCTCTACCTTGCAAAGGATCCCAGATATTCAACCCTAGCTGGAACTCTCTCTAGATACACAGTAGAGAGAGAAAGCTCGAGAGATTGTATCCATGGCCATTAGTGCCTTATTGCAGTGAGGTTATTCACACACACACACACACAGTGGACGTAGGCCAATTTAGGCTGAACCACTTATATCCTGGTGCTCTCTCCTCTTCTCCTCATCTCATTCTCTTACCTTTTACATAACTATGCTGCCATTGTTGTTCTTAGATTGAGCTTGAAAACACCTTATCTGGTGGTGCTAATTCCAGCATCATCAATAATAATAATAATAATAATATCAACAACAGCAAAAACAACAACAACAACAACAACAATAATTATAATAATAATAATTATTATTATAATAATTATACCGACTCGACATAATAGTAATTGGGAATAAAAGAGTGAGCACGCAAGCTCAACACCTACATCCTAGAAGATCAACAAACTCAAGACTGGATTAGGGGTGAGGCTATACCTGTAACCTATGATACGTCAACACCAAGTTTAATTAGTATAAGAATATAACTGATTCAGGACTACAATATAATTATGCATACTCTTATCATCTTTTAGTATCTTTTAGATTATCCCCAAACCCAACAATCCTAGATATCACATGCGTATAATCCCAGACCCAAATGAACCTTATGATTACATATTATTCGTTTCAATTGAATATTCATAAATAAATGTTATATACCTCTCGACAAAAAACATCTCTACGAGTAAATTCACATATGTACTATTCATATAAATTATTATATAGTTAACTACCGGAGTGGCGTCGTCGCATAGTCTGAGGTAAGCCCATCCCACTCTTTCTTCAAATGAGGAAGTGGTGTTGTCACCCGACCCAGTGTAGGAGTACCAAAGTGTCTTCATCGTAGACCTAGGGCACAACACATATCTATCTACCGGAGTACCAAAGTGGCTCCATCGCATAACACAGGATAAGCCTGTCTCGCTCCCTTGGGATACCGAAGTGGCATCATCACCCGATACAGGGCACTATAATAATATAGTGCTCGTCTTTGTACAACCCATAGTATAATATGTCTCTCTACGAGGGTACCAAGTGGCACCTTCACACGGTCCATAAGAATTTTTCCTTTAAAATGTATCTTATATGTACACATAATCAATGTATCGCATATAATATAAAATACAATTATTTACATTTCAAGAAGGATATAAGTCTTATTATCTTCCCAAGTAATTTCTCATATATGATTAAAGGTCTTATATCAGTAGTTTAAAGTGTCTAAGTCTCCAATTTTTCATTCCCAATTCCCTTATACCAAATATAAAAATTCTCCAAATTCTGCTTTGTCCATGAGAATGGCACTAAACCCTAGCTGTTTGCACGACCCATGTGCACTAACCACAAATGTGTCCATTCGAATAGGGAAACCACAAAACTCTCTAGAATATCATCTTTCTTTAACCTCTAGCCCCTATTACGACCCCTCTATCTAGAACCACCATTAATGGCCTAGTTCAAGGTTTTAATACCTCCCATAGACCCTAAATTATCCTAAAAATTCCCCAAATTAAATTATATGCTATCCTTACAAGTCTACTAGATTTATATAAGTATTAGAAATATGTTTCCGAATTAGAACCCTAAATATTGAATTTTATTCTGAAGTCCCAAATTTCCAATTCATTCATGCCAAAATCAAGGGGCTTTTAGCCAATTTTTTTAAGTGTACACAATTCTAATCTCAATTTGTTAAATATAACCTAAAATTCATGATAAATTGAATCGAATACTATTTATGGATAAAAATATAATTTTAGTAATTAATTTCAATCCAAAACTTGTTATTTAATTATCTAAATCAAGCGTTCAATATTTAGATTTAGAATCCAATGAATAACTATATTCTAGTAACAAATGCAATTATATTATTATAGTAAGTAAACTTGCCTCTAAATCAAGGTGGTGAATTCCAAGTCAATTGGCCAAATTATTCTTCTCATTCCAAGCCAATTGTTCTAATCCTTCTTCTCTAGGTTATCTCTTCTATCTAGACTCTATAGAGTCTTAGGGCTTTCTATATAAGTGTTAAAATGAACTAGACTAACCCTAATCCCCTTTTTCTCTTGCTAACCACGAAATTAGGGTTGGGTTCCTTATTAACCTTGACCCATTAAGCCCCAAACCATAACCAATGAGTCTAAAACCTAGTCCAAGTTATATACTTACCCATAAGGATTAAAACCCAGCATTTTAAGTTACAATCGAATATTTTACTTACCCCACAAGTCATTCGAACTATCCCATCAACATTTTAATATCTTCACTTGTCAGAGTTGAAAATAATTTATTAATTTTATTTATTAAATATTCATTAATTCATCTATGTGTATTACGTTCAATTTAAATAAATATAAATGTTCACGTGTACATAAAATAATGACATTACTAATCACTGCAGATAAATAAGGTTTCACAGTATAACTTAAATTTAAATAATGCATTACGGGGTATTACATCCCTCCCCCCCCCCCCCCCCAAACAAGGAATTTGATCCTCGAAATTCAAATTTTATACCTCACTAGAATAACTCTGGATATCTCGCCTGCATGTTGTCTTCTCTCTCCCATGTGAACTCTACGTTTTTATGGTATCCTCACTAAAATTGAACAAATGATATGACCTTCGAATGCATGTATTTATTAAATCTCCTAGTCAAGTATGCATTGTGGTCACTCCTCGTAACTCGCATTGGGATGCAGCTCAATCCCGCCGAGGTCGATATACTGGTAGGCTTCCTCATCCCTCAGAAATTTCCTTATCATTGATATATAGAAAATATCACTTACTCACTGAAGATAGTAGGGTATTGCCAATCGATACACCATCAAAAATCATGTAGGAACCCACGTAGAGGGGATTTAACTTCCCTTCTGACCCAAATCTAGTTACCCTTTTTATTGAGGAGACTAAAAGAACCTGATCTCCCACCTAAAACTCCATCTTCTTCCTCCTCTTATCGGTGTAACTCTTACGCTAATCTCGCACTGTCTTCATCTGTGATTGAATGAGTGCTACCTTCTCTGAGGCATCTTGAATATTTTATAGTTGAAACATACTATGTTCCCCTGACTCCAACCAACAGCTCGGCGAACGACACAGTCACCCATGTAGTGCCTCGTAGGGCGCCATACCAATAGCCTGCTGATTACTATTGTTGTAATCAAACTCTACGATAGGTAAATGCTTATCCAACCCGCCTTTGAGATCTAACACACATGCCTTAAGAATGTCTTTCAAAATATGGTTCACTCGCTCAGTTTGATCATCAGGCTGAGGGGTGAAATTTGGTACTCAAATTTTACTATACCCCCATATCCTCCTGAAAGCTCTCCAGAATCTAGATATGAAAGTACTATCCCGATTGGACATAATTTCTTGTGGTACACCATGAAGTCGTACAATATTTGTAACAAATAATTTGGCATACTGCTTGATGATAAAATCGGTCCGTATTGGAAGGAAATGGACCACTTTTGTTAGTCTATCAGCTATGACTTAAATCGAATCCTGACCTCTCTGGGACCTTGGCAATCCCACTATGAAATCCATGTAGATGCTCCCACATTTCCACTCAGGAATATCCAATGTTTGTAACTCCTATGTCGATCTTTGGTGATCCACCTTTACTAACTGACAAGTGGTACACTTATATGCAAAATTCGCAATATCCTTCTTTATCCCGGCCCACTAATATTCTCTATGCATGTCTTGGTAAATTTTCTCCTCCTGAATGTACCATTAATCGATAACCATGTGCCTCAGCTAAAAAAACCTTCCTCAACTCAGAATTCTCAAGAACTACCAATCGTCCTTGGAACCTTAATTCTCTATTTGAACTGAAAGAAAATGAAGTAACTCCGCTTGACAGTAGTTGTTATACTTTCTCTTGACAGAAGGCATCTAAAGAATGTGTATGTATCACTCTCATCTCCATAGTTAGCGTAACGATCAATACTTCAAAAAATGTATCTAATAAATCCAAGTCCTGTGTGGCACTCTATTGTGCTGCCCAAATTTCTTGTAACTCCTCCTTAGGCTCGACCGACAATGCTGTCACAGTCGGTGTCCAACTCAATGCATCAGCTACCACATTCGCCTTCCCAAGATGGTACTGGATAAAAAAATAGTAGTCCTTCATAAACTCAAGACCTCTCATCTTCCTAATATTCAACTCTCTCCAAGTAAACAAGTACTGGAGACTCTTGTTATCGGAATATAAAGTGAACCTCTTGCCCAACAGATAGTGTCTCCAACTACGTAGGGCGAAGACTATTGTGGCTAACTACAAATAATGTGTATGGTAATTACCCTCATAAGGATTAAGCTTTTTGGATGTATAAGCTATAAGTCTCTCCTCCTGCATCACTACACCTCCTAGTCCCTGAAGTGAACACTAGTTTGTGGTAAAGAAAGTAAAAGTGTGGTAGTGAGATTCTCCTTGAGCTCCTCAAAGTCTCTATGGTAGTCTTCACTATAAATGAATAGTACTCCCTTGCATGTGAGGTGAGTAAGTAGCCCAGTAATCTTTAAGAGCTCATGAATGAACCTCTTATAGTAACCTGCCAAACCCAAAAAACTTCTAACTTCGGTAGGCATCATGGGTTGTCCCCAATCTATAAATTCATATACCTTGCTAGGATCCATCTAAATCCCAGCCTGACATGGCCAAAGAACTGTACCTCACGAAACCAAAACCCGCACTTGGAGAACTTTGCATACAACTTATGTTCCCTTAGTGTCTGTAAAACTAATCGCAAATGCTCTCTATGTTCCTCATTCTACTGAGAGTATATAAAAATGTCATCAATAAACACAATGACGAGCTGATCTAGAAATGGTCAAAACACCATGTTCATCAGATCCATAAGCACCGATGTCACGCTGATCAACCCAAATGGCATGATCTAGAACTCATATGATCCGTATCATGCCAGAAAAGATGTTTTCAATACATTCTCTTCCCTAATACGTAGTTGATGATAACTCCAGTATGACACCCCACCTATTTTAGTTACGGGTGATCAACCCTTTATCAAATTAACTAGTAATATCATTTGGTTCATTCTTAGCATCACTGTAAAAAACTTTTTAATTACTAATCACCTCTGTCAAAATTAAGTCGGTGCCAACTTTTATCTTTCATTTAATTAACATCATGCAGAAACTAAAATAAACAAACCAAACCATCCACACCATAATAGTTTGAACAATCACACGGTAGATATATAATTACATAAGACTGAATAAACCATCGGTTCCGAAAATAAATAATTCAACTACAACTTGAAGAAAATAAAACGGAATCTGAATAAAATCGGACAAATAAACTGAAGTACTAAATAATCTGAAGGGCCAACATGCCCAAATTAAACACTGAAAGAACTCCTATCTAGAAATGAATAAACTGAAGCTTCTAAAGTAACTCCTGCAAGCCTCCATAAGTATTGTAGCTATGCATCCCTGGATAGAAACATCAAAATTGGCTTCCCTGTGGCTGGACACTTAAATGATTTTGGAAAAAGGATTTGATACGGGTCAGAGCCTAAGAAAACCATTTGAAAATATTTTGCAAGTATTTAAATCACAATTTAAATCAGTTTTCAAATACACATGTTAGTTCAACGTACACTCCCTTGAGTTCCTCACCTCTCAACTAATGTGCACACCTAACGTCTCCTACCTCTCTATGCTACCCAACCCAACTAGATAACATAACTAACCACAATAGTTCTATATCCCTCATATTACCCGTATGACACGCTACCACAGTATCAATAATTGATATTACCCACGTATTATTATTGAGTCAATTATTTAAGTCTATCTACTTAAATTACTTTTATATATACTATCTATCAGTTTTACTATCACACATAAGTAAATATATCACACTTGTATATATTTAACACACGTATAATATATACAACTATAGTATCCTCATAATGGCCCCTCATGATGCTGGTATACTCTGCTATCAAATCCATATACCTCTCATACCAATTTAAGGACTACTAGTTCGGCATGTCTCCTCAAACCCAAAATTAATCAACACATAATGGAGGCGAAAAAGGTTCTAAGCCTTTGGGATATGCATATACCTAACGTACCTAAATGATACGCCAGTCCCACTAATACAATGCACATAGTGAGTCGCCCTAAGTTCCATATTATGGGGCACACATCCAGACTTTATTGGAATCGTCAATGTGGGATCTCCCTCTGTGCGAAAACCTCCGGATAACATGCAGAGTAGGTATGTTCACACACATAATCAAATCACAACAATAGGTATTCACACAACCTATATACACACATTATCCAGTAGGTATACACATAACCCATCACATATCAATCTATACGTAGTATTTATCACTCTCGAATACTCAACGTATTAATTATCCTCATATAATGGTTATTCGCCTTTTCTGAGTATCACTAACTACCTTAAGGGTCCCAACTATCCTTTGAGTTATTTCAGTAGTTAACACATCACTATACTACTGGTATTAGCCTTAGGTTATCGTTTACTCTACCCAAAACCCAATTTATGATTTCATGATACTAGTCACAAGCGGTTGACTAATCACCGGTCTTAATCCTACCGAGCCTTAATCATATGTCTACTGACCTTCTCTAAGTCTTTATAGGGTAATTATAACATCACCAAGGTTCCACAGAAATACTGGCAAAGAAATCTTTGCAAATAAACAAAAAACCTCATTTCAGCCTTGGTTAATCGATCGATCCATCGACATCCCATGATCGATCGATCGATCCTGGGTTTGACTGCTGATCGAGCGGAAAAAGTGTGCGCGTGTAAGTGCACAATCGTTGTGTGTTTCGCCGCCGCGATACAAAAGAACCTAAGCTACTACTACACTTGCGAGAAAGTAAAGCGGTAAGTCGGGTATCGTAAGAAATCCACAGGGAGTGATTAAATTTTAGATGTTAATTGTTTTAAAACTTCAAGAATAAAAATGTAAAAGATGATAGGTTGGAAATGGTGATAAAAGAAAAGAGAAGTTAACGCTAAATTAAAGGAAAGCGAGGATCGGGATCGCATTCTACCCCACGGATCGAAACAACTACTAATTAGAATTACGGTTCGAAAACATTTAATCGAGCATTTACAATTAAGCATAAACATCACACAAGAATGAATTTAACCCAAAGTTGCGAGATTAAACATTTAACTGAAAATGGTCACACGCGGATTAAATTCGGATTGTCGCTATAAACATTAAAGTTGCGTGACAAATAAAGTTAAACGCATAACAATCCAACTTTAATACACGCGGTTTCAATTAAACGCAATTTTACACAAAACCTAATTTTCGAGGTCCAAACCCGAAAATGGTGGAAACGCAATCCCGACCCTATTTATCTAAGGTCTAAGCATGAATAAACTAATTAAACTAAGAAAGCAATAAATAAACACAATAAACTATTTAGGAAAGCATGTAAATCTAATTAGAAAGCAAGGAATTAAGAAATACAAACTATATAAATGGAGGGGATGATGAATAGTGCAACAATCAATCCAAAAGGGTGTCAATCCAAGAACAATTGATGAACAACTCTTCAAAACCCTCAAAACCTAAGCTAAACTAACCTAAAATCGTGTATAAACTGATATCTTTTCTCTCAAATGAGAGAGAATTGGTTTAATACAAAATATCCCATGGCAAACTTGTAATAAAAGGGAAGAAAACCAAAAATCTGGAGGGCCGAATCGATTCGGAAATGGTCCGAATCGATTCGGAAACAGGGGAAGTTCGAATCTGCAATTCTGCAGAATTCCGAATCGATTCGGTTTTGGGCCGAATCGATTCGCAACCTACAGGTCTGAATTCTGCAGCTTTGTCCTGTTTTACGGAAAATGCCGCCATTTCTTCGTTATAGCTCGGAATGAGGCACGGTCGGAGGCTACGCGAAGATAACTCAGAGGACTACAACATCCAAGAAGACATTGGGCCAAAAAACCAAATTATGAAATGACTAAAATGCCCTTGAATGTGACCTTAAGTGTGAATTTGAAGTAAAAACCATCCTAAAAATGCCATAACTCTTTCGATACAACTCGGAATCATGCACCGTCAGCGGCCACGCGAAGAGAAATCAAAGGGCTTCAACTTCCGTGAAGAGCTCGGGATTCAAACCCGAATGCTGGAATTACTAAAATGCCCCCGAAGATGCAAAAGTCGACGAAACAATTCCGGAAAGCGTCTGAACTTCATACTAAGCATCCAAATACCTACAAAAGCTCAATTAACCCCTGCAAAACATGTTAACATAGAAATCCGAGGTTTTCTGGTTAACGAGCATAAATATAGGGATTAAGATACCCGAGGGGGCTAATAAGGCGTAGGTTAACGGGTGAAATACGCAATATTTGCGTCGTATCACACCCCCTAACTTACACATTGCTAGTCCCTAGCAATGAAATAGGAAACAACAAGAACTACAAGCAGACCAAAAGTAGGATAAGTACAAAAATATGGTATAAATTCATAAGGCCACTTTCGCGGGCGATTCGATTGCATTTAGCGTATGCAATAAGCCGTTAAACCCCTAGGTCACCCTAGTGGACGAGTGTCGTCTCGTGAGGGTTTTCAGGGATGGTACCCACAAACATCACATGGTTTCCTCAAAATATGCCCAACCCAACATGCGACAAACTCAACAGCAACGAAAAAGATTTCAAACATGTTATTAGCGTATTGAACGAATTCAAGCTAAAGTCCGTTGTTATTAACAAGTTGAATGCACCTCATAGAATTGAAACTTAAAAGTGGGAGGGGGGAGAGCATATGCAAAATATGATTTGGCGAAAAACTTAAATAAACCGGATAAACATAAAGGCAAGCATATATTCAATCCTCACGGGCATTACGCTCAAAAAATGAATTCACTATGAAAAGGGAGGTAATACACGGAACATGCGGGCTAAAGAGTAAATGTAAATGGAAACTAGGCCGCACACATGTCACAAAAGAAGAACGCTATATATAGGAAATGAAAAACTTGTAATCTCAATGAAAGGATACCGCACACTAAAAGAGGCGAAATGCATTTTCACAGATTATCAAAACTATTTAAACTTTTGAATTACATCAACCTAAGATCACATAGGACTTGTAATAGGGTTGTAATGTAGGATAGGCTAGGGTGAGAAATGAAGGAATGTATGTACGGATTCAAAGTGTTCGGGATGAAAACTTGGGATAATGGAAAAATGCGGGCAATATCAAAAATTGGAAAACAAGTTCCAAAACAAGCATTAAATGTATCATTTGGAGAGTAATCAAAGCTTATTGAACTATACACAACATATACAACTTTCTCTTTCTTTTCTTTTCTTCTTTTTCTCATTTTCTCTTTTGTTTTCTTTTTGCTTTTTGCTTTCTCTTTTTCATCACTTTTTCACTACTTCTTTTCTTTACTTATCAAACTCTCATATGCTTAAATTGCAACCGACATCATAACAACAACATTCAATCCCAAGTAACATTCCAAACAAAGGTATGGAAAGTGTATGTATGGGCTAAAACTCCAATTTAGAGTTGGTTATGGCAATTTGGGTTATGAAAAGAAAGGTTGTATTTAGGCTCAAATGGGTTAACGAGGGTAAGCATATAAGGGTGAGGTCAAGGCTAATATGGGTGATATAACAAAGATGGCCTATGATCATTTCACAATGTTTACGCAATTCTCGAGTCAAAACAATATATGAAAATCATGCTCAAGTAACACATTTCAAGTATGGACTCAATTAATGAACGATCAATGAAAGAATAGTGAGATTACCAACGAATTCAACGTTTTCAATGAGAAAAGAATAGTGTATAACACTCACAAACGACGAAAGGTACAAAGCTTACTCGGTGTAAGTATATACAATGCAACAAAAGATTACCGAGTTATAAAAATCTTAAACCAAATCAATATAACAAGGAAAGTGCATATGCTCATGGGATAAAGTTTAATTCATGAAGTTATTCACAATATCAATGATTTGAGGACTAAAGTCCAGTAACTTCTAAAATCGAGAACATGCATCATTGAGTTGTTTATTGGATCGGGCAATTATTGAAATTTATCATCGGAAACAAGGCAAAATGCCCAACAAAGGAGAAAAAAGAAAGAAAATATTTTGAAAATTTTCAAATTTTTCACAAAAAGGCATACTTAGTAACTAAATGTGAGAAAATCCATGGACTACACATGAAATGGATAGAATATCCTACACCCCCTAACTTAAATGTTGCATTGTCCTCAATGCACATTAAGAACACAACACAAAGAGAGGAAAAGAACGATATTACCCAAAATTGGAGCGATCTCCATAAGCGCGAGTCCAAAGGAATCTACAAAACAAGTTAGTACCAAGCATAGCAAAAACAAATAACAAAAAGTTAACTAATTACACTAGACTAAATTAAAAGGAAAGAAAAATAGGAAAGAAAGAAAATTAAAAAGCTAACTATTTACAACCTACTATTTAGACTTCACACTAACTATACACTAGAAGTCTAAATAGTTGAGGGTCCACCCAAAGAGGGATTTGACATTGAAAGATCAACGGTGGACCCTCCAAAGCGAACATGCCTCCCGAAAGATAAGAATTCCGTTTGAACAACGGAAGGCATGTGGGTGGTAAAAAAAATGAACCATCGCCAATTTGAAATTTTGGGCGGACGATGGGGGATTTGGATAACAAGGGGGAAAGATACACTTGAGGTCCAAGAAAAATTGATTCATCTCCCAAAGGTTTTTCAAATGGAATGGGAGATGGTGCACACGTGGGGATAACATCCATCGAAGACAAATCCGGCAAGGAGTCCTCATCGGCAAAAAGTGTGAAAGTTTTAAAAGTTTCTACAGACTCATAGGAATCAACCGGTAATTCTAATGGTTCAATTATGGAAAACGAATATGGTGATGAAATAAATTCAATCTCAATCGACTCATCGTCGGAAGGAGATTGAATTTCGGGGGAGAAAGATTCACATTCGATGAGAAATTCTTTGAAAAATTGAGGTGAAACACAAGTTTCCACCTCCTCGTTGTTTTGTGCATAAGAATTCATCTCATCGGAAAGTGCACCAAGTCTCATTCCAGCATCATCTAAGCTTTCCAAACCTTGGTAATAAAGAAGCAAAGTCTCTTCCAAAGTAGGCTTCCTCGGCTCAAGAGCCTCGGACTCCTCATTTGTTTGAAACTCGTCTTCGAAAGTAATGAAATGAAGATCGTCATTGGATTCGAATAATGAATCCAACTCAAGCTCCCAATAACGATTTTCATTTCGATAAATGTTTTCAAGTCTTTCATTTTCAAGAAAATCTTGAAAATGGAAAACTTGAAAACTATCCCCAAAGTATGAATCATTAGAACAACCGTAATAACTATAATAGTAGGACATGATTACCTTGTTGTTGAAAGATGGAGAATCCAAGAAATAAAGTGAGCAACCGCGAATTAAAGTTTCTTAGCGCTCAAAGTATGCAAATCCTGCAAAAAAGGTTAAAACAAAGAATACAAATACAAAAGGAAGAATACTACGAAATAATAAAATAATTAGAATCTAAAACACACTCCCCGGCAACGGCGCCATTTTGATCGAGCGGAAAAAGTGTGCGCGTGTAAGTGCACAATCGTTGTGTGTTTCGCCGCCGGGATACAAAAGAACCTAAGCTACTACTACACTTGCGAGAAAGTAAAGCGGTAAGTCGGGTATCGTAAGAAATCCACAGGGAGTGATTAAATTTTAGATGTTAATTGTTTTAAAACTTCAAGAATAAAAATGTAAAAGATGATAGGTTGGAAATGGTGATAAAAGAAAAGAGAAGTTAACGCTAAATTAAAGGAAAGCGAGGATCGGGATCGCATTCTACCCCACGGATCGAAACAACTACTAATTAGAATTACGGTTCGAAAACATTTAATCGAGCATTTACAATTAAGCATAAACATCACACAAGAATGAATTTAACCCAAAGTTGCGAGATTAAACATTTAACTGAAAATGGTCACACGCGGATTAAATTCGGATTGTCGCTATAAACATTAAAGTTGCGTGACAAATAAAGTTAAACGCATAACAATCCAACTTTAATACACGCGGTTTCAATTAAACGCAATTTTACACAAAACCTAATTTTCGAGGTCCAAACCCGAAAATGGTGGAAACGCAATCCCGACCCTATTTATCTAAGGTCTAAGCATGAATAAACTAATTAAACTAAGAAAGCAATAAATAAACACAATAAACTATTTAGGAAAGCATGTAAATCTAATTAGAAAGCAAGGAATTAAGAAATACAAACTATATAAATGGAGGGGATGATGAATAGTGCAACAATCAATCCAAAAGGGTGTCAATCCAAGAACAATTGATGAACAACTCTTCAAAACCCTCAAAACCTAAGCTAAACTAACCTAAAATCGTGTATAAACTGATATCTTTTCTCTCAAATGAGAGAGAATTGGTTTAATACAAAATATCCCATGGCAAACTTGTAATAAAAGGGAAGAAAACCAAAAATCTGGAGGGCCGAATCGATTCGGAAATGGTCCGAATCGATTCGGAAACAGGGGAAGTTCGAATCTGCAATTCTGCAGAATTCCGAATCGATTCGGTTTTGGGCCGAATCGATTCGCAACCTACAGGTCTGAATTCTGCAGCTTTGTCCTGTTTTACGGAAAATGCCGCCATTTCTTCGTTATAGCTCGGAATGAGGCACGGTCGGAGGCTACGCGAAGATAACTCAGAGGACTACAACATCCAAGAAGACATTGGGCCAAAAAACCAAATTATGAAATGACTAAAATGCCCTTGAATGTGACCTTAAGTGTGAATTTGAAGTAAAAACCATCCTAAAAATGCCATAACTCTTTCGATACAACTCGGAATCATGCACCGTCAGCGGCCACGCGAAGAGAAATCAAAGGGCTTCAACTTCCGTGAAGAGCTCGGGATTCAAACCCGAATGCTGGAATTACTAAAATGCCCCCGAAGATGCAAAAGTCGACGAAACAATTCCGGAAAGCGTCTGAACTTCATACTAAGCATCCAAATACCTACAAAAGCTCAATTAACCCCTGCAAAACATGTTAACATAGAAATCCGAGGTTTTCTGGTTAACGAGCATAAATATAGGGATTAAGATACCCGAGGGGGCTAATAAGGCGTAGGTTAACGGGTGAAATACGCAATATTTGCGTCGTATCAACTGCTTCGTCCCAACTACATTTTCTCTATGTTTAACACATCAAACCTTCATGGATCTTTCCCAAACTCCCAAGAAATATAATCAAACATAACTTACGTGTTTAGGGATGATTTCCCATGTAAATAATACACCCAATCTAAATTAAATCCATCCAAGAACCGATTAAATCTCAACATTCATAAAACCCTAATTTATGTGTTCTTCATTCCAGATTTCTCTTATATTTATCATCATACATGTTCTGATTTTGAATTACCAACATACATGGATTCATTCTACATGCAATCATATCCCAAATCACGAGTTCTATTCATTTAATCCCATGAACATCATCAATCATCATTAAATTGAAAACCTTACTACACATGGGTATTATAACTCATTAAAACATGCAAGATAAACACTTGCCTTATTAGTTGTAGGTCTAATTTCGTGTTGAGTGTGATGAGGATGACTTCCCTTCCTCTTTATCACAATTTCGATAACTTTGGTGAAGAGAAAAGGTGTGACAAAGCCTAGGTTCCTTCTCCTCTTTCTCTCTTATGGCCGCTCCTCTCTCCAGATTGTTATAACCCTAAGACCCAAATCCCATGGGCTGATATACTCCTTCAATTTTCTGACTTCTCTCTACCATAAACTCCCGAATGATCGAAACGCCCTCTCGTGGGGCCGATTTGGTCTAAAATCGCCCCGGGATCTAAATATGACACCCGAGTACACCATTCTGACTATTTCGACCCCTTTGGAATCAATTGTGATCTCAAAATTACCATTAGAGGCATTATAGAATAATTTCCTATCTCAAGCTTATATAGTCTACGCTTGACACTTGGTTGAGATATAACACTATCACATTACTATCATTCGCTATGACGTAAAAATAATTATTACTATTCACTTAGTAATTATATTCAATAAACATTAATCATTTCCTCTCCGATTAATATTTTAATCAAAACCTAATATTTAATTCCAGTAAATTACGTCACGCGTGTAATTTAAGATTAGCCGAATAAATTTAATTTTTAAATACTTAAAAATACGGGGTGTTACATACTTCCCATCTTATAAAGGAATTTTGCCCTCGAAATTAAGACGTACTTGTGGTGAATAACTTTGGATACTGCTTGCGCATGTCATCCTCCCACTCCCACGTCGACTCATCAACATTGTGGTTACCCCACTAAACTCTAACCAAGGGTACCATCTCAGACCACAGCTTACGCTCACTACGATCAAGTATCGTCACTGGTTCCTCCTCATATGAGATATGTGTCTGTAAGTCGATTTCATCTAATGGGACATGCCCAAAATCTCTCTCACTCCTCTAATACCTCTTCAAAGATGAATGTGGAACACATGATGAATCCGCTGTAAGTGATCCGTTAGTTCCAGCCTATATTCCACTGATCCCACCCTCTCGATAATAAAAAAACGGTCCCAAATATCTCGGCTCTAGCTTTCCTTTCTTACTAAACCTCATCACCCCTTTCATAGGAGACACCCTCACTAACTCCTAGTCACCAACCTCAAGCTCTAAGTGCCTTCTATCTGCATCGGTGTAACTCTTCTACCTGTCCTGAGCTATACGGATGCGCCCTCGAATCAGCTCAATCTTGGCAATGGTGTCCGGGATCATCTTTGGCCCCTATAACTTGTTGTCCCTCACCTCTAACCAGTAAACGTGCGAATGATAAGGCTGATCGTACAATGCCTCAAATAGTGCCATGTCAATGGTGAATTGGTAGGAGTTGTTAAACGCAAACTCCACCAAAGGAAGATACTACTCCCATCCTCCTCTGAAGTCAAGTATGTAGATCCGCAACATATTATCAAGCATCTGATTAACTCTCTTTGTCTACCCATATGTCTATAGGTGATACACTGAACTAAAATGTAAATATGTGCCCATCGTCTCCTGAAAGCTGTGCCAGAAATAGGACACAAAGATCCTATCTCGATTGGACACAATATTAATCGAAACCCCGTGTAGCCGTACTATCTTCACAATAAACAACTGCGCATACTACCTCGTCTCAAAATTCGTATGAACCGATAGAAAGTGAGCCACCTTAGTCAACCAATCCACTCTTACCTAAATGGATTCGTGACCTCGCTAAGATAATGGTAACCCGATAATAAAATCCATGGCGATGCTCTCCCACTTCCACACTGGAATATCGAGTGGCTTTAACATCCCTCTTGGTCTACCTTCACTAGCTGGCAGGTTGCACACTTCGAGACAAACTCCACTATGTCCTGGTTTATCGCCGACCACCAATACTGCCTGCATATATCCTGGTACATATTATCCCTATCGAGATGCATTATAATTCTGGACCTGTGAGACTCCGACATCACTGCATGTATAAAATTCCCATCCTCTGGAACCACGAGTCTCCCATTAAAATTAAAACCACAATCTGAACTAATCACGTACGACTCTGCCCTATCATCTAATAACTAACGAACCTTGTACTGGAAATACTGATCCCCTACCTGTGCTTTCACTACCCTCATAACAATCTCAGGTGTGATAGCTAATACGAATTTACAGGCCCTAGCAATCTCATCATCATGTAGAAGCTTTCTCCACTTCGCCTTCCAAACATCTGCTATCTCCCTGGAAGGTCATCGGCTCTATGCGTCTGCACCATGTTAGCCTTCCCAGGATGATAGTGAATATAAAACTAGTAATCCTTCATGAACTCCAACCACCTCCTCTGCCTCATGTTTAGATCCTTCTATGTGAACAGATACTGAAGTGATTTATGTTCCATGAACAAAGTAAACTTCTCCCCCAATAGATAGTGCCTCAAAATCCTCAAGGCAAATACAACTGCTTCTAACTCCAAGTCATACGTGGGGTAATTCCTCTTGTGGGGCTTACGCTTGTGAGATGCATAAGCTATATCCCTCTCCTCCTATTTTAATACATCCCCACGTCCTTACAAGAATGCATCAGTGTAGACACGGTACTTCACTCCTCCCCTGGGCAGTGCTAGTATAGGTACTAATATCATTTTGTCCTTTAGCTCATTGAAAGCTAATTGACAATGGTCATCTCGAATAAATGGCACCCCCTTGTGAGTCAGAATCATCAACGGACCCATAGTCTTTGAGAAACCCCGAATGATTTGTTTATAGCATCTTGCCAGCCCTAGAAAACTGTGATCTTCGTTCAGTTTCATGGCTGTCCCCACTCCCTCACCACTGATACCTTTCTCGAATCAACCACTATACCCCTGTCAGACACAATGTGGCCCAAAAAACTGTACATCCTGAAGCCAAAATCCATATTTCTCAAATTTGGCATACAATTGGTGATTCGTATTATCTGTAAAACCATCAGCAAATGCTCGTCACGCTCATCCTTAGAGCGAGATTAAACCAGAATATCATTGATGAACACAATCACAAACTTGTCAAGGAACTCTCTAAATAATTAGTTCATCAAATCCATGAATAATGTTGGCGCATTAGTGAGCCCAAATGGCATCACCCTGGACTCGTATGACCCATACCATGTTTAGAAAATCAATCTTAGAAACGTCCTCCTCCCTGACGCGGAACTGATGATAATTGAACCTCATATTTATCTTGGAAAAGTAAGCTGATCCCCTCAGCTGGTCAAACAGATCATCGATCTGAGGCAGTGGGTACTTTTTTTCGATTTTGACATTGTTCAACTCCCTGTAATCGATACATAACCGAAGTGATCCGTCCCTCTTCTTGATGAACAACACTGGTGCACCCCATAGTGAAGTACTCTATCTGATGAAACCCTGCCCCAGGAGCTACTGAATCTTCTCTCTCAACTCCCTCATCTCAGATGGGGTCATGCGATAAGGCGCTCGGGCTATAGGCTTTATACCCGATGCTATATCGATAACAAACTCAATTTCCCAGCTAGACGGTAGCTCAGATATATCATGAAATACGTCCTCAAACTCTCTCCCCACTAGAATCGAGTCTAACAAAACAACCCCCTCCTGTGAGGTCTCTTCCTCAATGTAAGACAGATATGTGCTTGACCCTCCCTCAGGAAGAGGCATCTCCACTAAGAACATATCCTTCCCTAGAATTAAGAATAAAAGAGTCCTCCTAAAATAATCCACCATCGCTCGGTATACAGTTAACGAATCCGTACGTAAAATGATGTTATATCCCTCCATATCTAACACAAGAAGGTTGACGACTAAACATAATCTACCCACATTAATATCCACACCCCTACAGATCAAGTGTATAAGCTACCCACTACCCAATGGTGACTGCACACACATAAGGAGACTATCGAATGTTTTTAATAGACCGATAGATCATGAAAATATGGTCGTTATGAAAGATTATGATTTCCCCATATCAAATAGAATCTTACCCTCAATCTCTTGAATAAAAAATGTACCATCTACTACTGGTGGTGCCTGTGGGGCTTACTGTATGGCTGCATCTCAGACGTTATAGACACGTCTATATTATAATTGCCCCTGTTGTGGTGGGGTAGGTGAGGATGGTGCTGCAGTTGGTATCTGGGACTACTGCCCCTGCTGGGAATCTTGTTGCTGCGGTGCTCTACCCTGCTATGGGAAGTCTTTCCTCTTGTGGCCCATCTGACCACAAATATTGCACTGGCTTAGAAACTCTCTCTAACTCTGGCCTTGATAGCCTTAACGGTGTTGACCCTGTCATTGGAACTGATGGCCTCCCCATTATTCCTTTGGCCCTAACGACTCTAAGGAACCTGCTGCTACTAAGGACCCTGCTAGCCCTGCCTGAAACCCCTATCAGGTCAATAGCCTCCAGATCTAAACCTCTTGGTCTAAACCCCTGGAGGGATTCCTGCCCTTGGTGTCTGTTTGACTGCTATTGCTGTTGTGGTGCTCTGCTGGCACTGCTTCCCCCTGCCTTGCCTAGATGGATAGGTTCACCTCCTCTCTTGGTTCTTTTCACATAGATGTAATGGTCCCAACAGTGTAAAAGTGCGGCATTGACGATATTTGTATAAGTCACCAATGCAGGGTGGCCAATCAAATGCTGCCTGATCCTCCAGGCTAATCCATCCATAAATTTCAGCTTCTTCCTTTCTTCACTCTTCACTTTGTCCAACAAAAAATTAGCCAAGAGAGTGAAATCTTTCACATACTCAGCTACGGATCGATCTTCCTGAACCCCCTCTCTGAACCTCTTCCGCATCTCTGTGTCAAGGAGTGACGGAAAGTACTTACGGTCAAATCTCACCGAGAACTCGATAATGGACATTGTGTCCCTGTCCTCAACAGTAGTAACTGACTCCCATCACTGTAGCGCTACTCCAATAATCTTAAAAGTGTCCAAAATTTGCTTCTGAACATCGCTACACTCAACCATGCACAGGTGGCATTAAATATCTTTCTTTTACTGGCACACCACAATCACATCTGAGCTACCCTGGAACTCGAGTGGGTGGCCATTATAAAATACATCCCTAACTCTCTGCCATTCTGAAGGCCCCCGGGTGGGGCTGGATAATCGGTGCCACTAGCTACTATGGATGCTGGTCCTTTTGAAGATGGAGAGTTGTGGCATTCATAGCGGCATTAACTATCTGTTCCACAATCATTGCCACCTATGTTACTGACACTGACCCCTGTGGTGGCTGTGACTACAGTATCTGTGGCTCTTGCTGAGCCTCCCTCACTTTGTCTCTAGTCGCTGCTCTCGCCACTAGTCCTTTCTTAGGTGGAATCTGAAAATAAATCAAATTGTATGAGTTCACAGTCAATACAAATATAATAGCAAAATAACTTAATCTCAAATGCGTAATCATGAATTCAACCGTCCGAATAATAGGGCTATATGTCAAGGAGTGCTATGATGAAATCTTAATAAGCCGTACAGATCCAATGGAAATTAGAACCTGATGCTCTAATACCATTTGTGACACCCCGCCTATTTTAATCAGGGGTGATCAGTTCTTTGTCAAAATAACCAGGAATCTCGTTTGGTTCATTCTTAGCATCATTGTTGAAAACTTTTCAATTACTAATTACCTATGTCAAAATTAAGTCAGTGCAAACTTTTATCTTTTATTTAATTAACATGATGCGAAAACTAAAATAAATAAACCAAACCATACTCACCATAATAGTCTAAACAATCACACTACAGATATATAAATAAATAAGACTTAATAAATCATATGTTCCCAAAACAAATAATTCAACTACAATCTGAAATAAATAAAATTGATTCTATTAAAGTCTGACAAATAAACTGAAGTGCTAAATAATCTAAAGAGGCAACACACCTGAATAAAATACTGAAAGAACTCCTATATAGAAATGAATAAACTAAAGCGTCTAAAAGAACTCCTACAAGCATCCACAAGTGTTGCAACTACGCAACCCTAAATAGAAACATCAAGCTTGACGTCTCTGTGGCTGGACACTTAAAAAGGTTTTGGAAAAAGGATTTACTACGGGCCAGACCCTAAAGAAAACCATTTGAAAATATTTTACAAGAATTTAAATCAGTTATTAGATACAAACATTAGTTCAACATACACTCCATCGACTTCCTTACCTCTCAACTAATGTACACACCCAATGTCTTCTACCTAACTATGATACCTAACCAGACTAAATAACGTATTTGTCTAACCATAATAGTTCTAGCTCCCTCGTATTACCCATACGACACACTACTACAATATCAATAATAACTATTACCCACGTATTGTTATTGACTCAATTAATTAAGTCTTTCTACTTAAATTACTTTTACGTATACACAATCTATTAGTTCTATATCACACTTGTATATATTTAACACACATATAATATATACCACTATAGCATCCCCAGAATGGCCCCTCCTGATGCTATCACACTCTTCTATCAAGTCCATGTACCTCTCATACCAATTCAAGGACTATTGGTTCGGCGTATCTCCTCGAGCCCAAAACCAATCAACAAACAATGGAGGCGAACATGGTTTTAAGCCTTTGGGATATGCATATACCTAACGTACCCAAACAACACGTCGGTCCCACTAATACACTACACATAGTGAGCCACCCTAAGTTCCATATTCTGAGGCACACATCCAGACCTCATTGGAATCATCAAGGTGGGATCGTCCTCTGCGCAAAACCTCCGGATAGCAGCCAACGTATGTATGTTTACACACATAATCAAATCAAAATAATAGGTATTCACACAACCTATATACACATATTATTCAGTAGGTATACACACAACCCATCATATATGAATCCATACGTAGTATTTATCTCTCTTGAATACTCAACGTACTAATTATCCTCATATAATGTTTATTCGCCTTTTTCGAGTATCACTCACGACCCGAAGGGTCCCAACTGTCCTTTGAGTTATTTCAGTAGTTAACACATTACTATAATACTAGTATTAGCCTTAGGTTATCGTTTACTCTACTCGTAACCCAATTTATGACTTCACGATACTCGTCACAAGGGGTTAACTAATCGTTGGTCTAAATCCCAACTTTATATGCAATGATATTAATCGAGCCTTAATCATATGTCTACTGACCTTCTCTAAGTCTCTATAGGGTCATTATAACATCACCAAGGTTCCCCACAAACGTTGGCAAAGAAATCTTCACAAATAAGAAAAAGACCTCATTTCAGCCTTAGTTGATCGATCGATATAATTAATCGATCGATCGATCCATCAACATCCCACGATAGTTCGATCGATCCAAGGTTTGACTGCTTCGTCCCAACTACGTTTTCTTCATATTTAACACCTCAAACCTTTATGGATCTTTCCCAAACTCCCAAAAAACATAACCAAAGATCACTTATGTGTCTAGGGATGATTTCCAGTGTAAATAATACACCCAATCTAAATTAAATCCTTCCAAAAACCGATTAAATCTCAATATTCATAAAACCCTAATTTATATGTTCTTCATGCCTAATCATTCATATTTTCAAATTTCTCTTATATTTATCATCATACATGTTCTGATTTTGAATCACCAACATACATGGATTCATTTTACATGCAATCCTTCCCAAATCACGAGTTCTATTAATTTAATCCCAATATCATCATCAATTATCATTAACTTGAAAGCCCTATAACACATGGGTATTATAACTCATTTAAACATGTAAGATAAACACTTGCCTTATCAATTGTAGGTCTGATTTCATGTTGAGTGTGATGAGGATGCATTCCCTTCCTTCCGATCACAATTTCGGCAACTTTGGTGAAGAGAAAAGGTGCGATAAAGCCTAGGTTCCTTCTCCTCTTTGTCCCATATGGCCTCTCCTCTCTCCAAATTGTTATAACCCTAGCCCTAAACTCTCGTGGGCTGATATACTCCTTCAATTTTCGGAGTTCTCTCTACCACAAACTCCCGAATGACTGAAATGCCCTCCCGTGATACCAGATTGGTCTAAAATTTCCCCAAGACCCAAGTACTACCCCGGGTACACTATTCTAACTATTTTATCCCTTTTAGAATCAACCGTGACCTCAAAATCACCATATGAGTCACTCTAGAATGATTTCCTATCTTGACCTCATATAGTCTATGTCTGACACCCGATTGCGATATTACACTATCACGTCACTGTCACTCGCTATGATGTAAAAATACGTATTTACTATTCACTTAGTAATTATATTCAATAAACATTAATCGTTTACTCTTCGATAAATATTTTAATCAACACCTAATATTTAATTCCATTAAATTACGTCACGCATGTAATTTAAGATTAATCGAATAAATTCAATTTTTAAATACTTAAAAATACGGGGTGTTACATCGAGCACAAGTCAATATTGGAAAAGAATAATGCACCCCTCAATTGATCAAACAAATCATCGATACGTTGCAACGGATACTAGTTTTGTATCGTAACCTTATTCAGCTCCCTATAATCCACACATAGTCGAAGTGAGCTATCTTTATTCTTCACAAACAAGCCCTAGGGCTCCCTATGGAAATGTGCTCCTTCATATAATCCCCTGGCTTAATAGTTGTTAAACATGTTCCTATAAGTCCTTCATCTCTAACGGAGCCATCTTGTAAGGTTGTCTCACAATGGGTCTGGTGCCCGATGCTAAGCCTATACAAAAATCTACCATCCTCATTGATAGTAACCCTAAGACCTTCCCACTACAATCTATATATGCGTGATAATGATCTAACCAATCCATACTCAATATGATATCATAAGTCAACATATCCAATAATAAGAAGTAGGGGAAAAACACAATTAACCAATCTCTACTGCCACGCCTCTACAAGTCTGGCATAAGGTAGCACCCCTACCTACTGGAGTATCCACATGTGAAGATACATCATCAGCTATATCTACTAATGCCGACATCGATGCAAATGTATAACGAGTAAAAGTGTGTGACGTTCTTGTGTAAAAAAGAACTCGTGCATAAGTACCATAAACATAGAACACACCCTTAATCGTGTGAGGCTGCACTGGCTGGCGTGCTTGATGGACGTTGTAAATATGTCTGTAGTGAAGCTGTGGGCTTCCACGTGCCTGAGAAAAAACTAGATATACTAGTGCTGGTGGCAAGGCCTGATACTGTGGTGGAGCTGGAAGAGCCTGCTGTTTAAATCAAAATTTATCTTTTACATATTTATTTAAAAAGTAATATATCCATGAAATTCTATACGCCCGTTGAGTGTAGTAAAAGTTTTGGTTTTTATATTGAGGCGATAATGAATAAATTTAGGAGATGCAAACTTGAATACAGATTGACCAATTTAAAGAAGGAAGTTTATTACTTAATGAATGAGAGGAAAAAAGCAATTGAAGTGTTGTATTTTCAGCTACAACTGTAGGTTGTTTATATTAGAAAGTCTCCTAAAATATCTCAACTAATTTTTTATCGAATCACATAACGAAGTTGCTGAATTTTTATTCCACTAACCACAACTGACTCTTAAAAAGACTATAGACTACGTCATCAACCACAACCCATTCCTACAAACACTCAAGACTAAAGACTAATTCAAAATAACCAAAAATTAACTCGGTTCCACTAATTTACAACACTCCCCCTTAGTGCAGATGTGTGATTTATGACACCAAGAGCATATTGAAACATTTCGAATTTGGCTTTGGCAAGCGCCTTCGTAAAAATGTTGGCAACTTGGTCTTCTGTATGAACTTTCTGGAGCTCAATTTCCTAGTTTAACATCTTTTCTCGAATGAGGTGTTGATGGGTCTCAATATTCTTTGCACGGGCATGAAACACTGGGTTCGTAACAAGTTTGATATAGCTTTCTTTGTCATATTTTATGGGAACTGGATAATCAAGTATATAATTATTTTTGCCAATAATCCTTTTAAGCCAAATACACTCCTTTATTGCCATAGCAGCTTCCATGTACTCCGCCTCCATACTTGAAAGAGCAACCAACTTTTCTTTTTACTGCACCAAGAAACCACAACTGAACCTGTAGAGAAACAATATCCTGTGGTTGATTTCCTATCATTCACATCACCGACCTAGTCGGCATCAGCAAGGCCATACATAGAAAAACCAGTGTGATTCTTGTACATCAACCCATAGTTTTAAGTCCCTTTCACATAGCAAAGAATACGCTTGGCAACAATAAAATGACCCATACATGGTTTTTGCATAAATTATGAGATAAAACGTACACAGTAAGTAATATCATGTCTCGTAATAGTTAGATAAAATAAGCTACCAACAAGTTGGCGAAATGGAGTTGCATCTTCTAATAATTCTCCTTCATTTTTCCCGAGTTTTAAACATGGATCCATTGGAATTGATATTAGAGTTTAAGCCTCCATACCAAATCGAATTACTAGATTATTTGCATAACTTCTTTGATAGATAAAGTAACAATTAGCTTGGTCTACTTCTAAATCGAGAAAATATTGAACTAACCGAAATTTTTCATTTCAAAACGAACAGATAACTGATCTTGAATGCATTTGATTTCATCATTATCATCTCCAGTAACTATCATATCATCAACATAAAGGATAAGCATCGTAAATCTAGAGTATTAAACCTTAATGAAGAGAATATGATCTGAACTTGAGAGGTAGAAATCATAAAAAGTTAGAAACTTTATGATCTTACCATACCAAGCACGCAGAGCTTGTTTCAGATCGTACAATGCCTTCTTAAGGCGATAAACATTATTAGGAAACTCCTTTGAGACAAATCCCTACGGTTGTTCCATGAATATATCAGGATCCGAATCTCTATAAATAAATGCATTTTTGACGTTAAGTTTCCATTGAGACCAACATTTGCATGTAGCCAAGGAAATAGAAACTCGAATACCCACTATCTTAGCAACTGGACTGAAAGTATCTTCATAATCCAGTACATATTATTGAGAAAAACCTAGATCCACAAGATGAGTTTTATAGCTATTAACACTTCCATCAACCTTTTTTTTAAACTTGTATACCCATTTGCAAGTAATTAACTTCGTATCCTTCGACTTTGGTACCAACTCCCATGTGTAATTTTTATTCAGAGAAAAAATTTCTTCCTACATGGAAGCTTCCCAATAAAAAACACCTTGAGCTTCAGAGAAGGACTTTGGCTCATCATCACATATATCTCCTGTTAAGAAACTAGACATTATAGTGCAAACATTGAGTTGAACATTATAGTCACTTAATTGATTAGTTGCCTCATTTCCCTTATCGATCTTCAAAGTATATCCACTTCTTACTGAGTAATTTGCCGAGTATGTTCTCTAGAAGGAGAATCTTAACCCCTCCTTTCATGGACCCCATCTTCACCTTCAAACGAATAAAAAATAGATCTTTCTAGTTGCACGTACTGTGAGTTTCTACTATTCTGATCACTAGAGTAATATGTCGATATCTTATTGAACACTACATCTCGGGAAATAATAGATTTTTTAGTAATTAGGTCCATACACCTCCAAACTTTTTTGTGTGAGTCATAGCCAATTTAAACACACTTTCTAGCTTTTGGGTCCAGTTTAGTACGACCATGCTCAGGTACATGAACATAACAGAGGGAACTAAATTTTTTGAAATAACTCACATCTGGCTTAGTATTATATAATATCTCATAAGGAGATTTTGAGGTATCTGGCCATGGGGGCAATCTATTTATCACATGACACGCACAATGCATAGCAAATGCCCATAACTCACGAGGAAGGTTCTTGTCATGCAACTAAGATAAGCTCATTGATGCTAGATGTGCTAACTTGTGCTCAGCAACTCCATTCTGTTGTGGGGTATTTGGACATGCCATTTGACGCAGAATGCCATGTTTTTAGCAGTATTGAGAAAAAACATGAGATAAATATTCTCCCCCATTATCGGTGCACAAACACTTCATTTCAGACCCAAAATCTTTCTTTACGATCATATTGAACTTCATGAAGTATGAGAGAGCTTCACTTTAGTTGTCTAGAAAATACACCCAGCTATAACGGGAGAAGTCATCAATAATAACCATCATATAGCGGAAGCCATTATAGCTTGGTGTTCTCGTTGGACCCATAAGGTCTGAATGTACTAGTTAGAACATCGAGGATGCATGATTCATAGTTTTCTGAAATGGAAGGCGGTGAGACTTGTCGAATGGACATCCTGAACAAATTATAAGCTGATGAACTGCCTTTAAAATTATAACACCTCCAAGTAAGTTTTTGGTAGGAATATGATGTAATAATTGATAACCAATGTGTCCAAACTGAGCATGCCAAAGTGAGGCACTTTTACTTTCACATGTCTTTTCAACATATGCTTCACTTGCCGACAAAACATATTTAAGTTTGTAAGAACCTGGACATCATTTGGACCAAAAAGAATATAGTTCCCTCTATTCGTTATTAGTGAAACTGATGTAAGGTTCTTTTTTAAGCCAGGCACATGATACACATCTATTAGAGATACTCCATTTCCATTCAAGTTCACAATATTGACATGGCCTTCCTAGAGAACTAGATGTACTGAGTTATCAGCTGTAATAATGGAATGCTTCTCAATGTGAGGATGAACATTTAAAAGCAATGTAACATCTATGGTGGCATGATGTTAGTAGCCTAAATCAACTATCCATTCCTTCTTGTAGTTAATAGAATCATCATCGTCCTTGTGTGTGTTGGTATGATGCGTAACTGAGGCTACATTATCAGGTTGCTCAATAACTACAATAGAGAAACATTGCTCCCATTTGGCCCTGCTGCATCTTCGATTTCTTGGACTGCATTTGCATCTACATTTGCAAGTTTTACACGATAATTTTTCTTGTTATGACTAGATTTTCCACAACTAGAACATGCTAACTTCACACGATAATCACACTTAAAGTGTCCTAGCTTTCCACTTCAGTAACAAGCATTTGAATGGTCTCTCGACTCCCCATCCACTCTTTGCTACATACTATCGAATGGTGAATGACTAGAAGCATTGGTATGCTTAAATTGATCCTTGGTGAAATTACTTCTTCAGTATCACAAGGAGATTTGTAAGTCATCTGCTTAACCAAAGCTTCCTGGTTAGAAAGTAGATTCTCCAAATCAATAATGGACGGTTGACTTACCCACCCTTGTACATAAGAACTGAATGACATAAACTCTATTCATAATCCATGAATAAGATAGCGACACAGACGTGCATCGCTAATAGGCTCCTCTGTATCCAAATCTGAAATATCAGAACACAAATTCTTTACTTTCAGAAAATATTCTAGAATTGAAAGATTGTCGTCGTCCCAACCAGTTCATTGTCCAAAAATTATAGCCGCATCATATTCTTTTGAGTGAAAAATCTTTCAAGTGTATCCCACACTTTCTTTGGTGTTGTCACATCACGAATATGCTCAATGTAATATTTTCTAATGACGTTCGCAAGAAAAATAAAGCTTTGTTGCACTTGATTTTCCACTTCCTCCGTAATTCTGC
Source organism: Sambucus nigra (assembly GCA_949130495.1). Lineage (NCBI taxonomy): Eukaryota > Viridiplantae > Streptophyta > Magnoliopsida > Dipsacales > Adoxaceae > Sambucus > Sambucus nigra. Next base: position 201,129,491 of record OX422213.1, on the reverse strand, counting down.
ATTTACAGAGTTTCCTCTGGAATTACCATTTCAGCACCACAAATGAGGTCCCATATATCCTGCCCTTGTAGATAATCTTCTATACAAAGCTTACAATAGTTGTAGTTGTTACCAACCAACCTATTTACAACAACTTGAGAGGAACCACTGCCACCATTCATATTGAAGATGTTAAGAACAAGAACTTCTAATAAACCTTTACTGAGAAATAAAAGAAAACACCTTCTCAGCAACCAGGCTATGATACCAGGAAATAAGTCTAGGAGACACAAACTTGAATAAAAATTGAACAATTTCAATAAGTTTATTACTCGTGCGGCATTTTCAACTACAGTTATAAGCCATTTATATTAGAAATTCTCCTAAAATATCTCAACTAATTTTTGAATGAATCACATAACAAAGTTGCTAAATTTTTATTCCACTAACTACAACTGACTCCTAAAAAGACACTAGACTAAGTCAGCAACCATAACTCATTCCTACAAATACTCAAGACTAATTCAAAATAACCAAAAATCAACTCGGTAACACTAATTTGCAATCGGTAAACTAAACAACAACAATGTCCTTACAAGACCACTAGGTTTATTGACACTGATCACTTCAACATTTACTTTATTTGTAGTGTTTCTTCAAGACCGATAGTGTTGTAGTTGCGAGGAGTCATGAATGAAGGTAGTTCCCGTGAGCTTGATCCTTTTTCTTGGATAATGATAGAGGTAGTTGCCTTGTTATTGGAAATTATAATGATGGACAAGTTCCCATGCAAGGTTTGATTTAGCCTAGTGAATAAAAAAATAGCAGACTTCCCAGTTCTTGCCTTGGGCATGGATGTAAGTGAGAGAATATCACCCAATTACGAATTAAATACCTTGGTCCATTTATCTATCCCTAAGTCTTTATATTCATTCTTTATTTATTATGTGTATGATGGTTATATTAATGGTAATGTGAATGTGTGTGGAATATTTGACAACAAACAAAACAAATAACAAATAATTTGATCAACCAACATAAAATAATTTGTTATGAAAAAGAATAGTTTGAATTTATTGAAGTTCGAAGAAATTAAAAAGTACCAATTCAACCCCCGGTGCTCCTTTTCGGATATTTTCCAGGCCAATGATTGATATAGGATCCTAGGTCACATACTTGATTTTGAAAAGCATATTTTGATTTGAAAGATTAAATATCAAAGAATTGTTATTAGGAAAATGATTTTGGGTGAAAATTAGACTTTGAAAAATTATGAAGGTTCTTGTTGAAAAATAAAAGTGTTTACAAAAAGGAAAAATATTCAAGATCCATACTGATTGAGTAATGGAAGATATTAAACCTATTGTTAATAACTTTCCCCCTTATTTTTTTATCATTAGTTTGAGATATTTTTAAAAATCCTTGTAGCGTGCTTAATAAGTATTGCCTTTAAAATAATATTTCTTTTGATGAGAAGATAAGTTAGGGACTAGGCCTGGACTTTTTGTGTAGTTCCAAGTAAACACGTCTCATAACTCCTTGATCAACTCACCGAATTCTATCATTTGTTGTCTCGACAATTCATTTGAGGCAAATATTGGTAGAGGTTCTTTTCCTCCAATCTCATGGTTTACATATTTGATTTCCTCTAAATTTTTTCGTCGTACATCCTCCATGCAATCAAATACTACCTATAGTTAATCCATGTATTGGCCCTGGTGTTAGTCATTGATTAGATAACAATAATCAATCGACATCCTTTGTTATACATTCCTCCTGCACACCCCATCATAAAAGAAATTTAATTTCCACATTAGTGGTTAGTTACTTTTTCAATTGACGAAATGATGTTAGTCACGTTTATCTTTTCTTAGCAATAGTGGCTTTTGGTGCTTTCATCGTAGGGACTTTTTATTTTATTTTAATAAAGTCTCTTAAGATATGGCTGTAATTCTTGGGATTCCCAAGTGTTGATACCAAATTTAGTCTGCTGACATGGCTCAATTGAGTGAAGACACGTGGCAATCTGCGTGGCAACCACAAACACTTCCGAACAACACCTTGACCCCGAGGAACCATACTGCAACGAGGAACTCTGCTTCCCCGATCAAATCAGACGCTCCGACCAATAAGAGTTCTCTGAGGAACTTTAATACACCGAACAACTTATGAATACCGAGCTACTTAGGCGGTCTGAGCAGCTTAGGCGGTTCGAGCTGCACCTCGAACAAAGCATTAATAGCAGGATAACCAACAGATTGACTGCGCAGTAAATGCTTATTATTATCATACAGATGTATACGCTTAAGGGGCATTGAATGTATTACCCTTTCACATGTACAACCTTAGGGATATAAATACATTGTATGATCCTCATTGTAAGGGGATAGGAATTTCTTGATAAAACTTGTAATCGAGAATTCCCAAACAGTCAGTAATAACAGAAACAGTGGACGTAGGCCATTCTTATAAGGCTAAACCACTTTAAAATTTCTTTGTCTCACTTTATTTTATCTGTGATTAAATAATTAGATATAATCTAATTTTTTACATCAACAGATTTGCGCCGTCTGTGGGAAACGACTGGTAATATCGTTTTTCATCAAAAACAATTCATTACAAATGGCTGATAATCCAGAACCCAGCAATCGAAACGCTGGAAGCCCTCCAAATCCATCTGCTCCGCCAAATATTCCAGATCTGGCTAGAATAATGACAAATCTGGCCCAGGGCCAGACAGCCATGTAAGAAACTATACGACAACCCATACAAACCCTCCATAGCGGTGCACCAACCCATTCAGGACCGCGAAGTATTCAAAGAAATACCCGTTTACTTTCTTCGCGTACTAGGCGTACCGATTCATATCGTACTGAGGAGTCTGAAGATTTTTCTTACCAACCTGGACGAATTTCGTCGGTACGAGCCATAGATACTGAACAACGTATCACTCCCTCTCCAGAAAGGACAAGTGCGCTAGAAAGATTAAGCATAGTATCTCATTTTGATCGATTAGGTCCTAGGAGGAGCAAAAGTCCTCCTAAAGACGCATCGAGGAGTTTTCGACGACCATCAGACTTAAGGGAAGGATCTGCCCAGTCGCGACCAGCTGCTCGTCAAGATAGATCCTAGGAAGCCACATCAACGCGATCAGTTGCTCGAACCAACGGACCCGAGGAAGGAAACGATGCGTGGAAAGGGTCTATTCAGAGGCTGGAGGATAGATTAGGGGAAATGGCTAAAGCCAAGAACCCTCTACAACGAAATTTTGTTCAAGGAACACCTTTTGTCCAGGACATTGTAGATTTTCCCACACCATTAAAGGTCAAAGCACCTGTTGTGACCCCCAAATATGATGGAAAGACTGACCCTGTCCTTCATATAGAACAATACCAAGTTGCAGCCGACATCTATGATGTTCCAGATGAGATGAGATGCAGAGCGTTCTCGGGAACTCTTACCAGATCTGCTCAAATATGGTATAATAATCTTCCTCGGGGTAAGATCTCAACTTTCTTTCAACTGACCGAGTTATTCATTGGGAATTTCTATTTTGGGGCAAAGCCAGTTAAACGAGTAACGCATTGGTTAAGTGTTTAGATAAAATTCTGGTGAGAGTACCAGAGATTATATAACTCGTTTTAATAACGAGAAACTCGAAGTCATTGATTATGAGGAAAAGACAGCGATTACCGCCTTGATGAGTGGACTACTGACCAACAAGTTGTACTACACTTTGGCCAAAGATCCACCTAGAACCATGTCAGAACTGATGGGAAAAGCAGCCAAGATTATGAATGCCGAGGAGGCTATAGCTGCGAAGAAGAATATGGATGCCAAAGAAACCAAGGTGGAAGGTGATAAAGCTAAGAAGAAAGAGCATAAGAACAATGGTAGTGACAAACACTCAAAAATAAGGTCGGCATGGGAAGTATTGAAGAAATTTAATAATTATACTCCTTTGAAGGAAGACATCAACCATGTTCTAGAAGAAATCAAGAACAACGAGGAATTAAACTGGCCAAAGAAAATGAAGGCAGACCCTGACATGAGGAATAAGGAAAAATATTACGAGTTTCACAAAGACCATGGCCATATGACCAAAAATTGCATAGCTCTTCAGAATGAGATTGAAACACTCATCAGACGAGGAAAACTGGCAAAGTATGTTGATCATATAAATGAAAGAAAAAATAGCGACCGAATAATAGAGAAGTCTAGATCTCCTCTTCGAGCAGAGGAGAACAAGAAAAGAGACCATGAAGTTGATCCAGAAGACGACCCCGATCTTCCCAAGAGACCAAGGCAGCCAGAACGTAAGGTATTTTTAATACGTTTTGGGTCATTTGATTGTAATGTTATTACAGGTGGAGATGCAGGAGGAGGAGACCTTACTGCAGAGAGAAAAACTTATCTCTGTGAGGCTCAAGCTTGCTCATACATTCAACGAATAAATCTAGCTGATGAGGATCGCCCTAGAAAGGTAAACAAAGAGAAATTGGTCATTGGTTTCTTAAAGAACGACCTCGCAGGTGTTCTATATCCTCATGATGACCCATTAGTGATCAAAATGAGGATGAAGGAAGTGATGATTTCAAGAGTACTGGTAGATAATGGTAGCTCGGCAGACATTATGTTCTACTAGTGCTTCGACAGTTTAAATCTAAAACTATCTCAACTGGAGCCTTATCACAGACCCCTCCTGGGTTTTTCTGGTGAGAAAGTTTTTCCACTTTGGACGATCAAGTTGGATATATTCATTGGTATATGGCCTGCTTGTCGAACAAAAAGAATACGCTTCTTCGTGATGGATAAGAATGTTCAATCAGTATACAATATCATCATGGGAAGAGTAGGATTGAAGAAGTTCGAGGCTGTACCATCTACGGTACATTAATGCCTAAAATTTCCAACAAATTTTGGAGTAGGAGTTGTGAAAGGTGATCAGAAAGTAGCTCGGGAATGCTATTATTCATCCGCCGAGCAAGAGGAACTGGAGGAATCAAGGAAAAAGACTACTACCTATCAAGTGGATGAAGGTGCAGAAATTAAAACATTGGATCCTAGAGATGAGTCGCAACTCATGAAGGGTCAAGTGGTGGAAGCTACTGAAAACATCATTCTGGATGACGAGCACCCTGAACGAACTACTCAAGTAGGTTCGTCGTTGGAAGCCTCACTAAAACAGGAATTGATAACTTTCCTAAGAAGCCTTAAGCAAACTTTTGCGTGGAGTCATGAGGATATGCCCGGGATAGACCCAAATTTCTTATGTCACGAACTCAATGTGAATAAGGAGATCAAGCCTGTGAAGCAGAGAAGAAGAGTATTCAGTCCCGAGAAGAATCAAGCTATACAGGAGGAAGTCGAGAAGCTCCAGAAAGCTTGCTTTATTGAAGATGTTAAATATCCAGACTGGTTAGCAAATGTGGTGATGGTGAAAAAGAAGAACAACAAATGGAGGATGTGTGTAGACTTCACCGACCTCAACAAAGCATGCCCAAAGGATCACTTTTCGCTGCCCCGAATTGATCAACTAGTGGATGCTACCTCGGGACACGAGCTGCTGAGCTTCATGGATGCTTATTCTGGTTACAATCAGATTAAAATGAAACCTGAAGACAGGAAGAACACTTCTTTCATTATCCTAGGGGAACTTATTGTTATAATGTTATGCCTTCTGGTTTGAAAAATGCAGGTGCAACATATCAGCGGCTGATGAACAAAGTGTTTACAGAACAAATCAGTTGCAATATGGAAGTCTATGTTGACGATATGCTGACAAAGAGCAAGAAAGCTGCCGATCATCTACTTGACTTAGGCCAAACCTTTGATCAGTTGGATAAATATCAAATGAAGTTGAACCCGACCAAGTGCATATTTGGAGTACGAGAAGGCATGTTTCTCGGGTACATTGTCAATCAGCGAGGCATTGAAGCTAACCCTGAAAAGATCAAAGCTCTGTTAGGGCTGCGATCCCCAACGACGAAGAAAGAACTGCAAAGTCTTACAGGACGAGTAGCAGAACTCAACAGATTTGTATCGCGAGCAACTGATCGATGTCTCCCATTCTTCAAGACGCTCCGAAAGACTTTTGAGTGGAATGATGAATGTGAGAAGGCTTTTTAAGACTTGAAGAAATATTTGGGAGCACCTCCACTGTTATCCAGGCCAGTGATGGGAGAAAAATTATACTTGTATCTGGCAGTGTCCGAGAATACAGTTAGTTTGGCATTGATAAGAATGGAGAATGGAGTACAAAAACCAGTCTACTACACAAGTATGGCCTTCCGAGGAGCAGAGACCAGATATCCAAAGCTGGAAAAATTGGCACTAACATTGATCGAGGCAAGTCGAAGAATGAAGCCATACTTCCAGGCTCATACTATAGTAGTATATACTGATATGCCATTGAGGCAAGCCCTTCATAAACCAGAAAAATCAGGAAGATTGATGTGCTGGGCAATAGAACTTGGTGAATATGATCTAGTTTATGAACCCAGATCATTGCTAAAAGGGCAAGCGGTAACAGATTTTATAGCAGAGTTCACCTATCCTGATACCCCCGAGGAGAAAAAGTTGCTCACTGATCAACCTGTGAATGTTATAGGATCATCAAATGCAAGTCCAGATCAACTTAGCTTGGTAAAAGGGCAAGTAGATGTTACAGAATCATCAAATTCAAGCCCAGACCAACTTAGGTTGGTAAAAGGGCAAGAAAAGATGATCGACGAACAACAAGAAATATCAGGAGATGGTGAAAGGAAGCAACAAATTTTCCACCGAGGAACTCGCCAGATCAGAAATTTGAAGACGAGTTACCTATATGGAGTCTGTATGTGGATGGTTCATCTTGCACTACAGGATGTGGCGCAGGGATAGTTTTGAACAGTCCGGACGAGGTCGACATGGAATACGCCCTATGTTTCTAATTCAAAGCTTCGAATAATGAGGCTGAATATAAAGCCATGATTGCAGGTCTTAGTTTGGCAAAAACCATAGGTCCAGAACAAGTTATTGTCTTCAGTGACTCGCAATTGGTCATAAATCAAATAATGGGAGTATATGCAGCCAAAGGAGAATTAATGATCAGATATCATGCCAAGGCAAAGGAACTGGTGTCAGAATTTGCTGCTATTCAGCTGATCAGAATACCAAGAATGGAGAATGCGAGAGCAGACGCCTTAGCTCAATTAGCATCAGCTACTCATACCGAGCTACGAAGAACAATTTCAATTAAAGTTTTAGCTAGTCGGAGTATAGATGAAGATCTGATGATAAACTTTAATACCCTCGATTTAGGATCATCATGGACGGATCCCATCAGAGCATATATTGAGAAAGGGGAACTACCAACTGACAAACTTGCAGCCAAGAAACTGAAGTTTAAGGCTGCTCGTTATGTACTGACTAATGGTATTCTATACAGACGAGGAATTATAGTAGGTTTGCAAAGATGTGTGCATCCCACCGAGGTGAAAGATTTGATTGAAGAGGTCCATGAAGGGTCCTGTGGAGCCCATATAGCAGGTCGGACTCTTTTACAAAGGGTGATGACGCAAGGATACTACTGGCCAACGATGAGGGCTGATTGTATAGCCTATGCTAAGAAATGTGACAAGTGCAGCGCTTATCCTCCATCCGAAGAACTCCCCAAGCATTATTGACACCCATTACTTCCCCTTGGCCATTTACCATATGGGGAATAGATTTGGTCGGGCCACTGCCGACGACCAGGGGAAGATTTAAGTATCTCGTGGTCACTGTGGATTATTTTACTAAATGGGTTGAGGCTGAGCCTCTCATTGATATGACATACGACAAGGTGTACCAATTTATTTGGAAGAACATCATTTGTCGATATGGTCTTCCTCATGCCTTCATCACAGACCATGGAACACAATTTGACAACGAGGAGTTCGCTGCCTATTGTCATTAGTCAAATATCTTGAAGATCCACTCGGCACCAGGCCATCCCCAAAGCAATGGACAAACTGAAGTGACAAACAGAACGCTACTGAATGGCTTGAAAAAAAGACTGAATGACGCGAAAGAAAACTGGATCAACGAGCTACAATCAGTGCTATGGGCTTATCGAACTACTCCCCGAGCAGCAACAGGGGAATCTCCATATATGCTAGCATTTGGAAGTGAAGCTATTATACCCATCGAATTGGGTCTCCCAACACACAGAATACTGAATTTCAATTCCCGTGTCAGCGATTTAATGAGAAGGTTAGACTTGGACATGCTCGAGGAGGTTAGGAAAGAAGCAGCTATTAGAAATGCTGCTTACCAGCAACGAACAACTTTGTTCTACAACAAGAGAGTGAAGAAGTGCAACTTGAAAGAAGGAGACTATGTGCTAAAGAAGGTGATTCAAAAGCACAACAAACTGGAAGCAAACTGGCATGGACCCTACCGAGTTAAGGAAGTTGTTCGACCAGGGACATACAAAATAGAAACTTTAGAGGGGGAGGAGTTTAAGAATGCATGGAATGCAGAACACCTGCGCAAATATTATCAGTAATGTAAACTCTCATGTAATGCAGTTTCATCAGTATGAACAAAGTGACAACATTCTGTCCAATTCTCTCCTTTTATTGAAAATTTTCTGCGGAATACTCGTGCTACGCATTCAGCAAAAGTACTACTGTACTACTCAGAATACTCAGAAATCTATTCCCGAAAATGCCAACTAAGGTTGGTCGGGAAGTAAATATATTCTCGAAAATGCCAACTAAGGTTGGTCGGGAAGTAAATCTATTCCTAAAAATGCCAGCTAAGGTTGGTTAGGAAGGAAATCTATTCCCAAAAATGCCAACTAAGGTTGGTCGGGAAGTAAATATATTCCCGAAAATGCCAACTAAGGTTGGTCGAGAAGTAAATCTATTCCTAAAAATGCCAACTAAGGTTGGTTAGGAAGTAAATCTATTCCTAAAAATGCCAACTAAGGTTGGTTAGGAAGTAAATCTATTCCTAAAAATGACAACTAAGGTTGGTTAGGAAGTAAAACTATTCCTAAAAATGCCAACTAAGGTTGGTTAGGAAGTAAAACTATTCCAAAAAGTGCCAAAGTTGCTCGTTAAGAAAAAATCCACTAACTATGGTTGATCGGGAATAAAAACCCACTAACTGTAGTTGGTCAAAAAGGAAAATTTACCAACCTTGGTTGGTCGGAAATATTTTATGAATACGAGAAAATGATCGAGCAAAATTTTTGATACTCGTAACTTTTTAAATTACTCTAAGTTGATCGACAAATAACACAATGTTGTTATCTTTTTAACAGATATACATGCACAGATGTAAAGTGTTTAATAATTACAAGACAATGGCAGTCAAGATTTGCAAATAAAATTATTTCATTAAATGTAGAACAAAATACATCAAGAATGAAATACAAATTTATTACATCAAGATTCCTATTCTATTGGGTTCTTCCCCTCTGCTTTTAAAACAGGTTCCTCGCCAGCAGGTGGATCATTTAAAGCATAGGGGGAATTTATGAAGTTAAGATCTTTAAGCATCCTGGTGTTCATCACAGATGGTCGATCGAGTAGGTGCTCGGGACGAGATATCTCAATATTGGAATGGAGATTGTAATCGCCAAGGTATTTGGAAATCAAACACCGAGGGATGGCCCGAGCAGGGATCCAACTCATGTCAAGCTTGAATGGTGGCACTGGTAGGTCGAGCATCCTAGGATTATGGTAATCCCACAGGTAATGACCCTGTTCCAGTTGCAGTACACCTAAGTCCTTCAACCATCCATGTTTATAACCCTCATTATTTGCATTTTGGATACGATCATCCAAATGGTAGAGCGCCTCATTGTAGCCAGCCATCCAGAATTCTCTGGGCTGCTTGTGGAATTGATATGTCAATCTTTCCAGTTGCTCGTGGAGACTTTTTATAAAGAGTTCTTTATTCTCCAAGACAGACTTCTGCACAGAAAGCTGCTCGTCCAGATTCCTGATCTTCTTAGACATCTCAGCAAATGCCTGCTCGTCCAGTTGGAAGGCCTGGTTCTCCAGAGCAGATTGAGTTCTCTGTTCCTCGACAGTAATCTGAGCAGCTCTTGCTCGTCCCCGAGTAGATGTAGAAGGGCCAGCTCTCTTCAAGGTTGCTAATTCATCCCTCAGGTTGGCATTTTCGACCTCCAAGAAAGAGAATCCCTCGTCGTTCACAAGGACCAAAGTGTTTGAGGTGGAAGCTGCAGACTTCAACTGAGACACCTCTCTTTGTAGGTTATTATTTTCCTGCTCTAAAAACTTAGCTATCTGTTTGTGCTCTTCGACCTCAGCCTTCAAAGTTCTCTCCCTCACATCATAAGCAGTAAATTGTTTATCGTATTCCTTATCAGCACTGATTTGCTGATACTTCTTCTCGTATCCTTCATGCAAAAGGGCTGTAGATTCCTTATATTGTTGTTGAAGCTCTTCAAGAGTTCCTTGGAGATCTTAAATCATTTCATAATATGCTACATTGTTAGCCACTGCACGGTCGAGCAGGCACTTCAAATACTGGTAGGCTGAAATTGCTTGCCCTGAAGCACCTTGACCAAGGATGTCAACGATTTGTGCTACACTCATATCTGTATGACCAGCTATGAAGTACTCATTGCATTGCCTCAATAATTTTGTATCATGAGCAGACAATAACTCCATCCTGGCCTTAAACTAGTAAAGGAAGAGAAAGCAAGAATTAATAAGAGTTCAAACAGAGCATGAAGAAGAGAAACAACAGTATGAATAGGCGAAACTTCAAATTTTATTACATCATAAAGGAAAAGTACAAAATTCAGAGTTACACTTGATAAAGAAAAGTGAAATAGAGAGAAATCTGAACAACTCTACACCTTTTCCTTGTCTCCCAAAACTTTCTCAGGAGGCTGGGACGAGGAAGTAGGTTGCTCGGATGGAACAGAGGGTTGCTCGGGAAGTGCTGGAGGTTGCTCGGATGAAGTAACGGGTAGCTGAAGTTCCTCACCGGTGGGCTGGATAACCGGGGGATGAGAAATTTGATCTCATATCACCATGGAAGATTCCTCAGAGGCAGCTTCGTCCTCTTCTTCTTCTTCAGGAGTTGGAGGGGGGCCCGGGATGTGTCGCTAAAATAGTTCAGAATTTTCATCAACTTTTATCTCTTGCAGAGCAGCAACCCATCCATCTCTAAAGTATTTGAGGCTGCCATATTCCACTTGCGACATCATGGCAGCCAAAAATTTATTCCACCCTTTATCCCAGCCGGCGCTGAAGGATTTTTTGACAGCCAATTTCCTTTTTGTCTTCTCCAAGGAAAGCTTCTAGAAAAGAAGATCATCAGCAGCCTTCAATTTATTCTCAACTTCCTCCTTCTGACGACTTACTTCCCAAAGTTGACCCAACTCCTCCTCAGCAGTCTTGAGCTTATTTTCAAGCTCCCCAGCATTTTTGAGCTTCCCTTCGAGCTCTTTATTCTTCTCCTCCAAATCATTTATTTTTTTCTCCAACCCCTTGGAGACCTCAATAACCTAAGCCTTCTCCTGCTCGGTCGAAGTGAGCCTCTTCTCCCAAATCTCCTTATCATCATCATACTTCTGACGAGAATCTTTCAGAGACTGCGCCAGGCCCACCAAAGCTTCCTCTACACCAGACGAGGAGCTTGAAGCTTTAATAGCTTCATTTTTCTTTAAAATGGTATTAAAACAGGTCACCAACTGGGAAAATAAAAGCAAGTCAGTGCACAGATATAAAAAGGAAAGAATGAAAATTTAAGACTATAGAACTTACAGAAGCAATATGACGAGCTTCTAATGTGGTAACCATGTCTCGAGAAAGGTTTTCTTCAATACCTTGGATCTCGGGAATGATCCAAGTCTTCACTGAGTTCATAGCAGAGCTCGGGGCAACAAAAGTGGGAACACCACTAGTCGGGGGCTGAGAGATGGATTCAGCCAAATTAATAGAGGAGCTTTTCTTCAGCCTCCTTAGAGGAGCATCAACGTTCTCGACTAACGATGCAATCTTAGTCGGAGAAATGACAATCACCTCGCTTGGAGCAGTAGCCTTGCTCGGGGCCACTAGGGGCTTCTAGACAACCTTCACAAGAGCAGTCGAAGTAGGTGCATCAATTTTCTTTATCCCCTCTCCTGGGACATCAAGCTTACTTTTCTTTGCCTCTCCAGCACCAGAGGCAGATTTCTCAAAAAGGGTAGGAGGTCTTCTTTTCTTCATCCTTTCACTCAAGGGAATATGTGACTCAGGTGAAGAACTTGTAGAGGCTGGTATTGGTTCTGCTTCGCTTATCACCGGACGAGTAGTAAAAGAGGAGGTGTAACTCTTATACTGCAGAAAATATGAAGCTGACCTAATATGCTCGTCGGCAACAGTCTGATGCAAACTCCAGATAAGTTTTAAATGCCTTATGTTAACGTCTGTCTCTTTTGGAGATTTTCTTTTGCTGTCAACTGCAAATAAATCAAAATTAAAATATCAGTGACACATTTTATCAAACACAAAGGAAGCATAATTTTGAAAATAAAATAAAAACAACCTATCCCATTGCCATAGGGAGGACATCTGGGACCCTAGTAAACATCAGCTCCAGTTAATGGAGGGTGTTGCCAATTTTTCATAACAACCCCGTGCTCAAAGTAGTCCCTATTGACATCTGGGAGATTGACCACTAAAGCTCTATTTAAAAACGTAGTTTTTAAATAAAAAGTATTATCACCCACAGCCCATCTATAACAAAACATAATTTCAGGAATTCCTATACGGGTTCCATGAATTTGATTTAATCTATAAACTCCGTTAACTATTCTCCACGTATTGGGGGATATTCTTGCAGGAACCACGTCAAAGTATTGACAGAATTCCAGACATAAAGGGTTTGGGGGAAAAGAAAAGCCACATTCAGCGACAAATAGACTGGGAACCAATGTCCCTCAGCCAAACGAAAATAATTTGAAGGCTCAGTAAGTTCCTCCAAAATAACCCATGAAGGAATAGAGAAATTAGAACTAAATTTATCAAGCGACTCTACAGGGTAAACCATGATGAGTAAAGGAAATCAAAGAGAAAGAAAAAGATCTTACAGGAAAAAGGATGAGTCTGTTGACAACGAATGATGAATGGGATGAACGCACAGGAGAGAGAGACAATGGAAAACTCAAAGAGACAAATTTGAAAAAGTAGAAGACGAGGGGATTTTTTGCAACGCTTAAATACCTTATCTTGGGAATGGGTAAAGATAATGATTACAAAAAGAGACTGTTACGTTACCGGCGGCTAAAAAGACAAAAAGGGCGCTGGAATCGAAGCGGTTATAAAAAATTCAAAAAGACCGATTCTACAAATTTGGAAGGAGAAATATGTACAAAAAGATAATGATAATGATTACAAAAAGAGACGGTTACGTTACCGGTGGCTAAAAATACAAAAAGGGCGCGGGAATCGAAGCGGTTATAGAAAATTCGAAAAGACCGATTCTACGAATTTGGAAGGAGAAATAAATACAAAAGAAAATACTCCTAAATTTCAGGATGACCATTTAAAACTGCCATATTTCTAGAAAGAATGTTCCACACTCCTCAAATTTCGAACTGTGAAACATTGGGGGCTTCTGTTGATACCAAATTTAGTCTGCTGGAATAGCTCAATTGAGTGAAGACACGTGGCAATCTGCGTGGCAACAACAAACACTTACGGACAACACCTTGACCCCGAGGAACCATACTGCAATGAGGAACTCTGCTTCCCCGATCAACTCAGACGCTCCGACCAACAAGAGTTCTCTGAGGAACTTTAATACACCGAACAACTTATGAATACTGAGCTACTTAGGCGGCCCGAGCATATTAGGCGGTCCGAGCTGCACCTCGAACAAAGCATTAATAGCAGGATAATCAACAGATTGACTGCACATTAAATGCTTATTATTATTATCATACAGATGTATACGCTTAAGGGGCATTGAATGTATTACCCTTTCACATGTACACCCTTAGGGCTATAAATACATTGTATTATCCTCATTGTAAGGGGACCAGAATTTCTTGATAAAACTTGTAATCGAGAATTCCCAAACAGTCAGTAATAACAGAAACAGTGGACGTAGGCCATTCTTATAAGGCTGAACCACTTTAAAATTTCTTTGTCTCTCTTTATTTTATCTGTGATTAAATAATTAGATATAATCTAATTTTTTACATCAACACCAAGGGTGTTGATTTTGATGATGCGAGTATTTTTTTTGGATTACTTCACTAATACACCTAGGCCCGAGGTGACATGACTTGTATCCTCTACCAATTCCACGAAGAAATAAACATAATAAAAATGATCATTATATTGGGAAAATTTCTTCTCAGTGGCTTTCATGGTGACCACCTTGCTACTGATATGGATTGTTTTCAGTGGCGATATGTTGAAGTATCCAACATATGCTTTTTCATCTAGATCGTCATATACTCAATTGGTATGGAGGTGGTGAATCAATAGTATAAATTTGATGATGGATCTAGTTCTTTCGAGTCGGGTGTGGGATGAAGCTTTTATTCATACTTAATCTTCTTCGAACTCATACACATCTACGGGTCTTTGTACTAAATGATTTTGGGATATTTAACTTAGATAAAAAAAATGGTCAGTGGCATAAAGTTTATTAAGGCCTCTCCATCAAAGAGAGCCTGTGTGAATTCAAAATTACTTATTAAAGTTGTAACGTAAAGTGGGAGGTTATGAAAATAAGGTACCGATTTGTCATCGTCCGAGAACATGATTGTTGAGGTCAGTATTTTCATCATATTCCTCTTCACAATTACTCCGAATTTGATGGTGGAATCCGCTTCTCCATTATAACACCAAGAATGTCCTTGGTCACATCTTCTCGAGCTTTTGGCGTGATTCCAGCCTGATAGAATAACCATTTGAACTTCACGACACTGGAGACTTTGTCACCATTTCTGATTATGATTCTACCTCGATGTCCTCTTTCATGCAAAATATTTGTACTTCCTCTATTACTACATCATCATTAATTAAGATTGGAAATTCCTCATGCTAAGGACTATTTTCTTCTCGCAAGCCTTAATCCTCTTCCAATTCTTTAATTTTAGACATTACGACACGGATTTCAATAGTGGCCATCATTGCATGTCCCCACTCGTTTTGGTTAGAAAGGGGATTTGATAGACATTACCTATTATTTCCACTATCCATTTTGCACATGATACAACTGATTTTCTTGATCTCAGCACACAACCTCAAGTAATGTCTAATGAATTGAAGGTGTATGCATTAAACTTTTTGTATTTATTGTTCACCCACTGGTGGACCTTTTGCGTTTTGATGCGGAGTTATGAAATTTTCATTCATTAATTTCTTATAGATTAATAACCTTTCTTCATCTGTGATCGGTAGGTTTGGTGTTGCTATTTGTCATCGATTTTGATCTTGATTCCTTCCTCTTATAGGTCATTAAAGGATATCTTTTTAATAATTGTGTTGACCATGGGTCTTTTTATAAAATAGTACATTTGGTTGATTCTAGATACCTAACTGAAGATGATGGGTTGAGGTATATATGGTTCCACGTACTAAAGTAAATAAGGTTGTGTTGCTTGTGATCAAACATTGTATGTTGGTATCATTTTTACTACTTCCTTAATTCCTTTTTTCTATTTTTAGGAACTTGGTAGTTGATGTGAATGTTATTGAGTAGTTGGAACTTGTATTCTAATAATAACTTTCCATCCACATATATGTGGGTGAGTTTAATCTCTTAGATCAATTAACTATAGTTGAGAGAATATGTTTAAAAACCTTTGTATACATACCATTAACTCTTAGCTAGGGTCGTGTCTAAAAGTTTTTTGTTCATGACAATAATAATGGTCTTAGTGATGAAGAAATTTACTCACAATATCTAATTCATTTTCTACCAATTTGAGATACTACCATAGATAGGTACCAATACCACGTGTATTCCTTTCCATTTAAACATTTCGGGAACTATTAGGTCCTCAAAATAAGTTAAGTTCTTGATAAACCAGCCAACATACTCCCAAGGGTTATATAATTTGTCATTGAACTATCGAAACTTCAATGGTTCCACATAACCTTTAGGAAGGGGGACATATAAACACATCCCACTAAAGGTGAGCCTTTATCATACTCAATGGGAGGTGCTACTGAAAACTTCAAGGTTTGTCACTGAAAACTTGTATGCATATATTTTAGAGTTATAGTACCAAGTCGAGGGTCATGTATGGTTATTTCTAAATGGTGGTGTGGGTTTCATTTTATTAATAACTACCAAATCATTAGATCTAGTAATTTTAGCTTTGCCATGGGTGATGTGTTTTTTACCAGATGGCTAGTAGTCGTTTGGTCCGATGAGTGCCTAGATGTGTTTTCTACTCAGTTCTCGATAATTACATGATGTTTGTTGTTGTTAGATTTATTTTGAGGGGAAGTTTATTAAGGTTCTACTGGGTAGAATAGATTTCTTGTAACAAAAATAGTTCTACGACATCCCCCTTTCGCCAAAACATTTTCTCGTAAACTTGTTAAAAGTTGGATTTGGTTCAGGGCGGGGTTATATATTTGTCTCTGGTTAGCATCTACTGCAATAGTTGGGTTTAAGTTACAGGAAATGTGTTAGGACTCAAATCTAGTTGGGATTCAAGTCATTTAATGGGTGGTGTCATTGGATATTTTGTGGGAGAGTCGGGTCAAGTTCGAATGCTTGTAGGGGGTGATTCTTTGCTAAATTCTCCATTGAAGATAAATGATCTCCCCAATAGAGTTACCTTTTATGAGAGGCCAGTGATTATGGGTTGGTGTTTCTATCCCTTAAGGATCAAGACGTAACCGCCTTGGATAAGTCTTGACCAAAGATAGTGAGTAAACAATAAGTAATAAATAATGAGATAACCAAGAACTATTGGTAAAGATTATCGAGAGGGTTGTTACAGAGGATGGATGGAAAAATAGTCTGGTAAGAATAATAACTGAATGGTAATCGAACGCTAATAAAATATTTGTGGTTACGAGGAAAGTTCTGTTGTGAGGTAAGTCTTTTTTCCCAAAAGGGAACTTTTGTGAGGACCAACTATATTAATAGTGGAGCGATAGATGTTCAAAAAATTATCGAGAGAATAACACTCTTCATGTAAATGTTTTTTAGGGTGGAGTAATGGAGGTTATTATCTAGATTAAATGTTGGGCTATTGAATAGTGGCATTACGATCCTAAAGTAAATGCAATGAGTTGTATATTTAATATTTGGTGGGATGATCTTGGCAGTTGACCTTTTGGGCTCTTTAACTATCTTTTAGCTAATATAAATTATAGGTAAAATTGGTTTGATGGGCATTAAATAGTGATAGTATGATTATTTAATCCTCCATATAGTGTATCGTGATAACATCATAAGGATATAGTGAGACGTGGTTGTTTGGCAGACTGGCGTGACTAAACTGGAATTTTTGCAGACCATGTCAAATCACATCAAGGTTGTAAAATATGTCATTTGCATTGTTATTTGGTTGTTCTTGTAATTTTACCCAGATCAAGGCATGGGAATGGTATTCCTTATTTACTTTAGGTAGTTGGCTAAGTGAAAGCCTAACTAACTTCGGTTTCCATCCTACATGCCAAAATGCACAAGAAATCCCAAAACCATAAAGATTATGATTTTAATGAAGCTTAAAGGTTCAGTTGATTTTTTCTTGACTCGATCTCCTTTATTCTTGATATTAAAAAATATTTGTTAAAATCAATAAGTAGATAATACTTGATGATAGAGCTGAGGGGATGGTTCACGCTTACCTTCACGCGAATCTTTATTGCTTCTCTCTCGAGTGGATCTTGGCATAATTTATCAAGAATTCGATTCATAATCTTATCGAGAGAATATTTATTGCTTGATGAGCCAATTCCCACTATTTTTTAATCGGAGATTAATATATATACTAATCTAAAATGCTATACAAGCCATTAAATCTCCTCAATTTTAAGATTGTACACGTGGACATCCATTTATTAAAATGTTGAGTTTCTCTCACTCCGTAAATAAAGAAGATCCGTCTATCTATCTCCTTTTCAAATTCTCTCTCTCTCTCTCTCTCTCTCTCAACGGAATGTTTAGACATTTCCCTATTGGGCACTTTTCTATTTTCATCGTGTCTCCCCATTTTCCTCTACCCACCATATTTCCTCCTTCATCTATATCTATTG
Organism: Sambucus nigra; assembly: GCA_949130495.1. Taxonomy (NCBI): domain Eukaryota; kingdom Viridiplantae; phylum Streptophyta; class Magnoliopsida; order Dipsacales; family Adoxaceae; genus Sambucus; species Sambucus nigra. The sequence goes on along the minus strand of OX422213.1, from coordinate 201,111,285 downwards.
TCGTATCGACTCCTCTTTTTTTAAAATCACAATAAAAAACTAGATTCATTCATGTGGGAGTTTAACCAATAAAAATAAAGGCCACAAGAAGATGGACAAGCAGATGGAAAAAGAGCTTAGTAAGGAACTTGATCTGTAGATAAAGGGTGCTGAAAAACCATCCATGTGGGAACTTCTTGGTGTCCATTTTATTCTCCTACCATACACTATCGAAAAGCTATTTTTATGGTATGGATGTTGGTTCTTGAAGATAAAAGATTTCAAGTTTGAAAAGCTTCGCAGTGGAGGTGTAGAAGGAACCAAATAACAGAAAGATGCAAATCCATCACAAATCAACCGAGATATGGTTTCCACATATCAAAAAAGAAAAAAAATGTTTTGTTAACGAAATAATTTAATCGTTGATCTAGTTGTCGGAGAAAGTTTCGATTAATCAGATTCTGGTGCCAATGTGGGCATTTCTTTTGTTCCAAACATAGGTATTCATATCGACATGATTGTAGCTATGATTATAAAGCTGCTAAGAATGTTAGACGTTGATATATAAATATATGTGTATATATATATGTATAATGAGCTTTCTAGAGAGGATTTTTGTTGTGCTGGATGAAAATATTATTATAAAAGAATTCTCTCTATGGTTGTTGATGTTTGATGAATGAATCTATTTTTTGTCTATAGAAAACACATTCTCTGCTACTACTACTGATACTAGAGAGTTGGAACGTGTTGACCAGAACGAAGACAGGGAGACGCTGGGGCTAGCGGGTGAGAAGGATAAAGGAAAGGGGGTTGTGGGTGATGGTACCCGAAATGGTGATGGGGTATTGTAATTAATGACAAAGAGACTTTGTTTTTTGTCGGCAAGTCAACTACGAATTCATGGAAGTTGTTAACAAGACGTTAGAAAGAAGGTTTATCCCCCTCCTTAGATGGATTCTCAATTTTGTTTGACTATTATATAATAGTTTGATTCATCTTCTAACTCTTTTTTTCATTTACATATTTTATTATTGTTAATATATGGGTCGGGTTTTGTACCCGGATCCATAATCCACCCACCGTGATATGGATTATCCAATTTAGTGTTGGATAAATCATTATTATAATAATTAAGTATTTATTATAATAGAGGAGTCTTAAATATAACAGATAAGAAGAGTCCAACTAACTCCTTGATTTTTGGAACTCTTATCTGTTATATATAGATATCCTATTTGGTGATTACAAAAAAAAAAAAAACAACAGAAAATATACGATACATATTTTCGGTATCTCTCTCTCTCTAGAAATCCTCCTACACAAATCATCTCTCTCTCTTGATCCATCATCAACGGATCTTGGATTTGTGAGCGTGACATTCAAAGGGGCAACTCTTGTAGCCAACCCGGATTTTCACGAGACGCGAAGCGTACACGGAGGAAGAACTCGCAGATTCGGTGTCGGCTCGTATCAAACAACGTGCATCGATCATCGGGTTACATTCCGCCTTTGAGGTAATCCGAAAACCCGTATGTGCTATGTGTATATACTGTTATATTACATTGGTATCAGAGCTTTTTAATTTGTTTGATCGCCGGATTATTCGTCGGATTAATTTTTTTGTACATAAACTCCATTAATACCAATTTAAATTCGTTTTAAATTGAGCGCGTAATAATCCGAAATTTTTATAAGGTTTTGTTTCTGTGTTGATAAAGAACTCGTACGCGAAATTTCATTAATTTTCGTTGAACGGATTGAGAGAAAATCGAAACCCTAATTTCAATTTGAAGTTGTTCCGAATTTTTTTTTGCCAACTTTGAGGCCAAAAACAGTGGATCAAACGACGACGAAAATCTGTTTTTTTTTACATAATTGTTCTACGTCGCGAGGGCTTTCCAACCATATATTATTTGTTAATTTTGGATTAAAAATGAGCAAGTTATGACCCTCTGAATATGGCTCCATGAAATCGCGAAATCTGGAAATTTTCTGTTTTAAGAAGACGATGAACAGTATTTTTTTTTTTTTTGTAATTATACTCTCGGTTTTGTACCAAACAGTACCTAAACCAAGTGGTGGGGTGGGGCTGGGCCTGGCGCGTGGGGGCTCGGTTTTTGATGTAGAATCCAAAAATATTTTTTGTGTATTTTTTGGCCCACAGTAAATAGTATTTTTTAATTATTTTAATTTTAAATAATTTTTTGAGGGCCTTAACGATGCGATAAAAATCTGGAAAAAATATATTTGGATTCAGTAGGCCGAAAGCAATTTTTCCATGTTGTCAAAATATTTTTTACTGCTGTGCTATTATAAAAATGATTTATTGTATTTTTTTGACACTTAAATAATGTCTAAAAATTACCGAAAATTGTAGAAAATTACAGAATTTTTTTTCTGACTTAGTGGCTGGAAAATTAATTTTTTCTGAGCATTTTGACATTCTGGAAAAATTAATGTATTTTTGGTGGTCCATTTAATTTAGTATTTAATGGATTTTTATGCTTTTATTTAATGATTATTGTCTTGATAACTTGCGTAGTTAACACAATAGTTATGTTTGACCATGCTCGCTCCCTAAGTTGGTGAGTGTAGCAATAATTGTCCATTTAAAGGCCTAGGTTATGTGTTTTGCATGATTAAATGGACAATTCTGAAAATTAACAGTTGAATGAGCTAGTGTTTGCCTGTTTAATTCCTGTTTTAAGGTTGTTCCTATGTATATGTACAATCGGACATACCCCGCCCGGCTTTCAGTAGATATTATGTATAGGCTTCTTCTCCTTTTATTGATGTATTGGTGAGAATGAGAGGTTTTTTAAGCCACATGTAAGGGGATGATTTCTGAATGCACAACAATACATAGGAATTATCTTAGCACAAGCTCTAAACTGTTAATTAAGGGGACTATGTGGGACCCTGCGCATTTATTGTTGTATGGCGCAAAACTGGTTATCATAATTTGTTTATCTGCCGTGATTTTAAATTATGATGAATGGATGTAAATGATTAATAGATGTGTTCATTAATCGGATAAAATTTGTTTAAAAATCAATTAGAAAATATGCTCTAATTTTACAATATTAGGAGATGACTGCGAGCTTTGCAAACTTTCGATTTTAATATGTAAGAGAAGAAAATATTTTCTAATTGGATTTTAGAACAAATTAAAAAGATGTGTTTTAATAATAATATTAATATCAATCTTTTGCGCATTTTTCATGTAGTAATGGCAAGCAATAACGTAATCGCCGCTATGACTAAAGAAGATAACAACTACAACATATGGCACCGTAAGATCCAATATCTACTCAATCAGCATGAGTTGCTTGATTGTCTCACCACTGTTATGACTGAACCAGTTGGGAGTAGTACTGCCGCCAGCCGGCGTGAGCATGAGGCTTACCAGGCTTGGGTGAATAAGGATCGTGCTGCCCGCTTTACTATGCTAAGCCACATGCACGATGACCTTATTGGGCATTACGATCACTTCAAGACAGTTAAAGAACTGTGGGATCAGCTTCGATTCGACTTCGGTGGTACGTCCACTACGAGACTTAGGGGTCTTGTTTTGAAGTTCGAAACTTATCGTAAGGATAATAAGCACACGATGACTGAGCATCTTCGAGTGATGTCCACCTTGATTCGTGAGCTTAAGGAAGCTGATCACATTCTCTCTGACGAGCAACAGGTTCAGGCTGTTATCCGCTCCCTTCCTGATTCATGGGTGCACATGAAACAAATAATGACTCACAATGACAGTATTAAGAATTTTTCTGACATATCTCGTCATGTTGAGCTTGAGGCGGAGCGCCAAGAGGCGAACCGTGCTGCTGTCCTTGTCGCCCAGAGTGGCAGACGTCAGGGAAATAGGCCCAGGCAAAATGGAAATGGAAAGCAGACTAAGCAGGCTGGGGCAAATGGCCCTAAAGGGAAAAAGATAACAAAAGCCAAAAGAGGCAAGCGTGGTGGGAAGAAAGATATTTCCAAAGTCAAGTGCTACAACTGTGGAAATAAGGGTCACTTTGCTCGTGATTTCACTGAGCCAAAGAAGGTATCCTCTTTCCTTTCCTCTTTATTTTCACCTCTCCATATTTGTGTATGTTCTCATGTATTAGTTGCTCATTCTATTCCTATGTGGATTGTAGATACAGGAGCAACAAAACATGTGACAAGGGATAGAGGAGGATTTGTAGATTATCGCCGTATTCCAGCCGGTACTCAGAGTGTCTACATGGGAAATGGTGCTCGTGAAGATGCTGTAGGAGTCGGTTCGTACGAACTCCACCTTAGCACTGGGACCAAGCTACTTCTTCGTGATGTGCTCTATGTGCCTGGAATAAAGCATAATTTACTTTCAGTTTTAGCTTTATCAGACTATGGTTTTTCTTTCAGTTTTAATAGTATTGGTTTGAATATTATTTTAGATAATATTATTTGTGGACATGGATCTTTATGGAATAATTTGTTTAAAATAGATTTATTTGATTCTGTTTCTTCAACTTCATTATCATATATTGCAAATGTTGATGTTGATTCAGTTACTTGGCATGCTAGACTTGGGCATATAGGAAAAGATAGGATGGCCCGATTAGCTAGAGAAGGCCTTTTAGGCCCACTCGCTAAGGTCGACCTACCTATATGTGAGCCTTGTTTGGCAGGAAAAGCCTGTAGAAAGCCTTTTGGTAAGGCTTTACGAGCTAATCAACCTCTAGAACTAGTACACTCAGACATATGTGGACCTATGAGCGTTAAGGCACGTCATGGCGCCTCTTATTTTCTTACGTTTATTGATGACTATACGCGATTTGGACATGTCTACCTGATCGCTCACCGCTATGAAGCTTTGGATTGTTTCAAACGCTATATAGCAGAGGTTGAGAATCAGCAATCGAAGAGGTTAAAAACTTTTCGTACTGACAGAGGACGCGAATACTTATCTGATCAGTTCAAAGAAACGTGTGAAGAAAAGGGGATACACAGACAATTAACTATCCCTCACACTCCACAACAAAATGGTGTTGCAGAGAGAAGGAATAGAACTCTTCTAGATATGACTAGATCTATGATGGCGCAGGCCAACCTCCCAATATCCTTCTGGGGGGATGCTCTTTTGACTGCTGCCTACATACTGAATAGAGTGCCTTCTCAGTCAGTTTCCTCCACACCTTATGAACTATGGAGAGGCGAAAGACCCAATTTGGATCACTTGCGCCCTTGGGGTTCGGTAGTCTATGTTCACACAACTTCTCATAAGTTCGGGAAGTTAGGCCCTAGAGCTCGAAAGCATATCTTTATAAGATATTCTGAGAGCTCAAAAGGCTACGTTATGTACGGTGAACACCCTGATGGAGGAATGACTGAAATAGAGTCACGTGATGTCGAATTCTTAGAAAAGGATTTCCCTAGCATAAGCAATACAAAAGAGGATCTTGAACTCTATGAGTTAGAGGATACTGAAAACACTTTACCATCTTCAGGCGAGGCTGGGGGATTAGTTCCTCCTCCTGTAATCGCTGAAGATAGTAGTGGTCTTCAGCCTAGTGGGAGCATTCCAGATAGTGTGAGTGCACCACCACTAGATACTCACGATTCTCAGGTTCGCCGTAGTAAGCGAGGAAACATTCCACGTCGTCATTTTGAGATTGAGGGGAATACTTTCCTAAGCATTGCTTTAGATGAGGAAGAGCCAACTTCTTTTGCAGAAGTTCTTTCCTCAAGTGCTAAGGATGAGTGGATGGTTGCTATACAGGAAGAATTGAGCTCCATGGCTAAAAATAAAGTCTGGGAGTTAGTTGACCTTCCACCCGGGCGCAAGACTATTGGGAACAAATGGGTTCTAAAGGTCAAGCTTAAAGCGGATGGTTCAATTGACAAGTATAAGGCACGCCTTGTGGCGAAAGGCTATACCCAACGAGAGGGTGTAGACTACGAAGAGACATTCTCCCCAGTGGTGAGGTTTGCCTCTATCCGCCTTATCCTAGCTATTGTCGCGCAAATGAATTTAGAACTATTTCAGATGGATGTTAAGACTGCTTTTCTCAATGGAGAACTTGACGAAGAGATCTATATGGAACAACCTGTGGGTTTTGTATCCAAAGGACAAGAGCGCAAAGTCTGCCGCCTAAAACGTTCTATATATGGCCTCAAGCAATCGTCAAGGCAGTGGTATTTCCGATTTCATCATGCCATTACCTCTGTTGGCTTTGAGATGATTGAAGAAGATCACTGCGTATATCTTAAACGATCCAAGAAAAGTGTTCTTATCCTTTCATTGTATGTCGACGACATTTTGTTAGCTGGGAATGACCTGGACTCCATTGTCGCCACTAAAGAGTGGCTGTCCTCTACTTTTGAGATGAAGGACATGGGTGAAGCAAATTATGTGCTGGGGGTTAAGATCGTGAGAGATCGATCTAAGAAGCTTCTCTGTTTGTCTCAGGAGACTTACGAAAAGAAGATTCTGGAAAGGTTTCGCATGCATAACTCTAAACCCATAAACACTCCAATGGAGAAAGGGTGTACATTGAGCCTAGATGATTGTCCAAGAACTGATGAAGAAAAGAATCAAATGTCTAAAGTGCCATATGCACAGGCCATAGGGAGTCTGATGTACGCTATGTTGTGTACGCGTCCAGATATCTGCTATGCAGTTGGTATAGTTAGTCGTTATCAGAGTAACCCAGGCCACAAACACTGGCAAGCAGTGAAGAGGATTTTTCGATACCTTCGTGGGACTGCTGATCTCGTCCTATGTTATCATGAAGGGGACTTGAGACTTAGAGGCTACAGCGATGCTGATTGGGCTAGTGACAAAGATGGAAGGAAATCCACTTCGGGATATACGTTCATTCTTGGAGGTGGAGCTGTCACTTGGTGCAGTAAGAAGTAAACGTGTATTGCTCTATCCACAATGGAATCGGAATACGTGGCATGCTCGGCAGCTGTTCAGGAAGCTGTTTGGCTAAGGAGATTCTTTCAAAGGCTAGGCATTTCAGATCATGCAGCTGAGCCTGTGCTTGTCTATTGTGATAGCACGTCAGCTCTAGCTTATGCAAAGGATCCAAAGTATCATGGGAAGTCTAAGCACATTGGCATTCGTTATCATTACATTAGAGACATGGTTGCGCAAGAGGAGGTTGTCTTGAAACATATCTCCACAGGTTGTATGGTGGCTGATCCATTAACCAAGCCCATTGCTCGAGATGTTTTCCTTTCACATGTTAGGAGTATGGGACTACGTAGGATTTGATATGTATGACACCATATTGTTTATTGACATTATTATTATTTATTGGATATAATATTCATTTCTTTTATTTGTTAAATTAAATGAATTGTTATCACTATGTACACATCTTATAGATATGTCACCGGGCTTGAATCGACTCTCTCACACGAGTGATTCACCTTGGCGCTTAGACAGCGAGCAAGATGAGACATTTAATGTCTGTGGCGCTTTGAAAGCGAGCTGAGACATTTATATCCTTGGCGCCTGAAAGGCGAGCAGGATATATACGATTATGCAGATTCTGCTATATGTCGCCTTAGTTGAGTACTAAGATGAGACCTTATTTATACTTTTAGGTCGATCATAGAGTATCTCCATAACTCTATGTAGCCTGTTTTTAGCCGAATGTGAGATTTCAGGCAGGCACTATGTGAGTGACTGGGCTGAAACTCAGGTTAGGCGCTAGATAGCGACTAGACTAAGATTCGTATGGCGTCCTTTTATTTCAAAAGTGACATACCCTTTTCAACGGGATGACGCCATAGCATACATTTCATACTGTATGTGCTTTGCCGACCAATAGTGGGAGCGATGAATGAATCCCTGCTTCATCGCTGTGTGAGCCACATGGATTATTATAATCCAACGATATGCCTTTTGTCGACCTGAGACTATGTCATGAAGAGAGGACTTGATGACGCTACTTTAGCGTGTTTACCTAGGACGAGGGTTGATTCCGTCTAAAGGGGCACGACTAGGAAAGCGGTTAAGTCTAATTGAATTGGCATGAGGACTTAGGGAAGACTATTTGATTATACACCATGATAATGTGACTCATAGTCCGGACGGCTTTACTGTGTTTTGTGCACGACTTAGTCATGAGTACATTACATATTTGGGATCTAGCACTGCTTTCTTGAGGGATTAAGAGTGCTAAATTCGGTGTAAATCATACTGTCTGGGTATATGCGAGATTCCTTCGAGTGATGCGTCTTCGTTAGTTAGATGATGGCTTAACGATTACGCTCCTGAGACTGTACGTTTTCTCGTGAGGTCGCACGTCACATTTTCCTATATGAGGAGACGAGTGATGACAGAGATCGTTGGAGATTTGTTAGAGAGACCACGCCTTGTGTGGGCGAGTGGGAGATGTTAATATATGGGTCGGGTTTTGTACCCGGATCCATAATCCACCCACCGTGATATGGATTATCCAATTTAGTGTTGGATAAATCATTATTATAATAATTAAGTATTTATTATAATAGAGGAGTCTTAAATATAACATATAAGAAGAGTCCAACTAACTCCTTGATTTTTGGAACTCTTATCTGTTATATATAGATATCCTATTTGGTGATTACAAAAAAAAAAAAAACAACAGAAAATATACGATACATATTTTCGGTATCTCTCTCTCTCTAGAAATCCTCCTACACAAATCATCTCTCTCTCTTGATCCATCATCAACGGATCTTGGATTTGTGAGCGTGACATTCAAAGGGGCAACTCTTGTAGCCAACCCGGATTTTCACGAGACGCGAAGTGTATACGGAGGAAGAACTCGCAGATTCGGTGTCGGCTCGTATCAAACAACGTGCATCGATCATCGGGTTACATTCCGCCTTTGAGGTAATCCGAAAACCCGTATGTGCTATGTGTATATACTGTTATATTACAATTATTAATTATTTCTATTAGAATTCCTAAGAAGAAACTGATTTCTTTTTTGATTTCATATTTTATTTATTTTGCTCAATTTAAATCGAGAATAAGTTATTTTACCTACTTTTTGGCTTCAGTGCATCTTTTGTATTTTATGTAAATAAACAGTAATTCAACATGACATTATGAATGTGTGATAAGTAGGGGTGTTAATTATTTTCGATTTTTTTGACTTTAGCATCATTTTAAATTGTCGATTTTCGAAGTTTTCAATGAAAAAACAAATTCATCAAGATGGGTCTGTTTATTATTAATGGTTGAATTATGTTCTTTGTAGGTTGATGGTCCCGATATGTCACTATATTTGTTTTAGATGCTTTCGAATCACAAATAGTGTGAGTTTTTTTAATCAAAATCATATATTGATTTCACATGTTTTTACATATTTGGAAATTCCTATGGTTTTGAGTCTGCCTTTGCTGTATAGCCCGCGCATCGCGCAGGATTCCAACTAATTAGGGTTAATAAGTGAGTACCATAATAAAAAAATGGACTATGATAGCCAAATACCGCGTATACAAACATTATGTAAAATTTAAATGCACACACTTAATCTTTAACCTCACTCTTATTTTAGAAAACTTGCTCCTCATTTCACTCTTTGGCTCTTAATTTAGAAAACTTGCACTGCATTTCGCTATTTGTAGCCCACATACTAAGTGAAGTGAGTTTATTACAAATAGAAAAAGATGAAAAAAAAATTGACCATAAACTTAACCATTATTTATAAATTATGCCTAGAGAAAAAGGCATGGGGAATATATTGTAAAGTCTTGAAAAAAGACATGAGGTGAGAAAAAAATATTTGAAATATCTTAGACTATATCCAGTGATATTTTCTCATCGTTTTGCTGATTTTGGGCCTCCCGAGCATGGACCAAGATAATAAAGTTCTTCCAAATAAAAAAATTTAGGAGCAAAATACTCCAAAATTTTCTTGTTTATTTGGAGCAAAGTAATAGTTATTGGAGAAGTATTGAGATTACTGATCATTAAGATTGCATTAGATAAAACAATAATGAATGTTATAAATTCTTACTTGCCCTAAGGAACGTTGGATGAAAATGTAAAGAAACTATTTTGAGAATTATTTGACGAAGTATTACAACACATTCCTACGCATGAAAACATATTTTTAGGAGGTGACTTAAATGGACATGTAGTGGTAGAACGGGACATTTATCTATGGATACACAGAGGTTGTGGTTTTGGTAAGAAAAATGAAGGAGGGAAAACTATCTTAGAATTTTTTAAGACATATGATCTAGCGTTAATCAACACAGTTTTAGAAAAAGGGGAAGAACATTTAATAACATTTAAAAGCAGAGAGAATAAAACTCAAATATATTATTACATACTTAGAAGGAGAGAATTGAACACATGCAAAGACTATAAAGTTGTACCAGGTGAAAGCTTAATATATCAGCATCTCCTATTAGTGATATACTTAGCCATTAAAGGATTTAAGTACCGAAAAGAGAAATTAAGTTATCAAAATATAAAATGGAAGGATTTAAAAGGATGCAAAGAGATAGAATTTAGGCAGAAGCTCTTGTTAAACATTAAGTAAAATTAACAACATTTTGCCAAGGACAAAGAATTATATTGAGAAAATAGGAAAGCAAATTTTAGGTGAGACTTAAGGAAAAAGATTCATTAAAAAGAGACTTAATGGTGGAATGAGAAAGTGCAAAAGATAAAACAAAAGAGACGTGTAAGTTTTAAAGAGTGGCAAATGAGTAAAAATCAAGAAGATTTAGAAAGGTATAAAAAGTTAAAAAGTGAAGTAAAAAAATATTATTTGAAAAGCGCAAAAAAACGCACTAGATAATCTTTATAGTAAATTAGGTATCAAGGAAGGTGAAAAGGAAAATATATAAATTGGCAAAGAGTAGAGATAGATTGATAAGGGATATGGGTTAAGTTATGTGTATTAAAGACATAAATCAAAATATATTGATTAACCATAAAGAAATTCTTAATAGATGGGAAGAGTATTTTCAAGGATTATTGAATGAAGAATATCCCGAAAAAATTATCGAGAACATAATATAGGAATGGTATGTCCTAATACTGAAAAAGAAGTAGATATATTAATAAGAAAAAATGGGAAGGAATAAAGCAGTTGGCCCGGATAAAATACCCATAGAGGTATGGAGGGCCCTTGGAAGTATAGGGGTCGAATGAGTAACATGTTTATTTAATAAAATGTTAAAAAAAGTAAACATGTCGGATGAGTGTAGGGAAAGCACCATAATACCTTTGTATAAAAATAAAGGGGATATATAAAACTGCGGTAATTATAGAGGAATCAAACTAATGAATCCCACTATAAAATTATGAAAAGGTTATAGAACAAAGATGAAGAAATGAGTAAACTATTTAGGACAAAAAATTTGGATTTATGCCAGGGAGTTCCACCACAAAAGCTATTTATTTATTAAGACAATTAATAGAGAAATATAGAAGTAAGAGTACAAATTTACACATGGTATTTATAGACTTAGAAAAGGCATATGATAGAGTACCTAGGGATATTATATAGTGGGCTTTAAGGAGAAAAATATTCCCTATGAGTTATATTAAAGTTATTGAAGATATGTATGATAACACAAAGACTATAGTAAGAACTATTTGTGGAGAAACTAATGATTTTACGATTAAAGTAGGTATACATCAAGGATCAACCTTAAGTCCTTACTTATTTGCTGAAGTATTGGATGTGGTTACTAAGAACATACAAGAAGATGTCCCATGATGTATGTTGTTTGAAGATGATATAGTTTTAGTAGACACTTCAAAGTACACCTTAGTGATGAGAGTAGATACTTGGAGAAAGGCCTTAGAGTCTAAGAGATTAAAAATAAGTAGAAATAAAACTTAATTTATGGAATATAAATTTAATAATGAGGCGTCTAATAGCATAATTTTAAGGATTGAAGAAAAAGTGATAAATCAAACTAGTAAATTTCATTATTTAGGTTCAGTGCTACAAAGTAATGGGGATATTAATGACGATGTTACGAGTAGGCTATAAGCTGGTTGGATGAAATGGAGGCAAGCAAATGGGGCGTTATGCGACAAGAGGATAACTAATAGATTAAAAGGAAAATTTTATAGAATATTTGTTAGGCCAGAGACCCTATATGGAGAGCGTGTTGGGCTTTAAAGAAAAACCATGAACAAAGTCTCCATGTTAGTGAGATGAGGATGCTCTAATGGATGACAAGAATTACTAGAAAGGACAGGATTGAAAACCAGTATGTGAGAGAAAAAATTAAGTGCAGCTTCCATTAATGATAAACTAAGAGAAAATAGACTTAGACGATGTGAACACGTATTGCTTAGACCACTAGATGCACCCATAACAAGAGAAAAATTATTGCAAATAAAAGGGAAAAAGATAAAGGAGCCCCCATGCTATCATGGGAGGAAATTATTAAGAGGAAGCTTAAGGCATTAAACTTTAATGATAATATTGCTTATAATAGATTAGAATGGAAAAGGAGAATCCATGTGACTCACCTCATGTGACGAGATTAAGGCAAAGATGATGATGATGAAAGTAATAGTTGGCGTGGCATACCAATTGCCACCGAAAGGTCACACGTGGTATTTGGAATACCGTGACAACCCCACCCTTTTTTAGATCTATTTGTTTAATCATTCTAATCTTTTTTTATTTTATTCTATAATTTTACAGTCAATTAAAAATTTAACTACTACTAATGTAAAAGATAATATTAAAAAAATCCATAAATGAACCCATACAATTTAAAACATAATCTTCTTCCTCAACTCACGTATGGGACCAAAAACACTACATGATGTTACGCAAATTCCACAAAGCCCTTAAAATCGTAGTGTAAAATTGCATTGTTGTGGAGTCAAGAATAGGGGATTGTGAAAATATTCTGACCACATTATGTTTATCGTTGTTGTTGAGCAATTAAACAGGCTCTGGCATGCCTTCTCGATGTCCACAATGGAAGATCAAGTTTGTTCCATTCATATTTTTACGATCATATTGTGAAGAATGATACAAGTCATCATCATATGACCTAAATCATCACAATATCAATGAAAAGTTGGAATTTTGACAATAACAAAGAAAGATTGTAAAATACCTAAAGAACATGCCACATCTTTTAAGGGCCCTCTTGACACTGTGAAAAGTATTTTTATTATGTGGTATGTGATGCAATTTCATAAACAAAAGTGGACAATTCTTGGTATATACTGTCACGAGGTGATAACCGACGTCGTACGATCATCCGTTGATAATGTAATTTAATTTAGGGAACGTACCGTATATGAGCTCCTCAAAATGTTCATCTGGTCAAGAACATTCAAAACATTATTCCAACTCGACATATGAAAAAACTCAAGTAAAAATTAGGTGTAGTCAGTTGCGGTCTCCACTATGATCGTAGTCTTCTTGTGGTGATATCGATGTGTTCCTTACCAAGGCACTGAAACATTTTACACTCTTGGTGCATGGAGTCTATGTTAACTAACATACCTGAGAAACCCCACTGCTACCCTTTTGCAAGGAATCGCCAGATATCCTTGGTTCTCTAAAAATAGTGTATGATTCAAGTGCAATCAATCACAATAATTAATTACAGAGCAAGGTCGGGATCGTGTTCTATAGGGATTGGACTCCAAGAGAAGAATGAAACTCGGGTTATAAGAGTCACTATATGTCACAAAAATAAAGTATAAAAGGTGATGACAGTTGGAAGTGGTGAACTACAACTAACAACTATCCTAGCATACAGTGAAGTAAATGTAACTGAGTAAAAGATAATTGATGTAATGAAACAAACTAGGAACCATATGATTTTAAATGGAGTAGATGGATTAGGGATCATTATCCCACCTTGGATTTTCTAAGTTGATATTCAAATTGATTCTAATCCGTCGTGATTAATTAGGTCCGAACATCAACCATGTAGAGACCAAACTCATCAATGAAGGATTAAGGGTAAATTAATTATGGTGCCAAATGGGTTGGGGTTATAATAAAGATTCTAACACTACCCTTGAAAGACAAGGGGAGTTAAGAAACTAAGATACTCAACACATGAGGTTCCATTAGAATAAATATAAATTAAACCCTAACTTTGAAAATAAATCATCGATGGTGGGGTTATGATCCCTAACCTAAAAGACTAGCCATTCGTAGTGAAAACAACATAAACCAAGAAAGTAAAATTCATTAATGGATAACTCATCAATAAATAAAGATACTAACCAAATCAAAATTAATAAATGCAAGGGATAACAATAAATCCAAACAAAGCGAGAGTAGGTAAGATTGCAATGATAATCAACCAACAAATCTTGTGTATTAAATGGAAAGTAAGAGAAGGATTTCAAACTTTCTATATTTAGCCTAGGAGAGAGAGTAAGAGAGTTTAATGCTAAAGTCTGTTGCCTCAAATATCCGATCGTTACAAATAAAGAGTAAACTAAAGTATATACAATCTCCTACCAAAATGGAAAATTTGTAATAAAAACAACAGGGCAAAATAGGGGTCCGAATCGATTCGCCTATTTGGACCGAATCGATTCGGCTCATTTAATCTTCATACTGGTCCAAATCAAATCTATTTTTCCCAAGGCTATCATCGATTCAAACCTGAAAGGAAAAAGGGGAGCTATGGTCGTTTTCCTTTTCATGCACCTCACTCCGCAGAAACTTCTGTAATTTCTTTGTTATGAGTCATATTCATACACTGTCGGTGGCCACACGAAGATGACTCGATTAGATCCAACTTCCATGGATATCTCGGCACCTAATACCGAGTGCTTAAATTACTAATATGCCCTTGAAGTTATGGTTTTTTACAGAACTTTCTCGAAATTCAACCGAACTTCATGCCTAGCCTTACCAATACCTATAAAAGCTCAAATAAACCTTGAAAAATATATATATGATGAAAATAGAGGTTATCCAGTAAATGGGCGTATATTTCGGGAATAATGCGCATGAGAATTCTAGAATGCACAAATATAAGGGGTTTTAAATGCTAGTCATGATCAATGAAGCACGAAGAATCAAGAATCACAAGTAAAACCACAAGTGGGAGAAAAGTGCACCAGATAAAAGAAAATCACTTTCGGGAGCGAACGATTGAATTTATCATATGCAATAAGCCGTTAAACCCCTAGGTATCCCTAGGGGACGAGTTTTGTCTCGTGAGGGTTTCCATGGATGTTCCTAATAAATATTAATTGAACTGATACTACGATTGCCCGAAATCCACTACGACAGCTCAACAATAACAAAAATAGCATACATCAACAAAGTGAACGCGAATTTACACAAAAGCCTCAATCATTAACATTATTAGAGAAACTTCAATAAATTGAAATCTTAGAAATGTGAGATAAGAAAAACATATGATAATTTAGATTCGATAAAGATTTTATAACCCATATAAACATTAAAGCATGCATGACTCAAGTCCTCTTTGGTTATTACACTCAACAAATGAAAGCACTCAGAGAAGGGGTGTAACTCACCCGGGACATGTGGGCATAAGGAGTAATTGTAAATTGAAATTAGGATGCACACATATCATAAGTAAAGAATGATATATAAAATTGAAAAATACAATATCATGAAAGGACATTGTACACTAACTGGCGTGAAACGGACTCTAATAGATAATAGCAAATATTTGACTTTCAAATCAACTTCACCCTAGCATCAAATAGGACTTTTTGGGTATGTAACTTGGGCTAGGTTAGGGGTTGGAAATGAAGGTCTATTCATGGGTACAAAGGGATTTGGGAAGAACATGCGGGGTAATGGTAAGAGTGGTCAATTTCAAAATTGTAATTCAAGTTCCACAAGCACAACATTAAATGGAGTAAGGCTTTTTTATTCATTCACGCGAGAATGGGATTCGCACTTTTTCGGAATTATTTATTCTATTTTTTCTCTATATGGTGTCATATGATTATCGGGACTTAAAAATATTAAAAATCATGCTCGATTGTCAACTTTCATGATAAAATTAATTAATTAAATAATCAATGAAAGAATAATGAGACAATCGACAAAATACGTTTTTCAAGAAAGAGGGAAAGTAATTGTATAACACTCATAATTGAACGTAGGTCTCAAAGATCGCTTGTGTAAGTGTATTCCACGCACCTTATGATCACCGAGTAATAATAGACTTAAATCGAATCATAAACTAGTATTTGTGTATGGGCTCATGGGTTTCACAATTTAAGTTATGAATTTTTTCATAATGTTGAAAAACAAGGAGTAAAGGCTTATTAATTATAACGTCTATACATGCATCGTTGCTACATAATGGGATGGGGTGATCACTCAAGTAATCATTGGAGACATAGGATAAACGCTTGAGAAAGAAAAAAGAAGACATTTTTAAATTATTATTTGTTTTTATTAATAATGCGAACTAATATAAACATGTTATGCAGTTGCCAAAAGTATATCACACCCCAAACTTGAAATAAGTATTGTCCTCAATGTTGCTAAGGATAAAAAAAAAGGGTCAGAAATCATCACCCCAAATGGAGCGATCCTCGATAAGTGCAACGACACACCTACAAAACATGTTAGTTCCAAAACAATATTATAGAAAACCAACTTACATAGGAGATATATAAATGACAATAAGTTATAAAAATGCAGTTATGCCATTAATATAATACGAGTTGTGATACAAAGGGTTTAAAAAAATGAGTACATAAAAAAAATGCTCTCAACCCAGAATTACATAACTAACATCATAAAACCAACCCAACCAAATATAAACATATCAAAATGAATCGGGGGGGGGGGGGGGGGCATCCTAATGGCCACAAGAGGTCCCAGCTGTGTAGAGATCATGCAGTGCATAGGGGTCATAGAAATAGGGAGAAATAAGAGTGTACACCCCACGCATATGCTGATACATATCCGGGAAAACATGATGATACCACGGTGGAAAACACCTCAAAAGGCCTAAAGTCATCCTGGAGAGCATCCATCCGTAGCCCAAGGTCCCGTATTGCAGCACTATCCTCCTCCATAGGTGGGGCATCTTCACCCGCGCGCTCTCTTTCCTGCTCCTCATCCGGGTCCTCCTCTTTTCTTGGCTCTTGAATTATCGATTGCTTCATTATCCTCTTCCTTATCTTTTCCCAATAATCTTCACCCAAGCACTTGCTAATAGATTTCTCGCCCAAAAGTATGGGCCAGGGCCTCACACCTCGCATCTCGGCATATCCTCAAGATGAGACGTGCATAGGGGAGAGTAGTTGCTCCCTGCTTATCGTACCCCACAACTAACATATAGTCTAGATATATAGAGAGAATGTTAATAACAACGTCCTTCTCTAACGGATTATATAATAAGTGCACGTATTTATAGTGAAGGACAACCTTGGTCCTGGTGGGAAGAATGGAATTCACACTAATTAGGTGAAGTATGCGGTGGACATCGGGCATCCAAGATGTTGGAAATGTGTCTTCTGTCCAACTCTTTTCGGGAGCTAGACGCTTTATATGAGTGGCATTGAAAAGCTTCCCCGTGCTCTCTGAAATTTGAAAATGGTAGTTTGTGGGGTTAGATACCCTAGTCATGTACCTGGACAGAATAGTAGTGGAGACGGTGATCCTTCGCCCTCACACATAAGCCTCGTACATGCCATCCTGTGTTGACACAAGAGAGGCAAAGAGCCGACGTACAAACTCCTCATTCACCTCCCCGCCTTTAGCCAAGTGATATTCTCACGATTTTTCTTCAAATATGCTCGGATTGAGTTTAGTAATTCTTTCAAATGCAGTGGTCTCTCCACCGTGATTAAGAGGCTTGATTTAAAATAGGCTCGATACCAATCATGCTCATCCTTGGAGCGGAATGTCTCAATACCGATGCGACTCAAAATTTCATCAGCGGTGGGCTTTCGTTCCAGTGAGACCTGCAAGACAATAATATAATACACAACACAATTAGTGTGATGGAAAAATTAAAGTAGACATGAAAATAAAGGTCAAAGTGTGAACGAGGGTGCAACGTGTAGAAATTGGGTCAATTAATGGTAGCCAACGTTCATCGCAACCAAGATTCGATGATTTTACAAGTATGCGAGATAATGGTGAAATGTGCGTGAAAATTGTGCACTCTAAGCCCATTTGGGCATTTTATCAAACACATTGTAGGAAAGGTGTTCAAAAAAGGGGTGGGGAAACTTTTTATTCATCAAAACAACCAAACAAATCACAACAACAACATCAACAACAATTCATTCGTAGATAGGTTGTATTTGTAGGAATCATAACATAAATTGAGCATTTGGGGAACTATAATAAAATATTGAACATAAATAATTAAAAAAGTCCCAAACCCTAGAATGAACACCTAAAATCGTAAATCAATGATTGAAAACCAATAGGTAGGATGAGAATCATACCTCAGAGGATTAAACTCTTGAGATTGGAGTGAAATTTGGAGTGAGAGAGGGATTTTGGGAGCAAGGGTTCATAGGTATTGAGAGGATAGTTTAAAATAATGAGGGGAAATGAAACTAAAAAAAAAACTAATTTTACCTTATCTGACAAGTCGAATCGATTCAGCCTAAATAGGTGAATCAATTTGGGTCATTTTGACCCACATACTAGCTAAAAACGAATCGATTCTACCCAAGGGGGGGAATTGATTTAGGTCCTATTCTCCTAAATACCTATTTACATTTGAAAATAGGCGGGGGTAAGGAATTTGTGGGCACGATATTCTATATGAAGCATGGAAAAGTCTCACAACAAAAAGATAAACCCTCGCACATGCCGAGGGTTGCTCGACACAAAAAAATATTAGGGCTGGGGAACCCAAACAACTGTGTAAATGGGGTTTCTCCTTGCGTTATCCCGCAAAAAATCAGCGGATATGACTTAGACATAATTGCTCAGATGGACAATAACTCCTTCAACTTTCACAACCACGTTTCGTTGTAAACTCCACCGATTATCATATATGTAGGGTTATAAATTCGATGATATGATGCACACCATTATTGCTAATTTCTGGGCACTGGACCTGCGATTGGTTTTCTTGCACATATAGACACTCGATGCTGGAGGCCACGAATTATTATAGGAAAGTTTGGGTAATTTTTTGCATAATTGGAGAACTACCTCGACAACCCTAGTTCCTTCCAAAAAATTCTCCTCAATGGGGATTAACGACTTTACGTCAGCTATTATTTTGAATATACTCGGGTCATTAATTGGGGTGAATTCACAACCCATGAATTCTTTCCATATTTCAACTTTATCATTGACATCCACCTTTCCCAACATGTCGAAACATGTGTCCATCACCCTCCATTCAATAGCTCACCTCACGCTTTTCTCACTTTTTCAAGCACCTCCCCAATAAAATTCACTTCTTTGATACACTCATCCTCGTCATTTGAGATTTGCATCACATTAAAAATATTGACATCTAATGTCATATTTTTAAATGATAGATTCATTGCCCCATTGCTATAATTAATTAAGGCATTCGCAGTTATAAGGAATGGTCGCCCTAGGATGATGGGAGGTTGAGTGTTTGAAATTGAAACGAGATGGGTATCGAGAATAATAAAGTCAACCTAGAAGACAAAAGAGTTATTTTGGACAAGGATATGTTCTAATACACACCTAGGAATTTTGGTTGAACCGTCGACCAATTGGATTCTCGTCTTGGTTCAGCTAAGATCTCCTAGTCCTTTTGGAGATAGACCGAATAGGGTAGGAGGTTCACACTAGCCCCAAGATCAAGAAGGGTACAATTAATAGCAAAATTTCTAATCATGCATAAATTTATTAGGCAATTGGGGTCCTTAAATTAAGGAATTGTGTTGTTTTGGAAAATGGAACTCACTTTCTTAGTCAACTCTACCTTTTTTTTGAGAAATGTTCTTTCTCTTGAAGGTATACAAGTATTTCAAAAACTTCCCATAAGATGGGTTTTTCTTGATCACATCAAAGAAAGGGAGATTAATATTTTACTATTGAAAAGTGTCCATGATTTCTTGATCCTTATTAGGCTTCACGATAGGAAGAAGCCTTAGAGGGTAGGGAGCGAGAAAGGGACACGGGATTGGGGCCTCCGACTCTCGGATAGGATCACTACTCTTTTCGGAGTGACTCTTGGATAGGATCACTGCTCTGAGAGCATTAGTGAGATCTCTTTATATTCTTTCGGGGATAATATGATAAGACTTTGAATCACTTTCCCGCTCCTAAGAGTTGTGGTGGAGTTAGCTTATTCCAATGATTGGCATTGAGCGGGGGTTTTCCCCTTTTCTCGGGGTCCAATAACGCTATCAATTTTGTAATTTGTGACTTAATGAGTATATATTATTGAGAATTTTGGTTATTGACAACCGCTTGCACTTGTATGAATGCCTGCAAAGTGTCTTAAAGGCTCTACTTATGTGGGGGCACATAAGAAGGAACGACGAAGGGCCTTAAATTTGGAGAGGATAGGGAGGTGCTTGTAATTAGGGCGGTTGATAACTTAAGGGTAGGGAATTCTGAGCTTGTTGGGATTATCCATTTGGTAACCAGAATGGTTGGCCCAAGACAGGTTGTACTCTTGGCCAGGAGGAGTGTTTTATGATCTTTTCAAAACCCTCATATCACCCGCTTGATCATGGAGGATAACTTTGTAGTCCGGGATGGTAGGACACTTATTGGTCGGATGACAATTAGTGTCACGTATGGAACACAACTCCTTAATTATTGAATGCGTTGGCAAATTGGGAGCTTGACTCTTTAAGCCGAACTCCTTGACCTTTTTTGATAATTTATCAAGCCTCATTTTTATATCATTCTCATTATTGAGGTGATAGATACCTTAGGTGGAGGGGGATGAATTGGAAGAACATGGGTTAAATTTATTTAGTCCGATGTGTGCCATGCTTGAATAGTCTCAGCACAATACTTGAAATGTGCCTCAACATTGTCTGGATCCAAGATGAAAAATTCCCCATAACACATGGTCTGCACCATTTGTTTAGAATTAAGGGTAAGGACATTGTGAAAAAAGGATATGAGTCTCCACTTTTGAAAGGCGTGATGGGGACACTTACCCAATACGTCATTGAACCTCTCCCAGCATTTCTTAAAGGTCTCGTGTTTGCCTTGGGCGATAGTTTGATTTTTTCCTTTGAGAGTGTTAATTCTATGGGTGGGGAAAAATTTCTTTCGATATTGGGATCTCATATCGTGCTGATTCCCAATAGAATTTCGGGCTAAGGACCAAGGACAAATTTTATCTTTGTCCTTGAGAGAGAAGGGAAAGAGTTTGAGGTGTGTTACATCGAGTGGACAGTTTTGGTTGCTAAAGTAGCGCACACTTCCTCAAACTCTCGTACACGTAGGTACAATTGTTCACTTTCCATGCCCTGAAAAGTGGGTAACAATTGTATCATCCCATTTTGAAAATGGAATTGCACGGCATTGTAGGGTAAAATGATACATGATGGAGAGGTGGTCCTCTCCGATTACAAGTATTCTCTCATTGGCCAATATGGTGGATCAATTTATGCCCCACTACCATGCTTGCTCTCATTATCGCAGATGTTGGTGGAATTGGAGTAGGCTACAAAATGTGAGAAAGTAGATGGGGTAGGATTTGGTCTCTAATAATCCGAACGATCGCCTGACGAAGGATATTACATTATGGTATTTTTATTATTGTTGTTCGCGTCTTGCATTAAGAGACTTTTAGATTTGTTCTAAAAATCATGTTGTCACGGTGAACACAGGAATGAAATAGTGTATAGGAATGTTATATAACCTAACTTTGTTGCCAATCCCCGACAACGGTGCCAAAACCTTAGCACTCTAAAAATAGTGTATGCTTTAAGTACAAATCAAGGCCGGGATCGTATTCCACAAGGACTGAACTCTAAGAGAAGAACAAAACTCGGGTTATAAGAGTCACTATCTGTCACAAAAATAAAGTGTAAAATGTTACGATAGTTGGGAGTTATGAAATACAACTAACAACTATCCTAGCATGTGCTAAAGTAAATGTGAATGAGTAAAACATAATTGCTATGATGAAACAAACTAGGAATTGTATGATTTAAAATGGAGAATAGGGATTAGGGATCTTTCTCCCACCTTGGATTTGTTAATTAGATAATGGAATTCATTTTAAATTGATTCTAATCGATCATAATTAATTAAGTACGAACATCAACCATATAGAGACCAAACTCATTAATGAAGGTTTATGGGTTAATTAATTATGGTGTAAAATGGTTTGGGGTTATATTAAGCATCAAACACTACCCTTGTAAGACAAGGGAAGTTAAGAAACTAGGTCATTCCTAGCAATTCCAATACCTATAAAAACTCGAATAAACCTTGCACAATATATATATGATGAAAATAAATATTATCCGGTAAATAAAGCATAAGTCCCAAAAATAATGTGCACAGGAATTCTAGAATGCGCAAATATAATGGGTTTTAAATGCAATATGCATGACTAATCAATCCTCGACCATATGTGTCCTCAAATACTAGGCTAAATACATGACATATACCACATCACAAAATCTACTCAATGTATCAATACTGGAGTTTCTTTACATCACAGTTTAGCCGCGTTATCATGACGTTGCTCCTTTACACCTTTTCCTCGCCCTCAGTAAGTTTCTTCTTCATATCGTCATTCTCTGACTGGACTAAATTTCCGATCTCCCCCACATCCTTGGTTTTATCCAGTTGGGTCTTCAAGTCATTTATTTCTTGCCACATAGAGGAACCCACATCCTCCGAGTCTTTGAGGTCATCCTTTAGCTTAGCGATCAAGGTGGACTAGTCCTTGTAGGCCTCAGTCCTTTTCTTTAAAGCCTTGCAGGCTGTTAAAAATGCTCGGCAAGCTTACGCGCTGGCATCCCGCCCAAGCACATTATCTAAGTTGCTGGAAGAGGGAATTTCCTCAACAATGGGCTACAACATCAAAGATAATAATTTATCAAAAATGCTAAATTTGGCATACTCAAAAGCATAGAGAATACTATTTTTATTAATAAAGATGAAGGCAAAGACATTTACAGTCAAACACCCAAGGGGAACGCAAATAGTACAAAGTAGAATAAAAAAAATAAAAGCCCTAGGGACTATGGGCTTCACTTCTTCACATGCTCTTTTGCATCAACCCCTTTTCCTTGTTTGCCACCTCCTTGGTACAGCCGACAGGGTTGCTGGTGGAAGGACCTTCATCAGCCTTGGGGGGGGGGGGGAGGGGGAAACCTGGATGGTGTTCACTAAATATCTCGGACTCGGCAGAGTCTCCGACTTTTTCTATGGTCTGATCCTAGCCCTTCTAGGCTATTTGGATCTTGGCGTTAGCATGGGTCTCATCTTAGCCATGCTCGAAGCTGGCGTCCTTGGAAAAAGGAATCTGGGCCAGTTCAGTGGTTAACTAAGAATTTTCTATTTTCAGGTGAGTATTTTCCACCTTCAACAAACTATTCTCAACCTTCAACAAGGCCATGGACTCAATGGTTGACTTATTCTCTCTTTTATGGGCCTCCAAGGCCTTAGCCTTCATGGATTTTTAGAGGGCCACATTCAAATCATCATTTAACTTGGACTGGTCGGCACGACCATCCAAGAGACTGGTATACTCTACCAAAATGCGAGACAAAACAAAAGACAAGTGTTTAAAAAATTGACAACTCACAATCGAGAAGACTAAAAAATTAAAAATTAAAGAAATTGAAGAATATTCTCACCAATGACAGAGTTTGAGAAGTATGAAGGGAGAGTTGTTCAGGCCCTAATATCCTCAGCCTCTTGCAATCATCAACGAGTACTGCCCCTCTCAGTACGCCTGGGGACAAAGATGGACTATAAGCCACAAAATGTGCCTAGGGGATATTTTAGAAAGGGGGAGGGAACTCATTTTTCTTTTCGGAGGGGTTATGAAAGACTTCTTTTTTTCCTCCTTATACTTATTCTTTTCCTCCTCCTTTTTTCTTCTTCTTAGCAACCAAATTCTGGTTGCTAACCTTAGAGGACTTGCCCCTAGACTTCTTCTGAGACTTGGATATGGTGGCAAGGAGGAAATCATCACCATCAGGAGGACTCTCTTTTTGGTAGGAGACTTTGAGTCCTCTTCTTCTGGATGGATGGAACCAACGCCGATCGATTCAAAGGATGAAGAAGTTTCTACGTCAGGAAGAGCAAGATCATAGATATTGTCTATTGGGCGAGTAGTAAAGTTATCTGTAGTATTGGTGTACTCAAGGAGAAGAGAGACTGATCTGGGGTGTTCACCGTCTAGAAGGTATTCTTGCACTCTTTAATCCTTCAGCAGGTCGACGACCTTGATATCCTAATAGGAAGGCTCCTTATTTTTATTACGATCTATATAGAGACAACTAAAAAACCATAATTAAATACAACAAAACAATTTAACAAACAAATATAGGCAACTAAAGGAGCAAGTGTTAATCTATATCATCCCCCAGTTTAGGCACAAAAACCCCGTGTATTCTTCGCACTCAGGGAGAGGTGGATGTTGCCAATTTCTGGAAATGAATCCCTAATCCCAATATCATTTGTTGGAATCATGGAGGTTTATAACTAACACTCCATTATCCTTCCTTGATTTCAAATAAAGAAGGTCATATGTAGTATGAGACCAAGTGTTGCAATAACTGATCTCTCGGATGTCCAGGTTGGGCCCATACGACTTGTTTATTCGATGTACCCCATTGACTATACGCAAAGTATTAGAGGTACATTGAGCTGAGACCACCCCAAAGAATTCAAAAATTTATAAAAATAAAGAATTTGGGGGAAGGTCAATCCCCTAGACCACAACGAGGGTGTGAATCCAGTGTCCCCCTATTGATGGATCAAATATCCTTGGAAAATGGGGACACAATCGATTGTAACCCAAGATGGAATGGAGTATATTTTCCTAAATTCATCTACACTTTTACCATGGAGAGTGTTCGACATTTTTTTAGAAGAATTGATCCCTATAACTGAAGAAAATAGAAGGAAAAAGAGGAAAGCTACGAAATAACAGATGGGGAATGAGATCATAGAGACTTACAACCAAAAAGCTAAAGAATGCAAATTAACAAGCTCTAGAGTTTTTGATAGCAAAAGATTAGGGGGGAAATGATGGTTTGGTGCCAATATTGGAACCAACCTAGTTTATAAGATCATGCATAAATATAAGGTGCAGGAACCAATAGGGATTTTTGGCGCATCACCCCTTTTTCAGACGAGCATAGAAGTATGACTCGTCGGTTCAACTTCATGAAGAATGGATCCTTAGGCCCATAAAAATGGTAAAATACTTTGTCACAATGACTTTTGGCCATAAGGTTTATGGGAAATTATAGGTAACTAAATGCAAATTATGCCCAATTCAAGACTGATCGACCAAGCCCAACATCGCTTGGGGTACGCCTGACCCATCTTATTAATAACAAGAATTATTACCATCATTCATCACGTGGATAATTACAAACATTTTAACAGCTACATTCAACTAACGTTGGTTACCCAAAATCCAGGATGAGATATTCAGGGAGTCACCACACATGCTTATCTCAAGACAAGGCAGTTACTTTAGTGATTCAACCACTACGGTTTTACACAACTACAAATACAACCCACACCCTAGGGCCAAGGGGGATATAATTTTGAAACCTTAAGAGAACTTAATAAAAATAGAGTGACCTCTCTTTGGATGTAGGCAATTTTCCGAATTACGTATATTGGTGTGTTTTGTGATTGACATCTTCACATTCATTCTTTAATTTATTTCTAGAATCTTTTTAAATGTGATTAATTTGCACTAATAATACTCAACGGAATGAAGTTAAGGATTCAGTGTGTGTAAAAACAAAGTGACATAAACAAAAGGTGGCTACTAAAGGCACTTAATAATTTTCTCCATAATAGAACAATAAAGAATACTATGTTATTGCTAATGGAAACCAAATGATATAAATAGTTTAAGATAAATTTTTTATTGGATCCCACTTCATTTTTCCTCACCTTCTACTACCCAAACTCTCATTTTCTCTCAACCTTCTTCTCCTTCCCCATTACCTCACCATTATTTGGGATTGATATTAAAAACTATTCCGCTTCCCAAAAACTTTGAATGATCATGCATAAAAAATTGAAGAATATAAACTAGGTTTAAAGCATAAACATAGGATTATAAATCACGATACCTTTGCGGATATTTTAGGTGATCCGAATGAAGAGAAATAGAGTTTGAAAAAGATGAAGGGGATGCATTTTCTTGTCCTCTAAAACCTTTCTCAAATACTAAAAGCCTTAGATCTTTTAGCCTACGATCCTCCTAAAGCAGACTATGCGTTTGAGCACTCTTGGAGATGGAATACTTGGTATTTTGAGTAAAATATGTCCTTATCTCTATACATCCATTCATAAAAACGTGAATAATACTTTTCATATCCCCCTCTAACCCTCAATAATGATTCTGTAGCTTTAAACCATAACTTACACCAATATATATAGGTTTAAGTAGTGGGCTTGGGCTAAACTAAGTTTTTAGAGAGTCTGAGCTGGCTACTTCGATAAATTAACTATAGTAGGGACCCCAAGACTAAATAATTAAATTGGATTCTAAATAGGTACTCAGACATTCCAAATTACATCCACGTAATTTATTTTCTTTCTCTATTTAATTGTAATTAATTCCACTAAATAATTACAATTGCATACCAATCTAATTATCTCAAAATTACTCGAATGATGGTGCATTGTTTGTAAATATTCTATGCTACATAATATGATTCCCCACATTAAGTATAAAATATCATCTTGGTCAAATAAATTTTCCTCTAATCAATTTAACCAACTTATTATTTATTCCTCTATTTTATACTTAGCTTATTTAATACTCCATTAAATTATAAAATAATCCTTTAATCATATTACTGGTAGAATCAAAACTTAAAGCCTATCAAGGGGGTATCACAATCCAAGATATTTCTTGGATATAGATTCCTTCGAATTATAATCTTAGACCTACTCACAATGATTTCCCAATTGCAAAGATTTAGGTCTAATAAGATTAAAGCGCACCCACAACAATCAAAGTAATAATTGTGCAAGCATTCCAATTCTCATAACCCTTAGGATTAATAACCTATTACAAATGTGTGAGATTTTGGAAGTAGAATCAAGTTAGCACCGAGAGTTGAATATCACCCATAGTCTTGTTCAATACACTCGTGAATATATCGGTTACAATCCTTTTTGAACTATCAGTCAAGTTCCTGAACCATAAGACATGTTCCTATAGTTTAAGATAAACTACTAATATTGCACTAAGAACTTTACTCATGAGATGTAAATTGCATATCTAGGATTTTTTAACTATACTGGAACCAAAATTAAGATATTTCGTGACTAGGCCTAATCCAACTCAACAGAATTCCTACCGAGTCCAATTGATCGACCTTGCATATAATATATTTAAAAAATAAATAAAAGTCATTCTCGTAAACATGATTCTCATTTTAAATGAACATGACACACCTTTATCAAAGAAATAAATGCCATACATGGTTCTAAGAATAAAACCCCAATAATCTCCCATTTAGTCTCAAAGCCATTTGCCTACGAATCTAACATCCATTTCATATACATGACTATTAAAACTCTTAGTTGGTAAGATCTTTGGAAAAGGATTCACCAGGTTCTCCTAAGATGCAATATGTTGAGGTTTTATTCTTAAAACAGTGTAATGACATTTATTTTTCAATAAAGGACTATCTTGTTAATTTTAAATGAGAATCATGTTTGTAATAACGCCTTATATTTATGTCTTTAAATATATTATCTATTATGTTGGTCAATTATACTTAGTCTGAATTCGGGTGAGTTGGGTTTGGATTGATAATAGGAGATTGAAATTCCTGTAGAGACCTGACATCCTATCGATATGGTTACATGTACAATCCTAGTAGTATATCTTAAACTATAAAAACACGTCTGATGGTCGAGAACTTGCATGATGTTTTCAAAGAGGATACATTTAAGAATGTACCCATCATATACCTCTTTCAAACTATCATACAAGTTTTTGAATCATCAGATAGATTCCATTAGTTTGAGATAAACTACTAGGAATGTACACACAATCATGCCGATAGGATGTTAACTCCCTATTCTACACTGTTTTACACATAAAAGTTTTAATATTATGATTGCTTTAAGCTTAATAATCACACATAAATTATTTAAAATTGAAAGAACTGAATATAATATATAAAATCATAATGTACCTGTTTGGAGTGAATTTTCCAAGCTTTGAATATGCTTATGGTGTGTGTTTTAACTAATGAAAACATAGGGTATTTGTAATACTTCACCAGGGAATTCAATTGGTTGCTGTTAGAGGAGGATTTCGGGTAAAATTCAAAGGATTTCAAAGTGAGTTTAAAATTTTCACATGCTTGCATAATGCTAACATGTGTTATTATTATCTTTTAGTGATTAAGCGCTAGATATAGGTTCATGGGGTTATTTAGAAATACTCAAACTTTAGTATTTGGTCCTTTTTTGGTAAAATATTAAGGTACATAGACTTAAAGGTATATTTTAAAGAAATTTTAGGGGTATTTTTATAATTTTAGAATGTTTCATGGGCTAAAATTATAATTATATATTAGTTGAAGTCTAGAGGATTAAATTGATATAAAGTTGAGGTTTAGGGGTTAAGTATAGGTCAAGTTATATTTTTTTTAAATATTCAAGGGCTAATTTGCAATTATTAAAACTTTAGTTGTCTAGGTTAATTTAGTAAAGTCATAGTGCATCAAGGGTAGTTTCATTATTCTTAGGAGACTTTTAAATTTGAGTCATCATGAGGGTTTAAAATGATACTTTAGGGACTTGGTTATCGATACATTTGGTTTTGCAAATTCCCGATTATTACACAAGTTCTCCCATTTACTTGTTTATCGAGCAAGTGAATATAAATCGGTATATAATAGTGTTTCTTTCATGTTTTTTTAACATCCGTTTCTTTCAAGTTTCAACGAGAGTTGATTGCATAAGATAAGAAGAGTAAGATTATGATAACTTAATAATACACTTCTTGGTTGTTTTATTTGTATTATGGGTCAATGTAGAAAAAAAGGAATTATTAACATTCTCATTATGTTTATAGGACACATAATAATTTTCTTATATAACTAGTCCCTAAAATTATTCAAGACAAAAAATGCGCTTCCAACATCTTAAAATAGAATTGTTTTTTTATCACCTTTATTATTAGGACAATCAACTTTCCTTTTGTAAGAATAGTTCCTATTTTAATTAATTTTAATTAAAGTTGTTTATTTTTATAGTGGAAGGACTTATCAACATTTTCATTATATCTCTAGGGGACACAATAATTTTGTTATTAAATTAGTCCCTAAAATTATTCAATACAAAAAAATCATTTTACCATTTTAAAATATAATTGTTTTATAACAACTAATTCTATATATATATAAAAGTAGTCCCTATTTGTCCCTAATTAAAAAATTTTACTTAAAAAATATATATTTTTCATTTAAAGAAAATACAAATTGAAATCTGAAGTTTGGATTGATTTTCAATTCTGGACCCAATGTTTCAAAATTTGCAATATTAACCTTGAATTTTGAAAATCGATTCAATTAGACCCACCATTACATTTGTCATTAAAAATTATAACGGCTGTGCTGACTCAATGTCTTATATGGTAAAAATATTATGTGGTCCAATAAGAGTTTGACACGTAGCACCTCTTAAACAGTACATTTTAAGAATAAAAGAAAAATCAACACCCCACTCTTCCACCGCTAATATTGTGCCCATTATAACCACCGCACGCACCGGTATGGGTTTTATTAGCTCTAAATCCATAAACTGGTGCCAGTGGGATTCGAACCCTTGACATATTCATCATTAATCACATTACCAGTGGAGCCACAAGACCTCGGTGTCAGAAGAGTGAAAATCTACATATATAAACCATTATTTTATCCCATTCAGGCGATGTGGGATGGAATTCTCTGGCTACCAAGTCAATCACGACACCATTTTGTTACAATCCACCCCCTTAGGGATCCCAACGTCCTTGTTGGGATGAAATCAACCATTGTTCAACACGTAAGGACTCTAATATCATTCTATAATATCTCACTCTGCCACCATCGATATTGTCCCCAATTTATCAATCATGCAATGGTAAAGGATTTTATTATATCTAAATTGACAAATTGGTGTCAGTGGAGTTTGAACCCTTCACATGTGCATCATCAATCACATGCCTTACCAGTGGAGCTAAAAGGTTTCAGTGTTAGAAGAGTAAGAATCTACATATATGAACCATTACTTTTTCTCACTCAGACGATGTGTAATGTAACTCTCTGGCTACCAAATCAATCATGACACCAGTATGTTATATAGACATTGATCTCTCTCACATCCTCACTCGCTCCTGCCCTCCCCACACCTCGCCCTCCTACCCACGCCGCCCTCCCCGCCCCTAAATCGTCTGCACCTCTCCTCCCCCGTCGCCGCTCACCACTTACTGTCGCACTTTTTGTAAACAACGAATTTTTCTCGCTCTCTATTAATGTCTCTCTACATATCAATGTATATCTATACACGATTTGTGTATATATGCACGGATCAATGTATATATAGACATAACTGTGTATATATACAACGATTCATGTATGTATACATAAATTATGTTATGTGGATATGTATGTGGGTATTATGTGTATGTTCTGGTGGGTCTGTATATGTATATGTATTGAGGTTTAGGTATGTTTGTCTATGCAAAGTATGGTTTGTGTATGTATAGATGTGTACTTGTGTATATGTATATGTAAGTGTGTGTAAAAGGAGGTGGGTAGTGGAAAGAGGTGGGTGGAGATTTTTTGAATTATCTGACTTATTATTTTAGTTTAAATAACTATATTAAATTAAAAAATTTAAATAATTATTACAGTAATAAATTTTTATTTTGTTTCTTGTATATGTGAAATTTTTGAATTATATATTTTATTAATTATCTTTTAAATCCGCGTGTGAATATTTGATTGGTCATTCAAATAAATGAAAAATCTAGATGGACTGTCAAGTCCGCACCTCCGTTACAATTCTTATTGACAATGTAACTGTGGATATAATTGAATCAATTTTTAAACTTCATGGTTAACATTGTAACATGTAAAACATCTTGTCCAAAATAAAAAATCACCCCAAACTTCAGGGTTAAATTTGTATTTTTCTCTTCCTTTTTAAAAAAAATCCCTCTCCTTTTTTTTGGCTAAGAATCAGGTGCTTTATTTAAAAAAATACTAAATCTGTTTTATTTTTAAACACTGGACTAAGAATTTCATCAAACCTCATGTACTCAAAACTCCCGCCACCAATACTACTTCGCGAGAGTGCAAAATTAATTTGCAAAGTCAAATTTTTCTATTTTCTATTTTTAATTTGAAGTTTTAGACGTAATTCCATTTAACCATGCTTTTATCGCCTTATTATCATTATTCCGCCGCTAGTTTGCAAAAATTATATTTTCACTTTTTTCACTGGAAAATTAAATCTGGAGTATTAATGCAACAAATTTATTTCACATTATTATACTAAAAAAATGAGTATTCAGCGTAATTATTTTCTTATGGAAAGGGAAATGGAAGATATATACATTAAAAATGACTGAAAAAGAAATGGGAGTGCGAATTTAGTTTTTCAATTTGACGAAGGAGCATCGGTGGTTTTTCTCTAATGACCGGAAGTACGAAAACATCCATTGTCTAATGATTGAATAATCACTAAAATAGTTCACTGCCCAAAATACCCTTCATTTTTTAATTACCCTCCTAATATATACCTTCCATTACCACATTCTCTCACCTCAATTTAGAAAATCAAGAGATAGCAACCCGTAACACTTCCTCTAATGATGACAACCTCTGACACCACCTTTTCGATTGTAGTAAGCTCTAGCATTGACTCTCTCCGACAGAGACCTCCTCGCCAGCCCCACCTCTCTTCGTTCTAACAACGAAACACTGACAAGGTTCGGAATGAGAAGTTCCATATTTATTTTGGAGATTCAAAAGATTTTAAATTGCAAATTAAAATTTGCAGTTTCAACTTGTGAAAAAAATATTAGTGCATTTGACTCTGCAAATTGAATTTTGTAGTGAAATATTTACAAATTTGAAGTGCAATTCACAAGTTTGGGGATTGGCGAGAATGTACGATGCTAAAAAGTGAAACAAAGTTTGTGGTATTTGAAAAATTAAAAAATCAGTTGAGTTTTTGCAAATTCATATTTACTATTTCTTCACCGGAGAATTGACGATCGGAAGTTCTCCGGTGACTGAAGGCAAAAAAATTCCGACAATCGAAGAAGCAAAGGTCTGATGGCTGAAAGACAAATATTTTTTTTACAATTTCTAATATAAGGTAGAATTAGTATTTTATTAAAAATAAAATCAACTTACAAAAAATAGGGACTATTTATAAAAAAAATAAAATATTGAGTATCCTTTATCCATAACCAATATTATTACATGTCTAAAAATGTATAATTCATTTTTTTTTATTATGAACAAAAAATAGTGACTATATTTATAAAAGAAAAATTGATTGTGCTAAAACCATAATAAGAACCATTTTTAGTTAAGGAAAAAATTAATATTTAAAAACAAAATTAACCTAATAAAAATAGAAACTATTTCCACAATTATAAAATTATTATATATACATAACAAACTTATTGTATTTTTTGGCTGCTATTTCTATCGTTTGTAAAATCTTATTTTGTCAATAGCATAATACTTGACAACTACAACCGGTAAGAGGCCCGCCATGTGTTTTTTTTTTTTGAAAAAAAAAAATTGCGTGTGGATATTGTGTGCGTTGGCATTGACCCCACGTGTTGATAAGATTCCCAGCCAAAGAATCTATTACTTTATCATTCCCACAACGTAAAGGCTTCTTTTCCATGAAGTAAGGCTTCTCTCCAACTTGCCCTTCTTTAGACCAGATAATGAGATAATGAGGTAACCCCCTCAGTGCTCCCCACATTCCCCTATTATGTCTTGTGTTGTGTTAGTTGAGTTCCATGTCATCAAATTTAAAACAAACAAAAAAAATAAATCAGTTTTTATAATAGTAGTGGTAAACCAACCCAGGGGGTGTGGTAGAGCGGAAGGGGCTCTTTCTCCCTTAACCAAGGGTTGGGGGTTCGATCCCCGCCTTGTGCATGGAGCAGCCTTAAATCCCTGGGCCAGCTGTCCCACCCATCGAGGTGCCTACAAATCAGCGAAGGGATTGGTCACTAAGTCGCTAGTGGATACCCTAGTGTAAACCAAAAAAAAAAAATAGTAGTGGTAAACCCGCTCGAAGCGCGGGAGAGACGATTGTGTACGCGTGGTTAAAAGTATATATGTTTTTTGAAAACAAAATTACCATTTCAATGGTTACAACTCAGTACCATCCTTGAGAAACCGGTTGGAAAATAATCTTGGACCACTTTTTTCTCTCCGCTTTACTACGTCTTACTTCGACGCAACACATATATCATAACATTACTTTTTGCAGCAAAAGGTGTCAAATAATTTTCTCAAATAAAAATCCAAAGTATAAAAGTATAAAATCATTAATTTTTTATCTAATTTCTCAACAACCAAACAAACGCCCACAAAATTATAACAAAAAAAAAACAGAGAATAGTTCCAATGACTCCACCCAATGTTGTCATCTCCAAATGACACCAATGACTCCAAATCATGAAATGACACCAATTTCTTCATTATGCTGATAAACATGAAAAATAACACAATATTACATTCCAAAAATAGTCCACAGTATTTGGACACTCGAATTCAATCCAATAATTTTTCATAGATGATGAAATTTCTAACAAAAAAAATTGAAAACAGTTCCAATAACTCGACCTAGTGTTTTATCTCCAAATGATAACAATGACTCCAAATCATGAAATGACACCAACTCTTCATTATGCTAACAAACGTGAAACATAACATTAATGTTATAAACAGTAAATAGAATGCATGTTAATAACCATGAAAAAATAAAAATAAGAGTAATTCTAGATATCCCGCCTCTATACCACCTCCAAACCGCATCTCTCAATTTGTTTTTTGTATAAGTTTCTTATTATTTTTTTAACAATTGCGTACATCACCTTAAATTTAATTATTCTATTAATATAAAAAAATAGTTTTTTATTAAAATTAAACTGTTTTTTATTAAAATTAAACTAAAAAAATATTTTTTCATAAATAAAAAAAATATGTTTACTAATAAAAAAATATATAAGACAATTTTTTCCTTCATTGTGATCAATAAATACATCAAAGATTCCCTAATCAAAGAACATCTAGTGACAAAACCCAAATCTAAAGACCAATTAATTTAAAATAAAAAGAAAAAAATCTCCCATTTTTTTTAGTCAAAATTGAACAATAGCCGTTAAAAATAAATACGAAAATAAGAACTAACATACATGTATCTAGTGTCCTCATCTGAGTTTCTCAGATCTGGAATGTGAAGAACCTCATCATTTTCCACTAAAAACAAATGCATGTTGCAAATTCACTTTTCACCCTCTGAATTGCTCTTGCCTTTTGGTATTGACTTGGTGCTCTAATTGGTCAACTCCTTAATAAAACCTTACCACAATTATACATGGCTACGGGAAGAGATCTTATATATTTTGTACAAAAGAGAACTCGTGATATCAATTAATAGGGTGGATCCTCTCCATTTTCTTTTTGTTTCATTTTTTCCACTTCCATTTCATCATTAAACCGAAGATATCCAATTTGAGGCTTCATCACGTACATCAAACCGGTGATGAAGGTGTCTGACACATCTTGGTATTTGGGTTCGGTGATGAAGGTGCTTTACTTTTTGAGATTGCCAAAGTTTTTCTCGCTGGCACATTGGATGAGAGAAATAAGAGTGTCTGAGTTTTGAGATGAGGTGGTGTAATCTCTATCAGTGGGAGGTAAATCTGATGTGGGCTGACTCACTGGGGCGTCGGATGAAGGGCCATTGGTGGGTGTTGCGGGTGGAGAAGCCATTCCTGAGGTCGATGATGTCACGAATGCTGAAGTGAGAACCACCAATTAGATCATCATTTGGTCTAAAACAGAATAATCAACACATTTTTTTAATAGATGAAAGTTATTTTTTAACAACAAACAAATCGACATAACAAAGTTCACGACAAATTACAGCACACAAATGTCTATTTGTAGTTGATATGGGACTTCTCTAATAGTTTTATGTTTTATTCCTTAAGATAAAATTTTTTTTCTCTTACTTTTAACCGTACCTTTGAAATCCTCCGCACCCAAATCTTCCTCTTCCTCTTCTTGATCTTCATCACTTCCTCAATTTCTTTTGGGTAATTTTCTTTCCATTCCCTTTTTCTATTCTCGTACATTGATTTTTTTGTTGCTTTCAAGCATTGAGACTTGGACAGTTTCTTCAATGACATTGGTGGTTTTCTTCATCATTGTGCAATTATTCTTTCACGAAGACTTCTTTATAGCCATTTTCTCCCCCCTACATTGTCTGCGTGTTTCATTATTATGAGTTTTCTGAACAATCAACACATTAAATAAATGTTCATAGAAATTGTTAAACATACAAAAAAGTTTAAAAACAAAACGTTAAAATCACAAAATCTTGTTACGGTGTCGGTAACCCGTTGAAAAAAAATTAAAACAGAAGAATGAAGGCTACTTTGTGGCCTACCTGAGTTTTTTCACCTTGGCTGGGGTCATTGGTTTTCAAAAGAAAATGTTATTGGTGAGGGTGGATATGCGGTGTAAATAAAAAAAAGAATGGGAAAGGTTGGAATGGGAAAGATTGGAAGAGAGAGAGAGAGAGAGAGAGAGAGTTGAAACGGAAGGGATAAATGGAAACGGAAGGGAAAAGTTGGAGTAAATGGTGTACTGACCTTTCATTTCTAAAAGACCAAATGCTACGTAAATAAAAAGCACACGAATAATATAGGTTAAAATTCATGATGCCACGTGGATAGCCTAGATAAAGAGGAGCCTTTAAAGTCTTGTATAGCATTTTATATTAAAAAAATAAATGTTCATAGAAAATGTTAAATATACAAAAACGTTTAAAAACAAAATGTTAAAACCACAAAATCTTGTTACGGTGTCGGTAACCAATTGATCAAAAATTAAAACAGAAGAATGAATGCTACTTTGTGGCCTACCTGAGTTTTTTCACCTTGGCTGGGGTCATTGGTTTTCAAAAGAAAATGTTATTGGTGAGGGTGGATATGCGGTGTAAATAAAAAAAAAGATTGGGAAAAGTTGGAATGGGAAAGATTGTAAGAGAGAGAGAGAGTTGAAACATAAGGGATAAATGGAAACGGAAGGGATAAGTTGGAGTAAATGGTGTACTGACCTTTCATTTCTAAAAGACCAAATGCTACGTAAATAAAAAGCACACGAATAATAGAGGTTAAAATTCATGATGCTACGTGGATAGCCTAGATAAAGAGGAGCCTTTAAAGTATTGTATAGCATTTTATATGAAAAAAAATAAATGTTCATAGAAAATGTTAAATATACAAAAACGTTTAAAAACAAAATGTTAAAACCACAAAATCTTGTTACGGTGTCGGTAACCCATTGATTAAAAATTAAAACAAAAGAATGAATGCTACTGTGTGGCCTACCTGAGTTTTTTCACCTTGGCTGGGGTCATTGGTTTTCAAAAGAAAATGTTATTGGTGAGGGTGGATATGCGGTGTAAATAAAAGAAAGAATGGGAAAGGTTGGAATGGGAAAGATTGGAAGAGAGAGAGAGTTGAAATATAAGGGATAAATGGAAACGGAAGGGATAAGTTGGAGTAAATGGTCTACTGACCATTCATTTATAAAAGACCAAATGCTACGTAAATAAAAAGCACACGAATAATAGAGGTTAAAATTCATGATGCCACGTGGATAGCCTCGTAAATAAAAAGCACACGAATAATAGAGGTTAAAATTCATGATGCCACCTGGATAGCCTAGATAGAGAGGAGCCTTTAAAGTCTTGTATAACATTTTATATTAAAAAAATAAATGTTCATAGAACATGTTAAACATACAAAAACGTTTAAAAACAAAATGTTAAAACCACAAAATCTTGTTACGATGTCGGTAACCCATTGATAAGAAATTAAAACAAAAGAATGGATGTTACTGTGTGGCCTACCTGAGTTTTTTCACCTTCGTTGGGGTCATTGGTTTTCAAAAGAAAATGTTATTGGTGAGGTTGGATATACGGTGTAAATAAAAAAAAGAATGGGAAAGGTTGGAATGGGAAAGAGTGGAAGAGAGAGAGAGAGAGAGTTGAAACATAAGGGATAAATGGAAACGGAAGGGATAGGTTGGGGTAAATGGTATACTAACCTTTCATTTCTAAAAGACCAAATGCTACCCAAATAAAAAGCACACGAATAATAGAGGTTAAAATTCATGATGCCACGTGGATAGCCTAGATAAAGAGGAGCCTTTAAAGTCTTGTATAGCATTTTATACTAAAAAAATAAATGTTCGTAGAAAATGTTAAATAGCCTAGATAAAGAGGATCCTTTAAAGTATTGTATAGCATTTTATATTAAAAAAATAAATGTTCATATAAAATGTTAAACATACAAAAACGTTTAAAAACAAAATGTTAAAACCACAAAATCTTGTTACGGTGTCGGTAACCCATTGATCAAAAATTAAAATAGAAGAATGGATGCTACTGTGT
The DNA here is from genome assembly GCA_949130495.1 of Sambucus nigra. NCBI lineage: Eukaryota > Viridiplantae > Streptophyta > Magnoliopsida > Dipsacales > Adoxaceae > Sambucus > Sambucus nigra. The sequence continues at coordinate 201,073,501 of OX422213.1, read as the reverse complement.
GGCGTACCTGAGCTTTTTCACCTTGGCTGGGGTCATTGGTTTTCAAAAGAAAATGTTATTGGTGAGGGTGGATATGCGGTGTAAATAAATAAAGAATGGGAAAGGTTGGAATGGGAAAGATTGGAAGAGAGAAATAGTTGAAACATAAGGGATAAATGGAAACGGAAGGGATAAGTTGGAGCAAATGGTCTACTGACCTTTCATTTCTAAAAGACCAAATGCTACGTAAATAAAAAGCACACGAATAATAGAGGTTAAAATTCATTATGCCATGTGGATAGCCTAGATAAAGAGGAGCCTTTAAAGTCTTGTATAGCATTTTATATTAAAAAAATAAATGTTCATAGAAAATGTTAAATATACAAAAACGTTTAAAAACAAAATGTTAAAACCACAAAATCTTATTACGGCATCGGTAACCCATTGATAAAAAATTAAAACAAAAGAATGAAAGCTACTATATGGCCTACCTGAGTTTTTTCACCTTGGCTGGAGTCATTGGTTTTTAAAAGAAAATGTTATTGGTGAGGGTGGATATGCGGTGTAAATAAAAAAAAGAATAAGAAAGATTGGAATGGGAAAGATTGTAAGAGAGAGAGAGAGTTGAAACATAAGGGATAAATGGAAACGGAAGGGATAAGTTGGAGTAAATAGTGTACTGACCTTTCATTTATAAAAGACCAAATGCTACGTAAATAAAAAACACACGAATAATAGAGGTTAAAATTCATGATGCCACGTGGATAACTTAGATAAAGAGGAGCCTTTAAAGTCTTGTATAACATTTTATAGTATATTATAAAGGATAAAGGGTAAAGGATAAAGGATAGGTCTCATTTGAAATCTCATTAAGTATTCTTCATCAATTAAATATATATTTACTTGTAGATCTCACGTTAACTTTTAGGACATCATGGCGTGTGTATAATTATTCTAAAAGTTTTAGTAATTTTATTTACTTTTAGGTCCAAATTATCTAAATTCTAAGTTCCTTTTCACTAGTTTATCATTGTGTGACCAGTCGTTGAAACCTCTAATGTTTTGTAGTTTAAAAGTTTGAGAATCTTTCTGAGTACAAGGCCGATTGTGAAGATAACTTTTTTTCCTATAAAGTCTCTAGAGCAGGAGTATTATATAATGTATTGGTGTTGACAATATTAGTGTTGTTAATTTTTTCCTATAAAACAGGGACCGAGCTGTAGTTCAGGTCGAATTAAGTAAAAAAAAAAGAAAAATAACAAAACTAATATTTATCAATCTAGCCGAATATATTAGTCAATTGCCCACCCACTCAGGGCTGGTCTGGAAATTTTAGGGCCGTAGGCAAACTCTTAAATTAGCGGCGCTATATTTAATGAGATATTTTTTTATTAATTTATAAATTGGAGGTTTTTTTTAAATGAAAGGATGCCAACTTATTTTTCAATAGTTGTGGCAAGTTTAAATATTTGTCCATTCAGTTTTTAAAAATTAATTTTGGAACGATTGAAAAATATCGTCACTACACCAAAAAGACTAAATTGTCACTTTTGAGCCGGCCAGTCTTGTCACGGTCATTGACCGTGACAAAAAAACACGCATTTTTTGTCATGGTCAATGACCGTGACAACGTTAGAATGTTGTCACAATCAAAGACCTTAATAGGTCCGTGACAATTTTTTTGACTAAAAACCCTAATCCCTCTTTTTTTCCCACCGTCTTCATTTGCCACCATCTCTTTCTCTCTCTCTCTCTCTCACACACACACTCTCTCTCTCCTTTGTATATGTGTGTGTGTGTATGTGGGGGTGGCGGGTAGGGGTGTGTGTGTGTGTGTGTAGGTGTGTGGTGGTGGGGCAGTGGTGGGTGAGTGGGGCGGGGGTAGGGGCAGTGGGGTGGGGGGGATGTGTGTGTGTGATTGTGTGTGTGTGAATTAGTGTGTGTGATATTGAATTAGACGATTCGATGTGCCCCGACCTTATAACATGGATTGCAATATGCACAAGTAGCTCGTTATCTATTTGACACACATGAAGATGTCAAAGAAGGGAAAAAGTAAGTTTAAATTATTTTAACTTTTACATTATTTTAATTTTTATAAATGATTAATTTTGTACTACGTTCATCACGATCTATGCAGAAAATATGAAGCCTGTGAGAACAATAAAAGACGAAAAATAATGGCACAATTAGACAGCGAATTGAGGATGTGGTTGTCACACGAGGACATTATAATTAAAATGGTTGTTAGTAAATGTCACATTACTAGAAAGATTTACAACTAACCTAATTAATTTATCTATATTCTCATCTCTTAAAGACGGGTGATGCGATATCAAGACTTGCTCGTCTATCCAATGGACCCTTGTTCATGGCACAACAGTACAAAAAGTATTGATTGAACAGTTACGTATTCGGTGCAAGAGTGTACGAGAAAAATACAAATGTATAGAATTCGGGTATTTCATGCAAGACTCTTACTATCTTTCGAGTGAGTGCGAAAGATAAAAATCTCGTTGAAGCTTAAATGGCTTACTATAGTGTAATTCGAAATATATTTGAATTGGACTATGTAAGCTTCAAAGAGGTTGTATTTTACTTTGATTGGGAAAGAGTTGAGGATAAAAATGCTTGTAAAGTTGATCCTGGCACCAATTTGATCATGGTTGACTTGTCAAAGTTGAAGAGCAACGAATACGTGAGCGATGAGCCGTTTGTTTGTGCTTTTCAAAAGGTCAAGCATGTGTTTTACTCGGAATATATCGACAAAGAGGCGTGGTCAATCATCCTATATGCGTCAAAGCATCTAAACATTAGTGTGGATGATTTGGATGCTCCTACCGAATATCAATCCATTTTTTAAGATAACCCGAATTTGAAACACTTTTTAGATTTGTCATAAGTATTCCAATTATTTGTAATTACCAGTGGTTGTATTATTCTAGTGTTTTATTATTATCGGACGACAATTTAATGCTTTTTATTCATTTGTACTTGATTATTTTAATGCTTGTAATAACCAGTAGGTGTATTATTCTAGTGCTTTGTTATTATCGGATTTGAATCAAAATTGGTTTTATGGTAGAATATGTTAATTAGGATTTTAATCAATTTAAGCATTAATTCAAAGTCCATGACTCGAGAGTGTGTGTTCGGGGGGTGGGTGGGGGGGGTGTAGTGTGCGTTTGTATAAATTGGATTTGGTATTGGGTATTGATATTGGTATAAATTGGTATCGGTATTGGTATAAATTAAAATTGTTATTAATATTGGTATAAATTGAAACTGATATCGTATATATTGTTATTATCGAATTTGAGCATTGAATCAAACTCCATTTATATGTTTGCACTAATAATAACAATTTTTGCAGAAAATGTCTTCATCCCAGCACGTTAGCAGAGGCGACGAGGGCTCCTCGGCCAGTAGGCCCCCCAAATGGGACAAATTGGGGTCCATCGTTGAGAATAAATGACATTTTTCACTAGATCGCTAAAGTTGCTGAAGGCGATCGTGGGCCCGGGGTACACTGATTGGAGGGTCCTGCCTAATGACCTCAAGATTAGCATCTGGGGAGCACTACATGTAGTGTACTTACATTTATAAGCAACTAACACTTACTTTCTTTTTGGTTTGTATTTGTTTGACAGGAACAATTCAGCCTGCCCCCACATGTTCGCGAGTCCACATTGGAACAATTGAGAGATCAATATAAGACGTGGAAGAAGAATATGCGGGCACGATACTTTTGGAAGACTCGGGAGTCCATTCTGAGTGTATGTGACACCGTCCCCCTAAAGGAGATGATCTCATTGGTACAATGGAAAAAGTTTGTTGACAATGAGATCGATGAGCGGAAATTGGCATCTTGCCAATCAGGGAGGGAGAATCGGGCAAAAAAGTTAGACGCGCACTACTCCAGATGGACATCTTACGCCGACGTGGAGCACGGGATGGTAAGTTTTTATTTTTATTTTTCTTTATTTTTATTTTTATGTTATTCTAATTTAGAATTACTTTGCATTACTTCCTAATTCTGCATTATTTTATTTCAGGAGACGGGGAGTGGCGTTGGGGGTACGCCACATAGGCTCGATGCCTATGTGGTAATTCGGGCAAAGAAGGGTAAGGACTAGGAGGTGGCCCCGAGCGTCGTAAACACGATTGTAAGTTATAAATGTTTAATTTTTTTAATTACGTTATAATTTTTTATTTACTTAATTAACTAATCGTGTACTCTTTGTCGTTTCAGGCAAAGCTTCGGGAAGTGCATGAGTCATAGTCTGATGCCGGTAAAGAATATCTGTCTACGAACGCACTCACCCAAGTGCTCGGGATCATCGGAATGGGGAAGTCGAGGATCATCGAAATGGGGACGAGCAACACCGGGTTGATACATAAGGTGGACACCCATGACGATAAGCTATCAAGGTTGGAGGCGACAGTCCTAGATATGTACACCTTTATGAAGCGTCAGTTGGGTAAGGGGAAGGATAAGGGGAATGGGAAGGATAAGGGAGAAGTAGGTAGAGGTAGACGAGGACCCGATATGCACGAACACACAGCCATATGATCGATTTCCCATATTGTATTCCATTGAGTGGCCTATGTTAACAATCGATTGGCAGAGTGTGTTTCTACTCGACATATATTGAGGGGAGCAGATAATGAGGGGGTTGAGGGACACGTCCTTCCTCCCAGGTATGCCGGTTCATGGAGGACCCCTCCAAGAAATTGAGGCAAGGGTGCTCGTCATGCATATGGTGATCGGAAAGGAGAACTCACCTCTGTGGTTGCGTGAACAATGCGACATTCAGCGAATTGGTGGGATTCTCAATGGATATATCGTGTGGCATTCCTTTCTCCTCCAACCTGCTCAAGACCCTGTGCAATGACATTATTTCTATCTTTTTTATTTGGATATTAGATATTGGATATTTTTATTTTTATTTTATTTGTTGGTTTGGATTTGGATATTTGTATTTCTTTTTTATTTGGATATGGATTATATATGCCATGATTTGGTACATGTTAATTTGGTACATTATTTATATTTTATTTGGGTATATGCTATTTGGACAGGCATAATTTTGCTATAACATGTACAAATATAATGTTGGCAGTGGCAGTGGCCATACTGCCCAGCAGTATTTTTTTTAAATTTTGTCCAGAATTGTCACGGTAAAAAATCGTGACAAGTCCGTGACAAAAAAACTTGTCATGGTCTTTGATAGTGATAATTTTTTTAGCTTTGTCAAGGGCTTGTCATGGTTTTTGATCGTGACAAAACTTGTCAAGATCAAATACGGTGACAAGACTGTGACAAGTCTAATGAACTTGTCACGGTTTTTGACCGTGACAAGTCCATGACAAAGGCAGTTGTCACCCCCAGACTTGTCACGGTCAAAGACCTTGACCAGTTTGACTTATCACGGCTTTAGACCTTGACAAGTTGACTGTTTTGGTGTAGTGCGCTATAAATATATACACATAAAATTTTTTTAGGCCTATAAGATGCGTCAAAAATTGGGGGCCCGAGGTGACTTCCTCCCTAGCCTCCCTTCAAAACTGATCGCACCCACCCAAATAACAACACACACCAACCAAATCCAATTGTTCTTTTACTCAGCCTTCTCATGTCACAACTTACCTAGCAACCCCCTTTTTCATCATGTAAAAAAACATTTTCAAACAAAATCAAATTCCACATGTTTCTCTCCAAAAATAAATGACACTTTGGTTTGCTCCTTCCTCCCCCTATTTTGGTAATGCCGACAAAAGAAGAAAAATGAAGCTAGAGTTTTGGCCAACAAAGAGGTAATTTCCGAGGACTCATTTAATTTAATCTTTATCTACTCAAATCTATAATGGTGTTTTTTTAATATGAAGTTTAAAAAGCCCTAATTTTTATAAAACATAAATTTTATAATTCCTAATTTTTGTTTCTCATTTTTAAAGGCTTATTTTTGCTGGTTAGAGATTTTATTTTAAACATATTCTTCATTATCATCAAGGTATGTTAATTTTAAAACCCTATGTTGTTGTTCTTATTCCATTCATTATTTTTTATTCTTGCTTAGGATTGTATGATTATGATTTAGATTGTAGCCCCTATTCTAATGTTAAAGTCTGTGCAAAGTAAAACTAATTTATTTGAATATAAATTTGTTTACAGAGTTTTAAATTTGTCATTAATACCTGAAATATTATAATTTTATTTTATTAATGGTTAAGTACTTTTAGAATCATTAAATAACATTATTTTTTTTTTGTTTTTTGTAATTATTTGATATATACTTAAAAAAATCGGCTAGAGGGCTCCCACCCCCGAACCCCTGAAAATTGCTATTAAGTTAGTCCGTTCAGGGGTAAAATCCTGGCTCCGCCACTGGTATAAAGTAAGTTTATAGTTTAAAATACTTGAAATTCATGTTCACTCTCAACATATTTATATTTTGCATGTGTGAAAGTGATACTAACATTAGCCTGAAAATTTAGTGAAGGTGTGACCCCATGGGTTCATTTTACTCATCTAGGTTTTAGAATTTTCAAAATTTCACTTGAATTACATATTATTTCATTGTGAGGATATTACAAAGGTTCTTGAAACTAGGGTTTAGTGTTTAGGTTTAAGGGTATAGGGTTTGCGTTAACAATTCCTACTCCCTCGAACATAAACCGTAAACCCTAGTCCCAAAATATTTGTGTTGTTCGAACATTTTTTATCTATTTTCAAATTCTTTTCATTTTGAATGTAATTTCATGATTTCTTTTTATTAGAGATGTGCTTGAATTAAAATAAAATAAAAGATAAAGGTAGTACTTGATGTCCAAATTTACTTATTTGCCAAGTTTACTAAATAGGCAAGTTTACCCCTTTGGCCTTATAAAGGAAGGGTATCTAATAAGTGTTATATAACCCAAAATATGTAGGATCTGAGGTAATTTGTAAAGTGAGTATTTGGGGGGTGAGAGGTGAGGTATTTTTCTTCTCACCCATGCATATTACTCAAGTGTGGAAACGTGTCACTACAGTACAAAATCGATAATGGTAACTACATGTAGGTCACGATCCTAGGCCATGGCCATAGTCCAAACCGCATAACCAGAACTATAACCAGGCAATAGGGTGACAACCAATGGCTTTGGTCACAACCATAGACCGTGACCAAGCTGTAAACAAATGGCACCAAATCTCTCGCCAAAATGGGTCACGGTCACGGACCATGACCGTATTTGTGATAAATGTAATGGGTTCAGTTAAGAGTGGTCACGTCCTAGGACTGTGACCACTTTGAAATGCTCATAGCTTTTAGTCACAGTCTAGGACTGTGACCAGACGCCAGTACATATAAACATCCCCAGGCTCTGGCAACATTTCACTCTCTCTCTCTCTAAGCACTTGCTATCTCTCTTTGCTTCTCTCCTCGGGCCATAGCCACCTCCTTTCCTTCGACCACCTCCTCTCCTTCAACCACCGCTTCTCTCTTTCTCTTAGGTACTTTATCTCTCTCTCCCCCCTCTGTAGATGGTTTGTCATTATTGGAATATTATGGACAAAATGAGATTTATTGATTATGTATTTGTAATTATGTTTAAGAAGGAAGTGGATCTGTATGAATTATTTTATTGAATTAGATTGGATGTTGTGGTTAAAATTATTTGGATGTGTTTGGGGATGTGATGGATTTAGGGGGTTTAGGATGAATTATGTTGATATATTTTGAGGATATTTTTAGTTATATGAGAGCCAATGTGTGTGATTAGGAAATCCAATTCCAAATTTGAACTGAAAATGTTCTAATTTTAAGCAAACCCTTTTTTTATGAACTCAAAGGGATTCCATGAATTTGAATAGGGTGGGGTTAGGGTTTGAGGAATTTTATGGATCGGAAACCCTTTTGGATGTGAATAAAAAACCTAATTCCAAAATTGGAGTGTGAATTTTTCAATTATAAATAACTCTGAATTTGAGTTGGGTGAATAGGGTTGACTTATTTGGGGTTTAGGGTTTGAGACCTTTTATGTTATGGTTATACGCCCTTTTGGGTTTGTTTGTGTATCCCAATTTCAGTTTTGGAATTGGATTTTTTAATCACACCATTTATATTTTTATCCATTTTTATACCAAAATACCATATCTCCATTTATGTTTGTGTTACCTAATTAGAGAATCTGTTTGTTTTCATGTAATTTATTAAGCATTGGTTGGGGTTTTCATGTATGAGATTTCCTTTGAACACCATTTGATTTGTGATAATATTTCCTTTGAATGTTGATTGAAATTCTTATTGGAATTGGCTGGGTGCAAGAAGGAGACAATTTTTTCCCCATTTTTTAAAATAATGTTTAGAGCTTATAAAGATAATACAACTTTTAATGGGGAATATTGAATAATTCTTCCAATTGTTATGGTAAACTTTGTATTTTTATGAATTATTGTATCTCTCTGTGTGTGTGTGTGTGTGTGTGTGTGAATTAGTGTGTGAGAGAATGGTAGTGTAGAAAGTGTTTGAGAGAGAGACATGCACATGTAGGTCTGTCAATGGATTGGATTTTATCCAAATCGAAATCCGAATCCGATCCATTTAAGCGGATATGGATCATGCCTAAAATCTAATTATCCGATTACCCGTTTATTAAATGGAGCGGATTGGGATTCATATGCTCCAATCCGTTAATTATCCGATCCGATTAATATTTTTAATATAAATATATAAATTATATATAATATATTTTTAATTAATATTTATTGTATTTAATAATATTTTAAATATATATTATAATAGTTCTTTATTTCATTATCTGTTATTTTGGAACATTTGCAAAATAAATTTATGAAATAAGAGATGAAAATAAAAATGTTGCAAATCAATTTTAACATAAACGGATAATCGGATCAGATCCGAATCCGTTTAACATAGATGGATATGGATTTGGATTTGTCTAATCTGACCCGATTAATAAACGGATCGGATCCGAATCCATTTAACATAAATGGATATGGATTTGGATTTTCCTGATCCGGTTTGAATCCGATCCATTTACAGACCTATGCACACGCAATTGATTGATTATAACGAGTAAATAGATGATTTGATTTTCCCCCGACCTTATATATACTTACACGTGTATAAGATATACAAACACACCCACATGTATAACACATACAAACACACCCACATGTATACACATATGGGCACGCACACACACACACACACACACACATACATACATGTACTTACACATGTTTTCTCATCGTTTCATGTGCACATGAAATTTGATAACAATAACTGAAGTTCAACCGATTATAGGTGCTTCCTTTATTCAAGTAACTTTACTTATCTTTTCTTTTATGTAACATAGTCCTATAAGTATTTATTTTACTATTATAACTATGTATCCGTGTATAACACGTATAATTCAACTTATACATTTCTTTGGTTGACTGTTATAATGCGCACATTTGGTGGACATATAATAAATTTTCGATTAATTTAAATAAAATAAACTTAATTTTGACTTGCTGATATTGTGAGGGTGAATAATATGGATAATACTGTTTGGCTAACTATTGAGGTTGTGTTCACACCCTCCTTAAGTGGGTGTTGTTTGGTGAACACAAATTAGTGGAAGGGTTTGCACGTTTGGTAGACATATAGTAATTTTAGGATTAATTTAAATAAAATAAACTTAATTTGGACTTGCTGATAGTAGTAGCATGAATGCAAATAGGCGAAAGGATGCATAACAATATTAGGATTAGATAAATTAAGATAAACTTAAATTGAATTGGTTGAAAAGTAATAAGAAGATTGAAAAGTTTAACTACATTGAAAATGGTGGAGTTCATCTCTCACAAGAGTACCCGTTCAATCATATTCTGTTTTCCCTACTAGAAAGCTGGGATGATGAAATAAATAAAATATTTCACCTACATAATCCCGATGTGGACCTGACATTACTTATACTATTAGAGAAGGAGGAAAAAGATATTAACCCATTATAGATACAACTACGCAAAGAGAGCATTGACCAAGATTGTTATGTTTCGCGACATATGTATGTTAGTTTGAATCTTGAAAATAAGTCCAAAAAGAAAGGATTCCGAGTTCATGTCGTGAACATCTATACACCAGTCATAGATGCATTTCCTTCTGGTTGGCAATCTGCAAAAATCCATCTATTTAAAAAAAGTAATAATGGATCGATGGAGATCAGACACATTGAACATATTTTAAAGTTTTATTATGGGAAGGTATATATATATATATATATATATATATATATACAGAAACATGATTAGTAAGGCGTAAACATGTTAGTATAATGAATTCGTTGCTTATTATTTTTATTATAGGTAATGTTGAATGACAATGGAGATAACGTACCAAATGATGACGGGACACCTCCTGGATTCTCATCTCCTACACCCCAACCCGGATTATCATCACTACTGAGTGAAAAATAATCTTCTTTGCCAATGGTTCACTCTACCACTCCATCTACGAGCAGGCAATGAATACCTATTAATCCAATACCCACACCCCCAGTTATTGACACCTCCCGAGCAAATGAGCAAAAATCCATTGGGCTCTCCCTTTTGGGGAATCATCCTATTAGCAATAGAAATGACATCCAAATATTTAAATTCCAGTGTTTGTCTCCTGGGAAAATGAAAGGAGGAGTCGAGGCAATAGATAACTGGAACGCAGTTTATTAAGATATCAAGGATGATATTTTGGAACAACTTTGTAAGAGTTTTTCATTCCCTGATCATTCAAAGTAAAAGGATCTTTTTCGGGTTGCTGAACAAATGAGAACATATCGAAGGAACCTTCGATAGAGGGATTTATCGAAGGGGGCATTAAGATCTCACATATTGGTAATGAAAGATAGAGTCCCTCAGAATGTTCAATTGCCATTCAATCAATGGAACATCTTTTTAGAAAATGAGATGATGCACAAAAAACATGTGTAGAGGGAGAAAAATAAACAAAACAGAGCGAAAAAAGTTGATGTTCACAGGCGGGGATATAAATCATATAAATATTTGAGGAGTGAATGGTAAAGGGCAGTCCAAATTTTGATAAAATCTCTAATCAGGGCAACTTGTACGTGCATGCTCGATGGGATAAAGATAATAAATTCCCACTACACTTGGCTCCGAATCTAGTGACCATGACCAGCAATTTATTTATATAAATACACATTATATAAAATAGGGTTAAAATCCTAAGACTATATATAGTTTCACGCTACACGAATCGATGGAACCCATTTGTAGTTAGTCTACTTCGAGCCCTAATGATGACATTGAAGATGTTGCCCTGACCCAGACCTTTAGGAATGACAAAAGATTGAGGAAGAGAGGTGTCAAATCACATATTTTGAAAATAAAATTAAAACACACTTCACCTCTATTGGACGAGATCTATTTAGTGAAGAATCGCATCTCGATCCAAGAGGCAAGTTAGTCCAAGACAGATAGGGATGTGAAAGAGATTAAGAGTAACCTAGGGGTGCTGGGGGGGTTAAATCGGGCGTATTATGTCCTTATTTACTTAAGGTTTTCGATCCCAAATGCCTCCTCAAGGTTACCCCTACCCACCTTCTCAAGGTTTCTCCATCTTAAGATTTCCCCTCCCAAATTCGGCCTCCTTCAACATTCCCCTCCTTAGCGTGCTAAATTGTTTATAGAATAATTACATTGATTGGTGTACTTAAGTTTGGAATTATATTTATTTGCCTATTGGAACTAATACACACACATGCACACACACACACACACACACACACACACACACACACACACACACACACACACACACACACACACATATATATATATATATATATAGTTAAACTAGATCAGAATAAAAGGATTTCATCAACTGAACCGATAGCCTATGAGAAATTATATCCTTAGAAGCATATTTATCTTAAGATACTAAATTAACAGTTATAGACATTCGATAGTTATAAGTGAACTCGCTAGTATAACACCCGGTTATGAGAGATTTGTTTTTTTGAAAAATTTCATTTTTTTAGTAGTTAATTAGATTCACCCAACTTACAACTCAATTAAAAACATACAATTTACCATTGACCTCGTTCGAGAAAATGGAACACTTTTTACATAGATACATTTGAGGTTAAGTGAGTTGAAGGTTCAGTTATATTATTTTTGGATAAGGGTTTTATAAAACCAAGCCTATCACCGTGAAGTGCTCTAGTCTTAAATAAATTAAGGACAGGACGATGAGAGTTTGTATGGATTATCAAGAACATGAGAAGCATTTAAAAATTTCTAGGTAAAATACATTATATACGGATTAAAGAAAGTTAACAGTAGACACCCCATCCTAGGACACCCTAAGTACCTATTTAGGTCTTTAGCACTCACTCATACACCGTAAACCCTAGGTCCTACTTTGAGTACCGATTTAGAGGCCACAGGGTGCTCCTGAGCCTTGTTTGACTTCAATAAACTTTATCGTCTGATAAGAAGCTCAATAAATCTTTGAAGGACTCTGAATATCCTTTTCAACAATCCGTCCCGTGTGCAAATCGACCTTACGTTTCGAATGAACAATCCATTTACATTAAAAAACTGATCTATATCCCACTAAACACTCCTGAGCCCCGTTTGACTCTGGTCAACTTTATCATCTCAGTGTAATCTTAATGAATCTATGAAGGGCTCTGAATCCCCTTTCCAACGGTTTTCCCTGTGCGCAAATCGGTCTTACGGTACGGACGAACGATCTGTTTTACCTTAAAAACTGATCTGGAGGCCACTGAGTGCTCCCATGCCCCATTTGATGCCACTCAACTCTCCAGCTCAAATTAGGCCATCTTTATTTCCAACGGTCCGTTCTGTGCACGAGTCAACCTTACGGTATGGGCGAATGACTCATTTTACTTCGAAGGGTAACTATGCGCTTTTGGGTACTATTTGACCTTATTCATATCTCCAAACGAAATAAAGATGAATGAAATCAGGAAGACACTGAATATCCTTTCAAATGATCCCTCCCGTGCACGAATAGGCCTTACGATTCAGATGAACGATTCGTTTTCCTTCGAAAACTTCCTCTTCAATAACCTATGGTCACTTTTGTGCCTCGTTTGACTTTGGTGAACTCAAAAACCTAGGAGTGGATCAATGGATTCTTAAAGGTATCGAAATACCCTTTCCAATGGTCCACTCTACGCACTATTATGACTTACGATTTGCATTTTATGTTCGCTTTTCTGAAAAATCTGTCTCAAACTGCCGAATGGCACTCCCATGACCCTACCTATCGGTAGTGTGTCTGGGGTTCTATGTTGATAGGCAGGTTAAGTATCATATCGATCGTTACCCCCCTTGGCCCTATAAATGGAATCCATGAACTCACTTTGAAAATCACCCTTGGAGATCCCTCTCAGCAATTCATAGAACATTATCTCGAATTCAGAGTTGTTTACCTCATAAAAAGCCCATTTTCCATGTTCCTTCCATCATTTTCACACTCCATTTAGTAAATTCTCACCCATCTCCTCATACCACCATCACCTCGTTGTGAGATTAGGGCATTTACATTCAAGTTTCACTTCAAGTTTTCGTAAGGAGGTCCAAATCTCAACCCTTGTCTTTAAATTCTCTTATTTTAGCATTAGTTTCTTTATTTCTACTTTAGCACTTTATTTCATTACATCACGTACCTTAATCTCAAACCTTTATTATCAGTATGTACACATACTTTTTTTTTATAAAAAAATGAAAAATAATAAAAAAGGGTTCACCTATAAATTTCAAAGGAGGGATTGTCACTACACATCCTCACACTTAAAGCACATTTATCTCTACGAGAGAAATTTCCCGTTTTGATTTATGGGTTAAACCCCAACCTATGTTATCTTAGAAATACGAGGACTTTGATGCCCCTTAGGCTACGTAGGTGTCTTGGGTAAATCCCTAGACTCGAGTCCTCCCTTATACACATTTGTTGACTTGGTTTTATTATATACATTATTAATAGATCTTATATGCTTGCATGCTTCTGTCTTTTCCGATGTGTACATTAATTATCCTATAACAACTTGTGAATCTGCAAACACTTACATGATATTTTGAATTGTTATTTTGGGAACACCTCTTAAGGATGACCTCACTTCGTCCTTTTCCATGATGCGAGTTGAGCGATTCCATTCTGCATTTATGTTATACACATAAGCACACACTTTATAGAGTCTAACATGAGAATATTAACACATGCCTATAAGAGACAAAAAGGGCAGGATGGGTTCCTAACACCGTCCAATTTTGTAACATACTCCCCAGACCTTTGAACTACTTGGTTTCGCAAGAACCAGTATTGTCCTTGATGTTGTTCTCTCGAGGCAGAAACATTTCTTTTGCATATTTTGTGAAAAATAGGCTAGTGACTCTATATATACATATTACCCCACATCGACGATGGCCTAGCACCCCGAGAAAGGGCGCAATCCCATTCTCATGCTAGAAAGGGGGAAGCCCTCCTCTGACCCCCCTCGGGATGACTGTCTTAAGAGGACTAGATCTATTTCTATATGGGTGTTATTTTTTTCTGCATGTGTGTGTATGCACCTATATGTATGTTTCCTTTTCTCCTCTATTTAACTTTTGTTCATATCTGCTTCATGTATATATCACTTTTCACTCACTTGTACACTTCACACACTTGTATATACTTTCCATGTGCACTTCACACACTTACTCTTAGCTTCACTTTCTACTCACATGCTTCACACCCCATTTAGAATATCCATGCTTAGGATTCACTAGCACACACCCACACTTGTATATATCTCCATGATCACGTACATATATCACACACTACTTGTAGTTGGACCATGACCACCAAAAATGGTTACGAACTAAATCCGCGATCCACCTTCAATGGTCAGGGCCCAAGTCCGTGACCATTTGTAGGATTTGGTGTAGTGACTCACTTGTATATACTCCTATGTCACTTACTCACTCACTCACTCACTCACTCACATATACCCATGTGTAGTATAGTCTCTATGACTAGATTTACTTTTCATAATACTCGTATATGCTCGCTTGTTAGTGTAGTGCGCCCTTTGCTCATTATGCAAAAAAATAAATATAATCTATCTCCATAATATGCTAATTAAGACTCAGGTATTTTTTCACATTACATCACCAAGAGCATGGCAATATTGACTAAAATTTTGTCCCGTAATGGGGGGTCACTTTGTGATGTGTTCTGGTCTTGTGGGTCACAGTTAGCCTAAGAGACATGACTCTCACCTTCCATTGGCCTCATACCTTCGATGTATATCGAACGATTCCCCCCGTATTATACTGTTTGATCGAACTCATGATGGGACGTATATAGTAGGGAACTCATTCACGTACATCGAGTATACCGAATTCTCTCTCACACGTGTTGTCCCCACGAGGTATATAGTGAGGAAATTCACGTTCACTCAGGTATATCAAATGGCTAGTCCACACATACCGATGTTTCCCTTATAAGCAAGGGGTATATCGTTGAAGTCATGCCAGGGGGGGAACTTCCACTAACCCAAAAAGTGCATAAACCTCATATAGGTGTCAAACCTAGGGCACTTATATTTAGTTTCCCAGTTATCATGTGAAACTCTGCCGAAATTCTGGGTTGGCATACCGCCCCAATTTTTGTGCTATTTCGCCTTTTTCAAAATACTACCCCATCCATGAGCCTAGAAACAAGTCAAACCGTGGCTTACATAATTTTAAACCCTATTTTCCCAGG
Source organism: Sambucus nigra (assembly GCA_949130495.1). NCBI lineage: Eukaryota > Viridiplantae > Streptophyta > Magnoliopsida > Dipsacales > Adoxaceae > Sambucus > Sambucus nigra. The sequence goes on along the minus strand of OX422213.1, from coordinate 201,057,731 downwards.
CTTGTGTCTTATCCGACATTTTTTCTGCATTTAGGCAAACCTAATACATGTGAGAACTTAATAACAACATTAATAATAATCATACTGAGATTCCTCTCCTTTCTTCCTCCTTTTATCAAAAATTGAAAATACCAAAACCCTTTTTCTCCTCTTTCCAAAATACCAAAAAATTCCTCCCGCTTTCTTTCAAAAATAAATTCGAACCGTCGATCGCATACCCAATTTTGACTCCCTATTGGCTTTGATCTTCCCTCAAATCTCCACGAAGCTCCGTCGGTTCTTCTTATACTTCATGTAAGTTTAGGATTTACCTTCACAAGCTCTTCATGGATAACACTGACCAAGCACTGAATGTGCAACTCGATCTGATGACCGTATTTTCCAAACTCAGTGCAAAGATTGACAACTTTCAAATCGAGAACTATGAAATCCAGCGTTATCGAGCCCAAATTCCTGAATAACTCAAGGTTCTCTTTCCTTATCCTATAGTTCCACCCGTTGTCGATCCTGTCTGGGTCCCAGAAGAGTACCAGCATGCTCTGTGTACCCCACCTACCAATGGGCTACCATTAACTCAACTCTCTATTCCGAACCTTGCCCAACTAGGGGCTAATCTGTCAATACCTGTGGATCCTAAAAAGGAGGATCTGAACTAGGTCAGGGAAGACCTCAAACTGTTGTCAAAGAAGTTTAACCAAGTTAAGATATCCAATAATTACATGGACTACACTTATATGTCTACCTATCCCAAAGCTATATTGCCAGAGAAGTTTAAGGTGCTAGACATTGAGAAGTTAGGGAGAAGCAGACCCCCAATTATTCATCTTCAAAACTATCACCGAGTCATGACCCTCCTCGGTGCCTCCCAAACGATAATAGCCCACATTTTCCAGCAGAACTTGAAAGAAAGTGCCCTCCGATGGTTTCTGTTCCACAAAAAATCCAAGATCCATAGTTGGGAGGATGTCGCCCAAGAATTCACGTCTCGGTACTAGTATAATGTGGAGATAGAGGTTACGCGCTCAGATCTAGAGCTTCTTAAGTAAAACCATGGGGAAATAGTCAATAGCTTCATAGGAAGGTGGAGAGAGAAAGATGCTACCATGACCAACAAGCCCTCCGAGGAAGAACAAGTCAGTATCGTGATGTTATTTTTCCTTTTCCTGATATCAATGTAACTGAGACCTATTTTGATGAGGTTCTCAATGATATTTTTCCCGAAAATGAAATAAACAAGGATTTTGATTATCTTATTGTGCCATAAATTAATTGTCCTGATTCTCATCAAAATTTTGATGATGGTGAGTTTACATATGAACAATTATTAACTGATCTTATTAAGGATAATAACAAATAACATAATCGAGTTTTAATTAATGATGATGAGACTATTGTTATTAATCTCGATTTCTGGTAGCCATCGACACGAGATTAAGATAGGCTCCACCCTTAATAAGCATGAGCGTGTGTAGTTTGAAGAGATTTTAAAACAATTCATGGATGTCTTCCGATGGTCCTATGATGACATGCCTGATAATGAACCAAAAATAACAGATCATGAGATCCTGACATTCCAGAATGGAAGTTGGTCAAACAGAAGCTAAGGAAACTCTGCACCGAATAGTCGCTCAAAGTCAAAAAGGAAGTGGTCAAGCAATTGAATGTGGGTTTCATTCGTGTAGTCGAATATCCTACATGGCTGAACAATATCATCCCCATACCAAAGTCGAGAGGAAAATTCCACATGTGCGTCAACTATCGGGATTTGAATAAAGCATCCCCAAAAGACGATTACCTGTTACCCAACATCAATATGATCATAGACAACATTGAAAGACACACCCTCAAGTCATTTGTCAATGGATTCACTCGATATAACTAGATCAAGATGCACCCTGATCATCGGGAGAAAATTTCCTTCATTATCTTATGGGAAAACTTTTGCTATACTGTCATACAATTCTAACTCAAGAACACCAGGGCTACTTACCAAAGGGCTACCAAAACCATCATGCACGTCCTTATTCATAAGGAATTCAAAGTTTATAAAGATGAAATGATCATTAAATGTAAGACTCAGGAAGGTTATATTTCTACCCTTTAAAAGTTCATCGAGCGACTGCGATAATAACATATATGGCTAAATCCATAAAAATGTGTTCTCAGTGACACAAAAGGAAAACTCTTGGGATTCATAGTCAGTAAGAAGGGATTCGAAGCAGACCTTAGAAATTTGATAGCCATACTTAAGATTCCACCACCATGGATAGAGAAGGAAGTCTGAGGATTCCTGGGTAAACTACAGTACAACAGTTGGTTCACCATCCAACCGACTTCTATCACTGAACCTATTTTCAAACTCCTCTTAAAATACTCAACCAAAGTCTGGAATGAGGCATGCCAAGAAGCCTTTGGCCGAATTAAACGATACCTCACCCAACCTTTGGTGATAATGCCTCTACAACCAGGTCTCCCCCTCCACTTGTACTTAATCGTAACAGATACTGCACCAGGGGATTTAATATACCAATATATTGAAGAATCCCATAAGGAAAGATCCATTTATTATTCCAGTAAAAAACTGGCCGGGCACAAAGTCAATTACATTGCTTTGAAAAAAGTGTGTGTCGCCTTGGTCTGGGTCACACAGAAGTTACAACACTAGATACTTGCTTTTTTTATCAGACTGGTATCCTGAATGGATCCCATCAGATGCCTGCTAAAAAATCCCTCTCTATCTAGCCTAATGTCCCATTGGTTGATGTTTCTAGTCAAATTAGATATTATATATGTCACGCAGCAAGATATGAAAGTGGGAGCCATCTCTGACTACCTTGCTGATTACCCCATGGAAGGAACTAATGTTTGGATATCCGAATTCTCGGATGAAGATATTCTTTGCACCTCTCAGGAGGAAATCAGATGGAAAATGTTATTTGATGGATTTTCCAACAAAAAAGTATACGACATTGGGATACTCCCGATCACTAATGATAACTCCCACACCCCTATTGTCATAAAACTAGACTTCCTTTGCACTAACAATATCAATGTATATGAATCATGCATTGTAGGACTCAAGATCTCCCTTAAGAAAGGAATCCGACACCTAGACCTCTACAGATATTCTGCCCTTATTGTCGGCCAAATCCTAAAAATATGGAAAGTCAAAGAAGAGAAACTTCTACCCTTTCACTCCCATCTAGAAGAGATGGCCTCTCTATTCAAAGATCTCACCTTCCATTACCCGTCTCATACTAAGAATATCCTAACCGACACACTTGCTACCCTTGCCTCCATGGTTAACATGCCTGAGGAAATAACGATGTCCCCCTTCCTAGTTCAGAAACAAGTTATGCCCCCCCACTGCTACCACATTGAGGTCGTCACTGAGGAAAATTATTATATGGAAGGGTTACGGTACTATGACATTTGGATACTCCTCAAACATGGTAGGTATCCCTAAGACGGAAATAAGAAAGACCGTGCGATCCTTCGCAAATTGGCTGCCCAATATACCATCTACGACAATGAGCTTCTCAAGAGAAACTTCGATGGAACCATTTTCACTGCATAGCATGGGATGATGTTGAAGAAATGATGCAGAAAATCCATAGTGGGGAATGCGTGTCCCATATGCTTTCTAAGAATATCACTCGTCAAGGGTACTATTGGATCACCATGGTCTAAGATTGCACTATCTATGTTCGAAAATGCCTAAAATGTATCCAGTTTTCCAAACTACAACATTTACCTCCTCGAGAACAATACGACATGACCTCTCCCTGGACCTTCCCCACTTAGGGCTAGGGGTGTTCACGAACCCGAATGGACTGAAAAAACAAAACTGAACCGAACCTACTTTTGCATTTTTTTAATTCAGTTTTAATTCGATCTAAAAATGTAAAGGACTGCATTATTCGGTCTGTTCTCGGTCTTGGCTCGTAAAAAGTGGGTTTATACCGGACCAGACCGCTTATATATATATTTAATTTACTAACTTGTTGCTGCTGTTGGATAATATACAACACACACGCACGCCTTACACAATTAAAGTTTCACAACCCTAAGACATCTATTCCTCTCTTTTTTTTTCTCTCTCTCTATAGTCGACGACATCTCTTCTTCATCTCTCTCTACTATAGCCGACGACAACACCAACCTAAATAATAACACAAACTTCACGATCTTTGATCCAGACCTCCAGACGGCCTAAACCCCCAACTCGTCGGCGTAAACCATCAACTCAACGACCTAAGCTCCACGATCAGGACTGAAGATCTTCGATCCAAACCACCTGACGGCCTAAACCCCCAACTCACCGGCCTAAAATCCACGGTCAAGACTCAAGTAAGTTATTTTATTTTCATCTATATCAAAATATATTCTTTGTAAATGGTGATATTTGTTCTTTGTGTTTAGGCTTGGGGTTTAAGCGTGGGGTTGTTTGCTGGTGATTAAAATGCTGAGATGTGCTTAGGCTTGGGATTGTAAATGTTGAGTTATGTTTGTTGGTGATTTTCCTGATTTATTCATAGTTTAAGCTTGGATTTTCTTGTGTTTAGTCCATGAAAACAGACATGTCCGATTTCTTTGGTTCCTAAGAAATTAACGAAGAAAGGGTAAAGGAAAGTGTATAAATGTATAAATGTTACATGAAAACAGATATGTCCGACTTTTTTTTTCAATTGTTTTCAAATGTAAACAATACAGATTTACAATTTTTAAAGATGTAATCAGATTTACAATTTTTATGGTTTGTGAATGTTCTTTATACATGTTTACAATTATTTGGGTTCTGTATGTTCTCAATCTCTATCACGGGTATTTTTTAAGGAGTGCTTAGTGGGATTTATGAGGAACTACATTCAAAATCACAGGTATCTTTTTTATTTTTATTTTATGTGCTTTTTTTAATTTAAAAAATGTATAGTTTTCAATAAAAAAAATGTGTTGTTTTATATGGGTATGGACCGAATAGGATCGAGACCGCACACGACCCGATTAAAAACTGAATAGGACTGAAATCGATTATTTCTGTTCGGTCTCGATCCATAATTTTCTTGGACCGATGAATGCGTCTGGTCCCAAAAACACTCCAAAACCGGATCGCAAACACCCCTACTTGGGGCATTGATATCATAAGGAAGGTTACTACCAAAGCTTTAAATGCCTACAAATTTATCTTGATCACCATTGATTACTTAACTAAATTGGTTGAAGCCGAGTCATACACAGTGCTGAATTCCTAGAAAGTTGCCAAGTTTATCAGAAAGAACATCATCTACCGATATGGAGTTCCACATGAGTTAGTATCAAGCAGTGGACTGTACTTTGAAACCGAGGTCATAGAACTAGTCGATGAATACGGGATTTAGAGACATATGTCTTCTCCCTACCGACCTCAGACCAATGGTGTTGTTGAAGTCGCCAATAAAAGCCTCAAAACCATAATTAACAAGATGACTAGGAGTTATAGAGATTGGGACGATCGGAACCCTTATGCACTTTAGGTCTACCGCACTTCAATCAGGACACCTACTTGGCTACCCCTTATTTTCTAGTGCATGTCATGCAAGCAGTTCTACCCGTTGAGCTAGAAATACATTCCCTGCGCATCATGATCGAAAGAAAAGTTAGTGAAGAAGACTGGCATCAGAGTCGCTTTAATGAACTATCACTCTTAGATGAAAAGAGACTTAAGGCTTTATACCATATATAGGGGTGCCATCGCCAGATGATGCGATCATTCAATCGAAAAGTTAAGGACCCCGATGTCTAGGAAGGAGACTTTTCCCTTAAGGAGATCATAGAACCCGTCTGGGACCCCAGAGCGAAATTCAAATTGAATTAGAGCGGCCCCTAAATTGTGAAGAAACTTCTCTCAAGAGGCACCGATATGCTCACAGACCTCGATGGAGGAGAGATGGCTCATTTTAGCAACAAGTATTGTCTCAAGAAATTTTATCTTTAGTCTGAAATCTCGACGCACTCCGACTCTTCTCACCCCCTTCTATTCTAAAAAAAATTCTTCATTTCCCCTACCCAGAACTACGTTGGTCCTAATCCTCTCAAAATCATTTTATTTTCAAAATGAAACTCATGAAAATTTTCAAAATCTCCAGAGGTACGTAGTCAGCCCATATGCCATGCATAGGTTTGGTTCCCTTTTTTTTCACAAAATGCTATTCTTTTCTAACCTCCAAGAAAAATGATCCATTTTATCATTTACATTAACAAAAGGATTATGTATCCCTTAGAAATTGGTATAGATAATTCAAATATAAAAACTCATCAAAGGGCACAACAAAATAATTTTTTATTTCTAATTAAGGAATACAACACTGTGACATGAAGTATCAGTGAAGGGAGTTAAACAAACCACCCCCTTTCACTGACTAAACCATCTTTAAATAAAACCAACCCTTACCAAGCTACAAATAAATTATTCCAAATCCCCAAAACACAAAACACCAAAATTACCCTAGCTAAAAATTACCCTAGCTTCATAAAAAATCACCCAAGCTTCACAAGACATTGCCTTCAATAACTCGTCGGCCCCGCTTTATTATTAATTTTATCCCTTGAAGGTCCTCAAGTCTCCCACTACTGGTTAACACTCTGTATGCACTCTATGGAATGGTACACCCTGGCAAGCCTGGATAGAACCATAATACCTTCCTACATGGTGTCAAAGGCAACGAACCACCTTTGAACGGTCTCTTCCTCCATGATCTATTCTACTATTCGCTTCCATAACCACTTCAGATAGTCCCCATACACATGCTAGCTACCACATATTGTGACAGATGGGTAGATAGCCGAAGGCACTGCCACAAGGAGACTAACTTTATCCCCTACTGATTCAGTCAGGTCCTCCATCGAGAAGAATTTCATTATGAAAGGAGTCACAATTTGTTCCCACCTGGCTCGGTGTAGAAGTTGTGAGGGAAATAAAAGAAAGTTAGGAGAATGCCTACCAATCGCACATACTGGTAATCTCTAAGTTTCAAAATAAAACACAAGTCTCCGTACCATCGCACCGACCAACGAAGAACTCAAGATCCGTGATCCACCAACCAGTTGACCCAATTCTGTACAGGTGGGACGCCGCAGGATTGTGGCGATAAAACATCCCTGTCGTTATCGCAACTTCTTGGGGATCCATCGTCAAGTCCCCTATCACCAACAAATGCCTCGCAGTAAAGCCCAAGACAACAACTCTAGCAAAGCCATCATCCTCAAAACCCCTCAAGTGCATGAGATACATAAACACCTGAAGAGAAATAATCCCTCCAATAACCAACGATCGAGCCGCTGAAGGAGAAATATGGAGTAAATCTGCTAGAAATTCTCTGTGAGAATGAAAAAATTTGGAGATAGTCGTTGCCACACTAGGTCTGACCCCTAATATTGTCAATAATTCCTCATAGGTAGGACATACCTCATCCAGGGCCCAAAATGGAAGACATAGTCCTCAGGGTATCAGAACTGTACCATCGTTGCTTGTAACTTCCAGTCTATGGCTCAATTATGCCACAGAGAAACTCGACACAGATTGAAAGCATCATAGTCCACATTGTAAAGGAACATGGCCTCTAAACCTTTAAGATAAAAGGAGAATTCTTTATGCATGAGAAGAGCCATTTGGGGAATAGTAAATGAGAAACAAGAAAAGAAATGTTGGCGCTGGTGAAGAAAACACACCCCATACCCCTCCTTTTATACCTAAAATTCTTGGCAAAAATAAAAATTCTAGAAACCCGTTTAATTCTCAACCCTACAAAAGTACACTGATATACAAGAAAGTGGAATAAAAGCCCTGGGGTGATTGGACTTGATTCCCATGCCTATAGGTATGTTAAGGGGTATGTTGATCGCCAACCCCTCTTTTTAGAAAAAAAAACATTTTCGTCATTTTGCCCAAAATCAATTTCCAAAATTTTATATCTCAAAATAAATCCCTTCAAAGGGAAATTATCTTTAACCAAGACTTTGAGGTTTTTCTCTATTCAAATATTCTAAAAAATCTTTTTTTCCAATTCTTGTCCAAACAAAACCTCAACAGAAAATTAAAAAGTGCATGTATAGTAAGCCACTAAATCAAGATAATCAAATAAAATATGCATCTTTTCTGCCTTTTCGAGTCTCTTTTCTAGTACAAACCATTACATCAAGCACACAAAATAGTCAATACCAAGCTCCTCTAGTCACAATAATGGATATACAAGATAATATAAAAATGAATGTCACCTCATCTTTTGCGCCTCATGCACCGGAAACTTCCTTAGCCACACTTGCATACCCGTAGCCCCTGTGCCCCCCGAAGGAAGACTCCAAGAGTAGAAGCTCACCTACATCCCCAACAAAGGATCAGGAATCCAATCACAGAAGAAAAAATTCCCCAAAATCCCCAAAAAGTTTTGATCTCTATTTCCTCTCAAGAAATTTTTTTTTGGAGCACTAAGCCCCTTAAAAACTCCCAAAATCCCTAGATGGAATAATCTTACACTCTTATCCCCAGCATACTCCACAGCCGAACTAATGAAGTGCCCGCATCCAAGTCTACAAAAATTTCCCAGTCAAAAACCCAAAACTAAACATCCCCTAGTGGAGTCTCAAAAGAACACAATTCCCAGCGAAACCATAAGTGCTACTGCACCCACAACATAATTTAAATTTTCGTAGGAGAGTTATTCCCCGCGTCGCAACTTTAGTTTCTCAAAATTAACCTCAGCCCTCACAATTGGTTGCCTCAGCTTTAGGTCCTCATAATTGACCTTGACCCTCCGAATTGGCCGCCACAACTTTAGATCCTCAGAATTGGTTGTCATAACTTCTGGTCCTCAGAATTGACCTTGGCCCTCAAAATTGGTTGTCACAACTTCAGGTCCTTAGAACTGATCTCGACCCTCAGAAACTTTTGATCCTCAAAATTAACCTTGGCATTAACAATTAGTCATCACAAGTTTAGGTCCTCAGAATTGACATCGACCCTAAAAATTGGTCTTCATAACTTTAGGTCCGCAGAATTGACCTCGATCCTCAGAATTGGTCGTTAAAACTTTAGGTCCTCAAAATTAACCTCGTCCCTTAATATTGGTCATCACAATTGAAGATCCTTAGAATTGACCCAACCTCAGAATTGGTCCTCATAACGCTAGGTCCTCAGAACAGGTCATCACAACTTTAGATCCTCAAAATTGATCTCGGCCCTTCGAATTAGTTGTCACAACTTTATGTCAGAATTGACCTCGACCCTCAGAATTAGTCATCATAACTTTAGGTCCTTAGATTTGACATCGACCTTAATTAGTCATCACAACTTCAGGTCCTCAGAATTAACCTTAACCCTCATAATTGCTTGTCATAACTCAAGGTCCTCATAATTGATCTCGGCCCATAGAATTGGTCATCCCCAGCATCACTTTTGACCTCGACCCACTGAATGGGTCTCCCTAACCCCTTAGAACTGATCTTAACACATCCTCGACCCATTGAATCGCTCATCTCATCTCCCTAGGTCCTCAGAACTAACCTCAACCCATTAAATCGATCATCCTCATTTCCTTAGGTCCTTAAATCTGACCTTAACCCATTGAATCAATTATCTTCATCTTCTTAGGTCCACAGAACTGACCTTGACCCACTGAATAGATCATCCTCGTCTCCTTAAGTCCTTAGAACTGACATCGATATGATGAATCTATCTCCTTAGGTCCTCAGAACTAACTTGACCTGCTAAATTACTCATCTTTATCTCCTTAGGTCCTCAGAACTAACCTCGACCCACTGAATCAGCTATCTTTGTCTCCTTAGGTCCTCAAAACTAACCTCGACCCAATGAATCGGTCATCCTCGTCTTCTTATGTCCTCAAAACTGACCTCAACCCGATGAATGGGTCATTTTCATCTCCTTAGATCCTCAGAACTAACCTTGACCCTCTGAATCGACTAACTTCATCCTCTAGGTCCACAGAATTGACCTAAAATCATGTTCCCCAATATCGATGTGGTGTTTATCATTCGATGACCTTCATTTATTCCAAGCTCACTCGTTGAGGTCATCATTGTAGACACCCCATCCTAGGACCCCCTAAGCACCTCCTTAGGTCCCTAGCACTCACTCATTCACTACAAACTCTAGGTCATACTTCGAGTACGCATCTAGAATCCACCAGGAACTTTTAGACCCCATTTGTCTCCGGTAAACTTTATCGTCTGAGAGGGATCTCAGTAAATATTTTAAGGGATCTGAATACCATTTCCAATAGTCCACCTCACGCATGAATCGACCTTACAGTTTAGACAAACGATCCATTTTGCTATTAAAAACTTATTTGGAGGCCACCGGATGCTCTCGAGCCCGTTTAACTTTGATTAAATTTATCATCTAAGTGGAGGCTTAAAGAATCTACTAAGATCTTTGAATCCCCTTTCCAATGATCCACCTCGTGCATGAATCGTCCTAACAATACAGACGAATAATCTATTTTACCTCGAAAATTAATCCGGATACCACCGGGTGTTCTCAGGCTCCATTTGACCCCGGTCAACCCTCCATCTTGAACAAAGAAAAATGAATCTTTAAAGGGCCCTAAATCCCCTTTCTAACGGTCCACCTAGTGCGCAAATAAGCCTTATAGTACAGATGAACAAACCATTTTACTCCGAAAGGTCACTAAGCATTTTTGAGCCCCGTTTGACCTTGGTTAACTCTCTTAATCGAACAAAGCTAAATGAAATCTTGAATGTCACTGTATACCCTTTCCAACAGTCCTCCATGTGCATAAATTGGCCTTACAGTTCAGACGAAAGATCCATTTTCCTTTGAAAATAACATGTCCAACAACTAACGGATATTTCCAAGACCCTTTTGACTTCGATCAACTCCAAAATCCAGGAATGGCTTAATATATTCTTAAAGGAATCTGAATAGACATTCTAATGGTCTACACCATGCACAATTCTGACTTATGGTTCACATTTTATAACCTTTTTTTCAAAGATCTGTCTTAGACTATCAAATGGCACCCCCAGGATCCTGCCTATCGACAGTGTGTCTAGGGTTCTATGCCGATAGGGAGGTCAAGGACCCTTTCGATCGGCACACCCTTGGCCCTATAAATAGAGTCCATGATCTCACTTTGAAAATCACCCCTAAAGATCCTTGTCAACAATTTAGAGAACATTCTCTCGAAATCAGAGCCACTCCCCTCTTAAAACGCCCATTTCCCACGTTCCTTCCATCCTTTTCATACTCCATTTAGTAAATTCTTACTCATCTACTAATACCACCATCACCTCATTGTGAGATCAACACATCTACAATTAAGATCCACTTGAAGTTTTCATAAGGAGGTCCAATTCTCCACCCTTGTCTTTAAATTTTCTTTTATAACATTAGTTGTTTTATTTATACTTCGGTGCTTTATTTCATTAAATCATATATCTTAATCTCAAACCTTTATTATTAGTATTTGCACATCTTTATTTTCATAAAAGAAATCCAAAAACAAGAAAAGAGGGTTGACCTATAAATTCCAAAAGAGGGATCTCCATACTCATCTTTAGACTTGGAGCACGTTTATCTCTACGAGAGAAATCCCCCATTTAGATTTATAGGTTAAACCCCACTATGTGTTATCTTCAAATTACGTGGACTTGATTCCCGTTGGGTTACACAGGTTTCTTGCGTAAATCCCTGGACTCAATTCATCCCTTGTCCACATTTGTTACCTTGTTTTTATTATATGTATTCTTAATGGATATTTTATGCTTACATGCTTGTGTCTTTTTCGATATTTACATTTGTTCTCCTATAACGACTTGTGAATTGAAAATAACATATATTATATTTTGAATTATAATTTTGGGAACACTCCTAAGGATGACTTCACTCCATCCTTTTCCATGATGCGAGTTGAATGGTTTCATTCTCCATTTATATTATGCACATAAGCGCACATTTCATGGAGTCTAACAAGAGAAGATTAACGCATGCCCATGAGTGACCGAAAGGGTAGGATGGGTGCCTAACACCTTCCCATTCCATAACTTAGTTCTCTGACCTTTGAACTACTTTTTTTCGCAAGTACCAGTATTGTTCTTGATGTCGTTCTCTTGAGGCAGTAAGATTTATTTTGCCTGTTTTGTGCAAAATAGGCTGGTGACTCTATATCTACATATTACCTCACATCGACGATGGCTGAACACCCCGAGAAGGGGTGCAATCTCGTGTGCATGCCAAGGGGGGTGGGGGGGATCCCTCCTCGGACCCGCCCGGGATGGCCACATTAACTATGAGTGATCTATATAAGTTGATTGTAAATCTTAGAAACATAAGAACTAGTTAGTAGTTGCCTTACATTTAATTATTCCTTTGGGAAAAGGAGGATTAGTAATTTATATTGATACATCTAGAATTTATTTTTTTGATGGGTTAATTTATGATAGAATAAAAGTACTTATCTTTAAGGAAGTTAAAATCATACGATTAATTACCGCATCAATGAGTTAGAGTTAATTATGGTTAGTTTTAGTCATAAAATTTGGAGCTATTATACTTTTGAGAAGACTTCAATTTTTTATGGATCAAAATAATATAAAGTACATGTTCAAAATGAATTGAACATAAGATAGTGAAAATTGTCAAATTTGACAAAGAATTGTGGCTAACAAATTCATTATCATCCATGGAAAGCTAATGTATTAGTTTCCCCCTTATGAAAGAATTTTAGGAAAAAATTAGCATGGTTATTAATCAGGTATCATTGCAGAAGGATGTAAGAAGTATGGAGGTAAATGTTGGTATGCATAGTGAATAAGGAATGACTATAAAAATAACATGTAAAAGATTAAGATTTTATAAGTAAATGACCCACATTTGTTAGAAGATTAAGTGATTGAAAGAACACAACTAAATTTCTAGTCTAAGATGACATGTAGAGATTAAGAAATAGGATGTGTGTTCCAATTAGTGTCCGAATTTACAGTTAAATATTAGAAGATAGTCTTTTTACAAAATTCATCTTTCATCCTGCCTATACAAAGATGTGTAAGGATCTTCAAGAAGTGTTTTGGAGAAACTACATGAAGATAGAGATGACAAAGTTTGTATTTGTTTGTTTGATTTGTCAACAATTGAAAGCTTATTACTATAAACAACTAAGACGATTACAAACATCTAACAAGAACATAATGCAAATAGAATAGTATTACCATATATTTTGTGCTAAGTTTACCTAAGTGTTCATAGTAAAGACTCCATTTAGGTTATAGTATATTGGTTAATTCATTTACATCATTTTCTTCCCATAAAGATTTCTAATTCTTTAGACAATCAATTGAAATAGTATATTCATGGGATTATTTTACTTCGCAAAACTTCAGGATTAATTAATTATGACCGTGATGGTGTGTGTCTATATTCTAAGAAGAGTTTGCTACAACCCATGGAATAAAGTTGAAAGTTAAATTTTAAGTCTATACGGATAACTATTTTATCAAAACCATGTAATATAGATTAAGGTGTTTTATATATGTTATAAAGATTAGATGAAAGAAAGATGTTAGTGCAAATTTAAAAATTAGCATAGGTCAAGTTTTGGGACCATACTTCTAAGGTGGGTAGGATGTAATAACCCGACTTATATATGCCTAAATATATTTATATATTTTGGGTTTCGTAGCATATGATAAAATGCCACTTGGTAATTATTTATGGTTACAAATTTTTTTAATAAATATATATATGTTAGGCTAAAAACATAATGTTGAGAACTTTATGGTAATGACCGTACTTTTATATGCTCATATATAGTTTATTTTAACAATTGTGTGTCACTTACTATCTGATAAATGTTATGTTGTTACATATGTGCTATTCTGGGTTTAAATATGAAGAATCGATTAGAAATTGGATGAAATCAAAGTCTTATGACATACACTAAAGTAAATGATAAGTTTTGGGGTAAAAATAATAATTCTATGAAATTTTAGGGACTTTGTTTTAATAAAGAATATTGTAGGGACAAAAATAAATATATAAAAGGACCATTTGGAAAATAAAATATTTTTAGGGTCTGCTAAGAAAATTTGAAAAACAACTTATTGTGAAATTACCAAAATATCCTTCAAGTGTAAAATTACTTATATACCCTTAACACTTTTCCCTCTCGTGCTTCAATTTTGATACCTTCACCTTATGCGTGTTGTGTTTAGAGAGAGGTTAAACACTTGTCACCATTTCGTGTTATTAAGACTGCAAGATCACTCCGGCACGCGTCACCTTTATGTTGACTCGCCACTATAAAAGCTTAGTCACCTAGACACATGTCAACACCGTAATATCTTTGGCAACCTATAAATAGGGTCTTCGGGATCATTTGAAAATCACCAATTCCTTAAGAATTATATTAAGAAAGAGTGATAGAAATCTTCGAAAAAATCTTAGGAAAGAGCTCTATAAGTTTGAAGAGAAATTCATCTCATAGGTATGATTTTGTTTAAATATTATTATGCATCTTTATAGTTTAAATTTATTGTTTCATAGCTATACAAAGTAGACTTGTCGGTAAAAACACTAATGATCCATTTTAATAAATATAAAATTATTGGATTTTTTAGAATTTAACCTAATCTAAGTTAGTAATTAGGTTCAGTTCATCCCTAAATTGATTTAATTCCCCATGGTTATGACTTGAAACTGTTTGAGAATGATTATATGTTATCTCCTATTGTAAATTAGTTAAAAACATCTAATTATGTGAATTGATCCCTTGAAATCATTAGTTGATTGATGAATTTTGATTCAATTTAGGGTTCTTGAATTATGAATTGGGTTTTGTTGAATCTTGGTGTAATCTTAGATTTGATGTTATAAATATGTTTCAATTGGTAATTTGATGTGATTTTATTGGTTGGATGTTCGTTGGGGGCTTAAATGAAGATTTGGAGTTCATTAATGGAGGTTTGGGTGGAGAAAACATGATTATTGGAGAAGAGTTTGATGTTATAAATAGGTTGTGTAGAATCGAGTTACGAAGCCATGGGCACCAATTTCTTATTTTTCTGTATTTGTTATTAATTTTTTACTAAAAGGTGCGCAAGACTAAAATGTTATATGGGCGATTTTGGGTTGGACTTTCTTTTGAAAAATTTGTTTTTAGGACCTAGGACTAGGATTTATTAGCCTATAGTTTTAATATACTCACATAATAGAGATAAATTCTTAGGAATTGCGTTGTTGGAGATCGGTAATTAGGACATTGGGATATTAAGGAGGATTATTGACTTTAAGGGTTTAATTTGAGGATGAGGCCTTTGAATTGTAAAGTCGGGGGCAGGAAGGGTTATTGGATTGAAATTTTGGAACTTTAGAAGATTAGGATTCGTGGCCATGATTATTAGAGTCAATATGATAAACTAGTGGGGGTATATCCTTCGGGTGAAATTGGGATTGTGCTAAAAATTCCTAGGTAAGGGTACTTATCATAGTCAATGGGTTTATATAAATTAGGTATGGAATGATATCTATACCTAATTCCTTGGGATAATGGATTAGGGGTAATCTAAATTGAAAATAGTTTATTTATGGTTTTTAATGTACGATAAGGTGAGACAACACCTAAAATTGGGGACCGAGAGGTTAGGGTTAATGTATTATAGGGATAAATATAAGGTTATAGATTTGATATACATATCTATGATAACGACGCTAGTATGACCCGTTAGCGTAGGGTCGGTATGTGTGTGATTTGCCTTAACCTGTTTGTGAGGCTTATGTATGTGTGTGCTTTAGCCCGTTAGTGAGGGTGGAAATTACTGTGTGTTTTATATTAAATGCATACCATGTGTGAGTTCTCGTGGCATATTGTACTATGAGGTATTCCATGAAGGGGCACGTGTGAGGAGGACCACTCTGGTACCCCGGTGAGTAGACGGGCTCTTTCTTAAACATATTTTTACCCATGGGTCACACGTTTAGGTACCCACGATCGAGAGGGTCTTCGAGGAGATTTCTTTCATAAAGTCTTGGGTATGGTAGGCTTTATGAGTCATGGGTAGACATGATAATATATCCCTAAACGTGTTGAGGTCTTAGGTTTGGGATGACCTCAGACTATACATAGTACGCGTGAGAGATTATTGTGTGACCGTACCAGAGACGGTTGTACCAGTTTAGGTGTTATCCTAGAGCTGTATATGACTTGTAGTAGGAATGCCCACCCGTGTTCTTATGTCTTGGATTTGTGTATTGCATATATTATAGATGTGTATATTGGGTATCACAAAACCTTCAAAGATTACATTAAGAATAAATGACATATTAAAGGGTCAAAATTGGTGAAGAATACATAACTATGGAATCATGGCTATACGCTTAGGAATATATGCCATAACAAGAGCTGAGGAGGTTTAATCCTCATGGTGAATGAGTGATCGAAGAACCTAATGAGTTTGTCGATGAATTGACTTTTGGGAACCCTAAAGAGGTGAGACTCGCTAATCTATAATACGAGCAAGTAGCTCGTTATGTATTCAAATCACTAGATGAAGTTGAAGATTGGAGAGAGTAAGTAACACATAATTAACTGCATTATTCTTGTTTTGTAAGGGCATATTTTCAAAGGTCCGTTATCAATTTGTTATGTCATATACCGATACACCATCGAAGAGCATTCAAGAGCAATCTACATCAAAGATGGATCCGAATTATTCAAGTTCTTCATCTTTCAAGGCTCCGCGAAGTTTACTTTGGTAAGGTTTTGTTTTAAATACCTTTACTCTTCACTTATAGCTTTTGGAACATTTTTACAAAATATTTTCTAAGTTTTGAAGCGGACCTCGATTTTGACGCCCAGGTCGTTCGCGCGAGATAAACGTATTGTTCGAACGAGATTGGAAGTCGCGCGATGTCGTTTGAACGACATGCGTACTTCTTCGAGCGACATATGCTTCTCGTTCGAATGAGCTCGAATTTCGAGGCAATGAATTTTTGTATAATTACTCATTAAATGGTAACGTTCTCATTAAGAAGTCCATACATTTTCCAGAACAGAAACACTACCAAAGCAGTATTCTTTAGGCTTCTTCTTTTAGGGGTTTAATTCTCTTTTGTTTACAATTCACAAAACTCCCATCTTACTTTAGTAAATTGTTTTGGTGTTCAAGAACACAACTTTTGCCCTTGTTTATTCTTTGTGGGGAGAGCTCTACAATCGACAGCTGCGTGCTATTGTGGAGGGAGTCCTTGTGAAGATTTCAGACTACGTGTCTAGGATTGCGGTCCTTGTGGTATATCTGCGCGTGAACCACTGCAGATTTCTAGCCGTTGCTTTGAAGGTTTGACGAAGACACCGTGTGTTACTCTTGTGGGCGATGAAAGTTGGTATGTAAGTCAATGGTCTTGTAAACTTTTCAAAGTTCTAGAAATAAAAGGCTTTGCCCTACGGGGATTTTTTTTAAGCTTGTGTCGTATGCTTTATTTATTTTATGGTTTGACACACGCACACACGCAGCTGAATGACTTCGGGCTTATTTATTTTGGTTTAAAAATAGACACTAATTAAATAAGTGTGCCGAATTGGAAACTTGCGAATTAATCAATTATCACACAGTCTCACTCTTCTCAAATTGATATCAGAGCAGGTTACGCTAAGTTAAGCGTGTTCCTATTTTTTCAAGGATTTATTTTTTGATACAATTTGACTTATCACATCGTCAAATTGGTATCAGAGCGGGTTGGGCTAATTTATCGCGTGATCCTATTTTCCGCAAAATTTGTGTGATATTGATTTTTTTTTTTAAAATCAGTTTTGTGAAAAATCGCAATTTTCCAATGGAACGGTCATTTAATAAGGTGCCTATTTTTTATGGGAATAATTATGCCTATTGGAAAGCTCACATGAAATCTAGTTTAAAAGCTATTGATGAGCGTGTTTGGTTGCTTTGTGTTCGTTTGCTTACACACGATTCTTCTCTTGCCATATCATATAGATGATTGCGTTTGCATGTTTGTCATACGCTAGTTTTTGTTTCATGATATTTATGTTTGCTAGCGTTGTGACATGTACTTTTTGTACAAATTTTTGTTTTTTGAAAAATTCAAAAAGATTTTATTATTTTGTTTGCACCGTTTATGGATGGACAATTAGGATGACCAAGTCACAACATCATTCCATTCTTCATGTGACTATTTGATAGTGTTTTGAGACAATATGTCAATTTATCCATGTGCTTTATAATGTTTGGAGTCATTAAGATGTAATTAAGTGTTACTTTCTACATGTTTGACTCATGTTTCCTTTATTGCACACATGCACTGATTTGTTTGATTATTGTGCTTGTCTTATCACATGTTGGTTGAGTGTTTTCACTTCAATCCTGTCCTTAAAACGAACCAAGCGCGATAAAATTTGATAAGGAAATTGTGCATATAAAAAGAACCATTTTGTGAGTTTGTGTGCTTTGTTTAAAAAAACGGGGAAGGGTTGCGAAAGGTTCATTTTGCCTTTGCGAATACTAAGCCACCATTAAATTGGACCTAAAAAATGGAGGAATTTTATTATCCGGGGTCCAAAAAGGTTTAAAAGATCCCGAAAAAATTTAAAGGCAATAAAAAGATATTCATGCCAATTATGGGCGATTTAGGTTTTTGCACCAATTCTCCAAAGTTTGAGAATTTAGATTACCTCTAAAAGAAAATATATATGAGGGAGTTTGGTTGGAGATTTTATAACGGGTTTGCACGTCCTTGAAAATCTTGAAAAAGCGCTAAATAGTTTTGGACGTTATTGGTGTGGAAATCACTTGACTTTGATTTGTTGATTTGCATAAGACGATGTCATCTAAATTCAACAATTTTTTACACCTAAGGATTCTTTTGATGTTCATTCGTTTTAATGGTACACGTATTCATCGTGCACATATGATTGATTGAGTTGATTTACCTATCGAATGTGTTCACACCCATTCCTTTCGTTTGCATGTCTTGGTTGTTTGAGTTTAAATCCATGGTGTGATTTTTGTATCTATTTTTTGTATAAAAGAAATTAAAAAATCCAAAAATAGTTTGTGAAATTTTTGGGGACATACCTTTGCATGCGCGTTGCTTGATCTTTGTTTGCTATGCATTTTGTCGTGACACTCCATGGTTTGATTTTTTTTTCTTCTTATTTATCTATTTGGGGACATCATAAAAAGGGGGAGAAAGAATTATCATGTTATGAGGGAGTTTTTTCATTATGGGGGAGATTTGATTATTAATGCTTTATTCTTATATCATTTCAAACTCGATGCGTCACGAAGGTTTTTTCTTTATCTCATGTGTGTAGGTACAAAGATTGAAGATCATGATGTTGCACACCCTGATGAGAAAAGCTTTGAGATTTGACGAAGATGATTGAAGAACAGTTTTGAGGTCTTACAAATTTATTAATGGGAGGGTAAATTTGTATAGACATTTTGTTTTTTGATAATTTGGATTTTTTTTATGTATGTACCGGCATAGACACAGGGGGAGATTTGTAAGGACATATTTTCATAGATACATTATCAATTTGTTATGTCATATACCGATACACCGTCGAAGAGCATTCAAGAGCAATCTACATC
This sequence comes from Sambucus nigra, assembly GCA_949130495.1. NCBI lineage: Eukaryota > Viridiplantae > Streptophyta > Magnoliopsida > Dipsacales > Adoxaceae > Sambucus > Sambucus nigra. Next base: position 201,038,114 of record OX422213.1, on the reverse strand, counting down.
AAAGACGGATCCGAATTATTCAAGTTCTTCATCATTCAAGGCTCCGCGAAGTTTACTTTGGTAAGGTTTTGCTTTAAATACCTTTACTCTTCACTTAGAGCTTTTGAGAGATTTTTACAAAATATTTTCTAAGTTTTGAAGCGGACCTCGATTTTGACGCCCAGGTCATTCGCGCGAGATAAGCGTATTGTTCGAACGAGATTGGAAGTCGCGCGATGTCGTTTGAACGACATGCGTACTTCTTCGAGCGACATATGCTTCTCGTTCGAATGAGCTCGAATTTCGAGGCGGTTCATTTTTGTATAAATACTCATTAAATGGTAACGTTCTCATTAAGAAGTCCATACGTTTTCCACAACAAAAACACTGCCAAAGCAGTATTCTTTAGGCTTCTTCTTTTAGGGGTTTAATCCTCTTTTGTTTACAATTCACAAAACTCCCATCTTGCTTTAGTGAATTGTTTTGGTGTTCAAGAACACAACTTTTGCCCTTGTTTATTCTTTGTGGGGAGAGCTCTACAACCGACAGCTGCGTGCTATTGTGGAGGGAGTCCTTGTGAAGATTTCAGACTGCGTGTCTAGAATTACGGTCCTTGTGGTATAGCGGCGCGTGAACCACTGCAGATTTCTAGCCGTTGCTTTGAAGGTTTGACGAAGACACCGTGCGTTACTCTTTTGGGCGATGCAAGTTGGTATGTAGTCAATGGTCTTGTAAACTTTTTAAAGTTCTAGAAATAAAAGGCTTTGCCCTACGGCGATTTTTCCTTAAGCTTGTGTCGCATGCTTTATTTATTTTATTGTTTGATACACGCACACACGCAGTTGAATGACTTGGGGCTGATTTATTTTGGTTTAAAAATAGACACTAATTAAATAAGTGTGCCGAATTGGAAACTTGCGAATTAATCAATTATCACACAGTCGCACTCTTCTCGTGTTTGATTATATTTATTATCTATATTATGATGTGAAATATACAATTTACCTTTATGAAGTATGAGAACACAATTGGCCAAAATCAGAGGAGAAATTGCATGACGAATGATTTTAGGGCATGTATATCAAAAGAGATAATTTCCACTTATTATGTGTGCGGTAATTTATTCACGTATGGTAAAAATATGCCCTAATACAAATTCATTAATAAATGCATTCTAAAAAGAGGTGATGTCTCTTCAAGGCTTGCATGCCTGGAAAAAGTTCCATATTTTGTACGAAAGTGTTTAAGAAATTCTATACCAAAGGTTCTGATTTCATTTCATATCCATGTGGGGATAAGTTTTTGATACCAAACAAAGAAATTATAATTTCTTCCTTGATTACTTTTGTCGCTAGTAAAAAAGATAAAAATCTAAAAGATATAGTGTGTAACAACCCGCCTAATGGGATACCGGGCGATCACTCCTATATCAGATTAAAACAGGAGTCACATATGGATCATTCTTAGCATCACTGTCGAAAATCCATTTAATTACTAATATCCTATTAGGCGAGCGTTAAAAACTTTTACTTAACTACTCTTTTTAAACAATTATAATAAAACATACACACGGTTTAAGCGTAAATGAAACAGAAAGGAAAATGAAATGAAATAAAATAACCGAACACTCGGTTCAAATTTTACAACCATATCGAATGCTGCTAAAAGAATAACTAAATGCAATTGAGCCATTGGCTCGAAAGTTTATACAATACCTCCTATCTAGAGTACAAAGAAAGAAGCGTTTACCGAGAACCCGCAAGAATCCACAGCTGCTGCAGCCGACCTCTGACTCCAAAGAAATGCCATCCAGGCATCCCTGTGTCTGGACACCTATATATATATATAATATACAGCAAGAGAGGAAAAATAGATAAACGGGTCAGAGCCCGAATTTTGAAAATATTTTGCAAGTGCATAAATGCTTTATTTTTAGAAAAATAGTTTTTTTTATCTCACATTTAAATTGGTATCGCACTCCCATGAGATACCCCTCACCTCTCCTCTAATAGTGCACACCTAACGCACCCTAACAACATACCCTAGTCAAGCTATCCCTGCCTAACTAGTCTAATTTACCCATCTACTATCTAACCCAGATAGTCCAAGTGCTAAGGGCTAAACTTCCCTCCATTCTCAACACTGCACTAAGTTCGTGCGTGGGGTGTCTCGCAAAGCGAAATCCAAACAAGGAACCCCCCCCCCCCCCCCGATAAACTACTACTTGGCAGGGTTAATGGTAGAGATCCATTAGGACCGTAGCACACACAAATGTATAAATACATATATATATATATATATATATATATATATATATATATACATCTACAATATACGTCCGGATAATATCTCCCGGACTGAGGTTTACATAATATCAATAATATCTTTTAATACACATCCGGATCTACCTCCCGGACTGAGGTGTATTCTATACTCATATCAAAACCTTCCATTTCCTTTCTCATATCCAGGAAATGTATTTAAATCCAATTCATTAGCATGAATTGCTTTACCAAAACATATATCTTTTTAAAAGCCAATTTTATTAACATAAAAATTCTTTTCCTTTTTAAATTATCCCATTTCCCTTTTTATACTCAGGAAATGTACCCAAAGCCATTTTCATTATCATGAAAATGCTTTGATCATATCATATGCTTCCACATCCCTTCTTCCATCTGGGAGTGTTACCAAAGCCAAACCATTAACCCATTTCCCTTTTTATACTCAGGAAATGTAAATATAAAGTCAATTCATTATCATGAATTACTTTAATAAATCTAAGACCGCCCCTCCGGGTTTCCCCACTGGACGCGCCCCTAAATGGCTATCATCTTCCAGGGCCTATCAAACAAGACAACCTGGGAACCTAACAACGTCGGGAAGCGGCCACATGCCTGCGGAAAAGTCAGGACCACACCCAGAATCCCCTAACCAGTGCAGAAACAAATATATAATCGCTCATATTGCCTAAAGGACTATATCCACCCTGCTCAATAGCCAGGGGGCTTCACCATAATGCGTGCAACTTCCCTTATGATAGCGATTTAGGGAGGTGTGTAATCCATATTTTATCGATTATGAAAAATATTTCTTTACCATTTTGAAAATACTCATACTTATATTTTCAAAATCATTTCCATTTTATCATATATATATACTTTAATCACATAGTATATACATATACTATATATTCCTCCTAGAATATATATAAACGGCCATAATGGCCTATAGCATCTAGTGATGACCAATAATCCCAAAGATTCCCTCCAGGAATCATAATCATGCATTCCTATAAGCATGATACTAAACCCAAAGTATTTCTTACTTTGATAATCACTATATATCTCAATCCCATCTAAGGATTTATTGGATATCTCCAATGATACCATTTCACTCTAAGTGAAATATATTTTATCCTCTATATTCCCAAATTATCCTAATTATCTCGTAGGATACGCTAACTCCACAATCGATTATAATTATGCTTCTTACACGCATAATTATATAGGCCTAAATGCCCACCGAAATATCCAAGGAATTTATCTCTCCCGAGCAACCTTAAATTTAATGGGTTATGGATTTTATTTCCATGAACCCAAAGACTACACCTAGTCCAATTAATCATTTAGGGGTCCCCACCCTATCTTAAGAACCCCAATATTCAAAATCCTTGACTTATCTATTTTCCTCGAGAATATAAATTAAGGGTTATATATATAAAACCCTTACTTTACCCGCCTAAGCTCCCTTAATTAATGGACCATAGAATCCTAAAAGATCCCTTATGTCATCTAATAAATGACCTCAAATCAATTGGAATTGTAATTCACCCCATCCAATTCACCCTAAGAAAAATTGTCCCTTTTCAGAAGGGGTCGATCGATCGACCCTTGGCCGTCGATCGATCGATGGCTCGATCGATCGATCGATCATGTCGGTCAGCTTCTTCTCCGAGAAACTGTTTAGGCCATGGAAGCTTCCCCCAAGCTTCCATCTCCTTCCCCAACGGCCTACAACTTCTACCAACAACAAATACACTTAGAATACGGGTTCTAAACATCCTAGAACCCAGAATCTCCAATTAATTTAGGTTAAAACCTAAGTTTCTCCAATTTACCAATTTTACGGGTTTATTCGTTTTATCTCCCGAAAACCCGTTTTTATCCACGAATACCCAACCCAAAATCATTAGGGTATGTTATACCAACAATGATATGAGAAATTTATGCTTAAAAGTAAATAAAGCAAGTAAACACTTGCCTCGTGGATAAAATCCGACGTCCTCGAGCCGAATCCCGCGGAGGCTGGCCGAAATCTCCCCCTTTTTCTTCTTTTTCTCTCCTCCTCTCTCTTTTCTCTCTTTTCTTTCTCTTTTTCTCCCTCTCTCCCTATTTATATAGAGAGAAAAGGGTTTAACCCCTTAAAACCCAAAAACGACTCGTTTACCCTTTATCGAGCCCGTTTAACCCCAAAATCATCCGGGACTCAATTTCGACAATCGGACACTCTTTTCCGACTATCTCGGACATTTCGAGACTCATGGCGCAGTCAAAATTCCCATCCGAGGTACTTGACCGCAAATCACTATTCTAACCCATAAAAGTAAACGCGAGTTTTCTCATTAAATCTTACCTCTACTGTCTCTATACTCCACGACGACATAAAATTAAAAAACCACGACCTATTTAGTCCCAAAAATAATCTCGAGATCCACCGAAAATCATTCAATCCTCGAAAATCTCAAAATTACTATTTCGAGAAATTCTCCAAATTCCAAATTATACTTAATTACGGAATTTAATTGTCTCCAAAAGGGCGGGTTATTACATACTCCCCCCCTTACAACGGAATTTCGTCCTCAAAATTCAGATATAACCTACACCATCTAATTAGGATCACTCCAAATCCTAATACCTCAAGGGAAATGATACTAACCCGATGGTTCCCAATCATACACTATGCGGCTACCGCAATCATAAAGTGACTCTAATACGTCACATGGTACCCATCGTCTATATTGCCTATCGGCATGAAGTTCTACTTTATATACTATGCCCATTCTATTTTCGGCGGTATATAAAACCATCTTACCAAGGTGCCCATACACCTTTCTAACTCGTGCACATCTGCACATCCGTAGTGAACGTCTGACATGAAACACTCTCACCCAATAAGGATCTTCTTTCCTCGGTGTAATACTCATCTATGGGTCCTCCCGACCTGCGAAATTTCAATCCTCCTAACCTCGGAGCCACTAACTCTAGCAAACCTACATCCTAAAAATGCTACAATCTATGCGTTACCCTACCTATGCGAAACGAGTATCCTAAATATGTCCTTAGTGCCCTAGGCCTCTCTCAACTCCCGACATTTGCTTGGTTTCTTGCGTGGGACGTTTCGCCAAGGCAAAATCCAAACAAGGAACCCTCCCGTTACACTACTCCCTTGTCGGTCATCGATATATAGCGACCTAAGGCACACAAGCGGGACGTCCTAAAGCCTACCTACGCTAATCCTACAAACGCATTTCTACTATCTTATCCTTCTGCCCATACGAAAGTAAACCTAACTGATCACAGTGCCTACTCTTTGAAAAGCACCACGTCCATCATACCCAAATCATACTTCCTCAAAATTTTCCTTTTCATTAAGTCCTAACTGTTATCCTCAAATCAATTTCTCTAGGTCCTACTCCACCCAACTACTTGTGGTGAGAGGGCCACTTTAGTGCTCTTCCATAGCACAATATTTCCCTAAACATACCACCATCACAGGGCTCATAGTCTATAGTGGTTCATCCACACTATAAGACTAACCCACATCCTTGCATCCTATAACAGCTCTCCACGCCCGACGCCGTTAAGAGTCATGTGTGGAGCGTCTCGCAAAGCGAAATCCAAACAAGGAACCCCTCCACACATTAACACTTGACTTCGTCGGTCATGGAGTCCCATTATTTCAGACATGCAACCGGGATAATCCTATCCCTTCTCAACAAAAGGTGATCTGAACTCCTATCTCTAACTAAGAGTCACATCACCAAGCGCTCGCACTAATTCTAAGTCCTTGCGCAAACCAACACCGAGCTTAATCTTACAGCTCAACAATAATCCTGTGGGCCTTAAATTATATCTGTAAGGTCACCACATACACACATCACAAATAATGAAGCCTCTGATCATCGAGGTTCCATCAATCCATAATCAATAAAGGCGAACTCAACCTATATCCAGGTGAGAAACAACCTGTTCCCTCCAGGAACTCCGGACACGATAGTCTTGCCATCATTAGCCTGCTATCGCTCCGATCAAACAAATACATTATACGTATATATACAAAATATAAACACTCGCCTCTATGACGAGTGAAAGAAAACAAAATTCCGTTATCGCGGAAAAATACATAGGCCTATATTATTATGTTATCGAGACCGAATATAAAGCTCAAATTACACACACGGGTCTAAGGCCAACTAACACCACAAATTCATCTAGCCACACCTCTTACAAAAATTTCTTAACTCTAGGCCCCATCTGGGCACCCTAACCTTGTCCTTTATTCCTACCGGGAAAGGACTAACCGTGTGGCTCCGCACTCCACAATACCATTTCCATCACTGGTCTTCCTGACCATAATAGAGTTGTCAATACTATCTGACTCTATAACCTCACTCCTTAAAATCACCTTACTAACCCTCTTAACTTCTTCGTTAAAAGGAAAGCACATTACTAGTTTCAACAAATCCCCCCATGTGGATGTCCACTCAGGGGCACCTGAACACACCCACATTCTCCGTAAGTGTTGGCAACACTTCTCTAGTGAGCCTATCCTTCTTGAAAAGGACTCATTATTCATTATACCTACCTCACCTCGGTACAGGGTTCACTTCTCCATAGTACTCTTTATTTACTGTTGGCCAACGGCCGATCCTTATGTGAATAATTCCCAAAACAGCATCCTTTTCAATCTTGCTGAATCATGGGGACTCACGGTTAAAACTATTCGTAAGATCCCCTTCGAACCCTTATCTCCACGGGGTAGTTCAACTTGAGTACCACTTTTTACCATAGCGGTATAACTACTATACTTTAGTAGTCGTTGCAACATTCCTTAGCATTTGCCACAAGGAGAGTGGCCTCTACTAAGGTCTTTGTCCCCAACTTCTACTAGCTACTCCAGCTAAGCTCCGCACATGATTCTCAAACGAGCGCGCAAAAGATTTCTATAATCTTCTTAACATAGCAGGTGAACGGAATCTCATAAGAGAAATCAACAATCCTAATCCTGAGGCTCTATATCAAATCGAGAGCAACGCTGAAAGCGTAGTACGTCCGCACAGATTCCTAAGGACACTAGAACCTGATGCTCTGATACCATCTGTAACAACCCGCCTAATGGGATACCGGGCGATCACTCTTCTATCAGATTAAAACAGGAGTCACATATGGATCATTCTTAACATCACTGTCGAAAATCCATTTAATTACTAATATCCTATTAGGCGAGCGTTACAAACTTTTACTTAACTACTCTTTTTAAACAATTATAATAAAACATACACACGGTTTAAGCGTAAATGAAACTGAAAGGAAAATGAAATGAAATAAAATAACCGAACACTCGGTTCAAATTTTACAAACATATCGAATGTTGCTAAAAGAATAACTAAATGTAATTGAGCCATTGGCTCGAAAGTTTATATAATACCTCCTATCTAGAGTACAAGGAAAGAAGCGTCTACCGAGAACCCGCAAGCATCCACAGCTGCTGCAGCCGACGTCTGACTCCAAAGAAATGCCATCCAGACATCCCTGTGTCTGGACACCTATATATATATATAATATACAGCAAGAGAGGAAAAATAGATAAACGGGTCAGAGCCCGAATTTTGAAAATATTTTGCAAGTGCATAAATGCTTTATTTTTAGAAAAATAGTTTTTTTTTTATCTCATATTTAAATTGGTATCGCACTCCCATGAGATACCCCTCACCTCTCCTCTAATAGTGCACACCTAACGCACCCTAACAACATACCCTAGTCAAGCTATCCCTGCCTAACTAGTCTAATTTACCCATCTTCTATCTACCCCAGATAGTCCAAGTGCTAAGGGCTAAACTTCCCTCCATTCTCAACACTGCACTAAGTTCGTGCGTGGGGTGTCTCGTAAAGCGAAATCCAAACAAGGACCCCCCCGATACACTACTACTTGGAAGGGTTAATGGTAGAGATCCATTAGGCCCGTAGCACACACAAATGTATAAATACATATATATACATCTACAATATACATTCGGATAATATCTCCCGGACTGAGGTTTACATAATATCAATAATATCTTATAATACACATCCGGATCTACCTCCCGGGCTGAGGTGTATTCTATAATCATATCAAAACCTTCCATTTCCTTTCTCATATCCAGGAAATGTATTTAAAGCCAATTCATTAGCATGAATTGCTTTACCAAAACATATATATTTTTAAAAGCCAATTTTATTAACATAAAAATGCTTTTCCTTTTTAAACTATCCTATTTCCCTTTTTATACTCAGGAAATGCACCTAAAGCCATTTTCATTATCATGAAAATGCTTTGATCATATCATATGCTTCCACATCCATTCTTCCATCCAGGAGTGTTACCGAAGCCAAACCATTAACCCATTTCCCTTTTTATACTCAGGAAATGTAAATATAAAGCCAATTCATTATCATGAATTGCTTTAATAAATCTAAGACCGCCCCTCCGGGTTTCCCCACTCGACGCCCCCCTAAATGGCTATCATCTTCCAAGGCCTATCAAACAAGACAACCTCGGAACCTAACAATGTCGGGAAGCGGCCATATGCCTCCGGGAAAGTCAGGACAACACCTAGAATCCCCTAACCAGCACAGAAACAAATATATAATCGCTCATATGGCCTACAGGACTATATCCACCCTGCTCAATAGCCAAGGGGCTTCACCATAACGCACGCAACTTCCCTTATGATAACGATTTAGGGAGGTGTGTAATCCATATTTTATCAATTATGAAAAACATTTCTTTACCATTTTGAAAATACTCATACTTATATTTTCAAAATCATTTCCATCTTATCATATATATATATATACTTTAATCACATAGTATATACATATACTATATATTCCTCCTAGAATATATATAAATGGTCATAATGGCCTATAGCATCTAGCGATGACCAATAATCCCAAAGATTCCCTCCAGGAATCATAATCATGCATTCGTATAAGCATGATACTAAACCCAAAGTATTTCTTACTTTGATAATCACTATATATCTCAATCCCATCTAAGGATTTATTGGATATCTCCAATGATACCATTTCACTCTAAGTGAAATATATATTATCCTCTATATTCCCAAATTATCCTAATTATCTCGTAGGATACGCTAACTCCACAATCGATTATAATTATGCTTCTTACACGCATAATTATATAGGCCTAAATGCCCACCGAAATATCCTAGGAATTTATCTCTCCTGAGCAACCTTAAATTTAATGGGTTATGGATTTTATTTCCATGAACCCAAAGACTACACCTAGTCCAATTAATCATTTAGGGGTCCCCACCCTATCTTAAGAACCCCAACATTTTGAATCCTTGACTTATCTATTTTCCTCGAGAATATAAATTAAGGGTTATACACATAAAACCCTTACTTTACCCGCCTAAGTTCCCTTAATTAATGGACCATAGAATCCTAAAAGGTCCCTCATGTCATCTCATAAATGACCTCAAATCAATTGGAATTGGAATTCACCTCATCCAATTCACCCTAAGAAAAATTGTCCCTTTTCAGAAGGGGGCGATCGATCGACCCTTGGCCGTCGATCGATCGATGGCTCGATCGATCGATCGATTATGTCGAGCAGCCTCTTCCCCGAGAAGCTGTTTAGGCCATGGAAGCTTCCCCCAAGCTTCCATCTCCTTACCCAATGGCCTACAACTTCTACCAATAATAAATACACTTAGAATACGGGTTCTAAACATCCTAGAACCCTGAATCTCCAATTAATTTAGGTTAAAACCTAAGTTTCTCCAATTTACCAATTTTAGGGGTTTATTCGTTTTATCTCCCGAAAACCCGTTTTTATCCACGAATACCCAACCCAAAATCATTAGGGTTTGTTATACCAACAATGATATGAGAAATTTATGCTTAAAAATAAATAAAGCAAGTAAACACTTGCCTCGTGGATAAAATCCGACGTCCTCTAGCCGAATCCCGCGGAGGCTGGCCGGAATCTCCCCCTTTTTCTTCTTTTTCTCTCCTCCTCTATCTCTTATCTCTCTCTATTCTCTATTTTCTTTCTATTTTTCTCCCTCTGTCCCTCTTTATATTGAGAGAAAAGGGTTTAACCCCTTAAAACCCAAAAACAACTCGTTTACCCTTTTTCGAGCCCGTTTAACCCCAAAATCATCCGGGACTCAATTTCGACAATCGGACACTCTTTTCCGACTATCTCGGACATTTTGAGACTAATGGCGCAGTCAAAATTCCCATCCGAGGTACTTGACCGCAAATCACTATTCTAACCCATAAAAGTAAACGCGGGTTTTCTCATTAAATCTTACCTCTACTATCGCTATACTCCACGACGATATAAAATTAAAATACCTCGACCTATTTAGTCCCAAAAATAATCTCGACATCCACCGAAAATCATTAAATCCTCAAAAATCTCAAAATTACTATTTCGAGAAATTCTCCATATTCCAAATTATACTTAATTACAGAATTTAATTGTCTCCAAAAGGGCGGGTTGTTACATGGTGCTAACCTATTATTGGATTTTGCAACAAATCCTTGAACTCGATTATATAGATTTCACAGAAATAGTACTCTATTGTAACTGGGTGAAGGTGGAGGACACTACCAATGCTTGTAAAGAGTATCTTGACTTAAAACTTATCGTGGTAGATTTATCTAAGATGAAGAGTAAATATCGCATTATCGACAAGACTTTAATTTATGCCTTTTCGAATGTAAAGAAAGTATTCTAATAAAAGTGCATAAACGATGGCAATTGGTCTATTATTGTGCATGCAACAAAAGGTATTACTACTCAAGCAGATGCATTAATGTCTCTTAAAAAGTCCCATTATGCTCTTGATGACAACCCTAATTTGAAGGATATTTTAGTTGATTTAAAGGAAGAATGAGTATCAAAATATTATTTTACCCTTGACAATCCTATCTGTACCCTATTATTATATTGCCCTTGACAATCATATTCGTAGTCAAATTGTGACCTATTATGGCGCTATATTGGCGCTTTAGTTTGATTTATGAACATTTAGTTTGAATTATGAACGCTTAGCTTGAATTATGAATGTTTACTATGATTTATGAATTGACTAGGATGGCACGGTGTTTTAGTTTGAATTATCAACTCCATCGTTATTATATTGCTTAATTTTATATGGATTGGTTGATGAATAAAGTTTTTTTTAGGGGGGGTGTGACTGAAAATAAATTTATTTTTTTTTAAATGGACATGGTCATGGCCCAAATCCATGACCCCCAATTTTTTTTAGAAATAAATAAATAATTGGTCACGGTATTTAAAAAAATTGGGGTCACGGATTTGGGCCGTGACCATGGAGTTAGGGAATAGGTACCTGACCATGTAGCTAATATTATGTCACGAGAGAGATCGTGACCCCCATTTAAGGTCACAGATTATTTCCATGACCACTGGTTTTGGTCACGGGGAAAATGGTCACTGTCGAGGTCCATGACCATATTTGTATATGGTGTAGTGTGTTGATTGCGTGAGTGCTTCATATATTGAGTGTAATCTATATGTATTGTGTGTGCAGTTTCTCACCGGGTCATATAGAATGCGTAATGTACTGGGCTGCGTGTAATGAAAACACTTGTCAGCACGAAAAGAGAGAATTATTGGGGTAGAACTTTGGTTCACTTGGGTGATAGAGTGAGTGTATAATGGATATCCATGAATAAGGTGGGAGATTTGATACTATGAAGTTAGCATTGGGAATTTCTTTATTGTTTTTCAAATATAGTGGAACTGGTATCTTGGTTGATGTCGCCAAATTGATGAACCACTTAATTTTTGGTGTGATCAATGTAGAATCGCTGTAGAGAAAATATTGCGACTTCTCAAATAAAATCCAATTTTAATTATTCCCAAATTTTAGTTAAACCCTACATGCATCTAGATGATTTATCCAATAAAATAAAGCATGCAAGATAAAACAAACAATTTCAGGAAAAATCCCCAAAGGGCAAAACCTTTTTATTTCACTATAATTTATAAATAACAACTTACACGGATTATAATGAAATAGGGTGACACACGAATACTCGCAGGTGTCGATCGGCGTCGTCAGTAATGGAACAACCGCAACTACTCCACAAGAACACACAGTTCTATCTTCAGCAATGAATCCACACGAAGCAAATCCACATGGACACGCAGTCCAATCTTCACAGAGACTCCCTCCACAATAGCACGCGGCTCTCGATTGTAGAGATCTCCCCATAAAGAATAAATTTCAACTAAGTTGAATCTAGGATTCCAAAACAATTCACTAAAGATTGGGATGTTTTGTGAATTGAAAACAAAAGGTTTAAAACCTAAAAGAAGAAGACAAAAGAATTCTACAAAAGCAGTGTTGATGTAAAAAATTAGATCGCTCTAATTATTCAATCACAGATAAATAAAATGAGACAAAGATTTTTAAAGTGGTTCAGCCTTATATGAATGGCCTACGTCCACTGTTATGTTATTGCTGAGTGTTTGGGAATTCTCGATTACAAGTTCTATCAAGAAATTTTGTCCCTTTGAATGGGGGTGGTACAAGGTATTTATAGCCCTTAGGCTGTATATGAAAGGGTTGATACATTAAATGATATACATATGAAAGGGTAATACATTTAATGCAGCGTGTGCGTCAAGATGATAAACATTCAATGAATAGTTGAATTGTTGATTATCTGGCAATTAATGCTAAGTCCGAGATGCAGCTCGGACCGCCTTAGTTGCTCGTTGCTCAGGAGTTCCTCGGAGCGCTGGAGTACCTCGGAGTGCTAAAGTTCCTCTTTGTATCCTCGTTGCTCGGAGAGGACATGAGTTGGTCGGGGAAATGAACTTCCTCGTTGCTATTGTGCCACGTAGATTGACATGTGTCTTCGTATTATTCGTCCATATCAGCATATTAATTTTGGTATCAACAGAAACCCCCAATGTTTCATATTTCGAACTTTGAGGAGTATGGAACATTATTTTCTCGGTATATGGCGATATTAAATGACTTTCCTGGGTTTTAGTAGCCTTTTCTTCATATTTGAATTTCCTTCCAAATTCGCAGAATCCGCCATTTTGCATTTTTATAGGCGCTTCGGTCTTCGTGCCCTTTTTATCCTTTTAGCCGCCGGTAGCGTAACAATTTCTTTTTTGTAATCATTTCTTTCGCCATTTCGCAAGGCAAGGTATTTAAGCTTCAGAGACAATCCCATCGTCTCCTACCTTTTGAATTTCTGCTTTCGAGTTTTCTATAGTCTTTTTCTTCGTTTGTTTGTCAACAGATCTCCTTTTTCCCTGTAAGCTCTTTTTCCTTCTTCTTTTATTCATCATGGTTTACATTATTGAATCTATTGAAAAATTCCGTTCTGATTATTCCATTCCGTCTTGGGTAACTCTGGAAAATTTTCCTGAGCCCTTTAATTATTTTCGTTTGGCTGAGGGACATTGGTTCCCCAGGCTCTTTATTGCTGAGTGTGGATTTTCTTTTCCACCCAACTCTTTATGCTTAAAATTCTGCCAACATTTCGATGTTTTTCCTGCAAAAGTAGCCCCCAATACATGGAGAATAGTTAATGGGGTGCATAAATTAAATCAAACTCATGGAACTCGCATAGGAATTCCTGAGATTATGTATTGCTATAGATGGGCTGTTTTAGATAACGTTTATTATTTAAAAAATAGATTTTTGAATAGAGCTTTAGTAGTCAACCTCCCTGATGCCAACAGGGATTATTTTGAACATGGGTTAGTTTTCAAAAATTGGCAACATGCTCCTTTAGTCGGAGACGGAGTGTATGAGGGTCCCAAATGCCCCCCCATATGGCAATGGGATAGGTTATTCTCATTTTATTTTATTCTCGAAATTGTGACTTCATCATGTTTAAATAAAGGCATGATTGACATTTCAAATTGTTTTTGTTTGCAGTTAATAGCAAGAGACAAACTCCTAAAGAATCAGAAATAAATATAAGGCAATTGAAACATATCTGGAGCTTGCATCGGAAAATTGCAGACGAGCATATCAGGTCTGCCTCATATTTGTTATAGTACAGGAGCTATACGTCGTCTTTTACTGCTCGCCCTGTGGTCAGTTCCAGTGATCCAGTACAAATTCCTGAAGACTCAGATCCGGAATCTCATATTCCTTTGAGCCAGAAAATGGGCAAGAGAAGAGTTCCTACTCTCTTCGAGGAGAGTTCCTCTGCTGGCGATGGGAAGAAAACCAAGGTTAATGTCCCAAAGGGGATAAAGAAAATTGATGATGCTCCTTCTGTTGCTGTTCAGAAGGTTGCCGAGAAGCCCCCGGTGGCTCCTGTGCAGAAGGATGCACCTGTTGAAGTAATCACTATCTCACCAATAAAAAATTCTTCTTTGGTTGAGGTTGGTGAAAAGGCACCGAGGAGATTGAAGAAATCCTCCTCGGTCAGTATTTCTGGAGCCATTCCCCCACTCCCTGCTGGTGGAGATGGTGTTCCAATTATTGTTCCTCCGAGCTCTACGATGAGTTTGGCAAAATTTTCACCCATTCCCGAGGTGCAAGGTACTGAAAAAGACTTTACTCGGGATGTGGTTACTGCTCTGGCTGTTCGTCATTTGGCTTCAGTAAGTATCTCTACTCCGAGCTTTTTATATTTTCCTTTGTTGTTTCCCATATTTGTTTCTGATTTCATTTTTCTGATTACAGTTGACGAGCTGTTTCAATTTAATCCTTAAAAAGGATGAAGCAGTCAGAGCTTCTTACTCCTCGTCCACTGTGGAGGGAGCACTGGAGAAAGCTATTAAATCTATGAGTGAGTCCCGTCAGAAGTATGACGAGGATAAAACTGAATGGGAGAAGAAATTGGTTGCGTTTGATGCAGAGAAGGTACAACTGGGTAATAAGGTGAAGGACTTGGAAAAAGAAAATAAAGATTATGCCGAGAAACTTTCAGGCTTTGGGGAGCTTGAGAATAAATTGAAATCGGCTAAAGAAGAGCTGACCCTCCTGCGAGAAGTAAATCGCCAGAAGGAGGAGGTGGAGACCAAACTGAAGGCCACCGAGAATCTTATGTCCGAGAAGCTATCCTCGGAAAAAATGAAGAGAAAAACAGCTGTGAAGACGTCCTTTTAAAACTGGTTGGGACAAAGGATGGGACAGGGGGGTGGCAGCTATGACGACCCAGGTGAAATATGGAAGTTTGAAATATTTTCATGATGATTGGGTTGCAGCACTGCAGGAGTTGAAGGTGAGCGAGGACTCTGAGCTATTTCAACAACATCTTCCTGGTCCTCCTCCAGTTATTGAAGATGAGTCTTCAGACGAAGCTGCATCTGAAGAATCTTCAATGACAGTGGGTGATCAAGTCCTTGTTCCACCACCCAACCAGACAGCCACCGAGGAGATTTCGTCATTGCCTGTTCCTCCAGAACAAGTCCCATCTTCTACTAATCAGACCGTTGTTCCTACCGAGCAATCGAGCTCCTCGTCCCAGCCTCCCGAGAAAGTCTTGGGAGACAAGGAAAAGGTGTGAAGTTGTTCGGTACTCTTTTTCTGTTCTTCTTTTACCTATCCTCTGTATTACAAACGATTTAATCTTGTTGATGATGTAATAAAATCACATCTTTTTGTTCCTCTTCATTGTTGATGCTCTGCCTGTTTTTATTTATTAACTCTTGCCTTCTCTTCTTTATTAGTTTGTGGCTAGAATGGAACTGATATCTGCACATGATACAAAGCTGATGCAGCAATGCCATGAATATTATAAGGCTGGTCATACAAATTTGAGTGTATAAGAATTTGCTGACATCCTTGGCCATGATGCTTCAGAACAAGCAATTGGGGCTTATCAGTACCTGAAGGATTTACTTGACCGAGATGTGGCCAACAACGTGGCCTACTATGACTTGGTCGAGGAGCTTCATTGTACCTTAGAAGATCTTCAGAATCAGCACAATGAATCAACTGCCTTGTTGCACAAGGAATATGAGAATAGGTATCAACAGCTTTCTTCCGAGACAGGCCACAAAAAGATCATTGCTGGATACGATGTCAGGGAGAGAACCCTAAAAGGTGAAGTTGAGGCCTGCAGACAGATCGTCGAGCTGCTGGAACAAGAAAACAATAATTTACAGAAAAAATTGGCACAGTATGAGTCTGCAGCTTCATCCTCCGCTGCCTTGGTACCGGTCACCGATGAAGGATTCTCATTCTTAGAGGTTGAGAACGCCAAGTTAAGGCAAGAATTGGACACTCTGAGAAGGTCTGGAGCTTCTCCTGTAACTCGGGGATGAGGAAGAGGTTCTCGTGGATGAGGAATGAATGCTCTGAACGTTGTCGAAGAACAAATTATTCCACTTGCTCGGGGACAATTAAGAGTTCTTCGTCGTAATATTGAAGAATCTCGTACTCAGTCAACTTTGGAAACTCAAGCATTCCAATTGAATGCAAAAGATCGGGCTTTGTCTGAAATGTCCAAGAAAAACCTATCTTTGGAAGATCAACTTACTGCGATGAAGTCTGCTTTACATACCAAGGACCTTTTTGTTAAAAACCTTCATGAATAATTGGATAGATTAACCTTTCAATTCCATAAACAGCCCAGGGAATTTTGGATGGCTGGATACAACGAAGCTCTAGTTCATTTAGATGCTCGTATTGAACACGCCAATAATGAAGGTTATAAGCAGGGATGGTTGAACGCCCTGGGTGTATTAAAATTGGAGCAAGGGCATTATTTATGGGATTATCATGCTCCTGGGTTACTAGATTTGCCTGTGCCACCTTATAAATTGGACATGGAATGGATCCCAGCTCGTTCCATTCCTCGGAGCTTAATTTCAAAATACCTTGGTGATTACAATCTTCATTCCCAAACCGAGGTATCTCGTCCTGAACATCTACTGGACACACCTTCTGTGATGAACGTCAGAATGCTCAGAGATATTAACTTCATTAATTCTCCTCTTTGCCTGGAAGATCCTCCTGCTGGCGAGGAGCCTGTTTCAAAAGCTAAGGGAAAGAAACCAATAGAGTAGGGATCTTAATGTAATAGTTAGTACACATGTAATTTGTAATACATTTTGACCTTAATGAAAGGATTTCATTTTTGTTTGCAAATTTGTATTGCTATTGTTCTGTGCTAAACACTATGTATGTATCTGTTAAAAAGATAACAATTTTGTGCTGTTCATCAACCAACTTAGTAATAAACAGTTATAAGTATAAAAAATGTTGCTCGATCACTTAATAATAAAGTAATGAGTATAAAAATGTTTAAAATTTTTCCAACCAACTAAGGTTGTTAAATTGTACTCGTTGACCAAGTATAATTAGCGAGAGTTTTCATAAAATGTGTCCGAACAACAAGGTTGATGGATCTTCCTCGTCAATAAGTTCTCCTCGTTGACCAACTACAGTTAGTGGGTTTTTATCCCCGACCAACTATACTTTGCTCAATTTGGAATATTTTGTATTTTCTGGAATGGTTTTACCTTCTGACCAACTTGTTGGCATATTTTGTTTCTTAACCAGCTAAAATTGGCATTTTTAAGAATGTTGTTCTTGCCCTTTTACCATCCAAAGTTGGTCGTGGGTTTGAACTATTAGGTTCTTTAGAACTATCTTGTCCACAAGCTCTTTTACCAACCGAAGTTGATCACGCAAGTGCACGCCTCCTAACCAAAGGAGTATAATTTGTTCTCGCTATTTTACCAACCGAAGTTGATCACGCTCGAACTATCAGGTTCTTTCGAACTATCTTGTCCACAAGCTCTTTTACCAACCGATGTTGATCACGCAAGTGTACACCTCCTAACCAAAGGAGTACAATTTGTTCTCGCTATTTTACCAACCGAAGTTGATCACGCTCGAACTATCAGTGTAGTGTATCACACTAGTATTCCCCAAAAAACTTGTAATAAAAGGAAGAGGAAGGTGAAACATCATAGTTTTATTCATAATGAAGGAATTGCTTTACATTTTACATTACTGATAATACTTGCGTAGGTGTTCAGCATTCCATGCATTCTTAAATTCCTCTCCTTCTAGGGTTGCTATTCTGTAAGTTCCTGGCCGAACAACTTCTGTAACTCGGTAAGGTCCATGCCAGTTTGCTTCAAGCTTATTGTGCTTCTGAATGACCTTCTTTAGCACATAATCCACTTCTTTTAAGTCGCATTTCTTCACCCTCTTGTTGTAGAACAGAGCTGTGCGTTGTTGGTAAGCAGCATTCCTAATGGCTGCCTCTTCTCTAACCTCCTCGAGCATGTCCAAATCTAATTTTCTCATCAAGTCACTGACTGGGGAATTGAAATTTAGCACTCTGTGTGTTGGGAGACCCAACTCAGCAGGTTTTACAGCCTCACTTCCAAATGCCAGCATGTATGGTGATTCTCCAGTCGCTGCTCGGGGAGTTGTTCGGTAAGCCCACAATACTGACTGTAGCTCATTAATCCAATTAGCTTTAGCCTCTTCTTCAAACCATTTAGTAGTGTTCTGTTTGTCACCTCAGTCTGCCCATTGCTTTGAGGATGACCTGGTGCTGAATGGGTCTTCAGGATGTTTGATTGTTGACAATAGGTAGCAAACTCCTCGTTATCGAATTGTGTTTCATGGTCTGTGATGAAGGCATGAGTGAGACCATATCGGCAGATGATATTCTTCCAAACAAATTGGTACACCTTCTCGTACGTCATATCAATAAGTGGCTCAGCTTCTACCCACTTAGTAAAATAATCCACTGCAACAACGAGGTACTTAAATCTTCCTCGGGTCGTTGGCAATGGTCCAACCAAATCAATTCCCCACATGGAAAATGGCCAAGGAGAAGTTATGGGTGTCAACAATGCTTGTGGAGTTCTTCAGATGGAGGAAAAACGTTGGCATTTGTCACATTTCTTGGCATATGCTATATAATCAAACCTCATCGTTGGCCAATAATACCCCTGCGTCATCACTCTTTGCAAAAGTGTCCGACCTGCTACATGTGCTCCACAAGACCCTTCATGGATTTCTTCAATCAATTCTTTCACCTCGGAAGGGTGTACACATCTCTGCAAACCCACCATAATTCCTCGTCTATACAAAACACCATTAGTTAGTACATACCGAGCAGCTTTAAACTTCAATTTCTTTACCGCGAGCTTGTCCTCTGGCAATTCTCCCTCTTCAATATATGCCCTGATGGGATCCATCCAAGATGGTCCTAAATCAAGGGTAATAACATTCATCTTCAGGTCTTCATCTATGCTCCGACTTTCCAGTACTTCAATTGGTATTGTTCTTCACATCTCGGTACGAGTAGCTGATGCTAGTCGGGCTAGTGCGTTTGCTTGTGCATTTTCTATTCTGGGTATTCTGATCAACTGAATGGCATCAAATTCTGCCAACAATTCCATCACCTTTTCATGATACTTGACCATCAATTCTCCTTTAACCGCATATGTTCCCATCACCTGATTCACAATTAATTGAGAATCACTGAATACCATCACTTGTTGTGCTTCCATAATCTTTGCTAAATTAAGACCTGCTATCATGGCCTCATACTTAGCCTCATTATTGGAGGTTTTGAATTGAAATCGCAAGGCATATTCTATGTCAATCTCGTCTGGGGTTTTCAAAACAATCCCTGCTCCACAACCTGCTGTGCAAGATGACCCATCTACGTACAATCTCCATGTAGGTAACTCGTCTTCAAATTTCTTATCCAATAGAGTTCCTCGGTGAAATATCTGCTGTTCTCTTCCATCCTCCCCTGTTAATTTTCGCTCCTCGTCGACCATTTCTTCTCACCCTTTTACCAACCGGAGTTGGTCTGGACTTATGTCTGTTGATCCTGTAACATCCACAGGTTGGTCAGTGAGCAACTTTTGCTCCTCGGGGGTATCAGGATATGTAAACTCTGCTATAAAATCTGCTACAGCTTGCCCTTTCAATGATGATCTGGGTTCATACACAATATCATATTCACCGAGTTCTATTGCCCAGTACATCAGTCTCCCTGATTTTTCTAGTTTATGAAGGGCTTATCTCAATGGCATGTTAGTATACACGACGATGGTATGGGCCTGGAAATATGGCCTCATTCTTCTACTTTCCTTAATTAATGCCAATGCTAATTTTTCCAGCTTTGAGTACCTGATCTCTGCACCTCGGAAAGCCTTACTTGTGTAATAAATTGGCTTCTGGACTCCATTCTCCAATCTGATCAATGCCGAGCTGACTGCATGCTCTGATACTGCCAGGTATAAGTACAACTTTTCTCCCGTTATTGGCCTGGACAACAGTGGGGGTGTTCCCAGATATTTCTTCAAGTCTTAAAAGGCTTTTTCACATTCATCGTTCCACTTGAAAGTTTTTCGAAGTGTTTTGAAGAATGGTAGGAATCTATCTGTTGCTCGAGATACAAATCTATTGAGCGCTGCAACTCGTCCTGTAAGACTCTGCACTTCTTTCTTTGTTGTTGGAGATCGCAGCCCTAAAAGAGCTTTGATCTTTTTTGGATTCGCCTCAATGCCTCTTTGGTTGACGATGTACCCGAGGAACATTCCTTCTCGTACTCCAAATGTGCACTTCGTTGGATTGAGCTTCATTTGGTATTTATCCAGTTGATCAAAAGTCTGACTTAAATCAACTAGATGATCAACAGCTTTCTTACTTTTTGTCAGCATATCATCGACATAGACTTCCATATTGCAACTGATTTGTTCAGCAAAAACTTTGTTCATCAGTCGCTGGTATGTCGCTCCTGCATTTTTCAAACCAAAAGGCATAACATTATAACAATAAGTACCCCTAGGGGTAATAAAAGAAGTACTTTCCCTGTCTTCAGGTTTCATTTTGATCTGATTATAACCAGAGTAAGCATCCATGAAGCTGAGCAGCTCGTGCCCCGAGGTAGCATCCACTAACTGATCAATTCTGGGTAATGGAAAATGATCCTTTGGGCAGGCCTTGTTGAGATCAGTGAAATCAACACACATTCTCCATTTATTGTTTTTCTTCTTTACCATCACCACATTTGCCAACCAGTCCGGGTACTTCACATCTTCAATGAATTGAGCTTTCTGGAGCTTGTCGACCTCCTCTTGAATAGCTTGATTCTTCTCGGGGCTAAATACCCTTCTTCTCTGCTTTACAGGCTTGATCTCCTTATTCACATTGAGCTCGTGACATAAGAAGTTTGGATCTATTCCTGGCATGTCCTCATGACTCCATGCAAAAGTTTTCTTCCTGTTTCTCAAGAAAATTATCAACTCCTGTTTTATTGAAGCATCCAACGTTGAACCTATCTGGGTTACTCGTTCAGGGTGCTCGTCGTCTAGAATAACATTTTCTGTAGATTCCACCACCTGTCCTTTTACAAGTTGGAATTCATCTCTGGGATCGAGAGTTTCAATCTCTGTATCTTCTTCCACCTGGTAGGTAGTAGTCTTTTTCCTTGATTCCTCAAGCTCCTCTTGCTCGGAAGATGAATAATAGCATTCCCGAGCTACTTTTTGATCACCTTTCACAACTCCTACTCCAAAGTTTGTTGGGAATTTTAAGCATTGATGAACTGTGGATGGAACTGCTTCAAACTTCTTCAAACCAACCATTCCCATGATGATGTTGTAGGCCGACTGCACATTCTTATCCATCACAAAGAAGCGTATTCTTTCTGTTCGACAAGCAGGCCAGGTTCCAATGAATATGTCCAACTTGATCGTCCCAATTGGAAAAACTTTCTCGCCAGCAAAACCCAGGAGGGGTCTGTGATACGGTTCCAATTGAGATAATTTCAGATTCAAGCTGTCAAAGCATGAATAGTACATGATGTCTGCCGAACTTCCATTGTCTACCAACACCCTTGAAATCACCACTTCCTTCATCCTCATTTTGATCACCAGAGGATCATCGTGAGGATAAAGAACACCTGCCAGGTCGTTTTTTGAAAAGCCAATGACCAGCTTCTCTTTGTTTACCTTCCTCGGACGATCGTCCTCAGCCAGATTTATTCGCTGAATATATGAACAAGCTTGAGCCTCTCCAAGGTAAGCCTTTCTCTCTGCAGTAAGGTCTCCTCCTCCTGCATCTCCTCCTGTAATGACATTACAATCAAATGACCCAAAATGTATAGAAAATACCTCTCGTTCTGGCTGTCTGGGTTTCTTGGGAAGGTCGGGGTCATCATCTGGATCATCTTCATGGTTTCTCTTCTTTTTCTCCTCTGCCCGACGAGGAGATCTAGACCTCTCTCTAGCTCGGTCGTTATCTTTCCTTTCACCTCCCCGATCAACATATTTTGCTAGCTTTCCTCTTCGGATGAGTGTTTCAATCTCGTTCTGAAGAGCTATGCAATTTTTGGTCATGTGACCATGATCTTTATGAAATTCGCAATATTTATCCCTACTCCTCGAATCAGGGTCTAACCTCAGTTTCTTTGGCCATTTTACCTCCTCGTTGTTCTTGATTTCTTCCAAAACATGATTAATACCCATTTTCAAAGGAGTATAATTATCATACTTCTTCATGACTTCCCATTTATTCTTGGAATGTTTATCTCCACCATTGCTTTTATGTTCTTTCTTCTTAGATTTGTCAACTTCCACCTTGGTTTCTTTATCCATATTCTTCTTTGCAGCCATAACCTCCTCGGCATTCATGATTTTGGCCGCTTTTGCCATCAACTCTGACATAGTTGTAGGTGGATCTTTGGCCAAAGTGTAATACAACTTGTTAGGCAACAACCCACTCATCAAGGCAGTGATTGCTGTCTTTTCTTCATAATCTATGACTTCTAGCTTCTCGTTATTGAAACGAGTTATGTAATCTCTAGTACTCTCACCAGATTTTTGTCTAACACTTAACAAGTGTGCTACTCGTTTTACTGGCTTTGCTCCAAAACAGAAATTGCCAATAAACAACTCGGCCAACTGAAAGAAAGTTAAAATCTTACCCCGAGGAAGATTGTTGTACCATATCTGGGCAGATCCAGTAAGAGTTCCTGAGAATGCTCTGCATCTCATCTCGTCGGGGACAACATAGATGTCAACAACAGCTTGATATTGTTCTATGTGAAGAACAGGATCTGTCTTCCCATCATATTTGGGAGTTACCACGGGTGCTTTAAATTTCGATGGTGTAGGAAAATCCACAATGGCCTGTACAAAAGGTGTTCCTCGAACAAAAGTTCGTTGTAGGGGGTTCTTTGCCTTAGCCATTTCTCCCAATCTATCCTCCAACTGCTGAATGGAACCTTTCCATGCATCATTTCCTTCATCGAGCTTGTTAGTTCGAACAATAGATCATTTTTAAGTAGCCTCCTGAGATTTATCTTGACGAGCAACTGGTCGTGATTGTGCTGATCCTTCTCTTAGATCTGATGGTTGTCGAAAACTCCTCGACATGGCCTTAGGTGGACTCCTATTCCTCCTAGGGCCTAATCGACTGAAAGGAGACACCCTACTCAATCTTTCTAAAGCACTGGGTCTTTCTGGAGAGAGGGTGATATGTTGATCAGTATCTGTAGCCCTTATTGACGAAGTTCACCCAGGTTGATAAGAGAAATCATCAGACTCCTCATTACGATATGACTCAGTACGCCTGGATCGTGAAGAAAGTAAATAGGTTTGCCTCTGACCACTTTGCTGTCCTGAACGTGCAGGTGCACCGCCATGAAGGGTTTGTATGAGTAGCCTCATTGTTTCTTGCATGGCGGTTTGTCCTTGAGCCAGATTCGTCATAATCCCGGCTAGATCTGGAGGTGCAGAGGGATTCAGAGGATTTCCAGTATTTCCAGCGTTTCGATTGTTAGATTCTGGATTATCCGCCATTGATGATGAATGATTTTTGGTGAAAAACGATAGTAACAATTGTTCCCACAGACGGCGCCAATCTGTTGATGTAAAAAATTAGATCGCTCTAATTATTCAATCACAGATAAATAAAATGAGACAAAGATTTTTAAAGTGGTTCAGCCTTATATGAATGGCCTACGTCCACTGTTATGTTATTGCTGAGTGTTTGGGAATTCTCGATTACAAGTTCTATCAAGAAATTCCGGTCCCTTTGAATGAGGGTGGTACAAGGTATTTATAGCCCTTAGGCTGTACATGAAAGGGTTGATACGTTAAATGATATACATATGAAAGGGTAATACATTTAATGCAGCGTGTGCTTCAAGATGATAAACATTCAATGAATAGTTGAACTGTTGATTATCTGGCAATTAATGCTACGTCCGAGATGCAGCTCGGACTGCCTTAGTTGCTCGTTGCTCAGGAGTTCCTCGGAGCGCTGGAGTACCTCGGAGTGCTAAAGTTACTCTTTGTATCCTCGTTGCTCAGAGAGGACATGAGTTGGTCGGGGAAATGAACTTCCTCGTTGCTATTGTGCCACGTAGATTGACACGTGTCTTCGTATTATTCGTCCATATCAGCATATTAATTTTGGTATCAACAAGCAGTTTCGTAACAGCTCAAAAATGCAGGTCTTCTTATGAAAAACGGAGTTGGAGATTCCTATTTATGAAAAAACTTAAGTCGGTGGGTCGCTAGAACAAGATAGCTAAGTCGTTCGAACGAAAAGGCATTGTCGTTTGAATGACCTATTAAAAGAGATTTCAAGCGGGCTTGTAGATAATTTCGATACAAAAGTGTGGCCGCCAGTTTTGTATTTTTCTGTTTTTTTATGAATTAGTTATGATTTTTATACGAAAAGGTGTCCGGGAACAAAAACTTTAGAAAAATATTTGATAAAAATATCCCAACACTTTAAGTGAAATGCTAAGGAATTAAAACTCAACCTTACCAAACTTAACCTTGCGGAGGCTTGAATGTTGAAGATCTTGATATTCGGATCCGTCTTTGATGCTTGAATGTTCTTGAATGCTCTTCGACGGTGTAGATGTATACGACATACTAAATTGATAACGAACTTATAGATTAATGTCCTTACAATCAAATTATTTTATCTTCTTATCTCATGGACCTTATCTTACTTCTCAATATTTCTTTCATATTTAGTTACTATCATGATTTAAATGGGTTATTTTTTCCCCGAACTTTTGGTATTAATAATATGCACATTAGGGATTCCGTGGAGGTTTTGGACATTTATCAGAGTTTTAAGTTGATGCAAGGTCTCTTGATAAAAAAATCCTAGATCGAATTTCGGTATTGCACGGTGCACTTTGGAGGCTTAATTATTTGTTCCATTCGTTAACACAATTTTTTTGGCTCAAATGTAATGGTTGGACTGGTTAATGGAAAATAAGGCTTCGGTCTCTAGTAATGGGGTTGAAGATTAGTAAGAGAAAAATGGTGGAGGGTGTAACTTCTAGCCCAGAAAGCAATTAAAGACGGTGTGATAGTCACCCATAAGGACAATAACATACGGTTTTATTTACACCCAAAAGAACATTTATTGTTTATATCCAAAGATAATGAGTAGTGTTAATAATGGAGGTATTTGAGACACTTTTGGTTCTCTATTTGAACTAGGATAATCGTTGCTCAGGAAGTACCTCACGATGATAGTAGTATTATGTATGACTCTTGGGTATAAACTATATCTAAAAGTGGTGAATTCCAATGTCAACGATGCTTGACTGTAGGGGATTTCATGTTTATATACACGGTATTGTTTTTTTTTGTTAATGTATTCTAGTTTGGCCTCGACATTTCATTAGGAATACGGTTTACATGTATATAAGTCCTCTTGTTTAAATCCGATGAACAGAGTGTACGTTTCTCGAAATACGATAGTGAGAGGAAACATTTCTCTAAAGGAGTTTTATTAAGGTCCCTTTTTGGAATCGATGAGTATAGTCAATTAAGTTCAATAATATGTATGCATTGGCATGTGTGTTCAGTATGAGAAGATGACCAAGAAGAGAAATATGTAACGGGGTACGGTTACATGTAGTAGGTAAATGGGAAGACCAATATGTAATGTATATACATACAACAAATGGGAAATTTCATATTGAAGACTGTGTGAATTCAATCCAAGGGGGAGATTATTAGATATTGTCTTGAATTAAAAGACAGTGAGAAAGTAGGAGCTTCCACGAGACACTTATATCTTAGGCCAAACATAGAATATCATTTTTAACAAATTTTATCTTAATTTAATTTAGTGTGCATGCAACATTGAGTCCGATTTAAATCTGCAAAACCAGGTAAACAAATGAACCCAAACAGAAGAAGATTAAGGAAAAATTATTTCTGAGAAAAACTTTTATTTCATCACTATAGAGAGTTAGAAAGATTCAACTAATTATAGACTACTTAGAACACCACTAAGTATAATGCGAGGGACTTCGAGTGTCCAACAAATATGGAACAGTCCAACACCGTCCCTAGGAAGCACCTCTTTCATTGGTATCCATCGGTCAGCCTCAGGAATCTTCAATTACTATCTTCTTCAGCAGTAGATCCTTGACTCCACAATTCAGCAGTAGATAAAATCTCTATAAATGTTTTTGAACTTGGAATATATTCTTATTGATTTGGAAAATTGATCCTTAAAGATCCAAGGGGTTTGGATAAAAAAAAATAATAAAGTTTGATCATAAAATGAACTCTAAAAAGATTTGGGGAAACGTTTAATCCCACTCTATTTGAATAGAAAGTTATTGCAAAGAGATAGGCATTAAAGATTTAGATAAGATTTGATTAAAAAATAAAAACTCGTGTACTCATTCGAATGACTTGATATCTCGTCTAAACAACGTACCCTATCTCGTTTGATCGTGTTTCTAACAAAACTTCATAAGACTTATTAGAGCATGCTAAGAAGGCATCACTTTAGATCTCATTCTATCGTGAAAGAATTATTCTAATGACATACCTAATATTATTTGAACCTCATCCAATGAAACTTCGAACGACATTCTAGAACATACCAAAAGGTTCCATTCTAGATTTCGTTCGAATGAAGGAACCTCGTTCAAACAAGTTAACACTATGTAACTCGTTCGAATGACCTATCAAACTCGTTATAATAAGTTAACGAGTTTTAAAAAAAACATTTTGAATACTTTTAAATGCAAACTCTCTTATTAAATAACCCCTAGTTATTTAAAGTCTTTACCAAACCACCTCATAACTCTTTTGAATGTTGTTGAGACGAACGATCTTCAATCTTCCAAAAGTCATCAACTTCTCCTATTTGAATACGTGGAAGGAGTCATGAAGGCGCATTGGGGTATAATGGGATAAGCCAAAATATAAATAAAATGAGCAGTTATAAAACTTGCTCTTACAAATCTCTCTCTTTGGCTATTTCGGTACAAAAAGCAAACCGAAGCCAAATTGATTCAGATGATTAATACAACCAATTCCCTCCCAAGTTAAAAACGAAAATGAATAAATGTATGAGTCTTTAAATGAAAGATATTCATCTTGTGTGATCCATGAAATCATCATCAAGGTGGAAGGGACCTACACACATTTGACAAAATAAATACCGTAACATGTACTATTTTAACAAAAATAAGTAAACTCCCCGTCAATTTGTTCATCACCTTTTTATCCGTAATATACAAGGGGTTGGAAACTAAACATGAAATCATTAGAATTACTTGAAGAATCAAAGAAATTACCACAACGATAATCATTAAAGCACAAGTGATAAAATTTCAAAAGCTATACCAACTATATTTGCAATTTTTTATTTTTTTCAAGTATAAAAACCAACATATGCATAAAAACGGATGAATTTTTTTATATTTTTCAAGTATAAAATACATAACACCACAAAATAACACTAAAATATCCAAATGGTGAAAGTCGAATGTAATTGTGTGAACATTTTTCATAGGTAAATCAATCAAGGCATTCATAACATAGGTGCACGAAGTCATGTGATACTTGTAGAGAAAGAACTCAATTTAAACCTTAGGTGTAAAAATGTTGAACTTAAATGAAATTAACTCGACTTATGCAATATGCCATGAATTTAAATGATTCTCAAATTTATTACGCCAAACTATTTAATTCTTTTTAATAGACTCCGTTGTGAAAACTCCTTGATCTTCTACTTTATAACACCCTCAAAATATCTCATATATATGAATTTAAGCTCAAATATTTTTGAAGATATCATAATGCTCATATCTAGCGAATCCTCAATGAATATAAAATAAATGGCCTTAACACTTCTGTTTTTGTGTGTCATTAATCTTTTTATGCTCCATTTGCAAATGGTGGATTAATGCAAAGATAATTTTTCTCTTTCATAGCCCCTTTCCATTGCTTAATATATAACAATTTTTCGGGAAACGAAATCTGGGCAATGATTCTTATAAGCACAACTTATTTTTTTTATATTTGGTTCGTTATTAAGAACGATTGAGATGATAAAACTGCATTCGACATATGATAAGTAAGCACAATGTTCAAAAAGTTCATGCACGTGTGGACTAAAGGTGATAAAGAGTCTAGCATGAAGAAAAAAAACATCAATGATCAATGAAATGTTGTCCACACATTATTAAGTACACTAATGAAACAAAGCCATATCTCAAAACACTATGAAACACTCACATGAATGGATCGAATGTAGTGGTGATCCGAACATCTTGAATATACATAAATATATGGAGAAAAATGAAAATGCAAAATCGTTTTGTCTTTTTCAAAAAAAATTATCGAAAAAAAATCTTTTTGGATTTTTTAAAAAATTATCAAAAAGAAATATGTATATAAATATATAGAGATACAATCTAGTAATATGAAAAAAAGATACGAACATGATAATCATCCTATACTAGATAATATATTCGAACTCAATCAACGAAGCAAATACCCAAAGACTTCTTAGGATTCTCGAATCTAAGAGCATCTAAAGGTTTTGTAAAATATCGGCTAATTGACATTTAGTGCCCAAAACGCTCAAGGGCATGACCTTCTCCTCAACTACATCGCGAATGAAATATTCTTGTATCCTAATGTGCTTTGTGAGGGAACGAATGACCAGATTACGAGATATATGAATTGCACTTGTATTATCACATGAAATAGTCATTGTGCCTTGGGAAATCCCATAATCTTGCAACATTTACTTCATCCATAAAATTTGCGTGCAATAACTCCCGAAGAATACTCGTCCTCTGCTGTGGACAAAGATATGGAGTTTTCTTCTCACTCAACTAAGAGATAAGAGAACTCCCAAGTTAAAAGCACCCACCTGAGGTGTTCCTACAACCGTTAACATTCCCGACCCAATTGGCATCCGAATAGGTGGACAAGAGGTCATCGGTATAAAAGGAATACCAAATACCATAAAAAATAGTTCCACTCACGTATTTGATTATATGTTTAAGTGCAATCAAGTGAAACTCTTTCGGGTATGCTTGGTATCACACACAAACTCCAACATTAAAGGCAATTTCGGGATGACTAGCGATCAAGGAAGGTAGACTACCTATCATACTCCTATATAGGGTTTTCTCTATGTCCTTACCTAAAGTGTCTTTGCTAAGCTTAGTCAATGTACTCATAGGGGTGCGTGAATGCTTAGCGGAGTTTAAACCAAACTTCTTCACTAGGTCCCTAGCATATTAGGATTGAGATATGAATGTTCCATCCTCAAGTTGATGCACTTGGAGACCTATGAATAATGTAATCTAACCAACAATATTCATATCAAACTCATTTTTCATATTTTTCTCAAATATGTGAGCATATCGGGAGCACGTGGATCCAAATTTTATTTAGTCCATATAGACTTGGGCAACTAATATCACACCAATCTCTCTCCTCACAAACAACGTCTTATCCACTCCCCCTTTCTTAAAGTCGCGAGCTAAGAGATAGTTAGTGAGCATCGCCTACCAAGCACGGGGTGCTATCTTTAAACCATACAGGGCCTTCTTAAGATAATAGATGTGTCCCAAGTGCTTTAGGTCTTCTAACCCTTTGGTTTTTCCACATACACTTCTTGCTATAGAATGAGGTTAAGGAAGGCACTCCTAACATCCATTTGATATAACTTAAAGTGTAAATGACATTATATGGTGAGTAGTAAGTGGATGGACTCAAGCCTAGAAATGAGAGTGAATGTCTCATCAAAGTATACATACTCAATTTGTGTATATCCTTGAGTGACTAACCTAGCCTTATTGCAAACTATGGTACCATTATTATCCATTTTATTCTTGTAAATCCACTTGGTACCAATTACATTAGTCTCACTAGGTTGGGGGACTAACTCCCAGACATCGTTCATGTGAAACTGAAACAAATTTTCTTGCATAGTAGAAATCTAATGCTCATCCTTGAATGATTTATTCCCATTGTTGGTCTCGACTAAGGAGGTGTTGCAAAAGTAGCTTACCACAATCTCAATTTGAGTGCGAGTCTTGACATATAGTGTCGAATCACCAAGTATAGAGGAAGGGTCATGACTCTTTCAAACCCAAGATGGTGGACCCTTTAAATCAAGAGTGGGGTCCTCCAAGGTAGTAGAGGAATGATAGGTTCATCACCAGGGGGTGCATCATCCTCACAGTGGGGGCTAGAATCAATAGACCGCAGTGGCTCATCGCCTCTAATCGTGACATATATTGACTCCATAACCTTAGAGATTGTAAGGTTAAATACCCTATAAGCCCTAATTGATGATGAATAACGTAAAATTATCCCCACATCACTCTGGGAGTTAAACTTTCCTAAGTGCTCTTTATCTCTCAAGATGTAGCAAGTACTCCTAAAGACACGAGAATACAATAAGTTGGATTTTTCCCCTGTCCATAACTCATCATATGGCGTGTGTAACATGTGTGGAAAAAGAAATATATAATTCACCGTATGGAATGCGGTATTAACCGCCTCTACAGAAAAACATCTAGGTATATTTCTCCCAAACAATATGGATCTAGCCATCTGTCAACTATCCCATTTTGTTGAGGAGTACGAACGGTCGAAAAATCTTTTTTGATGCCCACTCCATCATAATAGCTACCCACTCCGGCTTTTTTAAATTTAGTGTCGTTTTACTACGCATCCGAATAATAGTGACACCGTGTTGGTTTTGTAGGACACAACGTTTAGTTGTAAGGAACTCAATCGCATCGAACTTTTCTCCAAAAAAACCTCAAAATAGAGTATCTAAAAAAGTCATCGACCATCTTGAGAATGTATCTCTTACCACGTATGCTCTTCGATCGAGTAGGGCCCATTTGATCCATATATATCAACTCTAACACCCGAGAAGTGGTAATGGTATTCAACTTTCGATGGGGACTCCGAATATATTTTCCTTGTTGGCAAGGACCATAAAAGAAGGAAGTTGGTTTCCCAAGCGATCCACAAACTAGGTCTTTTTTTAACTAATCTCTTAATGTATCGAAAGTTCACATAACCTTATCGTTGATGCCAAAGGTCCAGAGAGGAGACTGTATCATTATTGTACATAAAGGAGGACTTGGAAATGATCTCATAACAATTATCGTCGGTACTCACTCCTTGTAGTAATTGTTCTCTAGATTGATTAGATATGTTACCTCGGAGGGTCGAAATTTATTACAAGGTTTGTGTCACAAAGTTAGCCTATGCTAGTCAAGTTTCATTTCAACCCTTTGACATATAACACATTTTCTAATTTAGTAAATTCGGGTATCTCAATGCAACCTCATCATAAAATACTAAACCTACTCCCATATCCAAATGTGACTTTTCCTTCCTTATGATCCTCAATATCGGTAAAATGTGACTTTTCACCAGTCTTGTGCCTAAAGCACCCACTATCAAAATACCATTGGGAAGTATTTTGAACCTTAAGAGCAATTTGAACAATAAGGGATTTATCACCTTGCTTAGGTACTCAAGTGGAGGTTTTCCCCATATTTTTGTTGGCTCTAGTCATAGCATTAGAAGCATTCTCAAAAGGCATATACATACTTTGGAATTCTTTTATTAATCTTTGATAAGTGGTGACTAGGAACTCAACTTTCCCTTTAATAATAGCAAAGTCACTATAGTGGTGCGCAAGAGTATGTGTACGTTTAGTTCTCCCTAACTTGTAGAAAAATTCTCTAAGGTGACCTCTCCTTTTGTAATAGGTGCAAAAATAGGCTTGTTTGGGTCTACCTTAGTTCGCTTGTTTAGGTTGAACTTTCTTTAGTAGTTTAGGTCGAGGCCCATAAGGATCTACCATAAATTTAGGAACCAGTTTCGGTGCGACATGGGTAGTGGATGCACCATCATAACCTATTCCTTGGTTCTCCTTAAAACCTCAAATGGGACTGATGAACATCTTTCCTACATTCTTCAATGTATCCTCTATAGTGATCTTAACTTCCCGGTCACGTTCGAGATCTTTATTGAGTTGGGATACAAGGGATTCAAGTTTCTAATGAGTCTCCAATGAAGCTGGAAGATCTCTCATAAGACTAGCCACTTTGTTAGTCAAGTCACCATTTTCCATCTCCATTAAATACACCATCTCTCTCCCAAAGGACTCACTTTCTCTTTCTCTCTCTTTTAACTATTTCAACTCCTTCACTAAACCTAAAACCCTAAGCGCTAAAATTTTAGTTTTTTCTTGTTAAATGACTCAATGTAAGCACGTGAAGGTCACCCTCTCCCTCACTCAAAATTTTATATCCCTCACTCTCCAGGAATGACTAAACTCACTATCGAGGTTATTATGTTTACCAACTTCCTCATCGGCATGAGGTGTACTCGAGGTACCAACACGATTGGTTTTGAACGCGGTGAAGTTATGTCCATGCGATGATTCGATGTTAGTTGAAATACTCGTATCTTAAGCCAAACACACACAATCACTTTTTAGAAAATTTTAACTTGATTTAATTTAGTGTTCATGCAAAATTGAATCCAAATTATTTATTCCAAATTATAGAAACAAACCAACCTAAACAGAAGATGATTAAGGAAAAATCCTTTTGTGGCAAAACCTATATTTTAGCACGGTAGAGAGTTTGACAGACTTAATGATTTGTAGACTGCTTAGAGATCCACCATGTATAATGTGGGGTCTTCAAGTCTCCAACATATACGACACGATACAACATTATCCATAGGAAGCAACACTTCCCTCAGTATTTGTCGGTCAACCTCAAGAATCTTCATTTCCAATCTTCTTCAGTAGTAGAGCCTTGACCCCATAATTGTAAATAAAATCTTCTCAAGGGTTTTTCAACATAGAATGTATTCTTCTTGATTTGGAAAAGTGATCCTTAAAGATCTAAGGGGTTTGTATAAAAAAATAGGATTTGATCGCAAAAAGAACTCTAAAAGGCTTGGGGAAAAGCCTAATATCGTATCTCTATTTATAGGGAAAGTTACTGAAAAGAGATAGGCATGAGAGATTTAGGTAAGATTTAAGGGAAAAAAACTCGTGTACTAATTCAAACGACCTGGTACCTCGTTTGAATGACGTACCCTATCTCGTTCGATTGCATTTTCAATTAAACTTCGAATGACATTCCAGAGCATGTCAAAAAGTCGTCACTTCAGATCTCGGATGAAAGAGAAAAACTCGTTCTAATTACATACCCAATCTCGTTTGAACGACATCCAATGAGACTTAGAATGATATTTCAGAACTAACCAAAAGGCGACTTTCTAGATTTCATTCGAACGATTTACCGAGTTTTCAAAAAAACTTTTTTTAAAATCATTTTAAACATTATGAATACTTATAAATGCAAACTCTTTGAATAAATAATGCCTGGATATTTAAAGTCTTTACCAAACCACCACATAACTCTTCTGAATGTTGTTGAGATGAACGATTTTCAATCTTCCAAAAGTAATAAACTTCTCCTCTTTGAAAATGTGGAAGTAGTCATAAAGGTGCAGAGGGGGTGTAAATGGATAAGCCAAAATAAAAATAAAATGAGCAAATATAAAACTTGCTCTTATAGACAAAACAAGAAAAATGTAGTACTTCATGTCCAAGTTTACTTAATATTCAATTTTACCCCTTTGGCCTTATAAAAGGAAGGGTGGCTAACGAGGTTTACATTACCCAAAATATGTGGGATCTGAGGTTAATATAATAAGTATTTGGGATTGAGAGGTGAAGTATTTTCTCTATCACCCATAGGTATTACTCAATTGTAGAAAAGTTTTGAGTGTTTGAGTGTTTCATACACTGATTGTACTTTATATTTATTATGTATGGGGTTTCTCATCGGGTTACATATAGCTCGTAATACATTGGGTTTGGTACATGGGAAACAATGGTAAGTACAGAAAGAGGGAGTTCTTAAGGTAAAACCTTGGTACACATGGGTGAGAGAGTGTGTATAGGGTCGGAGAGTACACGGTATGAAATTATCCTTGGGAAATTATTTATTTTACATTGTAACCTCTCTCATGTATAGCAAAACCGATCTTTCAATTTTTGTAGCCAATTTGGTGAACCACTCAATTCTTGTTGTTCCAAAATTATTTTATCTTCTTCTCTCATAGACCTTAGCTTACATATAAATGTTATTGTCATCATTAATTACTATCATGATTTTAATGGGTTAATTTTAGCACGAAATTTTGGTATCAATAAAATGCACGTTATGGATTCCATAGTGGTTTGGGGCGATATCGTAAAACATTGGTATCACAACTTCACATTGATACAAGCATGATTGATATACAAACATCATATCGAATTTGGTATCTCAATGTGCATTTTAGAGCCTTGGATTGTTTGTTCCATTTATTAACATGACATGTTAGCTCTTTGGTAATGGTTGGACTGGTCCTATGTCAATCAAGGTGTTGTTCTCTAGGAATGGGAGTGAATATTGGCAAGAGAAAAAGTGTGGAGGGTGTGAATGTGGCTTGTCACTCACAAGGACTATTAGATACAAATTTATTTACACCCGGGAGCATATTGATAATTATGAATTAGTTATATATATATATCCAAGGACAATGATCATTGTTAACGATGGAGGAAAATGAGTCATTTCTTGGTTTCGAGTTCGAACGAGGATAGTGGTGGCTTTGGATGTACCTCACGAAGGTAAAAATATAATACATGACTTTTGGGGATATACTCATAATATCTGAAAGTGATGAATTCGAATGATAATAGTATTTGGTTGTAGGGTGAGTTCATATTTTTCCACACAATGTTGTATATATTTTTTGTAAGGTGTTGATGTCGTTAATTTAATATCGACGGTATATTGGGAACAAGGAACACAAGTACGATATGACTTTTTAATGCTATTGTTTTTAAACAATGAGCGGTGTGTGTGTTTCTCAACATTCGATGGAGAGAGTAAATCTTTATAAACAAATGGTTTTGATGGAGGTTCTTGGAGACGATGAGTGTTGATGTAAAAAATTTAATCACTCTAATTATTCAATCACAGATAAATAAATGAGACAAAGAATTTTAAAGTGGTTCAGCCTTATAAGAATGGCCTACGTCCACTGTTATGTTATTGCTGAGTGTTTGGGAATTCTCGATTACAAGTTCTATCAAGAAATTCCGGTCCCCTTGAATGAGGGTGATACAATGTATTTATAGCCTTGAGGCTATCATCTGAAAGGGTGATACATTAAATGATATACATATGAAAGGGTAATACATTTAATGCCCTTTAAGCGTGCGTGTCTAAATGATAAGCATTCAATGAATAGTTGAACTGTTGATCATCTGGTAATTAATGTTGTGGTCGAGATGCAGCTCGGACCGCTTTAGTTGCTCGTCGTTCAGGAGTTCCTCAGAGAGTTGGAGTTCCTCAGAGTACGCTTATTTCTCGGAGTACACTTGTTGCTCGGAATGAATATGACTTGGTCAGGGAAATAAAATTCCTCGTTGCTATTGTGCCACGTAGATCGACACGTGTCTTCTTATTATTCGTCTATATCTGTATACTAATTTTGGTATCAACAGAAGCCCCCAATGTTTCATATTTCGAACTTTGAGGAATATGGAACATTCTTTCTCAGTATATGGCAATATTAAATAACCTTCCTTGCTTTTAGGAGCATTTTCTCCGTATTCGAATTCGCAGAATCCGCCTTTTTTGAATTTTTATAAGCGCTTCGATCTTCGTGCACTTTTTGTCCTTTTAGCCACCGGTAGCGTAATAGTTTCCTTTTTGTAATCATTTCTTTCGCCGTTTCCCAAGGCAAAGTATTTAAACCTCATAGACAATCCCACCGTCTTCTACCTTTTCCAATTTCTACTTTCGAGTTTTCCATAGTCTTTCTCTCTCTTGTGCGTTCATACTTTTCTTCGTTCATTGTCAACAGATCTCCCTTTTTCTTGTAAGATCTTCTTTCTTCTTCTTCATTTCTTTTATTCACCATGGATTATGTTATTGAATCTCTTGAGAAATTCCGTTTTTGATTTTTCTATTCCATCTTGGGTAACTCTGGAGGATCTTTCTGAGCCTTCAAATTATTTTCGTTTGGCTGAGGGACATTGGTTCCCCAGCCTCTTTATTGCTGAATGTGGATTTTCTTTTCCACCAAACCCTTTGTGCTTAGAGTTCTGTCATTATTTCGATGTTGTTCCTGCAAAAATAGCCCCCAACACATGGAGAATAGTTAAAGGGGTGTATAGGTTAAATCAAACTCATGGAACCCGTATAGGAATTCCTGAGATTATGTACTGTTATAGATGGGCTATTCTAGATAATGTTTATTATTTAAAAACTAAATTTTTGAATAGGGCTTTAGTAGTCAACCTCCCTGATGCTAATAGGGATTATTTTGAACATGGGGTAGTTATCAAAAATTGGCAACATGCCCCTTTGGTTGGAGATGAAGTATATGAAGGTCCCAGATGCCCTCCATATGGCAATGGGATAGGTTATTTCCATTTTATTTTTGAAATTATGATTTCATTGTGTTTGAATAAATGTGTGATTGACATTTCAATATGTATTTTTTTGCAGTTGACAGCAAAAGAAAGACTCCAAAAGAAACAGAAGTTAATATTAAGCATTTGAAACATATCTGGAGTTTGCATCAGAAAGTTGCAGACGAGCACATCAGGTTTGCTTCATACTTGTTGCAGTATAGGAGCTATACATCATCCTTTACTGCTCGTCCTGTGGTTAGCACTAGTGAACCAGTGCCAGTTCCCGAGGATTCTTCACCAGACTCTCATATTCCCTTGAGTCAGAAAATGGGCAAAAGAAGAGTTCCTGCTATTTTCGAGGAGACTACCTCTGCTGGAGATGGAAAAAGAAACAAGAATGACGTCCTAAAGGGGACAAAGAAAGTAGATGCTGCCCCTTCTGTTGCTCCTCAGAAGGCTGCCGAGAAGCCCTCAGTGGCTTCGAGCAAGAAGGATGCACCTGTGGAAGTGATCCCCATCTCCCCAACCAAAAGCTCTTCTTTGGTTGAAACTGTTGAAGTGCCACCGAGGAGACTGAAGAAATCCTCCTCGGTCAGTTTTTCTGAAACCATTCCCCAGCTCCAAACTAGTGGAGCTGGTGTTCCAACCATTATTCCCCCGAATTCTGCAATGAGCTCGGTAAAGACTTGGACCATTCCTAAAGTCCAAGGAATTGAGGAGAATATGTCTAGGGATATGCTTACATCCCTGGATACTCGTCACATTGCTTCAGTAAGTTTCTCCTATTCTGAATTTTCTTTCTTTCCATCAATACATGTATCTCTGCGATGACTTATCATCATCTTCTTTTTCAGCTGGTGAGTTGTTTTAACACCATTGTGAAGAAGGATGAAGCATTCAAGGCTTCTAGCTCCTCGTCTGGAGTGGAGGATGCTTTTCTGGGTTTGGCTCAGTCTTTGAAGGAGTCCCACCAACATTATGACGAGGATAAGGCTGGGTGGGAGAAGAAGTTGGTTGCAGTTGAGGCAGAGAAGGTGCAACTCGTTGAAGTTTCCAAGGGTTTGGAAAATAAAGTGAAAGATTTGGAAAAAGAGAACAAGAAGTATGCCGAGAAGCTCATGAGCTTTGGGGGGCTTGAAAATAAGTTTAAATTGGCTGAGGAAGAGCTAACCCTTCTGCGAGAAGCAAATCGCCAGAAGGAGGAGGTGGAAGCTAAGTTGAAGGCCACCGAGGATCTTCTATCCGAGAAGCTCTCCTCGGAGAAAATAAAAAGAAAGGTGGTGCTGAAAAAATCTTTTCGTTCTAGTTGGGATAAAGGGAGGAACAGGGGGTAGCAGCAATGATGTCCCAGGTGCAGTACGGGAGTCTTAAATACTTCCGAGATGGTTGGGTTGCTGCCCTGCAAGAATTGAAGGTTAATGAGGATTCAGAACTCTTTTAACAGCATCTCCCTGGTCCTCCCCCAAATATTGAAGATAAAGAAGAGGACGAAGCTGCCTCAGAAGAATCTTCAATGGTAGTGGGTGATACAATCCTTACTCAGCCTGCCGACGAGGAGTTTTCATCTCTGCCTGCTCCTCCTGAACAAGTTCCAGTTTTAGCCGACCAACTCATTGTTCCCACCGAGCAACCGAGCTCCTCATCCCAGCCTCCCGAGAAAGTCTTGGGAGACAAGGAAAAGGTGTGAAGTTGTTCGGTATTCTCTTTCTATTTTTCTTTTTCGTTAAGTGTAACCAAGATCTTTGTAACTCTGCACTATGATCTAATAAAATTTGAGTTCTTTCCATACGATTGTCTCTTTTCTATCTGTACTCTGCCCTGATTTTCTTTTTGATGATTACTTTTTCTTTCTCTGCTAGTTTCTGGCCAGGATGGATTTGCTATCTGCTAATGATACAAAGCTGATGCAGCAATGTCATGAATATTATAAGGCTGGTTACACAGAACTGAGTGCATCAAAAGTTACCGACATCCTTGGTCATGATGCTTCAGAGCAGGCAGTCGAAGCTTATCAGTACCTGAAGGGTTTACTTGACCGAGCTGTGGCCAATAATGTGGCTTACTATGAAATGGTCGAGGATCTTCAATGTACTTTAGAAGATCTTCAGAATCAGTACAAGGAATCAACTGCCCTGTTGCATGAGGGGTATGAGAAGAGGTATCAACATCTTTCTGCCGAGAAGGGCCACAAAAAGATCCTTTCTGGGTATGATGTCAGGGAGAGAACCCTAAGGGGTGAAGTTGAAGCATGTAGACAAATTACCGAGCTGCTGGAGCAAGAGAATAACAATTTGCAGAAAGATCTAGCACAATATAAGTCTGCAGCTTCTTCTTCAACAGCTGTAATCCCAGTGATCGACGAGGGATTTTCATTTTTAGAGGTTGAGAATGCCAAATTAAGGCAAGAGTTGGACACCTTGAGAAGGTTGGGTACCTCTATT
The DNA here is from genome assembly GCA_949130495.1 of Sambucus nigra. Lineage (NCBI taxonomy): Eukaryota > Viridiplantae > Streptophyta > Magnoliopsida > Dipsacales > Adoxaceae > Sambucus > Sambucus nigra. The sequence goes on along the minus strand of OX422213.1, from coordinate 200,998,628 downwards.
GCTATTCGGGGATGAGGAAGGGGTTCTCGTGGACGAGGAAGAGTTGCTCAGGATGTTGTCGAGGAACAAAGTACTCCACCTACTCGGGGTCGATCAAGAACTCTTTGTCGTACTGTTGAAGAAGCTCGTACTCAATCATCATTGGAAAACCAAGCATTTCAATTGATGGCAAAAAATCAAGCTTTATCTGAATTGTCTAAGAAACTTAGAGAATTGGAACTAGAACTCTCTGCAAAGAAATCGGTGTTGGAGACTAATGAACTTTTCATCCAGAGTCTTCACAATAAGCTTGATAGGTTAACATTTCAATTCCATAAACAGCCCAGGGAGTTCTGGATGGCTGGATACAACGAGGCACTATTCCATTTAGATGCTCGTATCCAGAATGCCAATAATGAGGGCTACAAACAAGGCTGGTTGAATGCCTTATGTGTGTTGAAACTTGAACAGGGACATTATTTGTGGGACTACTATGATTTCGGATTGCTCGACTTTCCCATGCCACCGTTCAATTTGGACATGGAATGGATCCCAGCTCGTGCCATTCCTTAGAGCTTAATTGCGAAGTACCTCGGTGACTACAGTTTACATTCTCACTTTGAGGTATCTCGTCCCGAGCATCTTCTAGATCGACCTTCTGTGATGAAAGTTAGGATGCTGAAGGACTTGAACTTCATAAATTCTCCTCAGTCTCTAAATGATCCGCCTGCTGGAGAGGAACCTGTATCGAAAGCTGAGGGGAAAAAACCAATAGAATAGGAATTTCTGATGTAACAGTTAGTATACATATCCATGTAATTATCAATGTAACTTGTAATTTATTTTGAATTTTATGAAAGACTTTCATTTTTATTTGCAAATCTGCATTGCTATTGTCTTGTACTTTGTCAAACACTTTATATTTGTGCTTGCATAACAATATTGTGTGGTTCATCGACCAATTTAATAAGAAGTTACAAGTATTAGTAATGTTGCTCGATCACTTAATAATAAAGTAATGAGTATAAAAATGTTGAAATTTTTTCCAACCAACCAAGGTTGTTAAGTTGTGCTTGTCGACCAACTGCAGTTAGTGGGTTTTTATCCCCGACCAACCATACTTTGTTCAGTTTGGGCTCTTTTCTCCTCGTCGACCAACTACAGTTAGTGGGTTTTTATCCCCGACCAACCATACTTTGTTCAGTTTGGAATATTTTATTCTTCGAGAAACTTTTGTATTTTCTGGAATAATCTTACCTCCCGACCAACATAATTTGGCATTTGAGAGCATATATTGTTTCCTAACCAACCGAGATTGGCATTTTTAGGAGTGTTGTTCTCGCCCTTTTACCAACCGGAGTTGGTCTGAGTTCAAACTATCAGGTCCACTTGCCCTTTTACCAAAATTGGTCTGAGCCAGTGTCAGCCTCCTAACCAAAGGAGTATGGTTTGTTGGCGAGCATCTTCTAGATCGACCTTCTGTGATGAACGTTAGGATGCTGAAGGACTTGAACTTCATAAATTCTCCTCAGTCTCTAAATGATCCGCCTGCTGGCGAGGAACCTATATCAAAAGCTGAGGGGGAAAAACCAATAGAATAGGAATTTCTGATGTAACAGTTAGTATACATATCCATGTAATTATCAATGTAACTTGTAATTTATTTTGAATTTTATGAAAGACTTTCATTTTTATTTGCAAATCTGCATTGCTATTGTCTTGTACTTTGTCAAACACTTTATATTTGTGCTTGCATAACAATATTGTGTGGTTCATCGACCAATTTAATAAGAAGTTACAAGTATTAGTAATGTTGCTCGATCACTTAATAATAAAGTAATGAGTATAAAAATGTTGAAAATTTTTCCAACCAACCAAGGTTGTTAAGTTGTGCTTGTCGACCAACTATAGTTAGTGGGTTTTTATCCCCGACCAACCATACTTGGTTCAGTTTGGGCTCTTTTCTCCTCGTCGACCAACTACAGTTAGTGGGTTTTTATCCCCGACCAACCATACTTGGTTCAGTTTGGAATATTTTATTCTTCGAGAAACTTTTGTATTTTCTGGAATAATCTTACCTCCCGACCAATATAAGTTGGTATTTGAGAGCATATCTTGTTTCCTAACCAACCGAGATTGGCATTTTTAGGAGTGTTGTTCTCGCCCTTTTACCAACCGGAGTTGGTCTGAGTTCAAACTATCATGTCCACTTGCCCTTTTACCAAAATTGGTCTGAGCCAGTGTCAGCCTCCTAACCAAAGGAGTATGGTTTGTTCTCGCTCTTTTACCAACCGGAGTTGGTCTGAGTTTGAACTATCATGTCCACTCGCTCTTTTACCAACCGGAGTTGGTCTGAGCTAGTGTACGCCTCCTAACCAAAGGAGTATATTTGTTCTCGCTCTTTTACCAACCGAAGTTGGTCTGAGTTTGAACTATCATGTCCACTCGTTCTTTTACCAACCGGAGTTGGTCTGAGCTAGTGTACGCCTCCTAACCAAAGGAGTATATTTGTTCTCGCTCTTTTACCAATCGGAGTTGGTATGAGTTTGAACTATCGTGTTGTTTTTACTGCCGAGCAGCGTAGTGTTACACACTAGTATTCCCCGAAAAACTTTCAATAAAAGGATAGAAGATGGCGAAATATCATCGTTTTATTCATATTGATGGAACTCCTTTACATTTTACATCACTGATAATACTTGGGTAGGTGTTCCGCATTCCATGCATTCTTAAATTCCTCTCCTTCTAGAGTTGCTATTCGGTAAGTTCCTGGTCGAACAACTTCTGTAACTCGGTAAGGTCCATGCCAGTTTTCTTCCAACTTATTATGCTTCTAAATGACCTTCTTTAGCACGTAATCTCCTTCTTTTAAGTCGCATTTATTTACCCTCTTGTTATAGAATAGAGCTGTTCGTTGTTGGTAAGCAGCATTCCTAATGGCTGCCTCTTCTCTAACCTCCTCGAGCATATCCAAATCTAATCTTCTCATTAAGTCGCTGACTGGGGAATTTAAATTCAGCACTCTGTGTGTTGGAAGACCCAACTCGGCAGGTATTACGGCCTCACTTCCAAATGCCAGCATATATGGTGATTCTCCAGTTACTGCTCGGGGAGTTGTTCGGTAAGCCCACAATACTGACTGTAGCTCATTAATCCAATTAGCTTTAGCCTCATTTAACCTCTTCTTCAAACCATTTAGTAATGTTCTGTTCGTCACTTCAGTCTGCCCATTGCTTTGAGGATGGCCTGGTGCTGAATGAACCTTCAAAATGTTTGACTGATGACAATAGACGGCAAACTCCTCGTTATCAAATTGTGTTCCATGGTCTGTGATGAAGGCATGAGGGAGACCATATCGGCAGATGATGTTCTTCCAAACGAACTGGTACACCTTCTCGTATGTCATATTAATAAGTGGCTCAGCTTCTACCCACTTAGTAAAATAATCCACTGCGACGACCAGGTACTTGAATCTTCCTCGGGTTGTTGGCAGCGGTCCAACCAAATCCATTCCCCACATGGCAAATGGCCAAGGGGAAGTTATGGGTGTCAACAATGCTTGTGGAGTTCGTCTGATGGAGGAAAAACGTTGGCATTTATCACATCTCTTGGCATAAGCTATACAATCAGCCCTCATCGTTGGCCAGTAGTACCCCTGCGTCGTCACCCTTTGCAAAAGTGTCCGACCTTCTACATGGGCTCCACATGACCCTTAATGTATCTCTTTAATCAATTTTTTCACCTCGGAGGGATGTACACATCTTTGCAAACCTGCCATAATTCCTCGTCTATACAAAACACCATTAGTTAGTACATACCGAGCAGCTTTAAACTTCAATCTCTTGGCAGAGAGCTTATCCTCCGGTAACTCTCCCTCCTCAATATATGCCCTGATGGGATCCATCCAAGATGGTAATAACTCAAGGGTAATAATATTCACCATCAAGTCTTCATCTATGCTTCGACTTTCTAATACTTCAATTGGTATCGTTCTTCGTAGCTCGGTACGAGTAGCTGATGCTAGTCGTGCCAGTGCGTCTGCTCGTGCATTCTCCATTCTTGGTATTCTGATCTGAATGGCATCAAATTCTGCCAACAACTCCATCGCCTTTGCATGATACTTGACCATTAGTTCTCCTTTAAATGCATATGTGCCCATCATCTGATTCACAATTAATTGAGAATCACTGAATACCATCACTTGTTGCGCTTCCATAATCTTTGCTAAATTAAGACCTGCTATCATGGCCTCATACTCAGCCTCATTATTGGAGGCTTTGAATTGGAATCGCAGGGCATATTCCATGTCAATCTCGTCTGGGGTGTTCCAAACAATCCCTGCTCCACAGCCTGTTATGCAAGATGACCCATCTACATACAATCTCCATGTAGGTAACTCATCTTCAAACTTCTTATTTGACAAGGTTCCTCGGTGAAATATTTGTTGTTTCCTTTCATCCTCCCCTGATATTCTTCATTCTTCATCGACCATCTCTTATCGCTCTTTTACCAACCGGAGTTGGTCTGAGTTCGAATTTGATGATCCTTCGACATCCACAAGCTCTTTTACCAACCGGAGTTGGTCTGAACTTGTGTTTGATGATCATGTTACATCCACAGGTTGATCGGCGAGCAACTTTTGTTCCTCGGGGTTATCAGGATAAGTAAACTCTGCTATAAAATATGCTACAGCTTGCCCTTTTAATGATGATCTGGGTTCATACACAATATCATATTCACCGAGCTCTATTGCCCAGTACATCAGTCTCCCTGATTTTTCTAGCTTATGAAGGGCTTGTCTCAATGGCATGTCGGTATACACGACGATGGTATGGGCCTGGAAATATGGCCTCATTCTTCTACTTGCCTCAATTAATGCCAATGCCAATTTTTCCAGCTTCGGGTACCTGACCTCTGCACCTCGGAAAGCCTTACTTGTATAATAAATTATCTTCTGGACTTCATTCTCCATTCTGATCAATGCCGAGCTGATTGCATTTTCTGATACTGCCAGGTACAAGTACAACTTTTCTCCCATTACTGGCCTGGACAACAATGGAGGTGCTCCCAAATATTTCTTCAAGTCTTGAATGGCTTTTTCACATTCATCATTCCACTAGAAAGTTTTTCGAAGTGTTTTGAAGAATGGGAGGCATCTATCAGTTGCTCGAGATACAAATCTGTTGAGCGCTGCAACTCGTCCTGTAAGACTCTGCACTTCTTTCTTCGTCGTTGGAGATCGCAACCCTAAAAGAGCTTTGATCTTTTCTGGATTCGCCTCAATGCCTCGCTGGTTGACGATGTACCCGAGGAACATTCCTTCTCGTACTCCAAATGTGCACTTCGTCGGGATGAGCTTCATCTGGTATTTATCCAGTTGATCAAAGGTCTGACCTAAGCCAACTAAATGATCGACAGCTTTTTTGCTCTTTGTCAACATATCATCGACATAAACTTCCATATTGCAACTGATTTGCTCGGAAAAAACCTTGTTCATCAGCCGCTGGTATGTCGCTCCTGCATTTTTCAAACCAAAAGGCATAACATTGTAACAATAAGTTCCCCTAAGGGTAATAAAAGAAGTACTTTCCCTGTCTTCAGGTTTCACTTTGATCTGGTTGTAACCAGAGTAAGCATCCATGAAGCTGAGCAGCTGGTGCCCCGAGGTAGCATCCACTAGCTGGTCAATTCTGGGCAATGGAAAGTGATCCTTTGGGCATGCCTTGTTGAGATCAGTGAAATCAACACACATTCTCCATTTATTGTTTTTCTTCTTTACCATCACCACGTTGGCTAACCAGTCTGGATATTTCACATCTTCAATGAATTGAGCTTTCTGGAGCTTCTCGACCTCTTCTTGTATAGCTTGATTCTTCTCAGTACTAAATACTCTTCTTCTCTGCTTTACAGGCTTGATCTCCTTATTCACATTGAGCTCATGACATAAGAAGTTTGGATCTATTCCTGGCATGTCTTCATGACTCCATGCAAAAGTTTTCTTTCTGTTTCTCAAGAAAGTTATCAACTCTTGTTTTATTGAGGCATCCAACGTTGAACCTATCTGGGTTATTCGTTCAGGATGCTCGTCGTCCAGAATAACATTTTCTGTAGATTCCACCACCTGTCCTTTTACAAGTTGGGATTCATCTCTAGGATCCAGTGTTTCAATTTTTGTACCTTCATCCACCTGGTAGGTAGTAGTCTTTTTCCTCGACTCTTCAAGTTCCTCTTGCTCGGCAGATGAATAATAGCATTCCCGAGCTACTTTTTGATCACCTTTCACAACTCCTACTCCAAAATTTGTTGGGAATTTTAAGCACTGATGTACTGTAGATGGAACTGCTTCGAATTTCTTCAAACCAACTCTTCCCATGATGATATTGTAAGCTGATTGCACATTTTTATCCATCACAAAGAAACGTATTCGTTCTGTTCGACAAGCAGGCCAAGTTCCAATGAATATATCCAACTTTATCGTCCCAAGTGGAAAAACTTTCTCGCCAGCAAAACCCAGGAGAGGTCTGTGATAAGGCTCCAATTGAGATAATTTTAAATTTAAACTGTCAAAGCATGAGTAGAACATGATGTCTGCCGAACTACCATTATCTACCAGAACCCTTGAAATCATTACTTCTTTCATCCTCATTTTGATCACCAAAGGGTCGTCATGAGGGTAAAGAACACCTGCAAGGTCGTTTTTTGAAAAACCAATGACTAGCTTCTCTTTGTTTATCTTCCTTGGGCGATCCTCCTCAGCCAAATTTATCCGTTGAATGTATGAGCAAGCCTAAGCCTCACCGAGGTAAGCTTTTCTTTCTGCAGTAAGATCTCCTCCTCCTGCATCTCCTCCTGTAATGACATTACAATCAAATGACCCAAAGCGTATTGAAAATACCTCTTGTTCTGGCTGCCTTGGTTTCTTGGGAAGATAGGGGTCATCATCTGGATCATTTTCATGGTTTCTCTTCTTTTTCTCTTCTGCTCGACGAGGAGATCTAGACCTCTCTCTAGTTCGGTCATTATTTCTTCTTTCACCTCCCCGATCAACATACTTTGCCAGCTTTCCTCTTCGGATGAGTGTTTCAATCTCGTTCTGAAGAGCTATGCAATTTTTGGTCATATGGCCATGATCCTTGTGGAACTCGCAATATTTCTCCCTATTCCTCGTGTCAGGGTCTGACCTCAGTTTCTTTGGCCACTTTACTTCCTCGTTATTCTTGATTTCTTCTAAGACATGATTGATACCCATTTTTAAAGGAGTATAATTATCGAATTTCTTCAGGACTTCCCATGACGACTTATTATTCTTGGAATGCTTGTCACCGCCATTGCCCTTATGCTATTTCTTCTTAGATTTGTCGACTTCCACCTTGGTTTCTTTATCCATATTCTTCTTTGCAGCCATAGCCTTCTCGGCATTCATGATTTTGGACGCTTTTGCCATCAACTCTGACATAGTTGTAGGTGGATCTTTGGCCAAAGTGTAATACAACTTATTAGGCAACAACCCACTCATCAGGGCGGTGATTGCTGTCTTTTCTTCATAATCTATGACTTCCAGCTTCTCGTTATTGAAACGAGTTATGTAATCTCTAGTACTCTCACCAGATTTTTGTCTAACACTTAACAAATGTGCTACTCGTTTTACTGGCTTTTCTCCAAAATAAAAATTACCGATAAACAACTCGGCCAATTGAAAGAAAGTTGAAATCTTACCCCGAGGAAGATGGTTGTACCATATTTGGGCAGATCCAGTAAGAGTTCCTGAGAACGCTCTGCATCTCATCTCGTCGGGGATAACATAGATGTTGGCAGCAGCTTGATATTGCTCTATGTGAAGAATATGATCTGTCTTTCCATCATATTTGGGGGTCACCACAGGTGCTTTAAATTTCGACGGTGTAGGAAAATCCACAATGGCCTGTACAAAAGGTGTCCCTCAAACAAAAGTTCGTTGTAAGGGGTTCTTCGCATTAGCCATTTCTCCCAATCTATCCTCCAACCGCTAAATGGAACCTTTCCAAGCATCATTTCCTTCCTCGGGCCTATTAGTTCGAGCAATTGATTGTTCTGAAGTGGCCTCCTGAGATCTATCTTGACGGGCAACTGGTCGTGATTGTGCTGATCCTTCTCTTAGATCTGATGGTTGTCGAAAACTCCTCGACACGGCTTTAGGTGGACTCTTATTCCTCCTAGGGCCTAATCGACTGAAAGGAGACACCCTGCTCAGTCTTTCCAAAGCACTGGTCCTTTCTGGAGAAAGAGTAATACGTTGCTCAGTATCTGTGGCCCGTATTGATGAAGTTTGCCCAGGTTGATAAGAGAAATCATCAGATTCTTCATTACGATACGCATCTGTATGCCTGGATCGTGAAGAAAGTAAATAGGTTTGCCTATGACCACTTCGTTGTCCCGAATGTGCAGGTGCACCGCCATGAAGGGTTTGTATGAGTTGCCGTATTGTCTCTTGCATGGCGGTTTGTCCTTGAGCCAGATTCGTCATAATTACAGCCAGATCTGGAGGTGCAGAAGGATTTAGAAGATTTCCAGCATTTCCAGCGTTTCGATTGCTAGATTCCGGATTATCTGCCATTGATGATGAATGATTTTTGGTGAAAAACGATAAGAACAATCGATTCCCACAGACGGCGCCAATCTGTTGATGTAAAAAATTAGATCACTCTAATTATTCAATCACAGATAAATAAATGAGACAAAGAATTTTAAAGTGGTTCAGCCTTATAAGAATGGCCTACGTCCATTGTTATGTTATTGCTGAGTGTTTGGGAATTCTCGATTACAAGTTCTATCAAGAAATTACGGTCCCCTTGAATGAGGGTGATACAATGTATTTATAGCCTTGAGGCTATCATCTGAAAGGGTGATACATTAAATGATATACATATGAAAGGGTAATACATTTAATGCCCTTTAAGCGTGCGTGTCTAAATGATAAGCATTCAATGAATAGTTGAACTGTTGATCATCTGGAAATTAATGTTGTGGTCGAGATGCAGCTCGGACCGCCTTAGTTGCTCGTCTTTCAGGAGTTCCTCGGAGAGTTGGAGTTCCTCGGAGTACACTTTTTTCTCGGAATGAATATGACTTGGTCGGGGAAATAAACTTCCTCGTTGCTATTGTGCCACGTAGATCGACACGTGTCTTCTTATTATTCGTCTATATCTGCATACTAATTTTGGTATCAACAATGAGTATAGTTAATTGGGTGCAACCACATGCATGCATTGTTCCGTGTGTTCAACCAGAGAAAATGACTAAGGAGATAAATTGAGAAAAATTTCAAGATGCGATGCAAATATATATAGGGCAGATGTATATTCAAATCGTAATTTTTTCAAGATACCTGGATTATTTGTAAGGTGGACGAGAATGGGGGTACGATTAAATATAGATGGTGATAGGGAAGACCAATGGGTAATGTTTGTTCATATAACTAGCAGGAATCTAGCAAGGTTCTAAAAAACGTGGGGCGTGATCAAGGCGTGGAGGCCAAGCCTTAAGCCTTAGAAGCCTAGGCGGGCCTTGGCGTAAAAAGGCGTGAAAAGGCGTTTTGGTCTTTTTAATATATTTTAATATTTTTAACGATAACAAGGCTATTAAAATACTAAAATTGTACATATCATAAAAATATGTCTGAATATTTGCAAATAAAAATACTATTTGATTATTTTGGATGAGACAATGGTTCGGTTTGTAAAGAAATCTTTAAAAGGGGATATCGTTTCACTAAAGCATTATTGTTTTTAAAGAAAAAATACGCCTTAAGGGTTTTACCAAGCATAAGGCGTCAAAATCTTAAGGCAGGGCGTTTCTCCCAAGCCTCAAGCCTAGGCGAAGCCTAGGCGGGTTTTTTAGAACACTGTCTAGTGTTGATGACTGTGTGAATTCAAGCCGGGGGGATTGTTTGATATTGTTTTAAATTAAAAGACAATAAAAGGAAAAAAAATAGTACTTGATGTCTAAGTTTACATAGTTTCCATGTTTACTTAATGAGTGTATCCCCAGTATTTTAAATAATTAATATTGATGATTCAATTTGAATTATTATTTCTTGTGTACGTATGATAATTGTGTGAATTATTATGTCATTTAAATTTCATGTTATATTAATTTCATTCCAAAAATTAATCATATATGTTTAACTTGTAGTTTAATAATAATATTTTGTTTATTATCATATTTTGAGTTAGTATTGTTGGTCCGGACTCTACTGGATTGGCCCCAAGGTTAGCTAACCCTTTGTGCTAAGTTTTAGGAGCATATGAGTGGTGTTTTCAACCTAACTAAGACCCATAGGAGACCTTTGGGAATATAAAGTGAAAATATATTCAACCGTCATTAATAATATTTTCAAAACATAAGACAAACACCAACCTAACAGAGGAGATTTTGGGAGAATAAAGGAATCAACAAGAGAAGACAATCAAGATATTAATATTCTTATTTCAGGTAAGGAATAACTACTTTGACTGTTTATTATATGTAACTTGTTTATGATTGATTTCTATTTTTATTTAAATTGGGATGAGTCACATACTAGGTGAGATATCATGCAAATTCATGGAGTACATCAGTTTGAATCTTGTTAAAGTTTAGAAATTTTTAATTTTGTTGTAGGATTTATCTAATATGCTGATTCGCATATTTAGATGGATTTGTATGCTTCACATCTAATTTAAATGGTTAATCCTGTAATTAAGAAGAACCCTTATCAAATACAAGCAAAAATTGATGATTTTATCCTAACTATCATGGATTCAATCTAGGTAATGATCATATGAGGTTGAAAACTTGTTTATGAACCATTAGAGATAATATTTGGAATGTCTTGGGACTGTTTATATATTAGAATAAACCTTCGTTATAATATGGTGTTAATAAAAATTAATCATGTTAGGTTCTGAATCGATTTTATATTACGACGTCATTTTAGGGATTTGAGCTGGAAACTGCAGGAATGGGAAGTGAATTTTGTCCATGCCACCCAGGGCCATGGTCTGCTCTTTCCAGGTTGTGATCACAGCTTAGGCAGTAGGGTGCATGTTTGTGGTTTTTTAAGGATTTCACCGTGGGTACTTTGTTTTTGATCTATGGACTTTCAACTAGCTTTAGTAGGATTAATAGACTTCTGATCCTATATTATTTTTTGTATATTATGTTTTTGAGATTGAGGTTATATATGGAGCATGTATAGTTAGATTTGTATGGATATGATGGTATACCATATTCATTTATGCAAATATTGGTGTATATATATTTTGTGTTATTTATGGACATACAATATGTGTGCATATTCATGGGAAATTTATCAGTTGGGATTTAATGGGATTATTTCTCGGGACCAAGTACTCCATGCTGGCTAATGAGGCAAGTTACAAATAGGTTTACATCCTAATCATATATGTAGTTGGTCAATTATATCAAGAGAGGGAGACATATGAGGCTTGATATGTCGTGTAATCTTGGTATGTGATTACACAGTGGTGTGACGACATTGTAATTCCCCTATTTTTGTTGTATTTATTTGCAATATATTTATAGAGGGATCTCATATGGATTTACCTCATATAGGCACGAGGGATCACCAAATGATTGTTGTCTTCGTGTTATGCGTATATGTACAGTTGGTTTGAAGATGGACACACACACACACACACACACACACACACACACACACATATATATATATATATATATATATATATATATATGGGGATAATGGATTATTCTATTACGGTTATGGTGATATTCTTCCTTTATAAGGTATGGTGTAGTATATGGGCACTACTTAAACATATAACATTTGATTAATCATTAGTGATTAGAATATTGTGCTGGAGCACTCGATAGATATTATATAACTAAGTCTATGGAGTTTACTAGTTACTTTTCTAGTGGATAGTTGGGTAGATAGACTAGTTATGGACTAGTTTGTGTGGATATTGTATATCATATTAGTTACTCTAATAACGGGTACGATGTACCGAGATGTTGGGTAGTACATTGTCAATCTAGCGATGATTAGATCTTGTATGGGTACTGTGGAGGATAATAGTTACCCATATTAAATGAATTAACCTATTTGGACATTATGTACGGTGAGGACTATAAGAGGATAGTATTCTTAGAATATTATTATCTATACGATATTGATTTTTATTGTGAGTTAGGATTTACGTAGGGTGCATGAGTAGTCTGAGAGAATTGAGTACTTGAGTTGTTTAATTATGCTTAGAGTAGGATGGTTACGTGTGGCTAGGATTACCTTGGTGTTAGTGCCGATGGGGACGACATGAGATGGAAATGAGTTGCATGTGGGGTCTAACCCATGTACTTTTCCCAAAATATTTTTTTAGGTATTTAGCAGTTGTAGGAGCACGAATGATCAAACCAATTGCATGATCAGTATTATATACTAATTAGAGTGGGAGATTTAGAGTTATATCTTACCATAATTATTTTGTAGTTTGGACATTTTACATTTCAATTTATTAGTTAGATATTCTTAAATTTTGTGGTGGGTTTTAGAGTTGTTACATTTTCATTTGGGTTTTTCGGATTAGTTGAGATGTTTGTATTATGGAGACTTATTCAATTTATTGATTAAGTTATTTGAGACTCGTGTATGTTATCTTATTTTATTTTCATATTTTATATATCATCGTGGATGATTTTATACTCTTCAATTATTGGCCATATTTTGCATGGGAAAATACGGGGTGTTAAAAGTTGGTATCAGAGTATGGTCTAGAGCCTTAGGGATTGTGTGAACATATATGTATGGCTTGCTCAAGTCATCATCAATTTTCTATTCCTATCACTTGTGATATAGTGGGATTTTGTGTCTGTCTAGGTTATGTGTCAACCTAGGATAATATATTATATTACAGACTGGGCTAGGGTTTGGTAGTGTTTACAGATACATAACTCGATGCTAATAAATGGGTATGAGTACCTATTATACATAATTACTTATTGGATTATATTTAACTATATGAGAGATGACCTGATATTTATGAAGGAAAAACAACATATGAAACGCTTTCTCTCTCAGCATACCAACAATTAATCATGATACTTAAAATGTCTTATTCAAGGAATGGCTGAAAACTCTTGCATGTTATTAATTACTTGTAGTGTTGTCCCTCCTATCTATTCATCAAACGCGGAATTACAAACGGATCGTATTTATATGACCTATCTGAAGACATCATCCACGTTTGCAATATAAAATTTTGCCACAATTTTGTCTTAAATTTTATTTTGTCCTTATTTGTTACTAGCTAATAAGTCAAATCATGCTAGATGGTTAGTAATTTCATTATATACGGTGTGTTTACCAATAAATATGGTATGACTAAATTTGTATTAAAATGTAAAAAACCTTATTGGGAACGTCAGTATACTTTGTGAATACCATGTAAAAAAATAATAATATCGGCGAATTGTCGTGTACTATGATGGCAATCACATCTAATACTAAGGATGAACATTAGATAACATGGAAGTACTATAGGAAATATGTATGTTCATTGGGAAAGATGTTTGCTACAGTTAAAATTCATACAGAATGGTGAGTACTTTGTTGAAATTAATTTAGGCAAACTGGGATCATATTTACCTTAATACCTCAATAGTAGCCAGATGATATATTTGGGACTTTTGTGAAGCTTATATTAAATTCAAATTTGATATTTATGTGATTTGAAATCACGAATTTCATGATAAAAGAGAGGCTTTTGATTGATTACTGAAATTTAAACGTGTAAAATATGAATATAGGTGAAATATAAGGATTAGTTAGGGGTTAAGAATTTGGAAAATTTCAGGGGACATGTGTTTGCCAAAACATTTATATTATATGGTTATGGATGTTAGCAGCTTAAAACTTTTAATGCTGGACTAAATTGCAAAACTTTGAAAATTAGTGTGAGATCATTAATTATGAACTTTTGACTCCAAATTCCACTATCATTCTTCACTCTTGGTTCTATGTTGTTCTCTACCCGTGTAGAATTATTTGGTAATTCGCTAGCTCAGTTGTTACTCACATAAATAGGGCCAAACTTTAGCAATTTTGGAATTGGATATTGATGCCATGGAATGTTATCTTCACTATAACGAAACTTGATTGGCAGTTACCAAAGGTTTTCTTCACTACAACGGAGCTCGGTGGTTGCAATTACAAGGTTATTTTCCAGGCATGGAAAAAATGATAAATGTGCATAAGTTGAGTTTAATGAGGGTGCATAAGGTGTTTTCACATGTAACACTTAGGGTATAGATATAATTATGAGAGGGATTCTCATTAAGGTTTTATTAACATTGATAGTGTTTTTAATCAAAAAAACGCAAGAAAGTGAGAGAGGTCTATGGGTTATAACTTGATTCCAAGTTGAGATTTGGATATATTTACATTTTGGGTTAAAAGTGAGTATAACTCGTTCATGATCCTTTCATTATAATCTATTTTTTATAATAGTTGAGATTGAAAGCCGATGCGGCAAGACCTTTGTACAAAATTTGCGAAGAAGATCACTTAGTATTGTACACAATGATCGGTTTGCATAATTTTAAGAGTGAATTTGGTTTGTCGGGCAATAGAATAACTAGAATTATTAAGTCGGCTAAAGACATTCTTCCGAAAGAGAACATGTTACCAGATAGTTATCCGAGCATGAAAAGAGCTTGAAAGGTTTGTCTTTGAAGTACAAATATATTCATGCATGCAAGTATGATTGCATATTGTACTGTAAGGAACACGAACTGTATTATGAATGTCCTTTATGCATGGATACAAGATATGCGGCTCTTGTAATACCACGTACTTTTATGTAATTAATTGTCATTTAATTGGTAGACCTATTTTGGTAGAAATTTTTAAATAGAAATTAATAATTATTTTAAAAAAATTAACTACATGGAATATTAGGAAAATTTATGTTGTGCATGATTATGTAATTTAATTATACCACATGTGCTGCATTGTTAGAAATAATTAAATGCGCATGCCATGTGAATTTTTTATACCACATGTTAGTATAATTAGCATGTGTAACTAGTAAATGGCCTATAAGCGGTTAACACATAAAAAAATTAAGTTTTATTCTACATTGAGGGGTTTTATCGCGTGATTTAAAGTAAACCTAGATTAGTGGATTTCGGAGTGATTTAGAAGCCTTTTTACATGTTTTAAACATCCTACGTTGGGCCCAGGTAGTAGGTACACCCTTAAGGGAGACTTTGGGCTATTTCGGATAGCATTTTGGGCTCTTTGAGGGGCCTAAATATGTCCTTATTAATTGAGAAGGAAATGACACTTTCTGAGGCGCATCAATTCTATTAGCATTTGCCGCTGATCCCACAATGGAATGGACTCGGCGATGGAATCCCGTTCATTTATTTATAACTTGAGTAACATTAACTATGTATTCCCATCCCATCCACTTTACTTAACCATCGCAGCCTTAATCATTATGGGTGAGGTTAGAAAGCTTGGAGAGGAGAAAGAAATAAAATTCAAAGAGTATTCTTCAATCATCTTCTATAAGGCAATAATTTTTTAACAATATCTTTAATAGTGTGTTTCTTAATTTACAATCATGATTTCTCATATGATTTCAGGTTTATAATCATGATGGATATTGATTTATATGATGATTTATGATTAGAATGGATTAGGAGTAATGATTAGTTAATCTTACTTTGAAAGTTAAGAATTTGGTTATAAAATTCGAAATCAACATTGAATATCTGATGGGAATTATGTTAAAATCATTGTATAAGGATAAAACTTCATTTCTGAATCAAACCCATGAATCAATTAGGAGTTTTCTCTCATAATTTTGATGAAAATTATAACCCATCGTTAGTTTAGGCAAAGATATGTTTTTATTAATAAATCCTTGAATTATGGGAATGATTCTATTTAGAATGATTATAAACCTATGTAGATGTATTCCCTTGGTTGTTATGAATTCGTAGTTGATTAAATTTAGGTTTAAAAACCTTAGAAGTCATTAATGGAGATTGGGGAAGATTACCACATTTTAATTATAGGCAAATATGTGCTCACTACCATGAGTGAATTGATTAGACTTTAAGGGAGAATAGAGTTGGGTCGGGTCGAGTCAGACCGAGGGAAATGGTGATGAGAATTTTGCGATTTTCATTCGAGTATGTGGAGGTTATCCAAGTGAGGGGTGAGTGATATAATTGAGGATTTTTATTATTAACCATTAAGTAACAATTGTAATAATCAACTAAGGAGTTAATAATTAAGGATATGGAACTGGATTTCGACGTTATAGGAATTGAGTTAAATTGGATCGAGGCATTAGTCGTGTGATAGCCTACGGGGTAGTTACATATGTATTTTGTGTCATATATATGCATTATATATTTGTGTGGACATACTTGTATTCATGGTGAATTTATCTGTTGGGGGTTGTGTTTGACATCGGGACCATGTACCACGCATCGACTGAGATGTGCTAAAATGTAATGGAGGTCATTATTTTAGATCATACACTCAGCAGTGGCTGCTTCATGATGAGAGAAGTAGTTTGACATGATCCATCTATATATTCTGGGTATGGGCGACAGGTGGTGTCACCGTTGAATGATCTCCCCACTTGTATGTGCTTTGCTTAATCCCATTAGGTGATGGACTCATACAGACTTGCTGATACAAAAACGAGATGTACATGAAGGGTAGATGCCTTCGTGTGCTATAATATTATTTATATATATAATATGAACTAATGTATTCTGGTGAAGTAGACAATTGTTAATAGACCCAATGCTACGAAAAATACATTATGTGCTTAAATTTTATCCTGTAGGGGGTATTGTTGTGGGGGTTACTTTTGTGATTGTGATTCTATACTTTTAGGTAGTTATATTTATGTTATGTGATAATTAGTTGATATTTTATTCTTGATGATATTGTAAAAACCATATCATTATATGTCTTGGGTTGGGAATTAGTATAGTATGACACTTAGATGAAGGGTGAGATACTTATTACATGTGAGATCTGATGGGTGGCATGTATTGCGAATTAACTGCATCATTATTATTGGTAGTGAAAGTTAATTCTGGAAACTTTAGGTCTTTAACTTAAATTATCAAAAATATTTTTCTCGTTTACCTAGACAATATTAGTAGGGCTGAAGGAAGATTAGACTTGCAGCTTCATTTGTGTAGAGGATTCAATCTTTTGATTCTAGCATATGTTGTTACTCATTTCATTCAGGTCATTTCTAGTTTAGATATTTTACGGGAATTAGCCCGGGATTTATTTATTTAGTCAATTTTATTGAGAGTCGTATTATGCAGATATTTCTTTGTCATTGGGATTTGAGACTTACTTATATATTTAGTCTTGCCATTTAAGTTCTATATTATATGCATGGATGTTTCAAATTACAGCTTTTATTTTATAGTTTGATGCTAAGAATGGTATAGATTGTTAGATAAGCCCTATCTTCGGCGTATTGGTCTGACCAACCTATATATGAATAATAGGAGTTGTCAAAGTTTGTGAGAGTGGGAAAGACAAAACAATAGAATTTTTCAAGTGCTCAGAAGTTACACAAAAGGTATTAAAGTATTTTCCCCTCGGGCGATAGTTAAAAATATTTTTCACTATACCATGGATAGCAGAGGCCATCACATGGCACACTTGAGCCTAGGTGGGTGGGAATCTCATGTGACATCTGGTCGATTCACTTATAAGGAAGCTTTCAAAAGCACGACAACCTGAATTTTCAAAAAGAGCCATGCAATGTCCGTCTTGCATTATCAACCAATGGGTTTTACTATTTTGGTTATTTAATCATTAATCAGAGTTATTGGCTAGTTCTCATGGAGACTTTAAGTCTCCCTCCAATATTGTACATAAGAAAAGTGTTCGCATTATTGTCATTGTGGATACTCAGGGCAAAGACTCTAGGCGATGACATTGATATTTTTTTAACAACGTTAATCGAAAAACTTAAAGATTTGTGGGATAAAGGCGCGAACGAACTTGATACTCAGAAGGGTGAAGATTTCACTCTTAAAGCAATAGTTATATGGGAGATCCATGACTTTACTGCATATGGATTCTTATTCGGTTGTAATGTCCATTATTATTAAGGATGCCCAATCTGTTGGGAGGAAACTAAATCAACTTTGATACATCAATATGGGAAGATGAGTTATACCATTTATTGAAGATTTATGTCGATTAATCTCCCTTTTTAGGAACGATAAGTCTTAACTTTTTACCTATTGGTTAAGAGCATAGGGCAAAACTTGCTCGACTTTCAGGTTATTAAAGCGATTTCGAGGAATAAAGGCAAACACCCTTAGTTTGTAGGCCAGAATCATAAAGTTAGGGAGGATACATAAGATCCTAGTAAAATAAAGGCATGGTCCAGATCATCAATCTGATTTGACTTTTTGTATTGGAAAGAGCACCATATAAGGCATATAATTGATGTGATGAATGAAGAGAAGTATTTTGATGAAGATATGGTAGGAACATGTCTGTGTGGATTTCATTCGAAAGATGGAGAGAGGGCGTGTCGCGATCTAAAGGGGATTAAAATTAAAAAATGTCGCTAAAAACTGATCTTATTACTGGAAGCAATTATATTCACGCGGGTTCTTTCACTTTGACTACTAGTGAGAAAAAGATCCTCCTAGATAGGTTATTCGACTTGAAGGCTCTGAATGGTTATTTTGATAATTTGTGCGAGGTTGTAAGCTACCAAATAAGTGAACTGAAACAGTGTAAATCTCATGACTGACACATCATCATCCAATTAATTCCTTTGTTGTTTAGACATTGTTTTTTTAAGCACAAAGATCGCTGCGGAGAAATTATGCAGATTAATTTGTGCTTCACCTTAATGTGTGCAAAAGTGATAAACAGGAAGAATATTAATGTTGTGAAAGCCACTTTAAACGAGGCGACATGTGTCTCGGGGAAGTATTTTCCTCTGTCATTCATTGACATTAACTTTCACCTGCTTGTGCATTTATGCATTGAGGCTTTATTGTGTGGACCCATCAGGTATCGATGGATGTATCCTTTTGAGTAATTGATGAAAACCTTAAAAGGCTACATTAACAATACACGGTATATTTGAGGGTCAATTGCGAAAGAATACATAATAGTAAAATCATCATTATACACTGGGAACATATGTCGGAATAAGGTCTTAGGAGGTTCAATCCTCGTGGAGAACAAGTGATCGAGGAAATTTGACAAGTTTGAGGATAAATTTCCTTTTCGAGAACCCTAAGAAGGTGAGATTCAACATTATGCAATACGAGAAAGTAGCTCATTATGTCTTTGAATTACAAGATGAAATTGAATATTGGAGAGAGTAAGTAACTACATATATAATTTATTTTTGTTTGATTACATGTATTATCTATATTACCATCTAAACTATACAATTTCATGAGCACGTTTAGGAAGTATGAGCGCGAAATAACCAAAAATCAGAAAGGAAGAGATTTTAAGGCATGTGTATCGAAAGAGTTAATTCTCACCTCTTATGTTGCAGTTATTTACGTATATTTTGTAAAACATGGCCTAATACAAATGCATCAATAAATGTGGCTTTAAAGAAATGTGAGGTCTCTTGGCTTGAATTCCTAACCAAAGGTCCTAATTTTCATGCGAAGGAGTTTAAAAAGTACCATGTCAATGGTTTTTATTTTCTCTAATACCCGTGTAAGAAAAAATTATTGATGCAAAATATCGGAATATCAATTTCTGCCTTAAGTGCCTGTGTAGATAGAAAGCGATAAAAATCCTACGGATATGGTGCTTACCTATTATGGGATTATCTAATAAATTCTGGAACTAGATTACTTGTACTTCAAAGAAATCGTCTGTTATTGTGACTTGGTGAAGGTGGAGGACACTAAGAATGGTTTTAAAGTCAATCTTGCCTCAAAACATATCATGGTAAATTTATCTAAGATGTAGAGCAAAGATCGCTTGAACAATCGACCTTTCATTTGCGCCTTTCAAAATGTCAATAAGATATTCTACTCTAAGTGCATAAACGATGACAATTGGTCTATTGTTATTCGTGCACTGAAGTATTTGAGTACTCAAACAAACACTTTAAAGGACCCTACATAGTTCGAGTCTAATCTTGATGGCACACCTAATTTAACCATTCTTTTAGTTGATTTAGAATGAAGATTGAGTTTCGAAACACTGTATTATTTTCATTGAGTTAATTTTTCTTTGACAACCCTGCTTTTACCATATGTATTGGAAAAACCCTTGTATTTATTTACGTTTTTGTATATTCTACTCATATATTTAATTCTCTTACACTTGCTTCCTCATCGTTCACAATTCATAAAATATCATTCTATAGATCTTCTTAAGTTTTGAATGTGACACTAATAACAAGCCGACAATCTAAGGTTACCACACAAATAGTCATGTATTCTATTGATGTTAAATAATTATGTGGTTGTCTCGATTGGTAGTTTATGTTATGTGGTGTTCACCGAAACACCAGGCATTACAATCTCTTATTGGTAATACTAATTCCATTTTGTTATATTCTTTAATCATTAATCCTACTTTGTTTCGTGTTGTTATTCTAGTTTTAGCTTGTTTATCATACACTTCGATCACTAATCCCACTTTTTTATTATCATATATACATTCACATATATTTTCATAAAAAAATGGGGGCCTATACCACAATTCTCAATTTAGAGTGTTCTCATAATTTTTTACACAAACACAATTTACATATATTTTCATAAATCAACATAGGCACCCAAGATCCAGATTATGGATTAGACTCCAACCTTGTTGATTTCAAGAACTACATGGACTTTGATGCCATTTTTTACTACATAGGCACCCCAAAATTATTTTGAGATTCAAGTCCTTTCTTACTTACCATCTGGAACATTTTGTTTGCAGGTCTAGTTGGAAAAGGAAGATTTTGAATTATTGTTTTGTGGAAGAAAATAATCACTGAATTGAATTTCAGTAAAGATATTGCTGCGTTATTATCATGTGTTGTATTATTATTTGTATTGAATAATTTGATGGCTTTAGTTAGTTAATTGGTGCTGTATTATTATTTTTAATTTATGGATGACAAAGTGGTTTAATATTTATTTCTAAAAATATAAATTGGTTTGAAAAATGTACAGTTTTTTTACGATGTAAAAAATTAAAATTCATTTTTAAAGTTTTTAAAATTTGGTCACGGTTCCAAATCGTGACTAAAATTGTGACAAAAATGAAAAAAAAAATATTTTGTCATTGTTAAGAACCGTGAGAAACTATTAATTTTCTGCATCCCAAAATAAATTTTCTACCCCTTTAATTCTCATAAACTGGGTCATGGTTCTGAGACATGACCATAATTAAACGCCCCCTTTAATGGTCAAAGACATGGTCATGGTTTTAAGCTGTCGTAATCGGTTCACAGTCTCAAACCGTGATCAACAAATCATCATTAATGTCACCCACTAATCGTGACCCAATATGGGGTCATGGTTTTCTAGCATGACCCATAGTTTTGTCTCTCAGTATGGTCAAGGTCCAAAACCATGACTAATAGGCCCTTATCACGATCCAAAACTGTGACTATCAACCTATTTTGGTGCAGTGGACGAATAACCATAAGGTATAACAAACTACCTATCATGCTTTGATACCAACTGTAACAACCCACATATTTTTTCATTAAGGTTGATCAAGTCCCTATGCCAAGATATGTCGATTGTTACAATTAAAATGAAATTCCTCGCACGTGACAAAAATATGAGATATTAAAAACTTTTCCAACAAAATATAAATGAGATATCAAAAAATAATTAATCCATTTACCATTTATCAAACAATAATTCATCATCGTGCTAAAACTACAATAATAAAGACGACATCAATAATATCTTCAAATGAAAGCCATAAACAACTATGGAGTTTAAGGACCCACCAAATCCAAATGTATTATCTCATAAATAAATGACTAAAAAGAAAACTATCGAAAGAATAAAATACACTCCATCCTCACTCTTGTTACTCCAAACTATGCAGCTTATAACATCCTAGCCTTAAATTTTAATCAACAGCAATGGGTCAGACCAACTACGCTTACCAATCATGTTTACATGAACCCAGTCATGAGCGCTTGATGAAATAAATATCACCATAGAATAATTTAAATAACGAGAATCAATTTTCATAGGGAACCAAATAACTAACTAGCTAAACTATTCTATAATACCTCGGATTCTCGAATATACTATTTTTATGGCACGCTATGATAATTTTTACGTAAGATTTTACATGATATGTATTTTCATGGGTTTACATAAGTAATGCGACTATTAAATGCGTGTTGCTTGGACATGCATGGCACTTGCATGCAAAGAAAAATGATTTTTTAATTAAGTTTATCACCAAGAAATGCCTTGATATTTATAAATTAGTGCATATTATTTAATGGACGAGTTTTTGTTAAGTTTAATAAATAAAATGGACATTTTATTTAAAGAATAATTATTAATGAAAAGGTTACTTTGCATTCGAGGTACAAATATTATTTGGATAAATTATATTTTGTGGTATTATTCGAAAAGTATATCTTTTTATGTGTATCTTTGATTTTATATGAATTGGAAAGTATATGCTATGGAATTAAATTAATATAATTAGTAAGGTCATCCTGAGTGTAAATTAGTATCACATGATTATTATTTGGATATTGATTGTGTATTTATAGCGATAATGATACTAATTACGTGACGAAGGTATGGGTGTAAATGTAAAAGGTGTGTGTTAAATACTATTTGACAATTTTGAACACAATATTGGAGTACAATATTACTATTTTTTGTATATAAAAATGACTCTATGAGACTCACTATCTTAAGAGTTAAAAATACAAAATGAGTAAATTTTTGTATTGCAAAAATTATAAAGGTAGGATAATCACAAGAGACTATATTTTTGAAAAATTATGCCATTTTAATTAAAAAATGATTTTTTTCAAAAAGTAAAAATTCTAGTAAAATTTTTTAAAAAAATACATCTAGATGTAAAATTTAATTCCAGACAATTTTCGTGTTTTACACTTATTTGGGAAATTTTGTCTAAGGTCTAATTTGGGGCATTTTTATTCCGGTTAGAAGAGAAAAATGAGTGATTGGCTTGAAAGATATGTTGTTGACATCTTATTTGTAATAAATCTAAAGCCTTATCCTTTATCTTGTTTAACACACAAAGGCAACCTCGTTCTTTTAAACGACCCACGAATTATCACTCTCTCAACTAATTTTACACATTCCAACTCCATCAAAACCACCATTGTACATAAGTATATTCAACCCACTTTTTAAGATGATAAAACCTTATATTTTGGATGAGTTAAACATTATTTTGAGGGTGTGTAGAGTTAGTGGTGTACGTGAGGGTATTTTAATGGAGTGAGAAAGTGGGTTACACAAGGAACTTTCATTGGGTATATGGAGCACTTCAACATCTTCTATAAGAGGTTATTCATCATTTGAGGTGGGGGTATGTTGAATGCACGTTATATATATATATATATATGGAGAGGTTCAAAAGCGAACATAAAAGATGAACATTTTAATGAACCTTAACAAAAAACACCTAACACTCGTTCAAAATTAATTCCTACGTTGTTATTGGTTCGCTCTAGCGGTAATCGATACGCGTGTAGCACGCGTCTTTTTTTAATACAAGCGTGTCCGTTGCTGCTGTCGCGTGTCACACGCGTGTTCGTTGCCGCTGGCGCGGATCAATTAAAATATTGGAATTAAAATTGATTGGGTGTTAAGTGTTTTTTTGTTAAAGTTCATTAAAATATTCATCTTTTATGTTTGCTTATGAACCTCTCTCTCTCTCTCTCTCTCTCTCTCTCTATATATATATATATATATATATATATATATATATATATATATAGAGAGAGAGAGAGAGAGAGAGAGAGAGAGAGAGAGAGATAAATACATATGTTATCTATTTATAAAATTATTTAGTAATTTCATCGAAATAAAGTGTTAAAAGTGGGTTTTAAACATAGTTTATAAGTTGTGAAATGTTAATATATGAAATTTTGATTTTTGAAATGAAAATACCGTCATTGTGTCAATATTAATACTTTTAAGAATAAGTGAAAAATGATATCAATGTAAAACTCTTAATTTATTACGAATTTTAAAATATAAGAAATTATGTTTTATGAAAGTAATAAGTAAAAATGACATTATTTTATGTGGAAATGTATTATTTCATGAAAGGAAATAATAGGTTAAGCGGGATATATATTATAAGTAAAATAGGTAGATGTGTTACTAGTTAACATTTTAGTGTTAAAGTGGGCAATTTTCATGAAAATATTAGTAGATATTTTTTAAATTATCTCAGGGTGTAAATGGACAATACCCTAATATGTAACAAGGGGTGTAAGTGTGTTAATAGTTTTTAAAGATCCTGTTAATCCCAATGATGTGCTAAATTGAAATAAATAACAACGTGGGTGAAATTACATATAAAATGAGATAATGGTCAGTACTGAATAAATCCTATGAAATTTGGATTTGTAACTTTATTTTAAATATGATATTTTGACACATACAAACTATGTTACACAAAGCATCGAAATGAGCACAATTACGAAGGTATTGGTCATTGATCATAAAATGGAGGAATAAACTTTATTTGGTAAAAGTAAAATGTTTATTAAACATTTAATTTAAGTAACGAGGACTAAATGGTAAAATGTTTTCAAGTGTGTCACAAAGGCAACAATGTAGTATTAACCTTGGGTATTAGCCTATGATCCGAGTAAATGTTTAAAGTAAGAAAAAAGGGCACTTATGCAAATAAGAAGGAACAACAATATGCCAGTTTTTTTTAAACAATAGCTGGACTATAAATAAATGGACCTAATTTAAAGTGAAAGAGTTGTCACAAATGAGTACCGAGAAAACTTAAGGAGGGCCTAGAGACCAAAGGTGAGGCTTTGGCTTAGACTTAAAAATCACTGGCTAGAGAAGCAATGGCAATGGCATTTATTGCAGACAGTGAAACCCCACAAACATAAATATGATACGATTAACTCTAGGATGTAAAGGGAATAAACGAAAAATATATGGGATTGGTAAAATCTGGGAAAGACAAATGGTTAATAAGTGTACATGGATGTATGATTTTGGGTTTAAATGTCATCTAAAAGAATTATGGGTAATCGTGTAATTGAGAAAACTAATAAACCCATGATATAAAGAATTAAGTTAGTATGATTAATTTACACGGTAATGTGTTGGTGAACAAAGGGTAAAGGAAAGAAACTAACAAACACTGGAAGTGGGCATTTGAATACCTATTGCGGTTATAAGCCCAGACACATAAGATAAAATAAGTCTTTATAAACACCTGGTGTGTGTGTTCAAAACTTCCATTTTTTGGGTATTGTCCTGTGCTTGACAATTTAATGTGAAATGGACAAACTTCAAAGGAAGTTAGAGTAACGTAAAGGAAGGATAAAAAAGTATGATCTCTTGCTTATCAGTTGTGTAGATTAATAGATTAAAGAAATGTTTTGTAATAAAAACATTGAAGTATAGAATATAAGGTTAATGTATTTTAACCTTAAGAAATATTTTTTTTATTTTATAAAACTTGGATATTGCATACACTGTTTAGTATACATGAAATTTATTTATGATATCACATTCTTTCCTTCCAGTTGTTCATTTATATTTATTATTAGGAATCCCCCTAGCCATTGGCTCACCCCATCCCCTTTGTTACAACGGGTTAAGTGATGTTTCGTATTTCGAGAGCATTTTACAGGTAAGTGATTTTTACAATTTAAGCTAGTAGATATGATTACTTGAACCTTAGGGCATTGTCTAGAGGATTCCACACTTGTTACCACTATTTTTGGAAAATGGATTTGTATATTTAATCAGTAATATAATTAAATAAAATGTACTAGAAACATTATCTAGGGTACTTCACATCACTCTGTGTAGTACCCCATATTTTTCAAGAATGAAATAAAACTATTTTGTAGATAAAATAAAATTCATAGGAATTAAATTAAAGCGGTGAATTCAATTAATTAGTTGTGAGATTGACTTTATATGCCGAATAATTTTGGTATAAAATAATTTTCATGTGTAGTGAATAATTAATATATGATGTGTGGCTTAATTGTAAATATACTTGTGGAATAAAAATAATTGGGAGGCATTCCGGGAGGCTTTATGGGCACGTTTAGTGTTTTAGACCTTTAGAAATGGTCCAAGGGTATATATAAGTTGGGAGGTTTTCGGGCTAGTTTAATTATGCGTTCAAGCCCATTTGGGTACTCGGGAATTGGAGTTAATATAAGTTTAAGGGCAAAATTAATAATCCCCACACTTAAACAAAAAACTAAACCTAACAGTCCCACCTTGAGTGAGAAAGAAACAAATGCCAAAGAGGAGAGGGGATGAAGGATTCAAGAGGAAATCATCAATCACTATATCCGGGGAAGAATTTTATCTTGTGTCTAATGTATTTCTTGATTCATTGTAGTAAACCCCATATAATTTCTAGGTTTTAGTATGAAATTGGTGATTAATGGTAGGATATAATCTTATGCATGTAGAGAAGACTAATCGAAAATTAGGTGGTTTAACCGAGAAATATAGGATGATTATAAATCTTGAATTGGATGATAGAATTCATGCCTTAGGAATTCTGAATATATTAGAAAATTTTATGCATATGTAGAGGATTTGAACTCATATGCTAAGGTTTGGAAATTTAGAGAATTATGACCCATGTATTATGTTAAAAATATGATTTGAATTTAGATGGATTTATTGTAGAAATTTTGGATTAAGAGTTATGATTACTGATGTAAATTCTGGAAATTGGGAATATGTAATTGATGTTAATTTATGTAATTAACCATTCTAAAATGAAGAACTAAGTCATAGGGACCTGTTCTTATGTTATTGAAATTGGATTGACCATTAAAATGAACTTTGGAATGAAATTGAGGATTTTCGTATTAAAGAATCGTAGAAGATCTAGACTACTACCCAGATTCGAATCGATTCAACCTCTTAAGCGAATCGATTCGGCGGGGCGAATCGATTCGACCCTTAGGGTAGGTTGAGTTGGGACCGGGGATGTTTCCAAGGGATATTTAGAAAATTATACGAATTAGTAGAACGATGTTTGGGTCAATGATGATTTTATTAAAAATACTCTTGTGGCATAATTATTAAATGAGAAATTACATTTAACCAGATGGTTAAATAATCTTATAAAGCGGAAGGAATTAATAATTAACTAGGTGTTCGATTATTAATGGGTGAATATTTTTGGGTAATTATGGAGTAATTACTTATACGTATCATATGAGAATAAATGTACTTACATTTATTATGTGGACATACGACATCCTATCAGTTGGGGTTACGCACATTTTGACCATAGCATAGGTCGATACAGGTGGGCTAGACGTTGTGCAAATCATTATTATAGGTACTACGTAGCAGTGCCTTTTACTAGAGATAGGTGTAGATGCTGGGATCCTATGTCACCGCTGGCTATGGGCCATAAACTGGTGTACTACGTAAGAACCGCCCTAATTGTGTGTGTT
Source organism: Sambucus nigra (assembly GCA_949130495.1). Taxonomy (NCBI): domain Eukaryota; kingdom Viridiplantae; phylum Streptophyta; class Magnoliopsida; order Dipsacales; family Adoxaceae; genus Sambucus; species Sambucus nigra. The sequence continues at coordinate 200,970,951 of OX422213.1, read as the reverse complement.
TTTTGATGTTTATTTGGATCGAGAATTCCTTGGAACTTACCAATAGAGCACGAACGAGACACTACTTGTAAATGAATTTGAGTGTCGTATATATGAAAGGACATATATATAATTATACGAATTAAATAACATTAACTAAGTTAGAATGTAGACACTAATTATAGACTCCATACTATGTTGTGTACATAATAGATGTTTATGTCATCTTTACAGGTTCTATGATCGGGATACTTTGGGAACATATGGATGTAGATAATTAAGTTTCATTATGCTGATTATAGTTAATTCATCTTTTACTGAATTTGCATGGTTATCATTCATTGTTTCAGGACTTAGTCAGATATAGAAAATGTCACACTTAGATGAGGGGCGAGATGCTTAACGTATGTGAGCGATGATAGGGGATGATTACCTTGAATCGACTATATTATTTCACTTTAAAGTAAATAAGTTAATTCTATGAACTCTAGGGTGCTGACAGAATTTATAAATATTTTCTCCCCTAGGTGCTCCTAGAGAGAGATAGCAGGATTGTTGACGGATCGGCCTTGCAATCTCCTTTTGCTTATCAGACTTTCCATTTTTTTTATTCTAGTTTAGGTGATACTTCACTTCAATCTATTTATTTTTAGGTTACTGTTTGGGCGCAATACTGGAGTCTATTAATTTCATGTTGGTTTGAGACGTTATTGATTATGTTGGATTTCATTTACACTTGGTGCATGTTGGATTTTTATTATCATTTTGGATATTAATTTAAGTTCAATTACGGCTAATCAATATATGTTTCATGTGGTTTGATGCTGATAATGGTATTAATTGACAAACAGACCCCATATTCGGTGTATCGTGTTCGACTAACCTTTACGTGAGAAAATAGGGGTTGTTACACTCCTCATTTAACACAACTGGAATAGATCAAGTCAGCCCACTGGTGACCTTTAAATTCGGGTCATGGCATTACAACTTCGTATCTGATCTTTAGGTTTATATTTTGCATGGCAATGAAGTGTGATCATTAGATTATGAATTGATCTTAATCAATGAAAATTCATCATTTTTCTCGTCCTTGTAAGGCAAACATAAACTCCACGTTGCCCACACGTGCGATCGCGACATTGGAGTTATGAATTAAGACATCATCGGAAGTCTTTTCTTTGTTAATGATGGGTTAATTTTTAGTCATCATATTAACTCTTTGGTATCCTCGGGTTGAAGTGACTTGATTAGTTTTCCCTTCGAAAACGTGTGATGACATTCATGTTCTTAGAAAGTGGGCGACATCTCATAAATTGAGTGAAAGGGGTTTGAGCCTTATTGAGAAGTGAATAACGTCTTTTGGTGTTTAATGGTAAGGCTCCCATTATATAATTGTGATAATTTGTGCAGTTAGGTTATCAGAGTAGCGCAACGAAAGCATGGTGGGACCATAACCCATAAAGCAGGTGCTTTTGTTTAGCACCCTCCATTGTATAAAGGTAATAAATATAATCAAGAGTGCCTTGTCACCTATCTCGTCATAGGTAATTTTGCAACGTGTTACATAATATGGATAAGTATTGGTAATAGTATGGGAATGCGGACCAAGGGTTAATGTTGATGGATTTAAAGTATTATTGGATAAATTTTTTGAAGGGGTTCGGTACCTAGTGTGAAAGATACCCATTAGCAAGGTAAGTGTTGAATCATAGTGAAGTGCCTTGCATCGCACCAAATGTTAGAAGGACTTTTGTCTACTAGTACGAAACCTATGTAGTATTTGGAGGTCAATGAGATATATAGTAGATAAGTCCTAACCCTTTCTCTTATATAGCGTTTGCATGAGGTTTGATTCGGTCTTAAGGAAAAGTTTCAATAGAGTCTTTTCTATTTTCCCAAAATCTCATTAGTGACGCATTATCATTGAAAGGAGAAATATAGTCTCAATATTGAGGTGGCTCGTGTTGTAGGAGTTACATCATTTGATAAAGGTTCTCGTTATTAACGAATGATATTGATTATATGGACATTTTTGGCAAGAATTTTTCAAGCAACGTCTTAGGGGTAAGCCAGTTTTAGTAATCATGGATTGTGAGAGGACTACATAAGTATGGTTTTTCCATCTGTGGAGATCAATAAGTGAGGACTTATATGAAGGTCTAAGGTTAGTGTAATCTCAATAGTATCGTTAGGTGCAATGGTGTTAGGTAGACTAGTGTTGGAAATGTATTGGACCATGTACGTCGGATTGGACTTAGAAGTTATGAATAGCAAAATGATTTTCCAAAGGGGAAGTCTTGTCAGGAGAATTATATGTAGATTTCGATATGAGTAATTATTCGTGTCAAGTAATTGGTCAAAAGGGAAGTTATAGGAAAACATTTTGGACTCTTAAATAGTTAGCAGACAATGGTGATGGTAATGTCTCGTTTGTGCTTTAGGAGTGGTGCCAAATCATGGGTAGTAAGCTCAAAAAGTGCCATCGCATCGTGTGCATGCGAGCACACTTATGCCAAATTTTGATGATAGGAATTAGTTGGCCCTCCTCATGTCTCGCACAGGAAGTGGCAACTAAGAATGATAGTGTAAAGGGGTGAATATGACTTGAGCATCACGGTCTTTTCAAATATGTCAGCGTCAGTAAGTATAATTGGAATACAATTCAAGTGAAGGTTTACTACCTCATAATATTGCAAAGTATATGATAGTTGGCGTTATGGAAATGCCACCCATAATAGGGTGGGCAAGCCACAAGACAGGCTTTTCGATAGCAACATTCTTGGACACACGTAGCTTGCTTCCAAGCTAAATTATGATGTGGATGCATTTAGTTGGGTTTTATCCTTTAGGTTCAAGTCGATTTGCACAGTGTTTGCAATGGTTAAGGAATAATTTTACTTGTGGCACCTAAGAAAGGTACTCGACGTTTTGACTATTCGTCATGGAATATTTATGTTAACCAGGTCAAACAAAAGGGGTACGCAAAGTTATGAGTATAGAAGTCTAATACCATTGTCTCCCTAATGATAATAAGCTCGTAATCGTTACATACGTTCGACGATTTCATTATTCAGCCTCATTATGGAGTGGAACTTTAAGACAGGATATGAGTCCAGATAAGGACTACGCCATTCGTAGTAAGCAAAATCATTGGTATTTCTAGTTGCATGTGACATTGAGTTTGCAACGAGTAAGATAGGGTTCGTCATTTATGTGCAGAAATTCCTCAAGTTTTGGGACTAGGTACTCGAATTATTCGTTGCATGTTAGTTGTCTTTCATTTGTTTCCTGTAGCTTAGAATTGTCACCCATTAGTTATCTGGATACGATATGGTTCTACTTAGAGTTGGTAGGGGTTAGGTTAGGCATGACTAATGCACCCAATAACTAAGATTTCTTTCCAATATGATCTTTTTTTTTTAATTATCTTGAGCATCATTGGATGTGTGTGCATAGTGGGATAATAGTTGAACAAAATTTTATAAGTGAAGTTGAAATTGTTTTGCGTATGTCATCTGATTATTTTGGTCCTAGTGGTCCATTGTATATGGACGATAGGGTATTGGATAAGGTTGAGTGCATGGTTATATGGTTTCAAAATTCAAGTGTTCATTCAAGAATATTAAAATGTATTGAGTCTAGAGGAGGGAAACAGGGTCATCGAGTTTGAGGTTGGACTTCATTTGGTTACCCGTCCCAAAGGAAACGTCGTGTATGGTATCATTGAGTATTGTCATGTGTTGCACGGTTTAGCATAGCACGTGAATGTGTGATACATAGATTACAAAGCCTAGATTAAGAGTAGGTGTGTATGGTAACTACATATGAAATAAAATATCCATGTAATTGATGAAATTTTTGCACTCCACCAAAAAGGCTAAAATGTCACCCTTGATCCAGCCACCCTTGTCTCGTTCTTAAACCATGACAAAAAAACATGCATTTTTTATCATTGTCTTTGACCGTGACAAGTTCATGACAAACGATTGTCATGGTCAAAGACCGTGACAAGACGTTTGTCACGGACATGTCATGGTCAAAGACCGTGACACATCCGTGAAAATAATAAAAAGAAAAAGACCAGCTGGTTCAGTTTTTTCCTTCCTTCATTTTGCCTCCCTATTTTATTTCTCCCTCTCTCTAAACTGTTGCGATTCTCTCTCTCTCTCATCTCAATGTATACTTTTCTCTCTCTCTCTCTCTCTCTCTCTCTCTCTCTCTCTCTCTCTCTATTTCCTTTGTGTGTGTGTGTATGTGCATCAGTATGCGTATGTGTGTATATGTGGACAATGGTGGGTGGTTAGAATTTGCTTAATCGACGGTAGGCCAGTGGCAATGGGGATTTGAGGTTAGTGGGTTACTCTCTATGTGTGTGTGTGTGTATGTGTGTGTGTATGTATGTGGGTCAGTGTGTGTTTTTGTGTGTGTGTGTATGGGTCAATATGTGTGTGTGTGGGGGGGGGGGGGGAGGGGTCAGTGTGTAAGTGTGTCGGGGGTATTTATTTCATTTTTTATAAAATTGAAATTGGTAATGTAATTGTGTGTGTGTAGTATTGAATATTTTTTTATAAAATTGAAATTGGTAATGTAATTGTGTGTGTATTTTGGGGTTACTCTGTGTGTGTGGGGGGGGGGGGTATAGAATTTTTTTTATGAAATTGAAATTTCTATTGAAATTATGTGTGTGTTTTGGGGTCACTAATGCAATTGAAATTTGGTTCCTCTCTCTAATTGTAATAGCGGCGACCATGAGAGAGAGAGAGAGAGAGAGAGAGAGAGAGAGAGAGAGAGAGAGAGAGAGATTATTGAATTGTTGAATTGTGTGGGATTCTTGAATTGTTGTTGACTGGTGGATTTGAACATTTAGATGGTCATTTAGTTGGTTGGCCCTGGAAATTTCTAATATATCGCATTATTATTTGCATTGTTGTTTGGGATTATTTAATTGTTATTGACTGGCGGATTTGATCACTTAGATGGCCATTGAGTTGGTTGGTCCTAGGCATTTCTAACATTTAGGGTTGTGATTAAACCGAATATAAATAAGTAATCATACATTCACATGAAAATACATGCATGCATGTAGCCCGCAAAGCAAGTGTTAGACAACAAGTAACGAGGGTAAAAGTAATAACGGGAACAACAAGGCTGTCTATTGAGGTTCTCGTTACTATAATCTAGGCATGCATGTGTAAATTTACATTAAGTCAATTTGTTATATAACACTTTCTTTGGAGGTGTATGCATACATGTATTCTATATGAATGCATGACACAACGGTTCTGTAACATTTATAACTACTTTAAATTATATATAGTGCACATTTATACTGGCCTTCTAGTTCTTATGCATACAAATTCAATAGCCCTTAGACTCATTTGAGAGTAAGGACCCTTGTAATGATATCACTCGAATTGTCTTGTTTGGACAGTTTGTGACTGCATAGTTTATGTATAATAATATTCTTAGTGGCTTAAACTTGTTACTTTTGAGGGAAGTTCTGCCTCCGTATCTTAATGTTCTCTGGGTACATACTAGGTGATGCGATCTTAAGTGTTATTTCAATCTATAAATTGAAATAACACTTCCACTTGCAAATCTATATCATGTACTTAGAGAACTATGGGGATACGCTTACGAATTTTCCTCAAACTGGAATAATGTGCATGAGTTGTTAAGTATATTACAAAAACATGCGGTCTTGAATAGGATAGGACCAATCACCCTCTAGAGGCAATGGAGGAAATAAGAATTTTATTATTTTTATAATATAACATCAAAAGATGAAATGTCAATCTTGTAGTTAATTATTTAATAGGAACTAAATGTTCACGTTTATACTAATCCATGAATACACGCTTCTTACCCATAATAGGTGATTGTTTGTAGTATCTGTGATGGGATATCCAAAATACAAATAGTGGATGGGTGAGACAAATAAATTAAGGGATGTGTTTTTGCAGAGGTGCTAATGAATTTGTGAAATACGCAAAGAGATGTCATAATGATGAAGAGTGCCCATGTCCGTGTGCTAAGTGTAAGAATGGTAAGGTTTTTGAGTGGAAAATAGTTGAACTACATTTATTAATATGGGGTATGCATGATAGCTATCAATTTTGAATTTTTCACGGGGAATCGAAAGTTACTTTTGTCCCCGAGCAACCTTCACAACAACTTTTAACAAGTAGGATAGATGTATGCGAGAAGGAGGACAGTTTAGATCATAATATGCTAAAGGATTTAGTTGATGATGTATACGGAGTTCATGAAGTGGAAGAAAATGATGTCACTAACGATGTACAAGGTTCAGGTGCTCATGAAGATATCAGGATAAACCTTGACGATGACTATCAAAGTTTAAAATTTAAGGCGACCTAGCCGCTGTACTCTAATTGTGAGAAAGATAAAAAAAACTTTACATGACATGGTTGGTTTTCATAATTTGAAGATCCAATATGGTTTGTCTGGCAATAGCATGAGAGGAATTTTGAATTGGGTAAAGGGCTTGCTACCCAAGCAGAATACGCTTCTATATAACTATCCTACTATGAAGAACAATTTGAAAGGTTTGGGAATGAAGTATAAATCAATTCATGCTTGTGTGTATGACTTCACACTATACTAAAAGGAGTATGAAAATCTCGATCGATGTTTAGTATGCGATGAACCTAGATATGTCCAATCTACTACCAAGGAAGTCATGTTCTCAAAAGCGCCTAAAAAATTATTGAATTTTTTTCCTGTTGGGCCTAGAGTAAATCGATTTTTCACAGTAGCATGGATATCTGAGGCAATAACTTGGAATGCTAAGGCATAACTAGGGAATAATCTCATGCGCCATCCTATTAATTCTACAGCTTAGAAGAGGATGAGTTTTGAGTATCCCATTTTTTCTCGAGAACAGTGTAACATTCATTTGGCAATATCAACAGATGGTTTCAATCCATTTTGAAATCTAAGTGCCAATCAGAGTGTATGGATAGCGATCCTAGCCCCACTCAACCTCCCTCCTTCAAAGTGTATGAGCCCTGAATTTTTAATGTTGTCTTTATTGATACCTGGGCCAAAGGTACTAAGTGAGGACATCGATGTCTACCTGGATCCTTTGGTATAAGAATTATATGAGTTGTGGGAAGAGGGTGTTCGATCATTTGACTATTTTAAAAAAGAAGAATTTACCCTGAAAGTTATGTTGATACGGGAAATTCATAATTTTCCAGCTTATGGGACATTATTCGATTGTGTAGTACATGGTTATTTGGAGTGTCCCATTTATGGATATGAGACTGAATCTCTGCGTCTCACCGATAGCTCAAAAAATGTATACCATTTCCATAGAAGGTTTTTACCCCCTAGTTTTAGATTTGAGAAAGTTTCCAATATTTTACCAGGCAAGGTTGAACATAGGCTACCTCCGAGAAAACTTTCAGGTTCAGAAATTGAAAGTAAATCTTATGATTATGGCCCTAATATGCCAGGTAAGAATCCTAAATTTTTGAATGTCAAGCATAAGAAGACCCCAACTGGGAATAAAACTTTGACAAGATAGGCATTATCTAAGAGGTCAATTTTATTTGACTTTCCTTATTGGAAGAATAACCTGGTGTGCCATGTATTGGATGTGATGCACACAGAGAAGAACATCACTAAACATATTGTGGGTACATGCCTTGGGGGAGTCATTCGAAGGATGGAGAAAATGCACGAAAATACCTTAAATCATTGAAACTTATGCCACAAGTATGGTTGAAAGAAGATAGTAGGGGAAGGATAATAATTCCCCTTGGTTTGTTTACTTTGATGAGTGAGGACACAATATATAATTTGAAGGTTCCATCTAATTTTTCGTCTAACTTGCAAAGGATTGTGAATTATTCTACCCATAATTTACATAAGTGTATGTCCCACGATTGGCATGTGATCATGAAAATGGTTCCTCTATTGTTTAATCACTATTTCTCCAAGCACAAGGATTTATAGAGGGCTATTATGCAAATTAGTATCTGCTTCTCACTCTTATGTGAGAAGGTAGTCAATCGAAATCACAGAATGGCTGCAAAATTAGTAGTGACCGAAGAGATTTGTGTGTTGGAGAAGTACTTTACCCCATCATCCTTTGACATAAGTGTTCACTTATTGGTACACCTATGCAACATGTAACTTCTTTGCGGCCCAGTTAGATATCGGCAAAAGTATTCGTTTGAAAAATTTAGTGAAAGTTTTCAAAGATTATGGCATGATTACACAACACATTGAAGGATCAATTGTAGAGGAATACATCGTCGTGGAGTCATCAATCTACACTCAGAAATATATGCCCGACCCGAGAAGCGTGGATGACAGTAATGAGTTTATCGATGAGGGTGGTCATATGATGGACAATCGAGTGAAATTAACGAGTTTACAATATGAACAAGTAGCTCCTTATCTATTTGACACACATGAAGATGTCGAAGAATGGAAAATTTACGTTTATATTATTTTAACTTTTACATTAATTTAATTTTTATACATGATCAATTTTGTAATACGTTCGTCACGATTAATGCAAAAAAATGATGCGTGTGGGAACAATAAAAGACGAAAAATAATGACACAATCAGACAACGGATTTAGGTTGTGGTTGCCACACGAGGTAATTATAATGGAATTAGTTGTTATTAAATGTCACATTACAATAAAGCTTTACAACTAACCTAATTAATTTATCTATATTCTCATCTCTTAAGGACAAGTGATGTGGCATCAAGGCTTGCTCGTCAAGCCACTGGACCCTTGTTCATGGCACAAAAGTACAAAAGTGATCGATTGAACTGTTACGTATTCTGTGCAAGGGTGTCTAAGAAAAATACAAATGTACACAACTCGGGGATTTCATATAAGGATCTTACGTATTTTCGAGCGAGTGCGAAATATAAAAAACTCATTGAAGCTGAAATGACTTAATACGGTGTAATTCAAAATATATTTGAACTGGACTATATAAGCTTTCAAGAGGTTGTGTTTTACTGTGATTGGGTAAGAGCTAAGGATAAAAATACTTGCAAAGTTGATCCTAGAACCAATTTGATTATGGTTGACTTGTCCAAGTTGAAGAGCAACGAACACATGAGAGATGAGCTGTTTGTTTGTGCTTTTCAAAAGGTCAAACAAGTGTTTTACTCGGAGTATATCAACAACGAGTTGTGATCAATCGTCCTACATGAACCAAATCATCTAAATAGTAGTGTGGATGACTTGACTGCTCCTACCAAATATCAATCCATTTTTTATGATTACCCAAATTTAAAACAATTTTTGGATTTGTAATAAGTATTCAAATTATTTGTAATGACCAGTGGGTGTATTATTCTAGTAATTTATTATTATTGGATGACATTTTAACGCTTTTAATTCATTTGTACTTGATCTGTTTACTGCTTGTAATAACCAGTGGGTGAATTCTTCTAGTGCTTTGTTATTATCGGATTTTTTAATTTTTTGGTTAGTGAATATGTTAATTTGGATTTAAATTAAGCATTAATTCAAAGTCCATTACATGACCTGATATTGAAAAAATATTTATATTTATATTTATAATGTCGTTAACTTGTATTCCTATAGTGTTTTGTTATTATTGGATTTGAATCAAAATTGGTTTTTTGTTTAGTGAATATGTTGATTTGGATTTTAATCAATTTAAGCATTAATGCAAAGTCCATGACATGACCCGATATTGAAACAATATTTTTAGATTTATAATGTCTTTAACTCGTACAATATTCTAATTCATTTGGATTTTATCATTTTCTCATATATATGTTTGTACTAATAAAAATAATTTTTTCGGAAAATGTCTTCATCAGGGCATTGCTATAGTGGAGGCGACGAAGAATTATCTTCACCTAGGCTCGAGACATGACTCCTATTGTGCTTTCCTCCTAGGCCCCCAAAATGGGGCAAATTGGGGTCGGTCATTGAGAACAAGATGACATTACTGGCTAGATCCTAATAAGGGAAAAATATAATACCCCGAATTCTTGAACATGGATATTATGTTAGTTGATGGATATTATGTTGCTTGAACATGAATATCGAGAAGTGCTAAGATTTATTGTACTTACATGGACATTATGTTAGTTGATGGATATGGATGAAGGAAGAAAATTTTGAGTATGAAATTTCCTAATAAGGGAAGAATATAATACCCAGGATTCTTGAATATATTATTTATGTGTCACATTATGATATTTTTATGTAAGATTTTATATGATATTTATTTTCATGGGTTTACATATATAACGAGAGTATTAAATACGTGTTGCGTGGACATGCATGGCATTGGCATGGGTTTGCATGCAAAGAATAATGACTTTTTTACATAAGTTTAGCACCGTTATGTACTAATTAATGAAGAAGTTTTTGTAAAGTCTCATAAATAAGATTGATATTTTATTTAAGGAAAAATTATTGATAAAAAATGTTACTTTGCGTTCGAGGTAAAATATTATTTGGATATATTGACTTTTGTGATTTTTTCAATAAAGTCTATCTTTTTATTTGTACCTTTGATTTTATGACAATTAGTTAGTGTAATAAATAATGTTAAAGAATTATATTAACCTAATTGTTAAGGCGATCCTTAGTGCAAATTATTATTGTAATACCCTGTAATTTTAATGCATTAATTAAATGGTAAAATTTATTATTTATGATTATATGCATCTGCAGTAACATGTGATGTCACTAATTATGTTTTCATATGTGTTATGTTATGTGTATTTTATTCGAAAATGAAATATGACTTAATACTGTAACAACCCGTCTTTTTGGAGACGATTAAATTCCATAATTAATTATAAATTGGAATTTGGGAAATTTCCCTAAATAGTAATTTTGTGGATTTTCGAGGATTAAATGATTTTCGAAGGATGTTGTGATTATTTTTGGGACTATATAGGTCGAAATATTTTAATTATATGTCGTCGTTGAGTAAAGCGACACGAGGTAAGATTTTTAATTGGAAAACCCGCATTTATTTATTTTGGGTTGGAATAGTGATTTGCGGTCAAGTACCCCGGATGAAAATTTTGACTGCGCCATGAGTCTCGGAATGTCCGAGATAGTCGGAAAAGAGTGTCCGATTGTCGAAATTGAGTTTCGGGTAATTTTAGAGGTAAAAGTAACTCGTAATTGGGTAAACGAGTCGTTTTTGGGTTTTAAGGGGTATAACCCTTTTTTTTCTTCTTATATAAAGGGGGGGATAGGGAGAAAAGAAGAAAGAAAGAAAGAAAAGAGAGAGAAGATAGAGAGGAAGGAGAAAGAGGAGGAGAAATGGAGATTCAGGCCAAACTCCGTCGGATTCGACTCGAGGTCGTCGGATTTTATCCACGAGGCAAGTGTTTACTTGCTTTATTTATCTTTTTGCATAAATATCTCATACCGTAGTTTGGTATAAACAAACCCTAAAGGTTTTGGGGTGGGTTATCGTGGATAAAATGGGTTTTTGGGAGTTAAAACAATTAAACCCCAATAATATTTCAATTTGTGGAACTTATGTTTTAACCTAAATTAATTGGTGGTTTTGGATTCTAGGATGTTTAGAACCCTTAATATATGTGTATTTGTAGTTGGTTGAGGTTGTAGGACGTTGGGTGAGGCGACAAAAGCTTGGGAGAAGCTTTAATGGCCGAAATCGTCTCGGAGAAGACGATGAATAGTAACCCGTGACTTTAGGGGGCCATTTTGGCCAGGAAAAGAATTGATTTAGCTCTCGGTCAAAACACGAAAGTTGTAGATCTTTTCGACATGGTCGCGTGGGCACTGACCGCGTATTTTTCTGATTTTTCTACGATTTGTTATGATTTTTGCAAGATGGCAGCTCCGGGTTGAAATCATCAACTCGGAAATCAAATCGGGAATTGGAAAAAATTACGGCTAGAATTAATTGCGTAGATGTTTGGGATAATTTTTGGGGTAGTTTAGAAACCCCGATAATGAAGTCGGGTTGTTGGATGGAGGATTTTAGGAGATTAGTGTTGAGGACCTGGTGTGACCGGTCGACCGCGCCCCTAAGGCCGGTCGACCGCGTCAAGGAGAAAGGGCCTACTGCTTTGTTTCGTAGGCTTATTTGCAACCCGCGGTCAACCGGGGGTCCAGGATCGGTCGATCGGTGCCCTGTTTTCAGTCCAAGATTTTGGAGATTAGTATTACTTCTCCTCTTTGAGTTTAAAGTTTAAGGACCTTCTAAATTAGAGTATTATAGAGGGTTATGTCCTAAAGGACTTGGTGAATTGGGAATATATATATATATATATATGTAAATTCACTTAGAGTGAATTAGTATATTTGGAGATATCCAAATGAATCCATAGATGGGACTTAAGTATGTATTACTTATTAAAGTAAGAAAATACTTTGGGTTTAGTATCATGCGTATATGAAAGCATGATTATCATTCTTTGAGAGAATCCTTGGGATTAATGGTCATCGCTATATGTAATTGGCAAATAGGGCCATTATATATATATTCTAGGAGGAATATATGGTATATGTATATACTATGTGATTAAAGTATATATATATGATATGATGTAAATGATTTTGAAAATATAAAAAAATGAATATTTTCAAAATGGAAAGATAAATGATTTTCATAATTGATAAATTATGGATTACAAACCTCCCTAAATCGCTATCATAAGGGAAGTTGCGCGGGTTTTGGTGAAGCCCCCTCGCTATTGAGTAGGGTAGATATAGTCCCTAGGCCATATGGGAGATTATATATGTTTACTGCGCTGGTTAGGAGATTTTGGGTGTGGTCTTGACTTTCCCGCAGGCATATGGTCGCTTCCTGACGTTGGTAGGTTCCCAGGTTGTCTTGTATAGATAGGCCCTGGAAGATTATAGCGATTTAGGGTCGCGTCCAGTGGAGAAACCCGGAGGGGCGTTCTTAGTTTTATTAAAGAAATTTATGATAATAAATTGGCTTTAATTTACATTTCCTGAGTATAAAAAGGGAAATGGGATAAAGGTTTGGTTTCGGTAACACTCCCGGATGGAAGAAGGGATGTGGAAGCATATGATATGATCAAAGAATTTTCATGATAATGGAAATGGCTTTGGGTACATTTCCTGAGTGTAAAAAGGGAAATGGGATGTGACACCCCGACTAATTAAATACCGGGTAGCTACTCCTTTATTAAATCAATACAAAATTCCAAGTTGGTTCAGTTAATAGCATCACTGTCGAAAATATTTTAATGATTACTAACCACCTAGTATTTAAAAAGTGAGTTGCCAAATTTTAAATTAAATCTGATTAACATGCAATAAATGAATTATGGAAATGTAGCAAAACCATTCACGATAAAGTCTCAATATACTAACCAACAAATAATAATGAGTCTGGAGGAAATACTCCTCACAACAATCCCAATATGGAAATAAATAAAACAAGTCTGCATCCTGAATTAATTACAAACCAAAGTCTGAATAACTGAAAAATAAAATGTCCCCAAAGGAAATGGGCGACATGCCCTACAAATGATAAAATTGAATATGGAGTCAAGACTAGAAAGGAGGCGTCTACTGTCAAGGCCCTGTAACTTCCACAACAGCTACAGCTCGTCACCTGAATAGAATTCCTATGCATGGTGTCCTTGTGGCTGGGCACCTAAAAGGTTTTTACAAAAAGTAGATTTGAAAGCAAACGGGTCAGAGCCCGAATGTCGAGAATAGTTTTAAAAATAGCAAGTGCTTTAATAACATTAAAACAATGAATGCAAAATACATGTTAGGACGTGCTATCGCATGAAATACTCACCTCTCGATTAATTGTGCACTCCTAATGTACCGTACCCATTCAAGTGATTCTCCTGTCTATCTAGACCAAAATAACTTCTAACCTTTCTACTCTATTCGCATTATAAATTCCAACGTTATCAATCAAATGGAGAGTTTTACTTTAATTCTCGGATTCTCAATTATTAGCAATACAATTTACTCGAGGTTATTCCACTTATTGTCTTCTCAATGCGTTACTATAATTATTCTCACAATTCAAACACGACAATTCTTTCATTTAACCGTATATTATTCTCAACACAAATATATAATACTAGCACCCCGAGACTAAGCTGCGGTGCACACATACTCTGCTATCCATCCCGGTACATCACGTACGTAAGGATCACGCATTCTGAATCTCTCGGGAATCGTTCTCAGATAACGACAATCACAAACAATGGATGTGAACACAGTCACATCACATGGGTCACGGACATACCTACGCTCCCATGATCAGCAGACTTATTAACTTCACAATAAGTCCTTCTCTGACCTATGTCCTCGAGGTACCAATCTATATCCCCCCGTAGGCACACAAAGATTAGATGGCCCTAAACGAACGCAAACCTCCCGTGATAGCAAGTATGGTAGGTATGTCATACACATAAAATCATATATACTAAGCATGCACACTTCTTAGTAATTACCATAATTATTAGTGGTATACTTCTTATTCTCATACCAACTTATAATGTTACACCATTCACATATCCCAGGTTAATACAAATATTTAAGCCGTCACTTGTTCTCACATCGCAATAGTCACTCAGGTCCTAATCCACAATTTTCATTTGGTTCAACTCACACTTCTATGTTTTTACTCCTCAATATATCCCAAATATCCCAATTATATCAATTAGTCATCAAGGGAATGTCATCTCTACAATTAAACCAGGTTACGGGACATTAGAAATCAAATCAGGCCAAAAAGGCCAATCTGTCAACTCGTTAGAAGTCTCGTTCGAACGAAAGGGGCATCTAACGAACATCCAACTCGTTAGAAGGCAAACTGTCACCTCGTTAGAAGATCGTTCGAACGAGCTCGTTCGAACGACCTGGGCAGGTCTTCTAACGAGATGACAGTTTCGAGCCCATAATTTCCTATCTCGTTTTTCCAAATTCTCTTCTTCTTAAAACTCATCCAAAAATCATCCCAACAGGGTTTTAATGTTCCTAATCATTCCTAACCATACTTAGGTCGTACCTCAACATATTTATAGCGTCAAATCTTCCTAAACAACATGAAATTATCATCAATCCCCAATTTTACCCAACCCTCATGAGTATGAACCCTAGAAATTTAAAGTCATCAATTTCCCTTAATAATTCCGTTTTTGTATCATCAAAGTCGTATTTCTATTAGTATAATCACCCAATAACAATTCTACATGCAATCCCTATATCACAACCTGAATTTACAACTCCAATTACATGGGTTTTTATAAATCTCCCAATACAATGCAATTATATAAATTTCTAAGCATGGAAGAAACATTCGCTTGAAATTAACGTAATTAAACCACTTGCCTTGGATTGTTCTCTGAATTTGGCATTGAATTGATGAAGGTTGCTCTCTCCTTTTCTCCCAAGGTTGAAGGTTGAAGATGGGGTTAGGGTTCTCTCTTTGGGAACTTCTCCTAACTTCTCATGAAACCCCCCGTAGCCCTCTAATCAGTTAATTGCTGGTAATGGGTTAGTGGGTCATTAAATTTTCTATTTTAAACTCCCAAAATTCGTTAGTCATAAATCCTAAAATTCCAAAATTACCAAACTACCCTTTTAAGTTGCCGGTATGGCCTAAAAATATCTCGGGACCCAAACTAAACCCCCGGCTAGTGTTTTCTGACTATTTCGACCCTTCCGGACACGTTGGCGCACTCAAAATGACCATATGGTTAATAAAAATAAAATTCACTTTTTAATTAAAATAATTATATTCCTAAAGCGACTGTCACACGCGTCCCAACAAAATTTCCAAATTGCCGTATTTCTATCTCACGACAAATTCAATATTTTCAATATTCATATAACGTTATAATCAAATACCAACTCACATATTGTTAGTATTTTATCCGGATTAATTCCCAATTAATACACATTTAGTTTAATTAATCCCATAAATAAATATCATAAAAATACGGGATATTACATACTTCCTCCCTAATAACATAATTTCATCCCGAAATTCGGAACTAGAAAGTACCTGGTACAAATAACTCTGGATAAAGTTCGTGTATCTCATCCTCGCACTCCCATGTGGACTCCTCGGCATTATGATGCCACCACTGAACACGTACTAACGGGACTATCTTTTACCGCAGTTTCCGCTCACTTCGGTCCAAAATAGCAATCGACCCCTCCTCGTAGGAGCTATCAGGCTGGAGATCAATGTCCTCCAAAGCAATGTGAGAATGAGCTAAATTGTTCCTAAGATATTTCCTTAGCGAGGAAATATGAAACACATCATGAATCCTGTGCAAATGCTCCGGTAACCGAAGTCTATATGCAACAGGCCCAATCCGCTCGATGATAGGGAATGGCCCCACATATCTCGGTGCCAACTTCCCCTTCTTCCCAAATCGCATAATCCCCTTCATAGGAGATACTCTGAGTAAAACCTGGTCCCCCACTTGGAACTCCCTGAAGAACCTCTTCGCATCAGCATAGCTCTTTTGCCGATCCTGAGCTACCCGAATGCGACTCCGTATCAATTCTATCCTCGCCGAAGTATCCTGAATCACTTTCGGCCCAAGTAGTTTGTTGTCCCCCACCTCCAACCAACATGCTGGGGAACGAAAAGGTCTACCGTACAACGCCTCAAATGGAGCCATGCCAATGGTGAACTGGTAGGAGTTGTTGTAAGCAAACTCCACCAGTGGAAAATACTGCTCCCATCCACCCCCAAAATCAATGATGCACATACGCAACATGTCCTCCAACATCTGGTTTGTACGCTCGGTTTGCCCATCGGTCTGCGGGTGATATGTCGTACTCAACCGCAACTCCGTGCTCATGTCCTCCTGAAAACTTTCCCAAAACCGCGAAACAAATATCTTGTCTCGGTCAGACACGATATTTAGGGGCACACCGTGAAGTCTCACAATTTCTGCAATAAAAAGCTGGGCATACTGTCCCGTAGTGTAGTCTATTCTTACAGGTAGAAAATGAGCGACTTTGGTCAACCTGTCCACAATTACCCAAATGGAGTCGTGACCTCTTTGTGACGTAGGCAACCCCATGATAAAGTCCATGGATATGCTCTCCCACATCCACATCGGGACCTCTAATGGCTGTAGAAGTCCTGCCGGTCTCTGATGATCCACTTTTACCAGCTGACAAGTGGCGCATTTAAAAACAAACACGGCAATATCTCTCTTCATCCCACTCCACTAATACTGACGTCTCATGTCTTGGTACATTTTGTCCCCATCGGGATGTACCGGGAACCGTGAGCCGTGCGACTCTGCCATCACTTCATATCGCAATTCCTCCCCTTCCGGAACTACTAGTCTCGCATTGAAGTGTAATCCCCCGTCTGAGCTAACGGTATAGGACTCGGCTCCCTCTGCTAGTAATCGAACTATCTGTTCCTGACAGAACGAGTCATTCTCCTGTACCTGTACCTGTACCACCTTCGGGACAATCTGCGGTGTAACAGTCATCACAGATATGAATGATCGGGCCACTGCATCCTGGTGTCTCAACTCCTTCCACTTTGCCTTCCACACCCCTGCCACCTCATCTACTGGTCTACGGCTCAACGCGTATGCTACCACGTTAGCCTTCCCCGGGTGATATTGGATATCAAACTGATAATCCTTCACAAACTCAAGCCACCTCTGTTGCCGCATATTCAACTCCTTCTGCGTGAATAAGTACTGTAGGGACTTGTGGTCTGTGAACAATCGAAACTTCTCCCCCAAAAGGTAATGTCTCCAAATTTGAAGGGCAAATACCACTGCCGCTAACTCCAAGTCATGGGTGGGGTAATTCTTCTCGTGAGGCTTAAGCTTACGGGAAGCATAAGATATGACCTGACTCTCCAGCTGCAATACACCTCCAAGTCCTTGTAAAGACGCATCGGTGTAAACTAGATACTCAACTCCCGATCTCGGCAATGCTAACACAGGTGCTGAGGTCAACTTGTCCTTCAACTCATCAAATGCCAACTGACAGGCGTCACTCCAAATGAACGGCACACCCTTACGAGTCAGATGTGTCAAAGGACCCGCTATCTTGGAGAAACCCCGAATAAACCTCCTGTAGTATCCTGCTAGGCCCAAGAAACTACGGATCTCAGTCGGTGTCGTGGGATGTCCCCACTCCCTTACTGCAGATACCTTCCCCGGATCAACAGATATCCCCCGGTCGGAAATAATATGCCCCAAAAACTGAACCTCCTTCAGCCAAAACCCGCACTTCTCATATTTTGCATACAGCTCGTTCTGACGTAGCGTCCATAAAACCTGCCTCAAATGCTCGGCGTGCTCCTCCTCTGTCTGGGAGAAACCAGAATATCATCAATGAAGACAATGACGAACTGATCTAGGAACTCTCTGAACACCCTATTCATCAAATCCATAAACACGGCTGGAGCATTGGTCAAACCAAAAGGCATAACTCGAAACTCGTAAGAACCATATCTCGTTAAGAAAGTAGTCTTTGAGACGTCCTCCTCCCTAATACGCAACTGATGGTATCCCGATCGCAAATCAATCTTTGAGAAGAAAGAAGCTCCTCTCAGCTGGTCGAATAAGTCATCGATTCGGGACAACGGATACTTATTCCGTATCGTGACATTGTTCAACTCCCGGTAATCTACACACAACCTCAACGATCCATCCCTCTTCTTAACGAACAACACAGGGGCACCCCACGGTGAGGTACTCCTCCGGATAAATCCCTGACCCAACAACTGCTCAATCTAATCTTGTAAATGTCTCATCTCAGCTGGAGCCATACGGTAAGGTGCGCGGGTAATAGGCCGAGTGTCCGACGTCAAATCGATCACAAAATCTATCTCTCTACTCGGAGGTAATCCAGTTATATCCTGAAATACATCGGCAAACTCTCGAACAATCAGAATCGAATCAAGTGGTATCACCACTTCCTTAGAGGTCTCCTCCTCTATATAGTACAAATGAGTGGACGATCCTCCCTCAGGACGAGGCATCGCCACTAAAAACATCTCCTGCTCGGGAATGGCAAAGATAATACTCCTACTAAAACAGTCAATCATGGCTCGGTACGCAACTAGCCAATCCATACCAATAATGGCATCATACTCGGTCATCTCTAACACTAACATATCCGTGGGTAAAGTAAACCTCCCGATCTCTATACCCACGCCTCTACATACAAGGGAAATCACAGAACCCCTACTCAACGGAGAATCTACACAAGTAACCGTGCTCTCGGAGGTGTCTAACAACCCAATGGTGCATGCAAATCTCATAGCAATAAAATAGTGTGTAGCCCCCGTGTCAAAAAAAATACGTCCCATAGTCCCCTGAATAGAGAACATACCCTCAATGGCCGGTGGATCCTGTGGGGTTGCAGCCTGCTGAAGCTGATATACTCTCCCATACTGAAGCTTCCCCTACTGAACTGGGACCGCTGGAATGGGTGGTAATGCTGCCATCTGTGGTGGTGCCGGGAGGGCGGCGGGAAACATAGGCCTCTGCGGCTCCTGTCGAGCACCATGCTGCTGCTGCTGCGGGGCCCTACCCCTATCTGGACAATCCTGGCGTTTATGGCCAGTCTTGCCACAAACGTAACACTTCCCCGGGAAGTTCCCCCCTCTCTGTCCCTGCTTCCCTCGGCCCTGGTGGCCGTTTCCATTCTTCCCCTGGCCATGCTGGCCCTGCTAAAACTGATGTTGACCATTCTGCCCCTGCTGGCCCTGATGGCCGTTCGGACCCTGATGGCCCTGCCTAAAACCTCCTTGTCCGTGCCTGAAATTCCCCGATCTGAACCTCTTATGATCCCCCTGCTAGGAACCCTGGTCACCCTGCTTCTGTCCCTGAGTAGATTGTGCCCCACTGGCACCGTTTCCCCCAGTCCTGCCCTGATGGCTGGACTCTCCTGACCTCTTGCTCTCATCCATGTGAAAGCGGTGATCCTGGCAGTGTAACAGTGCAGCGTTAACCACGTCAGAATAAGTGGCCAACGAGAGATTCCCCAATAAATGCTGACGGATCCTCCAAGTTAATCCATCTGTAAACTTCTGAATCTTTTTCTCCTCTGTAGGTATCTCATCCGGGACAATATTCAGTAGATTGGTGAATTCGGCCTCATACTCGGCCACAGTCCTTCCCTCCTGTCTGAGATTCATTAACTTCCTTCTCATTTCCATGTGAACAGCTGACGGAAAATACTTGCAGTCGAAACGCACCCAAAACTCCTGTATCGTGAGAGTATCTCTCTCCTCTGCGGTGGTAATAGACTCCCACCACTGCAATGCAGATCCCACTAGCTTGAAAGTAGCTATTATCTTCCTCTGATCATCGGTTCACTCATACATACTCAAGTGCCTCTGAATATCTTTCCTCCACTGACTAGATACCACGACATCGGAGCTACCTGCGAACTCCGGAGGGTGTGCTTTCTGAAAAGCATCACGAACGCGTTCCCAAGCAGACGGGAATGCATGTGCCTGAACTGGCGCGGCTACCGGTGCCTGGGGTGGTGCCTGCTGTACAACTGCTAGAGCAGCATTTACCGCTTGGGCTACAATGGCTGCAACCTCAGCGGCATTCATGGTGCCCTGTACTGGTGCTGGCTGGGGTTCTGGCTGTGCATTCCTAGGAACCCGTGGTGCACGTCGTGGAGGCATCTGAAATGAGAGTAAAGTCTATAAGTTCGCAGTTATAAACTCAAAATAGCTGGAGAGTGAAGCATACTTAAAAAAATACAACAGTCCTAAAATATAGGGCTCTACATCAAAGAAAGCTCAGCGGAAACATAATAAGCCGTACAGATCCTAAAGGACACTAGAACCTGATGCTCTGATATCACCTGTGACACCCCGACTAATTAAATACCGGGTAGCTACTCCTTTATTAAATCAATACAAAATTCCAAGTTGGTTCAGTTAATAGCATCACTGTCGAAAATATTTTAATGATTACTAACCACCTAGTATTTAAAAAGTGAGTTGCCAAATTTTAAATTAAATCTGATTAACATGCAATAAATGAATTATGGAAATGTAGCAAAACCATTCACGATAAAGTCTCAATATACTAACCAACAAATAATAATGAGTCTGGAGGAAATACTCCTCACAACAATCCCAATATGGAAATAAATAAAACAAGTCTGCATCCTGAATTAATTACAAACCAAAGTCTGAATAACTGAAAAATAAAATGTCCCCAAAGGAAATGGGCGACATGCCCTACAAATGATAAAATTGAATATGGAGTCAAGACTAGAAAGGAGGCGTCTACTGTCAAGGCCCTGTAACTTCCACAACAGCTACAGCTCGTCACCTGAATAGAATTCCTATGCATGGTGTCCTTGTGGCTGGGCACCTAAAAGGTTTTTACAAAAAGTAGATTTGAAAGCAAACGGGTCAGAGCCCGAATGTCGAGAATAGTTTTAAAAATAGCAAGTGCTTTAATAACATTAAAACAATGAATGCAAAATACATGTTAGGACGTGCTATCGCATGAAATACTCACCTCTCGATTAATTGTGCACTCCTAATGTACCGTACCCATTCAAGTGATTCTCCTGTCTATCTAGACCAAAATAACTTCTAACCTTTCTACTCTATTCGCATTATAAATTCCAACGTTATCAATCAAATGGAGAGTTTTACTTTAATTCTCGGATTCTCAATTATTAGCAATACAATTTACTCGAGGTTATTCCACTTATTGTCTTCTCAATGCGTTACTATAATTATTCTCACAATTCAAACACGACAATTCTTTCATTTAACCGTATATTATTCTCAACACAAATATATAATACTAGCACCCCGAGACTAAGCTGCGGTGCACACATACTCTGCTATCCATCCCGGTACATCACGTACGTAAGGATCACGCATTCTGAATCTCTCGGGAATCGTTCTCAGATAACGACAATCACAAACAATGGATGTGAACACAGTCACATCACATGGGTCACGGACATACCTACGCTCCCATGATCAGCAGACTTATTAACTTCACAATAAGTCCTTCTCTGACCTATGTCCTCGAGGTACCAATCTATATCCCCCCGTAGGCACACAAAGATTAGATGGCCCTAAACGAACGCAAACCTCCCGTGATAGCAAGTATGGTAGGTATGTCATACACATAAAATCATATATACTAAGCATGCACACTTCTTAGTAATTACCATAATTATTAGTGGTATACTTCTTATTCTCATACCAACTTATAATGTTACACCATTCACATATCCCAGGTTAATACAAATATTTAAGCCGTCACTTGTTCTCACA
Organism: Sambucus nigra; assembly: GCA_949130495.1. Classification (NCBI taxonomy): domain Eukaryota; kingdom Viridiplantae; phylum Streptophyta; class Magnoliopsida; order Dipsacales; family Adoxaceae; genus Sambucus; species Sambucus nigra. The sequence goes on along the minus strand of OX422213.1, from coordinate 200,948,684 downwards.
TCGCAATAGTCACTCAGGTCCTAATCCACAATTTTCATTTGGTTCAACTCACACTTCTATGTTTTTACTCCTCAATATATCCCAAATATCCCAATTATATCAATTAGTCATCAAGGGAATGTCATCTCTACAATTAAACCAGGTTACGGGACATTAGAAATCAAATCAGGCCAAAAAGGCCAATCTGTCAACTCGTTAGAAGTCTCGTTCGAACGAAAGGGGCATCTAACGAACATCCAACTCGTTAGAAGGCAAACTGTCACCTCGTTAGAAGCTCGTTCGAACGAGCTCGTTCGAACGACCTGGGCAGGTCTTCTAACGAGATGACAGTTTCGAGCCCATAATTTCCTATCTCGTTTTTCCAAATTCTCTTCTTCTTAAAACTCATCCAAAAATCATCCCAACAGGGTTTTAATGTTCCTAATCATTCCTAAATACTTAGGTCGTACCTCAACATATTTATAGTGTCAAATCTTCCTAAACAACATGAAATTATCATCAATCCCCAATTTTACCCAACCCTCATAAGTATGAACCATAGAAATTTAAAGTCATCAATTTCCCTTAATAATTCCGTTTTTTTATCATCAAAGTCGTATTTCTATTAGTATAATCACCCAATAACAATTCTACATGCAATCCCTATATCACAACCTGAATTTACAACTCCAATTACATGGGTTTTTATAAATCTCCCAATACAATGCAATTATATAAATTTCTAAGCATGGAAGAAACATTCGCTTGAAATTAACGTAATTAAACCACTTGCCTTGGATTTTTCTCTGAATTTGGAGTTGAATTGATGAAGGTTGCTCTCTCCTTTTCTCCCAAGGTTGAAGGTTGGAGATGGGGTTAGGGTTCTCTCTTTGGGAACTTCTCCTAACTTCTCATGAAACCCCCCGTAGCCCTCTAATCAGTTAATTGCTGGTAATGGGTTAGTGGGTCATTAAATTTTCTATTTTAAACTCCCAAAATTCGTTAGTCATAAATCCCAAAATTCCAAAATTACCAAACTACCCTTTTAAGTTGCCGGTATGGCCTAAAAATGCCCCGGGACCCAAACTAAACCCCCGACTAGTGTTTTCTGACTATTTCGACCCTTCTGGACACGTTGACGCACTCAAAATAATCATACGGTTAATAAAAATAAAATTCACTTTTTAATTAAAATAATTATATTCCTGACGCGACTGTCACACGCGTCCCAACAAAATTTCCAAATTGTCGTATTTCTATCTCCCGACAAATTCAATATTTTCAATATTCATATAACGTTATAATCAAATACCAACTCACATCTTGTTAGTATTTTATCCGGATTAATTCCCAATTAATACACATTTAGTTTAATTAATCCCATAAATAAATATCATAAAAATATGGGTATTACATGGGATGACATAAAACGGAAAAGTATTTTTATGATAATAAAACTGGCTTTTAAAAAGTATATGATTGGTTAAAGCAATTCATGATAATGAATTGGCTTTTATAATTACATTTCCTGAGTATAAAAAGGGAAATGGGAAGTTTTGAGAAAATGAAAAGTATTGATAAATACTTGATATATGAATCCTCAGTCCGGGAGATAGATTCAGATGGTTATGGTAAAATGTATATATATATGGATGAATCGAGTACCGAGGGTCTAATGGATCCCGACGATCGACCTTGCCGCATAGTAGTGTATCGGGGGGGGGTTCCTTATTTGGATTTCGCTTCGCGAGACACCCCACGCACGAATATGACAACGTGTTGAGACTCGGGAGAAGTTTAATCCTTAGTGCTCTTATATTATTAATTCTTATGGTATATATATTTATATATATCTTTCTGTACTGAGGGACTGGCGGATCTCGACGATCGATCGTGCCGCGTAGTAGTGTATCGGGGGGGTTCCTTGTTTGGATTTTGCTTTGCGAGACACCCCACGCACGAACATGGCATAGCATTGAGACTGGGGTGAATTTTAGCCCTAGTACATTTCTTGGACTATCTAGGGTAGATATTAGTTGGGTGATAGACTAGTTTAGCAGGGTAGCTTGACTAGGATGTTTAGAGGGATGCGCTAGGAGTGCATTGTTAGAAGAGAGGTGAGGGGTAGCTCATGGGAGTGCGATACCAAACTTAAATATGAGATAAAACCTTTTTCAAAATAATAAGGCATTTATGCACTTGCTAAATATTTTCAAAACTCGGGCTCTGACCCGTTTATCTACTTTTCCTCTCTTGCTATATATATATATATTATATATATATATAGGTGTCCAGACACAGGGACGCCTGGATGGCACTTCTTTCGAGTCAGACGTCAGCTGCAGCAGCTGTGGATGCGTGCAGGATTCTTAGTAGACGCTTATATCCTTGTAATCTAGATAGGAGGTACTGTATACACATTCGGGCCAATGGTCCAATTGCATTTATTTATTCTTTGAGTACAACATTCGATATGGTTGTATATTTTGACCGAGTGTTCGGTTATTTTATTTCATTTCAGTTTCATTTCCGCAAAACTATGTGGATGTTTTATTTACTGTTGTTAAAAAGTGTAGTTAAGTAAAAATTTTAACGCTCGCCTAATAGGATATTAGTAATTAAATGGATTTTCGACAGTGATGCTAAGAATGATCCATATGTGGCTCCTGTTTTAATTTGATATAGGAGTGATCGCCCGGTATCCCATTAGGCGGGTTGTTACAAATACTAATAATTATTTAATAAATAAATAATTTAATAATGATTTTTGGGAGTCATGCAAATTAGAATGTTAAGAAGTTGGTTTGATACTTTGGCTGATGTTTAGGACATATAGAATGTCAGATTAGGATTTAAATAATGGGTTTTAAGCCCCATAGGCTAGTATATGGTTTAGGCTAGACTTTAGAGTATGTAGAAATAATTTTGTCTTAACGGATCAAGGTCCATACGGTTGTTAACCTAAATTTCATGGTTATGCATATAAAAAGGGAGTCTAGGGTTATTATGAATCATCTTAATACTTGAGAAAGTAAACCCTATAAAGAGAACAAGGACGATACTTGGAGAAGAAGAAAATGGGGCGATTAGACATTAGAGAAGGAAAGAATTGGGGCAAATTGAATTGGGAATTCAGCTATTTAACCAAAGAAAGTTTATTGAGTATATTAATATAATTAATTTGGTGTTAGAATAGGGTTATTCATTTGGTTCTAAATCGAATTATAAAATTTCTTGAATTAAATAATTTAAATAATCAATTTGTAATTGAATTTAATTAGTAAAAGTTAGGATTTTATCACTCCGTGGAAATTGGTACAATTCTATATCAAATTGGGTTAAATTTAATAAATTAATAGTTATATTATGCTTTAATTGTGAAATTTAGTAAAAGCAACTTGAATATTACATGAATTGATTGAAATTTTAGGATTTGGAGATGAATTTCTAACCTAAGGTTGTAAAGTTTTAATTTTGAGATATATGACCAGAACTTTAGGTGAATTAACTAAAAATTGTAAAGAAAATATAGAGTTAGAATTATGAAGGATTCCAAGTAAAGTTATATTGTATGAAGGGGTGATAAAACCTCGGGAATGGACGAAAAGGCGGATTCTTCACATAAGAGATGTTACGAGGACTGCAGGTTGAAGAAAATATAAATTCTGGATTGTTTCATGGTCAACGGCCATAATTATGGTCTGTGCGCACGGGTCATGCGAACGTTTGTGTTTTAGCATCGTGCGCACGGTCTAGTCAAGTTTGTAATTTTTTCTAAATTGAGAAAAAATGGAATGTGGGATGAGGATTGGGACTTAAATTATGGTGACATACTAATTGATATTTTTTAATAATATGTACTAAATTACTCATTAGAAGAGAATTAAGTTAGTACACGAATGAAATAATTTTGTTTTTTTGTATTGTAACATATGTAAAAACATAACAAATATGAGTACTTATTTGATACATACTAGATGGCATATTTATTATTATGGTTGACAGGGATGTGTTATACCCTGGGTCGGTCGACGGCGCCTCTTAGTTATCCCGATTGAAAGAGAGACGGTCTTTACCTTAGGTCGTGCGATCGTTACTCCTTCGATAGTCTAGTGCGTGTGTGTGTATATATATTTGTATATGTTATACCTTGGGCAAGTCGACAGAGCCACTCAGGTATCTCGATAGAGAGCAAACGGATTTACCCTGGGACATGCCAAGGTTACCTCTTTCGTACTCCCATATATAAAGATATGTCGTACCCTGGGAGGGTCAACGGTGCCACTTCGACATCCCGATATAGAGAGACGGGCTTGACCATGGGTCGTGCGATGTTTACTGCTTCGGTACTCCGGTATATAGAGATGTGTTGTACCCTAGCTAGTTAATGGTGCCACTTCATTATCCTGATACAAAGCGACGGGCTTTACCCTAGGTCGTGTGACGATTACCACTTTGGTACTCCTATATTTATTAAATATTTGCTACAAACCGTAGATATGAGAATATACACTTAGATATGTGTTTCATAGTGAGATGCTTATGCTTGAGAAGTATTAAATAATTATATGAAGAATGATATTCAGTGAAAGATGAGCAATACATAATCATGGGGTTCACTTGGGTCTAGGATTAGACTTATGTGATTTCTAGGACTGTTGGCTTTGGGATAACCTAAAAGCTACTAAATGACGAGAAGAAAATGGATAATTATATTGTAGCCCAGAATTAGTTTTATTCATACACTAATTATACTTGGTGGGTACATTATCATATTAACATTTTTACGGACATGAGCCATAAGTGGTGCCTAACCCTTGATCCAGTCGTGACCTTCTTCATAGTTATTGGTCTTCTAGGATGTAGTTATCGAGCCTGCGTGCTCACTCCTTTATTTCCATTTACTATTTTTTCAAGTGAGTGTTATTATCACTTTGGCTTGGTGTTTCATTTTTAGGCACTTGTAGTCATGCGATGATTATATTACTATTCCTGGTTTGGTATCAGAGATTGTGTGATTCACCACTTTTATGAGGAGTTATTTAATTATGTAATCAGTTTTAATTTTTCATTTATGCTGAGAATTTTACCAAATATTTTTTATTCGCATGGTTTTTGTATTAGACCTGATCAATCTGCTTATGAATTTTACAGGGTGTCACAGTTGGTACAAGAGCATTTCAGGTTCTAATATCCTAGGGATCTTGAATTCATCCATAATTTTTCACGTTGCATTCTCTTATTATATACCATTTAGGATTTATACTATGTATAACAACGAATGCTTAGAGAAGTTTTGCGCCATTATTCCAAATGAATTATTTGAAGAAGATGAAGTGTATTGGGAGGGTTTATTGTTTGTATTTCCTTGGTGATACGTCCCACGCATGAGGTTGACTTTGGGAAGGAGTTACAGACTTTTGGCGTGACACCTTTAACAATAACTTAGCGTATGGTTTGAGGGGAAATGATTTTACCCACCATTCGTAACTGCATTAGAAGTATGTTTTTGAAAACTTCATCGTGCGACCGTGTGGTAGCCAGGCCGAGGAGGATTTCAACTATTTTTCTCTCTCTATACCGGGAGAGATTGATAAAGAAGTGAAGGAGGATGTTCGCAATATCTGCTTAGGTATAAGAAACTTTGTTTTGAGTTGTCATAAACCTTACATAAACGGGTTTGGAAAGGTTTATTGGGTAAATGTTAATCACTACTTATGTTCAGACGGCAGGAGTTACCTTCCTAAATAAGTAGGACCATCAAAATTATCTAAATTTAAGCATTCCTAAGATTATGAAGATCGAGGCCAAAGTAGGCCCAATGATTAGAGATAGTGTAGCATGGACCCAAATTTGGAAGACCACACCAGTAAAAGGAACCACATCGGAGGAGAAGATCCTAAGAAGTTCCAAAAGTGGAAAATACGATATGTTACATCCAGTAGATCCAAGGAAATTATGACTAGTGGGGTCATGGACAAAGAGAGCAGACCCCGCGAGGCTAGAGTTAGTAGCGACGACTATAGAGGCGAGGCTAACAACATTGCTTATGGAGCCTCCATTTAGATAGTCCCTTTAGAGAAAATTGTTACTTGTGGCGAATGAGACCATTTAGTTAATATCTGCAACTATGTTACTGGGTATACCACCGGGGGATGGGTATGATTATATTAATGGCTGACATGCATGAGCCTGACTTAGACATGGAGGAGTTGTTATTTTTATTAGTGGTGTGTTTAGTGCGACTATATATATATATATATATATATATCAACGAGATTTATTTCTATATGGATACCTAACAAGTGATGGTTGTTTTACACTGTGATTATCGAGACGAAACAGTTTATTGGTCGCCTTGAGTGTTCATCCACTTGTTTATTTTAGACCTGGAATCTTATTATTTGAATAATTTAGCTTTGAGTAGTATTTATATGTATTACATTTATATTGACTATCGGGGGTAGGTTTATATGATTTTCATTTTCAGGCAGGGGATGTTTCTTATGTTTAATTCTAGGATCGAGGGAAGGTCTAGCACACACTTGTACTACATATATGAGACTTCCTCTGAGGAGGTCACCGTATCGTTAGACTTGATACAGATTATCCTGGAGTTAAAGGATTTATGTGATGAGGTAACACGATTACCACTAGTTACAGAGGTAGACTTTGATATAGATTTGGTGCCAAGTACCAGGCCCATCGTGAGTACGTTGTACCGGATGACTTCCTTAAATATGCAGGAGCTGAGTGAGCAGGTTTAACAGTTTTTGAACCATGGGTTCATATATAGGAACATGTCTTCGTGGTGAGCCCATTTTGATTTTTGAAGAATAAGGACGGTTCGCTCCGATTATGTGTTGACTATCAAGAGCTGAATAAGGTCAGGATATGGAACAAGTGTTTGTTATCGTGTGTCGATGACCTATTCGACCATTTAACGGGTGTGACATTCTTCTCTAAGATTAACTTGTACACGGGGCATCACTTGTAATGTATTCAGAAGGAGGACACTTTAAAGATTAATTTTCTGATGCGATATGGGTCATATGAGTTCCGGGTCATATTGTTTAGGTTGACGAAAGCACTAACAATATTTATGGACACGATGAATAAAATATTTCAACCATTTCCAGATTTGCTCATCATTATGTTTATTTACAGCATCTTATTGTATTCTCGGTCGAATGAGGAGTGTGGGGAATAATTGTGATTGGTTTTGCAGACACTATGATAACATAAGTTATATGCTAAGTTCTCTAAGTGTGAATTTTATCTTCGAGTGGAACATTTCTTGGACCATGTCATATTTGAGATAAGAATTTTAATGAATCCTAGTAAGGTATATGCAGTTATGAATTAGATACAACCCACGACACCTATAGAGCAAAGGATCTCCTTAGGTTTTATAGGGTATTATAGGAGGTTCATTAAGGGGTTCTCATAGATGGTCGGTCCACTAACTCACCACACCCGAAAAGGAGTACCGTTGTTTAGAGCTTAAATTTTGAGGGAGAAATTCAAGAGATCATGAAGAAGCTCACCATATCACCTATCCTTGTGTTACCACTAGGTGACATGGAGTACTTGGTATATATAGAAGCGTCACTCCGGAGACTAGGAGGCGTGTTGATGCAGGAGGAGAGACTTACAGATTATACTTTCCAAAAACATAAGCCTTATGAGGATAATTACCCCACTCGCAATCTGGAGTTGACAATGATAATCTTTATCCTTCTATAAGGTATGCTTCGGTCATATATCTTTAACCTCAAAGGGAGTTGATAGGGTCATGATGAAGAACAAGTGCTCATTATTATGTTTCATTCACCCGTTGGATCATTTGAAGTGAACTATCTTATTACAATGAGTTCGTCGTTGTTCTAACAATGACATCTAGATTAAGCGAAGTCATTTATGGCAGCGGTGACTGTTACAATCAATTTTGGGGTCAAGACCGATTCGGACTCAAGGGTGGACCTTTATTAAAACAAATTACGGAGGTTATATAGGAATGGCCCTTTTCTACATTAACGAATGTAAAAGGTTACATTTACAGGAGAAATTATTTATTCCAGAAGGTTCCAAGCTACGAAAGGTAGTTTGGGACAAGGATAATATTTCATGGGTTATTTTACATTCTAGAAATAAGTGAGTGTATATAAATTTATGTAATTCATACGGTTAATACGGTGAAGCAGCTATGGGTATAGTTTTCATCGAGAAGGGGCTCCTGTTAATAGAGCAAGTATAACACCAGGGACATTCAAAGAGTTGCAGCTCGATATCCCAGTATCGAAGTTGTAGAAGTGGGAGAGTAGACCCATTCAGGGGTTCTAAAGAGGTCATGGAATCAGTTAGGAGTCATTTGGCTTAGATTGACAAAATTTATATATTTAGTTCACCTAAAAAAAGTGGCGTTCATAATAGGGTGTATGGATATTTTTTAAGTATGAGATTTTATGACAAACGAAAGCACGATTAGGGTTCCCAAGAGATATGTCATGTACTTTTGAAGACCTCCTCGAGGATGGAGATTGCGAAGTCAAATTCCAAAGGTAAATCACATTCCGATGGATGGGTCCTTTTCTATACTAATGGATAGGGTGGGGAAAATATAATTTTATCTCATCTTATCACTGTTAGTGGGGACAAAATATTTCTAAGGTTATAAAACGAAGGACATTTTGTAGGACAAGTTGAGATTTCAGCGGTTTAACTAGCTGGTTGAGGGTTAGCCGAATGCGATTTATAACGAAAAAGCTTAGTGTGCATTAGGTCACAAGATAGGTGTATTCTGTATAGAGTATAAGGATGCTGTGGGTGAGATATTCTTAAAATTTCGAGTCAGAGTTTAATTAATTCAAATTTTGAGGACGAAATTTCTTATTTTAGGGGGGAGAATATAATACTGTAATACCCCGTAATTTTAAATGACTTTTAAAATGGGTTATATTTTAAATTTATGGATTAATTGGATTTTATTATTAATTAATTCATTAGGGTTTTATCCGGACGGTGGATATTAAAATGGATGATTCTGAATATTACTTAAAGATATTTAGGTAATATATGAATGTGATGTCATTGATATGACTGTATGATATAAATTCGGTAATTTATATTTTTAGTCAGACGCGGTATGGGACGTGTCGGGACTAGTTTATTAAATTAAAAAAGGAAATTTATTTTCTATCTATATAATAGTTATTTCGACTGCGTCGTTGCGTCCGGAAGGTTCGAAATAGTCAGAAAAGTCTATTTGAATGTTTATTTCGAGTCTTGGGTCATTTGGAAATGAATAGACAACCCGAAAGGGCATTTTGGTCATTTTTCTAGGGGGGATGAATAGTGATTTCGGATTTGGTACTATTATAAGTATTGGTAGATTAAGTGTATGGGGTTTATTCATCTCCTCTTCACAAATTAGAGCAGCCATCTTCCTAGAGAGAGTGTAAGAGTGTTTGGGAAGGGAAAAGCCAACTTGGGAAGGAGAAGAACAAGAACCAAGGTTCACCACCACCAACCACCCCCAGAGTTTGACCGGAGAAGGGACAACCAACTGAGATATACTACACCAAAGGATCAGACCTACAAGAAAGGCAAGTGTTTGATAATGGCAATTTAAGTTTGTATATTGTCCATGTTAGAATAATATGAAAAGAGAAGATTATTATTGTTTGGAAGAAATAATGGAGTATTAAATGGATTTCTGGAAAACTGAAATGATATAGGAATTTAACTCATGTATTAGGATGATATTAATCCACGAAATAGTCATGAATATATTGAAGAAATTATGAAAACCATTGATGTGTTCTTGAAGATGATATGTTAATAATTTCTGGAAATAAGGAGTTAAACATGCTTTTTAATCCAATCCCTTGATGATTCTAGGATGTTTAGAGTATTGGAAATCGTTCATATATGTTGATATATCATGTAGTAAATATTATAAGTTATTTTGGAGGTTAATATGAAGGTTTGAATGAGTAAAAATGGTGAAACCCGTAGTTGCTGAAATGCAGAAAAACCAGGCTGTGACCTGAGTGATCGATCGATCGACCCCTACCTTCGATCGATCGACCTCCCCAGAATATGTAAAGTTGTTTCTTTTTAAATGTTGATTATTACCCCAAAACTTTTGTGGATCTTTGGTAATTATTATTTGGGGATTATGGGACTTAGAAAATATCAGTAAATCCCTTGATAAGATTTGAATAAATTGTGATTTGGATTCAAGTGATTATAATGATGAAAATTATATCGAACGGAATTTCGGTTGCTAGATTCATTTGTTAAATTCTAAATGGAGATGTATGAGGATTAAAGATAGGACCAGTAGGGGTGATTGAATATAACACATGGGTATCCTTAAGTTTACAAGAGGGTTTAATCCAAAGTGAAAGAAGATGTGTTTATAAGAGACTTGAAACTATCGATTTAAACCTTAAGTAAAAGGAGAACTAAACTCGTAGTAGTTCGGGAGAAATAATGTTATGGACCAGTAGGATATTAGTGATTTCTTACTGAATATAAGATGAGGAAAAATCCTATTTGAATCTTGTGAGATGGGAGTTTAGAACACATTATATTGAAAGAGGGTATGAGGTTATTCCGATCGCATAGTTGAAGTTTTCGGACCTCCTCGATCGACAAAGTTAAGTAGTAGTGTATTGGAGGGGTTCCTTGTTTGGATTTCGCTTTGCGAGACGCTCCGCGCATGAACCTTAACGACGTCGGTAGTGGAGAGATGTTATAGGATGCGAGGATAATTAAATTATGAAGTAAAGATATGATATTTTAATACGTGGAATTTAAAAGAGATATACTGCTACGTATGGGAAATATCTTAGGGTAGTGATAATTACCTTAGTGATATTATATTATAGGTATGATAATGCCTATTTGATTGATTGATGATTTATGTGTATGACATACCTAGCTTACTTGCTATCGGTGGGAGGTTTGCGCGTGAGGGCAGTCATATCCTGATGAATCCATGGGATCTTTGATTTTTTGCTCGAGAACATAGGTCTATGAAAGACTTATCGGGGAGTTGATAAGTCCGCTGACTGTGGGTACGTAGGTATGTGCGTGACCCATGCATACGAGAACTATGTTCGCCTCCAATTTGTTTGTTGTTGTTTGTGGTTCGTGAAATCTTACCGAACCTGTAGTCCCCTATTCGGCGACCTGCGATGATGGGACATGATAGAAGAGTAATGCATTGCACCGCAGCTGTGACTCGGGGTGCCGTATTATATATGAATATATATATATAATGGATTAAATGGTTACATGAATATATTGTGGTTAAATCTATCTACGGTGATAGTTGTAGATAACGGTGAATAGAGAAAGATAATGGAACTAAGTGAATGAATGTTTATGCTTATAGAATTGAAAAGCTTAACTCATGTTAATGAGAAATGATTCATATTAATGAGTAATGATTCATGTTAATGACAAAACTAATCATATAAAGGAGAAATGTAAATGAATAATAATGTGACGTATGGTATGGGACATACGGGGATTATGATATGGGAATGGAATTATAATATGGAGACTAGAAAAGAGGAACCATTAACTAGGAGGTTAATAGGAAACGTTAAGTGTGCACTCTAGTTGAGAGGTGAGAATCTCAAGTGAGAGTTGAATCTAACATGTACATAATAAATGCTTTATTGCACTTGTTAAATACTTGCTGTTTTAAAAATAATCTACACATTCGGGCTCTGACCCGTTTCCTTGCATATTTTCTCTTCTATTGTATCTCTATATCAGGTGTCCAGCAACAGGGACGCCAACCTTAGCGGATTTTGACAGAATATGGATTTATGGAGTTTTGCTTAGACGCCTATCTTCATTTGATTCACAGTATTCTTAGTTAGGGCATGTCGCCCAAAGGATTTCAGTTATCTTTTCTATCGAGGTCAAATACTATTGTATTCGGGTCTTTTTAATACAGTTGTTATTGATGGGATTACTGTAATGGATTAATATTATTTGGGAATGTTTATTCCAATTGCATTTTAATTCTTTTGTGTTATTTATTGGGTTATCAGTGTTGTAGAATAAAATGTGTTGTGTTATTCTTAAACTGGAAATGGATTTTGTTAAATTTAAATTTGGAAAGTTTTTAACATCAGCTTAATTGGGTATTAGGTGAGTTGTAAATGTTTTCGACAGTGATGCTAAGAATGAGCCCAATGTATATTCTGTTTTAATTTGGTATGGGACTGGCCACCCGGTATTTAATTAGGCGGGGTGTTACAGGTGGTATCAGAGCATCAGGTTCTAGTGTCCTTTAGGATCTGTACGACTTACTATTTTTTCAGCTTAGCGTTCTTTGATGTAGAGCCCTATGAGTAGAATTATTGCTTTTCTATTTACGCCTACAAAGGTACGATGACTGCGGCTGAAGTTGCTGCAATTGTCGCTCAGGCAGTCAATGCTGCTATAGCTGCTGTTCAGCAGGCTCCCGCACCGGTACTGGTTGTGCCACCCGCGCAAGGGCAAGTGTTTCCTACTGCATGGGAACGAGCGAGGGGTGCCTTTCAGAAAGCGCACCCACCTGATTTTCAGGGAGGATCAGATGTTGTGACTGCTAGCCAATGGAAGAAAGGTATCAAACGGCACTTGAGAATGATCGAATGCACTGAGGTTCAACGTCAGATACTAGCCACATTCAAGCTAGTAGGGGCATCTTTGCAATGGTGGGAAGCTACGACCACTATGGAGGAGAGGGATATAATGACTATCCAAGACTTTTGGATACGATTTGATGGGAATTATTTTCCTTTCGCCATCCAGCCAGAGATGAGGCGGAAGCTACTTGATTTGAAACAAGGAGAGAAAACTGTGGCAGAATATGAGGAAGAGTTTACGCGATTAACTAATTTGGTACCAGCTGAAGTACCTAGTGAGGAGAAGAGAGTCCTAATGTTCACTGATGGGTTGAACTATAAAATTCGCCAACATTTATTGGGGAATCTTTCATTATGTACGTATGGCAGATGAGGGCCATTGGACGGATAGCGGAGATCGTACTTAGGAGGTTATAAAGTATGTTCGAGTATGATGACCGTAGTCGAGGTCACCCCTATTATGGAAAAAAGGAGGAGAGTTATCAGTAGAAGTTCTTGAAATGCGTGAATTGTGTATGTTCCCTAACGAAGGCAATATATTGAAAGGCTTGGGTATATAGTGGAGTGTGCTTAACTAGAACTGAAAATTTGGGGTAAAATTTTTCTTGACTCATCGAAGCAAAGTTATAATATTGGAATTCGACAACCATCACCCGCAAATGAGGGTATGTTTCCTATCTAAGGAAGTATGAGGCGTATTGATTTTTGTAGTGATTGATATTGTGTGGGCAAAAGGGTTGTTAAACTTAGCCTATGGCACTGTTATTTACGTAGACTCACTGAGGGGTGTGGGACACCTATATATTACTTGTTATCATGTGGGTTTGATTTTTATGGGATTAATTACCTTGGGCATGTCCGAGCGTGATGTGACTATCGGCATGCATTGACTTGTGGTATCTGAGAGCATTTGTCTGCATCTTGTCTTCTATAAGAGAGTAGATGCGTAGACCCTATTTGAAATCGATAAAACCAAATTTTTGTTTAAAAATCGATAAACCTGATATTTTTTAAACCAAATTTTTTATATATTATTGACTAAGGACCTTAGGAGTTTCGATGACCGACTACTTTAGGAAGTAGTGTATCGGGGTGGTTCCTTGTTCGGATTTCGCTTGCGAGACACCCCACGCATGAAACTAATAACCGTTGGGAGTCGAAATAAGTTAGGTCTTTGGGAAACGAGTTTATAACCTTTGCGAAACTTTTAATATTGAAAGCGGTACGAGAGGGTGTATGGGCGCCCTGGATGATTAGATTGTAGTATTTTTCATCATTGTGAAAAAGGTAAGTAATTGAGACTTCAGGATTTATTTGTTCACTACGAGAGGATCATTTTTCCCAAGTTTGTTACAAGGACGGTATAGAGAAGTTTAGATAAAGTCTAAATTTGATTCAGTTGTAACGATATGGTGAGGCTTGGCGTATAACATCGATAGGGACTTTGTTAATGTACTGTATGGGCGGTACATCTTGGATTTCTTGCGATGTGAGATTTATACTCGGAGTTGACCTTACCGGTATGACTTATATTCCTGAATTTCGGGACGAAATTCTGTTATAAGGGGGGAAGTATGTAATACCCCGTAATTTTAAATGACTTTTAAAATGGGTTATATTTTAAATTTATGGATTAATTGGATTTTATTATTAATTAATTCATTCGGGTTTTATCCGGACGGTGGATATTAAAATGGATGATTCTGAATATTACTTAAAGATATTTAGGTAATATATGAATGTGATGTCATTGATATGACTGTATGATATAAATTCGGTAATTTATACTTTTAGTCAGACGCGGTATGGGACGTGTCGGGACTAGTTTATTAAATTAAAAAAGGAAATTTATTTTCTATCTATCTAATAGTCATTTCGACTGCGTCGTTGCGTCCGGAAGGTTCGAAATAGTCAGAAAAGTCTATTTGAATGTTTATTTGGAGTCTCGGGTCATTTGGAAATGAATAGACAACCCGAAAGGGCATTTTGGTCATTTTTCTAGGGGGGGTGAATAGTGATTTCGGATTTGGTACTATTATAAGTATTGGTAGATTAAGTGTATGGGGGTTATTCATCTCCTCTTCACAAATTAGAGCAGCCATCTTCCTAGAGAGAGTGTAAGAGTGCTTGGGAAGGGAAAAGCCAACTTGGGAAGGAGAAGAACAAGAACCAAGGTTCACCACCACCAACCACCCCCGGAGTTTGACCGGAGAAGGGACAACCAACTGAGATATACTACACCAAAGGATCAGACCTACAAGAAAGGCAAGTGTTTGATAATGGCAATTTAAGTTTGTATATTGTCTATGTTAGAATAATATGAAAAGAGAAGATTATTATTGTTTGGAAGAAATAATGGAGTATTAAATGGATTTCTGGAAAACTAAAATGATATAGGAATTTAACTCATGTATTAGGATGATATTAATCCACGAAATAGTCATGAATCTGTTAAAGAAATTATGAAAACCATTGATGTGTTCTTGAAGATGATATGTTAATAATTTCTGGAAATAAGGAGTTAAACATGCTTTTTAATCCAATCCTTTGACGATTCTAAGATGTTTAGAGTATTGGAAATCGTTCATATATGTTGATATATCATGTAGTAAAGATTATAAGTTATTTTGGAGGTTAATATGAAGGTTTGAATGAGTAAAAATGGTGAAACCCGTAGTTGCTGAAATGCAGAAAAACCAGGCTGTGACCTGAGTGATCGATCGATCGACCCCTACCTTCGATCGATCGACCTCCCCAGAATATGTAAAGTTGTTTCTTTTTAAATGTTGATTATTACCCCAAAACTTTTGTGGATCTTTGGTAATTATTATTTGGAGATTATGGGACTTAGAAAATATCAGTAAATCCCTTGATGAGATTTGAATAAATTGTGATTTATATTCAAGTGATTATAATGATGAAAATTATATCGAACGGAATTTCGATTGCTAGATTCATTTGTTAAATTCTAAATGGAGATGTATGAGGATTAAAGATAGGACCAGTAGGGGTGATTGAATATAACACCTGGGTATCCTTAAGTTTACAAGAGGGTTTAATCCAAAGTGAAAGAAGATGTGTTTATAAGAGACTTGAAACTATCGATTTAAACCTTAATTAAAAGGAGAACTAAACTCGTAGTAGTTCGGGAGAAATAATGTTATGGACAAGTAGGATATTAGTGATTTCTTACTGAATATAAGATGAGGAAAAATCCTATTTGAATCTTGTGAGATGGGAGTTTAGAACACATTTGATTGAAAGAGGGTATGAGGCTATTCCGATCGCATAGTTGAAGTTTTCGGACCTCCTCGATCGACAAAGTTAAGTAGTAGTGTATTGGAGGGGTTCCTTGTTTGGATTTCGCTTTGCGAGACGCTTCGCGCATGAACCTTAATGACGTCGGTAGTGGAGAGATGTTATAGGATGCGAGGATAATTAAATTATGAAGTAAAGATATGATATTTTAATAAGTGGAATTTAAAAGAGATATACTGCTACGTATGGGAAATATCTTAGGGTAGTGATAATTACCTTAGTGATATTATATTATAGGTATGATAATGCCTATTTGATTGATTGATGATTTATGTGTATGACATACCTAGCTTACTTGCTATCGGTGGGAGGTTTGCGCGTGAGGGCAGTCATATCCTGATGAATCCATGGGATTGTGACACCCCGACTAATTAAATACCGGGTAGCTACTCCTTTATTAAATTAATTCAAAATGCCAATTTGGTCCAGTTAATAACATCACTGTCGAAAACATTTTAATGATTACTAACCACCTAGTATTTAAAAAATAAGTGCCAAATTTTAATTTAAGTCTGATTAACACGCAACAAGTGTAATAAAGAATAATAACACCATTCACCATAATGAAATAAGTAGAATAACCATCACATAAAGTAAATAAAGTCTGGAGGAAAAACTCCTCACTACAATCCCACAACTGAAATAAGTAAACCGAATACTAAAACAATACATCCCAAAGTCTGAAAACTGTAATGGAAATGTGACTCTAATAGAAATGGGATGCATGCCCTACCACTGATAGATAATGAATCTGGAATCCAAGTGATAGAGGCGTCTACAAGCAAATCCCTGTAGCTTCCACAAACAGCTACAGCTCGTCACCAGAATGAGTATCCTATGCATGGTGTCCTTGTGGCTGGGCACCTAAAAATGGTTTTACAAGAAAAGTAGATTTGAAAGCAAACGGGTCAGAGCCCGAATGTGGAGATATTTTAAAAACCTGCAAGTGCTTTAAAAACATTTAAAACAGTATATGCAAAATACATGTTAGGACGTGCTCTCACATGAGATACTCACCTCTCGTCTAACTGTGCACTCCTAACGTTCCTGTACCCATTCATGTGTTATCTCATAACTAACCAAAGAGTTTCTAACACTACTACTCGGTTCACGTTTAATTTCCAACCTTGATAATTAAATAGAGATTTCTACTTTAATTCCCGGATTCCCAATTATTAACAAAACCATTAATTGATAAAAGTTTCCCTTTTTATCTTTTCATAACATTACCATAATTATACTCATAATTTAACATAGTAGATCCCTTCTCATATAATCGTATATTTTCACATCATAAATATACAATACAAGCACCCAAAGGCTAAGCTGCGGTGCACACATAATCTGCTATCCATCCCGGTACATCACGTACATAAGGGCCACGCATTCCGAATCTCTCAGGAATCGTTCAGATAATAACATCACAAATAGTGGAGGCGAACACAGTCACCATCACATGGGTCACGCACATACCTACGCTCCCACGATCAGCAGACTTACTAATATCACAATAAGTCCTTCTATGGCCTATGTTCATCGAGGTAACCAATCTAAATCCGGGCAACACAAGGATAAGAAGGCCCTAAGCGAACGTAAACCTCCCGTGATAGCAAGTATGGTAGGTATGTCATACACATAAAGTTATATACTAAGCATTCACGCATCTTAGATATCTCGATATTAATAAAGGTATACTCTACATCATTATACCATTATTCCAATTTCATATATTACAAGTATCCCGATAATATATAAATTAAATTACCGACACGTCTCACGTCGTAGTTTCTTAAACTTAAAACCTATCTCAAATAGACTATTACGTTCCCATTATTCACACATATAACATCTTTATACCTAAGGTCTTTACTTCTGCCCCAAACCTTATTCCATCAAATTATTCAAATTTGCACTATTAACCCAAATATTATCTCACATAACGAATTTCATCAATTTAGAATAATTCCTCAAATTAAATTCCAATTAAAGTCCAATCTCATAATCATGTCTACTGGTCTTCCTTAAGGTTAAGGGTATTCACAATGTCTCCAATAATATTATTCAAGGGTTAACACCATTAAAATTCAATTAAGGAAAAACTTTACTCATTCTGGGAAGGTCGATCGATCGACCTTTACCTTCGATCGATCGATGGTGGTCGATCGATCGACTGAAGAACATCGATCGATCGAACGCACCAGGTCTGTTACGGACTGCTTCGTTTTGCAGTTACAATTTCGTCCCAAAACTCCATTTTTAAGCATGAAACTCCAAGACAAGGTTACTATAACATTATACTATCATCCTACAACAGTATTAACATTCTAAGTCCCATAATTCATCCTTTAAAGGCTTAGTTTAGATCAAAACTACATCAAAATAATTTCCAGAATTCTTCCTTTCAAGAACATCATTAAACTTCTTCTAACTCCATTTTTAAATCATCAAAGGTTCTGTTTAGAACATATAATTCGTCCAGAATATCACTACATGCAATTCCTACATAAATCATGGCTTTTAACTTCCAATTAATGGGTCTAAATTATCTTCAAAAATCAATTTCGAAAATTTCTAAACATGGAAAACATAGCTTGAATCAAATGAGTTTAAACCACTTGCCTTAATTTATCTCTGAATTTGGTGTTGGATCTTGAAGTTAAGTCTGTCCTCTCTCTTTCTTTCTGCAGAATTCTTTACTTCTCTCTCTCTCTCAAGCTCTTCCCAAGGTTGAAGACAATGAAGTTGTGGAGGCGTGTTTGGTTTTTGGTAAGTTGGGATTGTATATCAACTTCTCCCGTAGCCCATATTGTCTCTTAGTGTAGTTAGTGGGTTAAGTGGGTTAAAGAAATAATCAGATTGTAATTACAATTTTCGTCACTTTTTAATTCCCAAAAATACAAATTACCAAAATACCCTTTATGATGCCGGTATGGCCTAAAAATACCCCGGGACGCAAACTAAACTTCCGGCTAGTGTTTTCTGACTATCTCGACCCTTCCGGACGCGTTTGCGCACTCAAAACGACCATACGGTTAATGGAACTAAAATTCACTTTTTAATTTAAAATAAAATACCATAATGTGGCGGTCACACGCGTCAAACAAAATTCCCAAATTGCCGTATTTAAATCTCACGACAATTTCAATATTACCAATATTCATATAATGCCAAGTATGCACATTATAATAAAATACTAACTCACATGTCGTTAATGTTTTTATCCGGATTAATTTCCAATTAATAAACATTTAATTCAATTAATCCCCAAAAATAAATATCATAGAAAATACGGGGTATTACATACTTCCCCCCTAATAACTGAATTTCGTCCCGAAATTCGGAACTAGAAAGTACCTGGTATGAATAACTCTGGATAACGTTCGCGCATCTCATCCTCGCGCTCCCATGTGGACTCCTCGACATTATGATGTCGCCACTGAACACGCACTAACGGAACTATCTTTGACCTCAGTTTCCGCTCACTTCGGTCCAGAATAGCAATCGGTCCCTCCTCGTAGGAGCTATCTGGCTGGAGATCAATGTCCTCCACAACAATGAGAGAATGAGCCAAATTATCTCTAAGGTATTTCCTAAGCGAGGAAATATGAAACACATCGTGAATCCGATGCAAATGCTCCGGTAACCCAAGTCTATACGCAACCGGTCCGATCCGCTCAATAATAGAAAATGGTCCCACATATCTCGGTGCCAACTTCCCTTTCTTCCCAAAACGCATAATCCCCTTCATAGGAGATACTCTGAGCAAAACCTGGTCCCCCACTTGGAACTCTCTGAAGAATCTCTTCGCATCAGCATAGCTCTTCTGCCTGTCGTGAGCTACCAGAACGCGACTCCGAATCAATTCTATCCTTGCTGAAGTATCCTGAATCACTTCCGGCCCAAGTAGTTTGTTGTCCCCCACCTACAACCAACATGTTGGGGAACGACAAGGTCTACCGTACAACACCTCAAATGGAGCCATGCCAATGGTGAACTGGTAGGAGTTGTTGTAAGCAAACTCCACCAGTGGAAGATACTGTTCCCATCCACCCTCAAAGTCAATGGTGCACATACGTAGCATGTCCTCCAACATCTGATTTGTGCGCTCGGTCTGCCCATCGGTCTGCGAGTGGTACGCCGTACTCAACCGCAACTCCGTGCCCATGGCCTGCTGAAAACTCTCCCAAAACCGTGAAACAAATATCTTGTCTCGGTCAGATACGATATTTAAGGGCACCCCGTGAAGTCTCACTATCTCTGCAATAAAGAGCTGGGCATACTGTCCCGCAGTGTAGTCTGTCCTTACGGGTAGAAAATGAGCGACTTTTGTCAACCTGTCCACAATTACCCAAATGGAGTCGTGACCCCTCTGCGACGTAGGCAACCCCGTGATAAAGTCCATAGAGATGCTCTCCCACATCCACATCGGGACCTCTAACGGCTGTAGTAGTCCTGCCGATCTCTGATGATCCACTTTTACGAGCTGACAAGTGGCGCATTTTGAACCAAACTCGGCAATATCTCTCTTCATCCCACTCCACCAATACTGACGTCTCATGTCTTGGTACATTTTGTCCCCTCCGGGATGTACCGCGAACCGTGAGCCATGCGACTCTACCATCACCTCATGCCGTAATTCCTCCCCTTCCGGAACCACCAATCTCCCATTGAAGCGTAATCCCCCGTCTGAGCTAACGGTATAGGATTCGGCTCCCTCTGCCAATAATCGAACTATCTGCTCCTGATAGAATGAGTCGTTTGCCTGGGCCTTTACCACCTTCGTGACAATCTGTGGTGTAACAGTCATCACAGACATGAATGATCGGGCCACTGCATCCTGGTGTCCCAATTTCTTCCACTTGGCCTTCCACACATCTGCCACCTCCTCTACCGGTCTACGGCTCAACGCGTCTGCCACCACGTTAGCCTTCCCCTGGTGATACTGGATATCGAACTGGTAATCTTTCACGAATTCAAGCCACCTCCGTTGCCGCATATTCAACTCCTTCTGCGTGAATAGGTACTGTAGGGACTTGTGATCCGTGAACAATCGAAACTTCTCCCTCAACAGGTAATGTCTCCAAATACGAAGGGCAAATACCATTGTCGCTAACTCCAAGTCATGGGTAGGGTAATTCTTCTCGTGAGGCTTAAGCTTACGGGAAGCATAAGCTATGGCCTGACTCTCCTGCTGCAGTACACCTCCAAGTCCTTGTAAGGACGCATCGGTGTAAACAAGATACTCAACTCCCGGTCTCGGCAATGCTAACACAGGTGCTGAGGTTAACTTGTCCTTCAACTCATCAAATGCCAACTGACAGGCATCACTCCAAATGAACGGCACACCTTTACGGGTTAGGTGTGTTATAGGACCCGCTATCGTGGAGAAACCCCGAATAAACCTCCTGTAGTATCCTGCTAGGCCCAAGAAACTACAGATCTCCGTCGGTGTCGTGGGCTGTCCCCACTCCCTCACCGCGGATACCTTCCCCGGATCAACCGATATTCCCCGGTCGGAAATAATATGCCCCAAAAACTGAACCTCCTTCAGCCAAAACCCTCACTTCTCATATTTTGCATATAACTCATTCTGGCGCAGTGTCTGCAAAACTAGCCTCAAGTGCTCGGCGTGCTCCTCCTTAGTCTAGGAGTAAACCAAAATATCATCGATGAAGACAATGACAAACTGGTCTAGGTAATCCCTGAACACCCTATTCATTAAGTCCATAAATGCTGCTGGAGCGTTGGTCAAACCAAATGGCATAACCCGAAACTCGTAAGAGCCATATCTCGATAAGAATGTAGTCTTCGAGACGTCCTCCTCCCTGATACGCAACTGATGGTAACCAGATCGTAAATCAATCTTTGAGAAGCAAGAAGCTCCTCTCAACTGCTCGAATAGGTCATCGATTCGAGGCAACGGATACTTATTCCATATCGTGACCTTGATTAACTCCCGGTAGTCCACACACAATCTCAGTGAACCATCTCTCTTCTTCACGAACAACACAGGGGCACCCCATGGTGAAGTACTCCTTCGAATAAACCCCTGGCCCAACAACTGTTCAATCTGATCCCATAACTCCCTCATCTCAGCTGGAGCCATACGGTACGGTGCTCGTGCTATAGGTCTCGTATCTGGTAACAAGTCTATAACGA
The DNA here is from genome assembly GCA_949130495.1 of Sambucus nigra. Classification (NCBI taxonomy): domain Eukaryota; kingdom Viridiplantae; phylum Streptophyta; class Magnoliopsida; order Dipsacales; family Adoxaceae; genus Sambucus; species Sambucus nigra. The sequence continues at coordinate 200,926,572 of OX422213.1, read as the reverse complement.
AGTATATCTCTCGACTGGGGGGTAGGCCTGGTATCTCCTGAAACACATCCGAATACTCCCTGACGACTGGGATCGAATCTAAAGGAATCACAACCTCCTTAGAGGTATCCTCCTCAATGTAATATAAATGAGCGGTCGAGCCTCCCTCTGGGCGAGGCATCGCCACTACAAACATATCTTTCCCCGAAATGGCAAAAACAATGCTCCCACCAAAGCAATCAATCATGGCTCTATAATCAGCGAGCCAATCCATATCGATAATCACATCGTGAACATGCATATCTAATACCAACATGTCCGCAGGTAATACCAAACCACCAATCTCTACCCCCACTCCCCGGCATATAAAGAAAATAAGTGACCCACTCCCCAATGGTGAGTCGACACACGTCACTGTGCTCTCTGCCGTAGCTAACAATCCTAAAGCTTTCGCGAAGTGTGTAGCTATAAAACAATGTGTAGCCCCCGTATCAAATAATACCCGACCCATAGTGCCATGGATAGGAAACGTACCCTCAATCGCGGGCGGTGCCTGTGGAACTGCAGCCTGGTGGACGTTATAGACACGTCCATACTGTAGCTGCCCCTGCTGAGCTGGGACTGCTGGAATGGGTGGCAATGCTGCCATCTGTGGCGGTGCGGGGAGAGCGGCGGGAAACATAGGACTTTGTTGCTCCTGGCGAGCTCCCTGCTGCTGCTGCTGTGGGGCCCTGCCCCTATCAGGACAGTCCTGGCGTTTATGGCCAGTCTTGCCACAAACGAAACACTTCCCTGGGAATTTCCCTCCTCTCTGCCTCTGCTGTCCCCGGCCCTGGTGGCCGTTACCGTTCCTCCCTTGGCCCTGCTGGCCCTGCTGAAACTGCTGATGTTGACCATTTTGACCCTGCTGGCCATTCTGGAATCCTCCCTGACCGTTCCTGAAACCTCCTGAACGGAACCTCTTATGATCCCCCTGCTGGAAACCCTGATCAATCTGCCTCTGCCCCTGAACAGATTGTGCCCCACCGGCACCATGTCCTCCAGTCCTGCCCTGATGGCTAGACTCTCCCGATCTCTTGCCCTCAGCCATATGAAAGCGGTGATCCTGGTAATGTAATAAAGCAGCGTTAACCACATCAGAATAAGTGGCCAACGAAAGGTTCCCTAACAGATGCTGACGGATCCTCCATGTCAACCCGTCGGTGAATTTCTCAATCTTCTTCTTTTCTGTCGGTATCTCATCAGGAACGATATTCAACAGATTAGTGAACTCGGCCTCATACTCGACCACGGTCTTGCCCTCCTGCCTCAGACTCATCAATCTCCTCCTCATTTCCGTATGAACAACTGACGGAAAGTACTTGCGGTCGAACCGCACCCAGAACTCCTGAATCGTGAGAGTATCCCTCTCCTCTACGGTGGTAATAGACTCCCACCACTGCAATGCAGATCCAACTAGCTTGAAAGTAGCTAGCACCTGCTTCTGAACATCCGTGCACTCATACATCCTCAAGTGCCGCTGTATATCCTTCCTCCACTGGCTCGAGTTACCACGTCTGAGCTACCTACAAACTCTGGCAGATGCGCTTTCTGAAAAGCGTCACGTACACGTTCCCAAGCAGACGAGAATGCATTTGTCTGTACTGGAGCGGCAACCGGCGCCTGAGGCGGTGCCTGCTGAACTACGACAATGGCGGCATTTACCGCTTGGGCTACAATAGCTGCAACCTCAGCGGCGTTCATCATGCCCTGAACCGGTGCGGGCTGTGGTTCTGGCGTCGCATTCCTGGGAACTCTTCGTGCACGTCGTGGAGGCATTCTGAAATAAGAATAAGGTCTATAAGTTCGCAGTTATAAACTTAAAATAGCTGAAGAACGTAGCATAAACAAAAGAATACAACAGTCCTAAAAATATAGGGCTCTATATCAAAGAAAGCTCAGCGGAAAACATAATAAGCCATTCAGATCCTAAAGGACTCTAGAACCTGATGCTCTGATACCACCTGTGACACCCCGACTAATTAAATACCGGGTAGCTACTCCTTTATTAAATTAATTCAAAATGCCAAGTTGGTCCAGTTAATAGCATCACTGTCGAAAACATTTTAATGATTACTAACCACCTAGTATTTAAAAATAAGTGCCAAATTTTAATTTAAGTCTGATTAACATGCAACAAGTGTAATAAATTATAATAACACCATTCACCATAATGAAGTAAATAGAATAACCATCACATAAAGTAAATAAAGTCTGGAGGAAAAACTCCTCACTACAATCCCACAACTGAAATAAGTAAACCGAATACTAAAACAATACATGCCAAAGTCTGAAAACTGTAATGGTAATGTGACTCTAATAGAAATGGGATGCATGCCCTACCACTGATAGATAATGAATCTGGAATCCAAGTGATAAAGGCGTCTACAAGCAAATCCCTGTAGCTTCCACAAACAGCTATAGCTCGTCACCAGAATGAGTATCCTATGCATAGTGTCCTTGTGGCTGGGCACCTAAAAATGGTTTTACAAGAAAAGTAGATTTGAAAGCAAACGGGTCAGAGCCCGAATGTGGAGATATTTTAAAAACCTGCAAGTGCTTTAAAAACATTTAAAACAGTATATGCAAAATACATGTTAGGACGTGCTCTCACATGAGATACTCACCTCTCGTCTAATTGTGCACTCCTAACGTTCCTGTACCCATTCATGTGTTATCTCATAACTAACCAAAGAGTTTCTAACACTACTACTCGGTTCACGTTTAATTTCCAACCTTGATAATTAAATAGAGATTTCTACTTTAATTCCCGTATTCCCAATTATTAACAAAACCATTAATTGATAAAAGTTTCCCTTTTTATCTTTTCATAACATTACCATAATTATACTCATAATTTAACATAGTAGATTCCTTCTCATATAACCGTATATTTTCACATCATAAATATACAATACAAGCACCCAAAGGCTAAGCTGCGGTGCACACATAATCTGCTATCCATCCCGGTACATCACGTACATAAGGGTCACGCATTCCGAATCTCTCAGGAATCGTTCAGATAATAACATCACAAATAGTGGAGGCGAACACAGTCACCATCACATGGGTCACGCACATACCTACGCTCCCACGATCAGCAGACTTATTAATATCACAATAAGTCCTTCTATGACCTATGTTCATCGAGGTAACCAATCTAAATTCGGGCAACACAAGGATAAGAAGGCCCTAAGCGAACGTAAACCTCCCGTGATAGCAAGTATGGTAGGTATGTCATACACATAAAGTTATATACTAAGCATTCACGCATCTTAGATATCTCGATATTAATAAAGGTATACTCTACATCATTATACCATTATTCCAATTTCATATATTACAAGTATCCCGATAATATATAAATTAAATTACCGACACGTCTCACGTCGTAGTTTCTTAAACTTAAAACCTATCTCAAATAGACTATTACGTTCCCATTATTCACACATATAACATCTTTATACCTAAGGTCTTTACTTCTGCCCCAAACCTTATTCCATCAAATTATTCAAATTTGCACTATTAACCCAAATATTATCTCACATAACGAATTTCATCAATTTAGAATAATTCCTCAAATTAAATTCCAATTAAAGTCCAATCTCATAATCATGTCTACTGGTCTTCCTTAAGGTTAAGGGTATTCACAATGTCTCCAATAATATTATTCAAGGGTTAACACCATTAAAATTCAATTAAGGAAAAACTTTACTCATTCTGGGAAGGTCGATCGATCGACCTTTACCTTCGATCGATCGATGGTGGTCGATCGATCGACTGAAGAACATCGATCGATCGAACGCACCAGGTCTGTTACGGACTGCTTCGTTTTGCAGTTACAATTTCATCCCAAAACTCCATTTTTAAGCATGAAACTCCAAGACAAGGTTACTATAACATTATACTATCATCCTACAACAGTATTAACATTCTAAGTCCCATAATTCATCCTTTAAAGGCTTAGTTTAGATCAAAACTACATCAAAATAATTTCCAGAATTCTTCCATTCAAGAACATCATTAAACTTCTTCTAACTCCATTTTTAAATCATCAAAGGTTCTGTTTAGAACATATAATTCGTCCAGAATATCACTACATGCAATTCCTACATAAATCATGGCTTTTAACTTCCAATTAATGGGTCTAAATTATCTTCAAAAATCAATTTCGAAAATTCCTAAACACGTAAAACATAGCTTGAATCAAATGAGTTTAAACCACTTGCCTTAATTTATCTCTGAATTTGGTGTTGGATCTTGAAGATAAGTCTGTCCCCTCTCTTTCTTTCTGCAGAATTCTTTCCTTCTCTCTCTCTCTCAAGCTCTTCCCAAGGTTGAAGACAATGAAGTTGTGGAGGTGTGTTTGGTTTTTGGTAAGTTGGGATTGTATATCAACTTCTACCGTAGCCCATACTGTCTCTTAGTGTAGTTAGTGGGTTAAGTGGGTTAAAGAAATAGTGAGATTGTAATTACAATTTTCGTCACTTTTTAATTCCCAAAAATACAAATTACCAAAATACCCTTTATGATGCCGGTATGGCCTAAAAATACCCCGGGACGCAAACTAAACTTTCGGCTAGTGTTTTCTGACTATCTCGACCCTTCCGGACGCGTTGACGCACTCAAAATGACCATACGGTTAATGAAACTAAAATTCACTTTTTAATTTAAAATAAAATACCATAACGTGGCGGTCACACGCGTCAAACAAAATTCCCAAATTTCCGTATTTAAATCTCACGACAATTTCAATATTACCAATATTCATATAATGCCAAGTATGCACATTATAATAAAATACTAACTCACATCTCGTTAATATTTTTATCCGGATTAATTTCCAATTAATAAACATTTAATTCAATTAATCCCCAAAAATAAATATCACAGAAAATACGGGGTATTACAGGGATCTTTGATTTTTTGCTCGAGAACATAGGTCTATGAAAGACTTATCGGGGAGTTGATAAGTCCGCTGACTGTGGGTACGTATGTATGTGCGTGACCCATGCATACGAGAACTATGTTCGCCTCCAATTTGTTTTCTTGTTGTTTGTGGTTCGTGAAATCTTACCGAACCTGTAGTCCCCTATTCGGCGACCTGCGATGATGGGACATGATAGCAGAGTAATGCATTGCACCGCAGCTGTGACTCGGGGTGCCGTATTATATATGAATATATATATATAATGGATTAAATGGTTACATGAATATATTGTGGTTAAATCTATCTACGGTGATAATTGTAGATAACGGTGAATAGAGAAAGATAATGGAACTAAGTGAATGAATGTTTATGCTTATAGAATTGAAAAGCTTAACTCATGTTAATGAGAAATGATTCATATTAATGAGTAATGATTCATGTTAATGAGAAACTAATCATATAAATGAGAAATGTAAATGAATAATAATGTGACGTATGGTATGGGACATACGGGGATTATGATATGGGAATGGAATTATAATATGGAGACTAGAAAAGAGGAACCATTAACTAGGAGGTTAATAGGAAACGTTAAGTGTGCACTCTAGTTGAGAGGTGAGAATTGCAAGTGAGAGTTGGATCTAACATGTACATAATAAATGCTTTATTGCACTTGTTAAATACTTGCTGTTTTAAAAATAATCTACACATTCGGGCTCTGACCCGTTTCCTTGCATATTTTCTCTTCTATTGTATCTCTATATCAGGTGTCCAACAACAGGGACGCCAGCCTTAGCGGATTTTGACAGACTATGGATTTATGGAGTTTTGCTTAGACGCCTATCTTCATTTGATTCACAGTATTCTTAGTTAGGGCATGTCGCCCAAAGGATTTCAGTTATCTTTTCTATCGAGGTCAAATAGTATTGTATTCGGGTCTTTTTAATACAGTTGTTATTGATGGGATTACTGTAATGGATTAATATTATTTGGGAATGTTTATTCCAATTGCATTTAAATTCTTTTGTGTTATTTATTGGGTTATCAGTGTTGTAGAATAAAATGTGTTGTGTTATTCTTAAACTGGAAATGGATTTTGTTAAATTTAAATTTGGAAAGTTTTTAACATCAGCTTAATTGGGTATTGGGTGAGTTGTAAATGTTTTCGACAGTGATGCTAAGAATGAGCCAACTGTATATTCTGTTTTAATTTGGTATGGGACTGGCCACTCGGTATTTAATTAAGCGGGGTGTTACCAATACCCCGTAATTTTAATGCATTAACTAAATGGTAAAATTTATTATTTATGATTTTATGTGTCTATAGTGACATGTGATATCACTAATTATATTTTCATGTGTTGTGTTATGTGTATTTTATTTAAAATTGAAATATGACTTAATACACGGAAATGAATCAATAAATAATTATTAAATAAATAATTTAATAATGATTTTTGGAAGTCATACAAATTAGAATATTAGCAAGTTGATTTGATACTTTGGGTTGATATTTCGGACATTTAGAATGTTGGATTAGGACTTAAATAATGGGTTCTAATCCCCATAGGCTAACATATGGTTTGAGCTAGACTTTAGACAATTTATAAATTATTTTTGGCCTAACGGGTGTTAACCTAAATTTCGTATTAAGCATATAAACGAAAGATTGTGGTTATTATGAATCATGTTAACATTTGAGAAAGGAAACCCTGGAAAGAGAAGGGGTTTACTTGGAGAAGAAGAAAATGGGGCAATTGGACATTGGAGAAGGAGAGAATTAGGGAAAATTAAATCAGAAATTCATCTATTCAACCGATACAACTTTATATGGTATATTAATATATTGTTTTGGTGTTAGAATATGGTTATTCATTTTATTCTAAATCTGATTATAAAATCTCTTGAATTAGATAATTTAAATAACTAATTTGTAATTAAATTTAATTAGTAAAAATGAGGTTTTTATCATTATATGAAAATTTGAATAATTCTCCGTAAAATTAGGTTATATTGAATGAATTGATAGTTGTATTATGTTATGGTTTTGAAATTTAGTAAAAGCCACTTGATTATTACATGGATTGATTGAATTTTAGAGATAAATTTGTAGGGATAAATTTTACATATAGTCAATTTGTATGTATTGGCTTAATTTCGAATAAAATATTTTGAGCCATTGGTTAGTATCGATGTTTTCCTTTCAAGCCTTTGACATGTTTGGATGAGGACGTATCGGCTAAGAATAAAAGATTGCATCACTGTGTCGTGTTTCATGCTCGTTTATCTCTTTAGGTTCCGAGGATTACTCAAGAATGGATGCATACATATTTTGATCACTGAATATTTTATATTTGGGTGTTAGGATTTTTTATAAAATAATTTTAAATTCTTTTAAAATTCTTTTATGTTTTTATATTTTTTAGAAGAAAAATAAATTTTTCATGACTTCATTAGATTGAGCTTGGGAAGTCGTTCGAACAAGTACAGGCATCTCATTAGATCCTGTTCAAATGAAACTTTGAATGATATGTTGATTACCCTTCTATGTAATCTCAATGGATATGTCATTTTAATGGTGTTCGAATAAACGAGTTTTAAAATTGTTCGAACGAGTACATGAAATTTTAAGAATTAAAGATTTTCAATACCTCTTCTGATCCTTGCCTCATTTTAAACAAACCCCATATAAATAAGAATATGGAGAAACATTTTATTTTGAGAGAAATTCTTATGTTCGTAGTTCCCAAAACTCTAGCAAAAGAACTCGAGTTTTACTCAAACCCTTGTTTACACCCAAACTAGTTTATGATCCATGTTTCATCTTTATATTCTTTTAGATCTTGTTTGTGGGCACCATAGTTTTTTTCGCTCATCATCTTGATAGAGAAAAGTTTCATACGGTGGATTTTGTGCCTGATTTGTTTACATGTGGTGGACTCCGTATTGTGTGATGGTTGTTGAGCCTAGATTGGTGGATACCAAGGTGTGTGTGGACTCATATGTTATGGAACTTGCATGGGTGGATTCTTGTGTTATGGTTGAGAAGGAACTGTTGAAGATTAAAGACTCATCAAGGCTGGCAAGTGAGTCAATTCGTTGAGTAAGTCATCTATCAACTTGTGTAAATCTGTATCATAATGGATTGCATTGGTTGGGTTGTCCGAGGTTTTCTTGTTTGTGTTTTCCTCGTACATCGGGCGTTGTGAGATTAATTTATTTTATCTTTCTATACTTACCGAAATGCATGCTTAGGATAAGAAAAAATGGTCGTTTAATCACAACAATCTATCTAAAATTGGTGCAAAGTTTTATGTTAGGTTAACTTGTTTAAGTTTTATATTTAATTTGAAAAAATTAAAAAGTTAAGTTTTGTTTTGGCCATTCCCTATTAGCATGCTTCTCATAATTTCTAACTTAGGGTTCTCAAGTTTTAATTCTGAGATATATTCCCTAATCTCTTGGTGAATCAACTAAAAAATGTAAGGAAAAACATAGAGTTAGAATTTGAAGGATTCCATGACAAATTAGGTTGTATGTGGGGTGATAACCTTATAAATGGTTGAAAGCGCTGGTTCTGCACATAGGAGATGTTATGGGGACTGTAGGTTGAAGAAAATGGAAATTCTAGAGTGTTTTCTGGTTCAGTCATGTGAACAACCATAATTGTAGTCTGTGCGCACGGGCCGTGAAAATGACTATGTTTAGTGTCGTCAGCATGGTCTAGGCAAATTTGTATTTTTTTTCTAAATTAAGAAAAAAGAATGTGGGATAGGATGGGACTTAAATTATGGTGACATACTAATTAAAACCATTAGTAATATGTGCTAAATTACTCGATAAAAGATACTATAATTAGTACGAATGAAAGAATTATGCTTATTTATATTGTAACTTATGTACAACAAAGTTGATAAAATACTCATATGATACATACTAGGTTATATATTTATTATTATAGTTGATAGAGATGTGTTGTACCCTGGGATGGTCAACGATGCCTTTTTAATATTCTTATTGGGAGAGAGACAGGCTTTACCTTGGGTCATGCAAGGGTTATCGCTTTGGTTCTCCGGTATAAAGAGATGTGTATTACCTTGGGCTGGTCGATGACACCATTTAGGTATATTGATAGAGAGTGATGTGATTTACCCTAAGTTGTGAGGCGGTTACCACTTCAATACTCCAGTATATAGAGATGTGTTATACCTTAGGTAAGTTAATGGCGCCACTTTAATATCTCGATAGAGAGCGATAGGCGTTATCCTGGGTCGTACGATGGTTACCGCTTCGGTACTCTGGTATATAGAGATATGTAGTACCCTGGGATGATCAACGGTGCCCCTTTGATATCCTGATAAAGAGGGACATGCTTTACCTTTGGTTGTGTGATGGGTACTGCTTCGATACTCCAACTTTTTAAAATATTTAGTATGAACCATATATATGAGGATATACACGTAGATATGTGTTTCATAGTGTGATTATTATGATTGTAAAGTACAGAATAATTATGTAGAGAATTATATTTAATAAAAGATGAATAATACGTAATCATGAGGTTCACTCGGGTCTAGGATTTAACTTATGTGATATCTAGGACAATTAGGTTTGGAATAACCTAAAAGCTACTAAATGACAAGAATAAGTTTCATAGTTATATTGTAGCCCAGAATCAATTATATTCTTATACTACTTAGACTTACTGTTAACGTTATCATATTAACATTTTTCAGGATATAGGCCGCAGGTACCTTTTCACCCCTTATCATATCGTGACCTTATTCACAGCTGCTAATATTCTAAGATGTAGGTGTCGAGCCTATGTGCTCAGTCCTTTATGACCACTTATTATTCCGTCTAGTCAGTATTATTATTACTTTTCTTTGGGGTTTCGTTTTGAGATAATTGTAGTCATGCGATGATTCTATTATTGTTGTTGGTTTGGTATCAGAGATTGTATGATTAACCACTTTTAAGATAATTTATTTATTTATGTTTTATTTTTTACTTTTTCATTTAAGCTGAGGATGTTACCAAATGTTTTTTATTCCCATGGTTTTTGTATTAGACCTCATCAATCTATTTACAAATTTTATGGAGGGTGACAGTTTGATAATGCCATGTGATAGCGATTAAACCAAATTCACAAGTTTCCAATTAAATACTTATTTAATCGACGTAAATTTTTAACCAATTTTATTCAGCCCTAAAAATATGCAACTACATGTGGATAAATCAAATAAAAAAAATAATTACTGACATAGATATTTCAGGAAAAAAAACCTTTCGAGTAAAACATTTTATTTCACTATAATACTTACAATGATTATAATGAAATATGCAATGGATTAACCTCAGAAAACCTACATAGGCCATAACCTAAATTAGCAATGGAATTCCGCAGCAACTCCACACGAATCGCAATTCAGTCATCCCAGGAACACCCACGAGTACTCCCTATTGACGCGCAGTCAGTCAGCCCAGTACCTCCCTCAAGTGACACCTAATCAGCATTAGAGATCTTCTCTACAAGAGAAACTTCACAAGGTTGTGTTCTTAGGTTACAAAACTATTCACAAAATGCGATTGCGATCATGTGAATTGAAAACAAAAAGGATTAAAACCCTAAAAGTGAGAAGATAATGATTCTGCCAAAGCCGTTTTCGTATCTGATAAAAACGTAGGTCTTCTTAAGAAAAACGAAGTTGTTTAACATGCTATATATAAAAAAATTTAAGGCGGCGCGTCTCTCGAACAAGTTGTTAGTGTCGCTCGAATGATAATACGTGTCATTCAAATGACTTTGCACGACATAGCCTTGTCGTTCAAACGATGTCCCTCTGTCGCTCGAACGAGCAATTGAAAATTAAATATTTTTTGTTTCCTTAGAAAATAGTCCGCCTCAACACTTAGAAAAAAATCTTTGACGAAAAACTCTGCTCCAACACTTAGAAAATAATTTAGAAAACGTATCCTAACACTCTAAGTGAAAAGATAAGGTACTTAAACAAAACCTTACCAAAATTAATCTTGCGGAGGCTTGAATGTTAAAGAACTTTGATATTCGAATCCATCTTGACAGATGATTGAACTTGAATAAGTCTTCGACGATTGTAGCAGTATACGACATACTCAAATGTAAAACGGACAATAAAATAAGGTCTTTATAAATCTCCCCCTACGTCTATGCCGGTACAAAATAAAAAAATCTGAATTATCAAATCAAAATGCCTATACAAATCTAATACCCTCCCATGAACCTAAAACTGAAAAGGTACTAAACATGCAAGTCTAAAAAAATTTCTTCCAAAATGTATAAGCTTTTCTCATAATAATGATCTTTAATTTTTGTACCTACACACATGAGACAAAGAAAATAGCTTCGTGATGCGTCGAGTTTGAAACCATTAATCAAATTTCTCCTATAATGCAAAAAATCCTCCATAATTCGTTCTCCCCCTTTTTATTTGACCAAGATAGACAAGGAAATGAATAAACAAAACAAACATGGAGTTGTCACGATAAAAATGCATAGCAAACAAGAAAAAAAACTACGCTCATGCAAAAGAATAACTCAAAAGCTTCCAAAAACTATTTTTTATTTTTTTAATAAAAAAAATAATTTTACAAAAATCACATATCATGAATTTTCACTAATATAACCAAATCATGGAAACATAATGAATGGGTGTGAACATATACGATAGGCGAATCAATAAAATCAAACATAACATATGTGCACGATGAATATGTGTATTCCTAATGAAGGAATCTCAAAATCGTTCTTAGGTGTCAACAAGTGTTGAATTTAAATGACATCAACTCAATCTATCAACACATCAAAGTCAAGAATGATTCCCACACCAATAACATCTAAAACTATGTATATGCTTTTTCATGACATTGTCAAGACGTGCAAACCCATTTTTCATTTCTTTCCATCCAAATGCTCTCATAAATAATTATGCATTTATTTTTCTCTTGAGGTGGCCCCTTTTCACTATATTTATCTTTTTATTGCCTTTTAATTATTCCGAGCTCGTTTCAAATGCTGGCTTTCACGACGAGTTAATTTTGTACTCTCGCAGCCCTTTCTCGTGTTTCACTCATCATTTTTTGTTGTAACTAAATCCTCACAGTAAACGGTTCTTACACTCACTACTTTCATTGTCAAGTTTTATGGTTCATTTTAAAGACAGAATTGAGAAGCGTTTTGACGAGGTATTTCTCTCTCTCACGTAAACCCCTAGGGTCTGCATGGCGGCTCAATCTACCTCCATTCTGGAGGTATAAAACTTTCCTCCTGATCCTTCGTTATCTAATCTCATTCCTCCTATTAAACCTTATGTTCCTCTTCTTTCTAAATCCTTTGCTGAAGCCGTGGGAACTTCAAAATCTTCTTTTATTTCTTTGCTAGAGGTGTCATCTTTCAAGGGAGAGCCTGCTATTTTTCTTGAGAATGATTACCTTCTTAAACTTTCTGCTCCTTTCAAGTACTCTTTAGTAGGAAAGTTTACTCATGGCCGCCCTCCTGTGGAAGATATAAGGAAAATGCTAACCTCCATGGGGTTAAAATCGGCATTTAATGTAGGTTTAATAGACCAAAAACATGTCATGATCAGATTGTTTCACGAAGAGGATTTCCTAAGACTGTGGACGAGATCAACTTAGTATGTTAACAGATTTCCTATGAGAGTGTTCAAATGGACTTATGATTTCCATCCGGATTGCAAAACAACTATTGTACCTGTCTGGGTAAGCCTTCCTCTCCTACCTATTTATCTGTAGAATAAAGAAAGTCTTTTTTCAATTTGTAGCGCAGTAGGGATTCCTTTGAAGATTGATAGTGCTACTGCTTCCCTAGGCAGACCATGTATGGCCAAAGTTTGCATTGAAGTTGATTTGAGAAAGAAAATTCCAAACAGAATTTGGATAGCTAACAAAGACACTTCTTTGGGATTTTAGCAATACTTTGAGTACGAAGACCTTCCTACTTACTATTTCAATTGTTCCAGAAAAGGCCACAAAGAAGAAGCTTGTCTCCTCAAAGAGGAAAACAAATGTAAAGCTGAGAAGTCCACTAAGTCTATCCCATTGCCTCAGAAAAAAGAAAGCACTAAAGAATGGGTTGCCAAAACTTTTAAGGGGAATAAAGTATCTAAATCAACTATACCTGGTGACTTGCAACAAGCTAGCCTCAATATTCCTATAGATTCAACAACTACTCTTACCAAAGAAGTTCACTAATAAAAGATTACTTCTTTTTTCAAGAAGAAAGTCACAAGTGTAGAAGATCCTTCTAGCATTCCATGTGAAAGTATTTCAGCCATAGGTGACAAGAATGATCCATTAGAAGTTGAAGACAATTCCAATGATGTATTAGATGCAAGCATTAATGATCCTCACATATTAGAAGAAGGAGAAATCTCCCCTTATTTAGATAAGAACTTCATCAGCCCTGCTATAACCCCTAAGTCTAAGGGGGTAATAGTTCATAATCAATTTAGCACAGAGGGAAGAATGGAAGGGAATCTGGCCAAAATCAATCAAAGTAGCTCTAGAATCAAATATCCTATTTTCAAGGGGAGAACCAAACCTGTTATAGTGACTAAGTTTAAACAGCAAAGAAGTAAGGAGATAAATGTCCCATTTTCAAATACTAGACTGCTTATGTTTGGTACTAAAAATTCCTCTTCTATCATTTCCCAATGATGAATGCAATGATTTGGAATATTAGAGGTATCTCTAAAAAAGGAGCACTGAAGAGAATTAAGAGGTTTATCATAATTTGTCAGCCTTCAATTATTGTAATCTTGGAGCCAAAGCTTGGAGTTCAAAAGCTGGAATCATTTAGATTAAAGTTGGGATTTCATTATGCATATGAAAATTCTAATAGTAAGATTTGGTTTTTTGGTAGAGAAGACTTATTATGACAAGTTGTTTCTGAAATGGAACAAGGTATTACTCTTTCTATCAATATTAATAATACTGAAATAAGAGCTTCCTTTATCTATGCTAAGAATACTAAGGTGGGATTATCTAAATATGAATTTCACTACAGCTCCTTGGTTTATAGGGGGAGATTTTAATGTGGCATCTAATAATTTCGAGAAAGCATGTGGTAATGATATAGATAGAGGGGCAGCTATGGAGTTTTTGGAAGCTATGGAAATGAATGAGATGTATGACCTTGGTTTTATAGTATCTAAGTACACTTGGTTCAATAAAAGGGAGGGTGTGGATCGTATTTGGTGTAGACTAGATAAAATTTTTGCTTATCAGAATGCTCTTCACTTAGGAGGGATGGAAGTTCATCACCTAAACAGACTCATATCTGATCATTGTCCCCTCCTGCTGATTACTAAGAATTCTCTTGAGGTGAATCATAAATCTTTCAAATTTCAAAATTTCTATCTTGAATATCCAGAAATTCATTCAATTGTCTCCCAGACCTGGAAATCAGTTGATCATTCAAATCCTCTGATATCTATAGGATTAAAACTCAAACTTCTTAGATCCACCCTTTCTTCTTGGAGTAAACTAAAATTTGTTGATATTTTTAGAGAAGCTAGGATGGCAGAGGATAATCTTCTGGTTAAAGAGATGGCTTTTGATTTAGATTCTTCAGAGCTTAATAGAGAGAACCTTTCTCTAGCTCAGGTTTGTAATACTCAGAAGCTCCTTATTGAAGATTTATACTGGAGACAAAAAGCTGAAGATAAAGTCATTAAACACTAGTTACTTCCATAATTCAGTTAAAGCCCGAAGAAGACAGCTGGTGATATCAGAAATAAGAGACTTAAAGGGTACTATTCAGACTAATGAGAGGTCTATCCAGGAAGCTGTTGTCCATTATTTTGAAGATCAATTCAAGTAATAAGAAGTTCCCCTTATTACTATGCATAATTCTTTCTTGGAGTTAATCCCTAATCTAGTATCTAATGACTCAAACAGCAAACTGTGTGCAGTTCCTGAAAATAATGAAATCTTTGAAGTAGTTAAACAGCTTAATCAAAATAGCTTCCCTGGAACTAATGGATTCCATGGAGTTTTCTTTGTAAAATTTTGGGATCTTATAGAGGTTGAAGTGGTGACTACTATTCAAACTTTTTTTGTAGGTGCTTCTTTACCTAGAAACAGCACTTCCACTTTGATTGCTCTAATTCCTAAAGTGAAATCTCCTAAGTCTTTCTTAGATTTTAGACCAATTAGTTTGGTCAACTTTATCAACAAAATCATTTCTAAAATTCTCTCAAATAGGCTTAGTAGTATCTTGCCTAATATCATTTCTCCAAACCAAAGTGGGTTCATAAGAGGTAGGGATATACTGGAAAATGATTTGTTGGCTCAAGAGATGGTGTCTAAGATTCACTCAAAAAACTTTGGAGGCAATATAGTTCTAAATTTGGATCTAGCTAAAGCATATGATAGGGTGTCTTGGCTTTTTTTATTCATGTTATGAGGAAGTTTGGCTTCTCTGAAACATGGATTGATATGATATGGAGACTCATTTCCAATTGCTGGTTCTCAATCATCATTAATGGATCTTCTTGTGGCGTCTTCAAGGCTTCTAGAGGTCTCAGGCAGGGTGATCTATTATCCCCTAGTCTATTCATCATTATGGCAGAGGATTTCTCTAGAAATTTGAATTCCCTTATTCAATCTTCATGGATTTAAACTTCCTCTGGGATGTCCCAAATTTAATCATCTTGCTTATGCAGATGATGTAATTATCTTTGCTTCTGGTGCATCCAAGGATTTAAACTCTATTATGAAGGTTATCAAAGAATATAAAAGATCAGCTGGTCAAAAGATTAATATTTCTAAATCTCAGATGTTCCTATCTAAAAAGTTGGGACCTGCAGCTATCAACAAAATCAGAAGGATAACTGGTGTTACTAACAAATGTTTGCCTTTGTTAAACTTGGGTTGTCCTTTATTTGCAGGTAAAAAAAAGATTGTCTAATTTGATTTTCTAATTCAAAAAGTCAGAAGGAATCTTAGTAGATGGAAATCAAGGTATCTTTCAATGGGTGGGAATCTTGTTCTCCTTAAAATTGTTTTCTCCACAATCCCTCTTCATACTATAGCTGCTTTCAACCTTCTCAAACAAGTTCTTCAAAAATTGGAATCTCTATTTGGAAGGTTCTTTTGGGGTTCTCATGATGGTGCATCGAAGCATCACTGGTGCAAGTGGGACATTATATCAAGGCCTATCACAGAAGGAGGTTTAGGGGTCAGGAAGCTTGACGATATCAGTAAATCTATGTCCATGAAATTATGGTGGAAGTTTAGATCTGGAAATTCTTTATGGGCTCAGTACTTGAAGGCTAAATATTGTAGCAATGTTCATCCTATTGTTGTCAAGGCTAAATCATTCTCAAACACATGCGGTAGAATGTGCAAAGTTCGAGTAGAGGCTGAGGAACATATGAAATGGAGAATTAGTTCAGGTGACATTGACTTTTGTTGGGACAATTGGTTGGATTCAGGTACTATTGGAGAAGAATTCAACATTCCCAAGAACAGTAAAATCAAAGATTTTGGGTTGTCTGATAGAAGTTGGGATATGGATAGGCTAAAAAGTTTTTTCCCATTGAACCTCATTCAAGAAATTTCTCAAAGTAAAATTTGGAACTTGGAAAAAGATTGTTTGGTTTGGATTGCTTTTAACTCAGGGGACTTTTCTTTCTCTACTTCTTGGAACATTACTAAAAATCAGTATCCCTCTCAGAGATCAGCTCAATTCATTTGGGATTCTACTATTACTCTAAAGATGTCAGTTTTAGCGTGGAAAATTCTTCGAGATCTGCTCCCAAAAGATGGTAAAATAAAGTTTATTAGTATTAGAGGGCCTTCGAAATGTTTCTGTTGTATAAACAGTAAAGAAGAATCAACTGAACATTTATTCTCTTCGAGTGAAATAGCGGGTAAAGTTTTGGATTTCTTTGGTGCTAAGCATGGTATTCTGAGTCCTACTGGTTCTGTTAGACAGAGATTCGTAGCTTGGTGGCTTTATGCCTCTTCTTCAGTTAGCATGAGGTTTAAACTCATACCCATTCTTATTTATTGGCACATTTGGCTCAGCAGAAATAGTGCTAAGTATGATAATGCTTCAATGTTCCTTCCCAAAATTATTAAGAATATTCAACATAGCTTATTGATGCTTTGCACAGGGTCTAGTAAGCCTTCTTGCAAAACTATCTTAGTTCACAGGTATCTTCCTCCTATAGGGATATTGAAACTAAATGTTGATGGTAGTTCATTGGGTAATCCTGGTACAAATGGTTGTGAGGGGATCTTGATAAATCACAGAGGTGAGGTGATATGGTTCTTCTACAATCAATTAGAAATTAAATCAAGTTTAGAAGCTGAAGCAGACGCAGTTCTTCAAGGAGTTACATTCTATTAAGACCTCAAAAAGTATGACTTAATTATTGAGTCAGACTCCAAAATTTTGATCGATGTCCTTCTTAATTAGATTTCATGTCCTTGGAAGATTCAATGGCAAGTGGATCATATTCTTTCTTTAAGTTCTAAACTCAAGTTTAGATTCACTCATGTTCACGGAGAGGCAAATATGGCAACATATTTCTTATCTAAGATTGGTAGCTCTCATAAAAACTTTTTGATGTCTCATAATATCGACCTTCTTCCTAAGCAAATCAAAGGCATTTTTAGATTAGATAAGCTCTAATTTCCTTATCTTAGGAAGATTTCCTTTTAATTTTGATTGTCTGATTTGTTTGTAATCCATGGTGAGGGCTCTTTTCACCATCATTTATCAATAAAAATCTCATTTAAAAAAAAAATACAGAATTGAGATGACAACACTCCGACCAATTTGTGAAAAACAAGTACAATAATCAAATAAATCCGTGCAAGTGTGCATTGAATGAACTCATGAGTCAAACATGTAGGTAGGAACAACTAATCACATCTCAATGACTCCGAACATTATAAATCACATAAGTGGAATTACGACGTATATTAAAACACTATCAAACAGTCACATGAATATGGAATGAAATTTTGACTCGATCATCCTAAATATCCATTCATATACAGTGCAAATAAAAAACAAAACTATTTTGGTCTTTTTCCCAAAAAATTATCAAAATATTTTTTTTTGTATTTTTCAAAAGTTTTATCAGAAAACAAAAATATAATACAAAAAGTACACAATTCATAAAACTAGCAAACATATAAAATGAAGCACAGCTAGCATATGACAAACATGCAAACACAATCATCTATATGATATAGCCAGAGAAAAATCATGTGCAAGTAATTGAGAATCAACTAGTCTAACATCTAATGCCTCTAAAAGTGATTTCCTAACCCAAATAGGTGTGTAACGATGCATGGGGTTTAGAAACCAAGTGAACACTCGACTTCAACTTCCTAGGACGTTTTCGAAGATCGAAACAAAAACGCCTAAGGCGACCTTTCCTACCACCATGTGAACATGTGTAAACGGGTGGAACGACACCTTTGCGTTGACCTTTTCTAACGTCCTTGGGGTTTATTGACCCTCTAAAATAAATAATGGTCTTGGATTTAATACTCGAAATAATAGAATGCGACGAGCCACTACCATTGCTACCAACACTACTCGAGTTAGTAAAATCATTTTTCATCTCCAAATTTTTTTACTCAAGTGAAGAATTAAGACTCTTCCAATTTTAGGGACTCCTTCTCTAAAGTTTCAATAATTCCTAGAAGGTTATCATGTTTGTTCTTAAAATATGCACACTTATCCCTAAGAGTCTCTTCACGTGCTACAAACTTCTCAATTAAAATATTTTTATCCTCTTTGGCACAAAAAACAAATCCTAGAAATTTTAAAGTCATCCAATTCTTTTTCTAAAAATACGACTCTATCATCACTCTGCTTTTTGGATAATTTTAAAGCATTGAAGTCATGGTCCAAGGCAACAAATTTCTCACGATAAAAATCTCTTTGATTTTGAACCGTTTGCAAAAGATCCATAGCGGATTTAAAACGACAATTTTCATTTTCCAAAAAATCAATTCTTTTTGCAAACATCAAATTCAAACTATTTAAATCATCAAAATTAATGATTCGTGCCATTGAGAGGGGGCATCCAATTATATAAGTGCTCCTTGAAAAAATTACGATTTTTCACAAAAACAAAATTAAAAAAAAATCAATATCACACCATTTTGGGGAAAAAAGGAATTCACAATACATTTGTGAAACCTGCTCCGATACCAATTTGATAATGTCATGTGATAGCAATTAAACCTAATTTGCAAGTTTTCAATTAAATACTTATTTAAGCGGTGTCAATTTTTAACCAATTTTATTCTTCCCTAAAAACTTGCAACTACGTGTGAATAAATCAAACCAACTAAAATAATTGTTGTCACACAGATTTTAGGAAAAAAAAACTTTCGGGTAAAAACCTTTTATTTCATTATAATACTTACAAGGATTACAATGAAATCTGAAATTGATTAACCTTAGAAATCCCACATAGGCTGCAACCTAAATTAGCAATGAAATTCCACAGCAACTCCAAACGACTCACAATTCAGTCAGCCCAGGAATACCCACGAGTACTCCCTATTGATGCGCAGTTAGTCAGCCCAGTACCACCCTCAAGTGGCACCTAATCAGTAGTAGAGATCTTCTCTATAAGAGAAACTTCAAAAATTTGTGTTCTTGGGTTCCAAAATAATTCACATAAAGCAATTGGGATCTTGTGAATTGAGAACAAAAAGGATTAAAACCCTAAAAGTGAGAAGACAATGATTTTGCCAAAGCAGTTTTCGTATCTAATAAAAACGCAGGTCTTCTTAAGAAAAAAGGAGATGTTTAACATGCCATATATGAAAAAATTAAGGCGGCGCATCGCTCGAACGAGTTGCCAGTGTCGCTCGAACGATGACATGTGTCGTTTAAATGACTTCGCACGACATAGCCTTATCGCTCGAACGATGTCCCTTTGTCGCTCGAACGAGCTATTAAAAAATAAATATTTTTTGTTTCGTCAGAAAATAGCCCGCCTCAACACTTAGAAAAAAAATCTTTGACAAAAAACTCTGCTCTAACACTTAGAAAATATTTTAGAAAGCTTATGTCAACACTCTAAGTGAAATGCTAAGGTACTTAAAACAATCTTAACAAAATTAATCTTGCCGAGGCTTGAATGTTGAAGAACTTTGATATTCGGATCCGTCTTGACGCGTGATTGAACTTGAATAAGTCTTCGACGATTGTAGCGGTATACAACATACTCAAATACAAATCGGATAATAAAATAAAGTCCTTACACAATTATCTGAATATTGATTATGTATTTATGGAGATAATGAAACTAATGAATTAGATGCTAATTAAGTGATCGATGTATGGGTGTATATGTAAAAGTTTTGTGTTAAGAACTATTTGACATATTTGAACACAATTTTAGAGAACAATATTACTATTTTTATAAAATTGACTATATAAGGCTCACTATATTAGGTGTTAAACATAAAAAATAAGTAAAGTCTAATATTGCAAAAATAGTAAAGGTACGATAATCGTAAGAGACTATATTTTTTATAAAATTGTGTTGTTTTGTTAGAATAATGGATTTTTGTCAAAAAGTAAAAATGCTAAAAATATTTGAAAAAAGTACAACTAGTTGTAAAATTTAATTCCGGAAAACTTTCGTGCTTTAGACTTTTTTTGAGAAAAATCATCTACAGTGTGGTTTTGGACATTTTTATTTCAGTAAGAAGAGGGAAAATGAGTTATTGCCATGAAAAAGGTGTTGTCGACATCTTATTGGTAGGAAATCTCAAGCCTTATACTTAAGCTTATTTAACACAAAAGACCAACCTCTTTCTTTTAAAAAGACCCTGAATTATCACTTCCTCTACTCATTTTACACACTATAAGAGACTAAAACACTACACAAATATCACTCTTCCTCTATCAAAACCACTAGTGTACACTTGTGTTTTTAACCGGCTTTTTCATAGGATAAACCTTATATTTTTTTAGGAGTTAGACAATATTTTTTAGGGTTTTTGGAGTTATTTATTGGTGGTGTTGTGACACCCCGCCTAATAAAATATCGGGCGATCAATCCTGTACTAAATTAAAACAGGAGTCTTATATGGTTCATTCTTAGTATCACTGTCGAAAACCACTTTAATTACTAATAACCTATTAGGCTGGCATCAAAATTTTAATTAACTAATCTTTTTAAACAAACCATACAATTAAAACATCCACACAGTTTATATATATGAAACTGAAATGAAATAAAATAACCGAACACTCGGTTTAATAATATACAATCAAATCGAATGCCACATAAAAAGGGAAGAAAAGGAATAAATAAATGAAATTGGGCTTTCGGCCCGAATGTTTATACAGTACCTCCTATCTAGATCACAAGGATAGAAGCATCTACAGTAAACCTGCATTTATCCACAGCTGCTGCAGCAGACGTCTAACTCGAAGAAATCGTCATCCAGGCGTCCCTGTGACTGGACACCCATATATATATATATATATATATATATATATATATATATATATATATATATATATATATATATATATATAGCAAAAGAGGGGAAAAGTAGATAAATGGGTCAGAGCCCGAGTTGTAAAGATATTTTGCAAGTGCATAAATGCTATATTTTTAAAAATATGTTTTACCTCATACTTAAATTTGGTATCGCACTCCCATGAGATACCCCTCACCCCTCTTCTAATAGTGGACACCTATCGCATACCTAACAAACAACCTAGTTAAGCTACCCTGCCTAACTAATCCGTTTCACCCAATCTCTAAAAATCCTAGTTAACCCGAGTACTAAGGGATAAACTTATCCCCATTCCCAACACTGCTCTATGTTAGTGCGTGGGGTGTCTCGAGAAGCAAAATCCAAACAAGGAACCCCCCCGATACACTACTACCCGGAAATGTTGATCGTCGAGATCCATTAGGCCCTCAGCACCTGATGCGTGTATATATATACATACATATATATATATATATATATATATATATATATAGTTCTTACTAGAACTTCTGATTTCATATTCATATAAATCCAGATATAATTCTACCGGAGGGGGAAAATACACCTTATTAGGCTTTTCACTTTATATACATAAATTGACTATATGATGTCTCATTTTCATATTCAAGCAATATACTATACGCAACCAGTATATAATTATACCTATCACAAACATAAGTATAATAACCATCCCACCGAGCTATAACTCGAGGATGCAGTCTCATAGTGCCTATCCAAAATCCGGGTTTACTCACTATACCACGGTACCAAGCTAGACTCTCTCATGGTCATGGTAAATAAATACACAATAGTGGAGGCAGTCATGTTCCCTCTGCAAGTGGAGTATGCACATCACACTCAAATGCGGGACGAGATGACCTGGGGATATACTCTCCCTGCTCCTCAAGCCAGGGGATTCACCCACATCGCACAACCTCCCTGGATTGCACTAGAGAAAATATATAATCTGGCTGTCCCAACCCTATGCCAAAGGAAAGACCGTGGAATCAGCCTCTAAGACATACATATACCAATCACACACAGATATATGTGTATTCGTATCATATAATATATACTATAACCATATTGTGTGTGTATATATATATATATATATATATACCTTTATCACTCCTCAAATGTATACATGGCTATAATTGCCAATCTCTTAATGATATTTAAGTATTCTCCTACTTAAATACTAATCCCATAAGTATACTCTTACCCAAAAATACCTCGCATCTTATTCACGGTTAGGGATTTATATACTCTCCAAATATCCCAAATTCATAACCATTTAATAAGTATACCCTCAACTTATGTTTAGCCTATAACCCAAATTCCATCCTAGTCGCCTCATGGGATTTACTCAATTATAGTCGGCATATAATCACATTATTTATGCACACCATTATATATATATATATATATATATATATATATATATATATATATATATATATATAATCGCCCACTGAAATATTCTCTCGAGTGTATTCATCTTAAACACCCTCAATTAAATAAGTCATGGATCCCATTTTCCATGAACCCAATGTTTACATACTGCTCCGAAATTTATTTAGAGGTTCCCACTCTATTTTAGGAGCCCTAAACATTTAATTCCTCAATTTATTTATTTTGCTAGAAAATGTACTTTTAGTGCCGCACATCTTAGCACCCTCCAAGCCCCTATAAATTTCCTCAAATGGCTAGGTATTACTTCCCTCGATGAATCTTTATAACCTTAATTAAATAAACTAGAATCAATTAAAATTGGAATTTATCCCATATAATTAACCCAAGGTAAAATTGCCAAAAATCCTGAAGGGTCGATCGATCGACCCTAGGACATCGATCGATCCAGACAGCTTCTTCTCTGAGAGGCTGTTTCGACAATTAAAGCTTCCCCCAAGTTTTTATCTCCTCTCCTAACATCCTCCGACCTCAATCAACGACATATACACACATAAAAAGGATTCTAAACATCCTAGAACCCATAACCAACAATCGATTTGTAACAACCCAGGCTTTTGAGCGACTATTTTATATTATTTTGCCTGGTGGGCTAATTTTATAAAATAGGGGAAGTTGGAGTAAATATTATTTCCCGTGATATTGAGGGATGATATTTACTATGGTTTGCCTATTTACCGTTACGAGTAGGTAAATAGCATTATATTGTGTTTTATTGCGTCGTTATATGTTATGCGACGGTTATGACTCATATTTAAATTGGAGTATAATTAATGAAATAAAATGAATTTGGAACACAAAAATAGTTCACATTTTTCCGAATGAAAAAATAGGGGGTGTGGTTGTTTTTACAATAGTCGAGATAGTTGAAATAAGTGCCAAGTTGTATTTTTGAGTTTCGGGCACTTTTGGTGGGTTATGACTCAATTATGTGGATACGAGTCATTTTAATGGTGTATTAGCAATTAAAAGAGGGGCATTTATATTTTATACCCGGATAAGTCTCTGTGACACCCCGCCTAATAAAATACCAGGTGATCAGCCCTATACCAAATTAAAACAGGAATCCCAGTTGGATCATCCTTAGCATCACTGTCGAAAACTTTTTTAAAACTTACTAACCGTCTAGTCTTCCAAAAGCTGGTGCGAATTTTAACTTTTTGATTAAACAAAATAGTACATGCGGAATTAAACATAACCTATTCACACAACTGAATGAATATAAACTGAATAATTAATTAAATAATTTGCCAAATAATCCATCGGCCACCAAAGTGAAATAATCCAAAACAAATATCCAACACAGGAATAAAACCAATCTGAAAACTGAACTGAAGGTCTGGGCGACATGCCCTAAATAAAACTAAAATTGATACAAGATTCCTACTCTAGGAATGAATGAATGATGCGTCTAATCCAAACTCCTGCTAGCATCCACATATGTCGTAGCTCCGTGTCCCTGGAATAGAATATCAATCCTGGCGTCCCTGTGGCTGGACACCTAAAAGGTTTTGAAAATAGTTTTATAGTAAGGGTTAGAACCCAAAACATTTTGAAAATATTTAGCAAGTGAATTAACTGCAGTAAATTAAAATGCATGAATGCGCTTCATATTTAAATCAGTGTTGCACATCTTTGTGGACATTCTCACCCCTCCACTATTGTGCACACCTACCGGTTACCTTAACCCCACCTAGTTATACTACCCCGTCCAACTAATCCTGGTATAACCTTCCCTTGCCATACTACTTTAACCCGAGTATAATGATTCTTGAATTATAAGTTATCTCACTATTAACTTAATTACTTCCTCTTAAATAGTAGCATATAACTGTGTCGCAAGTTATATAAAGTAAATACATCCCACACTGTATTATTACCCGTATATAATATTTATTACCATTATATACGTACCTTTACCACAATATCCACACATATAACATACATATATCCATCCTTTCAAATATACCCTCGCCGGATGATTCCCTCTAAAATGTTATCTCACTAGGCGTGCTCACAAAACCTAGTTCCCCAAGTTGGAATCGCTCACCAACTTGGCCCAAAATATAAACGTAGTGGAGGCGGTCATATTCCTTCCCTGAAAGTGAGATAAATCCCTCACCCATATATACCGGACGCTATGACCTGGGGATATATTCGCCCTACTCCTCAAGCTAGGGGATTGACCCACATCACGCAACCTCCCTTGATAGCACTAGAGTATATAAACTGCATAAATATCTAGTCACTGGTATTTAATATCACACACAATATATACACGTGTATATATATATCTATATATATATATATATATATATATATATATACTATCACAACACCGTATATATATAATATAAACCCAGGCTTTACCGTGTACTCAAACTCCCGTACACTAGCCTATAATTTTCTGAGTCTGTGGCCCGAGTCAACTTAATTAATTTTTCTCACTTAATAATTTATCGTCTTCCCGAGTCTATGGTCAGACTCTAATATTTTTAACTCACACCTCAATTTATATAATACTTCCCCGAGTCTAGGGTCCGACTCCTATTAAATTAATTAACACCCTTATTAATTCAATACCTTCCCGAGTCTATCACCCGACTCTAATTAAATTAACTAACACACATTTTAATTTAATACCTCCCCAAGTCTACAATCCGACTCTAATTAAATTAATTATCACACCTATTAATTTAATTCTACCTGAGTCTACAATCCGACTCTAATATAATTAATTATCACATTAATTAATTAACACAAATCCGAGTCTATGGTCCGACTCTAATATAATTAATTTACACGTTAATTAATTCATACTAAACTGAGTTTGTGGTCCGACTCTAATATAATTAATTATCACATTAATTAATAAATGACCTTCACGAGTCTACAATCCGACTCTGATTAAATTAATTATCACGCTCATTAATTTAATCCTACCCGAGTCTATAATCCGACTCTAATTAAATTAATTTTCACTCTTTTTAATTTAATCCTACCCGAGTCTACAATCTGACTATAATTAAAATAATTTTAACACTTACCCGAGTCTACAATCCGACTCTGATTAAATTAATTATCACATTCATTAATTTAATCCTACCCGAGTCTACAATCCGACTCAAATTAAATTAATTGTCACACTTACCCGAGTCTACAATCTGACTCTAATTAAATTAATTTTCACACTTATTAATTTAATAACTTGGTGTCACCCAACCATTATCCCCGGACTCGCTCACTTGTCCCATACCTTAATATTTCCCGAGTCTACATTCCGACTCCAAATTAATTACTCTCTTCCAATAATTAATTTAATACTTTGGTGTCACTTAACCAATATACCCGAACTCGCTCACTTGGTCCATTTTACCTCTCATAATTTCATTTTCGCCCACAATGTGTCGCACATTCATCTCCATAATTTCCCAATTATATTTACCTATAATTACCAACATACCCGGACTCACCCACTTAGTCCATAATTAAGTATTTCACTTCGATTCCTTTAATAATGAATCGTCACCCAACTACAATACCCGAACATTATTCCTCGGCCCGATTTCAATACTTATAAATTATCTCCCAAATTCGTTCATCTCATGCCATACCGTTCACACCCTCCTAAACCCAATTATATCACCCCTTAATTGTTAAGGAAATATGTGTCCATATGAATGTATCACAAAATAAAATTAAGAGATTAAATTTTATATAAAATCTACTTTATAAACAAACTGGCCGAACTGTCAAGTTCTTGGGACCGTCGATCGATCGATCCCCCTGGGTCGATCAATTGATCGAGCAGGTAATCGTCTTCCCCGGCTTGCTGTTGCAGCCATTAACGAATCCTTAAGCTTTTGGTTTCTCCCAAACCCTTACCCATTTCACAACCAACATATCCTCCACACCATAAAAGGTCCTAAACACCCTAAAGACCTTAATCCATCAATAAATTTTATAAAACGCTAAGTATATCTAATTTGGGTTTTCCACCCGGGTCTGTTCTACCAAATCCGACCCTACCATATTCAGTCCATATAATCACTCTACATATTGTAATCCACTCTACAATTTAATCTTAACAGATCCCAATCATAACTTAACATCCATTGAGTAATTAATTATGCCCATTACTCTAAATTCATAAAAATCTAATTTTAATCTTGGTTACACACCCAAAACGAATTTTCATATACACACACTATGATATGAATTGATTATCATCACTTTAGGAATCACAAAAGTTAACCACTTGCCTGGAATTGTTCGTAGTGTCTGATCCGTTGGTGTAGTCCCTTAATTTGGCTCCAAAATTCCCAATTTCGCACTTGATTTGTTTCCCCCCAATTTCCCTCTCAAGCCCTAGGCTTAGATTTGAGTTTCCTGCCATTCCTTAATCTCTCAATTAGGTTAAAAACATCAAATCCCGTTTTTGGCCATGTGGGTCTAATTAAAAAGGCCCAACTCACCCCGTGTGGGCCCGGCTATGCCCAAAAATGTCCCGCGACCCAATTACCACCCTTGGGTACTCTTTTCTGACTATATCGACCCATTCGGACGCAACCGCACACTCAAAATTGCCATCCAAAATACTTTTCGAAATTTCCAAATTTCGACCTCAAAATGTGACACACGAGATTTTGAACCATTAAACTTAAAAGTCGCCAATTATAAATAATTCGGCTCACTCAAATAAATTCTCCAACTCATGAATTTAAGTTTCTCCAATTAAAATATTTTTATAACTCCCAAAAATAATTAAATATTAAATCCTCAAAATTACGTGGTGTTACATACTCCCCCCCCCCCTACAAAGGAATTTCGTCCTCGAAATTAAGATGAGCGTAATGTTCCAAGCTTCGCATATAACTCTCTAGTCATGTGCCTCCAAGCCCGCTATATCTATCCCATCCTCTTATAACCATACGTTACACAAGTATGCATTTAGATTAACCAGGGTGCCCATACGCCCTATACCCGTGCTTAACCGCACAAAATTTTCCTTCATTAACTCGGGTGCCCATACACCCTATCCCCATGCTTTACCACACAAAGTTACCCGACTATGCTAGTCGTAACCCGTAGTCATATCACTTTGAACCCGTAGTCATATCACATATAGACATATATATATATATACTGTCCGGGTACCCAACCCATGTACTAACGTCCAACCATCTTCCCACAAAATACTTGTCTCTCAACACAAAAGTATATACGCTTACTTTCATGTTACCAAGGACAACATAAAATACCGCGCCCTTACTATCACTAGTCCTTGCACAAAATAAACCCCGATCTATCTCTCTTTTCTCGAAAATAAATCTAACCACCCTGATTTACTTCAGCAAACATCCCCACTTACCGGGATAAAATGTGAGAATACAAAACCTCACTATGTGCTATCGCACCACGCAATACAACATATATATCCACATATATATAGGCTATACGCCCTCTTCGGTGATACCTAGTACCAACCATATCCTGGT
The DNA here is from genome assembly GCA_949130495.1 of Sambucus nigra. Classification (NCBI taxonomy): domain Eukaryota; kingdom Viridiplantae; phylum Streptophyta; class Magnoliopsida; order Dipsacales; family Adoxaceae; genus Sambucus; species Sambucus nigra. Next base: position 200,898,102 of record OX422213.1, on the reverse strand, counting down.
GTCATGAACACCAAAACTTAACACCACTATCCAGAATAGTTAAATTCCATCGCTATCCAGCCGATATTTAGAAAATATTATCAACCCTACTCCCATAATTCTCGAAAGTAGTAACTCTTCGCATAGTTCAAACCTTCACTCAGTGTACACCTCCACTCTCCCGTGAAGAACACCAAAGAAACTCTGTTACCCCACGAAAAGTTTATCCACATACTATGGTTGCTACAACCAACGCACCCACTAAGTTTGACTTACCCGCGAACTCTAGTGAAAAAAATAAGTCTTATATTGTCACATCCTCGTTGTCACTCAAAAATATACCCCATGCCCATAGGGTAAAAATAATTACCTCTATACTCCAGCTGCCACGGCTGATTCTCGGGTTTCGGAGCAGCTTCTCCTTTCCCGAATGCACCTATGACTTGCTTTAGTGGTTGTACGTCCAGGACCTCGTCCTGTAGTTGACCCCTGCCTCGCTTAAGACAATATCTCTTCATGTGTCTCGCTTTCCCCACAAACTAAACACATTCTAATACATTCACCCTGCCACTGGTCCCTTCCATGCTGATCTCGTTGGAATTCCTGGCCATCCTGCTGATAGCCTCCAGTTCTAAATCGTTTGGCATGATTTCCTTGCCGAAAATCTTGCCCCTGATCTCCCCCAGTCTGCTGCAGGGATACCCTACTGGTACTGTTCCCCCTAGCCTTATCCAACTGGTTAATTCCCACTCCCCTCCCACTTCCTTTCACGTGGAAACGATAATCTTGACAGTGCCGGAGTGCTGCGTTAACGACATCAGTATAAGCTACTAATGCGTATTTACCAATTAAATGTTGTCTGATTCTCCAGACTAAATCTTCCACAAACTTTACTTTCTTTCTCTCTTCATTGTTTACCTCATCCGGTACAATTTTTTTTAACCGAGTGAATTCTTCCTCATAATCGACCACTGAACGACCTCCCCGAGTCACCTTTTGAAATTTTCTCCTCATTTTGGTCTCAACTGCTGGAGGAAAATACGTGCGATCGAACTGCACCCAAAATCTTGTACTAGCTAGCGTATCCCTTTCCTCGATCGTGGTGATCGATTCCCACCACTGTAGCGCTGCTCCCACTAAACTAAAAGTGGTTAGCATTTGCTTCCACACCTCATCGCAATCCCCCATGCGCAGGTGATGCTGGATATCTCTCTTCCTTGACACACTAGCACTACATCTGAACCCCCTTGCAATTCTGGTGGGCTCCCACTAAAAATAACCTCTCTTTCATGTTTCCACCCCGACGACCCCGCGTGAGTCTGAACATCTGGCGCCACTAACACTTGTGGCTGATCCCGTGGAAAGTACCCTGTCGTTGCGACCACCGTCATTTCAACCAACTGCGCCACTAGTCTCGTTACTTGTGCTGGATGCTCTCTCCTAGGCATCATCGGGAATGAGAACCGAATTGGTATGAGTTCACTCTCAAATATAAATTTTGCAGAAGAACGTATATGCGCATACGTATGAGAATACAACAATCCTATAATAGGGCTCTATGTCAAAGATTGCTAAGCCGAAACGTGAAAAGCCGCACAAATCCTAAGGACACTAGAACCTGATTCTCTGATACCATCTGTGACACCCCGCCTAATAAAATACCGGGTGATTAGTCCTATACCAAATTAAAATAGGAATCCCAGTTGGATCATCCTTAGCATCACTGTCGAAAACTTTTTTAAAACTTACTAACCACCTAGTCTTCCAAAAGCTGGTGCCAATTTTAACTTTTTGATTAAACAAAATAGTACATGCGGAATTAAACATAACCCATTCACACAATTGAATGAATATAAACTGAATAATTAATTAAATAATTTGCCGAATAAACCATCGGCCACCAAAGTGAAATAAATTAAAACAACTATACAACACAGGAATAAAACCAATATGAAAACAGAACTGAAGGTCTGGGCGACATGCCCTAAATAAAACTGAAACTGATACAAGATTCCTACTCTAGGCATGAATGAATGATGCGTCTAATCCAAACTCCTGCTAGCATCCACATATGCCGCAGCTCTGTGTCCCTGGAATAGAATATCAATCCTGGCATCCCTGTGGCTGGACACCTAAAAGGTTTTGAAAATAGTTTTATAGTAAGGGTTAGAACCCAAAATATTTTGAAAATATTTAGCAAGTGAATTAACTGCAGTAAATTAAAATGCATGAATGCGCTTCATATTTAAGTTAGTGTCTCACTCCCTTTGTGGACATTCTCACCCCTCCACTATTGTGCACACCTACCGGTTACCTTAAACCCACCTAGTTGTACTACCCTGTCCAACTAGTCCTAGTATAACCTTCCCTTGCCATACTACTCTAACCCGAGTATAATGATTCTTGAATTATAAGTTATCTCATTATTAACTTAATTACTTCCTCTTAAATAGTAGCATATAACCGTGTCGCAAGTTATATAAAGTAAATACATCCCACACTGTATTATTACCCGTATATAATATTTATTACCATTATATATGTACCTTTACCACAATATCCACACATATAACATACGTATATCCATCCTTTCGAGTATACCCTCACCGGATGATTCCCTCTAAAATGCTATCTCACTAGGTGTGCTCACAAAACCTTGTTCCCCAAGTTGATATCGCTCACCAACTTGGCCCAAAATATAAACGTAGTGGAGGCGGTCATATTCCTTCCCTGAAAGTGAGATAAATCCCTCACCCATATATACCGAACGCTATGACCTGGGGATATACTCGCCCTACTCCTCAAGCTAGGGGATTCACACACATCGCGCAACCTCCCTTAATAGCACTAGAGTATATAAACTGCATAAATATCTAGTCACTGATATTTAATATCACACACAATATATACACGTATATATATATATATACTATCACAACACCGTATATATATAATATAAACCTCGTCTTTATCGTGTACTCAAACTCTCGTACACTAGCCTGTAATTTCCTGAGTCTGTGGCCCGACTCAACTTAATTAATTTTTCTCACTTAAAAATTTATCGTCTTCCCGAGTCTATGGTCCGACTCTAATATTTTTAACTCACACCTCAATTTATATAATACTTCCCCGAGTCTAAGGTCCGACTCCAATTAAATTAATTAATACGCTTATTAATTTAATACCTTCCCGAGTCTATCACCCGACTCTAATTAAATTAACTAACACACATTTTAATTTAATACCTCCCAGAGTCTACAATCCGACTCTAATTAAATTTATTATCCCACCTATTAATTTAATCCTACCCGAATCTACAATCCGACTCTAATATAATTAATTATCACATTAATTAATTAACATAAATCCGAGTCTGTGGTCCGACTCTAATATAATTAATTTACACATTAATTAATTCATACTAAACTGAGTCTGTGGTCCGACTCTAATATAATTAATTATCACATTAATTAATAAATACCCTTCACTAGTCTACAATCCGACTCTGATTAAATTAATTATCACACCCATTAATTTAATCCTACCCAAGTCTACAATCCGACTCTAATTAAATTAATTTTCAATCTTTTTAATTTAATCCTACCCGAGTCTACAATCTGACTCTAATTAAATTAATTTTCACACTTACCCGAGTCTACAATCCGACTCTGATTAAATTAATTATCACATTCATTAATTTAATCCTACCCGAGTCTACAATCCGACTCAAATTAAATTAATTGTCACACTTACCCGAGTCTACAATCTGACTCTAATTAAATTAATTTTCACACTTATTAATTTAATAACTTGGTGTCACCTAACCATTATCCCCGGACTCGCTCACTTGTCCCATACCTTAATATTTCCCGAGTCTACATTCCAACTCCAAATTAATTACTCTCTTCCAATAATTAATTTAATACTTTGGTGTCACTTAACCAATATACCCGAACTCGCTCACTTGGTCCATTTTACCTCTCATAATTTCATTTTCGCCCACAATGTGTCTCACATTCATCTCCATAATTTCCCAATTATATTTACCGATAATTACCAACATACCCGGACTCGCCCACTTGGTTCATATTTATGTATTTCACTTCAATTCCTTTAATAATGTATCGTCACCCAACTACAATACCCTAACATTATTCCTCGGCCCAATTTCAATAGTTATAAATTATCTCCCAAATTCGTTCATCTCATGCCATACCGTTCACACCCTCCTAAACCCAATTATATCACCCTATAATTGTTAAGGAAATATGTGTCCATATGAATTTATCACAAAATAAAATTAAGAGATTAAATTTTAAATAAAATCCACTTTATAAACAAACTGGTTGAACTGTCAAGTTCCTGGGACCGTCGATCGATCGATCCCCCTGTGTCGATCGATCGATCGAGCAGGTAATCGTCTTCCCCGGCTTGCTGTTGTAGCCATTAACGAATCCTTAAGCTTTTGGTTTCTCCCAAACCGTTACCCATTTCACAACAAACATATCCTCCACACCAGAAAAGGTCCTAAACACCCTAGAGACCTTAATCCATCAATAAATTTTACAAAACGCTAAGTATATCTGATTTGGGTTTTCCACCCGGGTCTGTTCTACCAAATCCGACCCTACCATATTCAGTCCATATAATCACTCTACATATTGTAATCCACTCTACAATTTAATCTTAACAGATCCCAATCATAACTTAACATCCATTGAGTAATTAATTATTCCCATTACTCTAAATTCATAAAAATCTAATTTTAATCTTGGTTACACACCCAAAACGAATTTTCATATACACACACTATGATATGAATTGATTATCATCACTTTAGGAATCACAAAAGTTAACCACTTTCCTTGAATTGTTCGTAGTGTCTGATCCGTTGGTGTAGTCCCTTAATTTGGCTCCAAAATCCCCAATTTCGCACTTGATTTGTTTCCCCCCAATTTCCCTCTCAAGCCCTAGGCTTAGAGTTGAGTTTCGTGCCATTCCCTAATCTCTCAATTAGGTTAAAAACATCCAATCCCGTTTTTGGCCATGTGGGTCTAATTAAAAAGGCCCAAATCACCCCGTGTGGGCCCGACTATACCCAAAAATGTCCCTAGACCCAATTACCACCCTTGGGTAGTCTTTTCTGACTATCTCGACCCATCCGGACGCAACCGCGTACTCAGAATTGCCATCCGAAATACTTTTCGAAATTTCCAAATTTTAACCTCAAAATGTGACACACGAGATTTTGAACCATTAAACTTAAAAGTCGCCAATTATAAATAATTCGGCTCACTTAAATAAATTCTCCAACTCATGAATTTAAGTTTCTCCAATTTAAATATTTTTATAACTCCCAAAAATAATTAAATATTAAATCTTCAAAATTACGGGGTGTTACAATCTCCCACCCATTTTATTTCCCTTATCTTGTGTTAGAAACCAAGAGAGAGAGAGAGAGAGAGAGAGAGAGAGAGAGAGAGAGAGAGTTGGGAGAAAATGGAGAGAAATAGAGAAAATGGAGATTTGGGCTGAAATCTGTTGCCGCTGGAGGAGAATCCGAGACTACAACCTCGAGGTAAGTTTCTTACTTGCTAGATATTGATTTAATGTGATGAAATTGCATGTATAGTTAGTTTTTGGAGATTTAAACCATTTGTGGGTTTTGGGTGTTTTTGGTGTATAACCCTTAAATCTTTGTTTTAATTTGATTTAAGGAGAAAATATAAGTTCATAATGATGTAGTATACTTATTTGTTGTTGATGTTGGAAGAAATCAAAGATTTGGGGTTTTGGGATTTTTAGGGTTCTTCAACCCGTAGCCCAAATTGGGAAAATTCGCAGGGCCGAATCGATTCGGCTCCCAGGCGAATCGATTCGGTTAGGGGGCAGGGTACAGGTCAGGGAGACTGAATCGATTCGGGTTAAGGCCGAATCGATTCGGACATAGACAGTTTGTTAGTTTTGCTCACCGAATCGATTCTCTTTTGGGCAAATCGATTCGCAACTAGGGGCGAACCGGTTCGGCCCTAGGGAGAATCAATTTGGCTGCCTGTTTTTGTGAGATTTTTCCTAATTTTATTTTAGCCCTTTTCTTTTAGGTTCAAGGTTTTGGAACCTTCCTTTGGGAAGTAATGGGGAGTCCTAGAGGGTTGTCTTGGGTAGACTAAAGTCCTAGGATAAAATGAGGATATTTAGGCTTACCCCGAGGGCTAATTTGTATAGGTTAATGTCTGAATGATATAGGGAGTTAGCTTAAAATTTATGAGAAGATAAAATGTTAATGTTAAGACTTTTGGGAGACAATTATTGAGGGAGACTCACTTTGATGGTTTATGAAATTATATGAACCCTTGGAGGCTAGTTTGAGGATAAGGGCAATTCGGGTCTTAAGTCATTAATAAAATATGACTTAATGAAAATGAAATGCATATTCTAAAATGTGGTACTAAATGAATAAGTACAAATGATTTTGAGAATGTAAAAATGGATGTTTTCAAATGAAAAGAAAAATGATTTTCATAAATGTTAATTTATGGATACACACCTCTCTAAATCGCTATCATAAGGGAAGTTGCGTGCGTATGGTGAAGCCCCTGGCTAATGAATGCAGGGTGGATATAATCCTAGGCCATATGAGCGTTATTGTATATTTTCTGTGCTGGTGAGGTGATTATGGGTGTGGTCATGACTCTCCCGCAGGCATATGGCCATTTCCCGACATTTCGGTAGGATCCCAGGTTGTCTTGATGATAGGCCCTGGAAGATGATAGCCATTTTGGGGCGGACACAGTGGGGAAACTCGAAAGGGCGGTCTTAGATTGCGTTATATAATATGATATATAACTATGGATAATAATGTGGGACATTATTGTTATTAAAGCATTTTATGATAATGAAATGGCTTTAAATTACATTTCCCGGATGGAAGAAGGGAAATGGGACGTTAAATACATTTTTCGGATGGAAGAAGGAAAATGGAAGATATGATATGAAAAGGTTAAAGCATTTTTATGATAATAAAACTTGCTTTAAATTATATATTTTCCGGATGGAAGAGGGAAAATGGAAAGTTATGAAATGAAAAGGTAAAGCATTTTTATGTTAATAAAACTTGCTTTAAATTATATATATTTTTCCTGGATGGAATAAAGGAAATAAAATTGTTAAAGAAAATTTTGAAATGAGATTTATTGGTAAACATTTGATAAAATGAATTAGCATTTATATACATTCCTAAAGAAAGAGATAGGAACTGTGCCTTTTGATGGTGAATGGATTTATTTATGTCTCCATGAGTAGCTGTATATGAGACCTCCCATACATATACACATATATTGATTTCGTTCTAAGGGTCTAATAGATCTCGACGATCAACCTTGCCTAGTAGTAGTGTATCGGTGGGGGTTCCTTGTTTGGATTTCGGTTCGCGAGACACCCCACGCACTAATAGGGCATAGTGTTGAGACTGGGGAGAAGTTAGCCCTTAGTACTTGGGTTAACTATAACATCATCATTGATATTGCGCTAGGTTGTTCTTTTAGATTGAGAGGTGAGAAATGTTATTTTAGTTGCAAGAGAATTACGCACTTAATTATCATGCATTTTAGTCACATGGTAATCATATCAAACCGGGCCCTGACCCGTCTATATTTCTTTGCTTTGCATGCAACTCTTTGTCCGTTCAGGTGCTCTACCGCATGGACACCCGTATTGACATTTCCATTTCGGTTGTCATGGAGCTATAGCATATTGCGGATGCTGTAGGCTACTTGTTTTAAACGCTTCTATCTTTTACACTCTCGTTACATTTAGTTTATTTATTCGGGCGTGTTGCCCACGCTTTGCATTCATTTATTATATTGTAATAATTGAGTTGTAATACTCGGTGTAACTATTTGTATTAGAGGGCAAGGGATATCTTTACTCTTTAACCTGAGAGGGAGAAGTCTTCCCCCCTGACTCTTTTTTTTATGGAAGCCTCGAATTCAACCTCCTCGAAAATTAACATTGATCTAGTTTAGGCAGCTTTCAGTCCTGGGAAAGGAAGGTAAGGTGAAATCCCGTTCGTAGATTAAGAATTGGAGGTAGGAGCGTAAGGTCTTCTTTCTTTCCTGTAGTTTCTTTCTTGAAGGTAATAGAAGCTAAAGACAAAACAGAATAGATTAGATCTAGAGTGCTGCTAGGCGAAGAGCTAAGGAGGGGGAAGAGTCAAGTTCACACTTAAATAAAGAAGTAGCGCGCTAACCAGCAAGCATCAATTCAATTTCTTTCTATATTTAGATACTAGAATTTGAGATAATCAGAAGCAAGCCCATTGCCGGCTAAGCCGAGCCATGCTACCAACCCCCCTTAGCCAATGATCCAGCTACTTCTGTTGACTATACAGTCTATGCAGTTGGCAGAATGGGATGCGGCCATCCTAGTCAAAGTGAACATCGGGACGTCTGTATTTTCAACCTCACTTACGAAGCAGAATAATCCGCATCCGATTGCTTCATATGAATCATACAAAGCAGCTGAGGCACCCCAAGGACAGGTAAAGCCCATCGGCTTAGGAGGACTATCAATGGAAAGGGGGCCGCCGATGCACGTCCAGAGATCGAACCAGCGACAAACACAAATCTGAAGTTCTAAATAGGAAAGAAAGTCATTCTGGTTCATAGTAAATAAGCAATAAAGCGGCTATGCATGAGGGATGCCAATCACTAAATATAGATAAGGGTAACATCTGCACGTGCACCCAAGACCCTGTGAATAACAAGGTAGTCGAGTAATTTCAACTACAAAGTGGTCGTTCGGGCAACCAACCAAACCCGTCACATCCAATCCCGATCAACAACTTGGAGGTATGGCTGAGTGGCTTGAACTTGAATAAAGCTTGGGTTGACGGGTCGCTATCAAGGTAGGGATAGTGAACCAATCTTGGGACCGACCAAAGGAGTCTTTTGCTGCTCCTGTGCTTACTACCAGAAAGGAATAACTACTCGTCGAAGGCTCACTCGTAGCTACCCTATAAGAGTTGAGTTGGATTCTTCCTCTCTATTGACCCGGAATCCTCGATAAAACATTTCCCTACTCTAAATATAGCCTCTCCGATCGATTTCGTACCGTCCCTATACTAATTTAGTCTGTTCACCGCCAGCTTATTCGGTTATTATTTATCATATTGTTTTTTCGTTACCCGTTAATTTTTTATATCCACCGTTTTTGCAAATGGGATTATCTAAGTGTTTTTCTTTTATTTTCAAAATTTTAAATTTGACAGTCCATTTTCTAAAATAATTGGTGGTTATCTCATACTATTATTTTAATCGACAGTGATGCTGAGAATGGACCATCTATGATTCCTGTGATTATTAGAGTATTGGGCTGGCCACCTATTATTTTAGTAGGCGAGTTGTCACCGATGGTATTAGAGCATCAGGTTCTAGAGTCCTTAGGAATCTGTGCGGAAGTACTACACCTTCTGCGTTACTTTTGATTTGATATAGAGCCTTAAGATTAAGGTCGTTGACTTCTCTTATGAGATTTCATTCTCCTGCTATGATAAGAGAACCCCAAAAATCTTTTGCGCGTTCATGTGAGACTCGTAAGTCGTCAGACGTAGGGCGTCATGGAAGGTCGTTGTGAAGGCGTCATGAGACGGGATTACTAAGAGCTGTGAGCTGTAGTCGGGGATGAGGGCCGCTTTAGAGGTCGCTCCCTTTATATCATTACCTCATATTTCTACCGCAACTACTAAGTACAGTAGATATAGTTTTCAAGTGCCACTGCCAGTAGAGAGTGGTACTAAGCTTGAGATTTCAAGCGACGTCAATTTGAAGTTGAGAGGTCCTTCATGAGGACCACATGTTGAAGTTCGGTTGGTTGGAGGAAGTATAATCTCATTCGGTGAGAGTAGAAGGCCCGGGAGTTTTGGTCTAAATAGGGGTATAGAAGTGCCCAGGTGCGAAGATTGGAGGAAAATCTTTCACCTATAGGAGTAAGGTTGAAGTGGCGGAAATGGTAGTCTCCATATTTTGGTGGAGCAGGAGGTTTTGCCCATTGAGAAACCCGGTAGATATTTTCAATAGCAAGTTTCTCTGGGATAACAAGAATGACGAGGAAGTACATCCTCAATTATTCACGTTAGGTTCAGTCAGAGGCCGACCGTGAATAAAGAGTTACATGGTTAAGGAAAACCTTGAATCGAAGTGGGTTGATATAAGGGAGAAAAATCCTTTAAGTAGGAATGTTAGGCTCCCAAGTAAGTGTCGCTAACACTTTTAGAGAATTAGTGTTCATGAGGCCCCATTGGTGGACATCCACCCGGGGAAGACTCATTGAACTAAGGCTTGGTAGGCCGGTAGAATGTTCTCTTTGCTAAAGAAGTTAAGGGGACTACGCATTTTGATCTTGTTGATTGGAGAACAAGGATAAGAATAGGTTGCCTCGTTGGGGCATATATGGAAGTAGTTTGGTTCGGTTAAGACTAGAATAATGTGTCGAGGAACCATTAGCAGTGGCTGGAGATTAGCAAGTATGTTAGTGGGAATTTCCACCTTAGTTGAGGGTGGAGAAATTCCTTAAGATAAGATGGAGTAGTATGGTATTAACCCTAGATTCGGGTGTGTATATCGAGCTTGTGGTAGTACCGATATTATTATAGTGAATGTATCTATATAACTTCCATGGTAGGGAATTTCTATATTTTTCCTTCACTCGTTATATGGCGGGTGATGATATTTTAAGTATATGTGTGGTATGTGCTACTTGTATTATATGTATTATACGAGTAGAGATATTCTTAGTTTGGTTGGAGTGATAGCAAGCAAATAAATTACGAGGCTATCCTATTTTTAGTTCTAGAGAAGAACTAGTGATTCTATAATATATCTCTTGGATACAGGTTGAGACTTTATAGAGGTGGATTGAGGTAAGTAAGAGATTTTCATTACTTGTTTTGTCTGCCTTGTTTGATTGTTATGTTGCCTTATCTCCACGACCAACAAAGTTAAGTATTAATGTATAGGAGTGGTTCCTTGTTTGGATTTCGCATTTGCGAGACGCTCCATGCATGAACCTTAACGACGTTGGGAGTGGAGAGATGTTAGTCTTTCTTCTTTCATTTTATTTCATTTTAATGTTAAGATGTTGGGTTGGAAGGTTTAGCCGATAATCACGTGATTGAGTGATTTAGGGGCTAAGTTGATGTGTGATATAGGAGCACTGTGATAGTTTTCCCTCTGATCGATGTGGGGGAGACTAAGATATGAAAGTCGGATAGAGACTTATGGTTGTGCCTTAATGAGAAGGCCATTTATAAAGATATATGTGTGTATATTGGGATAAAGCATTTGTGGCATCGTACAGAGAATAAATGCCAGATTAGTTAATTTTCAGTAAATTGAGATGGTAAGACATAGAAGTAGAAGCACATTAGTAGAGTAACGAGTTAGGACTTTAGTGATCCCGATCATGTGTCTTCGATCGTTACATCTCGACGACCGACGATGCGAGGTAGTAGTGTAACGGGAGGGTTCCTTGTTTGGATTTCGCTTCGGCGAGACGTCCCACGCATGAAACCGAGCGAATGTCAAAAGTCGGGAAAGGTCTTGGACACTAGGTATATAATTAGTATAATAATTATATGACTTGATTAGGATATAGATTGACTTCATAATTGTTAGGATGTAAGGCCCTTAGGATATGGGACACGGTTTTAGGAAGACGGTAGGGAGTTGACCACAATAGGTTTGTGGGTTAACTCTAAGTAGGATTAGGTCCCTAGAACGAAGGAGCATAGGATCTCGAGTAATACGAAACGTTGGGCCATAGAAGGTGGGGCCTCTCTTGGATAGAGCGTTACGTCGGTAACCTATCTTTTGAGAAGTTGGAGTATGAGTTGACTTTTACTCCTGCACTCGTGTTGTTATGATCGAGAGTGGATTTAACGAACGAGTATCTGCCAGGAACGGGAAGTATTAATACTGGAGTATGGACCTATTGTTAATGCGTCTCACAGACTTAAACTCCGTGAGAAGTATTATTCCCCGCTTGATTTAAAGTTCATAGCGGTAGTACTCGCCTTAAATAAATAGAGGCATTTTTTCCTGGGCAGGAAAATTTGGTCTTTTCACGAGCAACAAGTTGGAGTTCATAAAGGACTATTAATTGGATATTACCTTTTGCTAAGGAAATGCGAATGGGAGTAGTAGATGCGCCGAGTAGAAAACTGTCGGAGAGATTAGTTGAGGCACGGAATGCCAAGTGGAACGAGCTTAACCTAGGGGACGCTATAGCAAGAGCGTTCATGTCCGTGATCTACCCTTTCACCTAGTAGTGTGAATAGACTAGTGGTGAAATGAGGAAGGATGGGAGTAGTGGCCTTTATGGGTCGAATTTTCGTACAATAGTTTGGATCGTTTCTTATAAGTATGGTTCCATGTGTGTGGCCTAGTGTAGTCGGCCGAGTAAATTGCTTGTTCGTTGTAATGGAACCAGCGGATGATATATTTCTTAGGCTTGGAGTGGTCCGAGAATATTTCTTTAACGATTGGGCTCATTGAACCGCATACTTTTAAGGGCTACGCCAACGCGAATAGAAGTGAGTAATGTTGGTAGGACTAAAAACGAGCCGAGTCAAACCAAATAAGGATATTGTCAGGCTTAACTCGTTTTTTTAGTTGATGTTCAGATTTGGCTCGAACTCGAGCCATTATTTTCAGATTCTGGCCGAGCTCGGCTTGGTTACAAATAAACATGGTCGAAATGTATTCGGCTCGGCTCGTTTTAGGTGATTTCGAGCTCAAATTCGAGCCAAAGTTTGATATTTGATTCGTTTGTTTTCAATTGAATGTCTGCTAGACCCGGTGATAGTGAGTCAGTGAGAGGACTAGGACAGGACAAAAAGACATTTGCTTTTAATAAAAGCAAACATCTAAGAGTGACACGCAATAAGACTTTGCTTTTAATAAAAGCAAAAAAGTACAACTCTTTTTGTAATTGTCCATCAAACAGTCAAACCCATCAAGGATTATTATTTTTTATTATTTTTACATCATGTCAATCATCAACATTTGCCACACAACATTAATATAAATTGAAATAAAACTTTATCAGTGAATGATAAAAGACAGGTTTCACAGTGCAACCTGTAGTCTGCAATGCAAGATCTGAAATTTAAATATGTTATTATAAAAAAAAACTCGTGAAAATATTAGACAACAGACATAATTATAAAAGCTCCTTCTAGAATGGAGTTTAAAAAATATCAATGGGAAAACTCCTTCAATTATGGAGTTTAAGTAGTATGAAATGAAGTATTAAACAACAGGATGAAATATACTACTCATCCATAAGCAGCATGTGTTAACAAAAAAAACTCACATTTGATAAAATATTTTTGCAAATCATAATATAAATCAAACTAAGTTACCTAAAATTACCAATCATAACAAATGAATCGAAACTAAAAAAATTAAAGCCATATCTGATCAAATACTTAGATACTTAAACTCAAATAAAAAATAATCAAGTTGTTGAAATCAGTCTCTTGGGAAGGTTGGATATATATGTACCTCCACCTGTAAAAAAGAAAAAAAACATATAAGACATTCTCATTACAGATACTTTTATATATAACAATTTTTAAATATGAATTGAAACAAGAAGTAATAAAATTTACCTCAAGCTACTCCAAGCACACTTCTTGCATAGATTCCTCATCGGCCTGCACGATTTACAATGTAAATTAGATTTAACCCTATTAAATTTATCATATTAAAAAAAATACATCTAAATATACTAAAAGAAATATCTTTACCACAGGTAGTTTTTGGACTCCCCAATTACAACGTAACAGATCTCCGGTACAAACCAAAGCTTGAACTGTCTCCAGTTTTAAAGAGCTTCGATACTGATCAAGAACCCGACCCCCAACACTAAAGGCTGACTCAGATGCTACGGTGCTAACATGAATGGATAATATATCGCGTGCCATGTTTGAAAGAATTCGAAAATTCAAAGTATCGACTTTCCACCAATCTAATGCATTGAATTCCACATCTAAATCCTCCTTGCAGACATAAAGTCCTTCTTCCAAATATGTATCCAAATCAGATTTAAGTGGTTCAATAGTATCCAGCCTTTGAGCCCATGAATCAAATTCAGCCCGACTCTTAGTTTTACCTTTAATGCTTCCCCCAATAATGCTGCTAGTTTTGGTTGAAGAATTTCCAGATTGAGATTCGCTGCTGTTAACAACACTTGAAGCATGAGTGAAGACAAATACAGTGTAAAGTTCATACAAAGAGGAGCGTACCAATTGAATATTGATATTAGCTTCAAAAGTTGTATATATCTTAGGAAAGCAAAACTCAATCAACTTCATCTTGTATCGTGGATCCAAAACTGCCGCTATTGCCATCAATAAATTGCACTGTCCCCAATACTTATCGAACTTATCACTCATTTTGGAGATCATGTTTCTCATGTAATCTCTATCATCCATTGCGTTCTCATTTAAAATTTGTTTTATCTTCCAAATCTCCGGAAGAAACAAATTTGACGTTGGATATAAAGTTCCAGAGAAAACATGAGTAGCTTCATTAAAAGCCTCCAAGGCCCCACAAACTACTTGAGCCCTTTCCCTATCCCTCGGAGATGGTAGCCATTGGTAGTAAGGGTCCCTTTCTTTGTATCTTGGAAAGACTTCTCTAAATACCAATGCACATTCCAACATTGCATAAGTTGAGTTCCAATGGGTAGGCACATCAAGAATAAGACGCTTTGAAGTTGGGAGTTGTAGTTGTTTAACTATGTTCAAGAACTTATGAAGTCGTGAAGGTGACATTTTCAAGTACTTCACACTTTCGCGGATGTTGTCGATGACATCACGTATCTCGTTCAATCCATCTTTCACCATGAGATTCAAAATGTGTGCACAACATCGAACATGGAAAATCTTACCCTTAAAATAAAGTTTTCCCTTCACAGCGAATTTGTCCTTCAAATTTCTCATAGCAACATCGTTAGAGGAAGCATTGTCAAGTGTAATCGTGGATACTTTGTTCTCAATTTCTCAATCAAGAAGACACTGGAAGATACTATCCGCTATAGCAACTCTTGTGTGTGTAGATGCCAAACAACAAAAGTTTAAAATGCATTTTTGTAGCTTCCATTCTGAATCAACGAAATGACATGTAAGACACATATAGCCAATATTCTGATTTGAAGTCCAGAGGTCAGCTGTGAGGCTAATTATTTTAATCCCATCAAGCACTACTTTTATTGCCTTCTTCTCTGTTGAATACATCTTCATGCAGTCATTTCTCACAGTTACACGTGATATTTTATCAAACCGAGGATTTAGAGTTTTGCACAACAGTATAAAAAATTCATGCTCCACCATTCTGAATGAGTACTCATGTGCGATAATCATCTTTTCTATCCATTCTCTGACTTTTTCCTTATCATACTTGTACATTGCAATGGTACCACCCAAACCACCACCAAAATCATTCTTACCAAGAGGTTGAACAGTTAAGAGCTTTTGTTTGTTAACACTAGCCATTCGAACTGTGCAACCATCCAAGTGCCTGTGAAAATGAGTTGTAGAACCTTGAGCATTGATTGCAAGCTTTGCTTCACAATAATTACATTTCGCCTTCTTGCTACCATCTTTAGCTATGATGATCATAAAATCGTTCCAAACTTTAGATTTTCTCTTCCTTTCTTTTTTCTCAATAGGCTTCTTGACTAAATCTCGATCCTCAACATTGTTAACGTTTTTAGGACTCTCAACAGTTTGAGCACCCTCATTGTCATCCTCAATGATAGTAGACAATGGAATAGTAGAGTCATTAACTGGTTGAGTACCTGACATGCCTACCAAAATAACGCAGTATAATGTCGAGAATGGATAATTACAATGACATAATATAAAATTATAACTGATATAGAAATTTTCATATAAGTACATTGCAAATGCAAATGTAAAGTAATAAACAAACATTAGACAGTAAGGGTTGTTCTAAATGCATTTGTAAAGTAAAATGAAGTTGATATATGAATTAGATACATGGCATGACTAAATATTTCAGTTTCTACATATATAGAATGCACAATACACCAAATCTAAACACAAAAAACTATGTGATTGCAAATAATATATAGAGAAGATATCCTAAACAAAGATTTAAACTACAACAATCAACAAATAACAGATTATAAATTTTATAATTTGGAAGTATTGAAAACTTTGTGATTTGGACTTTTGATTATTAAAAGCTTTTTAGTCATGAGGTGGGGATATCAATATAAACAGCTATGTTGACAAATTACAGAGCGTGAATATTAAAAAATGACAGAGAACAAAAAAAAATTAGTGCATGAGAATAACACTTAACCCAATATAAATATTGACAATTTATGCTATCAAGAAAACAATAATAAAATCGATGGAATTTTGTAGAACAAATCCTCATAAAAACAAAGTTGAGAGAAATTATTAAATACCTGATTCAATCTACGTCGGTTATTTCAGCAAATTGAAATCGAATAATCTTTCCCAAGAAAGAGGTGGAGAGAAAATACCTAAACCCCCAAATTTTGAATTGGCCTCTAATGACTTGCCCATCTCTTTAATTTATACAAATTTGCTGCCCTAATTTCATGGGGGCGTGAGTTTACCCCTTTCTAAAGTTTCGGTCTTGGGATAACTATTGAGAACAGAAGATAGACAGACAGACAGACAGACAGACAGATAGATAGATAGACAGATAGATAGATAGATAGATAGATAGATAGATAGATAGATAGATAGATAGATAGATAGATAGATAGATAGATAGAGAGAGAGAGAGAGAGAGAGAGAGAGAGAGAGAGAGAGAGTTAGTTGTGGATGGATGGTGGTGGAGTGGATCATTGGGGATTTGGACGAGGGAAGAACGAACTAGCGCGATGTGAGGGAGTGGAATATTTGGTGGAGTCCGGAGACGTGTAGGTGTAGTGGTGTATAGGGAGACGTGTTCACGAGCAAATCGAGTCGGACAGGTGTATGGTTGAACTCGGTTTGAGATATAAAATGAGCCTTAATGTTTAATTAAGCTCGGTTTGATATTTTACTAAATAATCTCAAACGAGCTTTTTGTCGAGTCGAGCTCCAAACAATATCGAGCTACTCGTGTCGTTATTCAGTCCTAAGTGTTGGGGTGAGCGATTATATGCTAGTTTAGTTATTCCCTCGCAAGGGTATAACGTGATTTAAGAAGAAAAGCAATTTGTGCCGAGGTATGTAGGTATTTCCTTCCGTAGTAGAAAGGTAGGATCGATAGTTCATGAGGAACGATTTGGTGCTATGTTAGAGCACGAAGAATGTAGACTGAGATCAAAGAGTGATGACCTTAGTCCGAGTCCAATGGGGACGCCGCATTGCCGAGGGGGTTGCTAAGAATGGTAGAACAATAGTTTAAAATAGTATATCATTTGTATGATTATGGGGTACGCCTGAATTTTGAGGGCAAAATTCCCTTCTGAGGGGGGGAGTATATAACAACCCAGGCTTTTGAGTGACTATTTTATATTATTTTGCCTCCTGGGCTAATTTTATAAAATAGGGGAAGTTGGAGTAAATGTTATTTCCTGTGATATTGAGGGATGATATTTACTATGGTTTGTCTATTTACCGTTATGAGTCGGTAAATAGCAGTATATTGTGTTTTATTGCATCGTTATATGTTATCTGACGGTTATGACTCATATTTAAATTGGAGTTTAATTAATGAAATAAAATGAATTTGGAACACAAAAATAGTTTACATTTTTTCGAATGCCAAAATAGGGGGTGCGGTTGTTTTTAGAATAGTCGAGATAGTCGAAATAAGTGCCAAGTTGTATTTTTGAGTTTCGGGCACTTTTGGTGGGTTATGACTCAATTATGTGGATACAAGTCATTTTAATGGTGTATTAGTAATTAAAAGAGGCGCATTTATGTTTTATACCCGGTTAAGTCTCCCACCCCTTTTATTTCCCTTATCTTGTGTTAGAAACCAAGAGAGAGAGAGAGAGAAGAGAGAGTTGGGAGGAAATGGAGAGAAAGAGAGAAAATGGAGATTTGGGCTGAAATATGTTGCCACCGGAGGAGAATTCGAGACTACAACCTCGAGGTAAGTTTCTTACTTGCTATATATTGATTTAATGTGATGAAATTGCATGTATAGTTAGTTTTTGGAGATTTAAACCATTTATGAGTTTTGAGTGTTTTTGGTGTATAACCCTTTAAATCTTTGTTTTAATTTGATTTGAGGAGAAAATATAAGTTAGTTGTAGTATCGTAATGATGTAGTATACTTATTTGTTGTTGATGTTGGAAGAAATCAAAGATTTGGGGTTTGGGGATTTTTAGGGTTCTTCAACCCGTAGCCCAAACTGGGCAAATTCGCAGGGCCGAATCGATTCGGCTCCCAGGCGAATCAATTCGGTTAGGGGGAAGGGTACAGGTCTGGGAGACTGAATCGATTCGGGTTAAGGCCGAATCGATTCGAACAGAGACAGTTTTTTGGTTTTGCTCACCGAATCGATTCTCTTTTGGGCGAATCGATTCGCAACCAGGACGAACCGGTTCGGGCCTAGGGCGAATCGATTCGGCTGCCTATTTTTGTGAGATTTTTCCTAATTTTGTTTTAGACCTTTTCTTTTAGGTTCAAGGTTAAGGAACCTTCCTTTGGGAAGTAATGGGGAGTCCTAGAGGGTTGTCTTGGGTAGACTAATGTCCTAGGATAAAAGGAGGATGTTTGGTCTTACCTCGAGGGCTAGTTTGTATAGGTTAATGTCTGAATGATATAGGGAGTTAACCTAAAATTTATGAGAAGATAAAATGTTAATGTTAAGACTTTTGGGAGACAATTATTGAGGAAGACTCACTTTGATGGTTTATGAAATTATATGAACCCTTGGAGGCTAGTTTGAGGATAAGGGCACTTCGGGTCTTAGGTCATTAATAAAATATGACTTAATGAAAATGAAATGCATATTCTAAAATGTGGTACTACGTGAATAAGTACAAATGATTTTGAGAATGTAAAAATGGATGTTTTCAAATGAAAAGAAAAATAATTTTCATAAATGTTAATTTATGGATACACACCTCTCTAAATCGCTATCATAAGGGAAGTTGCGTGCGTATGGTGAAGCCCCTGGATAATGAATGCAGGGTGGATATAGTCCTAGGCCATATGAGCGTTATTGTATATTTTCTGCACTGGTGAGGTGATTCTGGGTGTGCACATGACTCTCCCGCAGGCATATGGCCGCTTCCCGATGTTTCGGTAGGATCCCAGGTTGTCTTGATGATAGGCCCTGGAAGATGATAGCCATTTAGGGGCGCGCACAGTGGGGAAGCTCGGAAGGGCGGTCTTAGATTGCTTTATATAATATGATATATAACTATGGATAATAATGTGGGACATTATTGTTATTAAAGCATTTTATGATAATGAAATGGCTTTAAATTACATTTCTCGGATGGAAGAAGGGAAACGGGACGTTAAATACATTTTCTGGATGGAAGAAGGAACATGGAAGATATGATATGAAAAGGTTAAAGCATTTTTATGATAATAAAACTTGCTTTAAATTTTATATTTTCCGGATGGAAGAGGGAAAATGGAAAGTTATGAAATGAAAAGGTAAAGCATTTTTATGTTAATAAAAATTGCTTTAAATTAATATATTATTCCTGGATGGAAGAAAGGAAATAAAATTGGTAAAGAAAGTTTCGAAATGAGATTTATTGGTAAACATTTGATAAAATGAATTACCATTTATGTATATTCCTAAAGAAAGAGATAGGAACTGTGCCTTTTGATGGTGAATGGATTTATTTGTGTCTCCATGAGTAGATGTAGATGAGACCTCCCATACATATACACATATATATGTATTTCATTCTAAGGGTTTAATAGATCTCGACCATCAACCTTTCCTAGTAGTAGTGTATCGGGGGGGGTTCCTTATTTGGATTTCGCTTCGCGAGACACCCCACGCATGAATAGGGCATAGTGTTGAGACTGGGGAGAAGTTAGCCCTTAGTACTTGGGCTAACTAGAACATCATCATTGATATTGCGCTAGGTTGTGCTTTTAGATTGAGAGGTGAGAAATATTATTGTTAATTGTGAGATAATTACGCACTTAATTGTCATGCGTTTTAGTTACATGGTAATCATATCAAATCGGGCCCTGACCCGTCTATATTTCTTTTCTTTGCATGCAACTCTTTGTCCGTTCAGGTGCTCTACTGCATGGACACCCGTATTGACATTTCCATTCCGGTTGTCATGGAGCTATCGCATATTACGGATGTTGTATGCTATTTGTTTTAGACGCTTCTATCTTTTGTACTCTCGTTACATTCAGTTTATTTATTCGGGCGTGTTGCCCACGCTTTGCATTCATTTATTATATTGTAATAATTGAATTGTAATACTCGGTGTAACTATTTGTATTGGTCTCTTCACCGAAAGCTTATTCGGTGCTTATTTATCATATTTTTTTCGTTACCCATTGATTTTTGATATCCACCGTTTTTACAAATGGGATTGTCTAAGTGTTTTTCTTTTATTTTCAAAATTTTAAATTTGAGAATCCGTTTTCTAAAATGATTGGTGGTTATCTCACACTATTATTTTAATCGACAGTGATGCTGAGAATGGACCATCTATGATTCCTGTGATTATTAAAGTATTGGGATGGCCACCTATTATTTTAGTAGGCGGGTTGTCACACGATTTTAATTAAATCCAAAGTTTCTCAAATTGGTTATTATTCGGAGTTTACTCGTTTAACTTTCCAAAACCTGTTTTGATTCAAGAAAACTCAACCCCAAAATCTTCAAATTTGTTACTACCAAATTATAGTATGAGATTTATGCTCAAAAGGAAATAAAGCAAGTAAACACTTCCCTCGTGGATAAAATTCGACGACCTCGAGTCGATTCCCGCTGAGTTTGGCCGGAATCTCCCTTTTTTCCTCTTTTCTCTCTTTCTTTCCACTTCTCTCTCTTTTCCCTCTTTTATTTTCTTCTTTCTACCTCTCTCGTGCCGTATATAAGGGAGAAATAAGGGTTTATCCCTTTAAATCCAAAAATGACTCGTTTACTCAATTACGAGTCCATATTAGCCCAAAGATTTCCCGGAGCCTAAACAATACCCCCAGATACTCTATGCTAACTATTTCGGCCATTCTGAAACCAACCACGCACTCAAAATCTCCATCCGAGTCACTTAACTGCGATCCACTAATTAAACTCAACACCTCTTACTTCGGGTTTTCCAATTAAAATATTGTCCTCTGTCTCTTTACTCAACTGCGACACGTAATTAAAATAATCTGACTTATTTACTCAGTCTCAAAAGTAATTATAACATACATCGAAAATCATCTAACACTCATAAACTCAGAAAATTATTATTCACAATAATTCCTCAAATTTCCAAATTACATCCATTTATGAAATTTAATTATCTCTAAAAATGCGGGGTGTTACGGTTGTGAGCGAGGGTATTTTAATGGAGTGAGAAAGCAGGTTACGAAAGGAACTTTCATAGAGTCTTTGGAGCACTTAACCATCTTCTACATGGGGTGATTCATCTTTTTAGGTGGTGGCTTATTTATGGCATTTTATATTCTGAAAATATTGAATGCATGTTATATATATATATATATATATGAAATTATGTTATAATTTTGTATGAAATAAAGTGTTAAAAAGTAGATTTTAAACATAGTTTATAAGTTAAGAAATTTCAAGATATTAAGTATCAATTTTCGAAACGAAAATACCACTATTGTGACGATATTAATACTTTCATATGAATAAGATAAAAATGATATGAAAGTAAAACTTTTATTTTATTAAGAATTAAAGAATATGATGAATTGTGTTTTTATGAAAGTAATATGTGAAAATGACATTATTTCATGTAGAAATGTATTATTTCATGAAAAGAAATAATAGACCAAGAGGGATGGTTATTACGAGTAAAAATAGGTAAATGCGTGTATTAGTTAACATAATAGTATTAAAGTGTGTAATTTTCATGAGAATATTAATAGATATTTTTTAAAATTATCTCAATTTGTAAATGGACAAAATCCTAACGTGTCAAAATGGGGCATACGTGTATTAATAATTTTTTAAAGATCATGTTAATCCTAATGAGGTGCTAAGTTGAAATAAATAGCAAAGTTGGGGAAATTACATGTAAAACGGGATAATTGTTAGTTTACTAAATAAATCCAAAGAATGCTGAATTTGTGACTTTGCCTTGAATATGACACCTTGACAAATAGAGACTTGTTATACAAGGCATTAAAATAAGCACAATTACGAAGTTAACAGTCCTTGAACGTAAAATGGAGTAATAAACTTGATTTGGAAAAAATCAAAGTGTTTTCTAGACATTTAAATTAATAAACGAGGACTAAACGGTAAAATATGTTCAAGTGTGTAACAAAGGTGAAAAGGCAGTATTTACCTTACGTACTGGCCTGCGATTCAAGTTAATGTTTAAAGTATGAAAAATGGTCATTTATGAAAATAAGAAGGAACAACAATAAGGGTACACGGACATGTCATTTTGGGTTTAAATGGCATTTAAAGGAATTATGGATAATCGTACAATTGAGAAAATTAATGAACACATGATATAATGAATTAACTAAGTATAATGAATTTACACGGTAATGTGTTGGTGCATAAAGGGTAAAGGAAATAAAATAACAAAGATTGGAATTGGGAGTTTAAATAACCTATAGCGCTTATAAGCTCGGGTTGGCATATAAGTTTTAATAAGTATTTATAAACACTAGGTGCATGTGTTGAGAAATGTTATTTTTGGGAAAGGCCATGGACATGGAAATTTAATGTGAAATGGACAAACTTCAAACGAAGTTGGAGTAACGTAAAGGAAGGATAAAATAATATGATCTCTTGCTTATTAATCGTGTATATTGACAAAAGGTTCGTAATAAAATAGTGAAGTATAGAATAGAAGGTTAATGTCTTTAACCAAAGTTAAAGGAAATATTTATCAATAAAATATGGATAACGCATACATTATTTAGCTGTTGCATATACAATTAAGTTAATGTATGATGTCACATTATTTCCTTCATGTCGTTCATTTCTATACTGCATTGTTATTGGAAACCCTACTGAGCATTAGCTCATCCTGTTGCCTTTGTTATAATAGGTTAAGTAATGTTTCATATTTTGAGAGAATTTTACAGGTAAGTTATTCATAATATTTACGCTAGTAGCTCTGATTACTTGGACCCTATGGAATTTTCTAACGGGTTCCATACTTGTTTCCACTATGATTTTATGCTTGGAAAAATGTAATTTCGCGATCACTGGGTAATATAATTAAATAATTGGACTAGAAACATTATCTATGGTGCTTCACATCACTCCACACTTAATGCTGTCGGATTGGATCAGGTCAGCCCACGGGTGACCTTTAAATTCGGTCTGGGGCATTACATTTCCACTTTCACTTCGTATATTATCAATATTTATTTATTTAATTATCTCATTTCTACACCACTCTGACCAGATAGCCTCCTATATGACCCTACACATACCGTAGTGCACCAACCATATAATCATCTCCACTAATCACTACATCACTATAGCTAGACAAAACATAAGTCATATTCCTTTATTTCATATTTATTCAAAATTATATAGATAATAAATTACATAGATTTCGTAATATGATTTAAAAGTTTAACGTTATGTCCCAACAAATTATCAAATTACATATTTTGAGTTTCATACGATTTATCATCAATTCAAGGCATAATCATAATCTAGGCATGCGAGTAACAATTTTATTTAACATATTCAATTTTTTAAATAATTTCCATTAATTTATTGATTGCATAATCATTAGCGCATTATCAGAATTTATGCCAAATTATAGGTTTTAATTTCCAATTTCCATGTCATTATCATAATCCCACAACATAACTCAATATTTATAACATGCAAAATTCCAAGTCTGAAGTCTTTTTCTTTGTTATTTATAAAAATAAATTTCAATTAAATTTTTACTTTCCCTAATTAGATTCTTAATAAATTTACAAAATCATATATGATTACGGTTTAGGCAACAATTAAATAAAATAGACTTAAGGAGAAAATAGAGATATTCTTGCCTTTTAAAGTATTTTGAAAAATCTTATTTGAGTAACTTGTTCCTCCTCTTAAAAGCTTCAAAATTTATTCTTGATCATCTTCAAAATCCATGTGAAAATATCTTAATTTTAGGTTTAATTTTTTTAATCGAGGTTTATAGGGTTTAAAGGTGAAAAGAATTAGTTTTGTAGCTTTCTGTTTTGGTAACTTGTGTGAAAAGCGTGAGTGCTCTCGTCAAATCTTATTGTTTATATTAAAAACAACAGCCACACCACAACCATAGTCGTAACAGACTGCACACTAGAAGGTCACAATCGCAACCACATCCACCTGCAAGGGTGGCATAATCACCACAGTCATGAATGCCCTAAACCGGAAAACTCTCTCCCATTATTTACTTTTTTAGAGTTTAAGCTAAATTTTATTATTAAAAGTCCATATCATTCACAACTCTACATAACTGTACAATTATACACATGATTGAGTAATTTAAAACCCTATCTTGGAGTCCAAGTAAGTCTAAAATACCACAAAAACGCCTAGGGTATCCACCCAAATTACCATTTATTTAATTAAAGGTGCATTTTATTTATTCAATTAACCAAAACTTTAAAAGATTAATTTAAAATAATATTTTTCTCATTTAATCGAAATTTTAACCTTTAATATTATTTTAATTAATTAATGCACTTAATTAATTAATTCGCGGTGTTAGAATTACGAGGTATTATAGTTTCATCCACATCCTTTCCAAGTTAAACTCACGCATTCATGGGAATGTGTTTGTGCTTTGAAGAGTCAAAATTAAATTTCTTCACAAGGTATTTTTCATATTTAGATTGGGAAATAAAACTTCCATTATCCATTTGACGCACTTGAAAACAAAAAAGAAAGTGAGTTCCCGAACCATGGTCATCTCAAATTCTTTTTGTATAATGGTGGAAAATTTTTGAGCATGTTGTCCATCAGTGAAGCTAAAAATAATTTTCAAAAACATAGACTTGGTCCAAAACTACATCATTTCCACAATACTAAAAATAAAGTCTTGTCTATACTTTTGAGTTATAAAGATTTCCCCGATACATACGAGGTGAGTATCTCGTTCCACGCTCTTAGTGCCTGATGTAGACTGTGGTCATCTTATCCACTCGTTTCTCCAACGCTTATGCGGGGGCATCAAAGGGGCTTCCCTAGAGATAATGGGGGAGTGTAAAAGCGGTTGTTGTGGACGATGTGAGGTGTGAATGTGTATAGATCAGAGTTGTTAGTCTATTTTACTCAAAAAAAGATATATCCATATCCAAACTAATAACATAAAATACTACTAGTGCATGCAAAACCAAACAAAATATGGGCTCAAAGACCATTTAACGAAATGGAACTGTGTTAGGCATGCATTCCGTCTTTGAGTCTCTCATAACAAACAACAATATTCTCCTTCTCCTAAAGTGTGTTAACATGTGTATAATGTGTAAAATGTGTCATCTGTGCAAAGTAAAAATGTGTATGAATGTCCATATGTGTGTGAGCAATGAATGAAACCATCATATCCACACCATGGAAAAAATAAGAACGAGTCATTCTAAGTAGATAAGCTAACTAAAGTGGGTGAAAATAACTAGTCAGAGCGATATAATGAATTGTATCCCCACTATAGACAAGTGAGCACACATATCGTTGGACCACTAAGAAATGATAAATGAAAAGAGACTATCTATATGAGAAAGGTAAACTAAACATATGAGGTAAATACTAATACATGAACATGAAAAAGAATGAGATGGATAAAGGAGGACTCAAATCCCAAAAGTGATTTTGGTATGCCTATGTAGCCATAAATGACATCAAAGTCAACATAGTTCATGTGGAAAATAATATGGGGTCTAATCCATAATCTGAATTTAGAGTATGTCTCTTATTTTTATGAAAAAAGTGTGTGAAAATGTGGTGAAAGTGTAATAAAAAGTGAGATAACCTTTGTAAGAACACAAGTATGCCCAAAATCGTCAGAAGATTAGATTGTGTTATCCCATTTCAAAACACATTGAGTCATAGTCTAAGTTGTCCTGGAAAGCAATATGTTCAAGACTATAAGAACAAACTTCTGCGCCTTCTTTCAAAAGGCTACTTCATGTCATGACCAATGAAATTGTCGCTTTAGGATAAAGATAAATGACTTAGAATGACTTATTTTCACTACCCCATTTTAACATAACTTAAATTATATTTTCTTAAATTGGAAAATGCGTTCAAACTTGTGTGTCACTTGGTTTGGAAAAATTTAAACATATACACTATTCAATATACTTTTCTTATAAAAAAATTATATTCGTAAAAGTTGCATTCTTATATGTGTATTTTAAGTACAAGTTTGCTTGGTTGTGAATAAAAAAAACTTAGAGTGTTTTTTAAAAATCTTGTAAACTTTTGGATGGAAAATACTGGCTCAAAATCTCTTGAAAAAGTCACGATCTGTGTTGCCACAGATTTGATGTAGAGTTTCTTCGCTACATTAAAGGTTTTCTTATTGGTGCTTTTGTCCAAGTCAAAAATCCATGTTTCCTTACACGACTTGGAATCGCCGCATCTGGCGCAAAAAGGCAATCTTTCTCAAAGATTGCATTTTAAACTGTGATGATTCTATTTTGTAGCCATATCTTTTATTGTATTCAAGAGTCAAATTATTTTTATATGGAAAAGAATGATTGTGTCCACATGTTAAAAGATGCCTATTTAATTCATCTTTTTCTCCATAACAAAATAAGGTTGAAAAGGTTAAGATTTTTAGAAATTGGTTCCATTGTTTATCAAGCTAAAGAAATCAAATTTGATTAAAAGAAAAAAACCTTATTTATATTTTGTAGATATCCATTGTTATCATTCTAGTTTGAAGTTATTTGAATTTTGATATATCTTCTCAAGGAATAAACAAAATATTTTATAAGATTTTCTCTTAAAAAACTTTAAATATTTTTATATCACAAAAGTACTTTGTGAGCTTTTTTTACTATCCAAACACTTTTGAACTCTCACATCCTAGGAAGTTAGATCTAAATTAGTGGATTCTCACTTGTTCCTTTGGAACAAAAAAATTTCTTCAACTATAAAGAAGATTTGAAGATTTTGTGCAAATGCAACATTATTAACAAAAGTTGACACATGTGATATGCCGAGTGATCGGAGATAGATTCGTGCTTGGTCTTCCAACTAGAAGGTGAAAAACGTTTCTTGTGTAGGTTATGCATTATTGAGTCTAAACGATGTTTAAATTTATAAGTCATTTATCCCTTTTGGTAATTTTTACTTACATAGTGGAATGTGTATGTTTTTCTCGAGATTTTTCATGCTCGAATTTTTATGTTGTATAAATCATTGCCTCAGATGCATGATTTACTATTCCACATTTTCATACGGACATTATTTTAATAGAGGGTGAAAATTTTATAAATTTTTGAAGAAGAAAGATTTTTTTTCTACATCTCATGAAAAATGAAAAATAGATCTTCTTTTGTGTGAAAAGTTCAAAATAGTTTTGGAAAGGAAATTTAAAAGACTTCAAAATGATTTGGTCTCATCCAAAATGTGAAAGTAAATCTAGCAGCATAAGAATTGGGGATATTTTTTTATTCAATTCTAAGAGGAAATGATAAAAAGGATTAAATTTGACAAGTTTAATGTTTGAGCTTCCACTTATGAATCAATTTTCATAAAGGCTTCTTCTCAAAATAAAATAACAAACAATAAAAAAAATTCCCTTGAAAACTCAAGATAAAAAGAAAAATATTGTAAATAATTTTGAAAAGAAAGATAAATGTGTACATACTAAGTTTGATAATAAAAATTAGGTGTTTAATCATTGGAGACCTAAAAAGAACTTTGTTTGTTCTCATTGTCATAAGAAAGGTCACACAAAAAAAATTACAAGTTGATAAAAGTTTAACATTTTAAAAGGTTGTTACTAAGCCCACCTTTTAAACCAAGCCTACCTTTGAACCTTGGTAAGAATGGTAATAATCTTGTGTAGAAAAAAACATGTAAAAAAGTTTGTGATTCTAGGAAATTTTCTCCTAAACCTATTAAAAGACAAATATGGGTTAAAAAGAATCAAAATATTTTTGATCAAGTGGGTAAAGTAAATATATGCAAAGAAAAAATATGCCTAATGCCCCATTTAAACATGAGGCTCATTGTGTGAGTCATGTATGGGTAAGTAAGGACATTTCAGATGGAATTACAGTTGATGCAAAAAATATTCCAAAATTAGTTCCCTCCACATACAAACTCTAGAGGTTCAGTTTGGTCATAGCCTTTGTTAATACTTCACTTTATATACCTTATCCTAGGCTATGTACTTTTGTTTCATATGTGAGTTTATATTTCATATTTATCATTCTTGATAACTCATATGTGATATATATGTCTTATTGATTTGCTTTTGCTTTATATCATGAATGAATCAAAAATATTTTGTTTGTGAGATTACTTTGTTTGGATTTTCCAAAATATGTTTAGGATTGTCACATCTATTGGATCATTTATTGATCCATGAATATTATGCACTTACGCATATTAAAAGTTTTTCCCATTTTACGATGGATACATACTCTTTTCGTATGATTATTATCGTTGGATTTTGCGAAGTCTTGTACTTAGGCTTTACATGCTTTCTTCACCTTAACCTATTATTTCTCTAGATTGATTATATTAGGACTTCATTGGTTATTTTAAAGTTAATTAGATCTTGTTGGAACATGTTTAGGATTATGTGCTTCATGTATATCTTTGGATCATATATCATGGTCTTTTGGGATGTATATATCTTTCATCGAAAAATTTAATTTTTTTATATAATTCCAATTATGCCTTTTTAAATGATATGGTCCATGACATATTTTTTAATAGAAAAATCTCTTATTTGATCATTTTTTCATTTATTTGTAAATATGACATGTGCTTTATGAGATGAATTTAATTTTCTTAAGTCTTATAAACTTTGAGAAAATTTATGCCTTGAGAATACATTATAATATCTTGTTGCACTTTATACCGCACTAGACATTGAGTTTGTGCCACTTTATGAGGAATGTCATGGATTTTTGATATTGTACAAAGCGTTCAAAACTCCAAAAGATTTATAAAAGCGTGTTTAACTCCTATTTATGTATGTGAGGATTTTCGTTCATGATTTGGTAAATGCTTAAAAATCTTGCTATATAAAAAAATCATGAGTCAAGCCGTGGTTAGGGATAAAAATTTGATTGGATGATGCTACATTTGAAAATTAAAAATAATGTCCCATCTTAGTGTTTGAGTGAAAGCCTCCACAAGAAAAATAATTCGAACATAGCAATGTCTCAAAGATTTTGATCTACCTAAAATTGAATAACCCCAAAGATGAGACAAAAGGTTTTAACCAATTTCTAATTGAGAGGGAATTATAATAATTGAAAATGATCCTAAATAGGTTGTTGTAGATTTTAATTGAGTTAAGTCTTTGCGTTCTTTGTTTTATAATCATTATCTTAATTAAACTTGAGCTTGGACCTTTCTCTCAATGGTGTTCATTTTAGCTTTTATTTTGCACAATTAAGATATGATCTTATGTTCTTAGTTAAGGCTCTCATCATGTTATTAGCCTTTTATGGATAATAATTTATTCATTATGAACTATCATAGTGCAAAATATGGTGCCACCAAGTAAGTGAATAAGAGATCAAACTAGTAAAACCTCAAGTGTGAAACAATGATGAAAATACAATAATATAAATGAAGTAGGAGGTGAGGCAAAGAGGAGAAAGATAATAATATAAGGGGTTTTGCCTTTAGGCCTACTCCACTATGTAAGTGGTTGTATGTTTACTATTGAACTAGGCTCTAATGACCTTTGATTACAATTCACTCAGCGTTCTCTCTCTTCTGCAATTTCAACAGAGTTTTGCTATAGTTTTTAATTATAGATCCTTCTCAAGGTAGAAGGATACATGTATATATAGTGTTGTGGTGGTGCAGTGTTCACCCCAAGCATGTAATAGGCGTGTATAGCATGAAATAACCAATATATTACAACCACCTGTCACCAATGCATGTAAGTCCCGATGAAGAAATATTCTCTCATGTGTGAGGGAGATCTGGTTATTACGACTTTGTGCACGTAGAATTTGTAACCCACGCACACTCTTTCACGCATCCACCAATCCACACGCTCTGCTAGCTATCACTATCGGCCACCTGGGCTAGGCCGAGGCCGAGTTATCAAGTAGGAGCCTCTGAGGTAATGATGATTGTCATGCTGAGTTGACTTTAGTCGACCCTCGTCCTCTAAGGGACGGATGAGGTTGAGAATACTTGAGTTGCAAGACCAATGATGTTAACATGGTTAATTATGTCCTGAGATGGGGATGAGGCATCATGTGATCTGCAGGAGGCCGAGGACAAGGCATTGCATACTGAGTCGTAGGTCGAGTCATAACTGTCTCTGTTCGATGTCCAGACACTGGTCGGCTTTAGTCGAGTTAGTCTAGTTTAAAGATGAGGCTATACTTGGTATATATCATAGTACTTAAACTTCGATAAGTGTGGTAATATTTCCTATATTTTTACTTATCAAAATGGGTCTTGGTGTTGTCCGCTTATTGCATAGATGTTGAGTATTCCATGTAAATCCATTTATTTAAGGTAAGTTGGTAAAATCTCAATTTGTATCATTTCCTTTGCACCCTATTCTCTTTCCCCATGTAGTATATCTTGCAAGTTTCTTAAAAATATTTATTTTAAATGCAAGATATGGGATATCACTTATGTTGAGTGACAAATTTTTATGGTACATACTTTCTCTTAATAGGCTTAATTGACTTTAGACTTGATGTTACTTATCTATGTTTTTAGAGTATGTTGTGTTTCCATTGACATTGATATTTATTCAAAATTTACTTCTATATTAATATCATAGTTCTTGCATTAGGATAAAAGTGTTTCACTATCCAAATGTGTTTGATGTTCACTTGTGTTGATCTTATTTGATGGGATGCTAGATTTATATAATTTATATGTTAGTATATCCTATATCCTTGGTGGTTGTTATCCTTGATATTACCCATGCTTCACTATTAGATTTTTTGTATACATATTTCATAGATACTTACCCTGTCACATATTTAGGTGTCTAAAAATTATGTTCACGTATTTTGAATTTTAGGATTGGTCTACAAATCGATTTTTACCAATATCTTGTATATCATATGCTCATAACTCAATTTTGATTTACCTTGTGTTTAGTACATTGAGAGTATTACCTTTAAAAATCTTCATGATGGTTTTATATACTTGGATTTCTATGTAATTATTGATCTCTTTCATTCTTTATATCTTATACCATATGATATATATCTCATATCACTCCATGCGCTTATTATGATCACTTAGCTTGTCCTTCATATCCTAAAACTTAATTTATCTAATCATCCCATATAGTTATGTTCCTTATGTCCGTATTATTATATTTCTTGGTCACATCTTCTTTCTTAAGAAAAAATAAAGTTGCATCAAAGGTGAGAAGACTTGATTAAGGAAGAATTAATTTGTGACAAAAGAAAGTTAGATGTCGAATGAAAGAGAGAGAAGGTATATTTAGATTTTATTATGCTATAAATAGATTGTTGAAATTTTGGTGACATATATATTTGATCATGCTTTTGATTGAGTTATCTTTCATACCTTATATATATATATATATAACTTCCAGCTCAAGTACGTAAAGTTATATATTAATTTCAATCCTAAATTACCTTTAATTAATTAACTTCTATAAAGACTTATTTATTATGTTCTAAATGATGCTTGTTCTGGATTATATTTTCCTTACCTTCGTCCATTCCATAACAAAAAGGGGGAGAATGATTTTCCTTACTATGAAAGGAATGTTGACTATAATCCTATGAGTAATATTTCCTTGGACATAATGTTTTTTCCGGATAAACTTACTTGAGGGGGAGAAAATTTACTAAGGGAGAGATAGGATGATCAAGAGAAAGTACATTATGTGAGATTATCACATAGTTTATATGGAAAAGAAATGATAATAGATAATTTATGGAATGAAGTGTATATATTACATCTCATTGAGATATTGACTAAACTTGGTATATGTTCCTTAGTAATTTAATGAACCATGTTTACATTGATTATATCTTATATTCATCTCAGTACTTTCGTTCTCTTATCAATTATTTGTGCAACAATATATTGATCTTTGCTAGTCTTTGACAGGAACTCGAGTTACAAAAGTTATGAATTGTTATGTTATGTTTTTCCTTGTATACCTTTGGTCAGGCGAGCTGTGTCATAGGTGATATATTTAATTCACTTATTTATAATATTTTGTCGTGTGTCTTTTCTTAGATTGTCAAAGGGGGAGATTATAATAGAATAATTATAATCAAAACCTCCATAGGATTAGATTGTCTTATCCTACTTCAAAACACATTGAGTCATAGTCTAAGTTATCCTGGAAAGCATCATGTTCAAGACTACAATACTAAACTTCTTTGTCTTCATCTAAAAGCTACCTCATAACATGACCAATGAGATTCTTACTTTATGACAATGGAAAAAGGACATAAAATGACGTAGTTTAAACACCTTTGTTTTAACATAACTTAAATTGGATTTTCTTACATTAGAAAATGTGTTAAAACTTGTGTGTGAGTTTGTTTGGACAAATTTGAACAAATACACTATGCAATGTACTTTTATTATAGAAAAACCATGTTCATAAAAATTTTATTCTTATGTGT
This sequence comes from Sambucus nigra, assembly GCA_949130495.1. NCBI lineage: Eukaryota > Viridiplantae > Streptophyta > Magnoliopsida > Dipsacales > Adoxaceae > Sambucus > Sambucus nigra. Next base: position 200,865,148 of record OX422213.1, on the reverse strand, counting down.
CCACAAATTTAAAAATTCCTATTTAATTCATCTTCTTCTCCATGATAAAATAAGGTTGAAAATTTTAAGATTTTTAGAAAAAGGTTTTCATTATTTATCAAACTAAAGAAATCAAATTTTCTTAAGAGAAAATAACATCCTCTGTATATTTTAGATATCCATTGTTATCACTTTAATTATAAGTTACTTGAAATTTGATTGATTCTTCTCAAGACATAAACAAAATATTTTTATACTATTTGTTCTTAAGAATATTTAAATATTTTTCATATCTCAAAAATAGTTTGTGAGTTTATTTTGACTAACCAAATACTTTTGAAACTTCCCTTAGGACACTCACATACTAGAAAGTTAGATATAAATTAGGGGCTTATCACTTGTTTCTTTGTAACAAAATTTTTTCTTTAACTATAAAGAAGAATTAATGATTTGCTGCAAATGCGACATTATCAAAAGAAGTTGACACCCGCGATGTGGAAAGTGGTGAGAGAGTAATTCATGCTTACTCTTCCATCTTAAAGCTGGAAAATTATCTTGTGGAGGTTGTGAATTATTGATTCTAGGAGAGGTTAAAATGTGTTAGTCATTTCTCCCTATTATAAATCATTACCTATATAGTGGAAGGTGTCGGTTTTTCCCAAGGTTTTTTTCATAAAGGTTTTTTCCTCGTATAAATTCTCGTCTTAAGTGGATGACTTACCATTCCACATTCTGATGTATCCTATATGCTTTATGATCATGTATTTCTAACTTAAATCAACTTGTAAATCACTATCTGCACTTCGACGCTAGGATTAACTTTTTCCCTAATTCGGATTAAAAGAAAACATTACCTTCATTTTGGTAATGATTTTTAATTTGGGTGTCCCTTTGCTACATGTACATTCTTTCAACCTTAAATTAGGTACTAAGGTATAAACCATGTTATTTGGGTCTTTGGTTTTATAAAAATAAGTGCGAGGCTATATATACTAAAAAGGTGAAATTATAGATGAAAGAAGGAAAAACCAACTAAGAATATGCTATAAACACCAAAGTATATTGAAATGAAAATTGTAGGAAAAGTATAATAAAAAGGGTTTAGACCTTCAAAGTTTTAATAATTTTCACTTAGGAAATTTGTAGGCTGGTTTTTGAGTGTAGATAGTGGTGGTGGAGTGGTGACTAATGGTGAGGTAAGGATGAGGTAAAAGAAGGTAAAAGTAATGTGGTGAAAGTGATATGCACTAAATTTGAGGAAAGTTGTTGCACTAATTTTGAGGCTGGGGTTCCAGAATATGAGTTCAGGATTTTCTTAAATAGGAAAATCCTAAAGGAAAAAAAAGGCTCCAGATGCCCTAGGAGGTATGCCGGTCATCATACTCCCTATATTGTGTGCCGATAGGTGGATAGACTTGGTGGTCATGGAAACTCCCACCTGCTTGCAAGCAGGTGAGGTGCCCTTCCATTAGGTAGACATAATTGATTTTTCCGCCATAAAATACAAACCAAAGGTCCGTATCATGCATGGATATGGTCATTGCAAAGAACATTTAGATTTTTATGATAGTGCGTTGAGATAATTTTGGGTTCGAGAGTTGACAAAAGTTAAATAGGGTTCAAAGAATATGTAGTTATTCTCAGATTATGATTTGTAAATGGATGGGTGGTCCAAAACTTGAAGGGAATTTCGTTGGACCATATGGAGGAGTATGTGGTATTAGAATAGGGTGTCTACATTGACCATAAAAAAACTTTTTTGAGGTTATACACAAGTTTTGGTAATTAGGTATCCTCTAATCCCTTAGGTTGTGACACATAGACTTTCTCTTGGAGATTTCCATTCATAAAGGCACTTTTTATATACTTTAATAAATTTTATAGTCTAAAAGACATGTTTTGGCTAAGAGTAAATGAACTGACTTAATCCTCAAAATGGGAGAAAACGAATCATCAAAGTATACACCTTCAACTTGAGTGTATATTTAAGCTACTAGCCTTGCCTAGTTTCCCAAAACAGTACCATCTTCATCGCACTTTTTCTTGAAGATTGTCATGAAAAATTTCACATTGAGTCAATTTGTATTGTAATTTGTCTTTATTCCATTTGGACAAAACTTGCTCATGTTATAGGTTAGGATTTGAGTCAGTTCATCCTTCAATCCTGTGATGCATTTTGAAGATCGTAACAGCTAAAGAAAGTGACAACCACGTCATTTAGAGTTTCGTGTCGAGTTTCATGTTCAATATCCAAGGGACCAGAATGAGGTATAAATACGTATTATGTTTGATCCATGGATACATTTTTGGGTGTTCAATTTTCAAATTGTTTTAGAGGCATTTTTTGTAAAAAGATTTTTAAAGAAAAATATTTTTGTTTTATAGTTCGTTCAAACGAGTTTATGTATTCATTCAAGCGACTTTTAGTTATTGTTCAAATGAGGACTTATTTTTGTTCAAATGACCTGAGGGTTTTTTGTTTTAATGAACTCCAAACGAGATGTTTTTGTTTAGCAAAATTTTTTCTTCAAAGATCTCTCGATGGACGTTCAAACGAGTTTTGATGTTTCGTTTGAACGAGTTTTGTTTTGTTCAAATGAGAATACATAACTCGTTCAAAAGACCCTTATGTTTTCGTTCAGATGAGTTTCCATGAAAAATGTGCCACCAATTTTTTTTATCTTTTCTATAAATATTAGGGTTGACAATGTGTTTTCGTAGAGAGTTTTATGAAAATGATTTTTAGAGTCAAATATTGAGCCACTCAAACCCTAGTTTACACCCAAAGTTTGAGATCCTTGTTTCAACATCTTATGTGTGTTTGAGATCTCTTTTGTACTTCTCCAAGGTTATTTACTCTACATATTAAAGATTGTTTCAAGAGGCAGATACCATATTTGGCGTTGTGCGATGACTGGACCAGTTAAGAGGAAATTAAGATCAGTGGGATACCGAGACATGAGAAAGCGCATATGTTATGTTGGCCATCGAAAGGCATCCAGTGTTTGTTGCAAAGAAGGTAGCAAGGAACAAATAAGTGAGTCAAGGCTTGAAGGCGTCGAGTCTGTGAGTAAGTCTAATTTGTCCTTGTAACGAGACATATATCATAGTGGACTGGTGTGTCTAGGTCGTCTGAGGTTTTTTCATTATGTGTTTTCCTCGTACATCTTCGTGATGTGATTTGACTTGTTTTATTCTTGTTATATCATTTAGATGAATGCTTAAATCAAGATAAAATTTGTAAACTATTTACACAACGCTTTGGTTCAATTAGTGTAAAGATTAAAACTAGTATAATTGTTTATTGGGTTAATTATTATGCAAAATTTTAAAAATGGTGTTTGTTCCGCAATCAGTATAACTCTAGCATTTAGCACTAGTGTTTCTCAAATATTGCCTCATGAAACAAAGTCTAAACTAAAGGGGAATACATACTCTAAGCGGGATATGTTTAATAAAGGGGAAATTACTTTTTCATATGCGGTTCATATCTTATTATATTCTCTTTGGATTTGAAAGGTTTGTTAAGTGTGCAGGTGCAACAATGATACGACAAAGTTTCACAAGAGCAAAGCTACTCAAACTTTGTGTATGTCAAGTTTCTATAACTTTTTCCTTTTGAGATTGGGATTCAAGTCTTTAGATATATTGACGACCCAATAGGTTTTTTTTTTGAATTTTTGTCCAAGAATAGCCATAGGGAAAATTTATAAGGACGAATTTAACATCAAGTCAATTTCTATTATATTTTGGCTTTATTCCCTTTGGGACAAACTTTTCAAAATACTTTTGAGGCATTTTTTGTAAAAATATTTTTAAAGGAAAAATATTTTCTTTTTTAATTCTTCCAAACGAGTTTATTCTGTTGTTAAAACGAGTTTCAGTTTGTCGTTCGAACGAGATTTTGTTTTCGTTCAAATAATGTGTAGATTTTTGTCCTAACAAACATCAAACGAGATGTTACTGTTTAGCATAAAGTTTTAGTTCAAAGTTTTCTCGATGGTCATTTAAATGAGTTTGGATATCTTGTTCGAACAAGTTTTATTTCGTTCAAATGAGAATTCTTAACTCGTTCAAATGACCTTTATGTTTTTATTCCAACGAGTTTTCTGAAAAATTATGTCACTGAATTTTTCCTTTTTCTATAAATATTAGGGTTGGAAAAGTGTTTTCATGGAGAGTTTTTACGAAAATAATTTTCAAAAAGTTTACACCTAAAGTTTGTGATCCATGTTTTCATATCTTATGTGTGTTTGAGATCTCTTGTGTACTGCACCAAGGTTTTTTACTCTATATATTAAACAGTGCCTCAAGTGGTGAATATCGCGTTTGCAATTGTGTAATGGCTAGACCAGTTAAGAGGCAAGTAATATCAGTGGGATACCAAGACGTGGTAAAATGAATGCATTGTGTTGGCCATTAGAATGCGTCTAGGTGGCTACGAAGAAGATGGTAAGGAGAAAATAAGCACATCAAGACTTGAAGGCGTCATGTCTATGAGTAAGTCTAATGTGTTCTTGTAATAAGACCTAGATCATAGTGGACTTGTATGGATGGGTCGTCCGAGGTTTTTCCATTTATGGATTTTCCTCGTACATCGTCATGCTGTGGTTTGCCTTATTTCTTTTTCTATATCACCTAGATGCATGCTTAGGTCAAGATAAAATTTATAAACTATTTACACAACGTTTTGTTTCAATTGGTGCAAATAGTAAAACTAGTTCAATTTTTTATTAGGTCATTTAATTTAAAAAGTTAAAAAAAATTGGTGTTTGTTTAGCAATTCGTATAACCCTAGCGCTTAACATTAGTATTTTTCAAAGATACACTTCGTAATGATGACATTAAAGTCATTTGACAAAGTAACTAGTTTTCCAACTTCTTTTTTAGCTATTTGATCTCATATTGTATCGTATTGACCTAATATTAATCCAACATGGCTTCTTTCATATTCATAGGTTCAATAGTGGAAGTGTAACAAAGAAAGTTAACTTCTTATCAGAGTTGATAATGTGTCTTTAATCCAAAACAAGGACTACTAATGATTTTTGACACATCGTAGACCTTTTGAACCTAAGAAGGTGTCTCCTCCACTTCAATAATTTCGGAGGATAGAGGTGGCACCTCTTGATTCGGCATGAATATTTCATATTTATCCCTCTAATTTAAGAATATTTACAATTCTGCACAGCATTTATCTTGTACTTAGCTCATATTCATTACGACTAAACTTTTTGGTAAGTGTTTCTTATTTTGTGTATGTCTTATGTGTTTAACAGGTAATTCGTGCAAGTGAACGAAAGATAATAGTGAAAAATGAGGAAGATAAGGCAAGAAAGGATGGTCAAGGGTAAATTGGTAATTTTATAGACAAAATCCGAAGAAGGTGCCAACATGAGAGTCATAGACCTCGAGTTCACAAGAACATAGGAAGAAACGTCACCTCATTTCGAGTCCCGGTAAAGAAGTTACATCACTTTATATATTGAGCAAAGTTTTAGAGTCAAATTATAAAAAGAGACAGTTACATGCATTCCCACATGCCAAACCAGTGCAAAATTGAACCGGTTCGATTTTGGAGCGAAACGATTCACTTTTCCATAAAGTTCAGTCCAAATCGATTCGGTTTGGTCAATGGGTTTGGTTTACTGCGAGAATTTTTAATTCTTCCTATTTTGTAGATAAAGTTGTTAGGGCTTAGACTTAGGCTCTTGTCCATAGTTAGGTCTTTAAATAAATCATTTAGGAGTCGATTTTGATACTTCATATAATATTAAGTGGGGAATTCATCTACACTTGTTAGATTTACAAACACTTTGTAAATTCCATATTTGCAATTCAATAAAGAGAAGTTCTTTCAATTTCTGGATTTCTTGCTTAGTTTGAAGTTCGTATTTCATGCATCTTGAATTCTCATAAGTTGGTATCTAATTTTAATTCTTCTATTTTTTATATTTTGATATGAATCTATGCATGTTTAATATAAGTTGTTTACAAATATTTTCATGTCTAGCTAAATTCTTTCATAGGTTGGGGAACATACACCCAACCTAGGGTTTTCATCTTTGAATGTAAATTCATCGTAATTAAATAATTAATTCATTGAGATTGATATATTGATGGGGACTAATCGTCTAGATCTATTAACTCGATTTTTAGAAAGAAACTTGAGTGTTTGAGGATGCATTATATGTGTCGGTTAAGATATCAATCGCGCATATCAATTTATTGACCAATTATTGCGTGGCTTAACGTCCAAACATATATGGTGCTTCGAATTGATTTGTTACCTTCCCTGTAATTAATTAATTAATTTAAAGAGTTTTTTCAATTATCGTAGAAACCCTAGGGTTTGGGGGATTGGATCCCAACCTCCTTTTTCTAAATTTATTTCAAAACTAAATTTAGTCTTCGCATAAATTAGTTTAATTTTTAATTTCATAGCTCAATTCACTCACGTAAGAATTCATCACCTTTTGTTTCTGTTTACAAGTCAATACTTGAATTTAAGAAATTATCCTTACTCTCATCGCGAGCATTCTATTCCTTGAGTATTCAACCTCGACTTACCAGGTTTATTACTTGAGAGACCTTCTTGCACTTGATCCATACATTCACATGTAGCACACACATTTTGTTTCTCGTCACCTCTTCACAATAATCCTCTTCTTCTTTTTCCCTATCTTCTTTAACTTGGGGAAAAATTGAAGACGTGTTACCATAATCATCATTGAAGTTGAAAGAGTCATTATAATCAATAACGACGTTAATAAACTTCATCATCTTTTGAGTGATATAATTGTACATGTAGTAAGCATGACTATTAGTGGAATAGCCTGAAAAATGCCAACATCACTCCTAGTATCAATCCTAGCCAAGTACTCGTTATCCTTAAGTTTATAACACTTGCTTTCAAGGACCTTATGATGTTTGAGTGTAGGATTTTTTCCTTTCCAAAACTCATAAGGATTTTCATTGGTACCATACCTCCTATACATTTGGTTCATGGTGTTACAAGTCATGGCATACAATTTCCTATCAACTTATATTTAGCCATTTCTTTAATAGTTATATTATTACTATCAGCACTCCTATTTTATTAGTGTTTTTTGAGGGTAGAAAACTCATGGTGTATTCCAACTTTACTATATCCCTTCAAAACACCAATTATTTTAAACGCTTTTCCCTTATCACTATGAACTATAATGGTCGTACATGACTTTTTATTTTGAATTTTCTTGCACTTCGTAATGAAGAAGTCATTAGCATCAGACTAACTTCACAAAAATCCTATAAAAGTGAATCTAGAAAAGTCGTATACAATCATCAGGACAAATCTCTTACCACCAGTGCTTTTCGTGTAAAATCTCTAACACAGGGGAGTTAGTCATCACGTTCAACTTATTTTATGGATTTTGAATGTGTTTTCCCATTTGGAAACTACCACCAACCCAGGAAGAGATCAAATCGATGGGGGGTAATTCATGAATAACTTCATTCCTAATAATTTCACAAAGATCTCTAAAGTTCACAACTTCCTTTGAACTATTACAAAGAACTTTTGGTTAGACATTAATAATATACCAATTATTTAATGTTCTAGTGCCCTTCAAAATTTATTTACCTCTTAGATTAAGAACTTGATACTCATTCTTGTTAAAAATAACATTTTGACAGTCGTAGCACATTTAAATTATTTTAAAAAGTTATCCTTAAAGCCTCCAACAAAAAGGATTTTCTTTAACGAAGGAAACCCGACTAAGTCGATGGTACCCTATCCTATAATATTAAATTTACTTCCAATCCCCAAAATGACTATATCGGTTTTGATCTCAATAAATTTGAAAAATAAAGATTTGATTTCAGGCATGTTCCTAGAGCAACCACTATCAAAGTACCATCATTAATCATTTGGACAATATAAGTCATGTGAATAACAAGACATTTAACATTTTTCTTTTTAGACCAACTTGATTTTTTATTCGCCTTAGTCTTTGCATTCTTCCTTAAATTTTTTGAAAGGTGATCAACAGTTTTAGATTTCGATTTTTTTTCAATAGTTGACAAATTAGTTTTAGATTGTTTTAAATAGGGCCTTAAAATCATATTTTAGCAAAGATACATCATCAGCAAAATTTCTTAATCACTTAGGAATTTTTTCTAATCGTATACATCTTTCTTTATAATAAAATTCTTTCAAGTTCATTGAAACCCAACACGTCAATCATTATCCTTAGGATGCTCAAAAAATTCTTCTCATATAGTGGAGAAGACTCTTTAGGAACATGAGTCTTCTAAGAAGGTTTCATAAATGTAGTCTTGGCCTTTGAATATAATGGAATATCACTTTTATCATTAGAAAATTGGGTGTGTGTTAAAAGAATTTTTCCCAATTTCTTAGACATGTCTTCCAAATCCACTTTCGCATTCCTAGAATTGTATAAATCATTTTCAAGAGATGATATTTTATTGAAAGATTTATTAGAACTTTTATATTCTTCTAAATCTCTTTTTAAAATTACAAGCCTCTCCTATAAATCAATTTTTCCCTCTTCACATAAATGAGACTCTTGCTGAGAGTGATTATTCAACTTAAACGTTGCTTAAAAGGGAACCTTCCGTTTGTAAAGAGAAAATTATTTTTTAACCTTTCTAAGTTTCATGGAAGTTTTCAACAAGACTATCTTAAGTTTAGCATTTTCAGCACAAAGTTTAGTATAGGGATGTTGTAGTTAATAATCTTCTTCATTACATGATTCATCATTAGAATATCGAAAACATGGAAAAGTATAAATCTTAGAAAACACACATAACCAATAGATGAATATTGACTAATTTCCTTTTCAATTGTCATAACGCCATCCAAGGAGTCAAAAACATGTGTAAAAGGGATAATCTCTTCAAAAAATGTCTTTACCCTTATACATAACATTATTCTCCATATAAACAAAAAACACAATCTTTCTTTAGGGCTTTCAACCTAAGAAAAAGACGACTAGCTCTGATACCAGTTAAGAGTGTATTTTGCGTACCAAAATAAAGAACCACAAATAAAAATTATCTTAAAATTTAAATTATGTTAGGAGTATTGTAGCACACTAAAAGGTCAATGTGAAAAAATTTACTAATGTTCTACTCAGGAACCTAAATTTTAATGTTTATTAAGAATTTGAATAATAAACCATGCAGAATAAATAAATAAACACATAACACCAAATGTATGAAGACAAATACCCACTAACGGGAAAAACCTTGGGCCAAAGCTGTAAATTCATAAAAAATAAAGTAAACATTTGCAAAGGGGGCTAATGACTAATAGTCTTTCCATGCTAACTCACTCCTCACCATTTTTCACCAATCCTTAGTGTTGATACCAAAAATTACCCATTTACATGGAGTAATCAGAAATAGACATGTGTCATCCATTGTGGCGATAATCCTACTCAGAAGGGTATAATCACCGACCAAGTCCTGGAATACCGACCAACAGTACTCGAATGCCGACCAACAATAGGGAGGACGACCAACAATATCAGCAAAATGCCAACATCCACAAACATTATGGATATTCTATACTGATATAAATGCCTAATTTATAAAGGCATTCCATCCTTTAACATTCCATCTCTTTGTCTCCCTACTGGGCTATAAATATGTTATAAACCCTTCGTTAAGGGAAAGGATTAAAAGGCAAACACAAGGCAATAATGAGCACGGTGGACGTAGGCTTTTATCCATAATCCGGACCACTTTAAAAACCTTTTTGTTTCTTTCTTTTACTTACAAATATTATATGTGATTAAATAATTAAACCTAGTCTAGTTTTTTACATCAACAGATTGGCGCCGTCTTTGGGAACGTATTTCTAAACTTTTTCACTCACTCAATTACCCAACATGACTGATATTCTTGAATTAAGCACCAGGAATGATAGAATTCCACCTGTTCCATCTTCTCCGCAACAAACAATGATTTAACTGGAATCTTGGCTAGCCTTGATAGAGGATAGGAGGCTATACAAGACACCATTAATCAGTTGGCTTAAACACTGCAGGATGGATCTCCTTCCGTGTCCACTCATGGATATATGCGACCCCCACCTCCAAGAAACAGTAGGCATAGACAATACCGGACTACCTGAGATACGTCTTACCGTCCAGGAGCAAGTTCTTCACTTAGAACTGCAGAACCATATAATGAATAATATTTTACTCCTGAAATATTGAGTTCTTTAGAAAGGTTAAGTTGAGCGTCTCCCTTTGATCATTTAGGACCCAGGGGGAATATAAATGTTCCTAGGGCATTGTCGAGAAATAATTGATGACCAACCGATCAACGTGAGGGTTCAGTCCAATCCAGATCAGATGCCTGAAGATCTATCCGTGTCGAGAAGACCTTATAAGTGGAGAGTTCAGCATAAAAAGTTGGTCGTAATAGCCGAGCTGTAACACATAGATCTGATGCTGGTAATAATGCATGGAAGGTCTCTATTCAACGATTGGAAGATAGGTTAGGATAAATGGTGAAGGAAAAAAAACACTTTATAATGAAGTTTTATGAAAGGATCTCCTTTTGTAAAAACTATTGTGGAATTTACTACTCCTTCAAAGTTTAAAGCCCCTGTGGTTACTCCCAAGTATGATGGGAAAACAGATCATGTTCTTCATATAGAGCAGTACCAAGAAGTAGTTCATATTTATGATGTTCCTGATGAAATGATATGCAAGGCATTTTTAAGTAAAATTGCAGGGCCTGCTCAGATTTGGTATAATTGCTTTCCTCGGGGATAAATTTCTAGTTTTAACCAGCTCGTCGAGCTATTTATTGGTAACTTCTCCTTTGGAGCCAAACCAGTGAAAAGAGTAGCTCATCTGCTAAGTGTAAGGAAAAAGGTAGGAGAGAGTATTGGAGATTATATTACTCATTTCAATAAAGAGGACTTGAAAGTCATTGATTACGAGGAAAAAATAGCTATCACATCCCTCATGAGCGGACTGCTTTCCGAAAAGCTTTACTACAAACTTGCCAAAGATCCTCCAAAGATAATGGCAGAATTATTGGCTAAAGCAGCCAAGATAATTAAAGTTGAGGAAGCTATTGCATCCAAACAAAACTCAAGTAAAAAGTCTGAAGGCAAAATCGATAAAAAGGAGCACAAGGAGCATAAGGAGAATAAGGAATCAAAGCAAAAAGTGAATACTGACAGGCTCAAAAAATACAAAAATTACACTCCATTAACGATGGATATCCACAATGTTTTGAAAGAAATAAAGCACAGCAAAGAGTTACGTTGCCCTGAGAAGTTGAGAGCACCTACTGGAAAGAGGGACAGATCACAATATTGTGAATTTCACAGGGACTATGGGCATATGACGCATCGTTGTATTGCTCTATAAAATGAGATTGAGACCCTCATCTGAAGAGGAAAGATGGACAAATTTATTGATTAGCAGGATAACAATGGATCCCGATGAAGGTCAAAATCTCCATGCAAGCCTAGGGATGAGAAAAAGAGAATTTATAAAGATGATCCCAACCTTCCTAAAAGGGCTAGGCAACTGAAACATGAGGTATTCATGCTTAGTTTTGGATATTTTGATTGCCAGATGATTACAGGTGGAGATGCAGGAGGAGAAGATCATAATGTTGAAAGAAAAGCTTACATCAATGAGCCTCAAACTTGCTCCTATATCCAAAGGATCAATCTGTTCTAGGAAGATATGCTGAGAAAAGTTAATAGAGAAAAGTTGGTGATTGGTTTGTCCAAAAATGACCTTTCATGGGTAATTTATCTCCATGATGATCCCTTCGTAATCAGGGTCAGAATGCAAGATATAATCATTTCCAGGGTATTGGTTGATAATGGCAGCTCGGTGGACATCATGTTTTATCCATGCTTTGACAGTTTGGACTTGAAGCTTAGCCAATTGGATCCTTACCATAGGCCCCTAATAGGCTTTTCTGGTGAAAAGTGTTTCCCTTGGGTATAATTAAGATAGAAGTGTTGATTGGCACCTCGCCAGCAAGTCGGACAGAGAAGATACGTTTCTTTATAATGGATAAGAATGTTCATTCTACCTACAATATGATCATATGAAGGGTAGGATTGAAAAAATTTTAAGTTGTGTTGTATACAGTCCATCAATGCTTAAAGTTCCCGACCAATTTTGGTGTAGGTGTGGACAAGGGTGATCAATGAGTAGCTCGGTAGTGTTATTACTCCTCTGTCGAGTAAGAAAAATTGGAAGAAATAAAGAAGAAGACCACCACTTACCAAGTGGATATTACTAAGCCCAACAGCGACTCTGAGGTGGAAACTTTAGATCTAAGAGTGGAGAGTGAGTTGGTAAAAGAACAAATTATATAAGCAATAAAGAATATCATATTAGACGATGATAAGCCAGTGGAAATTACACAGGTGGGATCAACACTAGACCCTATTCTTAAATAGGAGCTAGTGACGTTCTTGAGACAGAGAAAGCACGTGTTCTCTTGGAGTCATGAGGACATGCCTGGGATTGATACCAATTTTCTTTATCATGGGCTCAATGTCAACAAGGATGCTAAACAAGTAAATTAAAGGCACAGAGTATTTAGCCCCGAGAAGAACCAGGCTCTCTAGGAGGAGGTAGAGAAATTTCAAAAAGCTTCATTCATTGAAGATGTGAAATATCCAGATTGGTTGGCCGACGTGGTTATGATAAAAAAGAAAAAAAACAAATGGAGAATATGTGTGGACTTCACAAATTTGAATAAAGCCTGCCCAAATGACCACTTTCCATTTTCCAGGATTGATCAACTTGTTGATTCTACGTCAGAGCATAAACTATTGAGTTTTATGGATGCATATTCTGGTTATAACGAGATTAAAATGAAGCCTAGAGATAGGGAAAGCACTTCTTTCATCACTCCCCGAGGAACATATTGCTATAATGTTATGCCATTTGGTTTAAAAAATGCAGGTGCTACTTATCAGAGGTTGGTGAACAAAGTATTTGAGGAACAAATTGGTAAAAATATGGAGGTATGCGTAGACGACATGCTGACAAAGAGAAAAAAAGCATCTGATCACATTGTCGACCTCAACCAAACCTTTGATAAACTGGAGAAGCACCAGATGAAGTTGAATCCAACCAAGTGCGTATTCGGTGATCAAAAAGGCATGTTTCTCGAGTACACAGTGAATCAAAGGGGAATTGAGGTTAACCCTAACAAAATCGAGGCATTGATTGAAATGCAGTCCCCAACCTGTAAAAAGGACGTGCAAAGGCTCACTGGGTGAGTAGCAGCCTTGAACAAATTTATGTCCCGAGCTACAGACAAGTGTTTACCATTCTTTAAAATGTCGAGGAAGAGTTTTAAATGGAATAATGAATATGAGAAAGATTTTCTAGAGTTGAAAAAATATTTGGGATCACCCCCATTGCTTTCTCGACCAGTGTTGGGAGAAAAATTATATTTATACTTAACCGTCTCCTAGTCAGCTGTAAGTTCTGCCTTGATACGAGAAGATAACGGAGTTCAAAAGCCTGTCTACTACACCAGCAAAGCATTCCGAGGATTAGAAATTAGATATCCACGCTTGGAGAAGTTAGTTTTGGCGTTGATTGAGGCATCCATACGGATGAAACCTTACTTTCAAGCACATACTATTACTGATATGCTTCTCTGGCAAGCTTTGCATAAACCATAAAAGTCTGGAAGGTTAATGTATCGGGCAGTAGAATCGGGAGAGTACGATATTGTATATGAGCTAAGGTCTTCATTAAAGGGCCAAGCTGTAGCAGACTTCATTACTGAATTCACTTATCCAGAGGTTCCCAAGAAAGAGGACATTAAGGCAGAGCAAGCCTAAACATGGGAAAGTCCAACTGATGCCATCACCGACCAACAACCCAAGAAAACCCCATTAGGGACAAGCAACGAAAAAGTTGATACCGACCTACGGGAGACGTCAACCAGGATTCAAGAGATGGATAAAAGATATGAGGAGGTAAGAAGCAAAATATTTCATCATGGGATATTAACAGAACAAGTGTTTGATAATAACATCCCTATATGTAACTTGTATGTAGATGGATCCTCATGTGCAGCAGGAAGTGGAGCAGGTATAATACTCAACACCCCTGATGGGATAGACATTAAATATGCATTATGATTCTAATTTTAAGCCTCGAATAGCATAGCAGAGTATAAAGCTCTCGTTGTGGGCTTAGGTTTAGCTCAATCACTAAACGTCGAGCAAATTGTGGGACACGGTGATTCTCAGTTAGTAGTGAAACAAATTTTGGGTTTGTATGGAGCCAAAAGAGAACTAATGACAAGATACTTAGCCAAGGAATTGGATGTTATAGAAAAATTACATGTTGTTCGGATAAGCAGAATTCCAAAACTGGAAAATGCCCAAACTGACGCACTTACTCGGCTAGCATCAACAACCAAAATTGAGTTTAAGAGAACCATTCCCATTGAAATTTTAGCCAATCGAAGCATTGATGAAGATTTGATGATTAGTTTTATTACAGTAGACATGTGACCATCCTGGATAGATCCCATCAGAGCTTATATTATAAAAGGAATACTACCAGCAGACCCAATTGAGGCAAAAAAATTTAAGTACAAAGTAGCAAGGTACGTGTTAGACAAAGGAGTTATGTATAGAAGAGGATTAACAACTACTCTACAGCGTTGTATTCACCCAGCCGAATTTAAAGATCTAATAAAAGAAGTTCATGAAGGATATTTTAGAGCTAATGTGGCAGGCAAATCATTACTAAAGTGAATAAATATTCAAGGGTATTATTGGCCGACTATGAGGGAAAATTGTACAACCTTTGCAAAGAAGTATGACAAATGCTAGAAGTTCTCCAATATTTGCAAATCTCTACATGAAGATTTGACCCCCATTACTTCACCTTGGCCATTTGCTATTTGGGGGATAGACTTGGTCGGACCATTACCGACCACCGAGGAAGATTTAAACACTTGGTCGTAGTTGTTAATTATTTCACAAAATGGGTTGAAGTAGAACCATTAGTGGATATGCCCTATAAGAAGGTGTACCCATTCATCTGAAAGAACGCCATTTATAGATATGGTTTTCCATATGCCTTCATTACTGACCATGGTACCCAGTTCGACAATGAGGAGTTCGTAGCCTACTGTGCCCAATCCAAGATTCACAAGTTGCACTTTGCTTTAAGTCATCCTTAAAGAAAAGGGCAAACTGAGGTAACAAATTGAAATTTACTCAATGGGTTGAAGAAAAGACTTGATGATGCTAAAGGGAATTAGGTAAATGAATTTCACTCCGTTTTATGGGCATACCAAACAACTTTAAGAGCTGCTACTGGAGAAACACCATATATGTTGGCCTTTGGGATGGAAAAAGTCAAACCGATTGAAATAGGCTTGCCAACTCATAGAGTGTTTAAACTTTGATTCTCTTGTGAGTGATTTGATGCAAAGATTAGACTTGGACATTTTGGAGGAGGTGCGTGAAGATGCTGCTTTGAGGAATGCTGTCTATCAACAACAAACATCACACTTTTATAACAAAAGGGTGAAGCCGTCCAACTTAAAATAGGGGAACTATGTACTTAAGAAGGTGAATTAGAAGACTAACAAGCTTGAAGAAAATTGGCATGGGCCTTATAGGGTCTCAGCAATTGTTCGACCAGTAACTTATCGAATTGAAAGCTTGGAGGGGGAAGAATTTAAAAATCCATGGAATACCGAGCATCTTAGGAAGTACTACCTATTATGTAGCGAGCAACATATTTTGTAATCAATTGCCTTTAGTATCAATAAAAAGTTGTTTTTTTCAATTTACTATTTTTTGGGGGGAATATTGGTGATATGCTTCTCCCCATAAATACTTGGTCGGCAGGAATTTAGTCTTTGGTCGAACTTGGTCGTTGAAGGCAATACTTGATTGGCAAAATAACAAAAATTCAACTTGGTCGGCGAAGGTAATACTTGATTGGCAAAACAACAGAAATTCACAAACCCAAGTCGAAACAGGATTTTAAGTCCTCAGTACTTGGTCGAGAAAAATCAGGGATAAAACTCTGTATAAAAATCAACAAGTTTATCCAACTGAGAAAAATAGAGGAAAAACGTTGTGAAGATTGCTAAATAGCAATGTAGACACATATTCCACATACACTTGGTCACCACTAGGAACTAATGCTAAACCTAAAAAATTAGGTGCATTAGTAGAACCTATGGAATTACCCCAGGTAACTAGTGCTAAAGTTGGATTTAAATCTAGGTGCATTAGTAGAACCTATATATGGAAACATCAATTATATCTGTCATTAAACATAGAAATCTAAGTATATCAGTAAAACCTATGATAATCCCATTAGTAATTGATACTAAAATTTAGGCAAATGCCTAAGTGTATCAGTAGAACTAATGAAACAACAAAATCATTCAAGCATCTAAAAATTAACAAGATAAGTAAATGACTTTCATTTATATATATAAGATGATTACATGCAAATATTGTGCATAAATGAAATCCAGGAATAAACTATGCTCAAGATTATTCTGGTGGACACTTTCCTTCAGCTTTAAAGGAGCTCAATGTTGGTTCCATGCCTGATGGAGGATCATCCAATGTGTATAAGGAGTTAATGAAGGTATAATCTTGAAGCATTCTCCTATTACTGCTGCTCGGGGCATCTAACAGATAAGGAGGCTAAACTATTTCTAGCTCATCATGCATGCCATATTCCCCTAAGTAGTTGGAAATCAGGTAGTGATGAATCATTTTTATAAGGATTCAGCTGACATCTAGTTTAAATGGAGGATCTTGACACTCCAAAAGCCCTAGATCAACCCAATACCATAGTCTGCTGTCCTGATCAACCTTCATAACTGTTAGGCAATTGGTCCTGCCCCATTTGTAACCTCCATGTTGAGCTTGACTAAAGCATTCATCAAAATGACCAAGAGCTTCATTATATCCTTCCATTCAGATCTCACTGGTCTGTTTGTGAAATTAGAAAGTTAATCTCTCAACTTGATGTTGAAGATTTTTCAATACTTCCTCTTTAGCTTACAATTAAGAGGACTGGGTTGAAAGTTTCTCTCCCTGGGTTTGGATCTTTTGAGACATCTCAAAAATGGCTAAATGCTTGGCCTTTATTTGTGCAGTCTTATTTGCAAGCATCTGTTGAGTCCTTCCTTTATCAGTAGTAGCTCAGCCAGATCTTACTCTTGATCGGGAGGAGGAAGAAGGTTTAGATTTTTTCAAATCCTCCAGTTTTTCCCTCAGATTAGCATTTTCAATCTCTAAAAATGAAACTACATCATCATCATCAGTAGCAGTAGTTGAAGGAACCTTCAAAGAGTTCAACTCCTCTCTCAAACTATTATTTTCCTCCTCTAACAGCTTGGCAATAACCCTATCCTCATCCACTTCACACTTGAGCAAAAACTCTTTAAAAAGAGGCATATTTCTTTAATTTTTCCTTAAAACCCCACACCTCACTTAGAGCTTTGTACTTTTTCTCATAATCATCATGGAGGAGAGCCTTGGCTTCTTTGTGATCTTATTAAAGCTCTTCAATCATTTAGATTTAAGCTACATTATTATCCACTATCTGATCAAGAAGACACTTAAGTATAAGTAAGCTTCCTTATCTTGGTCTGAAACATCAGTCCTGAGAAAATTTAATATATCTTCCTTGGACAAAGTCATGTGACCAGACTTGAATAGATCATGGCATCTCTTGAGTAATTTAGAGTCAGTAGAGGAAAGTTGATCCATTTTGGCCATGAACTATAAGAGTCAAGAAATATCCAATCAACTACAGAATAAAGAGCATAAAGCTACAATCAAAAGATGACAAATACAGAGGAGGGAAATACTTATTTTCATTCTTATGAAATAAAGTTACAAATACATTAAAGTAAAGGAAAGATAAAGACTAAAAAAGAAAAAAGGTTGATTGTCGAGCAAGTCTACACCTTTTCCCTATCAGTAGTAGCTTCAACTGGATTGGAGGCAGGAATGGGTGGAGTGATTTGCTCGAAAGTGGTTGGGAGAGAAGACTCAACAACTGTCTGTAGTTGGTCAGCTGCAGGCTCTAGAATAAGGGTAAAATCCTCTGACCCCACATCATTTCAACTTCCTCGTCTAGGTTTGGTGGGGAACCAGGATCATATCTGAGGAAGAGCTCTGACTCTGGAGGAGTGTTGACCTCGGTAAGTGCTGTCGACCAACCATCCTTATAACATTTTTTCTTCACATATTCGATCTGGACAGAAGCAACTGCTATGGCCTTCTCCCATCCCTTATTGAAAGAGATTTCTCAAGATTTCACCATTTTCGCCCTCTCAGTAGCCAAGTTCTTCTTCAACTCAGAGACTTATCCCCAAGCTGCAACAGCCTCATTCTCAGCCTTCTTCTGAGCATCATCAGTAGCCTTTATTTTTTTCTCCCAAGAATGCTTCTCATTTTCCAATGCTTGTTGGGAGTCAAGCAAGGACTTCTTGAGGCATTCAAAAGCATCTTCTATGTCATTTGAAGAAGAACAAAGTGCATCGTCCTTCTCCAACATCTGGTTGAAATCAATCAAGAACTGTAAAAAGAGAGGCCAAATTATTACAAGAAAATAATAAAAAAATACAAGTATGAAAAATAAAGAATTCTTACAAGGCAAGGCTTTGAACAACCCTTTCAAAAAATTTGAAACGGGGCATGGAAGAGGTAGCACCCCTATAATCTGGCAAAGTACCAGACCTTATCATTTGCCTGGCTAAGCCAGGACTTATGGCTCTAGGAGAGCCAGTAACAACAACAGGCAAATTAGCCAAGTTCTATTGGTCGGCAGTAGTAGTAGTTCTTTCAGCAAATCTGGAAGGAAGACCTTTTTTGATGCGTTTAAGAAGGGACTCTTCACCCTTCTTAGCTGGGGACTTCTTATCAGCATCCTCTTTATTAGTGGACCCAATAGCAGTAGATTTGGTGGAGCCAGGAGCAACAACATCTCCCATTGTACTGGGGAATTTCCTTTTTCCTATAGTAACAACAAGAGGAAGGTCAGAGTCCAAGGATGAAGGACCCGAAGCAAGTTCACCATTGCCTGATAAGTAGACACTGGAACCTGGTCCAAGTCAACCATAATGGAAGGAACAACAGTAGAAGGTTGGGCAACAAAGGAAGTGACAAAACTCCTGTAATTCAGCAAGTATGATACCCACCTATTATGTTCTTCACAAAAAAAATTTATGAAGACCCTAAAGAAACTTGAGCTCATTAAGCTTGATGTCACCCTCCTTGGGACACTTCCTCTTCCTATCATCTGTAAGAAAACAAACGACCACTGATTAATTAACATTTCAGTAAAAAAATTATTAATAAAGTCACATAAGAATTTAAAACAGCTTATCCCATGACCCTCATGAGGGAATTTCATCCCATTGTACACTTAACCCACTGTTAGGGGTACATATTGCCAATTTTTAGCAATCACTCAACGGTTGAAGTAATCCTTATTAGATTCAGGAAGGTTAACAACTAAATCTCTATTTATAGCCCTAGTTCTCAAATAGTAAGTACTATCACTAATGACCCACTTATAACAAAACATGATTTCGAAAATACCTATGTGGGTTCCATGGAGTTGATTGAGATATGAAAATCATCGATAACCCTATAAGTATTGGGAGATACTCTAGGAGGTCAAAGTATTGACAAAATTCTAAACAAAATCGATTTGGGGGGAAAGTAAAGCCGCATTCATCAATGAATAAGGAAGGGATCTAATAACCTTCACATAAAGAAAAAATGTCTATAGGGGGATTGGAAAACTCTAAGTCTACCCAGTCTGGTATGTTCCATTATTTTTTAAACCCATCTAGAGAGACAGCAACATAAACCATGATTCGATATGAAGAAAAGAAGAAAGAGAAAGAATTCTTATAAAGACTTAAGGATTCAGCAAGAACTAAAAGACATGAAGAACGATCGCACGAAGGCTCAAGAAATTGCAGCAAAAACTTAGAAGGTTTGAGGTAAGAGATGACCAAGATTTTACCACCTTTTATAGATTGCCTCAAAAATTGGCGAACACAATGATTAAAGTGAAACGACGATTGAAATTTTGGCGGCTAAACAGAAAAACACATTTGCCCCAAAACGATTCATTATAAGTATGTATATTTACAAAAACGCCATCAAAAGTATACATTATCAACAAAGCTGGTAATTTACAAGTGTGAAAAGTCGGCAACCGACCAAGCATTAGAAATATAGTTCGAGCTACTACCAGAACTAAATGCTCCATACTTTCAATCAAGCATGGAACATTGGGGGCTTCTGTTGATACCAAAAATTACCCATTTATATGGACCAATCAGAAATAGACATGTGTCATCCACTATGGAAATAATCCTAGTCAATAGGGTATAATCACCAACCAAGGCCTGGAATGCCGACAACCAGTACTGGAATGCTGACCAACACCAGGAAGCCCGACCAACAGTATCATCAAAACGCCAACAACCAGAAATATTATGGATATTCTATACTGATGTAAATGCCTAATTTATAAAGGCATTCCATCCTTCAATATTCCATATCTTTATCTCCCTACTAGGCTATAAATATGTTGTAAACCCTTCATCAAGGGAAGGGATTAAAAGGCAAACACAAGGCAATAACGAGCACAGTGGACATGGGCTTTTCTCCATAAGCCGAACCACTATAAAAACATTTTTGTCTCTTTCTTCTACTTACAAATATTATGTGTGATTAAATAATTAGACCTAGTCTAGTTTCTTACATCAACACTTAGTAAGTTGTAGATCTCTACACATCGCAAGAAACACTTAACATCTCTTATGTCTTGGTGAACCCATCAAGGTTGATTCAAATAGCTTCAAAGTGCTTTTTCTTTTGAGATGAATAAATCTTGTGATTCCAACTGTATAAAAATATCACAAGACTCTATTTGGAAGAAAATCCCTAAAAGTGTATATAAACTAAGTGATTTTAAAAGATTAACTCATAAAGTATCTGTGTCTTCTTTTGTGTTCATCAACCTCAAACAAGATTGAAGTTCAGTTTTCTTATTTTACTAAAATGTGTTCTAGCTTTTTAGTGAGGAAAAATCTAAATACATAAAAACTCTCTTTAAACTATTTCTCTTGAAAAAGATGAAAGGATTGTATTGAAATGGGGAGAAATAATCATTTATTTAGACGAAACCAACTTAATGAGTTTACCCAAAATCAAGAGAGGCTAAAGGTGACTTTTTGCACAAAAGGTGACTTTTTGCATATATGAGAGAGTGGTTGGGGGATATAAATTCTAATCATCATCCAGTAATATTTGTTTAACAAAAACTTAGAAGATCTTCAAAGATCGCACAAAAACTTGGAAGATCTTCAAAGGCCTCTTAAAAATATTTGTTTAACAAAAACTTTTATGCGGGTTCACTGCAACAAAATTATGTTTCTCTGTAGCGATCTGAAGCGAAAAAGATCACGAGTCTATGCATGGATTTTGAGAGTATTTTCTTCAAGTATAGGTGTGCCCAATGAAGGGTCGTCACCATAGCGATGGACATTCGCTGTAGTGAACCTACAACTAACCAAAGGTCGCTGATTGAACCTGGGTCTTTTTTTGTTAGATGTTTCAAAGGGTATGCCCAATGAAATCTAGCTTCACAACAGTAAATCCATCAAGAATTTGTCACTTTGCCTTAAAAAAGATTTTAAAAGATATTTTCTAGTAAAATGATAAAGGAACAAATACACAAGGTATACTCACAAAAAGATTATGAATAAGATTTGTTCTTTTATAAAACTAAATCAAGTAAATGCAAAGTCATCTAGGTTCATTGCCTTTGTTCTAATTTGTGACCAAATGTGACCTTTAAGGATGATAGAGATGTCTTCATAATATAAAATGTTGGTAATTTTTTTTAGAGAGATGGTGACAAATATCCAAAGTGTGTTTTGGAAACTAAAATAAGATAAATCTACCAAGGGAAGGTATTTGAGTGGATTGATTTATGAGAATTTTATGAGCATGCCAGACAAGAATTATGGGTATTTCCAAGAAAAATTAATTATGTTTAGACAATAAATAAAAAGTTAATTTTGTAACATTCGGATGCTTCCATTATGAATGATGATACCCTAATTTACACTTGATATTTAAAAGGCTCTAAACCCCTTCGACTACCCTCAGGCAAGAACAGAGGTCCCACAACTGACCTTTGACCTTAAAAAAATAACCACTTGGTCCCTATGATCTTCATTGCTCTTAAGGATAAGCCCTAATACTATAGCATAACTCAGTCATTTCTCATCCTTCCTAATATGGACAGTCATTTCAATATGTTTCCTTAACCGAGATCAAAGAACATTGGACCAAAATTTCGCCAAGCCTGATGCTTAAAGCAGACCTTATATTCAACATAAATAACCTCTCAAGGTCACCTAGCCATCAGTGCTAAGGTAAATCATTGTGTAGTATCTCAAGAGCAACTTATGGAAACATCACAGCTATTCTAAACCCCCTAAAACTCTGGTAAAGATTTTTCTACCAATCTGGCGGGTAGGTGAAAAGCACAACACTGTTTCACCTACCTCCACCTATCAATCTCACTTGCATTGAAGGCTCCCATATGTAATTAATGCTCTCACTAACTCCCTTATAACACCTACAAATCCTTTGGCCAATACTCCACCCTCTTACAGATGATGTCAGACCTTAGAACCATCACAACTATGGTATGACAGTCCACTCATTCTCTCTCCTAGAGTTTTCATATAAATAGAAGGTTGGTTGAAGGTTAAAAACATGTTCAAGCATTTCGACTTATAAATTATCGAGAGTTTTAGCATTCATAAGTGTTTTACTCCTTGTTCCATACGTACAACCCACTGTTGTGATCTTATATTCATAAATCAGATCATTTCCAATTATCTAATATTTTTTTATATCTTGTTAATTCCTAAACCAATAGAAGTCCATTAGAAACTTTCTAAGGTCCTTTGGATTGTTGACAAAGGCCGTAGGATATCAAACTCTCTTGGTCAAAGCTTAAAAGGTCCTTTAGACTGTAATAATCATATTACGGTATAATAAATAGTATAACACCTTTGACTATGGGTGTAGGTTCCTCACGTGATATCTGAAACACTTTAAACCATAGTCTCAAACTTTGACAATTCTCTCCGCTTACCTGTTTGAGGTCCACATGGGAGTACTTGTTGGTCTGAGGTCACATACGATGTCAACACCCATTAAAGAAGACTTTTTATGAAGTGATAAATTATTCTTGTTAAGATTAGAGTGAACATAAAATTTAAAACAGGATTGTGTTGTAAAAGAACAATAATTGTCATTAAAGAAGAAGAATAAACCGTGTTTGAAAACTAAAGAAAAATAAAACAATTCAATTATAAAATAACTATATTCAAATTTTGGGAACTTGAAACTAAAATGTAAACTAAATTATTAGCTAAATGAAAAGTTACAAGACAATTGAAATAAAAATTAAATCAAACGTTAAGAACTAATTCGAAGAGTAGATATACTAGTAAAAAGAGAAGTGAACTGGTAAAATAAAAGTGAAGTAAAATGATTGTTTTTGTGGAGAGTACTTATTTATAGTCTACTAAACTGTAACAATTATGGTTGAATAACTGTTGGGAATATTCCTTTTTAATCCCAAGAAACGTGTATACCAACATGTGTGACTACTTTATGTGGAATACTGTCCACATGTGCCTATATCCACATTTATTCTCCCTTAAGTGTCCATATGTTCCTACATGTACATGATCATTATTTCCCTTAGGGTCATTCTGATAAAGGTATATTCCTTTTTTTCACGCATCACCAATATATTAGTCATCTAGATATGGTGTAAACGAAGGGCAAAAACTCTCATATCATGTTTTATAATTAATTACCTAATATTTAAAGAACCCTAATTCTATCGTGGCTCTAGATTGTAAATATTTCAATGATTAGTATGTGTAATCATAATATATGAATCAAACTCTCTTAATTTATAAATTATTCCAATTACATAATTTTAATATAATGCTACTCAAATTGTAGGGGAACAATAAACATAATTTATTAGCTTGATTGGTTATGAAGGTTGTCCTATTCCTATAACAATCCTTTAAGAGGCTCTTCAACTCGCTTTTGGTCCAAGTCTCTCTCAAGTTAGTGATATTCTTAAGAGGTTATATTTTGTACGATGTTCTGGTGTTAGGTTAACAAATGAGGTTTATATCAATAGACCCGAAGGTCTCCTCAGGTATATTTTGAACTCACCTAAAACATATATAGTACAATCAACCCCAAACTTATCCCGAAAGGTTATTTAAACAACCAAACTTAATTCCATATATTTTCTACACTATTTTGTCACTCTAAACTCATCACAATTCCGACCAACACCAAATATAAATTTCATACTTAAGTCTAATTTCACACTCCATTAAAATAATTTCTCACTCAATTTTCAACCCACGTATTTTAAACCAATAAAAAATTTCCATGTTTACGAGATATTACATATATCCAATATCTCTTTCTTTATAAGAGTAAGGTTGAGAATCCAAGTGTTCATGGTCTTTTTCCCTAACTATGGATACCTTATTTCTTATATACTATTTTGAAAATGTCTTACATTATTAATTACCTTTAATTGTTGACTTTCGAATTTTACTTTAAAGCTTCTTTGCAGTTTTATTAACGTGTTATTTATTTTAGGGGCATATAGCACATAGTCCCTCAAACAAATTTTAATATGCGATTAGTCCAACCCTTTTTATTTTGTACCAAAAAAATCTCTCACCACATAAAAATACTAAAAAAAGAGCTCCGGTGAAGGTCTCCGAAGCCCGACAATAGGGGGTGGGGTGGGAGGGGAGAGGTGGAACGGGAATGCCACTAGTGCGAACCTTTAAAAATAAGAGAATATTGGTTAAATGAGTGTTTGAGGGACTTTTTGGAACAAAATAAAAAGGCTTGGACTAAATGTGTATTAAAAAATGTTTTAGAGACTTTTTGGTAATTGATCCTTTATTTTATAATTATTTTTATTCATGTTAATTTAATTAAATTGTTAGATCTTATTTCATCAATATATCTTATACACGCGTATTTTTCATGTTGAGATTTTAGTTAAGATATATGTAAAAACTTGATTCCAATATCAATTCAGCGCATTTAGGAACTAGAGGGATAATGTGTGTAAGATAATAGGTTATAAGATAAAATTATTTAATTATTTAGTTATTTGATTGCTACATTTAGCATACTTTACGAATTCAATTGGTCTGTTTGGCATAGTTGAGGGCGTCATTGATGCATATTTTTAGTTTTGGGGTTAAATTAATACTATCTTTAAAATTTAAAGTTATTTTAATAAATACAGAACTTATACATGACACAAATCTAACAAAAGACATAAATTAATTTCACACTAGTCATTATATGCCGATACCAGAGAAAACCAATCTTTATACAACGATATTTAAGGAAAATAATATGTATTTCTAATTGAGTGGACCTAGACAACAAGAGAACCATCTAAACATCCATTATCTAATTCTTTATAATGGCCACTCCAATAGGTTAGGACATAATGACCTACTGTATAAGTATAATTTAGCCATTTGTAATTGAGTAATGGAGAAATTTACAGAGGATCTCTAATTATCACAGAAATTGTATAAAAAATGTCATGGTACTAAAAACCAGGAGAAATTTTCCAATCACATATTTCGCATCAAAGTTATCCCATCGATGAACCCTATGCAATAAATCACAAGTCATTATTTTGAGTGTTTTGGTCGTGTCGAGTCGTGTTCGTACCAATTTTTATCGTATTCGAGTCTTATTGGGTTCGTGTCTATAAGGGTGGCTTTCTTATCGTGCGAAAAAACATATTCAAATCCGATCCATTATCTTAACATTTCTTGTCGTGTTCACCCGTTATTACCTATTAAGATAATGAATTATTTTGGATCGTTAATAAGTTGACATTTTAGCCCATTTTTATACAAAATTACACCCATTAATTAATTGTCACTATTAACTCTCTCATTTAGTAATTTTCTTATGATTAAATTAACATTAAGCTACATAAACTCTTTATAACTTCTTAAAATATATCTTATTTATTTAAATTGATGGATCTTAATGGGTTTTATCGGGTATTACCAGGTGTTGGGGGTTAACACTAACTCTATCTGTTGACTATCATGTCTTATCGTGTTGACACTGATATCATTAAAAATTATTAATAATCCATTCATGAACATGTAATTTCGTGTAGATTCATATCGTGTTATTATGTCATGCTTCATTTTGCAAGATCTATTCATGAAACTCTAGAGTTTTCTAGCACACTAAAATGCTAAAATGTTTGTCACAAGAAAACTTTTTTTGAGCTCTAATGATAATTAGTTGATATTTGCATTAACCCTCCAATGACATTTAAACTCCTAATAAATTTAATGTCACTTTAAGCCAATTAAAAATCCCAAGATACTATGATACGCAAGCCATATTTTTAAAGCTAATTGAATGGACAAATGCTAACTTAGTGCCCTAAATCGCCCTCCTGCGTATTCATTAATTCGGTACGAACTAATTGTAAACATAAATTAAATACACATAATTAACAGTTTTATATGGATATATAAATTTAATGTGTGAATATCAAATTATAAATGTTATTTATTTTTTTATAATACAAACGTTATGTATTATACATTTAACATTGGATCTTAGATCAACATGATTATAAAATACAATAATTATGAGGAATACAAAATGATATTATAATGGCATACCTCCATCTTGTCACAAATGAAAAGATTGACAGAGCAATCGACTTTAAGGAAATCTGATCGGACTAAATTTTGGACCACGACTTTCTCTTGTATACGACAATAACATACTCCAATTTTCGCATGTTCCAACGGTTGGATCTTCTTTGATAGCCACAATAGTATTCCTAAAATAAACACAAATTTGAGTATTTTGATTTCTCTCCCTTATCCTATAATTACATTATATTGTCATTTCATGTGTCTGAAGAATGAAAATCAGTCACTTATTTATAGGCATGAACAGGGCTCAAATCTCCAACAGTCACTTAATCTTAACCGTCCATCAAGGTAGATAATCAAGAGTCATTTTAACTCTTGGTGTTTTTAGTACCCTTTCATTAACCAAAGTGACTCTTAGTATTAATTTAATTATGGATCATATTATGTAGAATTATTCTTTAAAATAATTTTAACATTCTCCCACTTGGTCCATAATTATCATAAGGCATACAATAATCTTTGAGTCATCTTTAAATGTTTTTTTTCATTAACACCTTAATCAAACAAACCATTAATGCGAGTCATGACTCTCACATACTAATTCAAGAGCATGATCACTTCCATGTACCACAACATTAACAATTCATCCAACAACACTTATACTTAATTCGCTACACACAAGACTCATATCTTAAGCAGATTTCATGAATGTTCTTTAGTGATAGCCCGTTTATTAGTGGATATGCTATGTTAACACTTATATTAATGTGTTCAACTGACATTTCTGAACTTTCTCGTTCACATATAGGTATTATATCCTAATGTATCTAGGTTCTTTAAAATACCGATCAGTTCTTTATAACGAAGATTGCAGCGATATTTTTATAATATTTTTGTGACTTGGTAATAGTGTCGATAACTCCAAGTGCCAAAATAAAAATTTCACAGCCATAATCCATAAATTATTGCCCCAAAGCAGGCTACATGCAATATTTAATTATTTTTTCATTCTTTCACAATATTGGTCACTAGGCCAAAACAAACCTACTTAATCAAGAGAGAACAATTATTATAAGTGTGAGCATATAATATTTTAAGCATCTCATTACATCATATTCTTAACATATTTTATTTCTCTAATCTACGATTTACTACTAAGAGAAATTCAAGAAATATATAAATTTACTCCCACTGACTTCAAGGTATATATATACTTAATCAAAATACATAAAGTATTCTTAAATATCATTGTTGGGAAACTTACATGAGTTTATATAGAAATTTCTCAACGTATACAGATCTTTTCTTAAACTCTTATAAGTTTTCACACTAAATGTAACTCTTACTCAAAATGAGCTACTAAAGCTATAAAAATTTAATATTCTAAGATATAGGTGAAAATATTTATTTACACCCCTTTCTTTATTCGTAATGAATTTTTTTATCATAAGTCTAGATTTATATCCTTGATTATCAAAATCGAATATTTTCTTCCTCCTCTGTCAAATTCGTATTCTTGTGATAAATCTCACAATCATTCAGAATAGCAAACTCATTTAAGAGCTTCTTAAAACTATTCGTATCCACTAACATAAAGAACAATTACTTTGTATGTTTAAGTATCTGACAAAGTTTTAAGCTGGCTGTCAGTTACCTAACGCAACCCTCCTCCTTTATCCGGGCTTGGGACCGACAATGTAAAAAAATAAGAAGTTAAGCACGACACATGTGGAGTTCTATTTCGAGTGTAGACATAATTATAAATTCTAATTCTTTTAGTGAATTCTAAATCCATACATATACTTGACATTACCAATCATGTGGGTGTGTCGAATTGGGTAAGCAAAGAGGAATTTGTATAATACACTTTAAAATTTTAAAATGGCATTTTGTGTGAATAAATGTTGTGGCGATATCTTAACTTATTGCATTTGACTTGCTATTTTATAATGACATGATCTATGTAGGTCTACTATCCTAGGACTATAATCTTCTACTTGGGTCACATAGATCATTCTAAAATTGTAAAATCTGAAGAGCTCAAAGTAAGTCTAGATTTAAAAGAGTTTGATATGCAATTATGCCACAACATCGGAAAGCTACATTGAAGTTCAATATTATGATATATTATCAGAATCATTTCTCTTGGAAAAGTTTCATAAAAATAATTGTGGAAATCTTGAATGAGAATACTATAATTAAGGAAAAAATATTCTCATATAAACTTAAAGATGTTTTATATACTCGAGAAAAATATTTTGAAAGTCTCTGAGGGCTTTTTTAAAATAACAGCTAAGAATTTATCGTTTGTTTTATGATTTGTCTTGTAAGGATCCTCATATCGATTTATAACTATGTTACTCAACACTTCAGTTTTAAAATTGAAATAAATTATTTCATTCATATTGAATGACACATTATAATTCACACATAATGGGTACTCATATATTAATCTCGAATATTATGAGATTTTGCATAAACTCATTGCTTAATTCATTTAATAATTATACAAGATTTTAAAAGAGTTTCACACACTAATTCATTAATAGTGGGTTCCTCAAGTAAAACTGAATTATAACAATTTAGCATTTTTAAATGAAACTTAGCTTCTTTATTTCATTCTAAGAAGTCAGTTTGGAGAATATTAACAGGGATAAAACATGTGGTTTTAGAGAAAGAAAATAATATAAAATTAATGAAATAAATAGATCACTACATTAATGCTATTAGTTGACAACACGTGCATTAATAATATATTATAAATGTAGACTTTTTCGTAATAACATTGAATATTTATATATATGACTTTATTGGGTACTAAGTTAAGTAACTTAGATGGACATGCTATCTAGGATAACTTTTCACCACCTAATTGCTTAATCCCTTGATGTTTATATCAGTTACTCAAATAAATTTCCTTTAGAAAATTATCTTGACGAAATAAATCAAATATACCCCATTAACGTCTTTACAAATATAAGTATGATGAGTTGTTACTACCATTTTTATCTTTAAGTTTAACTTTATCTTTAAATTTAATATTTACAAGCATTCTAGTTGGGTCAGTTTGGTGACTACCAAACTATCCATTATATGAATATTACATTCTTTTATGGATTGTATAATAATTTCAGCAAGCATTAATGTTTTCAAAAGACATAAATGAAAAATGTACTTATAAATTAAGGAAGGTTATGTACTCTTTGGAGCAACCATTACCAACCTTAATAAACAAATATATTGCCACTTAATATTAGCTTCACCATTGCAACCGTACTCTTTGAAGTAATCAAATCACAATAGCTTTATCATAATGAAATAATTAATAATCCGAACACTCAAAACCATATCTGGAGTCTTTGGAGCAACCAAGACATAATATTTGAATGTTATCACAAAATTCAGTATTTATAATTTATTACATTAGACCACTTTGGTGGAATCCTAACCTAATAAATATTGAGATGAAAACCTTAAAGCATGTTCCATTACTCATATTGGACATAATAAGCATATACACATTTAATATAATATTTACAATTTTGAGCACCGAATAAGACTTTACGTAAATATTAGTTTCAAGAAAAAATTTAAATCCTTCAAGGTTAAGTTGATACGAAAAAAAAATTGTTCATTAATATTCGTTTGGTAATCGAAATTATCCTTTTGGTCAATCTTACAATGAACAAACTGCATCATCATTGCATCAACAATCTAATATTCATCATTATCACTGTTCTAAAAAACTCGTCTAGACTCCGTCTAGGCACGCCTAGGCTTGAGGCTTGGGAGAAACGCCTCGCCTTAAGTTTTTGTCCCCTTATGCTTGGTAAAACCCTTAAGGCGCACTTTTTGTCTAAAAACAACAATGCTTTAGTGAAACGATATTGCCTTTTAAATATTTTTTTACAAATTGGATCATTATCTCATCCAAAATAATCAAATAGTATTTTAATTTGCAAATATTCAGACATATTTTTATGATATGTACAATTTTTATATTTTAATAGCCTTGTTATGGTTAAAAAATATTAAAATATATTAAAAAGGCCTAAACGCCTTTTCAAGCCTTTTTAAGGCTTCTAAGGCTTAAGGCTTGGCCTCCACGCCTCGATCACGCCTCGCGTTTTTTAGAACCTTGATCATTATATTTGGATTCACTGATAGCCAAATTTATACACGGTAATTTAATATTTATAATTATAGACTAGGGCACTTTAATGGACACCTAATCTAATCTAATATAAATATTAATATCAAAACCTTAACCATAACTATAATATTCATAACAATATTTGGTATATACTGAAAATATTATGACAGCCAAATGAGATAAGACAATGGATGTATTTATTAAAACACATAAAATGGAGAAATCTATAATTTTCAATAATGGAAAGTGTGAGTAATCACTATCAAAAAAATCTTAAAAATAATGGTCCCGATAAGCGAAATTTAAAAAAAAATGAAAAAAAATAACTGTCAACTTTATTACTAAATATGATAAATTTAAGGTTTTGAGATATTAAACATGATCAAATAGTCATAACGACGTTCATCATTAAAAAAATGATCATTTATCATCGATAAATCCTTTCGGATTGACATAAAAAAATTTCATCAATCCCGAGTAAGTCGACAATTTTAATTTCAATTATTGCTTATTAGAGGCATAAGAAAAGTGTTACTCAAAATGCCTCAAAATATTCAAATTTACAGTTTTATAAAATTAGCAGCTTTAAAGACATAATTAAAATTGTCGTAAAAGAAAATCACAATAAGGGAACCAAAATCAATTTTAATTTGGTCATAAAAATTTGGCACCCAATATCTCATCTTATGAAATTTCTTTTATGTAATTATATAGATATACCAATTAATTCAGTTGGCTGCATTCACAGATATCCTAAATTGATATACAATTAATTGCGCTTAAATTTTTAATTCATCGAGTGTGCAAAAAATTTACTTTCACGGAACATACATGCACACACATATTATGTAATGTATATAGAAATCAATACCCCAAAAATATTACGCACAAAACCTAATGGATAATCAACGATCCAAATATAGATGCATGTACAATAATCTAATATTTATGACTATAATCAAGACACTTTCTACTTAAATTAATATCATATAAATATTGGTGTCGAATTAATTCATAATTATATTAGGACCTTTCGACAACCAAATATAGATTATACAGAACAATTCAATTTACCGAAACTATTATTTACAAACCCCTAATCATACATCTAATATTCAAAAATATTATATTGAACCTTTTGGTCAATACCAAATAATACATAATATGAATATTAGATCAACCATTTAATCAGAAAAATTATACATAGTGGTTCATATCATAAAACATGAAAAAATAATTAATTCTTTCAAAAATGGAAAATTTTGAGTTATCAGTAAAATAACATAAATAATTTTTTGAGAATCACTCTACAATTCGCAGAATCGTAAAATCAATTTTTAAGCAAGAGTTATTAGCGTTGACATTATTATCAAAAATAACAAAAATGCGTTTTTAGGGTTCTAAATGATGTCAAATCGCCGAGATAGTGTGGTGCTCCTTGTAAACAATGAGTTTTGTTTATTTTGACATTTTCAAGTAACCATCTGAATTTCGTAATATTCCAAGTAAAAATACAATATTTATCACTAAAAAAATACTAAATAATAGGTTGTTTTATTTTTTATTTTTACCCGGATCCTTTTATAGGCAAGCTTTTCATGGACAATCATGAGATCAGAAACCTATTGCTCTGATACCACATGTAAACATAAATTAAATAACACATAATTAATAGTTTTATATGGATATATAAATTTAACGTATTAAAATTCAATTCTATATATTATTTGTTCTTTAATAATACAAACGCTATGTATTATACATTTATTATCTATTATATACCTCTAATACGATAGTATTAGAGTTTTATGTTGTCATTAATACATACTCCATTCTTTACAAGATATATATAACCCACGGATGGCTTTTGAATTTCAAAAGTCTACAAGTCACAACTTAATGAACTGTATTTATTGGAGGGTAGATGTCTTTTAACTTCCTACGTTACAAATGGGCTTTAAAACATGTGCAACGACTCATTATCTTTGTAGACGAATGGACAGCCTACGAACCCTTATGTTGCGTTTTTTTCATTTTGTATGTGTGATGGTGTTTGCAAATATGTGGAGGAACAAATATGTAGAGATAGATTCTAAACTTGGACACAAAGAAGGCAGCGGGTTTGGTATGGTATGCTATGCTACTTACTTCAGGAAACTACTTTTAATTCTTAAGCTTCTCACAATTGGTTTATTCCTTTGCTTTAAAGACTTATGAGGTACCTTAATTTAAAAATTCTTTTATTTTTTCACCCAATGTTTTATCAATATATTGATTTTTCACCCTATATTTTAAAGTCTTTCTTTAACACATTCTTTTAGCTAGCTTTAGTGTTTTAGCTTCACCAACACATACGACAGGGTTAAAGTGAGAGATTTTAATATGTCAGGTGCGAATTCAGAATTGAATGAATGTATAGGGTCCAAAGTAGAAATATATCCCCAGTTTAATGCTATGGCCAATAAACAGTTTGGTTTACATGGTAAGATGCGACAAGTAAGCCCATGCTTGATTGGTATTATATTTGATCAGTCATGATATTATTTTGGGCCAAGATCAAATTCAGGATGTTTTTCTCACGTTCGCATTCCAAATTCAAGGGTTGGGTTGACACTTTCATTTGGTTTAGCTGTGCCTTTTCAACTAATTTTAGGGGGTGTTGACACTTTCATTTAGTTGTGCCTTTTCAACTGTTTTCATTTTTGAAAGAAAACAGAAAAATTAGTTCCAGCCCATGTCCATGTCGGATGCCTTTTCACATCAAATTCAAAGTTATTATATGTATTTATATCTATATTATACGTATTAGCTGTTAATAAACTTTTAATGCTATTATGTCTAGGGGAATATACCAAATAGTCCCTCAAATATTTTTTAATATACGTTTAATGCTCCAAAAAGTCATTCACCATGTCGTTGGCACGGACCTTTAAAAACAAGAGAATATTAGTTAAATGGGTGTTTGAGGGACTTTGTGGTACAAAATAAAATGTTTGACTAAATGTGTATTAAAAAATATTTGAGGAAATTTTTGGTATTTGACCCATATGTCTATAGCACTTATTTCTTCATTTTTTTTGTTTCGTTGTTATTGTGTCCATACCACTTCTCTATTCATTTTCTCCCTTTCGTTTTTCTATACTTTCATACTAAAACTAGAAAATTACATGCACTCAAATATCCCCAAAGTACATTATGTGCAATTATTATAATACACTCGCGCATTGCGCAGGTTATATGTTAATTTAACATTAGGATCTTAGATCAATAAGATTATCACATACAATTATTATAAGGAATACAAAATGATATTATGATGACATACTTCCATCTTGTTACAAATTGAAAGATTGAAGGAGCAGTCGGCTTTAGCGATATCTGATCGGACTGAATTTCAAACCACGACTTCCTCTTGTATACGACAAAACCATAGTCCAATTTCAGCATGTTCCAACTGTTGGGTATTCTTTTATAACCAAAATAGTATTCCTAAAATAAATACAAATTTGAGTCTTTGAATTTTTCTCTCTTATCCAATAATTACATTACGTTGTCTTTTCATGTGTCTGGATGATGAAAATCAGTCACTTATTTATAACTAAGGACATGATCCAAATCTCCAACAATCACTTAATCTTAAGCGTCCATTAAGGTAGATAATCAAAAATTATTTTAACTCTTAGTATTTAGAGTACCATTTCATTAACCAAAGTAACTTTTAATATTAATTTAATTAGGAATTATATTACGTAAAATTATTCTTTAAAATCTATATTATACCTCTAATATAATAGAATTAGAGGGATTAATATCACCTAATACACTATGTCAATATTAATCTACTCTAAAGGATTGTCTATGTTTTCAAGCGAATCAACTGAACGTCAATTCATTTCTCATCATCTCACCCTTTCATCCCACAATTTATTTACTGCTTATTTTCTTTTTCTCTCCCGTACTGCTTTTTCTCCTTATAGTCTCTCCCACCGATTGCAAATAGGGACAATAAAAGGGAGGCCATATGTACGTAATCCGGGAGTGGTGGGGCATATGAGAGTGTGGTTGGTGAGAGGGGTAGGAGGGCTATGTTGGTTTGTCGGGTCATAGCGGCTCGGATTTGGTTCGTTCTTAGAGGATTGGGTTGGGTTTGAGTACCCCGCCTTCAATGGACAGTTGAGCTTTATGAATGTTTTATTGATGCACTTACTCAGCTTAAGGGACCAAATAGTACATATTCTTTTGAACTCACTCAATTTTGTATAATCCCATATTGATTTTTTTTTTCTAAGATGGTTTTGTTTGTTGGCAAAGCTACACCAAAAACTATCATAAGAGTTATGGGTGTGAAAGGTCTCCCACTTTACCATCTCAAGAGTCATTTTCAGGTTTGAAAGGAAACCACATATTTTGTTTTTGGAAATGTTTCAGTTAATGATGGCTAGATAAGGTCGGTTTAATCTTTTTTCCTTTTGCTCTTTTCTATTTTGGGTTAGGTTTGGTTAGAAATTCAGGTTTGGAAAGCATCCCCACAAGGAATTCAATGATCACTCGATAAAAGATGGCGAGAGACTTTAATTTTTTTATAAATATATATAAAACTGTTTTTTCTTAAATTTATTTAAAATTTATTTTTTATAAATATATATAAAAACTGTTAAAAAAAACAGTAAAAACAATTATTTTTTTAAATAACTATCAAAACAGTTTTTTTTTAACAGTTTTTATAAATATATGTAACAAAAGTTATTCTTTCAAATGTTTTTATAAATATATATAAAAACTGTTATTAATTGTTTTTTATAAAAAAAAAAGGGTAAAATACTAGTTAAAAAGTTTTATAAAATGATTTTTATATAATTTTTTTCATCAAAAACAGTAAAAAAAACATTTTTTACTGTTTTTTAAGCAATTAATTTTTTTTACTGTTTTTATAACCTTTTTATAAAAAACTGTGTAAATATTTTATAAACTGTTTTTACTGTTTACTGTTAAAATTTTAAAAGTACAAGCAATTTTTTTTCTATTTTTTATAAGCTATTTATAAATATTTTATAAACTGTTTTTATTGTCTTTAACTTTTTAACAATAAAAAAGCTTTTAACAGTTAAATATTTTATAAACTGTTTTTACTATTAAATATTTTTTGTAACATTTAAAAAGTTTTTCTAATTGTAAAAAACATTTAAAACTCTTTTTATTGTTTTTACTATTTTAAACGTTATCAACAACGTTATTTGAAAACCATGTTATTAAATCTTTTTGACTGTTTTTTATAACTATAAATAAATACTTTTTCATTCTATTAAATTTTTTGATTTTATGAAAAACATTTAGTAAAAAAAGTTTTTTTTATTGAAAATAATGTAGAATTAGTGTGACAACCCGAATATAATTATGATAAA
The DNA here is from genome assembly GCA_949130495.1 of Sambucus nigra. Classification (NCBI taxonomy): domain Eukaryota; kingdom Viridiplantae; phylum Streptophyta; class Magnoliopsida; order Dipsacales; family Adoxaceae; genus Sambucus; species Sambucus nigra. The sequence continues at coordinate 200,828,788 of OX422213.1, read as the reverse complement.
TTATATTTAAATCATGCTTATCTTCTGTGGTATGAATAATGTGTTATTAGTATATCTAATGTTAATTGATTATGTTTATTATAATCCGACTTTCATAAATCATGAAAGGTCGAATTATTTACGAACACAAAATTTTGTTGTTTTCGGTAGAAATGTCCCTGTCAGAGACTAGTTTTGACCCTTATCACATTACATTTGACTTGAGGTAAAAACTAGATAGTTGTAGACATGTGAGTTAGGGTTTTAACAAAATAAACGGCGCATCAAACGGATGTGCCAGTAAGAAGTTAGGCCAAAATTATGAACAAGGGGCAAATCTGTCAATTCCCTCTAAGTAGTAAATTGTCTTTTATTAAACCAAATGGTTTAATTTGATTGGTTGGCTTGGGAGGCAGCCTTGGCCGACTTAAAACTCTCTCTCTAACATATTTCTTCAGCAAAACAAACCCTAGGTTCAGTTTGAAGAGTGTTGTTAGCTTGAGGAAAGAGAAGGTAGAAGTTTAGGAAGAAAAGTGAGGAGAAAAAGTGTAGAAAAATTCGTAGAAATTACGTAAACGTCCCGAAGGTAATCCTAATTGCAAATCTTGTTATTTTTCATATATTTATGATTTATATGATATAAACCCTTGATTTGTTTATTGACATTTCATGCTTGGGTGCATATGTATGAATATATGCAAGTTTAAGTTAAGTTGAATGCATAAACCCTTAAAAATTGCTTTGTATTGAAACCCCTTGTATTCAAACTTGCATATCTCTTTGTGTGCTTACTGTAATTGAGAAATTCCAATTGTATATGAAATTAGACTCATATATTCATATCATATCTGAAAATTAGAATTTATCTCCTCGTGGTTAGGCCGTAATGATGATTTCAAGTTGGTACATGGTTTCTGTTTTTATACTTCATTTCGGTATGCCCTGAGTTTAGTCAAGATTTTGAGATAGCAAATGAAGTCAAACAATTATGAAACTTTAATTCTATACTATTCAGTACGTGTACTGAAAATGGGTTGAAAATCATGGAAAGCTATGCTGGAGAAAAATTATGAAAATTCTTGGAAGTTGAAGGAACAATAGAGGAGCTTGAAGGGCAGATTCCTTGTGTTCTAAAGAAATGGCCATAACTTGCTCTAGGAAGCTTGAAAAATTACACCGTCACTTGTACCGGAAAGTATATTCATATATGTTTTCATATTGATAAGGTTGGACCCCTGTATTTATACAATTTACGAATATAGGATGATTAAGTATGTAAGACAATAATTTCAGGCCATACTGGATACCCCTTGAATGAATGTTTGTATTTCGTCTTTACAAAGAGTACTTTGAGTACATGTTTCATGTGTATATACATTGAGAAGTATAATTTCATGTTTACTTGACTTTGGTTATAAATTCCTTATAAGGTATTTCCTACGGTTGAATGTCCATAACTTTATCAACATGTATATCATTGTTTTCCCTTTACTTATATTTTATGGCATGTGACTTAATTGGAATTATATTGTTGATGTATAGTCATGAAAAGTTACATAATTATGTTAGGATAATATTTATGATTGAGGTTCAATACTGATTTAGTTGGATTGACAGGTGTAAGATATAATCAACCCAGTTCAGCTCCACCAGAAGGAAACGTGAATACATAGTTGTCAACCAAGGTGAGTGTACTCACTGGAATGATGTATTTGTATACTGTTACGAATGTGATCAATATGTTATGAATATAAAATTGTTCATTTCGATTTACCGAAATGAGGGGTTACTCCTCGACCAGGAATGGGGGAAATTTGTCTATTAATGACAAGGTGTTACTCCTCGACCAGGAATGGGGGAGAATTGTCTATTTAGACAGGATATGTGAATCATGATTCGGAAAAGTTGGTCATTCATTATGAATGAGCCGGATAAGTTAATACATAAGTATATGGACATGATTTATTGCATTTAAATTCATGCAGTAGTTTAGTAGTGATGCATTCACTGGGCTATTTTTAGAGGTTCTGGAGTGAGAAGAGTCTAGATTTGGCAGTGAATGTTAGAAATATATTTTATTTGATACTAACGATTATGTTAGGAAAGATATGTATATCTGCATGTTGTTGTATCTTTGATTCATTTCAGATATAAGATAATGGAACGAGGAAATGTAAATGTGAGATTAGAAGATGGGGCTTCAAATATTCCAGCAGAAGTGGAGGTTGAGCAACCGATTTAGATAAATGTGGAACCCGAGCCAGAACAACTGACAGATATGCAAAAAATGGCACGTGCTCTGACGCTAATGGCAGAGCAGCAAGCTAGTTTTATGGCTCAGATGGAAGAACAACAGACCAGACAACTGGAGGCACAAGCCTTAGCTAGGGCTGAGGAGGTAATACACCGGGAAGAAAGAAGTACTTCACATGAGAAATTTATTAAGATGAACCCACCATCGTTCGAAGGAGCAGTTGATCCCGCAGAGGCAGAAGTCTGGGTTAAAGAGATTGAACTTATCTTTGGGGTGATGAGGATGCCTAAAAATCAACGAGTGACCTTGGCGACGTATATGCTGAAAGGAGAAGCTAAATATTGGTGGGATGCCACAAAACATTTGTTGATTACTCCAGAAGGTGGGATGTGATCTCATGGGATGCTTTTGTCAAAGCTTTGTATGATAAGTATTTTCCCCCAATGTATCGAAAACAAAAGGAGAAGGAATATTTCAGATTGAATCAGGGGAGTATGACAGTTAGAGAATACGAAGCTAAACTGACAGCATTATCTCGATTTGCTTCGAGGTTTATACGGAATGAGGAAGATATGTGCAGCCGATTTCTCGATGGGCTTGAGTTAGTCATTAAATCTAGATTGTTGGCTTTAGAGACTTCTAATTATTCCTCCTTGATGAACAAAGCCATGCTAGTAGAAAGGGACGTGAATGAAGCTAGAGGGAATCGAGAGCGAGGTGTAAAGAGAAGCAGATTCGATCCAAGTTATCAAAAGGGTAGTGATACAGAATATTCAAGACTTGGAGGGCAGAAATTCCAGTATGGTAGAGTCATGGGAAGTAGTTTTCAAAGGGGTGAAGCAAGTGGTGGAAGAGGTTCAAGAGTTTCATCGCAAGGAGATTCGAATGCTTATTTCTTTTGTGGGACATCGGGTCATGTAAAGAGAAATTGCCCAAAGCTACTGAATATAGAATGTTTCAACTGTCATCAGAAGGGCCATCTGAGAAAGAATTGTCCAATGTTATCAAGAACGGTTTCAGTCAGTAGTGTGGGGCCTCATAAAGGATCCTCTCCAAGCAGTGCCACCAGGGGGAGAGGTACAGAACAAGCAATTGGATCGAGGGCAGGAGGAAGAGTGTTTGCGATGACGTTGCAAGATGCCCATGCTACACCTGAAGTGGTTACAGGTAAACTTTCTATTGCAAACAAAGATTTATATGCGCTCATTCATCTTGGATCTACGCATTCATTTGTGGCATTATATATTGTTTTATATTTGGGTATACCATGTTCATTTCTTAATTGTGCCTTATATATTTCTACCCCAATGGAAAGTGTAATTCTGGTTGAGCATGTTTATAAAGATTGTGTCTTACGAATGGGTGAACGAGATTTCTATGTTGACTTGATACCATTGGCCATTCGGGATTTTAATATTATATTGGAGATGGATTGGTTATCATCGTATCATGCTTCCATTGATTTTTTTCGAAAAGAATTTACGTTTCATCTGCCTGGTGAACTTGAGTTTCAGTTTACATGAGAAAGGAATGTTGTCCCTAATTGTCTTATCTCAGCAATTAAGAGCAGAAAGTTATTGAGTAAAGGTTGTACAGGGTATTTAGCTTATGTTGTTGATACTAATAAAGAGACAGTTAAAATTCAAGATATACCCGTGGTTAGAGAGTTTTCTGATGTCTTCCCAGAGGAATTGCCAGGATTGCCACCCGATAGGGAAGTAGAGTTTTCTATTGAATTAATTCCAGCTACTGGTCCAATTTCTCTTGCTCTATATAGAATGGCACCAGCGGAGTTGAAAGAATTAAAAGTGCAATTACAAGATCTGATAAGCAGAGGTTTCATTCAGCCTAGTGTTTCACCATAGGGAGCACCAGTGTTATTTGTGAAAAAGAAAGATGGGACAATGCGATTATGTACTGATTATCGGCAGTTGAATAAGGTGACCATTAGAAATAAGTACCCTCTACCTCGTATCGATGACTTGTTTGACCAATTACATGGGGCCACAGTATTTTCGAAGATTGATTTGAGATCGGGTTACCACCAACTGAAAGTGAAGGATAGTGATATTTCCAAAATAGCTTTTCGGACTCGATATGGGCACTATGAGTTTTTGGTGATGCCATTTGGATTGACTAATGCTCCGGCAGTTTTTATGGATTTGATGAACCGGGTATTCAACCCTTTCATTGATTCATTTGTGATTGTATTCATAGACGATGTGTTGATTTACTCGCGTAGCATGGAGGAACATTAGAAACATTTGAGACTTGTATTGCAGATTTTGAGAGAGAAGAAATTATTTGCTAAATTTAGCAAGTGTGAGTTTTGGTTGAATGAAATTGTGTTTTTAGGGCATGTTGTCTCGGGAAATGGGATATATGTTGATCCAAAGAAAGTGGAAGCAATCGTTGAATGGGAAAGTCCTAAGAATGTGACAGAAATTAGGAGTTTCCTAGGATTGGCATGTTACTATCGCAGATTCATTAAGGGATTTTCAGCAATAGCATTACCACTGACAAAATTGACTCGTAAAGAAGTGAAGTTTGTATGGGATGAAGAATGTGAGAGGAGTTTTAAAGAATTAAAGAATCGGTTGGTTTCAGCCCCTATACTTACTATTCCATGTGGGAATGAGTCTTTTGTGATCTATACAGATGCTTCATTTCAGGGTTTAGGATGTGTTCTTATGAAGAATGGGAAGGTAATAGCATATGCTTCCAGACAATTAAAGACGCATGAACGAAACTACCCTACACACGATTTGGAGCTACCAGCCATTGTTTTTTCTTTAAAGTTGTGGAGACTTTACTTGTATGGAGAAACTTGTGAGATATTTACTGATCATCAAAGTTTGAAATACTTGTTTACACAGAAAGAATTGAATTTGAGACAAAGGCGTTGGATAGAGCTGATTAAAGACTATGACTGTATCATCCATCATCACCCTGGGAAGGCCAATGTAGTAGCAGATGCTTTGAGTCGAAAATCATCAGGGATTCTTGGTTGCATACGGTGTGTCCGTGTTGGAAATATTCTTGACTTGGCATCGATGGGGATTGAATTGAAGTTTTCAAAAAGCGGAGGATTACTAGCACATGTCACAATGAGACCTTTATTGGCCGAACGCATACAAAATTTGCAGACGAGTGATCCATTCCTTGAGAAGAAGAAACAAGATGTCCTAGATGGTAAAGAGAGTGACTTTGAAATTAAGAATGATGAATTATTGTGTTATAAAAATAGGATTTGTGTATTTAATGATCCACCCTTAAAGAAAGATATATTATAAGAGGCACATAGTTCTATTTACTCTATGCATCCGGGAGGTACCAAAATGTACAGAGATTTGAAAGAGTATTACTGGTGGAACAATATGAAACGTGAGATTACAGAGTTCGTAGCTAAATGTTTAGTGTGCCGGCAAGTAAAGGCGGAGCATCAAAAGCCGGCAGGATTATTACAGTCATTGCCTATTTCAGAATTGAAGTGGGAGCATATAATGATGGATTTTGTTACAGGATTACCCCGGTCACCAAAGGGGAATGGTTCTATTTAGGTGATTGTAGATCGATTGACAAAGTCAGCTCATTTTCTTCCAGTTAAGACCACATACACTGTTGACAAGTATGCACGTATGTACATTGATGAGATTATTGGGCACCAGTGTCAATAGTATCAGATAGAGATCCAACGTTCACTTCTAAGTTTTGGCCTCGTCTCCAGAATGCCATGGGCACAAGTTTGAAGCTCAGCACTGTGTTTCATCCACAAACTGATGGGCAATCAGAAAGGACGATTCAAATATTAGAAGATATGTTACGAGCCTGTGTATTTGACTTCAAAGGTAGTTGGGATGATCATTTGCCATTGATGGTATTTTCATATAATAATAGTTATCAGTCGACTATTGGTATGGCTCCTTATGAAGCTTTATATGGGAGGAGATGTAGAATGCCTTTGTGTTGGGATGAAGTGGGTGAAAGGAAAATTTTGGGTCCTGAATTGATAGATATGACAACTGAAAAGATCAAAATGATTCGGGAACGAATAAAGATAGCGCAAAGCAGGCATAAATTTTATGCAGATAAGAGGAAGCATCCATTGGAATTTCAGAAGGGAGATTTTGTATTCCTGTGTATTTCACTATGGAAAGGTGTTATGAGATTTGGGAAAAAGGGGAAACTAAGTCCAAGATACATTGGACCATATGAGGTGTTGGAAAGAATTGGGGCCCTGGCATATAGATTAGCATTGCCTTCAGAGTTGTCTCGTTTACATGATGTGTTTCACGTATCGATGCTTCGTAAGTATTTGGCGGATCCATCTCATCAGTTGAAAACTCAACCAATTGAACTGAAGGAAGACTTGTCATACATCGAGGAACCAATGTAAATTATTGATCGTAAGGAGCAAGTATTGAGAAATAAAAATATTCCCTTAGTTAAAGTTATGTGGATGAGCCATGGAGTTAAAGAAGCAACTTGAGAAACGAAGGATAGCATGAGGAAACAGTATCCCCATTTGTTTGGTAAGTGACCTTCATATTAAATTTCGGGGACGAAATTTTCTAAGGGGGGAAGTTGTGACAACTCGAATATAATTATGATAAATTATATTTAAATCATGCTTATCTTATGTGATATGAATAATGTGATATTAGTATATCTAATGTTAATTGATTATGTTTATTATAATCCTACTTTCATAAATCATGAAAGGTCGAATTATTTACGAACACAAAATTTTGTTATTTTCGGTAGAAATATCCCTGTCAGAGACTAGTTTTGACCCTTATCACATTACATTTGACTTGAGGTAAAAACTAGATAGTTGTAGACATGTGAGTTAGGGTTTTAACAAAACAAACGGCGCATCAAACGGATGTGCGAGTAGTAAGTTAGGCCAAAATTATGAACAAGGGGCAAATTTGTCAATTCCCTCTAAGTAGTAAATTGTCTTTTATGAAACCAAATGGTTTAATTTGATTGGTTGGCTTGGGAGGCAGCCTTGGCCGACTTAAAACTCTCCCTCTAACATATTTCTTCAGCAAAACAAACCCTAGGTTCAGTTTGAAGAGTGTTGTTAGCTTGAGGAAAGAGAAGGTAGAAGTTTAGGAAGAAAAGTGAGGAGAAAAAGTATAGAAAAATCCGTAGAAATTACGTAAACGTCCCGAAGGTAATCCTAATTGCAAATCTTGTTATTTTTCATATATCTATGATTTATATGATATAAATCCTTGATTTGTTTATTGACCTTCCATGCTTGGGTGCATATGTATGAATATATGCAAGTTTAAGTTAAGTTGAATGCATAAGCCCTTAAAAATTGCTTTGTATTGAAACCCCTTGTATTCAAACTTGCATATCTCTTTGTGTGATTACTTTAATTGATAAATTCCAATTGTATATGAAATTAGACTCATATATTCATATCATATCTGAAAATTAGAATTTATCTCCTTGTGGTTAGGCCGTAATGATGATTTCAAGTTGGTACATGGTTTCTGTTTTTATACTTCATTTCGGTATGCCCTGAGTTTAGTCAAGATTTTGAGATAGCAAATGAAGTCAAACAATTATGAAACTTTAATTCTATACTATTCAATACGTGTACTGAAAATGGGTTGAAAATCATGGAAAGCTATGCTGGAGAAAAATTATGAAAATTCTTGGAAGTTGAAAGAACAATAGAGGAGCTTGTAGGGCAGATTTCTTGTGTTGTGAAGAAATGGCCATAACTTGCTCTAGGAAGCTTGAAAAATTACACCGTCACTTGTACCGGAAAGTATATTCATATATGTTTCATATTGATAAGGTTGGACCCCTGTATTTATACAATTTAGGAATATAGGATGATTAAGTATGTAAGACAATAATTTCAGGCCATACTGGATACCCCTTGAATGAATGTTTGTATTTCGTCCTTACAAAGAGTACTTTGAGTACATGTTTCATGTGTATATACATTGAGAAGTATAATTTCATGTTTACTTGACTTTGGTTATAAATTCCTTATAAGGTATTTCCTATGGTTGAATGTCCATAACTTTATCAACATATATATCATTGTTTTGCCTTTACTTATATTTTATGGCATGTGACTTAATTGGAATTATATTGTTGATGTATAGTCATGGAAAGTTACATAATTATGTTAGGATAATATTTATGATTGAGGTTCAATATTGATTTAGTTGGATTGACGGGTGTAAGGTATAATCAACCCAGTTCAGCTCCACCAGAAGGAAACGTGAATACATAGTTGTCAACCAAGGTGAGTGTACTCACTGGAATGATGTATTTGTATACTGTTTCGAATGTGATCAATATGTTATGAATATAAAATTGTTCATTTCGATTTACCAAAATGAGGGGTTACTCCTCGACCAGGAATGGGGGAGATTTGTCTATTAATGACAAGGTGTTACTCCTCGACCAGGAATGGGGGAGAATTGTCTATTTAGACAGGATATGTGAATCATGATTCGAAAAAGTTGGTCATTCATTATGAATGAGCCGGATAAGTTAATACATAAGTATATGGACATGATTTATTGCATTTAAATTCATGCAGTAGTTTAGTAGTGATGCATTCACTGGGCTATTTTTGCTCATGGTTCCTATGTTCACATTTTTCAGGTAATGCGATGTCACTGCTAAATCTAGGAAGTCGGGCTGGGTTAGCCAGGAATGGGAGAAACAAAGATTTTGTTTAAATGTAAATGATGTAATTAAGTTAAATTATCCTTCAAGCAAGTTTGTATAAGTATGACTACTCTGATGTTGTAAAAAGGTTTTCAGTTATTTGGATTTACAATGATGATTCTGAAATTAAAACTCATGTTTATGGTTTGGTTAGATTAATTATGGTTTGACTCACTTTGACTTTCAGACTTAATTATAAGTAACTGGGTTGGGGTGTGTCAATTAGTTTTTAATACACTAATGTATACTTATATTAATATGTATTAGTGTATTAAGGTGTGTATACTTAGGTATCTATATCTATATTAAATCTACGTTATATTATTTTGTTATTATAGCTATAAACTGGAAGCTTGACATTTAATTTTCAAAGAAATTTAGGTACTCCATGTGGACCTCTAACTACAATAGATGGTGAGTTGGATGTTATCTCTTTCTCGATCTCCACACATTCTCTCATTTTAAAGGTCATCAGTTTTCTACATACTTAACTAGATTGTTTGTTTCCTCGAGTAAATATTCTCTTTGTTTCTATTTGTTTCTACATATTCTGACCATCTACATAAAAATTGTCAGAGAAGGATTATACACACAAAAAATAGGTGAAGTGGAATAGGCCAAGAAGCGACGATTAGTGGTGTTGAATCTCTCTCTCTCTCTATAGCTTTCTGCGATCAATTTTTTAGTATTATTATATGAATGATTTGGGTACATTCAGGGAGACTTAAAAAGTTATGTATTAAAGGTACAATTATGGGTCTTTTATGACGCTAGAGATATTTGAGTACATTTTTATATCTTTTGTTGTTATTGTTTTGTTATGAGTAAGAATAATTTGGTGTAGATAATTTATAGAGTTATTTAATATTGGGCGATTATATTGTATCCTAAGAAATAATATCTGGAGGCTATCTTTGGAACCTATCATCGTCACATATGCATGAAAAAATAGGATAACAATGAACATTGCATCGTATATAAGATTCGTGTTTGGATCAATTTACGCGTATAGTAATTTTATACGTGTTGATCATATTCAAAGTAACCTGAATGTAAGTAATTATAGAGAACATAAATCATATGAATAAATAATTACTCACATTCAATATAAATAAAAGTTTTTTGATAAAAAAATATCTATATTTATTTGTGACATTAAAGGTAAAATAATTTCAATATGAATTATAAATATAATTTTGTATGATGGACAATGTAATAAACAAAATAATATTTTTAATGAAAGACATGTTATGTTTATATAATGAAAATTATTAAAATAAATTCACATTGTATATTTAATTATATATATGTATATATTATAAATATTTTATATATGGTGCCATCACATTCTACGAGATACATGTTAGTAATTCTACCAATAATAACAGTCCATTTAGTCAGTGAACTTCCCAAGTGAGAAAATGGTCTCACCGGATGGCCAAAACTATAAAAGAATGAAACTTTAAACTTTATTATGCTTGCCTCTTGGAATCTGGCAGACGCATGTCACTAAGAGGTGAATAACATATTTTATCAAGGAAGCCTTTTCGTTTCGTGGTATAAAAATGTCACTAGAACAATTTTTAAGGTAAATTGAGTTTGGTTTTCAGTTCGATTCTCGATACTGTTAAAATAATGCTTAGCCAGCGAAAGCTACGAACCGCGAGAGGAAATTAGTCGAGGTGCGCGTAAACTGCCCGAACACCACGTGGTATGATAAAAAAAAACCTATTTTATCCATTGGAGAAGCCAATATAATGTAGGTCATTTTTCTTTTTTGGATTTGATCGGGTGATTTAATTGATTTTGTTTGGATCTTGCACACCTATAAAAATTACTATTATTTTTATTAAAATTTTGCCTAATGTTTTGCATCTAATTGTGAAGAGCGTTTCTTATATTACTAAAATTATTGAGCAAAGTGTCAAAATAATATTTTATACAATGATTTTGATATGGTCTCACAAATGAACAGATATCTAGCCAATTTGGGAGCTCATACATTTTTCTAAGAGCAGAATTCTAAAATAATTCTTCAAATCATTTTCAAACAATAATAAAGCATTGTATTTTGATGGAACTCATACCACAAAATAAAGTATTTATTAATGTTTGAAGAATGATCTTAAGATTTTTTTTGGAATTCATAATATTTTTCTTTTCCTAAAAGATGTGCTAAAAAACAAACCCAAATTTTTTTAAACCATAAGATGACATTTTAACCTAGCTATTATTCTCTGTTCTAAAAGACCCGCCTAGGACCGCCTAGGCTTGAGGTTGAGAGAAACACATCGCCTACGCCTTATTACCCCCTATTCTTAGTAAAAGGCTTAAGACACACTTTTTTTAAACAAAACAAATGATTAGTTGACAAATATTGGTTATGGAGCATGAATGTGAGAAAGATGACTACCAAACATATGGATATATTTTCAAAATTCAAGGTATGTACTATTTTATTATATTACTAGCGTTGGAATAATTAAAATAATAAAAAAAGGACAAACGTTTTTTTACGTCTAGATTTCGCCTACGCGCGCCTAGGCTCCTAAGGCTTGAAGTTTGACATCTATGCCTCGATCACCCCTCGCGCGACACGCCTTTTAGAACCTTGTTATTATAAGAGCAAAAAAAAAATTTGGCAAAGTTAGAAAGGAAAAAAAATGCACTATTTAGGTCATTGCCCTGCGTACGGAGATGGCCTAAAGTTGACAAAGTTGGTCATTAGAAAAGACATGCTTTTTCCAAAGGCATAAAGCAAGCTTTTGGTCATGTACAACAACCAATAAAAAGTAGGCAAATAGTATCATGCAATTTTATATTATCTCCGCTCATGTTCCAGCAAAACAAGGAAGATATATGTTGATTGCGGAACCATAAAGTTATAATATTAAACAATGTCGGACTCGGATTCGGACTCACGAACACCAAAATGGCCCTCGATGGAAAGTGATCCCACCAGACAGGTCAAAAGAATAAAATCCTACTTTGATTTTTCAATTTATTGGTCGTATAAGTCCACTACAGTAGTGACAGGATTCCTCCATCCCCCATTGTTAAATTTTGCAATGTTTTTTATCCAGTTTAATTGCGTAAATTATTTAATTGTGTAAGGTCCAGTTTGATTGCACAAATTATTTAATTATGTAAATTAATTCATTGTGAATTAGTGAATTGTAAATGAGTGAATTTGAAATGAGTTAAATTCAATTTTACATTATGTTTGGTAATTTGAAATTGATGTTAAGGTTTATGAAAAAAAAATAAAAACAAATCAAGAGAGAGAGGAAGTGGGAGGGGGAGAGGGAGAGGGGACATGCACTTTATGTGACTCCTATTTCAAATGGATTCATTTCACCTTTTTTGTGAAATTGTCCAATTTCAGATTTTGCACATGAACTAAAATTAGGCAATTAATGAATCATTTCATTAATAAAACCAAACACAATTAATGGGTCAATTTATAAATGGATCAATTTATTAATGATTCAATTTACAATTTTGGGACAACCAAACGGGGCGTAAATTGGTTCATTGTGAATTAGTGAATTGTAAATGAGTGAATTTGAAATGAGTTAAATCCAATTTTACGCGATGTTTGGTAATTTGAAATTGATATTAAGGTTCTATGGAAAAAAAGTGAAAACATATCCACAGAGAGAGAGAGGGGAAGGGAAAATAGAGAGGGGGAGAGGGAGAGGAAGAGGAGACATGCACTTTTATGTGATTCTTATTTCAAATGGAATGATGATTCAATTTCAGATTTTGCACATGAGCTAAAATGGGACAATTAATGAATCATTTCATTAATGAAACCAAACACAATTAATGGGTCAATTTGTAAATGGATCAATTTATTAATGATCCAATTTACAATTTTGGGACAACCAAACGGCGCCTTTGTGTTTGATAAAATAATCTCGATTAAAGTTTTCACCACTTTGAATCAGATTGTATCAGTGCTGTAAATTAATTACAAAGACAAAACAATACCCCCTATCCCCATTTTCCAACATCTGGTCGAACTTCGTTTTTTTTCTTTTAATGTCTGAAACACCAAAACTTCATATTTATAAAGGGTCAAATATAAAAAAAAGTCATTCAAATATTTTGTAATACACATTTAGTCCAAGCTTTTTATTTTGTACCAAAAAGTCCATTATTCTCTTATCTTTAAAGGTTCGCGTCAGGGGCACGGTAAAACCTTTTTGGCATGGCATGGTGAAGGACTTTTTGGTGCAAAATAAAAATGCTTGAACTAAACGTGTATTAAAAAAAATTCGAGAGACTATTTGATATATGCCCCATTTATAAATCTATTATATTTGCAAAATAAACATTCAATATAAATTTCTCTAAAATTAAAATGATAAAATTTACCATTGAACAATTCAAACTTCAGAAAATAAAATTTTACTATTCATTGTTCTAAACTTGGGATATGACAAACCATTGTGAAATTAATTTGGCTTTGAAAAGCATGAATTAAGCTTTATAAAACGGTCATTTGACGAAAAGTCTCTCGACAATTAATTAATAAACGTTTAGTTCAACCCTTTTTATTTTGTTCCAAAAAATTCATCAATACATAAAAACCTCAAAACAAGAATACGCACAAACCCATTTACTCACCTTAACCCACCCACTACCCAATGTCGAAGCTCTGGCGAGGGTTTCCAGAGGGATGCCGCATCTCCGGCAAGGCGCTGCAGGAGCTCTAGCGCCATCAGGGTGGGTGGGAGATAGAAGCCGCTAGCGCGGATCTTTAAAAATAAGAGAATATTGGGTAAATGGCCGTTTGTGATACTAAATGAGATAAAGTAAAAATTAGTGTCTTTTAAAAAAATATGTATTTATGTGGAAGACTATATATCAATTAGCCATTTATAAAATACACTGGTGATTAATACTAAAAAATAGTTAAATTGATAGTTTTTTCACATAAATCTAAGACGATAAAATCACGGAATAATTAATGTTTAGTGCTTATGAGCTAAGTGAGATAGAATTGAACTTGTTATTCGTGTTGTTATCTTATTGGCCACTAAAGAATCTTACTTTTGTCATTCTCCCAACTCTATGAAAAACTACGGGTTCATTTCACACTTAATCTACTTTATTTTTTATGTTCAAAAAAATCTCTTGCCCATTTTTCTGACAATTTTTTCTTAGAATTCATAATAAAAGACGAAAAAATATTTGTGAGTATTTTATATGGTGAGAATATTTTTTAAAATAAATAAAAAGATCCAGACCAAATATTAATTTTAAAAATGTCAAAAAAATTCTTCAAATGACGCTAGAATCATATATTTCAATCTACTAGTAATATTATCTATTTTGGATAAGCAATATATAGGCATATCTATGTATCTATATAAAATAAAAGTCCAACATGTGGAAAACAAGACACGTGGTCATTTTCTTAAATGTTGTGATACCTCCCACGTTATTGGTCTGTTTGTCTTGGAAATGCCCAAAGCGATTGTCTCTCCTCTTAATTGAAAGTGCCCAAAGCGATTCGTCTATTCGTCTAACCTAAACAATTTGTCTGTGTCTAACCCAAACAGTCCCCACCTCTTCCTCTTCCTCTCCCCTTCGTAAAGGCAAACAACTAAATTCTTATGGATTTCCATTTCCACTCCATTGGTTACCCATTTTCACTCTTCAAATGGTTTGATGTAAATGAAGAAAGATGTGGCAAAAGTCGTCCTCCCATTTTCATTTTGTCAGAGATACGTAGTTTTGATTTCTGCTGTATCCAATAGAAACTCCATGAAAAGCACAACTAGAAAACTACTTCATTTCTATATCATTTCAGTCATGAAAACCATTTCCTTATAGTTTTCATTTCTACCATGATTTCTCTGGATGCCCTCTTTTTCTATGTTCTCTGATTTTCGGATAAATTATTTTCTCTGAGGAAGTTGTTTCAATTGACATTTGGAACTCTCATTTTAGAGGTTACTCATTTGTAGTTGATGAATTTTTAGGTACCTACATGTGTATGTATAAATATAGTTTATTGCATACTACCTGTTTGGTTATATACCATTTAGAAATTAACTTATTTTAGTAACTAATATTTTAATTTTTTTATGTGTTTTCCAACTGATTCTACGTCTTTGATTCACATGGTTTATAACAAATAAAATTCTCCTTGGAGATTAAAGAAGTAATTGCAGATTAGTAATAAACTCTCATGGATTCACTTATTTTCAAATAAGGAAATAATAACTATTTTAATGTTTTTATTGTCTTGCAAAAACAATTTTGTTTTTAAAAGCTGTTAATGATTTAGTAGGTACTGTCTTATTCCATATTTAGACGACAACTCCTTTAACTTACACGGAGTTAATTTTCGTCACTATTTTTATACAATTTACTTATATGTAGATGTTGGACTTCTATTTTACATATATACATATATTAGATTCATGTTTCATTTAATGACTTAAATGGCCTTATGAACTGTTGTAGTTGATGAATCTTGATATATATGGTATTTTTTTAATTATTCATTACATTATTTAAGTATTGTTTTGAACAAATAAAATTAATTATGTTACTTTTATTTACATTTAAGGGTGTACATGGACTTATGTACTGATGTAGTGACAAATCATGATATGTATGCTATATTTTTACTATAGAAGATACAAGAAAAAGACAAATGCTTACATTCCGTAGAAGATACAACAAAGAGACCAATGCTTCTAGAGGTATGTAACATACTTCAAAGATTTTAAATTTTAGAAAAACTCTTGCACTTAATAAAATATTGGTCATACATTATAAATTAAATTCTTCAAAGTTTTGGGATTTAATTTTACATTCTCTATTATTATTTATTCATTCAAATTTATTTCATCATATATATTGTCTTATAACATAGAAATACAATAAATAAAATTTTATAAAATGTGGGTTTGCATGCTAGTATGTGTATACACAAAGAGTATTAGGTCTTTACTCCGAGATTTTGATATAGGAGTTTAATATGCATATCCACATAAATTAATATGCATATACATTCAAACAACCATAATTACTCAACATCTATTCATTAAGGTTATGCTAAAAGCACCCAATTTTTTTTCTTGACACCATATCATTATCTTTTAAAGCATAATGCATAATAACTTTTAAACAATGTGTGGTCCCGAAAAAAAATATGAGTGCCTTTAGCACAACCCTAATCATTACTAAGCTATAAACATAACTCGAATTATGCGTTTTATATCACAAGCTCAAAAATATAAAGATGGCCGTATTAAAAAATTAAAAGGAACTTTTACATTCAAGAAGTTCGTGCGTAAACCCTCAAAGGTAGATGTTGAATTCCTTATTTTTGCTTATAGTCCAATCTCTCGCCTCTTCTGTGACCTAGATAGGATTATACGCCTTTTTTAATCTTTTAGGCATGTTTATCTTATCACTTGTATATCGAGCCGTATTATAAGACTCTATTTTTTATTTTATTTTTGTCTCTTGAGGTTTTGTTTGTATGCCTTGATGGTGGGCTTACCCATCCAATATTTTGATTTTATTTATGCAATATTTACTCCTTCAGAGGGATTTATAAAAAAAATATTGTATTAACAAGTTGTATCAATTTAGAATTATTGCATTATATTCTCTGTTTAAAAGAAAGATTGTATTATAATACAAAAGAGCATCTTAATCGCATATTATGTACTTCAAGACTTGTGATGATTGTGTACTTTTAAGACTTGTGATGATCTTGAATATGGCGGTAGAATATTCATCTTTTTAGTTACAATTTTAATCTTTAGTTCATTATTGTGAATATTTTTTTAATTATGTTTAAAATTTACTCTCTATTTTTATTAGAGTGTTATATTTTTAGAATTATTAAGAGTTTTATTATATTTTTCAATTACCCTTTATTAAATAAGGTACTTGAGATTTAGTTTTCAATGGTAAGGATTATATTCCGATGTCATAATAATACAAATTTGCAAAAGATAAAACATAACGATCATTTTTCATAATCATGTACATTCAAATGAGTGAAAAGTAAATTTTTTTCATGTTATTTCTATGTATTTACATGTATGGAAATGAACTAATATATATGCAATGCCAAAAATATATTTTCAAGTAGTTGTGAGGTATTTGAATTTATAAAACCAATGATTAAGCACATAATAATATTTTTTTTGTATTACGAGGCCTATGTATATGTATCTCTTGAAACCAATGCAGACATGTATGGAAACAAAGTGAATTTTGCAAATTTATATTCAAAAGTAGTTGTTAGGTATTTCGATTTATGAAATTAATAATTAAATATGAAGTAGCAATATTGATTTATTTTTCACATTTTTAGGTGCATGTATATGTATCCTTTGAAATCAATAATGATACTTCAAGTGAAGAAGAGCCAGTGATCGAATGCAAGAATCAAAGACTGATCATCGCTACTTTATTGGATATGGTTTATGAGGTTGTTTATGTGAACTCTCTTTTATTCAAGGGTATTTTTAAAAGTTTAAAACTTTAAATATTTTCTAAGATATTTTTAAAGTTTTTTTAGAAAATTCGTTGGTTCGTTAGAACAACCTAGAGTGTCGTTCGAACGAGTTCCTATAGATCATTAGAACGACCGAGAATGTCATTAAAACGAGTTCCTACAGCTCTTTAGAACGCTTCATACCTTTGTTCGAACGAGTTCTATTATCGCGTCTTTTGGACAGCTCTAAAATGTCGTTCGATCTTTCGTTGGAAGTGCATTAGAATGAGTAGGGTACTTCATTCATAGGAGATATTCCCTCATTCTAACGAGTACGCGAGATTTTATTTTTAGAAAGATTTCAAATGCAATCTTTCACACACACACACATATATAAGAGATATTTCTCCCTATAAATAGAGATGCGGGGATGCATTTGTTTTCAAGTATTCTAAAGTTCTTTTTGTGATCAAACTTTCGAAATTTTTCTATCCAAACCCGTTGAATCATTTTATATCATTTTACCAAATCAACAATAATAAATCCATGTCCCAAACCTTGTGGAATTAATTCTCTACAAATTACGTTTGTGTAGATTATTCTCTATGACTGAAGAAGAAAGGAATATCGATTCCTAAGATTGATCGATGGATACAGATGCAAGAGTTTCTTGTTGTGAGACGGTGCTGGAGCTGTATCATTTGTTGTGGAAGACTTAAAGACTTTACTTCATAAACTTAGTGGATCTCTAAGTGTTTTTATAAGTATGTATTTGTCTGTCTTGTTCATGTACAGTCTAAATATAGGGTTTTCCCGACAAAATTTTTTCCTCATCTTTTTTTTTGGGTTTGGGTCTTGGTTTTGTTTTTTGCTTCACTTAAATTAAAATTATCTTGCATGTTCACATAACTTAATCAAGATAAAATTTGGTCTAAAAGGAATTTTGTGTGTGTGTGACCTACTCTACGAAGTTTTCATATAACCTGGATCTACTCGTATTTTCAAATTGGTATCATAGGTTGTTTCTACAAGTTTCGTAGATGAATCCTGATAGTTATATGGATAACTCTTATAATAGGGCACCTATTTTTTATGGGTCTTATTATGAATATTAGAAAGCTCAAATGAGGTTGGTACTGAAATCGATTAATGATCGAGTCTGAATTACTATTAAAAGAGGGTGGACACCACCCATTGTGACCAATGATGATGTCATTAGTCTTAAATCTATCACTGTATGGAGTGAGGATAAATTTAGATGGAGAAAACTTAACTCCCAAGGATTGAGTGTAATTTTTGGTGCAGTTACACCCGACGAATTTTGTCTTATCATAGTGTGCACCACGTCTAAGAAAGTATGGGATAGCCTCCAACTCGCTCACGAGGGTACCAATGCTGTGAAAGCTTCTAAGCTTCAGAATCTCACCACACAATTTGAGACCATTAGCATGCTTGAATATCAAACATTTGATGTATTTTGTACATGCTTGTCTAACATTATTAACTCTTGTTTTAATTTGGGTGAGAGAACTCCTGAGATGAGGGTAGTTAAGAAATTTTTTAGATCTCTTCCGTCCCATTTTAGTGCGAAAGTCACGGTCCTTAATTATTTGTGAATTTTAGATACTCTTAGGTTAGAAGAGTTTGTAGAATATCTTCAAGCTTATAAAATAAATATGTTCCCCAAAATAAAAAGGAAAGTAAGAGGGACCGCTTTAAAGCTCAATCCAAGAAGGAATAAAAGTTGTTTCACTGCGACTCCGAGTTTGATTTTACTCTAAATGATCTTGCCTTGTTTGGAAAAAAATTCAAAAAAAATCTCAAATTTAATAAAGAAAATTCTTCCAAAGAAAATAAATTTTTGAGAAAGACTAAAATGTCAATGCAGGCAAGAATGTTTCTCAGATTTATCAATAGAGAGATAGAAGTGAGTACCCTAGTAAAGTTGAATCAGAGTGCTATGAATGTAAGGGTAAAGTACATAAATCCCATGAGTGTCCAACTAGGCTTAAGAGAAAAGGCAAAGGCAAAGCTGCATATAGTGTCACTCTAAGCAATAGTGATGTCTAGTCAATAAATTTCGGGAATGAATCATGACATGAACCTTGTTTTATGTTCTTGTCCAGTCACATTAACACTTCTAGATTGTCTCACGCTAGTGAGACAATTTCTAAATATGATAGCCACAATAGTTTGTCGAACCACTCTGAAGAGAGTGAGGTTGATGAAGATAATTGAGTGAGAAGGAACGTGGCCTCCAAAAAGCTTACACTGAACTTTATAAAGAGTCTTTAAAAGTCAAAAGGCAAAATAGAAATTTTACTCTCAATGTGTTGGGTTTAGAAAAGTATTTGAATATTTTGAGATAGTGTGAGGCGTCGGTGAGTCAAATCGTGAAGTTGAAAGTTAATTTAGGTGAGTAACTTATTATGGTTGGTAGGAAAAAGACCGATTTGACCAATAAAGTAACTAGTCTTATGAGAGATCTTCAAGATTCATTGGATACTCATGAGAAACATGTTTTCTAACTTGAGAAAAATCTCGAACGTGCCAGGTAGGTCAAGGTCACTTTAAAGGACGGATCTAAGAAGGTAGGAAAGATATTCATCAATTTCGCGTTAGGTTTTAACTAGCGGTCATGGATAGGTTAAGATGGTGCATCCACTTCCAAAACCGCACCTGAACCGATTCTTGAGTTTGTGATAGATCCTTATGGGCCTCCACCTAACCCACTAAGGAGAGATCGTGTTAAGCATTTTAACCAAGGTAGACCTAAATAAGTCCATGTTTGTTCCCATTGCAAACAAAGAGGTCACTTTCAAAAAATTTGTTTTAATCTAGAGAAAGCTTATCACACATGCGTCCCCCCATATTCTCCCATACACCGTCATAGATATTTTGATAGTTTTCGAGATCAATTGTCATTTTTAGTCAAGACTTCTCGATATTTGATGCATGAATTTCAAAGGATGTCTACTACTTTTGAGAACACCTCCGAGACTAATGATTGAGGCTATGACTTGTATCTAGTATAAGGTGATTAACATGTTGCTATCTTTTATTCATATTTCTAGTTTGTATTTATATGTCTATACTATTTGAAAAATCCAAAAAGATTTTCTTTTCCATTAGAAAATGTTTCATAAATTTTAAAATGATTTTATTTTTGATAAAAATTGTGGAAAATTCAAAAAGATTTTGTATTTTATTTTACACCATATATGGATGTGCATTTAAGGTATTCGAATCATAACAACATTCCATCCATTCATGTGACTTATTCATGGTGTTATGATAAATTGATTCATTTCCTTAGTTTCCTTAATAATGCGTGTCTAGCATTTCGTTGCTCATTGATGATTACTTGCTTCATGATAGACTCTTTATTACTTTTATTGCACACATGCACGGATATTTTGAACATTGTACTTGCTTGTCGTAAGTTGAATATGGTGTTCTCATATCAATAGTTTTTAATAACAAACCAAATGTACTAGAAATAAATTGTGCTTGTAAGTACCATTGCTTATATTTATTTTCTCAAAAAATTAAATTTTACTTAAAAGCAATGGAAAGGGGATACGAAAAAAGAAATCTTCTTTTCGTTAAAGGACATCATTGGCAAGAACCTAAAAAATATTTCAGCACACAAAAACAGAAGTGCCTTGGCTAATGTTTATTTTATTGATGCTTCACTATCACGAGCATTATGATTTCTTCAAAGATTTGAGAGTATATTCTTAAAAATGTGATATTTTGAGGGTGTTATAAGTTGAAGATCAATGGGTTTGTACAATAACCTTGCTTAAAAACATTAAATATATTGGTGTTATTGATTTGAGAAGCATTGAAATTCATAGAATTTTGCATAAGTCGAGTCAATTTCACATTGTTCAACATTCTTACACCTAAGGCTGAAATTGAGGTCTTTATTTAGAATTATCTATTTGACTTCACTCACCTTATTTCATTTACCTATGTTGATTTTCCCATAGTTTAAGTTCACAAAACTTTACCATTTTCATGATTCGAATAATTTCGTGCTATTTCGTGGTGTACTTTTTATATATATGTACTTTTTATATACACAAAATTTATATGTACTTTTTATATACACAAAATTTATATACACAAAATTATCTATATGTACTTTTTATATGTACTTTTTATCTATATGTACTTTTTATCTATATGTACGAAATTATCTATATGTACTTTTTATATACACAAAATTTAAAAAGTTTTAAAAAATAGTCACTTGCTTCATTGAGTTATCATTGTGTATGCTTAATTATTTATTCTTTATGATGATATTTCATATTTGGATTCATGTGGTGCTAACATTTCAGCATTAGTTTCTAACCCTTTGTCTATCACGGATAAAAAGGGGGAGAACATATTATGGGGGACTTTTTATGTTTTCTTTAAAACCTAATGCGGCACAGGTAATTTTTTTGCTTCATGTGGTAGGTTGTTTTCACCTTGATCATATCATGAACTACACGTGAAGATTTTCGATTGGAGACAATGTCACTTATGCTTTTTCATTTTCTAGTTTGGGAGGGCATTAGTTGTATTTGTCTTAGAGGTTTTATTTGGTTTTGGTTTGTGTTTTATACTATAATAGTCAAAGGGGGCGATTTGTAAGAGAAAAATTTATAACTGCTATTTATTTATTTTAATTTGGCTTATCCCGTTACACCCCACTGCACCACCATAAACATTTTCAAGACTTCAAGTGAAAAAGAAGAGCTAGTGATCGAATGCAAGAATCAAAGATCGATCATCGATACTTTATTGGAGAAGGTTTATGAGGTTGTTTCTGTGAACTCTCTTTTATTCAAGGGTATTTCTAAGAGTTTGAAGCTTTAAATATTTTCCAAAATGTTTTTTAGAAAATTTATTGGTTCGTTAGAACGACCTAGAATGTCTTTCGAATTATTTCCTATAGCTCGTTAGAATGTTTTGTACCTTCGTTCGAATGAGTTCTATTATCGTATCTTTTAGCAGTATTTGAAATATCGTTCGATCTGTTGTTAGAAGTGCATTTGAACGAGATAGCATACTTCGTTCGAACGAGATGTTCCTTAGTTTGAAAGATTAGGCGAGATTTTATTTTATAACAAATTTCAAATGTAATCTTTCATATCTAGCTTTTGGAGATATTTCTCCCTATAAATAAAGATGTGGGAATGCATTTGTTTTCAAGCCTTTTAGAGTTCTTTTTGTGATCAAACTCTTAAAAAATTTCTACCCAAACTCCTTGGATCATTTCGGATCATTGTACCAAACCAAGAAGAACAAATTCCATTTTCCAAACCTTTTGGAGTTAATTATTTACTACTGACCTTTATGGATATTATTCTCTATGGTTGAAAATAAACGAATATCAATTTCTGAGGTTGATCGATGGATATCGAGGCATGAATTGCTTGTTGTGGGATGGTGATGGAGCTGCATCGTTTGCTATGAAAGACTTAAAGACTTCACTGAATAAGCTTAGTGGAACTCTAAGTGTTTTTATAAGTTTGTATTTGTCTTTCTTGTTCAAGCACATTACTGAATATAGGTTTTGTCCGAGAGGGATTTTTTCTCATATTCTTCTTTTTTGATTTGGGTGTTGGTTGTGTTTTTGGTTTCACTTTGATTAAAATTGTCTTGCATGTTCACATAACTTAATCAATATGAAATTTGGTCTAAAAATAATTTTGTGTGATTGTGTGTGACTTACTCTACGAAGTATTCATATAATCTGGCCCTACATGCATTTTCACATGTTTTTACTTTTTAAGAACACGATTTTTAATTAAGTTTAGTGTTTTAATTTAAATTGTAGATAACCCACATTTAGCCCTCATAATATTATTGTTTATGATTATAGGACATTTAAGTATTTGGTTATAGTTTTAATCTCTATTTTTTGTAATGTCACAAATTTCCAATTGAGTCTTATATAATGTTGGCTAAATTTCGGACAAAACCATTTGAGTCATAGGATAGAAGTTTTCCCTATCAAGCCTATGACGTGTTTGAGGAGTTTGAGATGTAGCGGCCCAGAATTTAAAAGCTTCATCATTGCCGATTTTCGTGCCAAGTTTCGCATCATGAACATGTGGATTTCAATGTCTCCTAAAGGTATGAATGCATTAATATATATATATATATATATAGGAGCTTGGAAATTTATTTTTAGGTGTTAGTATTTCTGTTAATTTTTTTTTAATTCATACTATCAAAAGATTTTGTTCTCGGACACCTTTCCGTAGAAAATTCATAACTAATTACAAAAAATCAGAAAAATACGAAACTGGCGGCAACGCATTCGTATCGAAATTATCTAGAATCATGGCCTGAAATCTCGTTTGAAAAGTCGTTCGAACGACCTCATTCGAACGAACTTCTAATGAGAATTCATATTTTTTTTCTATTTTCTCATTAGAAGTTTCTTTCGAACGAACTCAAACTCGTTCGAACGAACTTCTAACGAAATTTCAGTTTCGAGTAGTTTTTTGACAGTTTTTTTTGTAACTTCCCACTTTGCCCACTAACTTTTACCACATTTACATAGTGCGGGAAAGACATTTTCTAAGATAACTTTTTCACATTCTAAGCGTCTTTTGAGAGAAAAAATTTTAAGAAAAAGTTCCATGTTTTGTGTTTGATTTTTATGGATTAAATTCACCAAAAATACATACACACCCATTTGTTTAGTTTGTTCCAAGTACCAATTGATATATCATTGCTTGGAGAGCTTTGGCACCTGGTTTTATCTACACCAACAAGAAGAGAGTTTGGGTTCTTCTCTACCCCAAAAAGGAGAAAAGTTTGTTGCAGTGTTCTCACTCGAAGAAAGGCTTCGTGTGCGGGTTGATGGTGACCATAGCCCCATCGGCTGATTCCGAAACTGCGGTGGAGTTCGTAGTTATCGAATAGGATGATGTGTTTGCAAGGAGTAAGTCTGTTGTCTTGTAATTATAATTCCATACCTAGTGGATTTATTAGGCCAGGACCGTCCGAGGTTTTTCCTAGTTGGGTTTTTCTTGTACATCGCGGCGTAGTGGTTGTGATTTGTTTTATCTTGCTATATCACTTAGATGCATACTTAGGACTAAAAGATAAAATATGGTTTAAATCACTACTCATACTTAATTTGGTGCTAAAATTAATTTTGGTATTATTTAATTAATTTACTTTCAGTCATTAATTTTAATTTGATAAAATTTGGTTTGGCCTAGGTAGAAAAATGTAAGTTTAAATTAATTAATTCAAGTTGGAATATTTAAATGGACAATGATTTTATTCCCGGTAGTTTAACTTGATAATTAAATTAATTTGGTTTAAGTGAAATTTTAAGTGTGTGTGTGTGTGTAGACTTAATTTCAATTGTTGTTTAGTTCTAATTTATTTAGAAATTAAAATTCGTGTTTGATTTTAATTTTTCATCTTTTAAACAAAAGAAAATTAAATTAATTTTGAAAAATTAAAATTGGTGTATTTCGAACCATCACCCGTTTTACAAGTGTTATCAGAGGCGGAGCGCTAATTTATCACGTTAAAGATCCGTTTTTCGTCATTTACAATTTTTGTGCTCCTTGTATTTTTAGGTGGTTCATTTTTTACTCACTCTCATTTTTGTTTTGTATCTCTCGATGGGATGTCTTAATGATAATTTGTTCATTTCTAACGATAATGAAGTTTTTGATAATCGAGAGGAATTTAATGGGCTTAATAAGTATAATAAAAAATTAAGAGAATTAAATTTGAGATTTGCAAAAATAATTAAGTTTCTTGAAAATGAAAATTTATGTTTTAAATCTAGAATTGAACTTTTGCAAACCTCACTATCTCAAAAAGATATCTTTCGTAAAAAGCTCATGGGCATAAATTACAAATTTAATATTTTAGAAGTGTCCAAGAAAGAGAGTGATAGTCGAGAAAAGACTTTTAGGGACAAGTTTGCTCACATTGAGGGGGAGCGTGATAACCTTCTAGGAGTTATAAAAAATTTAAAGAATGAGTCCCGTAAATTTGAGGAGTCTAATTTATTACTTGAGTACGAAATTTTAAAAATAAAAATGATTTACATGACTCGAGTACTTGTTGTAATGGTTCTAGCTCATAATATTCTAATACTTCCTTATCTAAGGCTAAGACCATTGTTTATTTTAGAGGGTCAACTTTGTCCAAGAACGTTAAAATATCACACCTTAGGTCACTTTCCTCAAGTTTACACATGTTCGCATTGTGGTAGGAAAGGTCATCTTAGGTCCTTTTGTTTTGATCTTAGAAGATGCTCTAGGAAGTTTAAATCTAGTATTTCATTTGTTTTCAAATCCCAACATTGTAGATACACATCCATTTGGGTTAGGAAATCTCTTTTAGAGGAACTAGATGTTAGACTTGTTGATTCTCGCATGCTTACACATGCCCCCCCACATGCTATATCTTATGGGTGACTGCTTGCATGTTTGCATACTCTAGCTATTTGTGCTTCATATCATATATCCTTGCTAGTTGTATGCATGTTTAGTCATTTTCTAGTTCATGATTAATTATCAATGTCTTACTAGAATTATGACTTGTTTATCTTTTGTATTATATTCTTTTCATTTTTGTTTGCATTATATGAAAAATACAAAAAAAAATTCTTTATCATTTGTATTTTACTTTTTTGAGTTATTTGGACTTAATGAAAATTACAAAATGATTTTTATTTGTCTTTTGAGTTAATTTTTTTTGTGTGTTTGGTAAAAATTTGAAAAACTCAAAAAAAAAAAAATTGTGTGTATTTTAGTTTGACACACCTTTTGTAACATATGTTTGTGTTGAATGCTTCTTTTCGCTTCCATGTGACTAGAACTTTTGGTTAGAATTTGAATCCTTAAAATGTTCTTTATCATGCTTACACAGAGTAGTTTAAGTTTGTCTTACTTAACGAATTCTCTTTTATATGCCTTTTCACACACATGCACGAGCTCTTTTGAATTTTAACTTCTCATGTATATTTGAGCTTTGTGAGATGTTCTCCTACCAATCTAGGCATCTACATATATTATGACCTAGGAGGATATGTGCATGTTAAATTCATTGCACGTGAGAATTGTGTGATAAAAAATGATATATGAATATGCACGGGAAAGGGCTCCGAAAGGAAATTTATCCTTTGCGAGTAAGCCACCGTTTGGAATGGGCCTAAAAGAAATACGTGCTCCAAAGGCCTGAAAGAAAAATATGGCATTAAAAGAAAAAATAATTTTCCAAGGCCTATTTTGTTTAGTTTGATATATTCATTCAAAAGTATTATATGCATATTTTGAGGGAGTTTGGATGGTATATCAACGGTTTGCACAATGGCCATTTATTCTAGTTGGGCTTTCATTGTCATGACTCTATTGGTTTGTAGAATCATCAACATGCTAGGCTTGTATGCATTGTGTTTGTTTGTTCATGAGTTCACTTTATCCTGTCACATACGGCTAAATCTAGTTGATAAAATTTTGCAATCAAATGAGAACTCTGTGAACATGTTTAAGTGATTGGGTTTTAAATTCATTATTATCTAGTTCACATCCCTTTACATCCGTTTTCATATGACACATTTATGCCATAAGAGTGTGGAAAACTTATAGTATTGTACTTTGTGTCATTTGTGTGTTTATATCTATATATGCGTGCTTGTGCATATTTTATATCTATTGTGTATACATGTATACGATATTGTGTTTGTTTTGAGTCTTTGCAATTCTAGCTAGTCCACCTATGCTTTAAATTCATAATTTGTATCTAACTTGTTTTAATATTTTGGTTTGATATCTCATACATAGTTCCTTATTTTTCAAATTGATATCATTTTGTTTGTTGCATCATAGTTGGTATATTTTAATACTTGTATTGATTAGTTCAAATTTTGGTTGCCCTTAGGCATTAGTGATCCTATCACTTCATGCATGTTTTATTTTTTTTCCTTATTTATATCCCTTATGTAGTTTTAGGGGGGGGGGGGGGGGAATGGTACTTCATTCAATTGGGAGAGAAATGAGAATTTAATTAATTCTATCACATTTGTCTGTTCCTGAATAAAAAGGGGAAGAATGATAGGGGGAGAAATGGTATCTAATCGTATTATAATCATATCTTAGTTTGGAAGATTTAACTTAGGGGGAGACGTCTTTCTAAATAGGTCATTTATTTGATAAAAGGGAGAATTAATTTAGGGGGGGTAATTATTTTAATTGCATTTAATATTTTGATATTCCCTATGCGTTTAATGTTTTTCTTAAGTGTGCAGGATTTTTAGCGACATCTTTATATCGACAAATATAGTCATCCTTGGGTTTTGATTCAAGCTTGTATTTTTTATTTTGGGTGGGATGTTTTTGAGTCTAGTTGAGCTTGACGGCCCTTTAGGATTTTTATTTGGGTTTTGTTCCGGAATAGCAAAAGGGGGAGATTTGTAATGTCACAAATTTCCCATTGAGTCTTATGTAGTGTTGGCTAAATTCCGGACAAAATCATTTGAGTCATAGGATAGAAGTTTTCCTTATCAAGCCTATAACGTGTTTGAGGAGTTGAAGATTTAGCGGCCCCGAATTTAAAATCTTCATCGTTGCCAATTTTCATGCCAAGTTTCACGTCGTCAGCATGTGGATTCCAATATCTCCTAAAGGTATGAATGCATTAATATATATATATATATATATATATATATATATATATATAGGAGCTTGGAAATTTATTTTTGGGTGTGAGTATTTTTGTTAAATTTTTTTTTATATTCACACTATCTAAAGATTTTGTTCTCGGGCATCTTTTTGTAGAAAATTCATAACTAATTCAAAAGAAATATGAAAAATTAAATTAAACACAAATTTTAATTTCTAAAAAATAAATTAAAATTAAACCTAAATAAGTGAATTATGGTGAACACACACACACACACAAAATTCACACAAACCAATTTTTGGATTTTCTCACGAACAAAAATAACTCTTGAAGTTAACTATGAGAAATTTACTATTGGCCCAAAATTAATTTAACACAAGTCCTAAAATTTGCCTACACAATATTTTTAATATTACCAAATTAGACCAAATCAAATTTAACAAATTAAATTACCGACTTGAATTAAATTAACTTAAATTTCACCAAAATTAAGTTATAGCACCAATTTAAACAAGATTGCGAGTTAAACCATATTTTATTTTTTAATCCTAAGCATGTGTTCTAGGTGATTTGCTAGATAAAATAAATTCACAACCACTATGCCGTGATGTACGAGGAAAACCCAAATGGGAAAAACCTCGGACGACCCTAGCCTTAAGTCCACTACGTATGAAATTTTTACAAATACAAGACAAATGACTTACTCAACTCAACTTGACTCCTTCAATCCCCTGACGTGACTTCTTGTACCAACCTCCGCTTAGTCGACAATCCCGGAGTCCACCAGAACCTTGGAATCCACCAATGAGGCCTTTGGATAACCGTCAACCCGCATCCGAAGCCTTTCGTCGAGTGGGAACGCCGTAACAAACTTTTCTTCTTTTGGGGGTAGAGAAGAACCCAAACTCTCTTCTTGTTGGTGTAGAGAAAAACCAGGTGCCAAAACTCTCCAAGCAATGATATATCTCGTTAGAAGTTTCGTTCGAACGAACGCAAACTCGTTTGAACGAACTTCTAACGAAATTTCAGTTTCGACCAGTTTTTTGACATCTTTTTTTTGTAACATCCCATTTTGCCTACTAACTTTCACCACCTTTACATAGTGCAGGAAATAAATTTTCTAAGATAACTTTTTCACATTCTAAGAGCCGTTTGAGAGCAAAACTTTTAAGAAAAAGTTCCATGTTTTGTGTTTGATTTTTATGGATTAAATTCACCAAAAAATATACACACCCATTTGTTTAGTTTGTTCCAAGTACCTATTGATATATCATTTCTTGGAGAGTTTTGGCATCTGGTTTTCTCTACACCAACAAGAAGAGATTTTGGGTTCTTTTCTACCCCCCAAAAGGAGAAAATTTTGTTGTAATGTTCTCACTCGAAGAAAGGCTTCGCGTGCGGGTTGACAGTGACCATAGCCCCATCGGTGGATTTCGAGACTGTGGTAGAGTTCGTAGTTATCGACATGGCGGAGCTGTTTGTAAGGAGGAGCTTCAAGGCTCGGATGGAGTCATATCGTTGGAGTAAGTCTGTTGTATTGTAATTGTAATTTCATACCTAGTGGATTTGTTAGGCCAGGGCCGTCCGAGGTTTTTCCTAGTTGGGTTTTCCTCGTACATTGTGGCGTAGTGGGTTGTGATTTATTTTATCTTGCTATATCACCTAGATGCATGCTTAGGACTAAAAGATAAAATATGGTTTAAATCACTACTCATGATTAATTTGGTACTAACATTAATTTGGGTAATATTTAATTAATTTATTTCAAGTCATTAATTTTAATTTGATAAAATTTGGTTTGGCATATATAGAAAACTTTAAGTTTAAATTAATTAATTCAAGTTGGAATATTTAAATGGACAATGATTATATTCCCCGTAGTTTAACTTGATAATTAAATTAATTTGGTTTAAGTGAAATTTTAAGTGTGTGTGTGTAGACTTAATTTCACTTGTTGTTTAATTTTAATTTGTTTAGAAATTAAAATTCGTGTTTGATTTTAATTTTTCATCTTTTAAAGAAAATAAAATAAAATAAAATTAATTTTGAAAAATTAAAATTGGTGTATTTCGAACCTTCACCCATTTTACATTTTTGATAATCCAAATTTCTAAGATTAAGTCAATAACTTTAGTTCCCAATTTAGGTTTTGGAAATTTTCTAATAGTTTGCTATATTTATAATTTTCCACATTTAGTCTATATAACTATCTATGATGACACAATTGTTGAATTATTTTGTATGAACATGGTAGTGACATATATTCTTATTTAATAAAAAAAATACATACTCGTAATTTAAATTTTGCAATTAGTTTATTCTTTTGAAATTGTGGGGCAATTATTTGGACAATCTGAGTTATTCAGATTTTGTGACACCTGCCCTACAGCACAAATAAGTATCGTGACTTGAAGATGAGAATAAATGGGAGTCCGATCAGCGATAATATCGGGGGCAAGATCAATTCAACCCAGATGCAACTACATCTAAATCTCTTAGAGTTCTACACGACTTCTTCACCTTTTATTCCATATAAATGTGACCCTAACTCCCGGGAAAAGAGGCATGTAGTTATTTTTATTATGAAATGATTAATAAGAAAGAGAAAACACCTCGTGGATGTAGGCACATTGACGAACCATGTATATTCTTCCATTGAGCGATTCTGTGATTTGTTTTTATGATTTGGTTCTAGTTGTTAGGAATTACTCTTTGTATGAGTTTAACACCTACGATTGGCGTCTTTTATGAGAATCGGGTTTCTTTTCCTAATCCACTTAGAACTAACAAATAACCATGCCTTACCCACACATTGCACCTTCACCGTTCAATGAAAAACATCAAAATGGGCCACCATCACCTAGGGTGAGGTCAGAGATCCATCCCAATAGAAGTCGCAATGCTCCTGATGCACGTTATTTCCCCCAAGAGGAACATTATGAGAAAAGTAGTGAGCATCTAAGATCTCACGATTGGTCTGCACATACGAATAGTGTTTCCATCAGCAAGAGGAGGCCACATGCATCTAAGAAGAGGAGAGCGGGCGCCTATAACATTATCTAAAAGGGATGGAGCAAGAGATCCACGGAGATAAGTTAGATCATGCTGAGGCTTTCTAAGCGATCAACACTATTTTCTAAGAACAAATTTATAAGATCTTTAGTAAAATCAGGGATACAAAATCCCTCAAGTGTCCAAAGAAGATGATGGGTGATCTATTAAAGAGAAACACTGAACTTAGGTGCACATATGAAAAAGATCATGGGCACAAAATAGAGAATTGTATGGCCCTCGAGTCCCATTTGGAAGAGATGGCCCAAGATGAAGAACCTTATATCTTTGACTCACTTGAGTCTATATTATATAAATGCTCATTTAGTTTGTAAATAGTGACAAAATTTTAGTCGAACCCTAGTTTACCAAAGAACCTCAGACTCTACACTTGATTCATCTATAAGTTCCTAAAGGTAGTATACCAACACCACACACTAGGACTGTATACATACATTATCTCATGATATATTTTGTTATGTGTGAGTCAAATCCCATAAAATTAATTTTCTATAATTTTTGGGATGTGTTAAATAATATTAAAGATTTTTAAATGATTTTTAGCAATTATATTTGGATGTATATAAACCTTAGGGGCTATTGTGCAATTTCTGTTTATGGCTTAAAATTTGTTTGGGTAGAAATCGAAAGCGCCAGAGACTTCAAGGGTGGGATTTTAATTATTTTGATACGCATTTTATATCCCGTATTTGGTCTAAACTTGCTGCTATTTCATTAGCTGATTTTGTGTTTCTTTACTCTCACAGACTTGTGTTTCTTTTAGAACCGTTGGATCAATAATATCAACGATCTGCATGTGTTTAGACTTAATCCAAGTGAATCCCTTTTGACCAATAAACGTTGGTTGTTTGCACCACTTTATATTAGCCATTAGATTGGAAGTCAAACGGTCAAATTTAATCTAAGCCATTAATTGCCTCTAAGATTCTCGATCCTTCCTCGCGCTCTATATAAATGACCTAAGGCTCATCCATTTGAGACTTTTGCCTTCGTCTAAACTTGAGAAAAAATAATAGTTAGAGAGATAGAGAGAGAAATAAAACCCTAAACCTAACTCTGTCCAAATCTCACTAGAAAACCCTTTTCTGAGAGTAAATAGTTTGAGATTTGAGAAGTTTATCCTCTGTAGTTCTATATCTCTTTCCCAACTTAATTACGTTGGTTAAATATCTGTTTATTTTCATAGAATCATGAGATTAAGCCGCTGTGATACAGATCCACTTAGATAGATCTTTATCTCGATTTTTTATTTCGAGAAATCTTATTTTTGTTGGTTATTTACAAACTGTTGTGTTGATTTCAAACCCTAAACCAACAAAATCCTTTCTAAAGTCAATTTACTCAAATATTTAGACTTAGATCTAATTGAGATCTTGATTGGGGATTTCAGTTTCTAATATTTCATGTTTTGTGAAATAAGTACATATTTTCAAATAAAGAAAGTGCATAGGATCTTGCCTAGATTTGATAGCAAGATTTCCTCTTGATCTGCAAATATCTTAAATATCTAAAGTCTGATTATGTTGACTAGATTGATTTTGGAAATCTTGCATAATTAGTGATATGTTTGTAATTTGTTACTCGTACTGTTTGTAATTAAGTGTGTGTGTGTGAGGTGCATGCATGTGAGTTAGAGCACATCACCACATACACCTTCACACTACTACACTGAAAAGTGTTGGTATTGAGATATTTGTCTTCAGAGTCGACGTAAAGTTAAAAGGAGTAAATTTACAAAGCTGGGAGGACCTCAGCAACATCAGAACTTGAGAGAAGTCAAAAAATGCCGGAGGAGTTGGTACAATTTCTGAACTTAGTTTAGGTTTGTTTGTGTGTCTTAATTGTTATATAGCTTGTAACCTGTTACTCATTTTTAGTGAAATTTTTACTTTTGAGGTGTAGAGACCTCCGTGGATGTTTTCCTAATTGGGTGGGGGTTTACCATGTTAAAATTGCTTGTGTATATTTCCTCTTCCTCCCATCCCTTTCTTAAGGTTGCGTTGGTTTATTTTCTTTTAGTTTTATTTTTAAAACTGGTAAACCTATAACTGGAATTACTGGTTCATAACTATTTTTCACATATTGTGTTTAAAATTTGTTTTAAGAAAAGAGTTTCTTCAACAAACTATTCAGAACCATTTAGATAGTTTAATCTTGAATTAAACGACTTAAGTGGTATTTTTTTCAATTGGTATCGGAGCTTTGGTTTCTTAAAAATTCTTTAGATCTTGAGTTTCTGAAATTATTTTTTTTAAAACAAATTATGGATGAGAAATTTGAGAGACTAGGTAACCTGTCCAGGCCCGCTCTCTTTGATGGAACCAACTTTCCTTACAGGAAGGTAAGGATGGTCTCATTCATCTAAGGGACTTTGGGAGATGATGTCTGGGAAGTTATTGAAAATAGTTACACTTTTCCTACTAAACTAGCCACTGAAGGAAGTACTGTGAGGATTAGAAAGTTACTACGTGAATTCACTAAAGAAGATAAATAGGTTTCACTTAATAACAATAAAGGCAAAAATGCCATAACTTGGGAAAATTTCATGCAAAATATAATAAGATGGATTTGTTTTCTACTCCTAAAAGAAATTCAAAATTTAATGTGGTTCTAGAATAAGGGTGTCATTTAAAATGATTTGTGAAACTAAAAATTTGATCATGAACTAAATAACAAGGTAATTGTTAAATGTTCAAAAAATTCAAGAGAGAACAAGTGGCTAGGACTAAAACTTTAGACTGTGGGTTGCTTACCTTTAAAAATGGAAATAGTTCATCGAATTTTTATAAAAGAATTTATAAAAGTTATGTCTCAAAGATTTTTATTTATCCAATAAGGGGTGACAAGGATATGATACTTAAAAGTTTTTAATCATATAATCTTACGAGGAAGAAAAAGGTGGTAGTTGAAAATTTATGGAAAGAAATGAGACTTTATCTTTGTTGTATAAAGCCAAAAAAATAAGAATTTAGTTAACACGTGAATCTCCGTTGTTGATTTTACTAGTTAATGATCATTTTACTCATCTTCCATCACAAGTTAAGTTTTTGAATCGCTCGATTTTGTAATGGATTTTAATTTGACTTTTATGACTTTGAATTCTAGATAATTCTTTGTATAAAGTATTTGACATAATCGTAAACCTTGAGTAATATTTTTGAAAGTATGTTTAGTCATATCAAAGTCTATTTGAGGGGGGGGGGGGGGGGTATATAGTTTACTTGATAAAATTAAGAAAATAAAAATATAAACCTTGCAGAAACCCCATTTTAGTACCCACCCCCTACAAACAACTCCAAAGGATCTAAACACAGTCCCTTCAAACCTCGGACCCCTGGTTCTCTTTCAAACCCCAATCGAATGTCACAAGATGCTTACTATGATCTGTTTGACTTTGGTCAACTGTCGAAATCGGGAGTATATCAACTCACTTCTATAGTGATCTGAATCCTTTTTCCAATGGTCCATATTGTTCATAAATCGAACTTATAGTTCGCATCTAACAATATTTTTACCCCTTAAACCTAAATCAGAGGTCACCGGATGCTAAGGGTGTTCAAAAAACTGACTGGACCAACATACCAAACCGAAGTGATTCTTTTTTTTTTATCTTTTTTCTTAATCGGTCCGATCTTGGTTTATTTTTTTGGCATCCCGACCTAGTTAGTCTGGTCCACAAT
This sequence comes from Sambucus nigra, assembly GCA_949130495.1. Lineage (NCBI taxonomy): Eukaryota > Viridiplantae > Streptophyta > Magnoliopsida > Dipsacales > Adoxaceae > Sambucus > Sambucus nigra. Next base: position 200,793,957 of record OX422213.1, on the reverse strand, counting down.
CTATAGTTTCAAAAACCTTGTTAGGGCAGACCCGAATTTTTACATATATATGTATCTATATTAGATTAAAAAAAATAGTGAAAATATATATTTTAATATTTGATTAGTTTAAAATATAGTCCAATCCATTAACGGGTTTGTTTTAATTGCAAATTTTGATTTTTTGTTTTTGTTTTTAACGTTTGGAAAAAATAGACTCGAGTATATTTTTATTATTATAAATGATGTAATTCCTTAACTTGGGGACCAATAGGTTATACCGGACCGACCCTATAAAAACTGAACCGACTAGAGTCGGTTAACTGACATTATCACTCCGGTCTCGATCCATTTTTTTAGAGGACTGACAAAGTTGGTCTAATAAAAAAAACTCAAAATCGAACCGGACCGGAATGCGAACACTCTTACCAGATGCTTCCTCGAGCTTCGTTAGACTTTGGTCAACTATCGTATCTAAGAGTATCTAAACAAACTTTCATATATCGTTGAATCCTCTTTTTAATGGTCCCCTCTATGCATACGGTTTTTATTTTTACGATCATTTTTCCAGAAAATCCGTTTTCAGACTTCTTATAGGCACTTTCCCCTCTTCCTGCAAGTAGGTGGGAACTCCTCGATCTGTAATCGGGGTGTGTATCTTTCTATTCCACGCAATAAGATGCTCTAAGACCAGCCTCACACAAATTATCGAGGGAAAAAACATCCCTAGATATCCTAAACCAAACCTCGCCTAAGTCCCAGACCTTAAGCCCGACCCCACCTAAATCTCGGAGAAAAACCACCCTAAAAGGATACCAAAAATACCAAAAAAATATTATACAAAAACTATTAGTGTCTAAAATAAAATAAAAAGGTAATTATAAAAATGCCCAAAAATGTTTTTCACGACCTTGTGTCGATCGATAAATGGCCCAGCGCCCCTTTTAACCAATCAATAGAACTCATGTCAGAGAGCATTATCTCAATCACCCATGTGGAGGCCTTATCTCAAAACAATCCCTAAGACTTCTGATAAACAACATAAGGTCCCTCACAGTTTCCTATAAATAGAGGCCCCCACCTTTCATTTCAAGCACTCTGAAAGTCATTGAGAGCTGGAATCCGACAACAATCCATTTTTCTAACTTTCTTCTCCCCCGAGCGTCCGAGATACTTAGCCCATTATGAAAGTCCCGATGAAGCCCGTACTTCTAAAAATTTACTTTCCCCTACAAACAAAGCTCGTACTTTCGAGTCCCAAAAAGAGTCAAACATGTTCATAAATTCTGAAAAACCAAACACTTCCAACTGAAGTTCTGCCCAGCTGAGGATAGTAAAATGTAAAACTCAACACTTTTAGATGAAGACATGTCCGGCTGAAAAACCCCTGAAAAGCATACCCCCCCTAACCCACCAACCCACCCCCCCGGCACAAAAAAAATCATCTTTTTTAGAGAGAGTGAATAAGCTTTGCCCAAAATATGGGGCAATACCTCACGTATATATATATTGCAATAAATTGTGCGTATCTATCTACATCTTTTGACCCATCCCCCATTTAGGGGTCGGTGAATAAAACTAACATCGTTTATATTTCAAAAGCCTGGTCTCTAACCCAACACCTTTGTTAATGGACATGACATGCTCACATGTTAAAACAATTCTAATCAAATGATAAAATGACCATTACAAAACATAAAAACATACTTTACAAAACCATTCTGATGAAAGTGTCCATGAGCCGAGTCAGTCTAAAACATTGCATCAAGCTAAAATCTAAAATTCGGCTACTCCCACCACTTATCTCAAGGAATAAGGCCCGTCAATGCGATGGCACCTGAATTTGTGTTTTCATATCAATTACTAGTCAAACGTTAGCCTCTGATTAGACATTATTTTACCATATAAAATATTAATCCAATACAATGGAAATACTATATTAAGGATTAGGCTCCATAAATACAATAATTTCGTATATTGTATCTCGGTATCTTGTCATCTACAACTATAAATGTGCCCCGTTGTTTAGAAATACATTGAATTTGATCCCAAGTCTCCTTGGGTATGTGGGCGCTATACCAAACAAAACTCATGAAACCCAAACCTCATAATACATCTCTTGGCATATTATTTCTTGGGGATGACTCCATCTCTAATATAAAACCCCTATATATAATCCAAACAGCCCGACATATTCTCCAACCCTGTAGTTGAAACAACATTGGCTTTAATCCTAAGTCTTCTTGGGTACATAAACACCATATTGAGATAAACATGTAAAACCCAAGCCTCATAACACGTCTCTCGGTGTATTATCTACTAGGGATGCATCCATCCTCGAACCTGAACTCCCTCAACTTCTCCTGTTCCACCCCAATACCAAGATTTAGTATTATGTGATTGCTTCTCAATAATAGAACATTCCATCCTTGATGTAACCTCCCCTCTTCTTATCCCAAATCCTCTTAGTATACATCTCCAAACTAGTCTAAAGGATAATATCTTCTAGCTAATAATCGCCCAACTATTATAAAGTTATGTTCCAATATCAAGCAACTTAGGGTTCCATCCCATCCTGATATTCCATACACCAGCACTCCCCCTCCTAAGTCAAGTCCTACACTTGCACACACACAACGTTGGATCACGTGGTCAATCGAACTACATAGGCTTTAATGTTGTGTCCACACGAGGACATAGGTGCAATATCGAGGACTTCTTGTGAGCTCGAGCCTTGATAATATGTCACTTGATATAATATCTTCACCGAGATGCACCCATATCTTAACTCTAATAACTTAAATATACATAACTAAAATGAGATATCAAACTATCTCAAGGCGTAATAATATATCCAATAGCTCAAACGCGTACCCATAAAGTACACAACTGAACTATGTAGGCTTTAATCCCAATTCATCTTGGGGACGTAGGCGCAATACCGAGTCTTTCTTGCAAGCTTCAAGGAGGTATCCCCTAAATATACACATACAAATGCACAAACAAATACAAACGTGCAACCATGTATACATTAATCATAACAGAGATGAACCCGTCTCTCAACTTTCTACATCTCCTCAAACCTCGAAGGAGATATCAAAATTTCTCAAATCCAATCTCTCTCATGCACTTACATATGTACCAATGGCCACCCGTTATACAAACACGGAGTCATACACAATCATCCTTATGTACCTGTACCAGTTGAAGTCATGTTCCTACACCTCTCACTGATACTATTTTCCTACCTAAGCACCTATCTACTTTTGAGGGATTCTCAACCTAAGGTGTCAAAACAAATTCTAAAATTATTTAAAATATAATCAATTAATGTTAGGAGAAATAACACTCATAGAATTTTGGAAGCATACAGAACAAGTGGGGTGCCTAATACCTTCCCCACTCTTAACCCGGTTCCCAAAACGATTCTACAAGAATCTCTGGACAAATCGCAGACTTAAAACCTGCCTTAGGACTATCCCGATAGGGCTAGACCGAATCTTTTATTTTTTTTGTATAAAACAAACAGGCGGCTCTGAATAAACCAAACGAACCCCTTATTGCACAAAACACACTTAGGACCAGGCCTAAGAACCAGGGGTGTGCGACTCAAACTGTACATGGAGTCAAACATCTTCAATGGACAAGTCATCGAGTCCAAACTCGAATCGATAACCCGACCTCGGGGGAAGCCAACAAACGAGGAGACAATCACTCTTGCACTTGCTATTACATGAAGTCCTCTAACCCCATGCTCAGGGCCCATAACACCATAGTGGAGAATCCACTAGGGATAATTATTCTATCATCAAAAATTAATATTACATGTCATAGCCGAATTCCCAGTGACATCACAATAGTGACGCCACTACGAAAATTTATTTTATCATCAACAATTAATAATGCATGTCATAGACGGATTCATAGCTACATTCTAATAGCAACTTCGCAAAGAAAAAATCAAGAGAACCGAACTGTCTATATCCTTCCTACTATACTTAATATTTTTCTCCGACATGACTACTTTATGTAAATTTTAGAATTATTTAGCAGCCTTAGTTTAGAATGCCTCACAATGTAGATACGTGCGCAGGTCCCCATGTACCTAAACATATAGGTATACGTGAAAGACTTTGCGATAAAATAAACATCAAAGTATGTAAAAATTAATGATTACTTATTTGTATCATACACGGCATAATCTTGATTTTCATATTATTTAAACCATATAACCTCGAGGCTCACATAAGTTGCAAGTTAAAAGAAGTTCATAAGTTAGTAAAGTCACTTTATCCAACAGAACGTGGCAAAAAATCCACCTCTCGCCAAAAGAGAGGTTCGTATTTTTGAGAAGTCACTTTGTCGAATAAAGCTCGTAATTTTAAAAAGTCACTTTCCCGTAATGTTAGTCATCAATGAGTGTCCTCATTCTTATTGCCCACCCATCTGGTATATCAAATAACTTCTCTCTTGATCCCAAAATCTCGGTGACAAGGAACGTTTAAAGTTTGTTCAGTACTGGGGTATATCGAATAGTCTCTCACATCTATTCAGTATTAGGATAAAATGGTTTCACACTTACCTTAAATGTTGCTCAATCCAAGAAGTTCGGCATATCAAGATCCAAGGAAATGAAAAGATATCCACCGATCACCGCATCCCATCACTCCCTTTGTATATAGAAAAAGGTCTAGGAACACATCGTATTGCAAAAAAAGAAAAGATACTTACGGCTCAATAGCTCTAAAAAATTTTCAAAAAAATCATTAGACGACCATAGGCTGGTTCAAAACCCCTCACAGTCTAGGCTGAATGTCTTTCCCTTTATAAGAAAGATCGATAATATGAATCTGCAAGTCATCGCCAAAATAAATCTCCTTTACATTGCATTCCCCTAACCATATTTTAGAGAAAATACTAGACCTCGGTATATTATTTCCTCACTCCTCGTTCTAAAAAAATGAAAGTTCACCCCTTTTCAACCAAATCTAATAGAACTCTTTTGAAGTTCTCATTCTTTTAGATCCCTGCCTTTTATCTACGATGGTGAGAATTAATGTTTTGAATGATGCCCTAAAGAGCATGTACAAATGTAAGAAGTATGGAAAATGTCAGGTCATCATCAGGCCTTCCTCAAAAGTGATTATCAAGTTTCTTATTACTATACAGATCCATGGATACGTTGGATAGTTTCAGTATGTTGACGACCACAAGTCTATGAAACTTGTGATTGAAATAAATAGAATGTTGAACAAATATGGGGTCATTAGTCCTCGATTTGACATCGATGTGACATAGATTGAAGAATAGACTGCAAGATTTGTTCCCTCGAGATAGTTTGGATACATTGTTATAACAACTTCTTCTAGCACTATGGACCATAAAGAGGCTAGGAGAAGGAGTGTTGGTGGAAAAGTTCTTGATGTCTTTTACTTGGACTGAATTTATTATGAATATGAGTGATTTTTTTAGTTTATCCAGAGATTTTGGTGCATTATGGAACTTATTTGCAAGTGGAATAGCTATATGTTTTGTTTAATTCATTTTTCCAATAAGATGTATGTTGATCTCGGTAAAAAAACTACTAAACCAAAAAGAACTCAAAAAATAAAATATCGTCACCATGCGTCGTGATTCCTTCATCCGACTAGTTTTCCTCAGCGAGCTCCCCACCCATGACTATCAAGTTTGATCCGCAGTACATTCCATGTCTAGTGAAGAAGACCAGGCTCCGTCAGTAATGGATCAAATTTTGAGGCAACTTAATAACATCATCGCCTCGCAAAATACCATGCAGTCCAAAATAAGGGCCCTAAGCCAAGAACAAGTAAACTGATAAGAGGCCCCCACTGCAACTAGAATAAGAGAGAACATACTTCCTCATCCCATCCCTAAAACTGAAGCATCACCTGCAATAACTAATAAGGCAATACTAGCTAATCCCCAGGATCTACTCGTGCCAGTCCCAACACCGGCCCCTGTTAATTCTAGCACCCCTCGCTTCCAAGTACCATCTTCCCCACAAGGATATTTTAAACCATACCATTAGTACCCCAAGTACCCACACACAGCCTTCTAAGGCCCCCATGAGCCAAATCGGTGGCCCCTCTTCCAACTAGAAAGGTTTTATCCCCACCTCTAAACGACGAGATCACATAGGTCCAGTCTGAAATGTATCTCCTTCATGAAGCCATCAGTAATATGCAAACCACTGATGAGATAGCTAATATTATAAGATGGTCCTATATCATGTAGCCTAAATGCCATAAAAATTCGAGATGTCAGATTTCACAATTTATAAAGGACTAGGCTCCCCGACCGCTCACTTATCCAACTATCACCTTTAGATATAAGTCCGAAAGGTAGACCTAGGGGTTCTAGAGAGCATGTTCTTATCCACTCAATGCGGAGGATCCCTTACCTAGTATATGGGACTAAAATGAGAAGGGACCACTCAAACCTAGGACGATGTATACCGTGCTTTCCAAAAACAATACGAATACAACAAAGAGTTGGGTGTATCCTGTAAAGATTTAGAGATACTAAAATAAAAGAGAGACGTTTGACGCTTTCATTACCCACTGAAGAGAGAAAGTCGATCAAATGGTAAACCGCCCCTTAAAATGATCAGATTGAAATCATGATCCGAAATCTCCAGAAAGAAGTATGTAATGAACTAGGGCTCACCTGGATTCCTGACTTCAAAGTACTTAACCATATCGGGTGTAAGATCAAGGAAAATTTGGCTTCTAGGACTACCGGATCCACTGAAGAACCTCATTGAGCTACAAACCAATTCTCTAACTGCAAAAACTCCCCTGATGCTTATATTTCTCACATCACCACCCTCGTGGTACGCTCGAACCCGACATCACTCCCGATTACCAATACGTCCCAAGCAATGGTAGCCATCACTAATTTCTTCTAACAAGGATCCTATTCCATAAATATTATACTATCCCCATCCTAAAGAGTTCAAATCCCATCGAGATCGTTAACTAACCTATACGATCCACTCAGTCGGGTATACGCTACCCTAAAAATGGATGTCTCATACAACCTCTCACCCCTAGAGTACCCCAGCATTCCCATATAAGAACATGAGAGCTGGTGCACATTGCTAGTTCCAGCAGGAACCTGACCACATTATCGACAACTATTGGGCCCTAATATTACCCATTTAAGACCTCATCGATATCGGGAGCCTCATCCCGCCAAAACCAAATATCACCAATAATCCCCTGCCATATCACATCAAGCCCGACACTAATTCTTTGACAGATGCTCCCGTTCTAATGACCAACCCTTCCACCCTGATAGTTCCCGTTCATCATAAACTACGGATAAGAGAACACTTGTAAGACCAAGAAGACCCACCTCTATGAACATCATCGCTCGCCATAAAATCCATCACCAAGACAAGGCCCACCATTAACCATTTGACCTTCTTACTCATGGCCATACACTTCTTACAGAATCACCTTTGCAGCCCGAATATCCTCCTAGTTATCGAGTTTATGGTCTTTAAAGAATCGGGACTCATTACCCCCTTCTTAGTAGGGTTCGATAACTCAACTCAATCGGAAGATATATATGACAAATATTTCCAAGAAATAGAGCATATCACCTTTGTAGTACATATTCAATCCACCAAATGGGAGGAACCTACATCAGAAGTACACATGTTTGCCCTCTTAGAATCAGAATCCAACAGCAATACCCACTTACCCATTAATGCAAACACGTTCTCGATTAACTCATCGAGAAATTTTTGATGCACCACTTAAGCCTGTCACCAAACAATAGGACCCGATAGTTGTCCACCATGATATCCTAGCCCCCCAAATACAGATACGTGAAGGAGATCGCCAGTTCAAGGAAAATGATCACATCACCTGGAAGTTCAAAGCTTGCCACCAATTACTGTACAATGAGGAAGAAAGGGTGAGATCCTACTTCTTTCAAAAAGACATCGCTTGGGAAGACAAGATTAGGGCCAATCCAGGACATAGCCCGTATGCACCACATCCAAATATCTTGAAAGAAAGGTGGAACTAACTCCGTAAAAAATAGAGGTTCATAGTGTCCCAAGTTTTGTTTGAGTTAGAGTATGACCTACAACATAAAGAACTCACCCAAGCCACTCCCTAAGGACCTGATACATAGGTCCACCCCTTGGATACCATCTACATGATGTGAACATACAACCAAAGTGATATTAACCCCTCAAAACTAATAGGCCCAAAACTCATACTCTCACACCAATAAAGGGCACTACCTTTAGCCAATCGAAACATGCTCCAAGAGACCCAACATCCAATCCCGACCATGAATACTATACATACATACCGAAATAAAGGGTTATCGATTACTTTGACCATTTCTTCATGTCACTGAAAGGAATGCATCCCCGAGTTTCGGAGACGAATTCACCCTCAACCCTAAGGTTTGAGAAATGATGACATAGCTAGACTACTCCCCAGGAAAAGGCCTCCGGCCATATGAACAAGATCCTACATCCTTTGAAACCCAAAGTATTAAAGACTACAAATTTGGGATTGGATACAGATCCACTACAAAGGATTTTGATCAGCTAGGGCATCACGAACACTAGGTCTATCATATGAAGAAGCGAGGTCACACTGCAGACAATATACAACCCAACCTCTCATATAAAGGGGCACCTCTCCTGTTCTTTAACGAAAAAGGGGAACTCTATCATCCTAGTATCAATATTTATCAGTGCATTTGAGATACTGGATGGGATGAGATAACTATGAAAGTATGGGATACTATTTGTAGCTCCATAATGGTAAAAACACCCCCTTAAAATTCCTCTATGTAAGAAGGCCCCATTAATTCGAACAATGAAGTAGATTTTCTAGTGTCACAACTTGCTTATGAACTCTTCATCCTAGAGATATATCCCTAGTACCACCATTACACTAACACGGGGTACAGTTACAGGAAAGCCTACCTGGATGTAGCCCATATAGTCGATATTTTTAAACTACAAAATGAGATGATCCACCGAGGTCGTCCCGCACTAAAATCCCCACCTCACGGAGATACTCATATACAGTCAAAATGGAAGTCGTCCACCCTGCTCCTCACGATCATGCTCAGGGGAAATTCTAAAGCTTACAGTACGTGGTTTCTGCGCTGACCCTCGCTAGGTTTGTTTATGAAATCTCGCCCTAGGGGGCAGAATATCTAGAGTATCTATACTACTATAAATTCATCTTCTGTGAAGCCTCCTGTATTATGAAGGAAATTAATCTAGAGGAGAAAACTCCCCCGTCCTCCAGTAAAGATCACCAAGAATCCTATTTAGATGGCCCCCTCAGATGACGAGGAAAACAAAGAAACGACATCGAACGACAGGTATCTTCAATATCCACATAAACCTCACCAAGGGTACTTAACCAGACAGGCAATCATGTCTTACCCACAGTGGCAGAAATACCCACCCCAACGCTAAACTAAAACTTAGTTATACGATGGGTAAAGAGCCTCATATCCTAAACCCCCTTAGTAACCCGGGATGGAGCTTGAAAGAGACATAATAGACTATTATCTTGGATTGGACCTCAGTTATGGCTCTAAATCCAACACCCCTACCTCTGACCCTACATTCTTAATGGATTTGACACTCCTCTTGGAAATAAATAAACAAGAAATTCGAAAGAAAATATTTTCTCACTCTGGACAAGGAGTTTGATTTCCTCACCAAATTAGGCCAACACTTCAATCCACTAAACCCTACTAATAAAGAAGGATGTCCCCCTGTAGTAACCACCATACCCTCCTCGGGAAAATAATAAAATCTAGGAGAAACTTTGGTGAACATCAGTTAACATCACTATATGAGAATTGTAAGCCACCTCCAGGTAACACCGGGACGCTCTCGTGCGCCTATTGTCTCTGGCTTTTGTACTTACACATCTCACTCCATAGAAATGGCATCTACCATCAGCTCCATCAGTATGTGACAAAACATTATCTTCTCAAATGAAGGACTTCCTATGTAAGTCCATAACCACGGATTTGCATTGCATATTACTATTACGAGCCACGAATAAATAATAACCCAGTACCAATAGACAACAGATCAACCAACAATGCATATCCTCTTCACACTGCTACCGGTCAGGTATACACTTCCTCAAAATTTACACTGTCTTTCACCGTCATAATGACCTATGATAACACTTATCGAGAATTACTGGGGCCATCATCCTTACTCTCATAATAGTACCTATTACGTGCGAGGATGAGTTTCAAGTAATCGATGTCCCAGCCAATTTCAACCTACTACTCGGAAGAGTCTAGATATATCCCATGAGTGTTTTACCCTTATCACTCCACATGAAAGTCAAGTTCCTAATCACCACCAAGATCATGACCATTGATGGAGACAATGGTCGGGCCACTGTGGCCAATACTATAAATACCACGCTTCTAGACACCCATCATAAAAGCCGAGATATCTGCCTCAATAAATTTCGAGTCATACCACTTGTACACAGGACAGAACAGGAGTCGGTCATTCATAATGTAGTTTCTTAGATCATCCAAAATATAGGATGCATGTTTTGTTTCGGTCTCGAAGATTTCACTGCTACAGAACACACAGGAAAAGATAGTCTTGGGTATACCTCCGATTGCAAAGCTTTAACCAAAAGTCTTGAAGACCCCCACAATAGTTGTAATGGACACTTATGTCTCCAAGAAAAAGACTTCCCTTATCACGGGATCCTTGAGCCGTGGTGGTACAAAATAAAGAGATCCCTATAGTTAGGAATAGAAATCCTTTATGAGGAGGAACTGTATGAAGATTATAGGAAAGTCATATAGGGTGAACTTAAGGAACCATAGGTCACTGTAGAGGACATAGAGACCTCCTAACAAGAACCTAAATGGGGACTACCCATAGTATTTACCGACAAGACTGATCTAGTAGCTATGTTAGGAACCATGAACCTAAACCTTGTTTAACGCTTCCATGATTGGTACACCGTCTTGGCTACTCAAGAGGCCACAATAGAGAAAAGACAGTTGATTAACATCCCCAAACTCAATATTTACCTCTATGTTCCAGACTCCACAACCCTCATATTTGAAATACCGCCTTTGGTCGAACCTCTGTACATACACAACGAACCCCCATGGGACTACGAATGGAAAAAGGATAATAACAAGTGCTTACTAAAATCCCTCTCCGAGGCACCTCCCCTCACCAACCCTACTACGAACTCTATTAAGGGGCCTAAATCCACCTTCAAAGGAAAAAGGGCCTAGCCTAAGAAACACCACTTGTCCCAACTTGCAGTCAGTACCAAGGTTACCAAATGCCTAAATGTTGCTCCAAAGGAGTCTCGGCAGAATCCAGTTCACCTTATCTCCAATATTAAGGGAACCACCATGCTGAAGAACTAGACCTCTACTGGATGCATCCCAGATCCTAGCACACTGAGGACCTTTGAGTCTATCCTATTATATAAAGAGTCCACCCATATCCCCTATCCTCTATAAAGAAACTTTTCTACTATTATTAATGTTGACCTCCCTCCTTTTGATGGCATAATAAACAGTGATTTTAGTATTTGTTATTTTTGTAACATGTGTTGATATTGAATCAAGTAATGGATTAAAAATCACCCTAAATAATTGCAACTCTGTGGAATTAAAATACTTAAAACACTTACAAAAACTTGACCAAAGTCAAAACAAACATATGTCTCCCAACAAAGATGACACCATAACCATAAAATTACGTACTCCCTAAAACCCCAAACAGTTACAAATGCAGTCCTACTTAGATAAGAATGAACAAAAATAACTTATGAACCTCCTTATCAGTTTCATGGATGTTTTTTCTTGATCCTACTCTAATATATTTGGCATCGGTTGGACAATTATTATGCGTGATATACCCACTCTCCCCGAGGAAAAACCCATCAAGATAAGGCTTTGTAAAATAATACTCGAGTGGTCCTTGAAGGTAAAGGAAGAAGTAGAGAAGCAACTTAGTGTCGAGTTTATCCGAGTGTTCGAATATCCTACATGACTAGCCAGCATCGTACCAGTACCCAAAACCAATGGCAAAGTTTGAATGTGTGTAAACTATAGGGATCTCAATCATACCTTCCCCAAAAATTATTTCCCATAAAAACACATTGACTTAATGGTAGAAAGAACAGTTGTTAACATGCTTAAATCCTTCATTGATGGATTTTTAAGCTATAACCATATCAAAATGTACCTTGACCATCAGGAGGAAACGGGTTCATTGCCTTCTGGGGTACGTACTGTTATACGACCATGCATTTCATTCTAAAAAAATGTCCATAACCATCCAGGACGACCTCATACACATGGAAGTGGAAGTTTACGCAGACGACATAGTGATTCAAAGACCAAGAAGGACATGCCTTGAAACTCTAAAAAATCTTCCAAAATTTACACCTCTTCAAAATGAGGTTAAATTCACAAAAATGCTTCTGAGTCACTAAATGGAATGTGATACGAGAAATGCCACTACCCAAAATAGAAAAGGAAGTCAAAGGGTTCCTAGGGCAAGTATAGTTTATAAATCAGTTAATCAACTAACTCACCACCATTTGTGAACCCATTTTCCAAATACTGAAGGACGACACCAAAGAATGGAATGCTCAATGCCAAGATGCATTCGAGAAAATACAAGAGTACCTCACTCATCCATCGGTGCTAGTTACTCCTCGATCGAGACAACCACTCTTGCTCTAAATGAGCATATTCGATACGAATGTTGGAGCTATATTGGCCCAATACATAGAGAGTTCCTAAAAGGAATGTGTCATCTACTATGTAAATAAAAAGATAGTTTCCTATGAGCTCAAATACACCACCTTAGATAAGGTTAGTGCATCCATAAACCGCAACACTACATGATGTCCTTTAGCATATGGCTCATCTCTAGGATAAATCCCCTAAAATACCTCTTTGAGAAACCCGTTCTCTCTAGTCGGGTGGCTAAGTGGTTAATGAAAAAGGCTAGGCATATACGGAGTGGTAAAAAAAGTTAATTTTTAATTTATTCAAATTAAATATTAAACCTAAATAGAATAAACTCAAAGAAAAACTTTGCACCAATTTAAAACCAATTTTTGTGATAAATGATTTACCAAATTTTATCTTGTACTAAAACTTACATCTAGGTGTCAACAAGAATAAAATAAAGCAACCAACCACAACATACCGATGTATGAGGAAAATCCACAATGGGAAAAACCTCAGACTGCGTATCCATACAAATTCAATATGACGAGGACTTAAAAAAGCCAAAAAATGACTTACAACACAAACTCAATACCCTAGAAAACCTTGATAGATCTTCGATCTTTAACCAATCCTCCACAGTAACATAAAGGATTTCACTCGCACAACTATCATAACGTGTGAGTCCACACACACCTCGGAGTCCAAAGATAAGTCTCAAGAACCATCAATGGATATGGGACACGGACACCCCGCTTCTTCACCACAACACCACAAACACGGAGTCCACTATGTGTAAAAAATAAATACAAAATTCACTGTATGAAACATACTCAACAAGGATAATTATGAGTAAAAGCTTGATACCAAACGATATCTCAAAGTATATAAAAATTGAAACTTGGATCTCAAAGAGTATGGGTGAAACTAGGGTTTGGGAGCTTTTGGATATACAGAAAATTGATTTTTTCCAAAAGTCGCTCTAAAAACTGATGTCGGTACCCCTTTATATAGAAGACACATTTTCGAGGCGGGACAAATTTCAAAGGATCGTTCGAATAGAATAGAGGTTCGTTCAAACAAAAATACAACCTCGTTTAAACCAAATAGGAAATCGTTCGAAGGAGCATGCCAAGATCATTTGAACCCCACTTAGAACGTTCTTTGAGCAATATAAGTCTAAGAAACAAAAAATTCTCATTTGTTGTTTGTTTGAAGGTCGTTCTAATGACATTCACGACACATATGAATGAACATAATAAACTCATTTGAACGATCGAAAGCCAAAATATTTTTTTCTTTTAAAAATAACCCTCAAACTTTTTATAAAAACTAACTCCCAGTATTAAGTTCCAAGGATGAAAATGAATATTCATTCATACCTGAGATATCCTCGAAACATGAAGACGAAATGGCATGAAATAGGGCACGATGAATATAATCTCGAACGCTTTGCCATTATGTCTTCAAACAAACACGACATAGGCTTGAAGGGTCAATAAACTCACATCATAACCGATAACTCAAGGTTTTTGTCTCGATACTAAATAAGCCAAAATACATACAAATTGACTCTTCCGAAAATTTGTTCGTACAAGTCTCCCCTATTAGATATTTTGGGAAAAAACACAAAACATAACTAATGTGCCATCAAGCTCATCTAAAAGACTCAATCCCAAACCATAACAAGAAAAAATTCAAACTTAACAAACACATACTCTAAGTATCTTTGTTTGCTTGTAAACTTTTCCCCATGTTGTAAATCAGCAGACTTAAACACACCTTCAAATGCAAAGAGAATATATAAACAATATAAATTTGCATATGAATAAAGTCCCCCTATCTCCTCCTAAAGCTAAAGTGAAAGATACCATTTCTCCCCCTTTTTGTTCAGTAATAGACAAAGAAAGCATGCATAATAAACCAAACATCCCCCATAAAACATATCTCCCCCCCAAAAATGAGAACATATTATACCAATTGAAATTAATGAAGAAAGAATAATATCACGCAATGGTCTAAAGTGAAACAAACACAAGATGGAAACACAAGCACAAGTAATCCAAATAATGATCAATTAATACCAATATTGATGCAATAAATTATATCAACTATAATATACAATGAAGCATGAGATACCAATGTAAACAAGCGCAAGAGATACCAATGTCATCATATAGCATGATAATTTGATTCAAAGATGTAGAACATGGCAAACATGTATTAAATGCAAATGCAAGGACTCAAAATAAACAATACCATATATATATATATATATATATATATATATATATATCAAGCACATATATATAAGTATAAACGATCAAAAAATGACATAAAACACATAAGCTTTACACACTAGCATAGTATCGATGTGTCTAAACATGTGGAGTGGAGTGAGGGACGCGAACTAGAAACAAACGAATTATGACCCAATCACTCAAAAAATTGAAGGAGTTCTATTTGACCTTAAAACTTTATCACACTAAGATATAGCCTTAAGTGACAGGTAAAGTGAACTCAAAGATCCAATAAGAAAAATGCAAATAAGCCTAGAATATCGATAATTCTACAAATCAATAGCATCATGACATGTTAAGCATAACTAGGATTCATTGTGCAAACTCGTTAATCTTCAACTTTAGCACCCTTAAAAGCTAAACAAATGTCACATATTTTTTCGCTCAATTTTTGAAGATACAAAATTGTGAAAATCATACAAACAAACATGTCGGCCTTTAATCTTTTCTTTTTGCTTCTTATTTTTTTTAGGCTCTTGCAAATGGTGTCTTTTTCAACAAAGGACATTTGCTCCTTTTGTAGCCCTTTCCCACGCATCCTTATCTATTCAATAAAAATCAACATACTCATAGTCAATGGTTCTTATATGCACAAATCCCCCATAGTCAAAAGATATGTAGATGATAGGATTGATGGGAGAATATCTCACTTAACTTTAATATAACATGTGAAGTTCAAGTTCAAAAGAGCTTGTGCATGTGTGTGGGGGAGCATATACAAAGTGAATCCATTCAGCAAACTAAAGTCGAACAACTCCATGAAAGCATAATTAAGAAAAATCTAAGCATTGAAAATCATAATCAAATATCCTAGACACATAGAACTAATATCCCACACAAAATGTATAAAACTAAAGTACACGTAAACCAAAAATAAAAAATCTTTTTAAGTTTTTAAACATTTTTCAAATGACACCAATATATCACAAAAAACTCAAAAGACAACAAAATCTTTTTGTATTTTTCTCAATAATACCTAAAAGCAATATCAAAATACAAAAGACTCAAACCACATACAACTAGTAAAAACATATATCATGAAGTATAAAACCTAGTGCATGTAAACCTGCAAATACAAACAACCATTAGATATAGCATGAGAAGTATCATATGTAAGCGTTTGAGAATCAACAAGTATAATATGTAAAGCCTCCAAATATGATTTTCTAACCCACATAGGTGTGACGTGATGCTAGAGGGTTTTAGAAACCTCAGTTACACTAGACCTAGAATTCCTAGGACCATCTCTAAGTTCAACACAAAAAGGCATGTGGTAACTTTTCCTATCGCATTTTGTACATGTGTAGACACAGAGGTGGGTGTTACCTAAAGTTTGAACTTTTCTAACGTCCCTAGTAATGGTTGACTCACTCAAAAGCATGGTCTTGGATTTAGTAGCGAAAGTATTTGGAATATCGAAGCGAATCCTACAAGTGTCATCTTTGATTTAGATGGTGCCTAACATTTTATCCAACTTTTTCGACATAGATTCCGGATCAAATTTGACATTACTCGAGTCTCTCAAAATCTCTTCGAACTCCACAATCCTAGACTTTAGAAGACGATGAGACTCATCAAAAAATAGGGAATCCTTCTGCAAAATCTCCATTAATACACGAAGTCAATCTCGCTCCTACTTAACAAACGCGAGCTTTTTCTTAAGAGTCTTCTCAAATGCCCTAAGATCCTCAATTAAAACACTCGCATAACTACTTAAGACATATTCTTTCAACCTATCTTCCAACTTCAAGTTTTCCTTTTTTAACTTCATCATTTTCGCATACAACTCATGAAAGGCAACATGGAGTTCACTCTGCTCCTCCTCCTCCTCCTCTTCTTCTTCTTCTTCTTCTTCTTCTTCTTCTTCTTCTCCTATCTATCCACTATCATTCACTTGGGATTAACAAAAAATGGTCTCAAAAGTGTCATCCTTAGATTTATTTTCACGGGAAGATTTTTCAACAAGGCTCGCATAACTAGCCATGAATGTGGTTTAGATACGCTCAAAGGGGGAATTGTGTTCCCCTTTAGGATCACGGTCACTTAGGGTGGCATTGTACACCTTAAATTTCTTGACATCCTTTATTAGTTTAGTTAGACACTCAACTAGTCTATATCCATAACCCTAACGCCCAATGCATCTATCCAACTCATCCCTCTTAAAATTATTATTATGATTTTTAGGGAATTAACCAACCTTGCTATACTTATTTTTCTCAAACTTATTTACATCATTCAATTGTTTATCAAACTTATGAAATTTTCTAAACTTTCTTTGCAAACATGGACATATCATCATAATCGATGTAAGAATCACCAGCTATGGTTGAGAATCATCTCTCAATTGTTTTAAACCTCATGAATTGTAATTTGCTAACCTATGCTCTTCCTCACTCCACGATTCTATGGGTTTGGGAATTATATAATCACCAAATAAGGTTATGGATGGTGACTAACCCTTAACAACAACTTACCATACCCGCTCATCTATCGAATTAAGTGTTGATTTCATACATGCTTTCTAGTACGCATAGTTACACCCATCATATAAAGGTGGTCTAGAAAACGATTGACCATATGAATAAAAAACTCTAAAACTTATGCTTAACATGGATCACACACGATAACTTAGTGTTCTGGCTCTGATATCAATTTGAAAAAATTTAGGAGACATACGGAATGGTCAAAGTAAAATTCAATTCTTATTTTTTTTCTAAATTAGATATTAAAATTAAACAGAATAAACCCAAAGAAAAAATTTGCACCAATTTTGAA
Organism: Sambucus nigra; assembly: GCA_949130495.1. Taxonomy (NCBI): domain Eukaryota; kingdom Viridiplantae; phylum Streptophyta; class Magnoliopsida; order Dipsacales; family Adoxaceae; genus Sambucus; species Sambucus nigra. Next base: position 200,776,144 of record OX422213.1, on the reverse strand, counting down.
CCAATTGTTTTAATAAATAATTTACCAAATTTTATATTGTCCTAAAACATGCATATATATGTGAACAAGAATAAAATAAAACAACAAACCACAATAACCTGATCTATAAGGAAAATTCACAATGGAAAAAACCTCGGATGGACTAGCTACACAAATTCACTATTATAAGGAATTACAAAAGTAGAGAGATGACTTACAACATAGACTCAACGCCCTCGCAAGACTTTATGAACCTTTGATCTTCAACCTCTCCTCCACAATGACACATGAGAGCCCACCCGCGCAACTGCCACCATATGTGAGTTCACACACATATATCAGTGTTCATCGATAAGGCTCAGTAATTGTCTTTGGATATGGAACATAGATGTATTGCATCTTCACTGCAACACCACAAACATGGATTCCACCGCGTGTAAACAGCAAACACAAAATTCTCCATATGAAATGTAGGCAACAAGGATGATGATGAGTAAAACCTTGATGCCATATGAGATCTCAAAGCATGTAAAGATTGAAACTTCGATCTCAAATAGTTTGGTTGAAACTACAGTTTGGAAGATTTTGGATACATATAGGAAAATGATTTTCAGTAAAAGTATCTTTAAAAGCTAATATTGGGGCCCCTTATATAGAAAACATATTTTTCAAGGAGACACATATTTTGAGGTTCGTTCGATTGAAAACATGGGTGCATTCTGTTGAAATTTCAATCTCATTCGAACTAAATAGGAACTCGTTTGAATGAACATGCTAATATCATTCGAACCCACTTCGAATGAGATTTGAAAGACATATTTCTGCGAAACATAAATTTCTCATTTTGTTCATTTGAAGGTTGTTCTAACAATATTCACAAATCGTTATAATGACAGAGTAAACTCATTTGAATGACTGAAAGCCAAAAAATATTTTTCTTTTTAAAACAGACCTCAAAATTTTTATAAAAACTAACCCCTAGTATTAAGTTCCAAGAATCAAAATGAATATGCGTTCATACCTGAGAGATCCTCAGAACATGAACTCAAAACGTGGAACGAAACATGGCACGGTGAATGAAATATCTATAACTTCATCATTATGTCTTCAAACAAACGCATCATAGGCTTGAAAGGTCAAAAACTCAAGTCCTAACCTTTAACTCAAAGGTTTTTCCCGAACACAGAATAAGAAAAAAATCATACAAATTGGCTCTATCAAAAATTCTTCCTAACAACTCCTACTGCTATTTGAATTTGAAATCACATATGTCACATCGAAAGCCACTAAAGGCCATCTCCGACCTCCTCATAGGACAGCCCCTGTCAGACTAGGAAGATCAAAATGAGGCGGACTTCACCTATGCGAATATTTTCACCCTAAACAATAAAGAAACATAAGAACTATATTTTAATGAGGTGTCCAACAAAAGGGGATTTAGCGTAGGAATGATACTTATATAGTTGTACTTGATAAGACTCCCTGACTCTATCAAGATAACATATGAATGCACAGCAAACATGGTTGGGTATGAGGCTTGCATCATAGGTCTCGAAATAGCCTTAGAAATGAAAATACCAACCTGGAGGCCTATGGTGATTCCATCCTAGTCATCAGTTAAAAACTGGGCAAATGGAAGATCTAGGATGACAAACTGAAACCATATCATGCATACTTAGAGGAGGTAGCTTCGCGATTTGAGCATCTCAAATTTGACTTCCTCCCGAGAGCAAAAAATAACTTCGCAGGCGTAGTTTTAACCCTAGCCTCTATGATCGACATGACGGATGGCACCACAAAGATTGCGTTCATCATAACTCATAAAAAAAAATGTGTATTGCTTTGAGGTTTGTTGATGTAAAAAATTAGATCGCTCTAATTATTCAATCACAGATAAATAAAATGAGACAGATTTTTAAAGTGGTTCAGCCTTATAAGAATGGCCTACGTCCACTGTTATGTTATTGCTTAGTGTTTGGGAATTCTCGATTACAAGTTCAATCCAGAAATTCCAATTCCTTTGAATGAGGGTGATACAAGGTATTTATAGCCCTTAGGTTGTTCATGAATGGGTTGATACATTAAATGATATACATATGAAAGGGTAATACATTTAATACAGCGTGTGCGTCAAGATGATAAACATTCAATGAATAGTTGAACTGTTGACATTCTGGCAATTAATACTACGGCCGAGATGCAGCTCGGACCGCCTTAGTTGCTCGTTGCTCAGGAGTTCCTCGGAGGGCTAGAGTACCTCGGAGTGTTGCAGTTCCTCGGTATATCCTCGTTGCTCGGGGAAAACATGAGTTGGTCGAGGAAATGAACTTCCTCGTTATTATTGTGCCATGTAGATTGACAAGTGTCTTCGTATGATTTGTCCACATCAGCATATTAATTTTGGTATCAACAGAAGCCCCCAATGTTTCATATTTCGAACTTGGAGGAGTATGGAACATTCTTTCTCGGTTTATGGCAATATTGAATGATCTTCCTGGGTTTTAGGAGCATCGTATTTTAATTTATTTCCAAATTCAACGAATTCGCCTTTTTTCGAACTTTTAAGAGCGCTTCGATCTTAGTGCCCTTTTTGTCCTTTTAGCCGTCGGAAGTTCAATAGTTTCTTTTTTGTAATCATTTCCTTCGCCGCTTCCCAAGGCAAAGTATTTAAACTTCTTAGGTAACCATACCGTCTTCTTCTTTTTCCAATTTCCTGCATTCAAGCTTTCTATTCTCTCCTTCTTTCTTGTGCATTCATCCTAGTTTTCGTTCGTTGTCAACATACCTCCTTTCTTCCTGTAAGATCTTCTTCCTTTCTTCTGTATCTCTTTTATTCAGTATGGTTTATATAGTGGAGTCTGTTGAGAAATTTCGTTCCGATTTTTCCATTCCTTCTTGGGTAACTCTGGAGGTTCTTTCTGAGCCTTTAGATTATTTTTGATTGGCTGAGGGACATTGGTTCCCCAGTCTATTCATTGCTGAATGTGGATTTTCTTTTCCACCAAACCCATTGTGTCTTGAGTTTTGTCAGTATTTTGATCTTATCCCTGCAAAAATAGCCCCCAATTCATGGAGAATAATTAATAGGCTGTACAAATTAAATCTAACTCATGGGACTCGTATAGGGATCCCTGAAATTATGTATTGCTATAAATGGGCCATTCTAGATAATATTTATTACTTAAAAACTAGGTTTCTGAATAGAGCTCTTGTAGTTAACCTCCCTGATTCAAATAGAGATTATTTTGAACATGGGGTGGTTATTAAAAATTGGCAATATGCCCCTTTAGTTGGAGATGGAGTATACAACGGTCCCAGATGCCCCCCATATGACAATGGGATAGGTTTATTTTTCATTTTATTTCTTTTACTTATGAAATTATGCTTTTATCGTGTTTGACAAAATGTATGACTGATATCTCATTATGTGTTTGTTTGCAGTTGATAGTAAAAGAAAAACTCCAAAAGAATCAGAGGTTAATATTAAGCATCTGAAACTTATCTGGGGTTTGCATAAGAACGTTGCAGACGAGCACATCAGGTCTGCATCATATCTGCTTTAGTATAAGAGTTATACAACCTCTTATACTGCTTGCCCTGTTGAGCCAGCTTCAACTCCAGAGGATTCTTCTTCAGATTCTCATCTTCCTTTAAGTCAGAGAATGGGCAAGAAAAGAGCTCCTCCTGCTCTATTTGATGACATTACTTCTGCTGCTGGGGCCAAGAAAAGCAAAACTGATGTCCCAGAGGGGACTAAGAAGGTGGATGCTGCACCTTCCAAAGCTACCGAGAAGCCCCCAGTGGCTCCGAGCAAGAAGGTTGCTCCTGGGGAAATAATTGCTATCTCTCCGACCAAGAGTTCTTCCTTGGTTGAAGCTGCTGAAGTCCCTTTGAGGAGATTGAGGAAATCATCCTCAGTCAATTTGGCTGAAATTGCGTCCTCTCTACCAGCTGGTGGTGTTGGTGTTCCAACCATCATTCCTCCGAGCTCTGCAATGAGCTCAGTAAAAACTTGGATCATACCCGAGGTCCAAGGAATCGATGAAAAAATTGACATCCCTAGCTACTCGTCATCTTGCTTCGGTAAATTTCTCACACTCTGAATTTCCTTTCTTTGTCTGAATGCTTGCATTTTGTATTGACTTTACTGTTTTTCTCATCTTTCAGCTGGTGAATTGTTTCAATAATATCGTGAAGAAGGATGAAGCTATTAAAGCTTCAAGCTCCTCGTCAGGTGTAGAGGATGCTCTGTTGGTTTTGACCCAATCCTTGAAAGAATCTTGCCAACAGTATAGTGTGGACAAGGCTATTTGGGAGAAAAAGTTGTCAATAGTTGAAGCTGAGAAGGTGAAGTTGGCTGAGATCTCCAAGAGTTTGGAGAATAAAGTGAAAAGTTTAGAAGTCGAGCATAAGGAATATGACGACAAGCTCAAGAATTTTGGAGAACTTGAGGATAAGCTGAGGAAGGCAGAGGAAGAATTGTCCACCCTGCGAGATATCAAGGGTCAAAAAGAGGAATTGGATGCGAAGCTCTCCTCGGAGAAATTGAGAAGAAAGCTCGTAGTTAAAAAATCCTTCAGCGCAGGCTGGGATAAAGGATGGGACAAGGGTATTGCTGCGATGACATCCCAAGTTCAATATGGGAAGTTGAAATACTTTCGAGATGGCTGGGTAGCTGCCCTGCAAGAATTGAAGATCAAAGAAGATTCTGGGCTATTCCAGCTACACCTCCCTGGTCCTCCCCCACCAATTGTGGAGGAAGAAGAAGATGAGTCTGTCTCTAATGAATCTTCCATGGCCATAGGTGATCAAGTCCCTGCATCTCTACCTGCTGCCAATGAGGACATTTCTTCCATGCCTCCTCCTTCTGAAATTTTTTTAACTCCTGCAGATCAAGTTGCTGTTACCACCGAGCAACCAAGCTCCTCGTCCCAGCCTCCCGAGAAAGTCTTGGGAGATAAGGAAAAGATGTGAAGTTGTTCGGTATCGTTTCTATCTTTTAGTATTTGTAATCAAACAATGTAATCCTTTTGTGATCTAATAAAATACATCTTTGTTCATCTCTGTTGTTGATGATTTGTTTTTTGTTGATTGTTGTCTTTTTCTCATCCTTAGTTTGTTGCTAGAATGGAACTGATATCTGCACATGATACAAAGCTGATGCAGCAATGCCACGAATATTATAAAGCTGGTCAAACAGATCTTAGTACATCAGAAATTGCTGACATCCTTGGCCATGATGTCTCAGAACAAGCAATTGAGGCTTATCGGTACTTGAAGGATTTACTTGACCGAGCTGTGGCCAACAATGTGGCCTACTATGACTTGATTGAAGAACTTCATTATTCCTTAGAAGATCTCCAAGGTCAGCACAATGAATCAATGGCTTTGTTGCACAAGGAATATGAAAATAGATATCAGCAGCTTTCTTCTGAAACAGGCCATAAAAAGATCCTTGCTGGATACGATGTTAGAGAAAGAACTTTAAAAGGTGAAGTTGAGGCCTGCAGGCAGATTGCTGAGTTGCTGGAACAAGAGAACAATAATTTGCAGAAAAAGTTGGCACAGTATGAATCTGCAGCGTCATCTTCCACTGCTTTAGTACAAGTTACCGATGAAGGTTTCTCGTTTTTAGAGGTTGAGAATGCCAAATTAAGGCAAGAACTGGATAACTTAAGAAGATCTGTCATTCCTGTGACTGCTCGGGGACGAGGAAGAGGTTCTCGTGGGCGAGGAAGAGCAGTTCAAAATGTTGCCGAGGAGCAAAGTTCTCCAATTGCTGCTCGGAGTCGATCAAGAGTTCTTAGCCGTAATGTTGAAGAAGCTCGTACTCAGTCGACGTTAGAAACTCAAGCATTCCAATTGAACGCAAAAGACCGGGCTCTGTCTAAAATGTCCAAGAAAAACCTATCCTTGGAGGATCAACTTACTGCGATGAAGTCTGCTTTGGATAATAAGGATGTTTTTGCCAGGAGCCTTCACGAACAATTAGATAGATTAACCTTCCAATTCCATAAACAGCCCAGGGAATTTTGGATGGCAGGATACAATGAAGCCCTTGTTCATTTAGATGCTCGGATTGAACATGCCAATAATGAAGGTTATAAGCAGGGGTGGTTGAACGCCCTGGGTGTACTGAAATTGGAGCAAGGGCATTTTTTATGGGATTATCATGCTCCAGGGTTACTAGATTTGCCTGTGCCACCTTTCAAATTGGACATGGAATGGATCCCAGCTCGTTCCATTCCTCGGAGTTTAATTTCAAAATATCTTGGGGACTATAGTCTTCATTCTCAGACTAAATTATCTCGTCCCGAGCATCTCTTGGATACACTTTCTGTGATGAACGTCAGCATGCTCAGAGATATTAATTTCATCAATTCTCCTCTTTGCTTAGAAGATCCTCCTGTCGGCGAGGAACCTGTTTCAAAAGCTAAAGGAAAGAAACCAATAGAATAGGTTTTTTTAGTGTAATAATTAGCGCATATGTATAGCTTGTAATACATTTTTATCTTAATGAAAGAATTTTATTTTCTGTTTGCAAATTTGTATTGCGATTGTCTTATGTTTATCAAACATTTTTACATTTGTGTATATGTATCTGTTAAAAAGATAACAATATGATGCTGTTCATCAACCAATTTAGTAATCAAAATTACAAATATCAATGCTGCTCAATCACTTAATAATAAAGTAATGAGTATAAAATGTTTAAACTGTTTCCAACCAACCAAGGTTGTTAAATTGTGCTTGTCGACCAACTACAGTTGATGGGTTTTTATCCCCGACCAACCATACTTGGTAAACTTTTTCCTAAAATGTATCCGACCAACCATGGTCGATAATTTATCCTCGTCGACCAAGTATAATTGGTCACCGACCAACTATACTTGGTTCAGTTTGGAATTCTTTGTATTTTCTGGAATGATTTTACCTTCCGACCAACTTGTTGGCTTATTTTCAAATCAAATGATATTGTTCTTCCCTCAACCGTAGTTGATTATTGAACTATCAGGTTCCTTCGAACTATCTTGTCCACTAGTTATCTTACCAACCTTAGTTGGTCACGCTAGTGTACGCCTCCTAACCAAAGGAGTATATTTTTTTGGTTCTTTCGAACTATCTGTCCACTAGTTATCTTACCAACCTTAGTTGGTCACGCTAGTGTACGCCTCCTAACCAAAGGAGTATATTTTTTTGGTTCTTTCGAACTATCTGTCCACTAGTTATCTTACCAACCTTAGTTGGTCACGCTAGTGTATGCCTCCTAACCAAAGGAGTATATTTTTTTGGTTCTTTCGAACTATTTGTCCACTAGTTATCTTACCAACCTTAGTTGGTCACGCTAGTGTACGCCTCCTAACCAAAGGAGTATATTTTTTGGTTCTTTTGAACTATTGTCTTCTTTTTGCTGTCGAGCAGCGTAGTGTACAACACTAGTATTCTCCGAAAAACTTTCAAACAAAGGAGAGGAAAATGGTGAAAACATCATCGTTTTATTCATATTAATGAACCCGTTGTACATTTTACATCATTGATAATACTTGCGAAGGTGTTCAGCATTCCAAGCATTCTTGAATTCTTCTCCTTCTAAAGTTGCTATTCGGAAAGTTCCTGGTCGAACAACTTCTGTAACTCGGTAAGGCCCATGCCAGTTTGCCTCCAGTTTATTGTGTTTCTGAATAACCTTCTTTAGCACATAATCTCCTTCTTTTAAATCGCATTTCCTCACCCTTTTGTTGTAGAAAAGAGCTGTTCGTTGTTGATAAGCAGCATTCCTAATGGCTGCCTCTTCTCTGACTTCCTCGAGCATATCCAAATCCAGTCTTCTCATCAAGTCGCTGACTGGGGAATTGAAATTCAGCACTCTGTGTGTTGGGAGACCTAACTCGGCAGGTATTACAGCCTCACTTCCAAATGCCAGCATATATGGTGATTCTCCAGTCGCTGCTCGGGGAGTTGTTCGGTAGGCCCAAATACTGATTGTAGCTCGTTAATCCAGTTAGCTTTAGCTTCACTTAGCCTTTTCTTCAGACCATTTAGCAGTGTTCTATTAGTCACTTCAGTCTTTCCATTGCTTTGAGGATGGCCTGGTGCTGAATGGACCTTCAAAATGTTCGATTGATGACAATAAGCAGCAAATTCCTCGTTATCAAATTGGGTTCCATGGTCTGTGATGAAGGCATGAGGGAGACCATATCGACAGATGATATTCTTCCAAACGAACTGGTATACCTTCTCACACGTCATGTCGATGAGGGGTTCAGCTTCTACCCACTTAGTAAAATAGTCTACTGCGACGACGAGGTACTTGAATCTTCCTCGGGTGGTCGGCAATGGTCCCACCAAATCAATTCCCCACATGGCGAATGGCCAAGGGGAAGTTATGGGTGTCAACAATGCTTGTGGAGTTCGTCGTATAGAGGAAAAACGTTGGCACTTGTCACATTTCTTAGCATAGGCTATACAATCAGCCCTCATCGTTGGCCAGTAATATCCTTGAGTCATTACCCTTTGTAAAAGTGTTCGACCTGCTACATGAGCTCCACAAGACCCTTCATGGATTTCTTCAATCAATTCCTTCACCTCGGAGGGATGTACACATCTCTGCAAACCTGCCATAATTCCTCGTCTATATAAAATACCATTAGTTAATACATACCGAGCAGCTTTATACTTCAATTTTTTGGCAGCGAGCTTATCCTCTGGTAATCCTCCCTATTCAATATATATCCTGATGGGATCCATCCAAGATGGTCCTAAATCAAGGGTAATAACATTCATCGTCAAGTTTTCATCTATGCTCCGACTTTCCAATACTTCAATTGGTATCGTTCTTCGCAGCTCGGTACGAGTAGCTGATGCTAGTCGGGCCAGTGCGTCTGCTTGTACATTCTCCATCCTCGGTATTCTCACCAATTGAATGGCATCAAATTCTGCCAGTAACTCCATCACCTTTGCATGATATTTTGCCATTAAATCTCCTTTAACTGCATATGTTCCTGTCATCTGATTTACAATTAATTGAGAATCACTGAATACAATTGCTTGCCGTGCTTCCATAACTTTTGCTAAGTTTAAACCAGCTATCATGGCCTCATACTCAGCTTCATTATTAGAGGCTTTGAATTGGAATCGTAAAGCATATTCCATGTCAATCTCATCTGGGGTGCTCAAAACAATTCCTGCGCCGCAACCTGCTGTGCAAGATGAGCCATCTACATATAATCTCCATATGGGTAACCCGTCTTCAAATTCCTTATCTGACAGGGTTCCTCGGTGAAGTATTTGTTGCTTCTTTTCGTCCTCCCTTGACACTTTTCGCTCCTCGTCGATCATCTCTTCTCGCTCTTTTACCAACCGGAGCTGGTCTGAGTTTGAAGTTGATGATCCTTCTACATCCACAAGTCCTTTTACCAACCGGAGTTGGTCTGGACCTATGTCTGTTGATCCTGTAACATCCACAGGTTGGTCAGTGAGCAACTTCTGTTCCTCGGGGGTATCAGGGTATGTAAACTCTGCTATAAAATCTGCTACAGTTTGCCCTTTTAATGATGATCTGGGTTCATACACAATATCATATTCACCGAGTTCTATTGCCCAGTACATCAGTCTTCCTGATTTTTCTGGCTTGTGAAGGGCTTGTCTCAATGGCATGTCGGTATACACAATGATGGTATGGGCCTGGAAATATGGCCTCATTCTTCTACTTGCTTCAATTAATGCCAATGCCAATTTTTCTAACTTTGGGTACCTGATCTCTGCACCTCGGAAAGCCTTACTTGTGTAATAAATTGGTTTCTGGACTCCATTCTCCAATCTAATCAATGCCGAGCTAACTGCATTCTCTGATACTGCTAGATACAAGTACAACTTCTCTCCTGTTATTAGCCTGGACAATAATGGAGGTGATCCCAAATACTTTTTCAAGTCTTGAAAGGCCTTCTCACATTCATCAGTCCACTCAAAAGTTTTTCGAAGTGTTTTGAAGAATGGGAGGCATTTGTCAGTTGCTCGAGATACAAATCTGTTGAGCGCTGCAACTCGTCCTGTAAGACTCTGCACTTCTTTCTTTGTTGTTGGAGATCGCAACCCTAAAAGAGCTTTGATCTTATCTGGATTTGCTTCAATGCCTCGCTGATTGACAATGTATCTGAGAAACATTCCTTCTCGTACTCCAAATGTGCACTTCGTCGGGTTGAGCTTCATCTGGTATTTATCCAATTGATAAAATGTCTGAGCTAAGTCAACTAGATGATCTGCAGCTTTCTTGCTTTTTGTTAGCATATCATCGACATAGACTTCCATGTTGCAACTGATTTGTTCAGTGAAAACCTTGTTCATCAACCGCTGGTATGTCGCTCCTGCATTTTTCAAACCAAAAGGCATAACATTATAGTAATAAGTTCCCCTAGGGGTAATAAAAGAAGTACTTTCCCTGTCTTCAGGTTTCATTTTGATCTGGTTGTAGCCAGAGTAAGCATCCATGAAGCTGAGCAGCTCATGTCCCGAGGTAGCATCCACTAGTTGGTCAATTCTAGGCAATGGAAAATGATCTTTTGGGCATGCCTTGTTGAGATCAGTGAAATCAACACACATTCTCCATTTATTGTTCTTCTTCTTTACCATCACCACATTTTCCAGCCAGTCTGGATATTTCATATCTTCAATGAATTGGGCTTTCTGGAGCTTCTCGACCTCCTCTTGTATGGCTTGATTCTTCTCGGGGCTAAATACCCTTCTTCTCTGCTTCACAGGCTTGATCTCTTTATTCACATTGAGTTCATGACATAAGAAGTTTGGATCTATTCCTGGCATGTCCTCATGACTCCATGCGAAAGTTTTCTTCCTGTTTCTCAAGAACATTATCAACTCTTATTTTATTGAAGCATCCAACGACGAACCTATCTGGGTTACTCGTTCAGGGTGCTCCTCGTCCAGAATAACATTTTCTGTAGATTCTACCACCTGTCCTTTTACAAGTTGGGATTCATCCCTGGGATCAAGAGTTTCAATTTCTGTACCTTCCTCCACCTGGTAGGTAATAGTCTTTTTCCTTGATTCTTCAGGCTCCTCTTGCTCGGCAGATGAATAATAGCATTCCCGAGCTATTTTTTTATCACCCTTCACAACTCCTACTCCGAAGTTTGTTGGGAATTTTAAGCATTAATGCACTGTAGATGGAACTGCTTCGAACTTCTTCAAACCAACTCTTCCCATGATGATGTTGTAGGCTGACTGCACATTCTTATCCATCACAAAGAAGCGTATTCTTTCTGTTCGACAAGCGGGCCAAGTTCCAATGAATATGTCCAACTTGATCGTCCCAAGTGGAAAAACTTTCTCGCCAGCAAAACCCAGAAGGGGTCTGTGATAAGGTTCCAATTGAGATAATTTCAAATTCAAGCTATCAAAGCATGAATAGTACATGATGTCTGCCGAACTACCATTGTCCACCAATACCCTTGAAATCACCACATCTTTCATCCTCATTTTGATCACCAAGGGATCGTCGTGAGGGTAAAGAATACTTGCCAAATCGTTTTTTGAAAAACCAATAACTAGCTTCTCTTTATTTACCTTCCTAGGACGATCATCCTCGGCAAGATTTATTCGTTGAATATATGAGCAGGCTTGGGCCTCTCTGAGATAGGCCTTTCTTTCTGCAGTAAGGTCTCCCCCTACAGCATCTCCTCCTGTTATAACATTACAATCAATTGACCCAAAACGTATGGAAAATACCTCTCGTTCAGGCTGTCTTGGCTTCTTTGGAAGATCGGGATCTTCATCTGGATCATCTTCATGATCTCTTTTCTTTTTCTCCTCCGCCCGACGAGGAGATCTGGAACGATCTCTAGTTCTGTCATCATTCTTCCTTTCACCTCTGCGATCTACATACTTTGACAACTTTCCTCTTCGGATGAGCGTTTCAATCTCGTTCTGAAGGGCTATGCAATTTTTGGTCATATGGCCATGATCTTTATGGAACTCACAATATTTGGCCCTATTCCTCAGGTCAGGATTGGTCCTCAGTTTATCTGGCCACTTGATTTCTTCGTTATTCTTGATTTCTTCTAAAACATGATTAATACCCATCTTCAATGGAGTATAATTATCATATTTCTTCAGGACTTCCCATGACGTCCTATTATTCTTGGAGTGCTTGTCACCACCATTACCTTTTTGCTCTTTCTTCTTAGATTTGTCAACCTCCACCTTGGTTTCTTTATCCATATTCTTCTTCGCAGCCATAGCCTCCTCGGCATTCATGATTTTGGCCGCTTTTGCCATCAACTCCGACATAGTTTTAGGTGGATCTTTGGCCAAAGTATAATATAACTTGTTAGGCAGCAATCCACTCATCAAAGCAGTGATCGCTGTCTTTTCTTCGTAATCTATGACTTCCAACTTCTCGTTATTGAAACGAGTTATGTAATCTCTAGTACTCTCACCTGATTTTTGTCTAACACTTAACAAGTGCGCTACTCGCTTTACCGGCTTTGCTCCAAAATAGAAATTACCAATGAACAACTCGGCTAACTGAATAAAAGTCGAAATCTTACCCCGAGGAAGATTGTTGTACCATATCTGTGCAGATCCGGTAAGAGTTCCCGAAAATGCTCTACACCTCATCTCGTCAGGGACAGCATATATGTCGGCAGCAGCCTAGTATTGTTCTATATGAAGAACAGGATCTGTCTTTCCATCATATTTAGGGGTCACTACAGGTGCTTTAAATTTCGATGGTGTAGGAAAATTCACAATGGCCTGCACAAAAGGTGTCCCTTGAACAAAAGTTCTCTGTAAGGGATTCCTTTCTTTAACCATTTCTCCAAGTCTATCCTCCAATCGCTGTATGGAACCCTTCCATGCTTCATTTCCTTCTTCGGGCTGCTTAGTCCGAGCAATTAATTGTTCTGACGTAGATTCCTGAGATTTATCTCGACGAGTAACTGGTCTTGATTGTGCTGATCCTTCTCTCAAACCTGATGGTGGTCGAAAGCTTCTCGATGGGGCTCTAGGTGCACTCATATTTCTCCTTGGTCCTAACCGACTGAAAGGAGATACCCTGCTTAATCTTTCCAGGGCGCTAGTTCTCTCCGGAGAGAGGGTGATATGTTGATCTGTATCCGTAGCCCGTATCGATGAAGTTTGCCCAGGTTGATAAGAAAAATCATTAGATTCTTCATTACGATATGACCCGGTACGCCTGGATCGTGATTGCCCACGATCACTCCTTTGCATTGAATGGGTAGGTGCACCGCCGTGAAGAGTTTGAATGAGTTGCCTCATTGTTTCTTGCATGGCGGTTTGTCCTTCAGCCAGATTCGTCATAATTCCCGCCAGATCTGGAGGTGCAGATGGATTTGGAGGATTTCCAGTATTTCCAGCATTTCGATTACTAGATTCTGGATTATCTGCCATTGATGATAAATGATTTTTGGTGAAAAACGATAGCAACAGTCGTTTCCCACAGACGGCGCCAATCTGTTGATGTAAAAAATTAGATCGCTCTAATTATTCAATCACAGATAAATAAAATGAGACAAAGATTTTTAAAGTGGTTCAACCTTATAAGAATGGCCTACGTCCACTGTTATGTTATTGCTGAGTGTTTGGGAATTCTCGATTACAAGTTCAATCCAGAAATTCCGTTTCCTTTGAATGAGGGTGATACAAGGTATTTATAGCCCTTAGGCTGTTCATGAATGGGTTGATACATTAAATGATATGCATATGAAAGGGTAATACATTTAATGCAGCGTGTGCGTCAAGATGATAAACATTCAATGAATAGTTGAACTGTTGACATTCTGGCAATTAATACTATGGTCGAGATGTAGCTCGGACCGCCTTAGTTGCTCGTTGCTCAGGAGTTCCTCGGAGGGCTAGAGTACCTCGGAGTGTTGCAGTTCCTCGGTATATCCTCGTTGCTCGGGGAAAACATGAGTTGGTCGAGGAAATGAACTTCCTCGTTGTTATTGTGCCACGTAGATTGACAAGTGTCTTCGTATGATTTGTCCACATCAGCATATTAATTTTGGTATCAACAAGGTTGATACCATCGAATAAACAACTGTATTCAATATGGTACCACGACATATGGAACTTTCTCAACATAAATTACTACACATCAGATGCCTCCTCCAATGACCAACTTAATCTATAATGATTGGCAGCCCAATACATCATATGTGGGTACTAACTCTACAAAAGAATGTTCGATGCTATACACTTATGATGTGTCACAGGGGACAAAACCCTCGAACTTATATACAAAATCCATAATGGATAATGTGTCCGCACATGAGTGTGCACACTCTCTCCAAAAAATATCATGTTAGTTATAATACTGGACCACCATACAAAAAATGCACTGAGTACATCAAAAAGTGCCTTAAATGTCAGTTATATGCCCCCTGACAACACTTACCTCCTCGAGAGATATATTGTATGACTTCACCCTGGTCGTTCTCCACCTGGGGATCGACATCATAGGAAGGTCACTCTCAAGGACTGCATAGGGCATGAATTTATCTTAGCCGCCATCAAATACTTCACCAAATGGGTCCAGAACGAATCCTACGCAATTGTAAATGCTAAGAAATTGTAAAATTAATATGGAGAAACATCATCTTCCACTTCAGTGTACCTCACGAGTTGGTATCGAAAAATGGATCTCACTTCGAAAAGGAGGGCTCCAACCGATTACAGAACTACGAGATCACTCTACAAAAGTCACCTCTTCAGGCCTCAAACTAGTGGAATGGTTAAAAACTCTAATAAAAATATCAAAAACCTTATTAGAAAGATAATTGAAACCTACAATGATTGGTTAGACAAACTCCCATACGCCCTCTGAGGCTATCGTACTATAAAGAGAAACTCCAATGGGGCCACCACAAACTCACTAGTTTATGGCATGGAGGTAGTCCTACCCATCGAACTCGAGGTGCCCTCCATAAGGGTCATGCTCGAAAGTCAAGTAGACAAAATCAACTGGGTCCATGCCCACTACGACGAACTATCCCTCCTTGATAAGAGGAGGCTAAAATTCACTTACCACACTATATCTCTCGGGCATTCAATAAATGAGTCAAGAATCGAAACATTCAAGAGGGAGAACTAGTCCTGGAAAAGAATCTCAAACTTGCCCAACCTCTCGGAGGAAACTTTCACCAACTAGGGAGGACCCTATCTAGTCACTTAAATAAAATCTGGCGGGTAGATACTTTAGTTGATCTTGATGGAGTCACGTTTTCCTCACCTTTCAATATCGACCAATTGAAGATATGTTTTCCTACACCTTGCTTCGGTTAAATGAAAAGGACTGAACAATCGGTCGTCATGGAAAGGAAGGACTATGTAATCCCATGCACATTCCAAACCCCACATAAAAAAATCACTTGATCCACCAACCGTTCACCTGAAGTCAGTTAAAACACTATAAGTTCCAAACTTTTATCCGTTTTTAGAGAGAACTATGCAGACCTGATTCTCCACTGTTTTATTATTGCAGACATTTAAAATTATGGGTGCATCATTACTTCTGAATCGGAGATACATAGGCAACTTGAGATATCACCTCGGCCCTAGTCTATGGTCATTGTGCCCTCACTCCCAAAGTAATGGAATAGTCAATATAAACTATATTTCAAGTGATCAAATAGTGCTCTAAAGTATTTTAAAGACTTCAAAGGGTCATCATTATTTATCTATGCACAAAGGCGAATACTATGAAAATTAAAAAAGAAGACGAAAAACAGGAAAACACACTACCCCTATACACTTCTCCCCGGATAAAGAAATACCAAACACCTCACTCAAATACCTCGCATCCCGGGGCGGACATCAAAATAGAAAGACTCACTAAGGGATCCCTACAGAAGGCGGCACCCTATTTTTAGTAAAACAAGCGACACTCCAATTCCAAAGCTATATCAAAAAGGGATCTTACCCGATTAAAATGCAAGAAAGGGGATCTCCTTCCCCCAAACATCAATACAAACATAGAGAATCACTAAGGGTTCCCAGCAAAATGACACCCCATTCTTATCACAAGAATTACACTCCAACTTCAAAGCTACATTAGAAGGCTCATGCCTTATGAGAGACAAAAAATAGGGGGCTTTCCCTCCCGCTCCAGCATTCATTAAAACAAAGCGGCTCGCCCTCGAGCAGATAAAATTATCTCATTCCAAAAACAAAAATCCTTAAAAAGACAGCGCACCTATGTTTTCATACCTTTTATTCGCATATTATTATTATCGTTATTTGTGTTGTTATTACTGTTGTTATTATTATTATTATTATTATTATTATTATTATTATTATTATTATTGTTATTGTTATTATTATTATTATTATTATTATTATTAATGTCATTATTCTTACCAACATTTAAAAAATAAAAGGGCATTCGACCTGATTCTATCCATACTTTTGCCATTCATGCATAAAATAAAAGTCAAACAAAATATATACAAAAACAAACCCTTCAAATAGGGAATATCATTATTTTTATACATCGATGTATGAAACGAGAATCCCTAAACAAATCACAAATTCATCAAGAATTCCTCATGTTCCTCATAAAGGAACATGCTACCTATATATATAGCGTAAAAAATTAGAAAACTAAAAACCGTCTTTTTATGAGTCTGCATCAAAACCCACCTAAAAGAGCAACACAAAAACACCATTTGATTAAAAAATATCTGGCAAGAGGCCACTTTTCGATATGACCACTAATACGGATCTCATCCACACCTCTTGAACTTATCGTCCTAGACCTCACACCTAATGTAAACACTGTGTCTGGGTAATACAATCCAACCAAACATAAGACCACGTCCATTGATGGTCGAAGATAATTTGTGTTAACATCTCTAGTAACTTCCACGGTCAATTGGCATAAATCCAAATGGACTGATGACTAATATGTCAGCATCTCCTACAGATGGGAGGCATCAACCAGTACCAACTGAAAGCTTACAAAAAAAAACATAAAACTTGGTCAAAACTTAAAAAAGAAGACATTCGAAAAAAGGGACTATTAAAAAACTCACGTCATTTCGAAATAGGGCGGGATCCATAGACGATGCCAACATGCCATAAGTCGAGCCATGTTTATGAATACATATCACTTGTCCTCCATGTGAAGAACCACAGTAAAGGCATACGGTAGCACTGGGAGCATGCAATAACTAGACCGAGACACCAATAAAGATAGAGTGACAAAACCCAAGGAAAGTGAAATAGCATCCTGCGCCACTATAGGTACAATCCACACTAAAGAAGCTTCCCTCATCCCCGTCAGAAGGCTGCTTGACAACGACAATAATGATGGGACATCAAGAATCCCAAAATTTGAACCATTCCATTTCTCCATAATTGATAGAACCATGAAAACAACGATCAAAATAGATATCCAAAGAGGGTAATAATATTCACTCGAGAGCAAACGTCCCCGAAGATCGATATATAAAGCTTTCCCAAAGCATAAGCTCGAGCCTACATTTAATACGTTTCAGAGAAAGGATACATCTACTGTAACGTTAACCCAACCCCTATCCATCTATCATACGATTAAATCCCGCGGACCTTCATAAGAAACCTTATGTCGTACAATCGAAGCCTCCGCCAAATGTCCAAAAATACAACTTTTGGGGCTAAAGTTTTCCACTATTAGACCCCCATTTCCCAAAGAGGGTCAACCCATTAAGTCCTTTCAATCTTAATGAAGAGTGTCCTCACGTACACACTCTTAGTCGAACGCATGTGTGGATACCCCGATCTGCAATCAAGGTGTGGCTCATTCTGTTCCACTCGACAAGATTCCCTAAGGAGGGCCTCACCCAAATTATCAAGGGTAAAACTTCACTAGATACCCTAAACTCTACCTCGCCCAAGTCCCGAACCCTAAGACTGGCTAAACCTAAGTCTCGAAGAAAACCCACCCTGAAAGGAGACCAAAAACCTATTATAAAAAATTATTAGGGTCTAAAATTAAAAGAAAAGTAATTATAAAAAGGCCCAAAAACTTATTAATTATGAAAAGGGCCAAAAACTTTCGTCGAGACCTTCTGCCGATCGACAAAAGCCCCAGAGCCCCTTTAACTTATCGATAGAAGCCGCGTCAGAGCGTGTTATCTCAGTCGCCCATGTGGTGGCCATATCTAAAATTAATGACCCTCATCCTTCTTCCAAACGGTAGAAGTAACCTCCTAGTTTCCTATAAATAGATCCCCTCACCTCTCATTTCAAGAACATTAAAAATCACTAAGAGCCTAAAAACCTAGCAACGATCCAATTTTCTAACTTTCTTCTCCCCCGAACGTCCGAGATACTCGAGCTTATTCTGAAAGTCCCGCTGAAGCTCATACTTCATAAATGTCTATTTCCCCTAAAAAGAAAAACTCATACTTCTGCGAAGTCTCTTCTGAGTCCCAAAAAGAGTCAAATATCTGCAGGAATTCAGAAAAAATAAACACTTCTAGCCAAAGCTCTGCCTAACTGAGGACATAACAAAATGCAAAACTCAACACTTCCAGAGGAAGATCTGCCTGACTAAAAAAATACTAGAAAAGGGGATACTCCGCCCATGAACAAGTGGGCTTTTGTGACGAGGGTAAAAACGATCCGCTCAAAATTCAGGGCAATACTCTACAAACACACACATAGACACACACCCTCACACACATGCACACAAACACATGAATGTGTGTGTGTGTGTGTGTGTGTATATATATATATATATATATATATATATATATATATATATATTTTTTAATAAATTTTACATATATATACATACATATTTTATCCCATCCTCTGTTTAGGGGTGCTGGTATGCAATTTACTGTGTTTATATTTTAAAAACCTAGTTTTTAATCCAGAACCTCTATTAATTGACTTGACATTCTCATATGTTAAAACAATGTTAATCAAATAACACAACGACCATTACAAAACATGAAAACATATTTTTCCAAATCATTCTGAGGAAAGTGTCCGTGATCCGAGCCAGTCCGAAACATTGCATCGAGGCAAAGTCTAAAATCCGAATACTACCACCACTTCTCTAAATGAATAAAGCACGTCCATGTGACGACACCCCAATATGTTATTTCATATCAAATACTCGTTAAACGTCGGCCACTAACTAGACATTATTTTAACATATAAATATATGAATCCAGCACAACCGTAATGTTGGATATTTTATATCCGGTATCCCATATCCTACACGTGTAAATATGCCATGTTTGTGGGAAGTAGGTTTTCTTTGATACCAAGTCTCCTTGGGTACGTAGGCACTATATCGAACTAAACTCATGAAGCCCAAGCCTTATAATACGCCTCTCGACATATTATTTCTTAGGGATGCATCCATCTCGAATACAAAACACCATATATATAATCCAAACACCCTTACATATTATTCAACTCATTATTGGAACTATGTTGGCTTTTAATTGGGTACGTAGGCATTATAACGATCTAAACCTGTGAGGACCAAGCCTCATAATACATCTCTCGATGTATTATCGACTAGGGATACGTCTATCCACAGTCCTAAACTCCATCAATTTACTATAATCCACCCAAATACCAAGATGTAGTAATTTTCCATGCTCCTCAACAATAGAACATTACATCCTTGATGGAACCTCCCCGCTTCTTAGCCCAACTTCTCCCAGTTATGCATATCCAAACTAGTCTGAAGGACAATACCTTACGGCTAATAATCACTTGTTTATTATAAATTTATGTGCCAATATTAGGCATCTTAGGATTCAATCCCATCCTGATATTCCATACACCAGCCCCCCAAACCAATTCATGCACTTGCACACACATCACATTGGAGCATTTGAACAACCGAACTACATAGGCTTTGATCTCATGGTCATACGAGTACATAGGCATAATACCGAGTCCTTATCATGATCTCGAACCTTGATAATATGTCTCTTGATATGTTGTCTCCATCAAGATTCACCCATATCGTAACTATAATACCTTACATATACATAACTAAAATTAAATATCAAACTTTCTCAAGGAGGAATAATTTATCTAACCGATCAAATGCATACCCATCAAGTACATAACCGAACTACAAAGGCTTTGATCCTAAGTCCTTTTAGGTAGGTAAGTACAATATCGAGTCTTTATCGTAAGCTCAATCCTCGATAATACGTCTATTGATATATTGTCTCAACTGAGATGCACACATAACTCATATTTTATCTAGTACACCTAAGTAATTAAAATGAGATATCGAACTATCTCATTGAGGTATTACCTGAATATACACATACAAATTCTCAAACACATACAAATGTGCAAGCACATAGACACTAATCATAACAGAGATGCACCCGTCTCTCACATTTATATCTCTTCTCCAACCTCAAAGGAGATAACAAACTGTCTCAAATCCGATCTTTCTCTCACACTTACATACATACAAATGGCCACCTGTTATATAATCACATAGTCATACATAAGCACCCTTGTGTACATGTACCGGTTGAAGTGATGTTCTTACACCTCTCACTTAGACCATGTTCCTACCTAAGCACAATTCTACGTTTGAGGGATTCTCAACCTAAGGCCTCAAAACAAATTCTAAAACAAACTAAAAAGTAATAAATGAATAATAGGAGTAATAATAAGAATATAATTAATGAAGTATACAGAACAAGTGGGGTGCCTAATACCTTCCCCACTCGTAACCCAATTCTTGAACCCACACTACAAGAATCTCTAGACCAACCGCAGACTTAAAACCGGCCTTATGATTTGCCCGAAAGGGATAACCCGAATCCTTTGTTTGTTTTTGTTTAAAATAAACTGGAAACTCTGGAAAAACTAATAGAAACCCTTATCGCATAAAACATCCTTACGACCTGACCTAAGATCCAGGTGTGTGTGTGACTCAAACTAGACATGGCGTCAAACATCTTTCGATGCCAAGTCACCGATTCCAACATCGAACTGATAAGCCGACCCTAGGAGAAAGAGATGGACCAAGAGAAGAGCACTCTCGCATTAAAGTTACAGGAAGTCCTCTCCCCCTGCAACTGGGGCCCATAACGCCATAGCAGGGAATATCTTACTTGGTCACCAAGTCTAGTAGGCCTACCGATATGCAGTCCGAGATCCATGTCGATAGGCACCCACTCCCTAGGTTCATCTTGGTCTTTTTCTCCCATTATGTTTTTTGATTCAAAAAACCCTGATCTCATTGTTCAAGTCATATTTTCCTCAAAATTCGTGCAAAAACTTTTCAATACATCACTTTCAAAACATTCTCTACACATTCCCTCACCTCAACCACACCTCACCTTCTGCCATCATTTTCCCACCCTTCCACCATCATCAAAGTCATCCCAAGTCACCTCAAAAATCAGAATCCAAGTTCTTTAAAAGGTCTACATTCCACCCATTCAAGCTCATACATCTAGTGTAATTTCCTACGTCATATTGCTTTTAGTAAAATTTATAATCAATTCTTGTTTTCCCTCCACAAATATCCTTTTAATGTACATACATTCATTAACCTAATTTTATAAACTCAAAAAACCCAAAAATAGGGTTTTACTACACTACACCATTTGGGTCGAATTGTCACGGTCAAGGACCTTGACAAAAAGTTGTTGTCCCAAATTTGGGGGTGACAATGTTGTGTCACGGTCCTTGACAATGATAACTTCCCTTTGTCACTATCTTTTTTACACTAAGGATATCATTAATAAATGGGGGTGACCAAGAATTATCATGATCAAGCATCGGGATAACACAATAATTGTCAGGGTCATGTCATGGTCTTTAATCGTGACAAGTCTTGGTATTGTCATGGTATTTTCATGGCCCTTGACTGTGACAAGTTCTAACCTACATGTGTTCATAGTTTACTTTGGTCGTGCGCATAATGGGAGTCAGTGCTGAAATGTATGACGGTCGTGTGCTCGGCAACAAACTAAGGTTGTACGAATGGCCCTTATTTTTTTATAATTTTTTAGGGTCCTTGATCATGATAACTCTTAGTTGTCACGGATAAGGACGATTACAACACTGTAGAACCTGAAAAAATTTGTTGGGCAGTAATTACTACCCAATTGTAAACCTATCTCGAAAAGTCCTATTTTTGTTCAAACCAACATCAACACAATCAACAATATGATACGACATAGCTATGAAATAAAAAAAAAATATCAATTTCATATATCAAACTAAATTAATGTTTGTCACATTAATTACATCAATACATCACAATTTTAATTACATCAACCAAGTTTTATTAAATGTAACGTTCTACAAAAATTTAATAAGGTTGGAGGAGAAAAATTAATGAAATAATGAAATTTAACCGGCAACTTGGGAGGGCACTTTGGTAATTTCCAATTTTAGGCCTTAATTAATGATGAAAATTGAAAGGTTATATCGAATGGGAGTTAGAGTCCTCGAGGTTTAGAAACACTGGAGCTGCAGAGAGGTTAAGGAAGGAAGAAGAGAGAATATTTCAAAGGGAGAGAACTACCAACCCCACACCATTCTCACCAATTCCACCACCAACACGTAGATCGAGGAACAAGCAGCGGGATCATACCCATCATCTTCTACAATTCAGACTTTCAATCTTGAGGCAAGTATCTAACTTGTTGTTCTTGAGTTGATAATACATCCATGCTAGTGTAGGAGATAATGGTCTTATGTTTTCATGAAAATAAAATGATGTTTGAGAGATTTATATTTAAATTCTGAGTAGAAACCATATAAGGACAACTCTCTTGATACATGCAGATGATTAACTACGAAATTGATGTCCAGTAGAGGTTGAATTCTGAAACAATTATGAGGATATTGATTTTGATGGTGAAAATAGGTTTCTTAGCTTAAATTAACCTCTTTAATTGATGGCCCTTGATGAATTTGTATATGTTTTACGTTAGAAATCATGAATATAGGATAATATTGTTTGGGAGTTTAGGACGAATTAATATAGGTTTTGAGGATTTAAGTAGATGAAACCTGAAAGTAAAGAATTTGTAAAAACTGGGCCAATAACTGCTCGATCGATCGATCCACTCAAGAATGTCGATCGATCGACCCTTTTCATTGATCGTTCGACTCCTCCTGGAAATTGAAAGTTATTTCCCTTTTAATGTTAATCTGATCCCAATGTTTAAGGACTTTTGGACATAATTTAAATATCATAATGGGACTAGGAAGGACCAGTAGGGTATAGGCAAGGTCCGGGTAATACGGCTTTATATGAGATTTAACCGTGGAAATTTGAGGGTATAAAATGGAGTCGAAATCGTGTGTACGTTAAATTAGGTCTTGTAAGAATTTAGAATGACTTAAACCAATAGGGTAGAGAGTGTACACCTACTGATTTTAAATTTATCAAGATGATACACTTCGCGAGTCGAGAAGTATTTAAGGTCTTACGGTAATTGAGATAGTAACAATGAATTGATTATATGTAGGACTCGGGCGCTACGTGCCGCGTATGGTCAGAATATAACATAGGTTGTGTGTGTACCTATCTGAATGATGAAAATATAAATATGTGTGTATAAATATTTATTATATAAATATCTGTGTGTAATCATACTCACACTACTCACTATCACGGAGGTATCCATGCCGGGACAGTCTTATCTCGATTGGACCTTCATGGGGGATATTGACTTATACCCTAAAACATAGCATACTTGGTACAGGATATCTGAGAATGATAGTCAGACAGTCCTAAGAGACGTGAGGGTATGTGCTGACCTCTTAGTGACTTGGAACTATGCTTTGCCTCCAATATGTGTATTTTGTGTTAATACAGTTCGAGAGTTACCCTATTATGATTAGGAATAGTTTAGAATCATTGATTGGGATTTGGGATGAGTTTTAGATGAATTTGAATGAGGAAAAGATTGGAAAAATGAATTTCGAAAGAACACGGGTGATCTCGAAATTTTCGTTTGAATACCTGCCCAGGTCGTTTGAACAACCTCATTCAAACGAGAATTCCAACGAGACTTCTAACGAGATTTTTGAGTTCGTTCGAAGTGAGAAGTTCATTCGAACAACCTCGTTCGAACGA
Organism: Sambucus nigra; assembly: GCA_949130495.1. Lineage (NCBI taxonomy): Eukaryota > Viridiplantae > Streptophyta > Magnoliopsida > Dipsacales > Adoxaceae > Sambucus > Sambucus nigra. The sequence continues at coordinate 200,752,050 of OX422213.1, read as the reverse complement.
GAATCTTGGACTTCTAACGAGATTCCAAAATATTTATTTATGACCCTATCAAGTTAGAATCCTTCTAGGTTGGTCCAAGTGCGAGAAATTAACCTACGCTATCATCAAATGACTTAAATTCCTAGTTAGTAGTGAGTTGAGAGCGTGACTATTCAAGGGGGTATAGCGGGGTAATAGTGCCTTAGAGAGAGGGTTTATGTTAGAGAGATAAGTTGATGGGTATCAACAATGTGAATAGTAGAGACGATAATAATATCTATAAACTCGAGGACTTGGGTTTCAAGAATACCTATTGTATATATATTAAGATGTGTGTATGCTTATTGTATAAACTATTATGTGTACAATATACCTAAGCTGATTGCTATCGAGCAGAGGTTGCGCGTCGTGGATAATAATGCCTTCAGGAGCCTTCGGGTGGGATATTGATTGGTACCACTAGAGCATAGAACCTAGGTACGGACTATCTGTGAGAACGATAGTGATGAAGGTCGTATGGGTGCGTAGGTATGTGTGTAGCCCATCAGTTTGGGACTATGTTTACCTCTAATATATGTGTTTTGTTTTGATGGTTCTTGAGAGAGTGAACCTTTAGTCCTTTATGCAATAAGCGATGCAACAAAACATGATAGTAGAGTGTGCAGGCACCGCAGCTGTGTCTCGGGGGAAAATATTGTGTATATATAAGATCGAGTGTGTATATATATACTTGAAATGATATCTAATGTGTGAATTAATTAGGTGGGTTATTAATGAAAACATAAATGAATTAAGTAGCGAACACTTAATTATATAAAACAGACAGTGTTTATTTATTCTAAAGAGGGATTGGTTCTATATAATATACATTATGAGGGAGATACTCGGGAACGATATTGGACTATGATTAGTTATTAGATAGGAAGGACTAGTTAGTATGAGATTAGAACTAGTGAGAGTTGAATATTCTCTAGGCGTTCACATTAGAACCATATGTGTGCTAATGAAAAATATGTGTGCTAATGAGTTCGATAACTTAACATGAAAAATATGTGTGCTAATGAATTATTTTAAGCACTTGCTAATTTTTAAACTTTTTTCAACTCGGGCTCTCACCCGTTTTATGCAAATCTCTTTTCTTGTCAAATTATTTTAGGTGCTCAGCCACAGGGACACCAAGCTTAGGAGTTTCATTCATTCGAGGAGATGTAGCTGCTTTGGAGACTACTACACCTTGGTAGTAGAACGCCTCTGTCTATCATTTTTTACTTTTGAGTTATTTGCATCAGTTGGACATGTCGTCCCTTCTTATTCTTATGTTCCGTAATTTGAGATTTAGATCATTACTCTTCTCAGTTGTTGGTTTTATTTAGTTGGATTACTATATTGGATTTTTTACTAGAAGTGTTTACTCCAGCTCATTTATATTATGTCTGTTATTTCAGTTTTTATGAGGTTGGATTGAATGATGAATGATTAATTATTCGGATTTATTTCTTTATATTAATTGAAGAGATAAAATTTTGACATCAACCTTTTTAAATATTAGGTGGTTAGTTTTATTAATAATAATTTATCGACAGTGATGCAATATCTGAACCAACTGGATATTCTGATTTAATTAATAAAGGACTAATCACCCGTTATTTAATTAGGCGGGGTGTTACAGGTGGTATCAGAGCATCAGGTTATAAATTCCTTAGGATCTGTATGGCTTATGATGTTTTCTGCGTAGCTACTTTGATGTAGAGCCCTATGTTTACGAGTGGTTATTCGCACATTTTACATCTTCAGCTATTTGAGATATTTACTGTGGACTTATAAAGCTCCTCTCTCATTTCAGATGCCTCCCAGACGTGCACAGCAAGCCAATAGGGATGCCCAGCCCTAGCCCCAGCCCGCTCCGGCCCAGAGAATGATGAATGCTACGAAAGTTGCTACTGTTATAGAACAAGCAGTCAATGCAACATTAGTCATGGTAGAGCAGGCTCCACCCCCGACACCAGTAGTGGGTCTAGAACCATTCCACACTCTCCCTTCTGCATGGGAGCGCGTCAGAGATGCCTTTCAAAAGGGACGCCCTCCCGAGTTTGTGGGAAGTTCAGATGTAGTAAAGGCGAGCCCGTGGAGGAAAGATATACAGAGGCACCTGAGGATGTATGAGTGCACAGAGGTGCAAAAGAATATTCTGGTTACCTTTAAGTTGGTAGGAGTAGCGTTACAGTGGTGGGAGTCCATCACCACTACGGAGGAAAGAGACAACTTGACTATTTAAGATTTTTGGGTGCGGTTTGACCGTAAGTACTTCCCTGCCGTCGTGCAAATTGAGATGAGGCGAAAGCTATTAAACCTGAAGTAGGAAGGGAAGACAGTTGCTGATTAGAAGAAAGAGTTCACCGATCATCAAAATCTAGTTCCAGATGAGATACCGATAGAGGAGAATAAGATTTAGAGGTTCATGGACGGATTGAATTGGAATATTCGCCAGCACTTGTTAAGGAATCTTTCATTGGCCACTTATTATGACATGGTTAATGCTACTTACTACATTGTCAGGACCACCGCTTCCACCAGCAGGGGAGCAAACGAGTTGGGGAGTCCATCTAATAGGGACGGACAGGAATTAGTAGTGTCGATGGGACACCCGCAACTCAGGGACAGGTCCATCTGGGTGAGCAAGGTTTCCATCAAGGGAATCTTTCTAAGTGATTCCATTCTGGAGATTTCAGACAGGGATAGGGAGGCTTTAGGCAGGGCCATCAGGGTTAACCTGGTCAGAAGGGCCAAGAGGGGCAGCAGTATCTTCATCAGGGCCAACAGGGCCCGGAGAGGGGAGGTAACGACCATTAGGGTTGAGGGAAGTAGGGACAAAGGGGAGGACACTTTCCAAGGAGGTGTTTTACTTGTGGCAACACTGGCCAAAAACATCAGGACTGTCCTCAGAGGGTTAGAGCCCCGCAGCAGCAGTAGGGTGCTCACCAGGAGCCCCATCGACCATTATATCCATCCGCCCTCCCAGAACGGCCCCAGATTTTAGCTTTGCCAGCCATTCCAATAGCTCTGGTACAATAGGGACAGTTGCAGTACAGACGTATCAATAATGTCCATCAGGCCCTAGTTCATCAGGTGCCACCCGCTATTGAGGGTACGTTTCCTATCCCTGGGACTATGGGGTGCATTTTGTTTGACATGGGGGCATCACATTGCCTTATAGCTACTAGTTTTGTACAGGCCATAGGGTTGTTAGACACAACAAAGAGTATAGTGACTTGTGTAGACTCACCGCTAAGGAATGGGTCGTTGATTTTCTTTATATGCCGGGGATTAGGTATAGATATTGGGAGTTTGATTTTGCAAGCAGAAATTCTAGTCTTAGATATTCACGAGCATGACGCCATTATTTTCATGGATTGGCTTGTTGCTTATAGATCCATGATAGATTATTTTAGTAAGAGCATTATCTTTGCTATACCGGGACATGAGATCTTCTTAGTGGCGATGCCTCGTCCTGAGGGAGGATCGTCCACCCATTTATACTACATAGAGGAGGAGACCTCTAGGGAGATTGTGATTCCCATTGATTCGATTTTTGTGGTCCACACTTTTATCAATGTGTTCTATGATATACTGAGACTACCGCCTAGCCGAGAGATAGACTTCATCATAGATTTGATGTCCGCTACTCGGTCGATAGCCCGAGCACCTTACCATATGGCTCCAGCTAAGATGAGAGAGTTACGAGACTAGATTGAGAAGTTGTTAAAGCAAGTTATACTCTTAACTCAATTGAGTCTACATTGTATAAGTGCTCATCAAGTTTGGAAATAGTGACAAAATTGAGTCCATTCCCTAGAATCCAAAAAGCTTCAGACTCTACTCTTCATTCATCTTGTTTAATTGATTCAAGGTATATTCACAAACACTCACACATATTAGGATTGCATTCATTTCATGAACATTGCATTAAATTGTTTGTGTGTGTGTTGTGTGTGTTAATTTGCCTTAAAACATTTTTTTTAATAATTTTTTGGGATTTTTAAAATAATTTTTCATAATTAAAATTAGATTTAAATGCTTTTGGGGTCAATCTGTAAATACTGATTTTATGGTTTTATGCCTATAAGTTGTTTTGGGTAGGATACGAAAGTGCTAAAGACTATAGGGTGCCTATTTAATTATTTTGTAACACGCGTGTGAGGTTCGATATCAGCCCTACACTTGTCACCCTTATACCGGTTGGATTTGTGTTTCTTTAAAGACTCAAAATCGTTGTCCATTGCCAGCCCTTGGATCATTGTTATCAACGCTCTGCATGCGCTTGAGGTCAATCCCTGTGAAACCCTTGTCATCCCATCATAAGCCTTTTAAACCACCGTTGTTATCTCACCATTGGATCAAAGTCTTTTTGGGAAGACCAAATCCCAGCCCTTGATTTTGAATAGTCTTCTCGATCCTTCTCAACCCTCTATATAAGGAGGCTTACCCTCAGCCTTTGAGAGACTTTTGCCACTTCGTCTAAGTAGGGAGAGAAGAGATAAGAGAGAGAGAGTTAGAAACCCTAAATCGTCCACACACAGTTTCAAACCCTAATTCATTTTCCTAAAACCATTTACACCAAACACCAACCCTGAGTGTTTTGAGAGTTATTTCTGTGTTGGTTTGAAGATGTTTCGTGGTTTAACATGTTGGTTTTAATATCTTGTGTCCAACTTAAACATTAGGTTAGATCTGTATTTCTATTTCATAGAAATCATAGATCTGGTCATTTTATGTTATATTACACTTAGATCTGCATTCTTAGTTTCTCGTCTTGAGAAATCTTTTATTGATTATTTTCTGTAAATGTTTTTAACTTCAAAATCAACAAAATCATTTTCTGTTTCGAGTTCTTTTGAAACAAGACTTTTGACCTAGTTGGAATTGTAATTGGTGGTTTCCAATTTCAAAATCATTTTCAAAACCCTCTGAAATTGGATATGACCTTGGCAGTCTTACGAGCAAGGTAACCTTGGATTACGGGATTGATTAAAAGGTCAAATAAAGTTTTTATTTCCTAAGAAGAGAGAAATTTAAAATCACAGCACATAGATCTGAACTGTAATTTGATAGGACTATTTGTATAAATAAGTGTGTGTGTGTGTGTGTGTGTGTGTGTGTGTGTGTGTGTGTGTGCATGCATGTGTTAGAGAACCATCACAAACACTTAAACACTACAACAATGAAAGTGTTGGTTATAAGATTTTGAACAATAGTCGACGTAAAGACTGGAACAAAGTGGAAGGTTGGAAATTGGGAGAGCCACATCAACAATCAGAACTGCAGAGAAGTTAGAAGGAAACCAGTGGGTACATTCCTAAACTTGTATAGGACTGATTTGTGTGCATGTGTGTTATATAGTTTGTAACTGATATATTTTATTTTAGTGGATTTTTGGTTTGTGACTTAGAAGTCACCGTGGATGTTTCCTCAGTTGGGTGAGGTTTTACACATTAAAAATCTCTTGCTATTAATATTTTTACATCTCCTCATCGCATTCTTAATAGTGTGCTGATTTAAACTGTCTTAGTTTTGTTTTTAAAACTTGTTAAAAAATCTTAAACTGATCTCGTGCACGTTTTATTAAACACATCTTGTGATTAACCTAATTTGATTTATAGAAAAGAGTTTCCTAAAAAAACAGTTCGGAGTTACTTAAATAGTTTAATCTTGTATTAAACGGATTTAGTAACAGTTTTTCAGTTTTTGGAACAAGGCTTCATTCGTAGGAGTACCTCACCTTGGGGTGATCCAGTGTTGTTTGTAAAGAAAAGAGATGGGTCATTGGGGTTGTGTGTGGATTATCGAGAGTTGAACAAAGTCAAGATACGGAATAAGTGTCTGTTGCCTCAAATCGATGACTTGTTCGACCAATTGAGAGGAGTTGCCTTCTTCTCAAAGATAGATTTGAGATTAGGATATCAAAAGCTAAGAATTCGAGAATAGGATGTGTCGAAGACCGCATTCTTGAGGAGATATGGGTCCTACGAGTTCCATGTGATGCCGTTTAGACTGACAAATGCTCCAACCATTTTTATGGACTTAATGAACAGGGTGTTCAGAGAGTTCTTGGATCAGTTTGTCATCGTCTTCATTGATGACATATTGATTTATTCACAGACGGAGGAGGAGCATACTGAGCATCTGAGGATAGTTTTACAGACTCTACGTGAGCATAAGTTATATGAAAAATATGAGAAATATGGGTTTTGGTTGAGAGAGGTTCAGTTCTTGGGGCACATCATTTCTACGGAAGGGATATCGGTAGATTCAGGAAAGGTGTTAGCGATGAGAGACTAGGGATAGACCACGACACTGACTGAGATACGTAGCTTCTTGGGGCTGGCAGGATACTATAAGCGGTTCATTCGGGGGTTCTCGAAGATAGCGGGTCTGTTGAAAAGCTTGACTCGTAAAGGGTGCCATTTATATTAGATGACAACTGCCAGTTGGCCTTTGACAAGCTGAAGGACAAGTTGACTTCAGCACCCGTTTTAGCACTACCCAAGTCGGGGTTAGAATACCTAGTTTAAACCGATGTGTACTTATCAGGACTCAGGGGTGTGCTTTAGCAGGAGGATAAGGAAATTTCTTATGCTTCCCATAAGCTTAAGCCTTAAGAGAGGAATTACCCCAACCACGACTTAGAGTTAGCGACAATCGTGTTTGAATTGAGAATATTGAGACATTATCTCTTGGGGGAGAGATTTCACATATTCACGAATCATAAGTCACTACAGTATTTATTCACGCAGCGAGAGTTGAATATGCGTTAGCGAAGGTGGATCCAATTTGTGAAAGACTACCAGATCGATATCGATTACCACCTAGGGAAGGCTAATGTGGTAGCAGAGGCATTGAGCCGTAGGCCAGCAAGTGAAATGGCTGAGGTGTGGAAGGAAAAATGGAAAGAACTTGGGCACCAGAATGCAGTTGCCCACTCATTCATATCGGCGATAGCGATTACACTAAGGTGATACAGGCTCAGGCGATTGATTCCTTCTGTCAGGATCAAATTGTCCATCTTCTAGCCGAGGGAGCAGAGTCCTTCTCAGTGAGACCATATGGGGGCCTACATTTTAATGGCAGACTAGTAGTTCCATAAGTGGAGGAGCTACTATATGCAGTGATAATAAAGTCGCACGATCCACGATTCGCGGTACGTCCCAGAGGGGATAAGATGTACTAGCATATAAGACGACAGTATTGGTGGAGCGGAATGAAGAAGGAAATCATCGAGTTTGTTTGGAGATGTGCCACTTGTCAGTTAGTGAAGATAGGCCATCATAGACCGAAAGGACTACTACACCCATTAGAGATCCCTACATGGAAATAGGAGAGCATTTTCATGGATTTCATCACAGGGTTGCCTAGATCACAGAGGGGTCACGTTTCCATATGGGTGATTGTGGATTGGTTGACCAAGGTAGTCCATTTTCTGCTAGTTCGGACTGACTATACTACGGGGCAATATGCTCAAATCTTTATTGTCGAGATATTAATACTCCACGGGGTACCCCTTAATATTGTGTCCGACCGAGACAAGATTTTTATGTCCAGATTTTAGGAGAGTTTCCAACAGGCTATGGTCACGAAATTACGATTGAGTTCGACTATCACCCGCAGACGGACAGTCAAACAGAGCGGAAAAATGAGATGTTAGAGGATATGTTACGAATGTGTGTCCTGGATTTTGGCAGGGGATGGGAGCAGTACCTTCCACTAGTGGAGTTTTCTTATAATAACTCCTATCGGTTTGCAATTAGCATGGCTCCATTTGAGGCATTGTATGATAAACCTTGTCGTTCTCCATCATATTGGCTTGAAGTGGGGGATAACAAATTACTTGGCCCGGAGGTGATTCAGGACACTTCGACTAAGGTTGAGTTGATACGGAGCCGCATTCGGGTAGCTCGAGACCAACAGAAGAGTTACGCTGACGCCAAAATATTTTTCATAGAATTCAGTGTTAGGGATCAGGTGTTGTTGCGAGTATCTCCTATGAAGGGGGTAATGCGGTTTGGGAAGAAAGGGAAGTTGGCGCCAAAATATGTTGGGACACTTCCTATCATTGAGCGGATTGGGCCAGTAGCCTATCGACTTGGGTTACCAGAACACTTGCATAAGATTCACGATGTGTTCCACATTTCATCGCTGAAGAGGTACCTTCGAGATAATTTGGCCCACAACCATATTGCCTTGGATGAGATTGATCTATAGCCCGATTGTTCCTACGAGGAGGGGCCAGTTGCTATACTGGACCGTAGTGAGAGGAAGTTGAGGTCAAAGGTAGTGTCGTTAGTACGAGTGCAATGGCAGCATCATAATGTAGAGGAGTCTACCTGGGAGCGTGGGGAGGATATGCGAGACAAATATCCAGAGTTATTCCTACCAGGTATACCTTTATTTAGTTCTTTTTCGAATTTTGGGATGAAATTCTGTAATTAGGGGGGAAGTATGAAATACCCCAAAATTTTGTGAGACTTTATTTTAATTATGGAATTTGGATTAATTGATTTAAATTGAGAAAAAAAAGTTTAATCTAAAAATTAATCCGGATTTAATTGCAATAATTACTAGTGTGACAAGAGTTAGTATTTATCGGAAATTGTTACATGGAATATTACTTAGAGAGTAAAGTAATGTATGCATACGAGAATATTATTTTGGTCAGAAGTGAAAAATATGGTAGTTGCAATACACTTAGTTGAGACGCGCGTGTAAGTCGTGTAATATTACTTTATTAGTCTAAAAAGGATAATTTCTTTTTTAAGTAACTCGTATGGCCATTTTGAGTGAGCCAGTGTGCCCGGAAGGGTCGAAATAGATAGAAAACACTACTCGAGTACTTTATTTGGATTCTGAGGCATTTTAGCCCAAAATGACACTCCAGAGGGGTATTTTAGTCTTTTGAGATTTTTGGGAAAAATTATGGACGAAAATTAGGAATTAAATTAGGGATGTACGTGGTTAGAGGGGAGTTGTCAGTTTCCAACCTACGTAAGAGAGAAAGAGAGAACCAAAGAGGGAGAAGAAGAACGAATAGGTGATTTAGCCCAACGATTCAAGTTCTCCCACCGAAAATCACACCAACACGTAGATCGTGAAGAGAGGATCATACCCATACCAACTTCGTTCAATGATTCAAAGGTTCACGAAAAGGCAAGTGGTTATCTTGCTAAACTGTTACAGCATATATGATTCATGTTGTTAGAATTTAATAAATTGACATTGATACTATGAATTTGAGACTGAATCGCCATTAAATTTTGAAATTTGAAGATAGGTTTGCATGTAGATGAATAACCCTATTCTGATAATGCTAAATCTGGAAATTTTAGATTAAAATCACGAAATATAATTGGGAGTTTTGAATGATTGTTAATGGTGGGTTTATTATTAAGGGACTTTTAAAGATTTAGGAATTAGCTTAGATCCCCTTTGATTATGTAAGGATTTGTCATTTAAATTATGTTAGTAAGTACGCTAATATGATTAGGAATAGTTTAGAATCATTGATTGGGAGTTAGGATGAGTTTTAGATGAATTTGGATGAGGAAATGATTGGAAAAATGAATTTCGAAAGAACACGGGTAATCTCGAAATTTTCATTCGAAGACCTACCCGGGTCTTTTGAACGACCTCGTTCAAACGAGAATTCCAACGAGAGTTCTAACGAGATTTTTGAGTTCATTCGAACAACCTCGTTTGAACGAGAATCTTGGACTTCTAACAAGATTCCTGAATATTTATTTATGACCCGGTCAAGTTAGGATCCTTCTAGGTTGGCCCAAATGCGAAAATTCAACCTACGCTATCATCGAATGACTTAAGTTCGTAGTTAGTAGTGAGTTGAGAGAGTGGCTATTCAAGGCTGTATAGCGGGGTAATAGTGCCTTAGAAAGAGGGTTTATGTTAGAGGGATAAGTTAACGGGTTGCAATAATGTGAATAGTAGAGACGATAATACTATCTATAAACTCGAGGACTAAGGTTTCGAGAATACCTATTATATATGTATTATGTTGTGTGTATGCTTATTGAATAAACTATTATGTGTATAACATACCTACGCTGCTTGCTATCGAGCAGAGGTTACACGTTGTGGACAATCATGCCTTGAGGAGCCTTCACGTAAGATATTCATTGGTACCACTAGAGCATAGAACCTAGGTACGAACTATCTGTGAGAACGATAGTGATGACAGTCGTATGGGTGTGCAGGTATGTGCATAACCCATTGGCTTGGGACTATGTTTGCCTCCAATATACGTGTTTTTTTTATGGTTCGTGAGAGACTGAACCTTGTCCTTTATGCAATAAGCAATGCAACAGGACATGATAGCAGAGTATGCAGGCACCGCAGCTATGTCTCGGGGTGCAATACTGTATATATATAAGATCGAGTATGTATATATATATATATATATATATATATATATATATATATATATATATATATATATATATATATATATATACTTGAAATGATATCTACTATGTGAATTAAGTAGGTGGGTTATTAATGAAAACGAAAATGAATTAAGTAGCGAACACTTAATTATATTAAACTAAAAGTGTTTATTTATGCTAAAGAGGGATTGGTTCTATGTAATATACATTGCGAGGGAGATACTCGGGAATGTTATCGGACTATGATTTGTTATTAGACAGGAAGGACTAGTTAGTATGGGATTAGAACTAGTGGGAGTTGAGGTGTGCACATTAGATGAGAGGTGAGCATTTCAAGTGAGTTCGATAACAAAAACATGAAAAAATATGTGCTAATGAATCATTTTAAGCACTTGTTGATTTTTAAACTGTTTTTAACTCGGGCTCTCACCCGTTTTCTGCAAATCTCTTTTCTTATCAAATTATTTTAGGTGCTCAGCCACAGGGACACCAAGCTTAGGAGTTTGATTCATTTGAGGAGATGTAGCTATTGTGGAGGCTACTACACCTTGGTAGTTGATGCATATGTCTATCATTTTTTTACTTTTGAGTTATTTGCATCAGTTGGACAAGTCGTCCCTTCTTATTCTTATGTTTCGTTATTTGAGATTTAGATCATTACTCTTCTCAGTTGTTGGTTTTATTTAGTTGGATTACTATATTGGATTTTTTACTGAAAGTGTTTACTCCAGCTCCTTTATATTATGTCAGTTTTTATAGTTTTTATGAGATTGGATTGAATGGTGAATGACTAATTATTCGGATTTATTGCTTTGTATTAATTGAAAAAATAAAATTTTGACATCAACCTTTTTAAATATTAGGTGGTTAGTTTTATTAAAAATAATTTATCGACAGTGATGCAATATCTGAACCAACTGGATATTCTGATTTAATTAATAAAGGACTGATCATCCGGTATTTAATTAGTTGGGGTGTTACACTTGATAGCAGAGCATGCCAGCACCATATATTTATGTGGGGTGCCCTATTAGTACATATATAATGAATGATAAATATATGTACTGGTGACTAATCTACTGTGCTTGTGAAATTGAATAATTAATATTAAATGAATTAAGTGGTTGAGAACTCAAGTATGTATTGAGATGAACATAACTGGATTAATTAATTCATAAGGAAAGGTTATCAGATATAAACTATAGTCATGTGATCATTTGAATCAGGATTGGTGCAGGGAAATTAGGTTATAATAGTTAATTGGGTTAGCTTTATCTAGATTAATTCAGTAGTACGTTAGATTTGCACACTAGAGGAGAGATGAGAATTCTCAAGTGAGTGTCGAGGCACTAACATGTATGTAATATCAACTGTTAAGCATTTTATATACTTGCTAAACTAGTTTAAAGCTACTTTACACTCGGTCTCTGACCCATTTCATGTTATCTCTTCTTTTTCTTATGTGTGTGTGTGTATATATATATATTTACAGGTGCTCAGCCACAAGGGCGTCAGGCTTAGATCTTTGGACTGTTGACGTGTTACAGCTAGTGTGGAAGTTACAGGTCATTGCAGTAGAAGACCTCATCCTTGTCTTCTCAATCTTCTATTTAGTCATTATTATATAGGGCGTGGGTCTCCCCTTTCAATTTTCTATTTATCTCAGAGAGATTTTTACTCATTATTTATTTCAGTATTCAGTTTTAATTGGGATTACTTTAATTATTTCATGCCCTGCGATTTGGGGTTATTTTATTTGGTTTGATTAATCTAGTTTGTTTATTCCTCTTGGATGGTTTGGTATTTAATATTATCATATGTGTTCATGAGAATGGTTTCGTATATTAAATCATAACAATAGAACTTAATCTATAAAATGAAATGTTTTGACACTTAGCTTAATTATTTATTAGGTGATTAATAAAGAAAAAATTATTTTCAACAGTGATGCTAAGAATGAACCAACCGGACACTTTGATTTAATTTCATTAAGGACTGATCACCCAGTATTTAATTAGGCGGGGTGTCACAGGTGGTATCAGAGCATCAGGTTCTAGTGTCCTTTAGGATCTGTACGGCTTATTGTGCTTCTAGCTTAGCGTTTTTTATATAGAGCCCTATTTTTAGGACTGTTGTATTCTTATTTATGCGATTACGTCTTCGGCTATTTAATATTTAATAATAACTATGGACTGATAAACTCCTTCTCATTTCAAATGCCTCCGAGATGAGCCCCGATGGATGAAAATGCCCAACCAGAGGAGCTAGTAGCTCAGGCTCAGGGAACAATGAACGCATCCGAAGTTTTCGCCATAGTTTCTTAGGCGGTGAATGCAGCTTTAGCGGTGGTGCAGAAGGCCCCACCCCAAGTTTAGGCTGTGGCGCCAATTCTAGCTCAGTTTCCCACTGCATGGGAGAGATTTAGGGATTCTTTTCGGAGGGCACATCCCCCAGAGTTCTCGAGTAGTTCTGATATTGTCATCGTGAGACAATGGAAGAAAGACATCCAGAGGCATCTTTGCATGTACGAGTGCACGGACATTCAGAGATAGTTACTGGCTTCCTTCAAGCTAGTAGGGTACACTTTATAGTGGTGGGAGTCCACTACCACTTTAGAGGAGTGGGACAGTATGACGATTCAGAGTTTTTGGGTGTGGTTTGACCGCAAATACTTTCCTTCCACCATGCAGATTGAGATGAGGCAGAGACTATTAAATCTCAAGAAGGAAAGTATGAATGTTGGAGAGTATGAAAAGGAGTTTACGAGACTGATTACTATAGTGCCAAATGAGGTACCTACCGAAGACAAGAAGGTTCGGATGTTCATGGATGGTTTGACCTGGAGGATTCACCAGCACCTCTTGGGTAATCTGTCATTGGGTACTCATACTGATGTAATCAACACCGCCCTATTTCATTTTCAGGATCATCGCTTTCGTCAGCAAGGGAGAAAACAAGCCAGGGAGTCAGGCTAGCAGGGTCAGACAGGAGGTAGTAGTGCCAGTGGGGCACCAGCAGCTGAGGGACAGATCCGTCAGGGTGAGCAGAGTTCCCATCAGGGGGACCCAGCTAAGTGATTCCGATCTAGTGACTCTAGGCAGGGACATGGGGGCTATAGACAGGTCCAGTAGGGCTAGGCCAGTTAGCAGGACTAGTAGGGCCATCAGGGCCAACAGTGGTATCATCAGGGCCAGTGGAGGGGTGGCAAAGGCCATCAAGACCGGGGACAAAGGGGAGGAAATTTCAGGGCAGATGCTTTGGTTGTGGGAAGAATGGCCATACCTCAACTGGGCATGGTTCCAATTGAGGTATGGCACCATAAGCCTTGTTGTTATCCTGCTTGTTAGTTGAAGGTGGGGAACCGGGTCCAATTGCGAAGATTAGAGATAATTGACACTTATAGTACGTATTGGGTGTGAAATACATATAGAACAAATATCCTATGTATGTACGATCGTCACGAGACGAGATCGTATGTATCTAAAGAACGATTAATCTATTAAGTGCGTATAGTAGAAGGATAGATAGTTAATATCTAAAATAAAGTTTAAGTAGTGAAACTTAAACGACAAGGTTTGGGCAAGAACCTACGTGACAGGGTGACCTGGGGTTTAAAAAGAACATACGTGAGGTGTTCATTATTAAGGGTATTTGATAGCCTACTGTATGGGCAGTACAAAGTAGTTTACTTGTGAGTGCAAGGATACGATGGCATATATAGCCAGTGTTGTTCTTATCTGGTATACTTTTATCGAATTTCGGGATGAAATTTCATTGTAAGGGGGAAAGTATGTAACACCCCTTATTTTTAATGACTTTAAAAATGAGATTAATTAGAATTAATTGTGGGATAATTGAAAATTAATCCGAATTTAAATATTACTCGGGAATAAAGTAATAAGTGAATTGTGTTGAATATTACTTGTGATTAAAAGTAATATATATGATTATAACTTTACACATGATAGTGATTTTTATAAAATTGTTACAAGTGATGAATACGACACTTTTGGTAATTAAGTTGGGACGCACGTGTGAGTAGTGATGGGACTATAATTAAATGAAATGAAAAGTAAACTATTTTTATGTCATCCGAATGGACATTTTGACTGCGCCAAAGTGTCCAGAAGGGTTTAAATAGTCAAAATTGAGTACTCGGGGGTTATGTTCGGGTCTTGGGAGTATCTGAGATTAATCAGGACTTATTTAGGTGACTTTTGGCCTTCTTAATGGTAGGTGATAAGCCAAAACGGGATTTCACCTTTAAAATCAAAGGTTGATGTTAGGGAATTGTCACTTTCACAAACCCAAAGGTTAAGAAAATTATACAGAGAGTTAGAGAGAAAATGGAGCGAATTGAGAAAGAATTTCAAGAGCCTGAGGGGAGGATTTGAAGAATTTGTGCAAGGACAAACCTGGAGTGAAGGAAATTCATGGAGGCTATAATTCTTCTTCAACGGTTCAGACCTAAAATCTAAAGGAAAGTGATTAACTATTTCAAATTCTAGCATGTATATCGTCCATGTTAGGTTGTTTAGAAAGTTAAGAAAAGTGATATGAATTAAGATGATTTTTAATGAATCCTTAAAATAAGAATTATGAAGGATAAATCTCTTTTTGAATATATGTTTTAATCCATAAAATTGGGAATAATTTGGCGCAGAAAATCTGAGTTTATAATTTGTTCTTGGAGAAATGATAAAATATGAGATTTCTGGAATTTATGAGCAATAATATATTTTTAATCCAAACTTCTTGATGATTTTAAGTTGTGGGATAATTAGATATCATTTATATACCTTGTTATATCATGTGGGATGAATTATGAGGAGTTTTGGGATTAACTGGTAATCGTTTTGATGATAAAAAGTGTAAAACCCGTAGGTAAACATATGCAGAATCTGAGCAATTATTTGGTCAATCGATCGATCGACCAGGAACAGTCGATCGACCGACTCCCCCTAGAATTATGATTTATTTATTTTTGAATATTTATTTAAATCCCAACTTTGAGAAATATTTGGTGATGATTAATTGAACAAATTGGGACTTAGAGAAGGACAGTAGGGTATGCTTAAGACCCAGAGCAAAATTATCTTGTATGGGGTGGAATGGAGGAAATTAACAAGTGTGAATTGAATTTGTTACGGTGGAGGAATATATATATATATATATATATATATATATATATATATATATATATATATATATATATATATATATATATATAGGTATTTAAATCGAATAAAAGATGATTTAAGGTTATGACCAGTAGTAAGGGAGTTATTATTACCGGAATAACCTTAGGTCTATGTGGGATTAACCCTAATAGGTGAAATAAAAGGGTTAAGATTGAATTAGCGATTATCGAGAAATAAACCTAATTGAAGATAATTTTAATTCATAGAAATTCGAGAGTTGTGATGTGATGAACTAGTAGGGCGTGGACTTTTACCTACTAAATTTATATGGCAAATAAATGATTACCCTTCGAGTGATGAGAGAAGCTCGTGAATATAATTTGAGAAGTAAATTCATAATCTGTAAACACGTAAGATATGTGAAATAAATATACTACGTATTGAAAGTGTTATATGGGTTGTGCTTGTGCCCTGTTATTATTATATATAGGTGGGGTGAATACCTATATTATTTATATTGTGTGTATAACATACCTAAGCTGCTTGCTATAGGGGTGGAGGTTGCGCGTTGTGGACGGTCATATCCCTGTGTGCCTTCGGGAGGATTTTGATTCAGACCCTGAGCATAGGACCTTAGACACGTGCTATCGGTTGAGAATGATAGTTTCGATGGTTGAATGGGAGCATAGGTATGTGCATGACCCATTTAGCTGGGGGAGTATGCTCGCCTCCAATATTTGTGATATGAGATTAATGGCTCGTGAGCGATGTTAAACCAACAGTCCCTTGTACAGTGAGAGATGTACCTGGACATGATAGCAGAGTATGCATGCACCGCAGCTGTGTCTGGTAGGGTGAAGTATTGTATATATTATAGAGTTAATATATATATACATATGATATTATCTATTATGTGACTTTAGTAGATATGAGGTAATCTACTATGTGAAATTTGTAAACTAAAGTATATATTCTGTGATGAAATCTACAATTTGAAATTGTAGGTGAAAAATGGATAATAAGATCAGATTGAAATAAGTAAGTGAATACTTAATCCTAAAGCTGTGAAAGTTCATATTAAAGAGAAATGAACAGGTTTAATTATCATAAGTATTATGTGGGAAATACGGGGAAATGATATGGGGCAGAATCCTAATGGAGAACCTTAATCAGGGAAATAATAAGGTACGTTAGGCGTGCACACTAGATAAGAGGTGAGAATTCTCAAGCGAGAACTCAAGAAGCTAACATGTGCATAATAATTTCTTAATTGCATTTGTTAAGAACTTGCTATTTTTTTAAAATCTTTAACAATCGGGCTCTGAACCGTTTCCTTGCATATTCTTTTCTCTATTTTATCTTGCACATTAATTATCCAGTATCAGGGATGCCGGCATAGAATATGGATATCTCGATGGGTTATAGCTTCTACTGGAGAGGCAGATTTCTTATAGACGTTTCCATTTGATTGATTCACACATCTTTAGTGTCTAATCTCATTTAGGGCATGTCGCCCAGGATTCTAGTTATTTCATTTCTAATTTAGAAATTGTAATCATTTATGTCAGTACTGTTGAGATCAGTTTTATTTTATGGTAATGAAATATATTTTAACTGGAGAGTTATTCCTGTCACATTTATTCTGGTTATATTTAGTTATTCCGTGATGTGATGTTACCTATGATTATTCTGTATCATGGAATGGTTTTAATTAAATTAAAAATGGAAAAGTTTTTGACACTGTCTTAATTAATTATCAGGTGAATTAATTAAGAAAATATTTTTCGACGGTGATGCTAAGAATGAACTAATTGTATACTCTGATTTAATTGGGTATCGGACGGATCACTCGGTATTTAATTAGGCGGGGTGTCACAGGTTTAGGTTCTAGTGTCCTTAGGATATGTACGACTTTCTACGTTTTAGGGTATCGTTCTTTGATGTAGAGCCCTATTATTAGGATGTTGTAGTCCTCTGCGTATTACGACTTACGTGCTCCTGCCAGGAAATATAATCGATGCAATTATTATACAACATCGATCGAGCATTGATGACTAGCGAGGGTCGTTAAAACGACAATAGGAGGAGAACTCAGTCGAAGATTTAGAGTGTTCAAGAAAATGGTGTTTGAGATAGAACTCACCAAAATTATTGTTCGGGATGAGAACAATAAAGGCGTCGTTCAGGAGCTGTAGTTTCCCAAGCACAGTCGTAGATGACATTTGTGCCGTTCCAAACTCACTTGGCACTGTCAGTGAAGGCTAAGGGAGTCGAAAGGACTTTTGTGAAGGAATAAATCCAAAGGCAATTATATAGGGTGAAGTGTAGTAACACCTAGGACTCGAAAATTTTTGGGCAAAATTTTTGCTCATGGGAACAATCTAAAGTGATTAGAGTTAGACATCACATATAAAGAAGCATGTGTGAAGCTAAAATGAGAAATTTGGGTGTGGTTAGACCGTGAAATCGTCCATCTGCGGTTTTTATTAGGATGTGAAAGAATTTTAAAACTTATTATTATGGGAAAGAAAGAAAGCTCGACGCGAGGGAGCAATCAACTTGCTTAATGAATTCCTTACCCAATGATGGAGGGGTACATTGAAGATAAGAAGTGTTCATCACGTGGAATGACTCATGAGTTAAATCCTCAAGTACTGAGGGGAAATCTTACGAAGACGACTAAGGTAAATGTTACCAAGTAATTTGTTAATACTCCCAGAAGAAAGGGAGCCAGTAGGGATGGAAAATCTAGTCGAAAAGAAAGATAGAATCCAATAGTATTAATGGAACATCACCAAAAGGTATACCCAGTGTGGGACCTATTGAAATGATATGATAAAATCTCTACTAGTGGCGATGATTTCAGCCAAGACCAGCGAGGTCGACAACATGTTCCATAGGAACAGTAGAGTCAAAGGAATATAAAAAATAACAATTAGAAGCTAAGATTGCCAGGTCCGAGAGAAGGACATTCCAAAATGGTCAGTGAGACCAGTGATGGGGAACTGGCTCGGGAAATTTCCCTATGTATAAAGAGTGGGATTACAAGTGCTGAATGTATCCACAGTGAGAAGTGTGATCGCTAAGATTGGGAGTGGTAAACCATGCCTATTTGGCATAACGACTGGCGGAATGAGACTTCCAGTGGAGGAATTGAGTCAAAATAATTGGACCAAAGATTTTACAACTCGAGAGTAGAGGGTTTAGGCAAGACCAGTGGCATCCTCGATAACAGTAGCATACCGTATTGCGGGGTCGACAGGGCATAGGAAGAAAAATAGAGGCCAATTAGGCCATAATTGAGACCTCGAGATTTTGGGCCAACATTTCAATGATGGACGTGTAAGCCATAGAATGGAATAATTTGCCCACAAAGAGGAGAGGGCAACTATTGGGTGAAATATTTAATGCATAAAGATTTCAGATACTCATGGGTCGTGTTGACAGCTACGTGCCGGGACCCTACGAATCAAGTAAGACTAATGAAGTTTTGTCTTACCCTTGCGAGAAAAATATTAGGTCAAGTGACATGAGTGAGTCACAATATATATATATGAATTGTTAACACTAAAATTTGCGTGCGAGTCTAATTTAGTAGGTACGTTAGTTTTAACAGTTTCGTTACAAGCATTTTTATGAGTAATAAGGTTGTTTGATGTCGCCCGTGAGTGAACCGGGTAGGCACTAAGAGCATATTTTTATCGTTATAATCTTCTACTGCATAGAGTTAGCAAATTAGATCTTATTATGGTAATGTAAAGTGATTAATTATCAAATTGTTTGAACGATAGTAGATTGAGTGATAAGACTATCGTGTTGGGTACTCCCAGTAAGTAATTTTACTTTAGTAAGGTCCCACCTGAAATAAGGTTGGGCATATACATATACATTTATATGAAAATTTCATGGTATCGTAGACTTCAATGAGTATGTTGTCTAGTTATATGTGATCCCGGTGCGTAGGGAATTATTTACTAATGTGACTCAGAATACATTGTGCAGCGAGATATAGCTCGTCATATATATAGCGCCAAAAGCTTGGAATAGTGATAGTGCCATGTTTCATTATATTTTTACAAACATAAGTAGACTTTTATGTGAACATACAGAGATTGTGGGAAGGTATATAGTATGGACTGAGGGCTTTATGGATCTCAACAACCGACTAAGTTAGGTAGTACTGTATCGGGGGGTTCCTTGTTTGGATTTCACTTAGCGAGACATCCCACGCTTGAAACTAACGAACGTCGGGAGTTGGAAAGAAGTTTGGATGATAGTACATGGGATTCGTATCTTAGTTATTGTACATGTATGAGAATATAACAGAGAGTTAATAATTCCACTATGATGCGATAATAAATTTAATTTGTGCATTAATGCACGAGACATAGGGTGTATGGGCGCCCTAAGTGATTAAATCTTGATTTTGTCCACATTTGGAAATTATGGAATAAGGTAAATATAGAGGTTGAGATATCAGGACTTGTTTTCTGATTATTTATATCAGTTAGGGCCATCATTCCCCAAATATCCATGAGGATGGTTTTCTATCAGGCAGTAGATGATAACTATTTTATGAATTCGACAACATTTAAAAGTGGGGAAGGACTTATGACACGCAATGTGGAAAAGTCACATGGATCACGGTTAGAAGTACATTTGGGAGAATAGCAAACGTATCAGGTTATAAATGACAGTGGTGATGGGATTTAATGAAGATAAATATTGCTAAATTCGTTTTGTATTGGGTCACTTGTCTGTTGTTAAAGGGTGGACCATCCGAAACCAGTTGGGGTTTCTTCAACCGTTAGGGATTCCTAAGTGGTAATGGGAGAGTATTCCCAAGGATTATATTATGAAGGGGGTCACGATCCAATATGGTGATAGTGGATCGATTGACCAAAGTAGCTCACGTAATGGCAGTTAGGACTGATCATACTACGGGAAAGTATGTGCCGATTTTTATAACCGAGATAGTGTGGTTACATAGGGTACTGTTTGATGTCGTGCCCTATTGGGATAAGATTCTTATCTTTCGATTTTGAGAGAATTTTTCATGAGTCCATAGGTATCAAGTTGTGATTGTGTATGGCCTATTAAACGCAGACGAATGGGTAGAACAAGCAGACTAATCAGATGTTGGAAGATAAATTATATGTGTACCCTTGAATCTTAGGGGAGGACGGGAGACGTACATTCCACTAGAGTTTGTGTACAATAACTCCTATAAGTTCACTTTGGGGCATGGTTCCAGTTTAGGTATGGCACGGTAAGTCTTGTTATTCTCCTTGTTAGTTAAAGGTAGGTAACCGAGTATTATTGCAAAGATTAGAGATAATTGACACTTATAGTGTGCATTGTGTGTGAAATACATATAACACAAATATCCTACTTGTGTGCGATCATCGCGAGACGAGATCGTATGTATCTAAGAACGATTAATCTACTAAGTGTGAATAGTAGAAGGCTAGGTAGTGAATATCTAAAATAAAGTTTAAGTAGTGAAACTTAAACGGCAAGGTTTGGACAAGAACCTACGTTACAGGGTAACCCGGGCTTTAAAAAGAACATACGTTAGGTTTTAATTATTAAGGGTATTTGATAGCGTACTGTATGGGCGGTACGGAGTAGTTTACTCATGAGCGTGAGGATGCGATGTGCAACATATAGTCAGTGTTGTTCTTATCTAGTATACTTTTACCAAATTTCAGGACGAAATTCCGTTGTAAGGGGGGAGTATGTAACACCCCTTATTTTTAATGACTTTAAAAATGAGATTAATTAGAATTAATTGTGGGATAATTGAAAATTAACCCGAATATAAATATTACTCGGGAATAAAGTAATAAGTGAATTGTGTTGAATATTACTTGTGAGTAAAAGTAATATATATGATTATAACTTTACACATGATAGTGATTTTTATAAAATTGTTACAAGTGATGAATACGACACTTTTGGTAATTAAGTTGGGACGCGTGTGTGAGTAGTGTCGGGACTATAATAAAATGGAATGAAAAGTAAAATATTTTTACGTCATCTGAATGGCCATTTTGACTGCGCCAAAGTGTCCAAAAGGGTTTAAATAGTCAAAATTGAGTACTCGGGGGTTATGTTCGGGTCTTGGGAGTATTTGAGATTAATCACGACTTATTTAGCTGACTTTTGGCCGTCTTAATGGTAGGTGAAAAGCCAAAAACGAGATTTCACCTTTAAAATCAAAGGTTCGGCTTTGGGAATAGTCACTTTCACAAACCCAAAGGTTAAGAAAATTATATAGAGAATTGGAGAGAAAATGTAGAGAATTGAGAAAGAATTGAGTAAGGGAGTTATTATTATCGGAATAACCTTAGGGTTATGTGGGATTAACCCTAATAGGTTAAATAAAAGTGTTTAAATTGAATTAGGGACTATCGAGAAATAAACCTAATTGAAGATGATTTTATTTCATAGAAATTCGGGAGTTGTGATGTGATGGACTAGTAGGCGTGGACTTTTACCAACTGAATTTTTATGAGAAATAAGTGATTAACCTTTGACTGATGAGAGAAGCTCGTGAATATAATTTGAGAAGCAAATTCACAATCTGTAAACACGTAGGATATGTGAGATAAATATACTACATATGGAAATTATTATATGGGTTGTGCTTGTGCCCTATTGTTGTTATATATAGGTGGGGTGAATACAAATATTATTTATATTGTGTGTATAACATACCTACGCTGCTTGCTATCAGGATGGAGGTTACGCGTTGTGGATGGTCATATCGATGTATGCTTTTGGGGGGATTTTTATTCATACCCTGAGCATAGAACCTTAGACACGTGCTATCAGTTGAGAATGATAGTTTTGACGATTGAATGGGAGCGTAGGTATGTGGGTCACCCATTTGGATGGGGAGTATGCTCGCCTCCAATATTTATGATATAAGATTTATGGTTCGTGAGAGATGTCGAACCAACAGTCGATTCTACAGTGCGAGATGTACCAAGACATGATAGTAGAGTATGCATGCACTGCAACTAAGAGTGGTAGGTTGCAATTTTGTATATATTATAGAGTGAATATATATATATATATATATATATATATATATGTGTGTGTGATATTATTTACTATGTGACATTTAGTAGATATGAGGTAATCTACTATGTGAAATTTGTAGATTAAAATATATATTTTGTGTAGATGAAAAATGGATAATAAGATCAGATTGAAATAAGTAAGTGAATACTTAATCCTAAAGCTGTGAAAGTTCATATTAAAGAGAAATGAACAGGTTTAATTATCATAAGTATTGTGTGGGAAATATGGGGAAATGACATGGGGCAGAATCCTAATAGAGAACCTTAATTAGGGAAATAATAAGGTACGTTAGGTGTGCACACTAGATGATAGGTGAGAATTCTCAAGCGAGAGCCCGAGAAGATAACTTGTACATAATAATTATTTAATTGCATTTGTTAAGCACTTGTTATTTTCTAAAAATATTTTATGATCGGGCTCTGACCCATTTTCTTGCGTATTTTGTTCTCTATTGTATCTTTTACATCAGTATCCAGTATCAGGGATGTCAGTATAGAATATGGATATCTCAACGGGTTGTAGCTGCTATTGGAGAGGAAGATTTTGTGTAGACATTTCCATTCGATCAATTCACACATCTCTAGTATCTAATCTCATTTAGGGCATGTCGCCCAGGATTCTAGTTATTTCATTTCTATTTCATAGATTGTAATCATTTATGTCAGTATTGCTGAGATCAGTTTTATTTGATGGTAATGAAATATATTTTAACTTTAGAGTTATTCCATTCACATTTACTCTGGTTATATTTAGTTATGTTGTGGTATGATGTTACTTATGATTATTTCGTACCGTGGAATGATTTTAATTAAATTAAAACTGGAAAAGGTTTTGACACTAGCTTAATTAATTATCAGGTGAATTAATAAAGAACATGTTTTTCGGCAGTGATGCTAAGAATGAACCAATTTTATACTCTGATTTAATTGGGTATAGGACTGATCGTCCGGTATTTAATTAGGTGGCATGTCACATAGTCGTAACATTTTCTAAACTTTAAATCACACAAAAGATGGTGAATAATCAAGAAATGTTTTAACTTCAAAGGGTCACCAAATATTATTCATAATTGCCACATTTTTTACCTTCGAAGTTCAGCAAATATGTTTAATAATCACACACAAAAAAAGTCAAACTTTGAAGGGTCACCAATGATAGTAGATAAAAGCAACATTTTTTGCCTTCGAATATCACCAAATATGGTGAATAATAAAAAAAAAAGTGCCATAAAAAATATTGAGTAATTGCAACATTTTTTGGTCTTCGGAAATCACCAAAGAAGGTGAATAATTGCAATATTTTTTGGCCTTCGAAGATTACCAAAAGTGGTGAATAATTGCAATATTTTTTTTGCCTTCGATGATCATCAAAGATGGTGAATAATTGCAATATTCTTCTTTAAATTTAAAGGTCGCCAAACATGGTGAATAATCATAAAAAATAATCATTGAAGTGTCAACCAAGATGGGGAATTATTGCAAAAGTTTTTTACCTTTGAAGGTTACCAAATTTTTTGTAACAGTCTAGAAATTTAACCTCAATTCTGAAGCTTGGCATTATTTGTGTTTTTTTAATTAGAAAATGGACCATAACCCAAAAGAAAGATTTCGAAATCAAATTTTCAAGGGAAAAAGTGATTTGTCGTTTCGACCTCTATAGAGAGAGTTATAATCGTTTTATTAAAACACATTTTGCTGCCAGCACAAAATGGTGTAGCAGTCCAAAATTTTGGTCTGACTTCCCGAGCATGAAGACTAGAAAACAAATTAGTAACCAAAACAAAATTATGTGTGTCAAGCTTCCAATCTAAAAAATGGTTCATTGTTTTGACCTCTGTAGAGAGAGTTATATTTGTTTTACTAAAATGCATTTTAGTGATAGCACAAAATGTTGTAGCGTTGTAAAATTTGGCCTGACTTACTGAGCATGGCATTCTCTGTGTGTTTTGAAATAGAAAATGAGTGAGGTACCAAAACAAACCTGTTAAATTCAATATTTTTATTCAAAAATCGATTCATCATTTGGACCTCTGTATAGAGAGTTATGACTATTTTACTGAAATCCATTTTTGTAGATTGCACAATTTGAAAATAAAATCAAGGATATTGTCAAGCCAATAAGATTCCAAATGTTAGTGTTTGAATTTATTCCCAATGACCATGGATTCATATTTTTCAAGTAAATTGGTCTATAAATATTATAGGAATAATAACCTACCCAATTCCTACCAACTTCCATTACAGTTCACCCTCCATAAGAGTCAGTTCAAATGATAAACATCGTGGGGCTTGAATAAAATTTTTATCATCTTCCACGGAAACTTTGAGGGACCCCTCATGATTTGGTTCGAATAATATATTATGGGCTATTTTTTTGTTGCAATTCTTCATATGTTTGAACATCTTCTTGCCGCTCAAAATTTGTTTTGAACACTAATTTTTTGGACCCCCGAGTTTTGAAGTCCATTAATGACCTTCCACACACCCCCTCCCCAAGTTCTAGATTAGCATTGAAATTTTGTAAAGGAAAGGTTGAGGATAATCATCACATTTTTTCACAAAATCGTGTTATTTTATTTGCTAACAGTTATTGCCAAAACACGCTCGTTGTAAAAAATTGGTGTGATACAGACTGTTATAGCCAAATTGCAAAGATTTTAGCAAAGTGTTCTCAACTTTGACCAAAATTTTTTATACTTATGAATGTTTTTCTCATACACCATTGAATTTCAACATCAACAAAAAAATTAATCTTAATATTGAATGAGAAAGACTCGTTCTCGGAATTCAATATTTTGTGCCTCCTCCTTCTAGCAGCAAAATATGTTTGCATGGGAAAACCATCATCCACACACGATATTTGCAGGTTCTTTGGGCATACCTAAATTAATAGTACTTGTTTCCAACTTAGTTAGGACTTTTTGGCAAGACATAACGAGTGATACAAATTATTTGAAAGTAATATAAAGGCTGAAGTGTAAATGTTAGAATGCTGTTGAATTGAAGGAAAGTAAATTACATCATATGAAATTAAAGGATAAAAATCACAAATTAAGAAAAGGTGTTGAAATTTAAAGGATAAAATGTATAGATAAATATTTGTTTGACCGTTTGGAGATCTCTTTCTGCTTCCTCAAGGGCTAAATTTATAGTCGTTGGATATAACTAACTTTATTTGGATCTAAGTAACTTTTGGTTTGAATTTTGGCTCCAAGTAACTACCACTTAGAATTTGGATTATTTTCTTACGATAACCACCCATGCTTGCTACCAAATAACTTCCAAGTCAAATTCAAAAAATAACCTCAAGAACTTCCCACTACTTCCACTAAAGTTAACCGCATTAAACCACCCACTCCTTTCACCAAATATTCCTCTCGACTCAAAAGTAATCTGCCTGGAATTTTAGCATCACTTTAAATGCATGCCATCCTCTTTGTACCTTAAATTAGACGGTTATCCATATACCAAATGAAAGGTCTAAAAGTTATATTTCCAATGATCTTTGAATCACATCAATTGAACTTCTGATGAGTGAACTATGATCGTATTACCAAAGGGTGTTCATTTTGACAACAAATACGAAAATATACTATTCAATTCCGTTAATACCAGTAAATGAATCATGAAACTTCTAGGGACATGGAAGTTTCTACTGCATCAAATCACCACTATATAATCGCTACTAGTTTTCCACGTTATTATTAATGCATAAAAAAATATCATGAGATAAGCCCGGTAAAATATGGTGTAAACATAAGTCATTTCTTCTTCAACGAGTTTTTCGTCTTTGACACTCGCCTTGAAATATATAAGAGTCTTATATGAAATTTCATTATTTTATAACAACGTATTTTTCTCGTACAACCTCGATGAGAATACATAATTGTTCAGTCGATACTTCTTATACCCGTGTTCCATAAAATTAGGTCCAGTGGTGAGATAAGCAACCATTCTTTAACAATTGAAATTATGGATTATATAAGTTAATGTGATAAGTTTTAAATCTTGAAATTAGTTATCATTTTATTAAGGATGTTTGACCTAATAATTACCTCCTATAAAAATTTACTGTTTGAATATGAAACCATCCTTCATTTCTATTATCCCCGGATACATTATATCTTCTACATTGAATGATAAAATTTATCAACAGGTTTATAAGTAAATAATATAACAACGGAAGTAAAATTACAGCACTTTCATACTCTCGCCATTTGTCGACACCTTCATGGGCTTCAAACGTATAATGGGTCATTTTCTCATCTTATAAATTTATCAGTCTCATTTGCCCATAACTTGACCACCCTCATCGATGAATTCATACCCGTCATCTATAATTTTAGGGCCTCCTATATATTCCCTAGAGAACATGGATGCTCCAAAGTATTGTATTCCTCTGCGATGGATCCTCCAATGTACATTGTATTCTTAGCAATTCTCTTCGAAAAGTTTCATCGACCTTTCAAACGGGTACATCCTTCGATATCTTAATGGGTCGTAAAGAAGCACATCATTGCATAAGTGCACCAAAAAGTTAATACTTATGTCAAATAATACCGGGGGAATTACTTCTTTAACACACACAAGTTGCTTCAAGTAGAGTTTCTTTTGCAGCCACGATTTGCTTTCGATTGACTAATTTTGCGTAAAACGTGTGAAGTAAAGGCTAATTTTCATAATGGCCCTCCAAAAATATTTATGCTTAAATAAACAATTTTTAAACAACGAAGGACTAGTTTCATGATAACATGCTAGTTGTCAGACTCGAACTTTTGTAGATCATGTGTGGCATAGTTCACGATCCTCCATAAATGTGATGAAAATTATAGCAAACTTTCAAATTTTATAGTGTCTCTAAAATCAACTTTCTTTCTTCGTTCAATAAAGTATATGCCCCTTAGGGGATTATATTCCTCCCACTAATGTCTTATTTTAACCATAATTGTGACCTGGTTTTAATCACTTGGAGATCATGCCACACCTTTTCTCCATCCTTCAGATGACCTCTACCAAGGCATGTGTTCACAATATGTTTGATGATGTTCTTATCTGCATGCATGATATTTAATACATGACACATGGATTACCCTTCCAATACAACAAGTTAAATAATATTGACCCCCTAGACCACGCCTTCCTTTGTCTGCTTCATTCTCAATAAGGGTCTATTAATGCTTGACATTCTTGAATTTAGGATTCTTTTAGTCACATTAGCTCCACATTTGGAAGACCTTTTTCAATTTCTGAAGCTAAAATCTTTCTAGGAGGTAGCTAATTTTTTATCCCACTTGATAAAAATTAGAGCCTTTATCAATCTAAACCTTTGATCAAGAGGCAAGAATATCCTATAATAATGATATATAATTTCTCTACTATCTTTGAGATGTTGAGATCCAGTTTCCTCTCCATAAATGAGACACTCAAAGTAACGGTGAACATTACAGCCCGATAAAGTCCCAAAAGCTGGTAAATCATGAATTTCTCAAATCAACATTGCTTTTGATGTGAACTCTTCATGTTTTCTAAATTCAAATGCTTTCATGACCTTTACACATAAATCATTTAAGTATCCTACCAACCGAGCCATGTAGGCATGAATGTTGTCACTTACATGCTTTGGCCCGGGTATTAATAAAGACAACATTAAAAATTCTGGTCTCATGTATAATGAATGAGGGGGGTCTAGGGGTCTAAGATTACCTACCAAACACTTTGATTGGTCCTTAGAGTGAAAATGGATTAAACTCATATGTTGATTTTACTAAATGAATAATACTTTGTTTATTGGTAAAATTTGGGTGATTAAAATTTATGCTTTTCAAACGGTTGAGTCCATAGGATAACGTATGACATTATCCCTTAATTCATCCCTAACGTGCTAAGTCATTGCCTCCTCTATCCATAGTATTATGAAAAATCTCTTCAATATGGGACCAACAAGAAAATATTTCAACACATTTTTAGGCACTTTTGAAAGTGCGCCTCTCTTATCATTAGAACCATGCTCGAGCACATATCAAGGTTCCCTGCATACCAGACAATGATCAAAATGTTTGTACTCTTTCCAGTACAGTATGCAATCATACTTGTAAGAATAAATTGATTTATACTTCATTATTAAACCTTTATATTGTTCTTCATACTCGGATAGTTATTTGTAAGCGTATTTTCTTTAGGAAGCAAACCCTTCATCCAATTCAGAATTCCAGTCACGCTATTGCCAGAAAAACTAAAAAGGCTCTTCAAACAATTCAAACCAACCGTGGCATGCAAATTAGTTTCGTTTGTGCCATAATTAGGGTATAAAAATTGAGTTGATTTGACTTTTAAACTATATTAGTCATCATTGAGGTTTATCCCAATACTATCATGAGCACAAAAACCTCCACCACATGATTTATTATTTTCCTTATCAGCGGCCTTATTATCTTCCACCACATTAACTATTATATCACCTAACATAATATGCTCTATGGGGGATCCTCATTTCCTTCCACCACTATCCTACTTGATAGTTGTAGCAGATGTTATTCGGGGATAAAGGGATACTGTATTTTCTCGTGAAAAACCCACACCCGATAATCAACTTGCATACCCCATCTAAGAAAATATAATTCAATTGTTTTCCACTCAAACACTTTTCCATTTCTACAACATGAAAAATATCAGGAGAACTCTTCATCATTGAGACACCTCTTTGTAAGTTTTATAAACTCATTAGTACATTTACAGTATATATCCCTGAGTATATTTATCTCACCCATCCACTCTTTGTATAGAGGATGCCCTATAAAAGCTTGTAGGAATCATCACCTACAATGTGTGAAAAATTGGGGTGTTTCTACAAGTTAGTTTATCCCAGTGGTTAGTTGAATCATTAGTTAACTCAGACACAAGCACAACCTAATTAATAACTTATCATGTTTAAATAACAATGTTAAAATGGTATCATATTGAAACCCTAAACCGCGTATACATACCAAACTAGTTAATAATAATATATAACCCAATTGAATCCAAATTTCAAAACCTAGGTTGAAACCCTAATCTGTGTATACATACCAAATTTGTTTTAATTATACTTTGTAACCTAATCGAAGCCAATTTTCAAAACCTATGTTAAAACCCAAAGCCGTGTATACATATCAAATTGGAAATTATGGCAGAACGTTCATTGTGTTCTTGATTACATTTTATCATAAATCCACAAAATATTTTTAAATAACCCCACAAATTATTCACATTATACATACCAAATCCCAAAATCCTTTACATTTTTAAATAAACCCACAATTTATTTATTTCTACAACAAATAAACACATATATTCAAGTCCAAATAAATATCAAAATCAAATTATTCAAACCTAGGTGTTGCAAAAGTTGTTTTCTAACACTATCAAGCTATATATGTAAAAACAACTATTTTACAACAAACAAATACATATATTCAACACAAAACAAATATCAAAGTTAAATTATTCAAACATAGGTTTTGAACACGTTCTTTTTAAACAATATCAAACCCATATATGTAAATATAACTATTTTACAACAAACAAACACATGTATTCAACAACTATATATATATATATGTGTGTGTGTGTGTGTGTGTGTACACACACTCAATTTGGGTATGATTTATATATTTTTACCACTATTTTGGGGCAAAAATGTATAAGTCATACCCAAATTGATGAGAGAGGCAACAGAGTTGATGAGAGAGAGGAAGGAAAGTGTGTGTTTTGATGGGAAAATTGGGGGGGGGGGGGGGTAGGGATAAATCCTAATTTATTTTATCACGGTTAGAGACCGTGACAAAAATAACACGCATGTGTTGTTACGGTTAAGGACCGTGACAATGGTTGGCTATAAAGGTGTGATATTTTTCCTCTTTTGGTGTAGTTCTTATAAACCCCAATTATAGTTTTCTTCCACTTTCCTACATTTTCACCACTTGTGCATGCTTTTTTCAGAAACTAAAATAGAAAACTCTAGTTTTCAATTTATGGGTTAGACCCCACCTTTATTTTCTTTTCGAACTATGTGGACTTCGATGCCACTTCTTCGCCTAAGTAGGGTCTTGGATTTATCTTGAGATTCGAGTCCTCATTTTTTGTATTTTATTCCCCTCACTGAATTTTCATTAGTATTTTACATATAATTTTGTCTATCTATTTTTTCATTTAGCGATCCGTTAACATGCGTACTCACTTGTTTATAGTGAGTTACGATCCAGTGTATCGCTCATAGTATATGCATGATTATCTAGTTTCACTTTTAGCGATCACGTTATACATGCATATTCACTCTCTCATAGTGAATCATGATCTGGGGCATCGCTCATAATTTGGTCACTTCTATCCATTTATTTATATTTTTAGTAGACTCGTTGACATGAATATTCGCTCCCTCATAGTGAATAATAATCCGATGCATTGCTCATATTGTGTCCACCTATGTTTTTCTTTATTTCTTTTAGTTTTACTCCCTCGAATGATTCATTCAAGTCTCTTCTATGAAGTGGTCACAATGATTTCCCACCTCAAGTATACACACATTTTTTACTCCACAACATGTACGCGATTACACATTTGAGGAGGAGGAGTATCTTTTTATGGCCCATGAAAGACTAAAAAGGGAAGAATGTCTGCCTAACACCTTCCTATTCCGTAACTTAGTCCCAAACTCGTGATCTATTTGGTTTTGTATGCATTAGTAGCTTTTTATGTCATATCTTCGGAGAAACCTACATCTTTTGTTGGTTTTTAGTAAAATAGGTTGGCGACTCCAATCTTTACACTTTTGCAACACCCTTGACGATGGTCGTTTATGTCCTCGGGATCCTACGAACGCGCGCAAGTGGTAGAGAGCATATTTTCTCTCTTGACCCTATTTATCGCGAATATTTATTTATTTTTTCGGGGCGATCCCAACATCACCCGAGGATGACCACAGTGGCAACTCCATTGGCGACGTTATTTTTAGAGGACTAGACTCTATTTTTCATGGATTTTATTTTCTTCCTCGCTATTTTTCTACATGTGTATATATATTTTTTCTTGTTCTTCCATTTTCTCTCATGCTCACATATTATATATGACATACTTATGAGATACTATCCATGTATATTATTTTCACTACCGTACTTGTCTTCTTATCACATATTTTCTATCATATGCCTCATGAAACTTTTACATATCCACTCTTTATCTCGTGTTTCATATTCATTTGTTTATATTTTCCATGTTTTGCTCCGCTTGTCCACATTTCCATGTACTCCGGGTCACTTAACGGTATCCATGCTTATTCCCACTTGTATATTTTCACATTTGTCACATCACTTGTTTATACCACATGCTTCATGTATATATTTCACATCAGTTGCACACATATCTCCATTTTTTCCTCACTTACACATATTCCCATGTTATTCTCACTTTGTACATATATCTCTCTCACTTGTGTATATCCATATACATCACACCTTTACATATCACCATACTGTGTACTCTTGTACATGTTTCATGCTTTATGCTACTTATACATATTTTTTATGATTTATCCCACTTATATATTTAGCGTTATTATCACATGTCATTCATATATATTCTCATGATTTATTCCATGCTTAGTAGTTGTAGATATTTCTCTTGGCATACATAAAATTTTGCATAAAAATACTAATTAAAACCAAGGTTCTAAAAAACGCGGGGCGTGACCAAGGCGTGGATGCCAAGCCTTAAGCCTTGGAAGCCTAGGCGGGCCTTGGCGTAAAAAGGCCTGAAAAAGCGTTTAGGCATTTTTTAATATATTTTAATATTTTTTTACTATGACAAGGCTATTTAAAATACTAAATTGGTACATACCTTAAAAATATGTCTAAATATTTGTAAATTAAAATACTATTTTTTTAAAATACAAAAAAAAAAACAAAAAAATGCATCTTTTCACGCCTTACTTCTAAAAAACTCGCGTTTTTTCACGCCTTAGCTCCAAAAAATGCGCGTTTTTTCACGCCTTGCCCCAAAAAATATTGACCATCGTTGACCATGCCTTGATCCACGCCTAGGGCCAAAACTTGGCGTATCTAAAAAGCCTCGCGCCTAGGCGCGCATTGGCGCCGCCTAGGCGCGTTTTTTAGAACACTGATTAAAACGCAAGCATTATGCACACTACATCATGCGATCACTACATATTGACCCTATATTTTATTCCATACTCAAAAGTCACTTTATGATGGGTTTTCGGTTATGCAGGGTGCGGTTAACCTAAGCGATATGACTCCTACCTTCCATTGACTAAGTACCTTCGACGTATATCGAACGCTTCCAATGCATTGTACCGCTTGACCAAACTCACATCAATAAGTATATAGCAGGGATTTCGCTCACGTACATCGAGTATATCGAATTAGCTCTCACAAGTACCGTCACCACGAGGTATATCACGAGCCAATACATGTACACATAGGTATATCAAACGGCTTTTCCACATGTACCAATGAATGATTTCCCTTATAGGAAAGAGGTATATCATAGAAGTCATGCCAAACAGATTAATCCTTCCACTAACCTCCCATGCATAAACCTTATATAGGCATCTACCCTAGGAAACTCAAACCTACTTTTCCAGTTCCAACGCGAAACATAAAAAAAAAATTGTGTCGTCTCACTGCCCAAATTTTACTCTATTTCGCCCATTTTTAAAACTAGACCCTGTCCATGAGTCTGAAAACAAGTCAAACCTTGCCTTGCATCGCATACCCCATTATTTCCTAAACTACCATTTTGTCCAATATTTCACTTGCACCCTAGGCGGAACATGATATAAGTGAAACCTAATAATAACTACATGCGAGAATTTTCTTTCTCCTTTTTTAAAATACCAAAAACAAATTCTCCCATTTTTAAAAATACCAAAAAAATATTTTTTTCAACAAAAAAATCTCAGTAAGACTGTACTCCTTGGCTTGGATCTTCTTTGGCTCAGATCCGCTATTAAACTAACTCGGAGTTTTACACCTTCATCAATCGTTTTAGAGAAAACTGAACGATCCTTTCGATAATTTCTCTTAGAGAACCATGATCATCCTAACCACATTTGAGGACCATACTTGCTCAGCTTACTGCAAAGATTGATAGTATTCAAGCCGATTTCTAAGAAATACAGAGAAATAAGGGTCAGGTCCCAGAAGTACCATAACTAGATGTTGATTTTCCTAATAATGTGGGGCCATAAATGCCTGAACTAATTTGAGTTCCAAAAGAGTATCAATAAACTACCCATCCTTTGTGTGTCTCACCCTTCAAGGGGTACCACCTACTTATCTATCAATGTCGAACCTTGCTCAGTTAGGGGCTAACATAACCATTCCCATTCCTTCAGATCCTAAAGAAGAGGAATTGACCTAAGTTAAGGACGATCTTAAATTGCTCTTTTAGAAATTTGACTAAGAGAAGAACTCTGGGAACTACATGGATTACACCCACATTCCCCTTACCCAAAAGCCAGGTTGCTAGAGAAAGTTAAAATACCCAATGTCGAGAAGTTTGGAGGCAGTGTACCTCCCATTCTACATCTTCATAACCACCACCGTTCTATAATCCTACTAGGGCATACAAAGGGAATAATGGCTCAAATACTCCAAAATATGCACAGAGAAAGTGCTCTTCATTGGTTCTTATCATTAGAGAAGTTTCGAATTGACAGACGGGAAGACATAGCAAGGGAATTCATGGTTCTATATAAGTATAATGAATAATTATAGGTGAACCATCAAGATATTAAATTACTTAAGCAAAGTCCTAGGTAATTTGTCAATAGTTTCAGCAATAGATTGAGAGAGAAGGCTGCAACCATGACCAACCGCCTATCTGATGAAGAACAGATCAATAATGTAAAGAAGAAATTCTTTCCACGCATTCAGACTATTATGGGTAGCCAGTATTACCCCTAATTTATAGACCTTTGGGAGGCTGGGGTTGAGATTGAAGAAAGTGTCAACGGTCAAACAACCGAATTCTAATCAAAGAAGATGGCAGGGAAGTTTACTCCTCGCAAATATAATAAGCCATCCACCGCTAATGTCAACAACATTTCCTCTCAACATGAAACCTTTTGGGCATCAAAAGTCCAACCTATTATAATCCAAAAATAATATACTGAACTACATTTTCCTCTCTTTAAGGTGTATTTATCTCTCTTATTACACAGCCTCATTAAACCCTTGGACCCCCATCCACTTCCTAGCCTTCTTCCTAATAATTTCAGACATAACGCCCATTGTGACTTCCACCAAATCATCGGTCACACCACCGATCAATTCTATCACCTGAGAAATATTATCTAAGGCCTCAATGACAAAGGCATCATTGATCCTCCTATAAATCCTAAGCCAAACATTACTCGAATTTCTTTACCAATACCCCAAGATGGCTTGAATTCCATCCTCACAGATGAAGACCCAAATTTTAACCCTTCAAATAGAATCTTGCCCATCACTAAATTGAATTCATCCAATTACTCTTCCAAATACCATGTTCTCTAAAAAAATTCCCGTCCTTCATCCTATATTTTTTAATATTCCAGACCAGTCTCTTTCCCTCATGACAATGGCGTATATTACCATTTAAACCCACTTAAAAATAAGAAGTAAGGAGGTGACGATTGTCCTAGAAGAACTAAAAAGTTTTAAGATCAAATTCCCATTTGAAGTGACCCTCAAAGAATAGAATTATGAGAAGATCAGTGATATATACATAGATGCCCAAAAGTGGACCTTTAAGTTTGGTGATTGGTTTGTGCCTCCATAAGAATTTAACTTGGATGGCATTGTTCAAGTTTTGTTCGAAGAATATGTCAAGAAGAAGATGACATGTAAAGCTCCTGAGTTGCTTATAGAACTAAAACTTAAGGGATACTTGGTCCCGTACTACATACACTTATCTGTCACATGGTAATATTTATATAATGAGGCAGTTGAGGTTAAAGAATGTATTGACTTTTCCTTGAAAAATTACTATATCGCTACAAAATAAAAGGGTGACTCTGATCCCTCAAACAACTCAAGTGATAAATCTAATGATGAAAACCCAACACGCTAGCCTCATTGTGCGGGACTATATGATTTAAATGATTATTGTCACGAATTAATGAAATATCTACCACATAAGAAATAGATGAAGACGCTAGGTTTCTCTTTTTCCCAGCATTTGTAAACTATATGAACTAGTCGGGAAGGTATTAAATGGACCTAATCCTCTCATCATCCATGTACCTGTAAATAAGGGAAAATGGGTTGCTGAAGAAATCGCAATGCCTAAAATGTCAATTGAAGAAAGCAAGATCCTCGAGCGACTCAAGAAACTAAAGATAATATTAGCTTATCGGGACTTTTTATGTCTTCACAACTTCACAAGAATGCTCTGATCAAATGTTTCACTAGACATATGCTTCCTCCCTTACTTACCCTGAAGAGGCATTCAATATAGTTGGAACCCTGAATTCCATAAGACTTGTCTTTTTCTCCGATGAGAAGAATCCAAAATTTGGCCCAAATTACAATTATGGCCTTAATATCTCAGTAAGAGTCTAGGGAAAGGCAATCCTATTTGTGATCTCATCTTTGAATATTTTCTTATTGAGAACTCTTAGATGCCTAGGACTATATGTTAGTGACGTTACACCTACATCTTTTGCTTTGTGTGCTTATGATAATAAGCAATAAGAGGTTATGGGATGAATATCTCTCAGACTAGGGGATAACCTAATATGCCCTCAGATATAATTCCAACTTATTAATATCCCTGCCTATTTCAACTTGCTCCTTGATCAATCATAGATCCATAGTATCAGGGGGTGTCCTTTTCCCTCTATCAAAAGCTGAATTCTTTGTAAATAACCGAGTCATAACTATTTTTGAGATGATTATAACTCTAACGGTACAAGTAACCCGGTTCTTGAAATCCAGCACAATGTGAATGATAAGTTTCTATAAGGCTTCAAGATTTATCAACTCCTTCTTTTTCTAGGAAAAGACTTTAAATATAAAGTGAGTCTTGAATACAGCCTGAATGATGTAATCCATATGTTCCAAAATATTCATATCATG
The DNA here is from genome assembly GCA_949130495.1 of Sambucus nigra. Classification (NCBI taxonomy): domain Eukaryota; kingdom Viridiplantae; phylum Streptophyta; class Magnoliopsida; order Dipsacales; family Adoxaceae; genus Sambucus; species Sambucus nigra. Next base: position 200,715,280 of record OX422213.1, on the reverse strand, counting down.
CCCGGAATAGGGTTGAGTTATTGTCAACAAGAGATTCTCGAGCTGATGGTCCTAAAAGAAGCCTTCCCTCGATGTGGTTTGGGATATCAACCATCTCCAACTGAGCTCATGGATCTCCATTTTTCATACCCTAAGAGTATTGAAGAGGAAAAAAGTTATCTCCAGGGACTCCCTAAATGGACATTTTAAAAAATAGGGTGAGGACTCCCTTTATTGTGTCTTCCCCAAACCATGTTATGATGTTGCCGATACGAAACTCAAGACGGAATTTGAAATATTTTATGAAGACAAATCCACCTCGATAGAGGCCAAAGCATGAGGTGAAACCCCTGACCATCAAGTTTGTTAATTTGAGCTCCTCTAACACTGAAAGCACTGAAATCACGAAAAGTACTAATAACAATGAATCAATTGGCTTTAATGTGCTAGGAATGGACCTCTGCATAATCCGCACTGAATCTGAACAGTCTGATCGATCCTTAAAGATCACTCCTGTTATAAAACCCCTCCTTAACTAGCCAAGCATTCCAGTCAACCCAACTTTGCGTGTCCAAAACCATGTTGTTTATCGCTTGGAGAATAAACCTATTTTTATCCTTTTTATTATTGATGAATGTGCAAACGAGGCCTCTTTTTATGAGGTTCTCAATGTTGTATTTTCTGAAAATGAGGTTAATTAAATAGACAAAGATTTTGACTATCGTGATGTGACTTATATTAACTGCATTGATTTTAATCAAACAATGGATGAAGATGATATACTGAATGAAAATTTCTTAATTAATCTCAATAAGGAAACAATCAAACCCTGTAACCGCGTTCAAACTAATGATGATGATACTATTGATATTAATCTTGGTTCTAGTAGCACTCTGCATGATATTAGGACAGGGTCAACCCATAATGACCATGAGCAGACACAATTCGAAGAACTCATTAAATAATTCACAGACAAATGTTTTCGTATGGTCCTATAGTGATAAGCCTGGCATCGACCCAAAGATCGTGAAACATGAGATCTAGACTTATCCATAATGAAAACTAGTCAAGCAGAAGCTAAGAAAGATTTGGCTCGAAAGGTCCCCCAAAGAGAAAGATGAAGTGATCAATAACCTAAATATAGGTATCATTCGTGGGGTTAAATAGCCGACTTGGCTCGCCAGCATTGTTCCTATGTCGAAATTGAGAGGAAAAGTTCGCATATACATCGACTACTGAAACTTGAATAAAGCTTTTATCAAGGATGATTATCATTTGCCCAATATTTACATGATCGTCGATAATACAACCAATCATCCCCTCAAATCATTCATCAATAATTTTACGGGGTATAAATAGATCCAGATGCGTCCCGACCACCAAGAGAAACTGCTTTTACGTCCCCATGGGAAACCTTTTGCTACACTGGCATGCCTTTCGATCTTAAAAACGATTGGGTTACATACTAAAGAGAAGCTATTACCATCCTACATGATCTTATCCATAAGGAGGTCAAAGTCTACACTGGCGATATTATCAGAAACTCCAAGACTCGAGAAGGTCACATTGCTACCTTAAAGAAATTCTTTGAATGACTAAGGTAATACCGGATGCGTATTAATCCACAAAAATGTGCCTTATATGTCACAAAAGGTCAACTCCTTGCCTTCATAGTTAGTGAAATAGGAAAACAAAGCGATCCCTACCAAACTTAAGGAAATTCTCAAAATACCACCACCTCAGATAATGAGAAATCTCAAATTTGTGCAAAAGCACCGCTAATTTCAACTTTCGCAATTTTAATAGACGTTACACCGAAAAAAATCACAAGTGTTATGTTAAACAGTTTCACTAAATTTCAGTCTTGACTTAATCATTCATCTAGTTTAGTATAAGCAATAATAAATTAATCAAACCATAATACGGTGATATACGATGAAAATCCACAATGAAAACAAATCTCGAACGACCCAGCCACACAAGTCCACTACGATATAAGTCTTGTTAAAAGGTAAAATTAGACTTACTTAGAGACTCGATGCCTTCAAGCCTTGACGTGCTTCTTCATCCCTTGTTACCTTTTTTGCAGCCATTGTTGGATGCCTTCCAACATCCACACATCGAATGCGTATTCTCACGTCTCAATATCCCACTGATCTTTCAGCCATCGACCAACATAAACACAGTCTCCACCACTCGAAACACTCACAGTATGAAGAGTAAACTAGTATGGATCAACATAGAAGATATATCAAATAAACATATAGATGTAGGATTCTTGGATCTTAAACTTGGATGTAAACTAAGGTTGTGGTTTGGAAAAAAAATTCACAAATCAGGCACATAAACTTGGAGAGACTTTTAAACAAGTCGGGTAACTTAAAAGATCTATGAAAGTCTCTCCGAAAATCGCTACCCCACGCTCCTATTTATAGGAGGTTTGTTAAAAATTAGATAAGGATCAAAATGAGTTTGGAAATACTTGAATTTTTCAAAAATTCAAGTACCCATTCGAATGAGGTAGTATAGCATGTCATTCGAACACCCATCCAACGTACTATGTAACGACATTCTAGACCGACGAGGAAATGGTTCGTTCGAAGTTGTTCTAATGAGGTCCCATATCTCATTCGAACGACATACCAATGTCTTTATAACGACCTTGCGAAAAAAATATTTTTATTCCAAAAAATATTAAAAAGGAATGAAATCAATTTAGAACAAATAAAAATAATTTTATAAACACGTAACATGCAAAACAAATCGAGGGATCAAGAATTAACACGTATTCATAACTCATTGAGATCCCTCGGATAATAAAGATGAAACTAGGCTCAAAATAAAATGCATACTCGATGTCTCTTTATCTTTGGCTGCTACAATCTTCAATAACACGTCACAGGCTCGAAGGAGAAGCAACTCAAGTCCTAAACTATGACTCAAACAAGTTTTTTTCCAAATAAGGAATAAAGCTAATACATATAAATTTTCTCGATTGCTAAATTTTCCCTTACAGATCTCCCCCTTCGCATATTCAGGGACAAAACTCAAAACAAAAACCTATTGGGCCGTTAAGCTGACAAAGACTCAATTCCCAACCCCAAAAGGAAAAACGTTGCAAATGCTTGATCGATACAAACTTGAGTAGATTTGCTCTTAGGTAAACCTTTGTCTCATTGTTGCTAACATGTACACTTAAACAAACCTTCAAATGCAAGGAGAATATAACAATATACTGCACCTTTGTCTAACCATCTCTACCTAAGAAAGGATGTTTCCCCCTAAGTTAAAGATCTCCCCCACATGAAAAAAGTTAGATACAATTTCTCCTCTTTTTATTCAAGAATAGCCAAAGAAAAAGGTTCATAATAATAAAACATTCATCCCCAATAAAACCAAATCTCCCCCTAAGTGAATCATAGGTAATTATAAAGGAAAAATAAATATATCACACGGTGGTGTGAAGCAAGCATTTAACGATCAATAGTTTGACAACACAAGTGCAAATAAGCCAAACTATGAACAAATGATATCAACTATGATGGAAGCATTTAAGTATAAGATACCAAGATGATCATAACACATGCCAACATAAATCAAAGATTAAGCATAAGGAAAATGACTCAAAACACAAAACATACCATACATATAACCACACATATACCAATGAAGCACAACTATATATAGGTATAAATGACCACAAAAAACACAAATATATAAGCTTTACACACTCGCATAATACCAATGTGTCTAAACATGGTGATATAAAATGATGGGGCAAAAACTAGAACTAATAGAAAATGACCCAATCATTCAAAAATGTCCAAGTAGCTCTATTTGACCATAATAATTCATCAACATTGAATTTAACCTCACATGTTAAAAAAAACTCAAAAAGGCAAATAAACACAATGCACACTTGCCTAGAAATTTTGATGGTTCTCGAATCAATAGTGTCAAAAGAATTAAGCTCAACTAGGACCCATTGTGAAAAATCATTGATCTTCAACTAAACACCCTATAAAATATATAATTTTTTCTCTCTTTTTCTTTTGAAGAAATCTAATTTTTGAAGCATAAATGTAAAAAAATATGGCTTTGGCAATTTTTTTGTTATAACTACGTCTCAATCTTATAGGTTCTTGCCAACGGTGACCTTTCACGCGAAGGAGATTGTTCTTTTTGTAGATATTTCCCCTGTATACATAGATTTTCAATAAAGCATAAAACTCACGTAAATGGTTTCTACATGCACAAAACCCCCTTAGTCAAGAAGTTTATGTATATGATAAGATTGTTGGGAGAACATCTCACTTAACTCATGTTACATTTAAAGTTAAAATCCAAAAGTGCTTGTGTAAAGTATGTGCAGAGGCATATATAAAATGAATCCATCATGCAAATAAATTTAAAACTACTTCATGTGAACATGATTAAGAACAATCCAAGCATTGAAAATCATAATCAAATGTCCTAGTCACATGGATACATGGAAGTAATAGGATTTAAACACACCGATATGCCACAAAATATGTGTAAAACTAAACTACGCATAAATAAAAATCTTTCTGAATTTTAAACAATTTTTAAAAATAACTCAAAAGACAAACAAAAATCCTTTTGTATTTTTCTCAATAAGATTTTAAAAAATGGAAAGTCAGAATACACAAGATAAGCATCATACAACTAGTAAGCATATATAACATAAATTATAAAATCTAGTGTATGAAAAATATGTAAATAATCATGCATAAGATATAGCATGTGATGAATCATGTGACAACATGTGACAGTCAATAAGCATAGCATTAAGTGCCTCTGAGTTGGAGCTCCTAACCCACAAAAATGTAACGTGGTGGACTAGGTCTTGTGGAAATTTACTGACACTAGTCTCAGTCTTCCTAGTACATTTTCTAAGATCATAACAAAAACACCTAAGGTGACCTTTCCTACCATAATATGCTCAAGTGTAGACACGATGAATGTTACCTTTGTATTAACCTTTTCTAATGCCCCTAGCTTTGGTTGTATCTCTTAAAAGAAGGATCTTGGATTTAGCAGCGGAAGTATTGGTATCATTAAATCCAATCCCACACTTGTAATCTTTGATTTGGATGGTACCTAATACTTTATCCAACATTTCTGACCTAGACTCCAAATCAAACTTGACATTACTCGAGTTTATCAACTTTCCTTCTAACTTCACAATCCTAGACTCGAGAAAATTCCTAGGCTCTTCAAACTTGAGAAGCTACTTCTTCAAAACCTCTATTAAACCACGAAGGCTATGTAGCTCACACTCAACATACTCAAGATTCTCCTTAACAGTCCTTTCATGTGCCCAGCAATCCTCAATCAATTTAACATCATCATTTCCTATGGCACGTTCTTTAATCTTAGCTTCTAAATGCAAGTTGGCCTTTTAAACTTCAACTACTAGGCGTATAACTCCCGAAAGGCTACTCGAATCTCACTATCCTCCTCCACATTATCTTATTTTTCACCTCTCCTCTCCTAACTAGGTTGAGAACCTAAAGACCAGACCTCAAAACTATCATGATCGTGATTATATTCAATGGGGGAAGATAGTTCATTTAAGCCCATAAGACTAGCCACGAATGCGGTGCACTTGTGATTAATGAGGAAATTAACTCTCTGATTCGACTCACTATCACTAAAGGTGGTATTATATACCTTTGGTTTCTTACCCCATTCCATAATCTAGTGGGACACTCATGAGAATAATGCCTTAACCCTTGGCATTCAAAGCACTTGTCCCGATCATCTATCTTCTTAGGACCATATTTATTCTTCTTATCTTAATCGATAAAGTTCTTAGTTTTTTTTTTCAAAATTCTTATCATACATATGCTTAAATAACTTATTGAAGTTCCTAGAAAACCTAATCTCTTCAACATCAAGCTCACTGTCACTATCAGAGTCTGACACATCCTTTTTTCAGGCTTTCATGTCAATATCCTTCTCTTTCTTCGAAAGACACATGTTTGTTTCATAGGTTTCAAGATCACCTATAAGTACTTGGACTCTCATAGTGTCGACGCCACCTAGGGAATCTAGGATCGTGATTTTGGCATTAAATATTTTAGGCAACGACCTTATGATTTTACACACCACTCTAAACCCGGGGAAAGGGTCACCAAAGTTAAATAAGGAATTGACAATATTCGACAACTTATCATAGAATTCATCAAAAGTCTCATTCTCTAACATCTTAATCGTCTCAAAATTAGTTGTTCAATTTTATAACTTGGAAACCTGACAGTATAGGTTCCCTCGTGTGTCGATCGTAAAATATCCTAAACATCTTTCATGCTCTCGCAAGTTATAATGCGTTTAAACTATTTAGTAGTCACAGTGAAAAAATAGCTTTCACACCCTCGGAATCAATTATCGAGGCATTCTTTTTAGCCATTTTCTAAGTGGCATGATCTTTAAGAGCACCACCTTTAGTGGGAGGATTCCACCTATACTCAATCGAGTTCCAAATGTTCTCCTCAATCGATTTAAGTAAAAATCAAATTCATGCCTTCCAATGGGGATAGTTTGACCCATCAAACAATGGAGGCCAGCTAATTGAACTACCCTCTTGATTAAACTCCATATAAACCCTAAATCTTCACAATACATGGATCTAACAAAACAAGTTAGTATAACCCACATTCAAACTTATTTAAGAAAGCTTTAGTACCCTAGGGTTTGTGCAGATACACCACCAATTTTAATTTTCACAACTTTAATAAACTTTGCACCAAATAAAACCACAAGTGTTGTGTCGTGTCATGACTAAATTATTATTATAAAAGTGAATAAATTATAACTCACCCGTATGGCCGTTTCGAGTGAGCCAAAGTGTCCGAAAGGGTCGAGATAGTCAAGAAAGTGTACTCGGGGGTTTAGTTTGGGTCTCGGGGCGTTTTTAGGCCTAATTGACATCCCGGGAGGGTATTATAGACATTTTGTATTTTTGGGTAATTAAACCAAAGAATTTTCTTAGGATATATCATCCACTAGGAGTTGTCTTTTAGGGTTAATAAATAGAGAACCTAAGAACGACCATTAGAGAAGAAGGTGGAGAGTTTTTCAAGCAATCCAAGGCCTAGAACTCACTCGATTGCACCACCACCACCACCACCAAAACGTAGATCGCACAACGAGGAACGCACCCATAAATTTTTCATCAATAAATCAGACCCTTGAATCCCAGGTAAGTATCTCTCTTGTTTATTTCTAGTTGATATTCCTTACATGTTAGTCTAGGAATGAAAATCATATGTTTTAATTGAAGTATTATATGTTTTGGAAGAGAATTTATATGTGTTGTAGGGAGAATCCATGTAGTCTGAAATCTTGATCATATGTAGAGGATTACCCATGAAATTTTTATTGTATTTAGGAAGAAAATCTGGATTAAAATGGAGGTTTGTGATTATTCATGCAAATTTGGGTTTTATAAATAAATCTAGGATTAAACCCGCTTTTGATTGATTCATTGAGGATTTATTAATGTTGTTACGTTAAAACTTGTTTATATATATTGCTTATACATTTGGACAACTTGGTTGGGAGTTTGGGATGAAATTATTGAGGTTTGGAGGGGTTAGAATGATTGAACCCTTAGGTTGAAATTTGCAGAAAACTGGGCAAGAACTGCTTGATCGATCGATCAAAGATCGATCGATCGCCCCCATTCATCGATCGATCGATCCCTCCTGGAAAACTGCATATTTTCCCCCTTTTGTTTAATCCGGATAAATACGTGGGAACCCTTGAATATCATTTAAATGGTATAATGGGACGTGAAGAGGACCAGTAGGGTCTAAGTAGACTCTGTTGAGTGAAATTTAATATGAGATGAAATTGTGGGTTAACGGGGAGTTATTCATACATTTTAAATTATGTGTACGTTTACTAAAAGATTGAGACTAGTGAAAGATTTAGACCAGAAGGTAAGTGAGGGTATACCTACTGAAATTATACTTAGTGAGAGAGAATACTTCGAGAGATGAGAAGTAAGTAAGAAATGAATTATAAATGAGAATAAAAGAGATGAATCCGTTATGCGAGATAATTAAGTAAAATTTGTGGTAAGAACGTATGATAATAATTATGGGTCGTGGGCGAACTTAATTTGGAAAATGTGTGTATATATATATATGTGTGTGTGTGTGTGTGTGTGACTGTGTGACAGTACATATATTAAGTATTATGTATCTGTGTAAAATCATACCCGGGATACTTGCTATCACGGAGGTTTCCACACCGGGACAATCTTATCTCGATTGGACCTTTATGGGGGATATTGACTCGTACCCTAAAAGATATTATCCACGATACAGGCTATCTGAAAATGATAGTCAGATGTTTCTAAGATACATGAGGGTATGTGCTGACCTCTTAGGACTTGGAACTATTCTTCGCCTTCAAATTGTATGTGTATTGTGTCAATACAGTTCAAGAGTGATTCCGAACTAGTATTTCCCTTAGTACGAGTGATATGGGGACTTGATAGTAGAGTATGCCAGCACCATAGATTTTATGTGGGGAGCTGATAGTATATATATATATATATATATATATATATATATATATATATATATATATACTTATGTATATGGAAACTTTCTACTATGTGTATGAGTAGTTAAGTTATGAATAAATGCACCATCTTTATAACAAGTGCTCGTGAATTTTGTAACGGTACTAAGTGGTTCTAAGTAACGTAAGAATATGGAAGAGTATGATTTTCTAAAACTAAATATTATGGCCTTAGTACTTCTCGAGGTAAAAATTTATGGAAAATAAGTTAGATAGACTTATGAGATCAGTAGTACGGTAGGCATGCACACAAGATGAGAGGAGAGAATTCTCAAGAGAGTGTCGCATACTAACATGGTGGTTATATTAGCCGGTAAGCATTTTAAATACTTGATAAACTTTTTTTAAAACTGTTTTACACTCGGGATCTGACTCGTTTTCTGTCATTTCTTTCTCTCTTGTATATATATATATGTATTACAGGTGCCCAGCCATAGGGGCGTCATGCATAGGTTCTTTGGATTGGACGTGCTGTAACTTATGTGGGAGTTACAGGCCCTTGCTTTACATGACCTCATCATTGACTCAGTTTCTATTTTAGATCTTTATAGTTATGGAATGTGTCGCCCGATTTCATATTCCGTTTGGATTGTCAGAGATTTATGTTTATTTATATTTCCATTATTCAGTACTCTTTGGGAGTTAATTCTTGTCAGGATGATTTCATTTATAGTTCTTACACTTAGTTTGGTTTATCTAGATGGTTTAATTCTTGTGTATTAATTGCCATCCTTAGTATGTATGTGATTCTTAAACTGTTGGGTATTAAAAAGGTTTTCATATTGGAATTCAATAAAGTAAAAATAAGACTTTAAATTGTTTTGACACTTATCTTAATTATTTAGGGTGTTTAAATTGGAAATAATTATTTTGCGACAGTGATGCTGAGAATGAACCGACCGTTCACCTTGATTCTAATTTGATAAAGGACTAATTACCCGATATTTAATTAGGCAGGGGGTCACAGGTGGTATCAGAGCATCAGGTTCTAGTGTCCTTTAGGATCTGTGCGTCTTATTATGCTTCCAGCGTAGCTTTCTTTGATATAGAGCCCTATGTTTACGATTGTTAAATTCTTTGGTGAGATCTCGTTCTCCTGCTATCATGTATATATTAGTGAATATTATTTGTGTTCGGACGTGTTCAAACAAGAACTATGGCAGATGAGGGCCATTAGGCGAGTAGCGGGAGGCAGGGCTTAGTGAGGTCGTGAAGTATATTCGAGGATACTGACCGTAGTAGAGGTCACCCCTATTATGGCACGAGAGGCCAGGACTGTAAAGACGGATAGGATGCAGCCTACAAATTCCAAGTGCTTCTATAGTCGAAAGTGATGCCAAATTAGACTCACCCAACGTAGTACGCTTAGGTTGGGGTCAAATGGAAAACTGAGGGGAGTCATCAATAGAAGTTCTAGAAATGTAGGAATTGTGTGTGTTACCAAACGAATGTAATATATTCAAGGGCTTGGGCATATGGCGGAGTGTGGTTAACTCGAAATGAAAATTTTGGGTAAAATTTTGCTTAACTCATCGGAGCAAAGTTATAATAGTGGGAGTCAACCACCACATTTAATAGTGAAATGTTAAGTAAATGGAAGGACCTTAGGTATAGTTTAACTGCACATTCCTTCATCAGTTGTTCAGAATATGATGTGAACGTTGTTCTGAACCCATCACGGAAGGGCCGGACAAGGGTCCATTTGTAAATGAATTTAGAATTTTAGCAAATTTTGTATCAGCGGAGGTGGATACCAATGGTAGAGAAGATTTCAAGTGGGGGATCAACTCGTGAGGAAAGTTGATAATACTTAAAGAGAATTCTGTTGGACAGTCGATCCATATGGAGACAATGTCACTCATTGTCCGCAGAGATGTTAACGCTCTTATGTGAAAGGAGCTAAAGTAATCAAAAGATTTATTGGAGAGTGAGACTACATGAAACGCAGTTAGCAACATGCCGCAAGGGGGAGACCCATCAGGGGCTCATTTAAATGATTCGGATAGAAGAATTCTTACCAAGCGATGGTGAATCCAGTAAGGGTTATTGAATCCAGTAGCACGTTCCTTAGGGCCAACAAAGCTAAGGGAATGACGGGGGTAGCCATTAGGATAGAGACTATTTATGTCCGAGGAAGGACAACCATAATAGGGTCAGTATGACAAGAGATAAATGGGTTATGTGTTGAGGTATTTTGTGGAGAGTAAAACCACACGAGTTAAAATTTTCCTAAGCGAGAAAAAAGGACAAGGGTATGGTGCTTGCAAGGGAAATGGTTAATGTAATTTTTGATTTGGTTCAGACAGACGCGTGATGTCCGGAAGACCATTAAGTAGCCAAGGCGATTGGCAAAGTAGAAGTATGAGTTTTATCCTCGGAGGATGAGGCGTGCTATATGTGATACAAGCGAGTCACTATATTTTTGTTTATTTCTAGATTCGCATGTGAGAAGAATTTAGTGCGTATATCTATAACATTATTATTATGTGTATGTTTTCCCTGGTATAGTGGGGTTGTCTTCAGTGTTATCCTCTGAGCATAAATAGGTGCACTGTTTGTGTTATATACTTTATTGAGATTACTCGTTTTATTGATGTGATATGCAAGTATGATATTATATTAATTATGGTTTTGTAAAAAAATGGTCAAAACGATAGCGGGTAGTGATTGCAAGGCTATCGGGGTTGCTGCCCTAGTGCAGTATGTTTTGTTCTGGCAAAACCTCACCTGCGAGAGGGTCGGGCTCGCACTCATATTATATATTATAGAGACTTCGAATGGTATAGTGATACGAAATTTTTTAATCCCAGGGTGTTTAGGGACATTGTTATTATGATGCAGTGTGTATTGGGTTTACCGTTGGGCGGAAAGATTTCACTCATTATTATGTGTAGCACTCAGGGCTTAGTGTTAGGAGGACCGCATTATTTTATTTATCCTTTGGGAATGTGAAAGTTAAGACTTATATTCATATGTTTGGGAATGGGAATTTTGAGAGTCCCGATTGTATACGTACGAGGTTTATGGAATGTGATTACCACCAATACTAAGCAATAGTGAAATTAGTAAAAAGTTCTTTGTTTCAGTACAATTGCGGGAGGATATGTAGGTTTTCTGTCAAGAGACGGAATAGAAGAGTTTAGGTTATGGACGGAGGACCCAACGGATTTCGATAACCGACTATGTTAGGTAGTAGTGTATTGGGGGGGTTCCTTATTTGGATTTCGCTTTGCGAGACATCCTGCACATGAAACTTAGCGTAAGGTTGGAAGTAGAGAGATATTTGGTCATTAGTCCATGATTCTAGTGCCTCGGTCGTCATAGGAGCTGGTAATTATGACTGTGAGTTAGAGTTAAGTGAGGATTTAAGGTCAGTGGAGCTAGTTGTGTGGTAAGGAAACATTGAAAGTTTTGTTTTATCACCCAATTGAAAGGTGGAATGATGTTAAGGAGGTTTGGGAGTACCCAAGTGTTGTAACCTCGTTGTGTCACAAGGGAAACAAAGAATTAGTTGTTATGTGTGAAGCGTAGGTGATTCTTACACTCGTATACACGGTTTATAGGGTGTGTGGACATCCTGGTTAGCTGTTGCTTGAATCGTTCGAGTTAAAAGGACGTGGGAATAGACACGTGGAATATATGTTTGTGAGAATGACATAACGAAGTGGAACTGGTAGAATGGATTAAGCGTGGTGTGAAGGAAGATAATCGATATATACATGTATGATCAGAGTAGCAAACATGAATTTAGTTGGAAGGCTATGGAAAGTCATTTAGGGGTATTCCTTAAGAAGGATAAAATTTAACTATTATGGAAAACACTTTGAGCGGAGTTTTACCTAGTCAAGTGTGGAAAGCGACTTGTGCGTAGGTTGAATGATGATGGTAAGGTATAAAGGTTCCGTAGTGCACATCGTGGAGAAAAGTGTACGGGTCGAAACTTTCGATATACGCTAAGGAAAGAAGGGGAGTGTTAAGTGTCACTTAAGGTGAGACATTACAAGTAGAAGTCGATGTTGAGCGGGACATAGCGATTAGTCTTCGCGGGCACCACTCATAGATAGAAATCGATTGGAATGAGAGGATCAACCAGAGAATTTTGTAGCAAACCTATGATTCCTAAAATAGAAGAGAGTTATTTGGTGAAATTTCTTGGATGAGGTGACAAGTTCAAGGTAAGGTCACGAGTTCCTTAGAATGTGTGGAACAAGTTGACCTAAAAGAAAGTGATCACTATTCTTTTGGGTGGTATACACTATTAGACAGTGTGCCACAGCCTTTCTTTGAAAATAAGAATCGCGCCGGTAAGAGGTTCTTCCCGGTATCATTCTGAACTAGAATGGGCTCATTGAACCCCACTTTCAAACCAGGATTTCAGAAAGCAGTGGGGATAACGTTTTGTTTTGAGTAGGTTGTATCACCCTTGGCCGGGGAGTAGGCGAGGTGATTAAATATTAGTGGAACCATGTGAAAGTAATTTTGAATTCATGGTGATCATTTCATTTCCAGAACGGATGTATCTAGTAAGTGACATTTAGTACAGTAGAGTTCCGTGGAAGCACTCGTACCTATTTATTATGGACAAACTGCGTATTAAAATTTTGTGTGGAAAAACCTTAATTATGCTCCCTCTAGTTGTTTGGAGGTGAGTGGATAATCAGGATTTTTGATCGGCTGAGTTACAGTCTGATGACTATTGTGGAATTACCACGGCTGTTTTAGGTGACTTTTGAATGTCGTAAGAGTTACGTTACTAGAAATCGAGATTTGATGAAATGACAAGAGTGGTCAAATGTTCGCGTGGTTTCTCTCAAAAAGAGAGTTTTGTGATTTGATAAATACGAGTAATTGTTACGTAGTGAGGAGAGGCCTCCCAATAATATGGAGACAATGGGGGCCAATAATGTGTGGGCTCGTCTTATGCGAATAACAACGGATTGGAGCACAATGTGAAGTGTCGAAATTAAGGTGTGACTCTATAACTGATGGTATTGAGAGTGTTTAATAAGCTTATTGTGAGGCGAGGAGGACTATAGAAATTCGCCTTACCCGAAAGTCCGTTTTGAGTATTGATAAAGTATCCAAATCTATTTTTACTAGGCATACCATATTTTCTGAATTTTGGGACGAAATTACGTTATTAGGGGGAAGTACGTAATACCCCGTATTTTTATGGCTTTTAAAATTAGGGATTTATTAAATTTAATTGAGATATTAATTTAATATTAATCCGGAATTTTATTTTAAATATTTACTAGTGTGACTAGAGTTAGTAATTATTGAAAATTTGTTGAATATTACTGGATGAGTAAAGCAATATATGGGATTGATTTGATTAAAATTCTCACGAGTGAATAAAATGGCAATGACGGAAATTTAAGTCGGGACGCACCTGTGTCGTGTTAGGACTAAATTATTATTATAAAAGTGAATAAAGTATAAGTTGCCCATATGGTCATTTAGAGTGTGCCAAAGTGTTCGGAAGAGTCGAGATAGTCAGGAAAGTGTACCTGGGGTTTAGTTCGGGTCTCGTGGCATTTTTAGCCCTAATTAACATCCAGGAAGGGTATTATAGACATTTTGTATTTTTGGGTAATTAAACCCACGAATTTTCTTAGGATATATCAGCCATTAGGAGTTGTCTTTTAGGGTTAACAAACAGAGAACCTAAGAACGTCCATTAGAGAAGAAGGTTGAGAGTTTTCCAAGGAATCCAAGGCCTATAACTCACTCGATTGCACCACCACCACCAAAACATAGATCTCACGACGAGGAACGCAACCATATCTTTTTCATCAACAAATCAGACCCTTGAATACCAGGCAAGTATCTATCTTGCTAATTTCTAGTTGATATTCCTTCCAAGTTAGTCTAGGAATGAAAATCATATGTTTTAATTGAAGAATTATATATTTTGGAAGAGAATTTATACGTGTTGTAGGGAGAATCCATGTAGTCTAAAATCTTGATCATATGTAGAGGATTACCCACGAATTTATTATGATAATTGGGAAGAAAATCTTGATTAAAATGGAGGTTTGTGATTATTCATGAAAATTTTGGTTTTATAAAGAAATCTGGGATTATACCCCTTTTTTATTGATTCGTTGAGGATTTATTGATGTTGTTACGTTAGAACTGGTTTATATATATTGCTTATACATTTGGATAACTTGGTTGCGAGTTTGGGATGAAATTATAGAGGTTTGGAGGGATTAGAATGATTGAACCCATAGGTTGAAATTTCCAAAAAACTGAGCAAGAACTGCTTGATCGATCCATCGATGATCGATCGATCAACCCCATTCATCGATCGATCGATCCCTCTTGGAAAACTACATATTTTTTCCATTTTTGTTTAATCCGGATAAAATACGTGGTAACCCTTGAATATCTTTTAAATAGTATAATGGGACATTAAGAGGACCAGTAGGGTCTAAGTAGACTCCGTTGAGTGAAATTTAATATGGGGTGAAATTGTGAGTTAACGGGGAGTTATTCATACATTGGAAATTGTGCGTACATTTACTAAAAGATTGAGACTAGTGGAAGATTTAGACCAGAAGGTAAGTGAGGGTATACCTACTGAAATTATACTTAGTGAGAAAGAATACTTGTAGAGATGAGAAGTAAGTATGAAATGAATTATAAATGAGAATAAAATAGACAAATCCATTATGCGAGATAATAGAGTAAAATTTGTGATAAGAACGGATGATAATAATTATAGGTCATGGGCGAACTTAATTTGGAAAATGTGTATCTATATATATGTGACTGTGTGACTGTACATATATTACGTATTATCTATATGTGTAAAATCATACCCGAGCTACTTGTTATAACAGAGGTTTCTACGCCGAGACAGTCTTATCTCGATTGGACCTTTATGGGAGATATTGACTCGTACCCTAGAAGATAGTATCCACGATACAGGCTATCTGAAAATGATAGTCAGATGGTTCTAAGAGACATGAGGGTATGTGTTGACCTCTTAGGACTTAGAACTATGCTTTGCCTCCAAATTGAATGTGTGATGTGTTGATACAGTTCGAGAGTGATTCCGAACTAGTATTTTCTTTAGTACCAGTGATCGAGGACTTGATGGCAGAGTATGCCAGCACCATAAATTTTATGTGGGGTGATGATAGTATATATATATATATATATATATATATATATATATATATATATATATATATATATATATACTTATGTATATGGAAACTTTCTACTATGTGTATGAGTAGTTAAGTTATGAATAAATGCTCCATCTTTATAACAAGTGCTCGTGAATTTTGTAACCGTACTAAGTGGTTCTAAGTAACGTAAGAATATGGAAGGGTATTATTTTTTAAACTAAATATTATGGCATTAATACTTCTCAAGGTAAAACTTTATGGAAAATAAGTTAGATAGACTTATGAGATCAGTAGTACAGTAGGCGTGCACACTAGATGAGAGGTGAGAATTCTCAAGAGAGTGTCGCATACTAACGTGGTGGTTATATTAGCCGGTAAGCATTTCGAATACTTGCTAAACTATTTTTAAAACTGTTTTACACTCGGGATCTGACCCGATTTCTATCATTTCTTTCTCTCTTGTATATATATGTATGTATTACAGGTGCCCAGCCACAGGGGCGTCATGCATAGGTTCTTTGGATTTGACGTGCTACAGCTTATGTGGGAGTTGCAGGCCCTTGCTTTAGACGACCTCGTCATTGACTCATTTCCTATTTTAGATCTTTATAGTTAGGGCATGTGTCGCCCGATTTCCTATTCCGTTTGGATTTGTCAGAGATTTATGTTTATTTATATTTCCAGTAATCAGTACTCTTCGAGAGTTAACTCTTGTCAGGATGATTTCATTTATAGTTCTTACACTTGGTTTTGTTTATTTAGATGGTTTAATTCTTATGTGTTAATTGCCATCCTTCGTATGTATGTGATTATTAAACTGTTGGGTATTAAAAAGGTTTTCATATTGGAATTCAATAAAGTAAAAATAAGACTTTAAATTGTTTTGACACTTAGCTTAATTATTTAGGGTGTTTGAATTGGAAATAATTATTTTGCGACAGTGATGCTGAGAATGAACCAATCGTTCACCTTGATTTTAATTTAATAAAGGACTGATAACCTGGTATTTAATTAGGCGGGGTGTCACAAAAGCATACTCGATGTCGCTTTATCTTTGGCTGTATAATCTTCTATAACACGTCACAGGCTTGGAGGACAAACAACTCAACTCCTAACCTATGACTCAAACAAGTTTGTCCAAACACAAAATAAAGCCAATACATACAAATTTACTCAATTCCTAAATTTTCCCTTACAGATAACGAAAGAAGTTTGCAATTTCATGGGCAAGCTCCAATGCATCAGCCGGCTCATTAAACAACTCACTTTCATCAGAGAACCCATTTTCAAACTCCTTCGGCAAAATTAAAAGAAAGTCTAGAAAATACGTGTCAAGATGCCTTCGCTAAAATCAAGTAATACCTCACTCGTCCTCCAGTTCTCATGCCACTGAAACTTGGTCTACCCCTTCTCTTGTGCCTAAGTATCACTGACACCGCAGCTAGGTCTATGATAGCCCAATACATCTAAGAATCGCGCAAGGAGAGAGACATCTACTACACCAATATCAACCTGGAAGGGTATGAGGTGAATTATACAACATTGTAGAAGGCGTGTATAGCCTTGGTTTGGATCACCCAGAAGCTCTAGCACTATATGCTTGCATTCCTTATTAAACAAGTGTGCCATATGGATCCCATGATGTACTTGCTAAAAATACTCACCTTATCCATTCGCATGGCCTGTTGGCTATTTTTGTTAGTCGGGTTCGATATGACATATGTCACTTAAAAAGCCATAAAAGGAAGAGCCATCTTTGATTACTTAACCGATAATACCATGGGAGAAGATGATGTATGGATTTATGAATTTTCAGAAGGATATATTGTGTACCTCTGGCAAAGAGCTCTGATTGAAAATGTTCTTTGACAGAGCCGCCAATAAGTAGGGATATTTATTTGGGATAATCTTAATTGTTCCTGATGACTTTTATACCTCCATCTTAATAACTCTCATACTTCCATCGCCATTAAGCTAGATTACCCTTGCACAAACAACGTGATAAAATATGAAGCTTGCACTGTAGGTCTCAAGTTTGATGTCACGCGAAATGTGTGTGCCATGCATATACCTACAACTCATGTGCAAGCCGATCGCTAAATTAATAACCCAGTAAGTCAGGGTCGAATCCTCAGAGAATATGACAAAAATCGTGACGATAACTACAAGATACGCTTCTTAAACCTAGGTATCGCCTCTGAAAAAGAAATGAAAAAGGTGATTATGTTTTGTTAAGAATTCTAATTAACTATAAAGAATTAATTTAGCAAATGAAATTAAATTTAAGAAAGCAAGAATTTAAATTTTTTAATTTTATGATAAAAATTTAGGAAAAGTAGTGTCGGGATCCAATACCTCAAACAGTATGTATATCCACTAAATACAAAATACTTGACAACTATATATTTAATTAGAAGAAGAGCGTTAACTAATCTATAGCACTAAATATATGAGGGTGTCAATTCTCACAATAATTACTCAACAAATTAATTAAAGTGAATGATAGAATTATTAACACATATATCGCATCCTCAAACATTCCGATTACCTACGGCAAACTGAATTAAGATATCTACAATGTTAGTTTCAATAAAAATATCAAAATCTAGTACTGAAGCATATAATTATGTCGAATTTTATATCTACCGTAAAAAACCTAAGTTGGGTTCATGTTCCCCAACTCTTTATGAATCAAGTTGGACATATTTGTATTAACCACATAAGAATCCATTAACAAGCATTTAAACATAATGAAACAATAATAAAATTGTAGTAATTTAAGGTTACCAAGGTTGAAGAACATGAACATGCAAGAAGAAATCAAAGCTTGAAGAAAAAACTAGAAAAGTTATTGAATTGAAGGAGCAAAATGTGTAAATTATTCTCTCGGATGTTCCCTCCTGATTAGTAGATTTAATATGAATTAAAATATGTTATAAGAACCCCAATGACTAAATATATAGGTTAAAAGTCGTTTTGAACAGACCCTAAACTAAAAAAATCTTTTGGCTAAAAGATAAGTCCAAACTAAAAATCTGGCTTCAGGATTTATCACGTTTCTAGACCATAAAAATGTTTGTCACGGTTCTAGTCCATTCCTAATAGCCAAAACGAACCCATTCACTCTAGGATCAGAATCGGTTCGGTCCTAGGCTCTCCCACAACATGGTCTTGTGTGCTCAAAGTTCTCTTATTTTCACTTTTCCCTTTAGATTCTCATCCCAACTTCAAATGCGCATAATTTCTTCACCGTAGCTCAGATTGAGGTGCCTTTTTTTTAATATTCTTATGACTTCAAGCTCTTTGACTTTTAAGTTGGATCATCCTCCGTGTTTCACTGAAAAATTACAAAAATACCCCTGACTTCCCCTTCTTTTAATTATTTCACCGTTTCGGCGTTTCTCCTGTAAAATAAGAGTGAAATACACAAAATACGAAATACTCACCGAAAAGGGCTAATAGTATAAATATGAGATAAATACGATCTAAATACACTGCACAGGACCATAAAAATACTGAAATTTAGGCGATAAATGTGAAATATTTATGCCTAATTTGTGCCCTCACGAAAGGAATCTGATATCTCAATGTTCATAGAGACTCAACTCTAATCATACGGAAAGTCCTTAGAAAATAGAAAGTCAAAAATGAGAAGCTCCTACCTTCTCACGCTCACCTTGAAGAACTTGCTTCCCAATTCAAGGATGTTACCTCCCATTACCTCTCCCGCTCGAGAAATAGTTTTGTCAATGCATTAGCACCTTGGCCTCCATGGTCGACATGCTTGATGGGATGATAATGGCCTTCTTTCAAGATCAAAATCAATATATGCTAACTCAATGTTACTATGTAAATCTTGCTACAGAAGAAGACTCAGATAAGGTTGGTTATGGTATTGTGATATTTGGTGCCTCGTCAAGTATGGTTGATATCTCTATGGTGTTTATAAGAAGACTGAACGACTCTTCTCAGGCTTGCGACTCATCATCTATGATAAGGAACTATTCAAGAAAAATTTTGATGATACCCATTTACAATGCATATCAGTGGCTGACATTGAACAAGTAATGCAAAAGATCCACAATGGGAAATGTAGGCCTAACATGAACGATCATATGTTTGGTAAGAAGATTATTCGATAGGAATACTATTGGAATACTATGGTCTAAGACTGTACTAATTATGTCAAAAGGTGCCTCAAATACCAGTAGTTCGTCAATATCCAACACTGACCTCCCCTTGAGTTAAACAACATGACCTCTTCATAGCCTTTCTCAACATAGGGCATCGATATCATTAGGAAATTTAATCTTAAAGCATCAAATGGGTTCAAATTCATTCTCATCGCCATTAATTAAGTCACCAAATGGGTTGAAGTAGAGTCTTACGGAGTGTTAAATGCGAAGAAAGTAACCAAGTTCATCATAATGAATATCATATGTCGCTAAGGGGTTTATCACGAGCTGGTATCCAACAATGGGCTCCATTTAGAAGCTGAAGTCACATGATTGGTTGAAGAAGGTAATTCAGAGGCACAAATATCTCTTCAATCGACCTTTGGGGACATCCCAATTTGCAATCACAGTGTGTGTAATTTGACACTATGATCCTTAATGGGACATAATTTTCCTAAACTAATGACTTCCAAAAGTCACAACCGGTTTCCTAAAAATCCCAAATTCGATAATTAAAAATCCCTAAACCACTTGAGGTCATAAGGACACCCCTGTAAATGTGCAAAGCTTGGCTCACCATGGACTTAATCAACTTTACAAAGTACTCTATATATCCAAAATAAAGTTATGAAATCCCCCTTTTGCCCAATTTTGCGTCAATTTAAAGGTCGAACCCAAGGAAAGTCCCAATTGAGGTGATTTAAACTAAATATTACTTTATGTACATGTTTAGCCTACAGAACCTTATAGTTTAGGAAAGTTGTAAACACAAAAGTTGTATATATTTGAAATGTATTTCCAAATGTGAACTCCACACGCGCATCAGAGAGTGTATCAAAATCCTAAAGTCCCTGGACAGAAGAAATTCATGTCGCATACCAATTTAGGGGTATTTTGGACCTACTAAATTTCATAATTGGGTAATTTGGTAACCCTAACCAAGTATATATTTAACTTATCTTTCAACGGTGAAAACCACGTATCAATCCGAGTTACGAGACAAAAGTTATGAAAATAATACAAAATTATGACGAAATGCAAATTGAGGCCAAATCCTTTAACCATTAGGTTAAAGACCTTTTGACCATATGGTTAAACTATTTTTTTTTTACTTTTTTTCCCTTCGAAATCACTCAAAATGGTCCATTAACCGTATGATTAACCATTTGACCGAACAGGTAACCATTTTTTATAGTTTGCCCCTAAATCTTATCGAAAACACAGATGTCCCTAGTTTTCTAACCGAACGGTTAAAGCTCCTTAACCGAACGATTATCCCCCCAAGGCAATGATTACTAAATCTTTATAGATCTATCCCCAGACTTCCATGTGTCCCTACTCCCCCAATCCATCCAACACGTGTCCCAATAATCCTTTGATCGAATTGTTAAAGGCCTCAAATCAGATCGTATAAATAGAGGTCCCCACCAATAATTAAAAGCACCCCCAAAACCAACATTGATTCGGTTTTCTAACATTCTTCAATCTCGAGCACCCGAGATACTCGAGCTCATTTTTAAAAGTTCTGAGTGAAGTTCGTACTTTAGAGAAGCTGTTACCCCCATGGAAAGTTCATACTTTCGAAAAGTCGTTTCCCTTGAGTGAAGTTCGTACTTCTGAAAGGTCGCTTTCTTCGAGAAACATAGGCAAAACTCTATGCGCATTCCATAAAATTTGTCGCTTCTAAATGAAGCTCTGTCCAACTACGCACCTTAAGTGGGGACACTCCCCCAGAAAAAAACTCAGCTCACGCTACAAGGGTAAATAACCTCTGCACGAATCTCGAGTCAAATATTCCATATATATATTATAATAAATTATCAATATCAGTTTATCTCATTTATCCCAGCCCCGTTTAGGTGACCAGGTATGCACTTTATAACATTTATAATTTAAAGCATGATTTATAACCCATCAACTTTATTTATCGAATTGACATGCTCATATGTTAAATAAATTCTAATCAAATACCACGACTAAATACAAACGTGAAAACATACTTTTCAAAATTAATCTCGGGAAGGTGTCCGTAAGCCGAGTCATTCTAAAACATTGCAAAGTCAAAGTTTAAAATCGGACTACTCCCACATCTTTTCCAAGCGAACAAAGCCCATCCCCGTGATGACATCCCCGAATATATGTTTCATATCAATACTTTTCAAACATCAACCTTTGGTTAGAGTATTTTTAAACTATAAATATATCATTCCAACACAATGAACATGCTAAATTAAGGACAAGGATCCATGAATATCGTAATGTTGTATATTGCATACCCGTTATCCCATTGCCTACACCTATAAAAATCTCGTGTTTGTTGGAATTATGTTAGCTTTGATCCCAAGTCCCCTTAGGTGCGTCGGCGCTATACCGAGCTCAACTAGTGAAACCCGAACCTCATAATACGTCTATTGATGTATTATCTATTAAGGCTTCCTCCATATCTAGTCTAAATATGGAGTAAGCAGCTCGAGGACTATGACACCTCCAAACTAACCCCAAGAACAATACCTACATGCAAGTGATCGCCTGGAGGTCATAATATGTTATGCGAATAACAATGATCTTAGGGTGAAAACCCATTCTAAACCTCCACTAAAGCTACCATCTTCCTTATAGATAGTTTCTCCCCATTTTAAGACAAGTCCTACACTTGCGCACACATCACGTTGAAACACTTGTAAAACCTAACTATGCATGGCTACATGAGTACATAGGTGCAATACCGAGTCTACCTCTTGAGCACAAGCCTAGATATTATGTCTCATGATATATTATCTCCATCGAGATTCATCTATATCATTTCTCACCCATTACCCCTTTCTAATTCAAACGATATATCAGAATATATCCAAGGCGTAGCCACTCGTGCACATCCATACAAGCATTAAAATATGCGTACACTCAATAATCGAAATACGTAGGCATTGATCTCGTGGCTACATGAGTACCCAGGTGTAATACCGAGTCCACCTCGTGAGCACAAGCCTCGATAATACGTCTCTTGATATATTATCCCCACAGAGATGCAATCATCTCTCATATTAAGTTTCTATCCCTCCTAAAATCTCAAATGAGATATCAAACTATCTCAAAATATTAATTCTCGTGAATACACATAACTTTAATGACCACCCGTTACCCAATTGAGTTCCTCTCACAGTTACATAGATTCTAATGGCCACCAGTTTTCCCAAATACAGATTCATACACAAGCACTCTTCTATACCCACACCGATTTAAGTGACGTTCATACGCCTCTTACTGATACCAACTGCAGACCTAAACATTCCTTTGGACTAGCACCAAAGGGGCTAACTTGAACCTCTTTGTTTATTTTTATATAAAACAAATTGGCGATTATAGACAGTCGACAACCCTTCACACAGAAACACAATTAGGTCTAGTCCAAAACCATTTCCAAGCGATAAAAACTGGATATGGTGTCGAATAATTTACGGGAAAAATCATCGAGCCCATAAAATTAATAACCCGACCTTGAGGAGAAACGACAGACCGAGAGATAAGCATTCTCGCATCCCTACAGGGATCACAACCCCGTCCCCCCGTGTCCCAGTCCAAGGCCTATAACACCACATTAGAGACTCCATTAGGGATAAATCAAGAGAATCGAACCATCCTTATGCTTCTTATTTACTATGCTAAATATCGCACCCCTGCATGACTACTTTATGCAAATTAGAACTCTTTAACGACCTTAGATTCAGAGTCTCTAAAAACATAGTGTGGGTACCTCGATTTGTGATTTATCACCGCGGGCCCAGACGAGTAGCCCAGTAAATTATAGCCCAAAGTCTGGGAGCCCACCGTCTCAAATCACTCAGTTATGACTTATTCTATTCCTAAAATCTCGTAAGGAGATATTCTAGGAATTATGGATTGGCATGGGGGAGTCTAACACTCCCACTCCCCGGAAACAAACCTTTATATAACAAACCCAAAGCCTGGGGCAAAAGGCATGCATTGTATTTCCTGTAAAACACTCCCCGGACTAAAGAAAAATAATATTGAGAGCACCACTATGGACGTAGGCATTCTTGCTGAATCACGTAAATACTGTGTCGTGTGATTGGTGTTCTTTACATTCTTTATTTGTTTTGGTGATTGCCTTTTCTTATTAATTTGTGTTGAACTTAATTGTCACCACAATTGGCGCCGTCTGTGGGAAACGATTGCCTTTCTTTAAGAAAGCCCTCACTAGTAAAGAATTAGGAATGTCTAGTCACAGTAGTAATGCCCCTCAAGCAGGGGATATCCAAAAGCAGCCTGCCCCTCGCATGATCAGGTCTGAGGTTCGATGTTCAGATCAAAGGGCTCGCCCAGAGCGGCAAGCCTCAGAGGAAATTCAGGGACCTGCTAAGTCCACTTAAATCTACAGGTTGATCGATGCCTATGAGGCAAGGCTCCAGGAGCAAAGATAGGCCGCTAGTAAGCAAGAAGCTGAGAATGCTAGCCTCAAAAGGAGATTGGAAAGGATGGAAAAAGAGCTCCATCGTAGCACCAGGCGACGTGAATATAGCACTCCTAGCCCTCAGGCGAGCAAGTCTCGCAGCCGAGGAAGGATATCTAAACGCAGATCCCAAAGGATCTAGGAGCACTCATCAGGTGATGACTTACTTGAGCAACATCGACTAGCTCGAGGAAATAATGACATGCAAAATTTGTTCAAAAGAGAAATAGACTAGCACCCAGCACATCGGGGTGCCAGATCGGCCAGAGAGCTGGCCCGACGAGCTCTCATGACCCATATGAAATCCCCTTTCTCAAGGGAGATAGAATAAGAGGAATCCTCTAAGAAGTTTGTGATTCTGAGATTCAAGATCTATTAAGGGAAGACTGACCCTATCGATCACGTTAGGCAGTACAGACAGGCCATAACTCTCTGGAACCACAGGGACGCACTAATGTATCGGATCTTACCCTCGAGTTTGCATGATGTGGCCCAGAAGTGGTTCGAGAGACTCTCTCACAGATCCATCAGGAGATTTGAGTCCCTGACAGAGATCTTTATGGCTCGCTTTATTACCAGTAGCTCCCATACAAAGAGGATGGATGTCTTGCTAATAATGAAGAAGGCGCCCCAGGAAAACCATAGGGACTACGTAAAAAGGTACTAGGAGTTATTCAATGAGGTCGAGGAATGCTCGGAGCAGGTAGTAGTGGCCTGTTTCAAGATTGGCCTACCCAGCTCTTGCCTCTTGCACCAATACCTCACTAAGAAGGAGGCCACAACCATTGATGACCTGATGGCTCGCATCGAGAAGTATGCCAAGATTGAAGATGCGACCCGCCTCAGTGCAGGAGAAAATGGTCGAGCTAAGCTCGCTGCCAAGGGCAACGACAAGGCTAAAAACTAGAAGAAAGGGGGAAAGAATGGAGGCAAGGGTGGCTCCAAGAATGGAAACAAAAGAGATGCTTTGAAATCATTTCAGGCAGTAAACACTGTCTTCAAGGAACCAATCTACAAAATCCTAGAGAAGATCAAGGACGAGCCATTTCTCAAGTGGCCCAGAAAGATGGGAGGAGATCCTTAAAAAATAAATAACGCGCTGAGATGCACTTTTCACAAGGAGAGAGGGCACAAGACTGAGCATTGCAAGGCTCTTAAGTCTCCCCTATTAGAGTTAGACCAGACCGGGGACCTAAGCGAGTTTATGGAGAAGAATGCAGAGAAGGTCGCTGCCAACGGAGATAAAAAGCCCGACAACGTACTCGGGGATGATGCTGGCCATGAATTTATAGTGATTCATGGAGCATCTGATCTAAAGCAGATTCAAGGGAATTCAGCCCGAAAGGAAGTAAAAAAGCTTACACTAGTAATACAAGCTTTTTATATCGATACAGTGAAGACATAGTCAGGAAAATGTAGGCGAACAGCTGACTTCGACTACAGCAAACACATCGTCTTCATGGATGAAGATCTAGTGGGAGTAAGAACCCCACATCATGACGCCTTGATCATTACCCTCAGGATAGCCAACTATGACGTCGACAAGTTGCTCGTCGACCAGGGAAGCTCATCCAAGGTAATGTATCTCAACCTGTTCAGGAAATTCAAGTTGAGCGTCGCCGACTTGAAGGAAGCCACTGTCCCTCTAGTTGGCTTCATTGGAAAAGTAACTATCCCATTAGGAAAGATCGTGCTGCCAGTAAGGGTAGGAAGTGTCTCCAAGATGATCGAGTTTTTGGTAGTTAACATAGACTCACAATACCAAGCTATCCTCGACAGAGGGTGGTTACATGCAATGAAGGCAGTCCCCTAGACTTACCATCAGAAAATCAAGTACGTGACTGAGCGAGGAGTAATGGAGATCCACGGGGATCAAGCGATGGCAAGAAGGTTCTTCATAGCAGCCATCCACCCAAAACCAGAGAAGAAGGTCGAGAAGGCTAAAGAGAAGGTTGACGAATAAGAAGGTTTGATACCTTTGAAATAGCAGCTAAAGTATGGAAGACCCGAAGTGGAGGAGACGAGGCTCCTCCCCTCTGAGCGGATCGTTGAGAACCTGGAAGAAGTCGCAGCCAATGGTAACAAAAAAGACAGGAGTTTCTTGATCGGGACCTCCCTCACGGATAAAGAAAATAAAGAATTGACGGTGCTATTGAGGAGCAATCTAGATGTTATCACGTGGGAACCGTACGAGCTGCCTGGAATTGACCCCAGAGTGGTTTGTCATCGATTGCACGTCGACCCCACCTTTAAGACTATCATGCAAAAGGCACGACGAACTGCGCCCAAGAAGGCCAAGGCTGTAGAAAAGGAAGTATAGAAGCTGTTAGATACAGGATCCATACGGGAAGTTTAGTTCCCTAAATGGTTGTCCAACCCAGTAGTGGTTTTGAAACAATGGAAAATAGAGAGTGTGTATCGACTTCACTGACCTTAACAGGGCATGCCTTAAGGACAGTTTCCCCCTCCCAAAGATCGACCAGTTAGTGGACGCCACAGTAGCTCATGAAAGAATGAGTTTCTTGGATGCGAACTCGGGGTATCACCAGATTCCCCTGTATGCACCAGACGCAGACAAGACAACGTTCATCACCACTGTCGGGTTATACTGTTACAAAGTTATGCCCTTTGGGATCAAACATACAGGGGAAACCTACCAGCGGTTGGTCATCAAGATGTTTAAAAACCAAATGGGAGATACCATGGAAGTCTACATCGACGATATGCTCGTCAAGAGCATGCGCAAAGAAGACCACCTCTCATAACCAATCAAGTACCTTCAAAATCCTCAGGAAATACCGAATGAAACTCAACGCGAGCAAATGTTCCTTCGTTGTCCAGTCAGGAAAATTTCTCGGGTACTTGGTTAGCGAGAGAGGCATTGAAACCAACTCGAACCATATTGATGCGATCAGCAAGGTACAATATCCCCGCACGATCAAAAACGTACAGAAACTCACGGGAATGTTCACCTCCTTGAATCGATTCATCTCAAAGTCATCCGAAAAGTGCCAGCCATTCTTTCAACTATTAAAGAAGAGCAAAACAGTGGAGTGGAATCAAGATTGCTCGAAAGCATTAGAATAGCTCAAAGCTTATCTCAGCACACCACCTTTGTTCGTGATACCTCAAGAGAACGATTCCTTGTACCTATACCTTGCTGTTTCCATCCACACTGTCAGCTTTTCACTGGTATGCCAAAAAATAGGAATCCAGTACCCAGTCTACTATGCGAGCAAGACCTTATTAGATGCCGAGCAATGATACATACCACTGGAGAAGTTCGCCTTCACACTAGTGGTAGAGTCGAGGAAACTGAAGCAATACATCGAAGCTCATTCTATCATCGTCCTCACGTCACACCCCCTTAAAGCAGTACTATAGAAAGAGAATCTATCCGGCAGACTGTCGAAATGGTCAGTCGAGCTCGGGCGATTTGACATCTAATTTTAACCAAGGAATGCAATCAAGGGGCAGGACCTCGCTGACTTCATCGCGGAGTTCACAGGGGAATAGTCGTATGACCAACCTCAGTCCATGGATCAGAGGGAAGATCACTCAACAGGAGGTGTCTCGCGATTATTTGTTGATGGAGCCTCCAACTCAAACGGGACAGGAGTAAGAATTGTGCTCGTTACCCCAGAATACACAATTCTTGAGCAGGGGATTAGACCTGGATTTTAAGCCTCCAATAACATGGCGGAATATGAGGCTTTGATAGCAGGCCTCCAGAAGGCACATGCATTGGGTGCAAAATAGCTATAGGTGTTCGGCGACTCGTAATTGGTCTCCAATCAGATAAGTGGGGACTTCAACGCTAGGGATGACAGAATGGCAGCCTACCTCGCCTTAACAAATAAGTTAATGTCCAACTTTAAGGAAGTCAGTGTCCAACAGTTTCCTAGAGGATAAAATATTCATGCCGATGCCCTAGCAGCCTTAAGTTCAGCAATCGACCCCGACTTAAAAAGAACAATCCCTACAGACTTCCTCGCCCAGTCGAGCATCATCCAGTGTGAAGAACTGCCAGACATGAGCCATATTCTCCAAATTGAATCAACACCCAGTTGGATGGACCCCTTGAGGGACTATTTGAAGGATGGTGCACTACCAGACGATAAAAAGGTCGCTCATCAGATAAGAGTCAAAGTTGCCCGCTTTCACTTATCTCCTGAGGGCAAGCTGTATAAGAGATCATTCATCGGCCCTTACCTTCAATGTGTTCACCCAAAGGATATCATGCAAGTGCTGCGTGAGCTCTACGAAGGAATCTGCGGGAGCCATATTAGAGGGAGATCGCTAGCTTTTCGAGCAAGGAAGGAAGGCTACTGGTGGCCATACATGTAGAGAGATTCAGGAGTATATGTTCGCAAGTGCAAAAAATATCAGTTACGTGCTCCTATGGTCCACTAACCTGCCAGCGACCTAAGTTCACTGACCAGCCCTTGGCCTTTCTCCCAATGGGGAATGGACATCGTGGGCCCTCTTCCTACCACTATCGACAATCATAAGTATTTATTGGTCACGACAGACTACTTCACCAAATGGATTGAGGCGGAGCCACTGACAAACATCAAAGACGCAGATATAATGAGATTTGTATGGAAGAACATAATTACCCGCTTTGGGATCCCTAGAACCATCATCACTGATAACGGAATGCAGTTTGAGAGCGGCCCCTTACGGAGTTTTTGTAACGACCATGGGATCAGGCACCATTTTAGCTCGGTAGCCTACCTCCAGAGTAATGGCCAAGCTGAAGCTTCTAACAAAATAGTGATCGATGGATTGAAGAAACGACTTGAGCGAGCCAAAGGCGCATGGGTGAGCGAGCTACCACATATCCTATGGGCCTACCGCACTACCGCACGGCGAGAAACTAGTGAAACCCCATTTGTACTAACATATGGAATGGAAGAAATCATCCCTTTAGAAGCTGGCCTCCTAACATGAAGTCCACCCTGGTCGACCAGGGCCAGAATAATTAGAGCTGTCAACGGGTCGTGTTAACGGGTTAACGGGTCGTGTTAACGGGTTAACGGGTGAAAACATCCTTAACCCGTACACGACCCGTTAAGACTAACGGGTCAAATGATAATACCCAAACATGACCCGTTAATATTAACGGGTACATGACCCGAACCGTTAACACCCGTTAGTATTAACGTGTCTAAACGGGTAACGGGTTGGGTGACCCGTTAATACCCGCTAGTACCCATTAATACCCGTTAGTACCCGTTAATACCCGATAGTACCCATTAATACCCGATAGTACCCGTTAATACCCGTTAGTACCCGTATAATATTGGTTCGGGTCACACGACCCAATAAAACCCGTTACCACTAACGGGTGATAATGAGTATAAACGGGTTTAATCGTGTAAGAGTACAAACCCAAACACGACCCGTTATGATAACGGTTCTACCGTGTTGACCTGTTAATGACCCAAACCCGATAAGACTAAACCCATTAACTTATAATTTTGTGTCGTATCGTGTCGTGTTATCGTGTCGTGCCTCATTTTGCCAGGTCTAAGAATAATGCAGCATTACTCGCTGAAGTTGACCTAGCCGACGAACGCAGAGAGCTAGCCCTAGTGAGACTAGCGAGCTATCAACAACAGCTCACAAGGCACTATAACAAGAAGGTTAATCCAAGGGCATTCCAAGTTGGAGACTACGTCCTAAGGAAAATCCTTGGCAGTGCAGTAAAACCATCCGATGGCAAGCTGGGTCCAAACTGGGAGGGACCATTCAAGGTGACAAAGGACGACCTATAAGGAACCTATCACTTAGAGATGCTGGAGGGCAGAGAGATACCCCAAGCTTGGAACGCATCCAACGTGAAAAAAATTATTTTTAGTTTTTTCATATATCACATTATTGGAATTGGCAATTCATTTTTCATTACTATTAATAAAAGATTGTTCGACAGTTGCATTCTATGAAGTGTTAATCTTATTTTATGGACTTTATAACTTGCACACCTTTTCCAAGCGACAGGCACATTGCTCGATATATAAAAGCAGGGAGTCACCCTCCTTAGGTTTTCGTTATGAAACACAAATAACCTCTTAGCATTGCCCCTGGAAATACGTGAAGCCCTACAGGGGACCCTTAGGCAGTTCGGCCAAATAGAATTGGTTACCAAATAATGTTTGACCCAAAAAACCTGATCAGATAGAACATCCAACACCAGGTGTATCCTCGCCATTGCCATACTTAGGCCCAAGGGAGTGTGACGACACTACCTAAAAGGCAAAGTGGAGCAGAATGGTATCTCATAAGCATACTGGACTGGGAGGATACTCACACGACAAAATAACTCTACCCACATCAAATCTAGTCGGCTACGAAGAGCCCAAGATAATCAAATGAAAAATAAATGAAGTAAAAATACACAACACATGTTTAGTAGGAAGATCGCCCAAAACATAAATATTTTATTACTTCGTTACATTTACAAAGAGTTACATTGAATTAAGAAAATCTTAATGAGTATTAGGCCTCTGAGTAAGATAATTAGCCACTTGCGATCTTCGGCCGTCGTCCGAATGAGGAGCTAATTTTTCCTCAACTTCATTCGCATATGACTCCAATAGGTTCCTGGGGATAGAATCTATAGGGACCCACTGGTCGTCCCTCCTAAAAGGATTAGGCCTCAGAGTTGAAGGAGAGATCTTATGACGATACCAGAGCACTGAGCCCTGAGGGCACTCAACCATCCTCTAATAAAGGATAGCTCTTCAAACTTTGCCAACCTCATCGGAACATCTGTCCAACCCGGGTCATAACCGCCAGCCCACACTCGTCGAGGCCCTTTCTTGAATAGATGACTCAGCCGTGTGACATCTTTTTAAAGCCCAACAGCAATCACATATGCTTGACGAACATCTTCTCGAAGCTCATCCATTTCCCTAGTTGGACCCCCTACATCTGTACCAGCTCGTGGACCGACAGATGAAGTGGAACCTCACAAAATAGGAGGGACGACGCTTGTCCCTGTGCCAGATCGCAAGCCAGTCGATGAAGTGGAACCTCATAAAATTATAGGGGTGCCGCTTGGCCCTGTGCCAACTCGCGGGCCAGCTAATGATGAGGAACCTCATAAAACTCATGGTGCGATGCTCAGCGCATTCTACCTGAGTCGAGACACCTCCCTCTTCAGAGTTTCATTCTTTTGCTGAAGAACCTCTCCGACTTGATTAATCTCAGAGACATTTAGAAGTTTAGCCCTCAGAAGGTTCACCTCTTCTTGAACAGAAGCACCAACCACTTCCATCTCCTGAAGTCTATCCTTCAGTTTGGCGACGAGATCAGACTGATCTTTAAAGCTCTTGTTCCTCGACCTAAGAGACTTACAAATCCTCACAAAGGCTTGGCGAACTTGATTGCTCGCATTAGGACCAAGGATCCTTCCCAGCTGAGAGGTAGAAGGTATACACTCATCTACATCAATCAACTATAAGCCATAAAAAGCAGTGAAGAACAGAAGAATCAGTATGCAGAAAGGAAAGTGTTCTCATTTCATTAAAATAGAGCGGTCAAAGTACATCGATAATCAAAAGAACAATACAAACAAATCAAAAATACAAAAGAAGTCCTCAGAACAGGCTAGCTAGAAACTTCAGTTGGCTCTGAGTTCATTGGTTGCTTTCCCTTGTCCACCGCAGCAGGAACATCTCCCTCATAAGGGGTGCTAGCAGGAACAATCTGAGAAGCAGGGACACCGTCGTCAATGGCCAGGGCAGGTGCCTCATCAACGGCAGGCTTCGGGCATGGATTATGCTCATCGAACAGTTTAGAGTCGATGTCCACTCCAGCAGCCATAAGATCCTTATTCCAACCCTTCTTGAAGTTCAGTCGACTGATGTAGCCTATCTGAACCTCAGCATCCTCGTACGCAGCATCCCACCCAGTGTTGTATGAGATTTTTTCTACCTTCTTCACCTTCTCTACCAGCACCATGTTCTCCTCCATAACAGCTAGCTTACAAGTCATGGGACTGCCACAGCTCATTGAGCTCTATGACTACTACCTCCTTCACCCGATTGGCCTCAGCGCGAGCAAAATTAGCAAACTTATGAGCATCATTAGTAGTCTACAAACTGGCCTCCATCTTGACGCCTTTCCCCTTCAGCTCGGCATTCTACTTCTCCACATCAGCATTCCTTTTCACCAGCTCGTCGTGGGTGCGATAGAGGATGGCGAAGTCGGTCACGAACTACAAAAAAAGAGAAAATATTAGGAAAGAGAGCATTGAATAGAATATTGTAAGCATAGAAGAGTGAAGAATGAATTACCAAGGCTAGCCTCTGACCCGCCTGCAGAGCTAACTGGTCGGTCCCCATTGCCTTCTGACGATCAGTAAGAAAAATTACTCTCTCGAGCAACGCGGGAGCCAACTGATGAGATATGGTGACAGAGGCTCCCTCGAGCAAGGCAGACACAGGCACCAGCGCTTGACCTACCTTCATCCTTCTCTCCTCTTCTTTCTCCTTCCTCTCTTTCTCATCTCTTCTCCTCTCCTCCACTTTCTTTCTCTCCTCCGCCTTCTTTTCCTCCTCCTTCTTTCTCTTTCTGTCTCAACTGCTCTTCTTCCCTCCTCTTTTTTTCCTGCTCGCTGACAGCAGGCTGAACACCAGTGGAAACTTCCCCACTGCCAGACTTCTGCTTCTTCGACCTCCGAGATATAAGCACATCATCATCATTATCATCATCCCGAATCAGATACTTCCTGGGAGGAGACATATCCTCTTCGCTAGAACTGCTCGATTCACTTGAAGACTCTCGAGCTTCTGAAATCTCTTCCGAGCTGGAAGATCCTTCACCACTAGAACTCTCCTCATTGGAACCACCTTCAGCACCATCCCTGTTATCACCTTCGCTATCCTCACTAAAGTTGCTCTTTTCCTCGTCCAATTGGATAGGATCTTCAGCAATTTCTTTAGTGATGTCTAGCTCAGGGATGTTGTCTATAGGTCGTGCAATAAATATAGACCCAACGTTTTTGTACTCCAAGAGAAAAGTCGTTGATCGAGGATGTTCGCCGTCAGCCAAGAGATCCTGATATTCCAGGCCTTGACCAACTCAGCAGCTCGAACCTTGCTGATAGCAGGTTCCAAGTTCTTTGTCCTCGCTGAAAAGAAAGAGAGAATAATATAAGAGAAATCATATATTAATAAGAAGATTGAAGATTAGAGCAAAAATTAAGCCTACCTATGAACTCCTCCCCATAAAAGGGGACCATGAACCTGTCAGACCTCAACCCCTCAGTATGTGGAGGGAATCGCTAAATTCTAATAAGAAAACCCTCTTGCTAGTAATCCTTGTGGGAATCAGGTAGATTTACTACCAATACCCTATCAGGACTCCTGGCCTTGAGGTAAAGAAAACCAGAACTTGTTCGCGAGAAATAATAACAAAAGCAAATCTCAGCAAGCCCTAGATTGGTGCCATAAAGATGATTTATTCTATGGACACCATTAACGATCTTCCAGATGTTTGGCGAACACTGTGCAGGGATAATATTAAAATAACCAAAGAAACGCAAAAATAAATTGCTTGGAGGGAAAGTAAGACCCCCTTGGGACAATAGGAGAACATTAATCCAATGAGCATCCTCAATCTCTCTAAAGTTATGAGGGATCGGGGCACACTCGTTGTCCACCCAGTCTGAAATATTATAGTATTTCTTAAACTCAGCTATTGATCTATTGCCTACATTCGCCATTGAAAGATAGAAACCCTAATTACGAACGTGAAGGGATTTCAACAAAAAAAAGCAAATAGAAGAAGCAAGAAGAACTTACGATGCAAGAGTCATCTAGGGACGAGGCAAAGCCACAAGCAGGGATGATGAAAGAAGCTTGGAAATGGAAGATGAGACCTAAGAATAAAAAGAGCTGCAGGGAAGACTCCAAGAGATTGAGAGAATGCAAAGAGATATGAAAGTGACGATTCGAGAAATGACCCCCCTAGAAGGATTTAAACCTTTCTAATCATGATGCACCAGAAATAAGGCAATCTACCGCCAAAGTCAGTTTGAGAAGGACGCTTCAGTTCAAAAGTAATGTCACGAATCACAGGAATGCCATTAAGACTAATTATTTAAAATTACTGAGCCCAAATTGGGGCCCAACAAATTTAGGGGTAATTGTGGGTACCTCGATTTGTGATTTATCACTGCGGGCCCAGACGAGTAGCCCAGTAAATTATAGTCCAAAGTCTGGGAGTCCACCGTCTCAAATCACTCAGTTATGACATAGTCTATTCCTAAAATCTCGTAAGGAGATATTCTAGGAATTGTGGATTGGCGTGGGGGCGTCCAACACCCCCACTCCCCAGAAACAAACTTGTATATAACAAACACTAAGCCTGGGGCAAAAGGCACGCATTGTACTTCCTACAAAACACTCCCCGAAGTAAAGAGAAATAATAATGAGAGCACCACCGTGGACGTAGACATTCTTGCTCGCCCACATGAATACTGTGTCGTGTGATTGGCGTTCTTTACATTCTTTATTTGCTTTGGTGATTGCCTTTTATTAGTAATTTATGTTAAACTTAATTGACACCACACATAGATATAGGCTTAGGTCCCCACGCAAAGAAATATACATTTTTGTAAACATAAAGGTATGCGCGAAGGACCTCGCAATAAAAAATCAAAGTTTATGCATCACGTATTACATAGTCTTGATTTTTATATTGTTTAAGCCCTATATCCTGGACGCCAAAAGAAATTAAACTAAAGTCTAGTCACAGATGAATATTCTCACTCTTTTCTCCCACTCATCTGGTATATTGGACAACTTCTCTCTCGATTCCAAAGTGTCAATGATAGGGAATGTTTGAAGTTTATTCAGTACGGGGCATATCGAATAGGCTTCCACATCTATTCAGTACTAGGGTAAAGTGATTTCACACATACCTTAAGGGTTGTTAAGTCTAAGAAACTCAATATATCATAATTCATAGCAATGAAAAGAGATCTACCGATCACCAAGTTGAATCGCCTTTTTGTATACAGAGAAAAAATCTAGGTACACACACTAGTGCACAAAAAGAACATATAATTATAGTTCAATCGCTTTGACAAAAAAATTCAGAAATTGTCATACGGACGGAGACTGGTCCAAAACCACTCAGATTCTAAACTAGACCTCTTCCCATTTTTAATGGAAGATAAATAATATAAATCTGCAAGTCACCATAAAAAAGGATTCCATTTACATTGGATTCCCCTACCCATATTTTAATTTGAGAAAATAATAGATCTTAGTCTATTACTTCCTCGTTACTCGCACCAATAGGACTCAGTTAAGTTCTTCCCCTCAAAAGACACTACAAAAATAAATCTCGTCCATATATAGTTAAAAACAAATAAAATAATTACATCAGAAATAGTCATGCACGTGTGAGTCTTATCCCCTATGTATTGTCCTTCTGTCAGTCTTTTTATCTATAAAAACCTGAATGAATGATCCTGAACTTTTTTTTGCAGTTATCATTATCAGTAGATAATTAACATTAAGTTCTTACCATAGAAATCCCAGCCTGCACTCTGTACGATCGTCTAGTTTTCTTCAGTGAACTTCCCACTCACGACTGTCAAGTTTTATCTGTATTACACTCCATGTCTATTGAAGAAGATCAGGCTTCATCCATAATAGACTAGGTTTTGAGACAACTTAAGAACATCACTGCCTCTTAGAATACAATGCAGTCAAAAATTAGGACATTAGGACAAGCACAAGCCAACTTAAAAGAGTACACTCCTACAATCGGAGTAAGAGAGAACGTACTCCGTTCCCCAATCCCTAACCCTGATACACCACTTGCAGTGGCTGTTGAGGTAGTACAACCTATCTTGCAGGATTCGCTTGTTTCAGTTCTACACTTCTCCCCTTGATAATGTCGGTGTGACCCCCATTTCCAAGTATCATTTGCCCCAAATGAATACTTTTAGCCCTACAAGTAAGATGAAAACCACGGATGGGCTTACAAATATTAAAAAGATGGCTCTCTACCCCGAAGCCCGATTTCTGAATAAATTTAAGATGCTAATTTTTACAACGTATAAAGGACTGGGTTCCCCATCTGTCTATTTATCTAATAACTACCTTCAGTGCAGGTTTAAGACATTGGACTAGGACTACTAGAGAGGATGTTCTCCTCCACTCTGTTCGAATGATCCCTCACTTGGTATATGGATCTAAAATGTGAAGGAACTACCAAAACCTAAGACGATGTATGTCATGCTTTTCTCAAGTAGTATGAATACAATGAGGAACTTGGCATCACACGTAAGGAATTATAAATGCTAAAATAGGATGAGAGAGATCCAATTGGAACTTTTTTCACTCGCTGGACAAAAACGGTCGGTCATATGGTCAATCATCCCTTAGAAAATGATCAAATAGAGATCATGATCAGAAACCTCCAGAAAGAGGTACAGAATGAGCTAGGTCTAACTTGGATTCTAAATTTTAAATCCCTCAACCAGATAGGGTGTAAAAGTATGAAAAGTTTAGCCACACAAGCCACTAAATCTGCTAAAGAAGCTCGCCAAGTTGCAAATAAGTTTTTCATCTGTAAGACCTCACCGGTAGATTCCACATATCACATCACTACTCTCGTGGGAAGTCCATGACCAGAACCACGCTCGGTTAACAATAGTTCCCAAGCTATTGTAGCCACCGCAACACCATTTCAATGGGGACCCCCTCTAAAAAACTATCAAGTTGTACCCCCTCCCAATTAGTTCTAGGTTCGATAAAGGAACCTCATTGATCTCCATACCCCCCTTAGTTGGGTATTCACCGCATTGAAGTTAGATGGTCTCCTGAAGCCTCTCAACCCTAGATTAACCCCTACCTTCCCAGACAGGAAGTGCAAGACCGACTCACATTGCGAGTTCTATCAAGGACCTGATCATATTACCGATAATTATTGGGCCCTGAGATTTGACATCTAAGACATCATTGATGCTGGGAGCCTCATCTCGCCAAAGCCCAATGTTACTAACTACCCCCTGCTATATCATCCCAACCCCGGTGTTGGCACCTTATTAGACACTTTCATCCCAAACACCAATGCATCCACCCCGATAGTCCCTATTTCTCACAACCGAGGATGAGGACACATTCACACTTCTAAACAGCTGTCCCTTTAGATATGCAATCACCCGCCCAAAAGATCATTGCCTACACTAAGCCCACTATTGACTGTATATAATTATTCATCATAGCCATAGGCATCCTACAAACTAACCACTGCAGCTCGGACTTTCTCCTGGTCACGAAGTTTGATATTTTAAAAGAGACAAAATTTCTCATTCTATTTTTCAAGGAAAGAGATCACTCGAAAGATATGTACGATGAAGCCCTCTAAGAAATAGAGCATATCACTACCACAATATCAATCCAATACATTGATTAGGGAAGATCGACCTCTAAGACACACATATTCTCTCTCACGAATTCATGAGCCAACTGTAGTACTCACTCACCACTACTTCAAATAAGTTCTCGATCAAATCTTCAGAAATAGTGAGAGCGCTACATCTGAGAATCGAAAGAAGGAAAAACCCACGGTTCGAACACCACGATATCCTAGACCCCATTATAAATGAGTAAGAAGGAGTGACTATTTAGGGACAATGATGACATTATATGGAAATATCGAGTCTGTCACCAAATGTTATACGAGGAGGAGAAAAGTGGAGAATCCAAATCACCCAAAGAGACATCGCCTAATAATCCAAGCTAAATTCCAACCCTGGTCAAATCGAGTACGTTCCACACCCAAGCCTTCTGAAAGAAAGGTAGAACCAACTCCACAAAAACCAAAGAGTCATGGTCACCCAGATACTATTCCAAGCTAAGTACGACATACAATATGTGATAACCACTCTAGTCCCTCCCCAAGGACCCGAGACACTAGTCCTCCCCTAGGTACTTACAATTTACATGATACAAACAGTTTCCAAAGGTGATATTGAACCCATCTCGACAGATCGATATAAAACCAATGCTTAGCCAAATCACTAAAAAATTACCTCCAATAAACTAGAGTCTACTCCAAGATCTTAAACTCTTAAGGCTGAGTAGCTTTACTATAATCACCAACCAGAATGGGGCATTACTATTTTTTCGACCATCTCTTGATCACTGAGGGGAACACGTCTTTTGGTCCCAGAGATAAATTTGTCCTCAACCCCCAAGTTTGGGAAATGATGATTTAATGGAACTACTCCCCCGGTAAAGGACTCAAACTTCACGAACAAGGACCCACACCCTTCGAAGCTTCCAGGATCAATGATTATGAGTTTGGAGTTGGATACAAAGTTACCATAAAAGAGTTTGATCAACCTAAAAAACGTGGACATTGGACCTACCATATGAAAAAATGAGGCTACACCAGAAATAGTTTACAGCTGAGTCTCTCATACGAAGGACCACCTCTCGAGATATTTAATAGCCAAGGAGAACTCAGGCATCCCGATGTCTACATATATTAAAGTATTTGATCCACCATATGGGATGAGTTACCCATGGAAATACATGACACCATACGTGGCACTATAGAGGTCGACCCTAATTCTCTAAAAGTCAGTCAACCCAAAGAATATCCTGTTGATCCCTAAAGTGAGCTCGACCTACTTGTTATATAACTAATATTCGACCTCTTCTTACTTGAGGTGCACCTTGGACTCTCCATTACACTGATGTAGGATGCAGCTATAGGAACACTTACCTTAATGCATCCCACATATTTGGCATAATCAAACTCCAAGACGAGATGACCCTTCGAGGTTATCCCCCACCAGAAGGCCCATCTTCCTAAATGTACTCATATATCTCTGAGATGGAACCGGTCAATTCGATTCCACATGACTACGCACGTGAAGAGTTTGACAGCCAGCGGTACGTAGTATCTACATTAACCCACGCTAGATTTATCAACGAGATCTCACCCTAAGTTCTAGGATACACTGAATACCGATACTACTACAGAGATATCTTTTATGAGGCTACCATTATCTTAAGGGAAATGAACCTAAAAGAACCTGAAACCTCCTTCGGTAATGAAGAGAACTAGGAAACAACCTTGGACAACAACATATGGTTGGGATCATCTATGTCTATGAAATCGTCACCTAATACACCCAATTAGAAAGATGAACAATTTCTAGCCATAACGGTGGAAATCCCTACCCCTGCGAAAAACTACGACGTAGCCGTATAGTGGGTAGATGACTCCATGTCCCGATAAATGTAAACAAAAAGCCTAGGCAGAACCCATACTCTCTCACAAAAAAGAGGTTAACTTACTCACCAAGTCAGGTCGACACTCCCACCAGCCCCAAACTTGGCTAGTAACGAGAAAAGTTCCTCTGAGATGGCTGTCACCCCTCCTCCTTGGGAAAATAATAAGATCCAAGAGTAAATCCATTGGATATAATATAACATCACCATCTCGTAGTTACGATCTATATCCCAAGAACACTGAGTTACCCTCATTTGTTTGTTACTTAAGCTTCTATACCAAAAGAACTCACTCTGACCGATATATCAGCCATTATTGGATCCATTACTATGCAATAACACATCGGCTTCTCAGATGAGTACTTACCTATATAAGGCCGCAATCATCGGTTCACGTCACACATCACCATGGAGGCCTAGAATACTAATAGACAACGGGTTCACCATTAATGTGTTCCCCTTCCGCACCACCACTGGATTGGGATAAACTACCTTGCAGTTTACACCATCTTATACGGCCATCAGGGCCTATGATACTTGTTAAGAAATCCTGTAATCCATCATCCTCACTTTCATAGTGGGGCCTATCAAATTTCATGATGAGTTTTAAGTGCTCTATGTCCCGACCAGTTTTAACCTCATGCTCGAGAGGGACTGAAAACATTCGTAGGGGGCATTACCATCATCACTTCATATAAAAGTCATGTTTTCATTCGATACGGAGGTCATCACAATCTAAGGGGATAACGGCTGGTCCATAGTTTCGAGCACTAGTACCATTACCCTTTTGGATAGCCACTATGACAGTAGCGACATCTTCCTTAGAAAATTTTGAGTCGTCTTGCTCACTCACATGATTGAACATGAGTCAGTTATTCACAGTGTAGTCACCTAAATCATCCATAAAATGGGATACGTGACAGAATCCGTACTTGGAAGGAACCAACAAGGGACTTTCGAGACTGTCACTGCCACGGGATACCAGGGAAAGACTAGTCTCTAGTATACTCCCGATAATAAAGATCCAGTCCTAGGTCCCAATGACCCCCATCAAGGGTGGAATGGACAATTTAGTCTCCAAGGAGAAGGCTTCCCCTATTATGGACTTCCTGAACTATGGTGGGAAGAAGTAAAGAAATCCTTACAACTCGGGATGGATATCCTCTATGAGTAATGACTATACGTAGATTAGAGGAAAACCCACAAGGTCAGTCGGGACGAGATCAAAGTATCTTGGGTGTGTAAGAAAGACAAAAAATAACAACACAATTTCCTAACAAAATTGCTATAGTAGCCATGTTAGGGTCCTCAGACATAAGCACCGCAGAATGCTTCCATGATCGGTACATGGTCTCCTCTACTCGTAGTATCACTACTAAAAAAGGATGGTTAGTCAACATCCCTCAACTCAACCTCTACCTCCGTGTATCGGATTCAATGACCCCACCTCCTAAGACACCGCCTTCAGTCAAGCCTTAGGATTTGACCTACTATCCCTCGTGGGACTATTATTGGAATAAAGAAAACCATCAACTGTTTCTACAAGCCTTTTTAGAGGGACTCCCCAATGATGACCCCGTAATAGGCCCAATGAAGGATCCCACTACAAAATTTACGGGGAAAATAGTCCAAATCAAGGAGCATTGCCTGCCCCATCCCACATTCCGTGCCAAGGTTTCGTAGCAAACTAACACTACCCTAGAGGTTCCTCGATAGAATTCGACCCACCTCATCACTAATATCATGGAAGCTACAGTACTTAATAACTGGACTTGTTCCAGATGCATCCATGCAACCATTATTTTGAGGCCTTTTGAGTCTGTCCTATTATCAAAAAAGTCCTCGCTTATCCCCCTCCTAATGTCTCCCTATGTAAAGGGTACTTTTCTTCTATTATTAATGTTATCCTTCCTCCCTTCAATGGCATAATAAATAGTGATTTCTAGTACTCTCATGTGTGTGTTGCAAGAGATGATTATGAATCCAATGATGGATTAGTACTCACACCTAATAATAATGAATCTACAAATCTAAAATACTTAAAACACTTAAAAAAAACTTGACCAAAGTGAAAATAAGCGCATATCTCCCAATGAGGATGACACAATAACCATAAATTTAGGCACTACCCAAAACCGTAAATAGTTATAAATAGGGTTATCCCTAGAC
Source organism: Sambucus nigra (assembly GCA_949130495.1). Taxonomy (NCBI): domain Eukaryota; kingdom Viridiplantae; phylum Streptophyta; class Magnoliopsida; order Dipsacales; family Adoxaceae; genus Sambucus; species Sambucus nigra. Next base: position 200,673,456 of record OX422213.1, on the reverse strand, counting down.
TAGAACGAACAAAAAGAGCTCATAGATAGCCTCGACGGCTTTGTAGACTTATTCTCTTGGTCTTACATCAAAATGCCCGATATAAACCCCACTATCATTATACCTCAGATACCCATTCTCTATTACACACAACCCATAAAGCAAAGACTCCGAAATATGATACCCAAATGGTCCTTAAAGTTAAAGAGGAAGTGGAGAAATAACTTACCGTCGGTTTTATCCAAGTAATAGAACATCCCACTTGGTTAGCCAACATCGTACCAGTATCCAAAACCATTGCCAAAGTCAAAATGTGCATAGACTATAAGGATCTAAATAGGTCCTTCCCTAAGGATGATTTCCCTTTACCCCATATCAACTTATTTCTAGATAGCATGAATAGCAACGTACTCAAGTCCTTTATAGATGGGTTTGTAGGCTACATCCAGATAAAAATGCACCCCAATCACTAAGAAAAAAGTCGGGTTCATTACCCCTAAGGACGTTTTGTTATATAGTTATACCCTTTGACCTTAAGAATGACGATGCAATTTACCAAAGACCATCCACATCTATCTTACACGACCCTATATACAAGGAAGTGTGAGTCTACACATAAGACGTGATCAATAAATCTAAAGACCACAAATAACACGTCCTCGTGCTCCTTAAATTCTTCCAACAGTTATGCCTCTTCAAAATGAGGCTAATCCTTATAAATGTGTTTTCAGAGTCACTAAGGGGAAGGTGCTCAAGTTCATTATCAGCAAAGATGGAATCAAAGTAAACCCCACAAAGGTCAAAGCCATCTGGGAAATGCCTCCACCAAAAAATAGAGAGATAAGTAAAAGGGTTCCTAGTCCAAGTACAATTCATAAGCCATTTCATAAACTAACTTACCACCATTTGTGAATGCATCTTTCAGATAATCAATAAAGACTTGCCTAAAGAATGGAACGCTCAATTCTAGTAAGCGTTCAAGAAAATACAGGAGTACCTCACTCACCCAGCGGTGTTAGTACCTCCCAAATCGGTACAACCTTTCTTACTCTACATGACCATAACTAACACAGCTCAGAAGGAATGTGCCATCTATTATGTCAGCAAAAAGATAGTATCCTATGAGCTCAAATACACCGCCTTAAGAAAAGGCTTGTGTATCATCGTATAAATCACTCAAAAACTCTACCATTAATTATGTCCTTCAGTATACAACTCATATCTAGGATGAATCCCCTGAAATACCTATTCGAGAAACCCGCTCTCTCTAGTCGAATGGCCAAATGGTTGCTAATATTGTCTGATTTTGAAATAACATACGTCGCATAAAAATCCACCAGTGGGCAAGCCATATGTAAACTTCCTGAAAGACAACCCTTATTAGATGAGAAAGATGGGAATGAGGCAGGATTCCCCAATGGGGATCTCTTCACCTTAAACGAAGAAACACTTGGGAACTCTACTTTGATAGGGCATCTAACAAAAGTGGATTCAGCATTTAAATGCTCTTTATATCTCCCAACTCCTAATGACTCCAAACTCACATACGAATGCTAACAAAACTGTTGAGTATGAGGTGTACATCACAGACCTCAAAATCTCCTTGGAAATGGAAATCACTGACCTAAACGCCTATGGGGATTTAATCCTAGTCATCAACTATATATTGGGGAAATATAAAATTCGGGATGATAAATTGCAACCTTATCATGCCTACTTGGAAGAGGTAGCTTCATAGTTTGAGCATCTCGAATTAAATATCCTCCCAAGGACAAAAATAACTTTGTAGACGAACTTGCCACTCTAGCCTCCATGATAGATATGCTAGAAGAAACCATGAAAATCATGTTCACCGTGACTAAATGGAGCACCCCTTATGAATACTTTGAGATCGATTCCATCGAAGAAGCAAGGTAGCTAATACAACATGGTATTATGACATATGGAACTTTCTCAACAAGAACCACTACCCGCCCAATGCTTTCTCCAATAATTGACTCACCCTGCGAAGATTACTAATCCAATTCATCATCTATGGGGGCAACCTTTACGAAAGAGGGTTTGGAGGAATACACTTACGATGCTTCACAAAAGATAAGACCTTCGAGATCATGGATAAAATCCATAGTGGTGAATGTGGCCCACATATGAGTGGGCACACCCTCTTTAGGAAAATATTCATACAATCATACTATTGGACCACCATGCAAAGGGATTGTAAGGATTATGTCAAAATGTACCTCAAATGTTATCTTTACGCCCCTTAATAACACCTACCTCCTCGATAGCTCTACTACATGACCTCACCCTAGCCTTTCTCCAACTAGGGGATAGACATTATAGGGAATGTAACCCTTAAGGCCTTCATCAAGAATGAATTCATTCTGGTTGCCATAGACTCTTTTACCAAGTGGGTCGAATCTAAATCTTATGCAATGCTGAACTCTAAGAAGGTGGCCAAATTCATACACCGAGACATCATCAACCGCTTCGTCATACCCCATGAGCTAGTATTAGACAATGGGACTCACTTTGAGAAAAAGGTCTGAAATCTAATACATGAGTATAAGATTACTCGACATAAGTCATCCTCATACAGACCTCAAACTAATGGAGCAGTTAAAGTGGCTAACAAAAACACCATCAACAAGATAGCAAAGACATATAAATACCGGTCAGATAACTCATATACGCCCTCTAGGTCTTCAGCACTACAGAGAAAAACTTGATATTGGCCACCCCTACTCACATTTTAATACCATGGAGGCAGTATTCTCGATAGAACTTTAGATACCCTCATTACAGGTTAGGCTCGAAAGATAAGTGGCCAAAACTGATAGGGTTCAAGCCCACTATGACGAACTAGCACTCCTAGATGAGAGGGGGCTAAATACCGCTTATCAAAATTAAGGATACCAACAACATATCGCCTGATCATTAAATAAAAGAGTCAAGAATAGATACATACAAGAGGGCTATCTAGTCCTAAACGAAAATCTCAAACCTACCTGGAACCCCAAACGGAAATTTGCACCTAACTGGGGAGGACCATACCTCATTGAAAGTAAACTTCGATGTGGTGGCTACCTTAGCAGAGCTCGATGGAGTCACGTTTTCCTAACCCTTCAATATCGTTCGATTGAAGAAATTATTCAATTAAACTTACTTGAGGTGAAAAAGAAAAGGTAAGTTTAACTTCAAAAATAATTTCTCGTAATGATAAGGGAATACTATGCAAACCCATACACATTCCTAGCCCTACATAAAAACTCTCACTTGAAGCACCAACCTTTTACTTGAAGTAAGTTAAAACACTTTAATCCCCCAATGATTCAATTTAAGAGAACTACATAGACTTGATTCTACACTATTTTTATTGCAGACATTCAAAAGTAGGCACCCGTTGGCTTTGAATTGGAGATACGTAGGCAACCCGAGATATCACTTTAGTTCCGATCTAAACAAGCACCAAAAAATCCTATATTTAGGAAAAACCCAAATTATGGTCATTGTTCCCTGTCTCTCAAAGATTCGACGCAGTCTAATAAACTAAACATCAAGTAATAATACAGTGCTCTAAGTCATTTTAAGACTCCGTAAAATTGTCTTTTTTAACAAACAACACATGAAGGGTAATACTATGAAAGCAACAGTCAGAAGAATCATCATAGGAAAATACACTACTCTCGTACCCTTATTCCCAAGAAAAAGTGAACACCAAATAATACCCCCTCCAAACACCCTGCATATCGAGATAGATAATCAACAGACAGACTCACTAAGTATTCCTCACAAAACGGCACCTTATCTAGGGCTAAAGACGAAACTCTAGTTCCAAGGATACATCAAAAGGCTCGTGCCAGTTCATAAGCAAAGAAAAGGGAACCTCATTCATTCATAATCAACATCAAAATAGATAGACGAATCACCAGCGAATGAATAAATTTGCCTCTCTCCAAAAAGAAAAGCCTAACAAAGACGGGGCACTTTTGTTTCCATGTGTATATATCTCTTTTTGTGTAAAGGTTTATGTGTCATCCTCATCTTAATAAAAAGATCATAAGCTCGCTTTATTCATACACATAATTGATATTATTTATCATGTAAATAAGAGTAACATTACACCTACTATCTCAAAACATCGTCAATAATCTTTCCCTATAGAAAGTATAAAAGGCACATGCATACGTGAAATTCGAATAACATCATAAAAATAAGGAAAATATCACATATCGGGTACCAAACCCCTGAAAAAGCCTCACTTATCCATGAGCACCTCACTTAAACCAAAGGCACATTCTACCCAAACTAAACAAAATAAATACTTAAAGTCATGCGATCATCCTACAAGCCTCACCCGAGCAAAACCAAAACAGTCCTCTCCTCCAAATCGTTACCCTATATGACCTAAAATTAGAAGCCTTGTGCTTCAAGAAATTCGTTTCCCTACGCGGCCTAAAAAAGGAAGTCCTGCACTTCAAAGATAACTCGATCACCTACGCGACCTAAAATCGGAACCTCGTGCTTTAAATCAATATGCCCCTATACAAATTAAAATAAGAAGGGGTAAGAATATGCTGAATCTTTTCTAAGACCAAAGTAAAAAATTGGGATACCCTACACCCCTAGAGATTTCTCCCTCTCGGTGTTTTAATATCCATATGTTCACAATTAAGCTACCTGTATTCGATTCCCTCCAACGAAGAAGGTTTATTAGTCCTAAGATGATCCTTCACCCAATAGATGTGATTGACACATCACGGTTTACGTCTGGTCCTCTATGCGACCAAAAATAATTAGGTGTTAGAATATTCTGACTCTTTTCTAAGACCAAAGTCGGATATAAGTATACCATGTACCCCTCGAATCTTTCTCCCTTATAGAGTTTGGGTTACCGTATGTTCACACTTAAGCTACCTAACCTCGGTTCTCGCTAACTCTGAAGGTTAACTAATCATGAGGGGGATAGAAACCCCCCAAATATTTCTCCCTCTCGGAGTTTGGGTTATCATATGTTCACACTTAATCTACCTATCCTCGGTTCTCACTAAGCAAGAAATTTAACCAGTTGTGAGGTGACTAGAAAACCCCCATAGCTTTCTCCCTCCTGAAGTTTGGGTTATTGTATGTTCACACTTAAGCTACCTACTTTAGTTACCGCTAACCAGGAAGGTTAACTAGTCATGAGGTGATTGGAAACCCCCTCAGATATTTATCCCTCCTAGGATGTGGGTTACCATATGTTCACACTTAAGATACCCGGCCTTGGTTCCCATTAACTAGGATGGTTAACCAGTCATGAGGTGATCATAAAATTCTCGGAGCTTTCTCCCTCCTAAAGTTTGGGTTATCATATGTTCACACTTAAGCTACCAACTGTAATACCCTGTAATTTTGAGGGTTTATTTATGAATATGGTATATAATTTGAATAATATTATTACTTTCTTATTCAGGATATTGATATTATATTTAAATATGTAAAGTTGGTAATTTTGAATAAAATGGTAATATAGTAATATGCGTTAGCTTAGTCTCCAAGCTAGGGTTTGAAAGAGGGGTTATATAAGGAATATTATGGTTGATTATAAGGAAAGGGAGATGAAAAAGAGAGGCCAAAACGAAATCCAAAGAGGTAAAAACGAGTGGAATGAGAAGAGTCATTTTGGAGTGTTTTATATATTCATTTTGAGTGCCTTCGAATGAGATTTGAGAAAAACTCAAAACACATACCTGACTCAATTTTTCGTGTAGAATTCAAATCTAAAGTCGGATTGGTGATTCGAATAATTTTGGATCTAATTTTTATGGGGTTTTAAAATAGGACTATTTGGGGATATCTCGTGTTGGGGCTAGAACATGATTTGTTTATATTCACAAGAGGAACATGATGGTGCGATCAGATTTTGAGGATGATTTTTGTATGATGATTCATGCGATGATTTTAAGGTATGAGGTTTTACACAATATGCTCCTTACTCTCGCGAGTGTTATTCCCTTTGAATTCATGTGATTATTGAACTCATTTTCGAATTGTTAAATTCATTGAAATCTGGAAAATAATTGTTGAAATTATTTTGATTCATGTGGTATCATTATATTGTTGATGAGCACGTTGTCATGAGATTATAATATGGCACGGATGTTGGGCACCCGCCAAAATTCCTGTTTCCCGGGCTATGGCTTGATAAAGCATATACAGATGTGGTGAGGCCTGGTGACCCGGTTAAAGTGTTGTTGAGAAATTTATTGATAAAATGCTATTGAGATTCGCATTTTGATTTGAATATTCGTACTCGTGTTGTTACGTTTTATTCATCGCTAACATATATTTGTTGAGCATCTTTCTTGTTGTATTGTAAATTTCCCCATATTTTCTTTTAGTGGCAGGTTAGCGCGGATTTTGGGGCGCTATGGAGATTGATTTTAGCGAGGATTGTTTGGGAAATATTTGTATTATTTTGATGTATAGAGCTTTGGAGATTTGTATTTTATTTTCGAGTTAGTTGTTGTATGTACTTCGAGAGATTTGGTATTTAATTTGAAGAGATTGAGATTTGTAGTTTATCTATTGTTGTTGTGGGATTTAGATGCTCTATACCTTATCACTTGTGGATTTGGATTTATTTTATCGCATTAGCGCTCCGTTCGCTCTCCCCGGGCGGGCGGGGTGTTACACCTACCCTTAGTTCCCACTAACTAGGAAGGTTAACATTCGTGAGGTGACCAGAAACAAATAGATCCTTCTTCCTTTGAGACTTTAGGTCATTATATGTTCACACTTAAGCTATCTGCCCTCGATTCCCGCTAACTAGAAAGGTTAACCAGTCATGAGATGACTAAAAACCCCTCATAGATTTTTCCCTCCTGGATTTTGGGTTACCGTATGTTCACACTTAAACTACCTACCCTTGGTTCCCTTTAACCATGAAGGTTAACCAATTGTGAGGTGATCCCCAAATCTTTTTCCCTCTCGAAGTTTAAGTTATTGTATGCTCACACTTAAGATACTTACCCTCGATTCATGCTAACCAAGAAGGTTAACCAGTCATGAGGTGACGAAAAACCCCTACGGAGCTTTCTCCCTCATGGATTTTAGGTTACCTTATATTCATACTTAATCTAGCGACCTTCGTTTCCTTCTAACTAGGAAGGTTAACAAGTTATGAGTTGAACAAAATCCCTCCGGAGCTTTATCCTTTCAGGATTTTGGGTTACGATATGTTCACATTTAAGCTACCTACCCTCAGTTCTCTCTAACTAGGAAGGTCAACCAGCCGAGAGGTGATCTGAAACCCCCGTTGGATCTCTCTCCCTCCCATTATTTTAATTATCGTATGTTCACATTTAAGAAACATATCTTCAGTTCCCGCTAACTAAAAAGGTTAATCAGTTTTGAGTTAATCCTAAATAAACGTTCTAACACTTGGCATGACATCGAGCACCCATCACCGGGACTGTACTGCACCTTCAGTTCTTCTCTTGTTATAGGTCCCCATGCAACAAGCCCCGGTGCAATGTCGGGGCCCCATCTTTGGTGAACCACATATTTAGGTTACCACACAACCTCAATGAAGACCTTTTGGGGTCTGGATTATACATCAATCCCCTATGGTAAAGCACCCGTATCCTTCCATAATTAAGATCAATATGATTGCCAAATATCAACGAAGAATATCCTCAAGCGCACACTCTTAGTCGACCGCCTCTGTGGACACCCTAATTTTCAATCAGGTTGTGTGTCATTTGATACCCCTATCCTTAATAGTACATCGTTTTCATAAACCAGTAACTTCCCAAAGTCACATCCAATTTCCTACAAATCCCTACTTCAGTGATAGGAAAACCTTAAACCTCTTGTGATCGTAAGGACACTCCTATAAATAAGCAAATCTTAGACTACCATGGACTTAACCAACTTTAAAAATTACCCTATATATCAGAAATAACTTTTATGAAATTCCCTTTTTACCCGTTTTTGTGCTTCACTTCTAAGATCAAAGCTAAGGGTAGTCTTGACTGAGTCGATTTACACTTGATATCACTTTACGGACATTTAACGGTGAAGGTCACACACCGATCGGAGCATGCATCAATATCGTAGGGCCCCTAGATTGAATAAATTAACTTTACATACCACTTTAGGGGTATTATGGACCTATCAAATTTCATGATTGGGTAAGTTTTGAACCATACACAATTAAAAGTTTGAATTATCTTTACAATGGTGAGAACCAAGCATCAATCGAAGTTACGAGTCAAAAGTAATCAAAAAATACGAAACTGTGACAAAATCCAGACTTAGGCCAAATCCTTTGACCGTTCGATTCAAGGCCTTTTGTCCATACAGTTAAATGATTTATTTATTTTTTTACTTTTTTCCCTTCGGAATAATTCAAAATGGACGATTAGCCATACGATTAACAATTTGACCAAACCTTTAACCATTTTTTTTTATAATCGTCCCCTAAATCATATCCTAAATATGGATGTCTCTAGTCTTCTAATCGAACGGTAAAAGCCCTTTAACCCAATGGTTATCCCCCCCCCCCCCCCCCCCAAGGAAATGATTTCCAAATCTTTGTAGATCTCTCCCCAGTAATCAATGTGTCCATATTCCCCCGATTAATCCAAGATGTGTCCCAACAGGCCTCTGATCGAACGGTCAAAGACCCAAAATTAAACCCTATAAATAAATGTCCCCACCAACATTGAAAAGAACCCCAAAACCCAATATTGATTCTGTTTTCTCACATTCTTCAATCCCGAGCACCCGAGATACTCGATATCATTCTAACAAATCTCAAGTGAAGTTTGTACTTCAGAGAAGTCACTTTACCCAAGAAAAGTTTGTACTTCTAAAAAGTCGCTTCCCAGAGTGATGTTCGTACTTTTGAAAGGTCGCTTCCTTCGAGAAACAGAGGCAAAACTCTGCATGCATTCCGTGAAAGTTGGTGCTTCTAAATAAATCTTTTCCCGAATAAATAGAGATCTGCCCAACTGGGCACCTTAAGAGGGGACACTCCCGCAAAAAAAATTGGCTCACGCTACAAGGGTAAAGAAACTCTGCACGAATCTCGGGTCAAATACATCAATATATATATATATATATATATATATATATATATATATATATATATATATATATATATATATATATATATATATATATATATATATATATATATATATTATGATGAACTGTCCATATCTATTTATTTCATTTAACCCGGACCCCCTTTTGGGGACCGAATATTCACTTTACATCATTTATATTTTATATCTTAGTTTCTAACCTAGCACCTCTGTTTATCAAATTGACATGATCATCTGTTAAATAAATGTTAATCAAATTCCACGACTAAATACAAATATGAAAACATACGGATAAACTCATGACCCAACAACTGCTCTATCTGATCCCTTAGCTCTCTCATCTCTGCTGGAGCCATACGGTAAGGTGCGCGGGCAATTGGTCGAGTGCCCCGCGTCAAATTGATAACAAAATCTATCTCTCTACTAGGAGGTAATCCAGGTATATCCTGAAATACATCATCAAACTCCCTAACAACCGGAATCGAATCTAGTGGTAATACCACTTCCTTAGAGGTCTCCTCCTCTATATAGTACAAGTGAGTGGACGACCCTCCCTCAGGGAGAGGCATCGCCACTAAGAACATCTCCTGCCCAGGTATGGCAAAAATAATACTCCTACTGAAATAGTCAATCATGGCTCGATATGCAACTAGTCAATCCATACCAACGATCGCATCGTACTCAGTCATCTCTAATACTAACATATCAGCATGTAAAGTAAACCTCCCGATCTCTATACCCACACCTCTACAAATAAGAGAAATCATGGAACCCCGACTTAACGGTGAATCTATGCAAGTAATCGTGCTCTCTGCAGTGTCTAACAACCCCATAGTGCGTTCAAATCTCGTGGCAATGAAACAGTGTGTGGCCCCTGTATCAAATAAAATACGCCCCATAGTCCCCTGAATAGAGAACATACTCTCAATAGAAGGTGGATCCTGTGGTCCTACGGCCTGCTGGAGTTGATAAACTCGCTCGTACATAAGTTGTCCCTGCTGGACAGGGACTGCTGGAATGGGTGGCAAAGCTGGCATCTGTGGTGGTGCTGGGAGGGCGGCGGGAAATATAGGTCTATGGGGCTCGTGTCGAGCACCCTGCTGCTGCTGCTGTGGGGCTCGTGTCGAGCACCCTGCTGCTGCTGCTGTGGGGCTCTGCCTCTATTAGGACACTCCTGGGGTTTGTGGCCAATCTTGCCACAAGTGAAACATTTCCTTCTCCGACCCTGCTGCCCAAGGCCCTGGTGGCCGTTGCCATTCCTCCCCTGACCATGTTGGCCCTGATGAAACTGCTGATGTTGGCCATGCTGGTCGTGCTGACCCTGTTGGCCATGACGAAAACCTCCCTGACCATTTCTGAAACCCCCAGATCTAAATCTCTTAGAATCCCCCTCCCGGGAACCCTGATCACCCTGCTGGTGCTGACCCTAAACTGATTGTGCCCCGTTGGCGCCATTTCCCCCTATCCTGCCCTGATGGCTGGACTCTCCCAATCGCTTCCCTTCTGACAAGTGAAAGCGGTGGTCATGGCAGTGAAGCAGTGTTGCGTTAACCACATCAGAATAAGTGACCAACGAGAGATTTCCTAGTAAATGCTGATGGATCCTCCAAGTTAACCTATCCATGAACTTCTATATCTTCTTTTCTTTGGTTGGAATCTTATCGGGAACGATATTCAGAAGATTGGTGAACTCGACCTCATACTCTGCCACTGTCTTCCCCTCCTGCTTGAGGTTCATCAACTTCCTCCTCATCTCGGTGTGAACGGCTGAGGGAAAATACTTGCGGTCGAACCGCACCCAGAACACCTGAATAGAAAGGATATCTCTCTCCTTCGCGGTGGTAATGGACTCCCACCACTGCAAAGCTGACCCTATTAGCTTAAAGGTAGCCAGTATCTGTCTCTGTACATCCGTACACTCGTACATCCTCAAGTGCCTTTGGATGTCCTTCTTCCACTTACTGGACAAAATGACGTCGGAGCTACCTGTAAACTCCGGAGGGTGTGCTTTCTAAAAAGCATCACGAACACGTTCCCAAGCAGATGGGAATGCATGAGCCTGTACTGGCGCTACTACCGGCGCCGGAGGTGGTGCCTGCTGCACAATTGCTAAAGCGGCATTTACCGCTTGGGCCACAATAGCGGCAATCTCTGCGGCATTCATGGTGCCCTGAACTAGTGCAGGTTGTGGCTCGGGCTGAGCATCCCTGAGAACTCGCTGTGCACGTCGTGGAGGCATCTAAAATGAGAGTAAACTCTTATAAGTTTGCAGTTATTATGTCAAAATAGCTGAAGAGAGAAACATACACAATAGAGTACAACAATCCTAAAATATAGGGCTCTATATCAAAGAAAGCTCAGCGGAAACATAACAAGCCGTACAGATCCTAAGGACACTAGAACCTGATGCTCTGATACCACCTGTGACACTCCGACTAATTAAATATAGGGTAGCTACTCCTTTATTCATATTAATACAAAATGTCAAGTTGGTTCAGTTCATAGCATCACTGTCGAAAAGCATTTTAACAATTACTAGCCACCTAATATTTAAAAAGTGAGCTGTCAATTTTAATTAAATTAGATTAACATACAACCAATTTAAATTAAGAAATGTTAATACCACAACCACATCACAGTCACAATAGAATAATTAGTGGAATAAAATGAATCTGGAGGAATACTCCTCAGAATAATCCGAATACTGAATAAAACCGAATATAAAGTCTGAATCACTAATTAATTACATCCAAAACTGAAATAAAACTGAATAAATAAACTGTCTCTAAGAGAAAAGAGGCGACATGCCCTACAGATAAATAAGTCTGAAATGGAATCAAGGTAGAAAGTGGAGGCGCCTATAATCGAGGTCCTGTAACTTCCACAGCAGCTACAGCACGTCACTGGAATGGAGCTTCTAAGCTTGGTGTCCTTGTGGTTGGGCACCTAAAAGGTTTTTACAAAAAAAAAAAAGATTTGAAAGCAAACGGGACAGAGCCCGATTGTGAAACAGTTTAAAATATAGCAAGTGTTTAATGTCATTAAACAGTGAATATAAAATACATGATAGTGCGTGCTCTCACATGAATTCCTCACCTCTTAAATAATTGTGCACGCCTATCGTACCCGTACCCGTTCTAGTTATTCCACTATCTAACTAGTCCAATCCATAACCTGACTTTACTTTTCCGTTTAGAATCAATTCCCGACATCTTAATATAAGCTAAGAGTCTTACTTTGTGTTTCTTAGAACTAGTTATAACAATTACTAAAAAGTTCCCATTTTTAACTCTACAAAAATTATACAAATTATTCACACTTACACTTATATAAGCAGTCCATTTTCAATTATCAGTATTTAATCTCATCGTAAATATACAATAATGGCACCCCTAGGCTAAGCTGCGGTGCACACATACTCTGCTATCAAATCTCGATACATCACGTACAGAAGGACCACGTATTCCAAATCTCTCGGGGACCGTTTTGATAAGTAACAATCACACATAATGGAGGCGGACATAGTTCACATCCCATGGGTCACGCACATACCTACGCTCCCATGATCAGCAAACTTATTAACTCACCAATAAGTCATTCTCTGACCTATGTCCTTGAGGTACCAATCTAAATCCCCCCCGTAGGCATACAAAGATTAGATGGACCTGATCGAACGCTGACCTCCCATGATAGCAAGTATGGTAGGTATGTTATACATAGAAAAACACATATACTAAGCATTCACACATCTTAGATATCTTATAATATTAATAGAGGTATATTTTACGTCGCTATACCGTCATTCAATTTTTGTACATTTACAAGTTTCCAGATAATATACAATATAGACTGCCGACACTTCTCATGTCGTAGCTCCAAGTGCTTAAAACCTAACTCATAAGGTTACTAAGTCTTTTATATACTTCTCCAAATTTAATCGTAATTATACTCCGATCACACAAACATACCTAATGGTCTTCCTCAAATCTAAGTATTCATAAGTTCCCAACATTAATTCTCTAGGGATGAAATTATTAAACTTCAACCAAAATAATACTCATAAATAAACCTATGTGAAGTTCGAAACAAAAATCGGCCGTAAAAGGTCATTTTGTCAACTCGTTAGAAATCTCGTTCGAACGAGGTATTTCGAATGAGTGTCGTTCGAATGAAGGGCTTCGAACGAACTCATTAGAAGGGACACTGGAATCTCGTTAGAAGCTCGTTCAAACGAGGTTGTCCGAACAACCTGGGTTGGTCTTCTAACGAGATTGCAAAAAACGCCCAGAATTTTCTCAACTTCGTTTTTCATCAAATTCCTTTCTCCAAATCCATCCTAAGTTCATACTAATTACATTATTGTGTTACTAACCTACTCCAGGTCACCTTAAGTCATTTCTTAACCTATTTTTGGGGTCAAATCTTATTAATCAACATGTAATCACCATAAATTCCTAAATCTTGCCCCAAACCCTATGAACATGAACACACAATTTTATTGCACTTAAATACTCATCATTAATCCATTTTTAAATCATCAAAGTTAAGTTTTTTGGGTACTAATTTCATCCATAAACATTCTACATGCAATCCATATCCAAACTTATGAGTTCCATGACAAATACATTGGGTTTTCATCAAAACTTTCAAAGCATATAAAGTTTCTACACTAAACATGGAGGAAATATTCATTGAAACTAATAACATCAAATCACTTGCCTTAGGTTTGTTCTTCAAATTTAGTTGTCGGTGATTATAGGCTGATTCTCTCCTCTTTTTGGTCACAATTCCTTCCAAAATGATGGTGATGGGAGATGGTTTGGTTCGGAACCTCTTTTAACCGCTATCTAACTTCTCTAAAAAATTCCCGTAGCCCACTCTTTTGCTTTGGGCTGGTAATGGCCTTAGTGGCCTCTCTAATAATATTTAATTTAACTCTAAAATTCGTGGGTTTTAATCCCTCAATTTTTAAAATTACCAAAATACCCTTCTGGGTTGCCAGTTTGGCCTAAAAGTGTCCCGGGACTCAAACTAAACTTCCGGTTAGTGTTTTCTGACTATTTCGACCCTTTCGGACACGTTGGCGCACTCAAAATGACCATTAGGTAGATAAAAATATAATTTAATTTTCAATCTAATTAATTTCATTCCTGACGCGACTGACACGCGCGTCCCAACTTAATTTCTCAAAATGTCGTATTTTCGCCTCGTGACAATTTTAATATTTTCAATACTCATATATTACCATATATTCTCACTAATATTTATTCTAACATCATAATCAAATACCAACTCACATCTCGCTAGTATTTACCTCCGGATTAATTTCCAAGTTAATTCTCATTTAATTCAATTAATCCATTAAGTAAAATCAATAAAATTAAGGGGTATTACAGCCTCATAATACGTCTCTTAACGTATTATCAATTAGGGATGCCTCCGTTTCTAGTCTCAATATGGAGTAACCAAACCGAGGACTATAACACCTTTGGGATTTTATCCATGTCGATAAGAGATACTTAGATCTCTGTCGATGGATTTTGGTCCACTCCAATCCTAAATATACATCTCCCCCTCTCATGTACCTTCAAATGAGCCCTAAGGACGATACCTTCCCACTAGTGATCACTTGACGATCATAATATGATACGCAATTATCAGTGATCTTAGGGTCCACTCCCATTTTTAACCACCACTAAAGCTACCCATTGTCTTACTAATAACTTCTCCCCCTCTTAAGCCAAGTCTTACTGTGGCATCGAGGTTGGATTCCTCTGACGTGGTCCGGCCTCAAAATTGGGACAAGAGGGAATGCCTTGAGAGGAGTTCTCCATATTTTCCCCACCATGTGCCTACGGGTGACTTGAGGATATGAAAGTCCTCTTTTCGACACTCGCGCCAGTGTTTTCACAGGCTGCCCCGAATATAAATTTGGTCGTCATCAAAAGGGGATAACATGAAGGAATGGAGTCGCCAGCCTATTTTTCTCAAAACGGGCAAAGGAATGTAGCCGCCTACAGATAACGGCATCAAGGTCATACTAATGCATACGAAATTCAGTGAATCAAAGGTTCGAGGACTAAGTTACGAAATGGAAAAGTATTAGGCACCCATTCCGCTCTTTCGGTCTCTCATGGGCTATGTTGATTTTCTGCTTTTCTCCAAAGCATGAGGTGTGTGTACATATGTGTAATATAAATAATGAGGGTAGGAAATCATTTGGTTCGTATCATGTGAAAGACGGAACAAAATCATTGGGTGGAGTGTACCCGAAAATAACATAAAAATATGATGTGACTGTTCGCCGAGTCACGAGTTTCTACGGAAAAGAGAATGTGCTTCTCGAACGAGACACATATATGTATGAATTCAAGACTCCACTACACCAAATCTGTTGGATTGTCATGGTCATTGACCGTGACAAGTACAACTTGTCAAGGTCAATGATCGTGACAAGTCTGGGGGTGATAACTTTTGTTGTCACGGACTTATCACGGTCAATAATTGTGATAAGATTTATCACGATCAATAACCGTGGCAAATCAATGACCATTTAAAAAAATTATCACGGTCATTGACGTGATAATTTGGGCAGAATTGAAAAAAATATATTGGGCAGTATGGCCACTGCCACTGCCCAGCAGTATATCTATACCTTTTATAGCAACGTTGCACCTGTTCAAACATCATATATCCAAATAAAATAGAGATAATACAAATATACATTCAAAACAATATGCATCACGATATAATCCAAATATAATTCAAATGTAACAACTTAAAACAATTAAAATTTAACAACTTAAAATAATCCAAAACAATTCAAAAAATGTCACTACATGTCTGGGGTAGGTTTGAGGAGGTGGATAGGACACACGATATACGAATTGATACACCCTTGAATATGCATCATGTCGCATTGTTCGTGCAACCACAATGGGGAGTTATCCTTCCCGATTATCACATGTGTGACAAGCACCTTGGCCTCGATGTCTTGAAGCGCACGTTCATGAACTAGAATACCCTATATGGTATTCGGGTCCCTCAACACCCTCCCTATCCTCTCGCCATCAAATTTGTCATGTATAAACACGCTCAGCCAACCAAGTGTCGTCATAGGCCGATCAAAGGAAACCAAATAGGGGACTGGATCATCAGAGTCTGTACGTGTTAGTGATAAAGTAATGACATCCACGTCCTCGTCCTCCTCCATCACCTTCTCCTTCCATTTCCCCTTACCCTTTCGGCCCAATGAACGCTTCATGAATGAGAACATATCTTGGACCATCGCCTCCAAATGGGACAGCTTCATGTCATGCGATTCCATTATTAGAGTCAACCCAGTGTTGCTCGTCTCCAATCCGATGATCCTAGATTTGGCCACCCGTGAGCTCAACCCCCTTGTCCTCCCCTTTCGATCAGCGCCAAGCACTTGACTGAGTGCTTCTATGGATAAAGATTCCTTGTCCACATCAGACAACAACTCATGCACTTCCTTAAGCTTTGCCTGAAATGACAAAAAGTACACGATTAGTTAAATAAGTAAATAAATAAATTAAAACGTAATTAACAAAAAGTAAATTGTCGGATTACATACAATCGTGGATGCAAAAATTGGATACACCTCCTTATCCTTCCCCTTCTTCGTCCGAATAGACACATAAGCATCGAGCCTATGTGGCCTACCCCCAGGGCCACTCCCCATCCCCTGAAATAAAATAATGCAAAATTAGTATCGGGCCCGCAAAGTAAAATAATGCAGAATAACATATTTCTTTAATTATAGAAAAATAAAATCTTACCATCATCCCAAGCTCCACCTCGGCGTAAGACGCCTGGACGGAGCAGTGCACATCCGTCTTTTTCACCCGATTTTCCCTCCCCGATTGGCGAGATGCCAATTGTCGCTTTCCGATCTCATTATAAATGAACTTTTGCCATTGTACCAATGAAATTGGCTCCTTCGGCGAGACGGAATCATGTATTCGGATAATGGAGTTTCGGGTCTTCCCAAATTATCGGGCCAGCAAATTTTTCTTCCACATCTTATGTTGCTCCCTCAACTGCTCCAAGACGGAATCGCGTAGTTCTGGGGCCAGGCTGAATTGTTTATGTCCAACAAACATAATGTTAGTTGCGAATAAATATAAATATAAATATAAATTGAAATTAAAATATTCATATAAATATAAATACATTACATGTAGTTCCACCCAAATAGCTAACTTGAGCTCATTTGGAACCTCTCTCCAACTAGTGTACCTCGGTCCGATGATCGTCTTTACCAGCTTGAGGGATCTCGATAATATCCACGTCTTGTTCTCGACATCCATCCCCAATTCGCCCCATTTGGGGAGCCTAGGGTCCGAGGATCCCTCGTCGCCTCCGCTACCACCGAGCCCAGACGACATCATCATAATCAACATCATCATCCTCGCCTTAATACCTGAAGGAGACATTTTCTGTAAAAAAAATGTTGTTATTAGTACAAATCCAAATGAATTAGAAGAAGACATGAAAATATGTACAATTACTACAAATTCAAATGAATTATTACTATTTAACACCTCAATTCTGAATTCCAAAACAACATCATCTAACTCATACTATGTACAATTACTAAAAACCCGAAACATCCCCACCCCCACCCCTACTACCCACACACACGCACACTACACACACATTCCCCCCCCCCCCCCCACACACACACACATATACAAAGGAAAGAGATAAAGATAAAAAGAGTGAAAATTATAAAGTGCAAATCAGTTAAAAGCATTAAAAATGGATTAATAAAGTACAAATTGGAATATTTATTACAAATTGAAAAATTATTTCAAATTCGGGTTATCATACAAAATGGATTAATATTCGGTAGGAGCAGCCAAGTCATTCACACTACTATTTAGAGGCTTTAGCGCATGTAGGACAATTGACCACGTCTCGTTGTTGATATAGTCTGAGTAAAACACTTGGTTGACCTTTTGAAATGCAAAAACAAACGGCTCATCACTCACGTGGTCATTGTTCTTCAACTTGGACAAGTCAACCATGATCAAATTGGTGCCAGGATCAACTTTACAAGCATTTTTATCCCAACTCTTACCCAGTCACAGTAAAATACAACCTCTTTGAAGCTTATATAATCCAATTCAAATATATTTTGAATTACACCATAGTAAGCCATTTCATCTTCAACAAGGTTTTTATCTTTTGTGCTCACTCGAAAGAAAGTAAGAGCCCTGTATGTAGGGGTGTGAAAAAAAACCGATCGGCCCGAGACGCAAACCGAAATCGTCATTTTTTTTAGCCCGGTTCGGTCTACGATTTACGGATATAAAAACCGACCATATCGATTTGGTTGACGGTTCAAACCGAACTGACCCGAAACCAATATTTATATTAAAAAAAACTAAATAACTTATATTTTTATATCCCAAAACAATTAAACACCCTCAAAACCCGACCAAAATCGAAAACCGACCCGAACCAAAACCGATGTGAATCGAAACGGACGATTTTTTCATCGTCGGTTCGGTCTTGATCTGACTTTTTCCAAAACCGAACAAATAGATTTGGTCTGAATTAAGGTCCAAAATTGACCCGAACTAACCCGTGAACACCCTTACTTGTATGAAATGCCCGAGTTTCGTACATTTGTACTTTCCTTGTACACCCTTGCGTAGAATACGTAACCGTTCAATAGATACTTTGTGTACTCTTGTGACATGAACAAGGGTTCAGTGGCTAGATGAGCAAGTCTTGATGTCGCATCACCCGTCTTTAAGAGCCGAGAATATAGATAAATTAAGTAGGTTAGTTGTAAAGTTTTATTGTAATGTAACGTTACATAACAACCATTTTCATTATAATTACCTCTTATGACAGCCATAACCTAAATTCGTTGTCTGATTGTACCATTGTTTTTCGTCTTTTATTGTTCTCACAGGCTTCATACTTTCTGCAAATTACAAAATTAATCATGTATAAAATAATCTAAAATAATGTAAAACTTAAAATAATTTAAACTTACTTTTTTCATTATTCGACATCTTCATGTGTGTCAAATAGATAACGAGTTACTTGTTCATTCAAGACCGCATATTTATGTAATATACTTAACAACTCACGCACATTGTTACGATTTGAGAAAAATTCGACAGCATAGACCCCTAGTTTTCCTAGTACACGACGTAGATTGGCAAGTGTGAGTGTTATTTCAATTGATCAATTGAAATAACACTCACACTTGTCAATCTAGTATGTACCCAGAGAACATTAGGATACGACTACAGAACTTCCTCCAAAAGTAACAACTTTAAGCCACTAAGAATATTATTATATAGAAATTATGCAGTCCCAAGCTGTCCAAACGGGACAATTCGAGAGATCTCATTACAGGGGTAATGACTCTCCAATGGTTCTAAGAGCTATTGAATGCGTACGCATAAGAACTAGAAGGCTAGTATCTATGCGCACTATATGTAATTTAAAGTATGTTTCATTTAATTATCATACTATATATATATTGTTCGTGATATAAAGTAATTTAAAAAAAAGTTGAAAAATCCCACTCCCATATGGACAATAATCCAGTGGTCATGACACTTCTAAAATTAACCAACCAAACATCAATCCACTATAATCCAACCGCAATAGCAACAAAAAATGTGTATCATGTACTCCTTCTAATTCATCTACTCAATTAATTCATTTCATCAATTAAATTAGCAATTAAAGTATACAATTATAAATTTACTAATTTACAATGAGGGGTAATCCTACTTGCATATGAAAGGGGCACTAATTATTAATTTACTAAAAAAATAATAATTAATCAATATTTAATCAATCAATTCCTTAACAAGAGAGAGTACTTGCATATGAGGGGCAACATCTAATAACCCAATCAAAATTTAATAAATAAAAAAATAACAAGCCCCACCCCTCGGCCCCATTCCCCCCCCCCCCACACACACACGCACATACACACACACACACGCATGCGTCCCCACGCCCCAGCCCCGCCCCCGCCCCCTCCCCCCCACTGCCACTGCCCACCACACACACACGCACACGCACACACATATACACACACATGCATATATACACACACACACGCGCATATACAGCCACCTCCCATCCCCCATCCCTGCCCCCTCCCCCCACCACACACACGCACGCATGCACATTTACACACACGCACATATACACACACATATATACAAATGGAAGAGAAATAGAGAGAGAAAACATACCAAAATCAGAGAGAGAGAGAGAGAGAGAGAGCAGTCGCTTAGAGAGAGAAAGATGGAGGGAAACCAAAACGGTGGGAAAAAAAGGAGGGGAAGGTTTTTTTTACTGTGAACATTGTCACGGACATGTCACAATCCTTGACCGTGATAACTTTATTAGATTATCACGGTCATTGATCGTGACAAGTCCGTGACAACATATCTTGTCACGGACTTGTCACGGTCAATGACCGTGACAAGGCTGGCCGGCTGAAGGGTGCCAATTTGGCATTTTTTGTGTAGTGCTCGCAAGATAGATATAATATAGTATAAAAGCATGCGACGGAGATAGAGGACTCGAATCCCAGGATTGGCTCGGGATGCCTACGTAGCCCAAGGGGCCTCAAAGTATTCGTAGTTCGAACATATCGTAGGTGTGGGGTTAAATCATAAACCCAAATTTACGACTCCTCTTTGAGTGATTTTGAAGAAAAAAGTGTTCAAGTGTGAACGTGTGAGAAAATAAGGAAGTCTTACTTTTGAAATTTTCAAGTAAACCCTCGTATTTAGTTTTTGGGGGTTTTATGAAAATAAGTTATGTGGATACTAATAATAAATATGGATATTAGTTGATGTGAGATGATGAAATAAGAATAAAAGATATCACAAAATGGGAATAAAAGTGAGTAAATTACACTAAATGAGTAAACTAAAAAAGAATTAGGAATAGACTTTCTAGGAGACTTTTACTACTGAATTTGGAATGCATGCAGGCTGATTTTTGTAGTGATATAAGGGTGGTCTAATAGTATGAGGTAGGTAACCAAATGTGATAGGAACGTGAGGTGGGTGAATGTTGGAAAATAAAGTTTTTTGGTAATGACGACGATCTAATTCCGAGAGAATCTTTCCTGATTGTTGAAAATGACCCCTTCCAAGCGTGAGTTCCTAGGCTACTTAAATAATGCCTTTTAGGGTTAGGGTGTGCTGATTGTCATGGCTCGTGGACTGCCTATTGGCATAGTGCCTGCCTTTCTGGGTAAGGAAAGTACACCTCGCTGATAGGCAGGGGCCTGGGGTGCCTATAAGCAGTCCGGAATGGACTTGTATGGAAAAACGGGTTATAACTTTAGTGTCATTTCCTATATCTTATTTATTTTAATACATTTCTTAATCAATTCGAGTTTTCCAACCACCAATTACCTTTTTACTATCTGTACATTCATAAACCTATTTTCATAAACTTAAAAAACCCCATAAGAGGGTTTAACTTATAAATCCCTAATTAAAGTTTTCTTCCACTTTCCTACATTTTTACCACTTATGTATGTTTTTTTCACAAAATACGACAAAAGACTCTAGTTTTGAATTTATGGTTTAAACCCTACCTTTATTTTCTTTTTGAACTACGTGGACTTTGATATTGGTTCTTCGACTACGTAGGCATCCCGAGTTTATCTTGGGATTCACATCCTCATTTCCCTATTTTGCTCCTCTCAATCTATTTTCATTAGTATTTTACACACACACACACACACACACACACACACACACACATATATATATATATATATATATATATATATATATATATACCTCTTTTTTTCTCTTAACCGATCTCGTTAACATGTGTACTCACTTGTTTATAGCAAGTTATGATCCATTTTATCGCTCATATATATTTATGATTATCAATTTTCACTTTTAACGATCCCGTTGGACACGTATATTCACTCTCTCACAATGAATTATGATCTGGGACATCACTCAAAAATTGGTCACTTATATCCATTTATTTATCTTTTTAATAGTCCCATTGACATGCATACCCACTTTCTCATAGTGAATTATGATTCGGTGCACCGCTCATATTCTGGCCACCTTTATTTTCCTTTATTTTTTTTAGTTTCAATCCTTTGAATGATTCATTCCCATCTAAACTATGATGTGGACACAATGATTCCTCTCCCCACGTATATACACATTTTCATTCCACACACATGTACACGATTACACATTTTAGGAGGACGATAATATTTTTATATTCCATAAGAAACCAAAAGGGAGAAATGGGTGCCTAACACCTTTTTGTTTTGTAACTTAGTCCCCAAACTCATGATCTAGTTGGTTTCGTGTGCATCCGTAGTCTTTGATGTTGTTTCTTACGGGACTACAATATCTTTTGCCTGTTTTAAGTAGAATATGCGCACAACTCTAATTTACACTTTTGCACACCATTGACGATGGTCGCTTATATCCTTGGGAGACTACTAATGCCATGCTAGTGGTGGATATGATATTTTCTTCCTTGATCCTATTCATCGTGATTATTTATTTACTTTTGGGGGGGCGAGCCCACCATCACCCGAGGATGTCCACACATCTTATTGTGACTTTTCTTCCTACATAATTCTTTGGATCCTTGACTATGTTTATGACCTAATTAATAATGGTTCACTACAATGGAAGTTTACAATCATTGAACTTAGTACTTCGCTTAAAGAATGGTAATAAATTGGGTTAGGTTGCTTTTTATAATTAATCTCGCAGTTTTCTCCATTATTTCCCAAATTAAGCTTCTCTTTCATATTTTTCCTCTTCTTTTCCTCCTATATTCAAACTATTGAACTATTAGGTGTTCTTCATCCTATATCGTATGTTTATTCATCTTATTGGTATGTTCTCTTCTTAAATTTTATGTATTTCCTTTTTTAAATCTTAGGGTTTGGTGTTGTAGATTTGTTGTCTTGTGGCTATATTTTTGTGTGTGATCGATGAGTTTACTTATCTTGAGATGAGATTCATTATTTTAGAAAGATTCTTACCCTACATTGAAAACTTTTGGTGGAGAAAAACATTGAGTAGCCATACAAATAGTATAATTATGGTCTTTTAACCAAGAATTCATCTCATTTTTTAGTGACGGTCACCGCAAGATTTGGCTAGCAATAATATTAGTCATTTTTATTTGGCTAAGTATTTATACATTCTTAACGTGGTGGTATCCTTATATACTTTACCAAATATAATCCTTAATAAGGTTTCTTATGAACATGCACACTTGTCGTATACCATTAGAAAAAGGTTATCTTATATGGATTTAACAAGCCAAATTTACAGTCTTATTACGGATTGTTTTGAGAATGATGTGAAGTACTGCGCTCTTCCCTTTAATAGTTTGGTCGTGCACTTGATTAAGGAGTTTGGGCTTTCGATTCTTCTAGATGAAGTGACATAACAACCTGAGGGTGAATTTCATATCATCGTTCGATCTCTCAATTAGGATATTTTCACGATCCTCATGTGCCATAACATGTTATGTCTCCTTGTTCTCAGTGTGCTTCCCATGTGTCTATTGAACCAGATACACATTATTTTTAACATACAGAGTTAGATGATATATTCTCAAATGATGACTTTGATGCATTATCACCTTTTTCCTAACCATGATAAGTCTCAACGGTTGCTTAATTCTATTAGTTTGGCCTGTAGTTTTTATGAAATTTTTATCTCATCATAAATGTTTTGATGATCGCCATTAAGGTATTGACATTTAGTTCGATCAAGTTTGGAATGCCTCATAATATGTTCTATCGAATGTTTAGAAACGTCAGTGTACGAGAAATACTAGGAGTCATCCATGGTTTTCCCAATCGACCATTCAAACATTGCATTAACCATAAGTGCCCCCAACATTCTTAAGGCCAAAAGACATAACTTTGTAACATCTATATAATTATATCCCAAGTGAGAATCCGTGACATAGATAGAATTGTGCCTTGCTAAGGAATCTACAAAAGTATCAATCCTCATAAGAGCAAAGCTATCCATAAGGCATTCCTTGCTAAGATTGAATAAATACCGCATCCTCTAATTTTTTGGGGGCTCTGGGACCAACACAGCATAGGAGATCCACTCAAGATACCAAACTTCTCTTATAATGTTCGTGCTTATGAGCCTCTAATACAACTTCGTTTCTCTTTGGGTAATATTTTTTTCTTTTTCATAACCTAGTGGTGTTTAGAGTCTTCAGTATGCTACGGTTGTACACTATAACATAAGGATCCAATCTACTCATATCATTATAGCTCCATTACATGAATTTTAAGACGTCGTCTAAAATACATAGGATACGATCCTCCTTTAAGGTAGAGTTGAGGTTTTCTCTGATTGAACTATACTCTTAAGGTCCTTCTCATCCAAGCTAACTTGTATAAGGTCTTCCACAGGTTCTCCACACTACACTTTTTCTTTAATTTTCTCATCGAAAGTATATGATTTGACACGCATAACCATTAACAAGGACATAATATTAGTATTTTCTCCCTCTTAACCAATCACCTCTCTCATAACCCTACCATAAACTTAAAAATTATTATTTTTTGAATACTACCAAAAAATAAATACCAACTAATTTTGTAATAATTTCATATAATAGCAAGTCAAAATATTAAAAATATTTGATGCATTATTTATTTAAATATTAGTAAACGGGTATATTCGTGTCATTTTCGAGTTAATCATTTTTTACATGAATCTAACCCATTTGTTATTCATATTAGCATGTTATATTATTTCCGGATTCGTGTCAACAAATGATTAAACCTAACCGCTAGCTTTGTATCGAACTATCCTTTGTGTAAAGAATTAACATCGTAAATTTCAAAGAAAATTACAAAACCATCACATTCCACCATATATTCCCAAAAAAATGACCTCCAAATTTTTCGGGCTTTTGTATATTAGTCCCATTTAAAAGAGTTTTCATAATTTAAGTCCTATTGATGACTTAATCATTAAATAAGTCCTATTATCTCAAATTAAGAAATACATATGACCAAAATACCCCCAAAATTTTAAAAATAATTAAAACCTAAAAATAACTAGCAAGGCAACCACCACCATCGCCACCTGCTGTTGCTGCAACCATCAACACCTTCCACCTCCACCAGCGCCCCTACTTGTTGTCATCATCATCACCACCACCACATTAAGTTTCCGCCACATGTCGTCGTTACCACCACTGTTACCTGCCCCTACCACCACCACCACCGACGACTCCATCACCACCATCATTGTGCCACCATAACCATCGTTGTTAGTACTGTCACTATAATCTGTCCACCACCATTCGACCATTGTCATTATCTCCACCATAGTTAACATTTATTAAAGTTAAAAAGAAGAAGAAGAAGAAGAAGACTTACTATAAATATTTAAGTACTGTAAATATTTACTCCGAGTGTAAATATTTGTTATCACGAAGAAAAAGGGAATAAAGAAGAAAGAACAAATGAAACAAAACTTACAATAGATATTTACATAAGTAAAATATTTACGCTTACAACAAACCTTTTAATAAGAAGTACAAGGAGAAGGGAGATCAATCAACTCACATTTATATATAATGTGAGCGTAACTATTTAACATCACAACACAATCCATTCACAATGAATATGTACTATAAATATAAATATATACTATCATAAAAAAAGTTACTCATGATACATATTTACTTTTACAGTAAATATTTACTATCACGAATTATTATCATTTGCATTATACCTTATAATGAGCTCAATTTTTTCCTCGTTGATCTTCTGTTTTCATTCTGTAGAAGGGGCTTGAAGATAATCCTGAGATTAGGGATAATTCTCCAATAAGCAAAAGTGTTTGAGATTGAGAAGTCGAGGCAGCTCAAGCATGGCAACTCAAGCGAGGCAGCTCAGCGAGGTAACTCAAGCGTGGTAGCTCAGGCGTAGCAACTTGTATTTTAGCTTGTTGTACTAGTCATATTGTATCTTTGTTTATATTGATTGTAACCTATAACGGTTGTAATGACATAACGAGAATAATAATGAGTTTTAGTATGAGGTCAAACGGTACTCGCGAGAGACCAGGCTTGGCAGGGCATGGGAGAGCTTTCATGATCTATCGAATGACCTCGCCGTGGGAACTTTAGAGGGACTTGGTTTGGGGGATTGAGAAGTGAGGCACCATTGGGGGCTTGTCCTAACCATCTTAGATACACCTGGTAAAACACCGAAGGACCCTATCCGTGGAACCTTGGGTGAAGCAGCTTGGAGTCCATCGGGCATTGAGTTGTGAACCAAATAGCCCTCTACTTAATGTCACATCTACTGTAGGTGGTGTCCTAGCTAGATAAAATAGTGTCAGACCTGCACTTGAGTAAACCACCATGGTATTTGGGACTGTCAGGCAGTTGTTGAGCCACCTTTGCGACAACAGCCCCCTGACACACAGTGGTTAGACAAAAGGCATGTATTGGCATTTAATGTTTATGACGTGGAGAAAACTAGTGCATCAGGCATTTAATGTTATGACATAAAGTATGAGGGATGTCTTTCATAGTCTTTAATGACTGAGTTGCCTCGGGGGTGGTGTGGGGGGCTATTTAAGGACCCCAACCACCTTTGAGGGGAGAGAGATCTTTTGGGAGTTTAAGAAGTTATTACTAGAGAGAATACACATCAGAGAGATTTATTACAAGCCAGGGGGTTTTACTCATTCACCATTGTTATTTATTACGAAGATTTGAATACTTGACAGATATTCTTGAGGGTGTTAGGTGTGTGTCTACCTACCTACCAATGTGTATCTAGGGTGCTTACTTCTCTCTCCCTCTAGCTAAGTTACTTCTAAGTTTCATTACTACTTTCAGAGATATACATGAGAGATTTGTGAGTTTAAACTGAGTCTTCTCTTCATTAAGTTTGTGTTTGCATGCCCTATCATTAATCCAAATCTTTGGCCAATTAGCTTATCATTACCACACTCAAACAAGGGTTACGCATCCATCTTATCTAAACTACCCTCTTACATTTGGCGACTCTGCTGGGGAGGCATTCTTATAAGTAAGGACTATGGCGCAAGATAATGCTAATCGAAGGCTCAACTTTGATGACATCCAACATAATGAAGAACAAGCTGCGAGAGAACTAGATGACCTAAGGGATGGGGATCCTCGAGTAGAGGTACCTCTGGTTCTGGCGATGTCAGGCGTTCCGGGGGTGACATAACCTTCCACGAGTGTGGGGTTGGGACCCACTCAAGTCGCAGTCCTCATGAGCAAGTTTTATGAGTTTTTGCAAACTCCAGTAGCTTCAACTATGCTGGGAGGATTGGAGGCTAATGCCTTCATAACACCAGGGGTAGCTCCAACGGCCCCACCAGGTGCAGGTGTTGCGAGAACGGTCCCAATAAGCATACCCTTTATTGTGAATCCAGTAGTGGGAACCTCAGGAGTTTTAACGGCCCCTGCTGTTACATTTGTTCCAGCTGCAATGGGCACCCAACCCAAGGTGCCATTGGTTGTTACCCCAGTAGCATCACCCATGGAGGATATGAGAAAGGAGATGCAGAAAGAGATGTTGAAGTTCATGCAAGCCTCCTCGCAATCTACGGGAGAGGTAGCTTCGGTTTATGATGACTTTTGAACAATATATCCTCAGGAATACAATGACGAGCCCTATCCAAAGGACTATATTCCTCCTATTTTTGAAAAATACACAGGAAAGGGTGGGAACCTGAAGGAGCATATTAAGCGCTTTGTTGAACATTTGGGAGCACATTGTAATAATAAAAGGCTTAGGTTGAGGGAGTTTTCTAAGTCCTTGACCGATAAATCCTATACCTGGTATTCCCATTTGGCACCCAAATAGCATTTCTACATGGGAAGATATGCACGTGTTGTTTATCCAGAAGTTCTTTCTGGCAGAAGATGCGTTTACTTTGACCCGACTGGGTAGGGAAAAGCAACGACCTGGGGAAGAAGTGATGGCCTTTGTTTGAAGATTCAGATAAAGATCCCTCGACGTGAGGGAGGAGGCCAAAGAATCATAGTTATTGCAGATCTGCGCTGAGGGGTTGCTTCCTGAGTACATCTGCCAACTTATCAATAATACGCGCGAGGGGACTTTTGCGGCGTTCTTAAAAGTAGCGAGAAATATCTTCTTGGTGGTGAGGTCCAATCCGGTGGTGGTGACCATGATGTTTAGGAAGCCGATACAACCCGCGGGGGGCAGGTCTCAGCCCCCACGGGTAGGGTACACCGAAGGGGGAGATAGGAGCAAAGCACCGAAGAAGGATAATAAGAGGAAGTTCGAAAGAGATAGGGAAGACCCACCACCATTTCCTTGTATAGTGGAAGAAGTTGTCAGCTGTTACAACACGATGGTCCAAGGGGGAACGGTCTATGAGCCAAAGGACATTCCCATCGGGGAGCCCGATGCAGTAACGAAGGCGGATCCAAAGTATTGCTAGGTTCATCGGAGAATCCAGCATCCAACCGAGAGCTGCTTTACACTAAAAAGAATCATCGACAAGTACGTGAAGGTAGGGACATTGCAAATCCCTTCACAGAATGTCAACAACAACCCCTTGCCAGTACTTGGGGCCAATCTCATAGTGGCCTATAATGAAGAGGCTGGGAGAGGGGGAAGAGAGTCAATAATGAAGCAAGAAGAGTACGAGGAGGCTCTGGAAGATTGTACGAGGGGAATGGCTAATGTAGTGTTGACTTATGATGAAGCAAGTGCCAAGGATGTGGAGGATGTATATGGTGTTGAAGGTGAGGAGGTAGACCCAACTCAAGAATACTGTGCAGTTTCAAAATCCCTGAAGTTCACCTGGTTCTTTGACCAAGTGGGGATTCCAAGGGAGAGTAGGTTGGAGATAACCCAGGCAATACTTGATATTGCGAGGAAGAATGTGGTCTCTTCGCTGAGATGGAAGGGAACCATGGCCAGGTTGGTAAGGAGGTTTCTGTCAGAAGTAACCTTCAGCAATGCAGATAGGGTTGTAAGGTTCCCTCACAACAGGCCATTGTATGTGACTACCAGTGTCAACGGAGTTTGCTTTGCAAGGAATCTTATGGATGGGGGAGCTTCCATCAACATCATGCCAATCAACTCTTTCCATGCAGTAAACATTCCAGAAGAAAGGTTCGTCCCCAGCCTTTGGTAATTTCGGGGTATGATAACCAATCTTCCAAATCCATTGGATACGTTAATGTTGGGATTGTAATGGTAAATCAGAGTTCCCATATCAAGTTCCACATAATAGAGTAGGGATGGCAACGGGTCGGTTCGGGGAATGGCATCCCCGTCCCCGTTAGAAATCCCCATCCCCGTCCCCGCCCCGTTCCCCGTTATAACGGGTTCGGGGATCCCCGTCCCCGTTTAAAACGGGTATCGATTTCCCCGCGGGGAACCGGTTTCTTTTTTTTTTTTAATATAAAAAATTTCATTTACAAAGGTTAGAGTAATACTAAAATGCTGCAAATAAAACAAAAATGTAATAATTCACCCATGGGTTTGAAAAATGTCATTTACAAAGGTTAGACTAATACTAAAATGCTGTAAGAATGTATAAGCATATTGCTAAAAAAATACAAATCGCATGGGTTTATGTATAAAAGAAGATTGCAAAAAAAAAAAACAGATCTGAGATGGGTGTGTGTATAAGAAGATTGCAAACAAAAAAAGAACAAATCGCATGTGTCCCTGTGCATGGAGGTGTATCATATCTCATATGTGTGTGTGTGTGTATACTGGATTGCAAAAATAAAATTATAAATCTCAGGCTTGGATCCATATCGGCACTGAGGAGTCCTGGACGGAGGGTTGCGGTGACGATGAGGAGTCCTGGACGCAGGTGTGGAACGTTGCTGAGCAGTCCTAGCCAGAGGTGTGTGGCGGTGCTGAGCAGTCCTGGACGGAGCTGAGTCGTCCGACGTGAGTAGCTGAGTCGTCCGGTGTCATTTCAAGTCGGGTGATGAACAGAACTACAGGAATGAGGGAAGATGTGAGGGAATGAATGAGCGGCGGTAGGTTAGGGCTTTGAAAGCAGGTTTTAATAAAATCATTTTATACTTATATATTTGTTAGAATATAAATATATATTATAATATTATTATATACTAATAATTCGGGTATCCCCGTGGAGACCCGAGGGTATACCCGAAACCGACCCGAAATATTTCGGGGATTTTTTTTACTCCCCGAACCCGACCAGATCCCCGAATTTTCGGATATTTTTCGGAGATTTTTTTTCGGGTAACCGCGGGTTTTTGGGTTTTCGGGGATAATTGCCATCCCTATAATAGAGAGTGTAACTTACTATCATCTGCTAATAGGAAGGGTGTGGATGCACAACTAAGGGCTAGTTCCTTTTACGTACCACTAATATGCCAAGGCGAATGTCAAGGTAACAGAGGTGACTATTAGGGCTACAAAGAGGCCCTTCACTGTAGAGGAGGCTCACTTGGTGGATGCAGCATTTTACATAGAGTTAGAGGAAGATGTTCGGGTCCTAACGAGAAGGATGGAGGGGGCATGGGTTCCCTCAATCATAGAAAGGATGGGGCCCTTAAACGAACAGAAAAAGAAGGTTGCGAGTAGCACAAGGGAAATAATCGAAGAAGCTCACCAGGTAGCCCCTCGGCCCCAAGGCATCTCGAGGCAGCTCAAAGACGGAATGAGGCCCAGAGTGGACGCAATGGAGCATGAGGTCCAACGATAAAGCGTGCTGAGTCGGTTCTCAGGAGAAAGAGTGGTCGAGGCCTCTAGAGTGAAGAAGAGGAAGGCAGTCACCACTACCAGCAGACAATCCAAGAAGGTCATTACCGAGGAAGGAAAGGTGGTTTATCGATTGTAACGGTGTGAGCGAGCGACCGAGGAAGCTGATGATGAGGTTGACCCGATATATAAATGCTTTCTGATGGATCAACGGGGACAATGTATGGTGATAGACAATTCCAGCATACAGGAATTTGTGGAGGAAGTCGCCGAGGAACCAGATTACATGACAAATCAGCCGAAGCCTTAGGCATAAGAGTTAGAGCAATTAAACTTGGCGAAGGAAGGAGAGGATGCAAGGCCCATCTTCATCTCGAAGGATCTCAGTCATGAGAAATGAGAGGCCTTCGTTGAGTTGATTTGGGAGTTTATAGACGTCTTCGCGTGGAAATACACAGAGATGGAAGGGCTGGATGAGGAAGTAAGCTGCCACAAGTTGAACGTAATGCCTTCAGTCATTCCAATGAAACAAGCGATAAGAACATACAAGCCTGAGCTAGATCTGAAGATCAAGGAGGAGGTCCAACGATTACTAACAGCAGGGGTTCATCACACCGATACAGCACCTGGTCTGGCTATCTAGCATTGTCCCAGTAGGAAAGAAAGACAAAAACCAGATAAGGATCTGTATGGACTTCAGGGATTTGAATAGAGCCTGTCCCAAAGATGAGTTCCCTTTGCCCTCCATCGATAGCCTGATAGATGCAACGGCTGGTCATAAGATGTATAGCTTCATGGATGGGTTTATAGGGTACAACCAGATCAAGATGGACCCCATAGATGCAGAGAAAACAACGTTCAGAACCCCGTTGGGCAACTTCATATACAAGGTGATGCCGTTTGGACTCAAGAACACTGGGGCGACCTATCAGAGAATAATTATGGCCATTTTCCATGACTTCTTTCACAAGTTTGTGGAATTTTATGTGGATGATTTGGTTATCAAGTTGAGGAAGGAGGAGTACCATCTGAGCGATTTGAGGAAGGTGTTTTCCCGTTGCAGGAAGTATAAATTAAAGATAAATCCACTGAAGTGTGTTTTTGGGGTAACAAGCACTACACCAAAATGATAAAATTGTCACCTTTCAGCCGGCCACCCTTATCAAGGTCATTGACCGTGACAAAAAATACGCATTTTGTGTCACGGTCATTGATCTTGACACGACCGTGACAAAGAATTATCACGGTCATTGACCGTGACAAGTAAATTTGTCACGGACTTGTCACGGTCAATGACCGTGACGATTCTTTAAATAATTGTCACGGTCAAGGACCTTGACATGACCGTGACAACTTCTACAGCAAAAAATCTTACCCCTTCTCTCCCCCCCCCCCCCCCCCCCCCCGTCGTTCCCTCCCTCCTTTTTCCACATCTCTCTCTCTACGCTGCTCTCTCTTTCTCTCTCTCTCTCTCTCTCTCTTCCATTTATATATATGTTTGTGTGTATATATATGTGTGTGTGTGTATATATGTGTGTGTGTGCGTGTGTGGGGGGTGGGGCAGGGGGTTGTTGTGTGTGTGTGTGTATATGTGTGGTGGGTGGGGGGTGTGGAGGGAGGTGGGGCAGGGTGGGGGCTATTGTGTGTATGTGTGTGTGTGTGTGTATGTGGTGGGTGGGGGTGGGGGTGGGGGGGGGCTGGGTGGGGGTAGGGGGTATATTCACGAGTTATTTGTATATATGTGGTGTTTTTTTTATCTTTATATGATGTTTATATGTTGGAAATAACTCATGAATTTGTCAATTTATTTTTGTATTTTAATTAACCCATGAATTTGTATTTTTGTATTTGAATTAACCCATGAATTAACCCATATATTTATTTTTGTATTTGAATTAACGCATGAATTAACCCATGAATTTGTCAAACAAATTGATAAATTCATGAGTTATTTATTTTTGTATTTGTATATATATGGGTTCTTGAATTTTGTGCACTTTTGTTGAAACTAACTCGTGAATATATGTTTGTTAGGTGTATATGATGTTTATATGTTGGAAATAACCCATGAATTTGTCAATTTTTTGTGTGTGTGTGAGGGGTGGGGGTGGGGAGGGGGGTAAGGCAAGGTACCATTGTAATTCTCTTAATATCGTGTTTTGATGATTCTATGAGATAATATATATTGTTTCAAGGTTAACTCATTGTAGATAAAAGCATTCACATAGTAAGATTAAATTGAATCCATCCATAGATTCTATAATTACATCCACTAGAATATAATTAATAAATGAAACAGTTTTAGATGAAAGTAAATTAATAATTAGTGCCCATTTCATATGAAAGTAGGATTGCCCTTCAGTGTA
The DNA here is from genome assembly GCA_949130495.1 of Sambucus nigra. NCBI lineage: Eukaryota > Viridiplantae > Streptophyta > Magnoliopsida > Dipsacales > Adoxaceae > Sambucus > Sambucus nigra. The sequence continues at coordinate 200,640,244 of OX422213.1, read as the reverse complement.
AATTAGTAAATTAATAATTGTATACGTTAATTGTTAGTTTAATTGATGAAATGAATTAATTGAGTAGATGAATTAGAAGGAGTACGTGATACACATTTGTTGTTGAAATTGCTGTTGGATTATTTTGTTTAGTAAATGTTTGGTTGGTTAGTTTTAAAGGTGGCATGACCACTGGATTATTGTCCATATGGGGGTGGGATTTTTCAACTTTTTTTGAAAATTACTTTGTATACCGAACAATATATATATATAGTATGATAATTAAATGAAACATACTTGAAATTAAATATAGTGCGCATAGATACTAGCCTTCTAGTTCTTATACGTACGCATTCAATATCCCTTAGACCCGTTCGAGAGTCATTACCCCTGTAATGAGATCTCTTGAATTGTCCCGTTTTGACAGTTTGATACTGTATAATTTCTGTATAATATTCTTATTGGCTTAAAGTTGTTACTTTTGGAGGAAGTTCTGCAGTCGTATCTTAATGTTCTCTTGGTACATACTAGATTGACAAGTGTGACTGTTATTTCAATTCATCAATTGAAATAACACTCACACCTGCCAATCTACGTCGTGTACTTGGAGAACTACGGGAATATGCTGTCGAATTTTTTTCAAATCGTAACAATGTGCATGAGTTGTTAAGTATATTACAGAAAAATGCGGTCTTGAATGGGATAGGACCACTCACCCTTTAATAGGGTAATTAAATGATGGGATAATTAAATAAAACATACTATAAATCTAAGTTTTGTTTACCTTTAATAGGTGTCTAGTTGTGGTAGCTGTGATGGGATATCCAAAATACAAAGAGTGGATGGGTGAGGCTAATAGAATGGGGGATGTGTTTCGCATAGGTGCTAACGAATTTGTGAAATATGCAAAGAGATGTCATAATGATGAAGAGTTTTCGTGTCCGTGTGCTAGGTGTAAGAATGGTAAGGTGTTTGAGTGGAAAACAGTTGAACTACATTTGTTAAGATACGCAAGATAGTTATCGATTTTGGCGTTTTCACGGTGAATTGAAAGTTCCTTTTGTCCCCGACCAGCCTTCACAACAACCTTCAACAAGTAGAATAGATGTAGAAGGGGACGACGTAGATCATAATATGTTAGAGGATTTAGTTGATGATGCGTACGGAGTTTATAAAGCGGAGGAGAATGAGGTTACTGATGATGTAGAAGATTCAAGTGCTCGTGAAGATAACACGATAAAACTTGACGATGACTACCAAAGTTTAAAATTTAAGGCGACCCAACCGTTATACTCTGGCTGTGAGAAAGATCAAACAACTTTACATGCCATGGTTGGTTTGCACAGTTTGAAGACGCAGTACGGTTTGTCTGGCAATAGCGTGACGGGAATTCTGAAATAGGTGAAGGGCTTATTACCCAAGGTGAATACACTTCCAAATAGCTATCCTGTTATGAAGAACAATTTGAAAGGTTTGGGAATAAAGTATAAATCGATTCATGCTTGTGTGTATGACTGCATACTATACCGAAAGGAGTATGAAAATCTCGACCGTTGTCCGGTATGCGATGAACCTAGATATGTCCAATCTACTAGTAAGGAAGGCACAAGCTCAAAATTGACTCAAAAAGTATTGAAATATTTTCCCATTGGGCCTAGATTAAAGCGGTTTTTCACAATACCATGGATTGAAGAGGCAATGACTTGGCATGCTAGGGCAGAAGTAAGGGGTAATATCATGCGCCATCCTATTGATTCTACTGCCTGGCGGAGGATGAATTTTGAGTATCCCGATTTTGCTCAAGAACAACGCAACATTCGTTTGGCTATATCAACAGATGGTTTCAATCCATTTGTAAATCTAAGCACCAATCAGACTGTGTGGCCAGTGATCCTAGCCCCACTCAACCTCCCTCCTTCACAGTGTATAAGACCTGAATTTTCGATGATAGCTTTGTTGATACCTGGGCCAAAGGCACCAAGTGATGACATTGACGTCTACCTGACTCCTTTGGTAGAAGAATTAAATGAGTTGTGGGAAGAGGGTGTGCAATCATTTGACTCTTTTAGAAAATAAGAGTTTACGCTGAAAGCTATGTTGATGTGGGCAATTCATGATTTTCCAGCTTATGGGACATTATCCGGTTGTGTAGTACATGGTTATTTGGGGTGTCCTATTTGCTACTCATGATTTACATAAGTGTAAGTCCCACGATTGGCATGTGATCATGCAATTGGTTCCTCTATTGTTTAAGCACTGTTTCTCCAAGCACAAGGATTTGCGTAGGGCTATTATGCAAATTAGTATTACCTTCTCCCTCTTGTGTGAGAAGGTAGTGAATCGAGAACACATAGTGGCCTCAAAATTGGCTATAATCGAAGCGATTTGTGCATTGGAGAAGTACTTTCCCCAGCATTCTTTGACATAAGTTTTCACTTGTTGGTACACCTATGTGACGAGGCACTTCTTTGTGGTCCAGTTAGATATCGGTGGATGTATCCGTTCGAAAGATTGATGAAAGTTTTTAAAGATTAGTCAAGAATACGTGATACATTGCAGGATCATCCATTTTTAATGCTTTTAATTTGTAATAAATATTTCAATTTATAATAAATATTTCAATTTGTACCGAAACATCCATTTTTAATGCTTTTAATTGATTTTCACTTTATCATTTTCACTCTTGTGTAGTGTGCGTGTGTGGAGAGGAGATTAATACATAAATATTCCAACTACATCTAAGTTTTGTTTATACTAATCCATGAATATACGCTTCTTACCTTTAATAGGTGATTAGTACATAGTTATTTGGGGTGTCCTATTTATGGAGAGGAGACTGAATCTCTTCGTCTATCCGAACACTAAGAAATGCCATAATCCTATGGAGTTAAGCTCTACAAATTCCTCCCAACCATTATGTAGCCAAACATCACCAGTTGAAGTTGCCAATTCCACTTTCCATACCCCACCACTTGGAACCTCTAGCAAAACATGGGAGACCATTGAAAGGTGGAATTAACAACTTCAACTGATGATTTTTGGCTACACAACGGTTGGAAGGAATTTGCAGCGCATAACTCCATAGGATTATGGCATCTCTTAGTGTTCAGATATAAAGGGAATTATATTTGACACGATTACCCGGGGTACATTAGTTGGAGGGAGATGCCATATGAGCTCAAGTTAGCTGTTTGGGTGACACTACAGGTAATGTATTTATATTTATATGTCAATTTTGATTTCGATTTCAATTTTGATTTATATTTATCTATATTTGCGGGGCGGATACTAATTTTACTTTATTTTATTTCAGGGGACAGGGAGTGGCCCTGAGGGTAGGCCACATATGCTCGATACTTATGTGGCTATTCGGACGAGAAGGGAAAGATAAGGAGGTGTCCCCGAGCGTCGCGGTACAAAATCTCTTTTCCAGCTAAATAGTTTGTAGATTTGAGATAATTGATGGTGATGTTGTTTCTTCTTAAATAGTTTCTATTTTGAATGTATATTTGCGTTATCTCTAGTTTATTTGGATATATGATATTTGAATAGGTACAACGTTGATATAACAGCTACAAATATACTGCAGGGCAATTCTGTCCAGAATTGTCACGGTCATTGACCGTGACATTTTTTTAAAAGGGGTCAAGAATTTGTCACGGTTATTAACCGTGACTAAACGTGTCACGGTCCTAGACCATGACACGACCGTGACAATTCTTACGAGGTTGTCATGGTCTATGACCGTGACACGTCCGTGATAAAAAAAGTTGTCTCGTCCCGAATTGTCACGGTCATTGACCTTGACAAGTCCAACTTGTCAAGGTCAATAATCGTGACAATAGTGCAGATTTTGTGTAGTGAAGTGGGAAATTCCTAGGCTTTGTGGTTGATAGACAGGGGGTGCAGACGGATCAGGACAAACAGCGGGCGATCTTGGAAATGCCATGCCTAAGAACGGAGAAGGAACAAAAGAGTTTCCCCGGTAAAGTCTCCTACCTTAGGAGATTTGTACCCGAATTGGCCGAAATAACACATCCGTTGATGCAGCTATTGCGAAAGAACACGAAGTTCAAATGGGAGGAGGTTCACCAGGAGTTTCTTGACGGGCTGAAGAAATTGCTCGTTTCACCACAGACCATGGTTCCCCCAAAGGGAGGAATACCATTGCAGCTGTACCTCACATCCACCACGAGGATCTTGGGAGCTTTACTGGCACAAGAGATTAGCGGGCAGGAACGACCAATTTATTACCTCAGCAGGATCATCCATGGAACAGAAGTTAGATACAGTAGCTTAGAAAGGCATTGTTTATCCTTAGTCTTTGTAGCGCAAAAACTTAGGCATTATATGTTGTCTTTTACAATTCATATTGTAACTAGATGTGATCCTATTAAGTATTTTCTATCAAGAACGATTTTGATTGGTAGGGCAGCTAGGTGTTTCCTCGTCCTAACTGAATATGACTTGAAGTGCATGGTTCCTCGCGCAATCAAAATCCAGGCGTACGCTGATTTGTTGGCTATTTTCCCTTCAGGAACATTTGAGCCACCTAAGGAAAGTATCCCAGGAGACGACTTGTAGGCCAATCACCTAGATGCAATGGAGGAGGAATGGACAATGCAGTTCAATAGGTCTTTAGCGGAAAAGAAAGGAGGAGCAGGGGTTATTCTTTCAAAAGGGATGGAGGAGATTTGCCTTTCCTACAAGTTAGATTTCCCTTGTTCCAATAACGAAGAAGAATATGAGGCGTTGGTGTTGGGATTACTAGAGGCTCTTCGAAGAGGGATTCATTCACTTTGCATCAAGGGAGATTCAAACTTGGTGGTTCAGCAAGTGAATGGAGAGTACGCATTGAAACACATGAGCCTAGCACCATACATAAAAATCATCCAAAGACTTCTCTACCAGTTCCATCGAACCAAGATCAGGAGGCAGCACAAAACGATGAATCGTCATCCAGATACCGATGCCACCATTACCCAGAAAATGGTCATGAGGAGTGATACAACTGCTGTCGTGATCCAATAAAGAACAGCTCTTTCGATGGTAGAGTCAATTTTACCAATGGAAAAGGATGGGGACTGGAGGGGAGAGATTAAGAGGCAACTAGAAACTGGTGAAGGAACGATAGGGGTAAGAGAATTAACCTAATACTTCACAAATCAGGGGAACCTTTACTTTATAAATGAAGGAGGATGGATATCGAGACGCATCGGTCCAGAAGAGGCAAAGCAAAGATTGAAAAAAAAACACGAAGTGCACTGCGAAACAACTGAGATACCTCTCTACCGAAGAATGCAAAGGGAAGGGTATTTTTAGCCTATGATGAAATATGATACGACAGAGCTACAACGAAAGTGTGACAAATGCCAGTTATTCTTTGAAGCGGCTGAATGTCACTTCATTGAGGCTTAACCTGACTGGAGACAGCCCTATATTAATTTCATATAAGATGGAGTTATCCCGACGGAGAAAATTAATGCGATGGGACTTCGACGAAGGATCCCGAGATTCTACATTTAGGAGGGGCAGCTTTATCGAAGGGGATACTTCAACAGGCCATTGCATTGTATCACGAGAGAAGAGGCAGCAGAGGTCCTCTAACAGGTGCACGATCCAGCTCACATAGGAGGGGCCAAGTTATATGACCAGTTGATGACTTTGGGATACTATTGGCCAACGATGGAGAAGGATTCGGCTGAGTTTGTCTGAAAGTGCAAGGCTTGTCAACTTCATGGAAATATGATCCATGTCCCATCAGTGGACTTACACTCCCGGCAACGCCTTATCCTTTTCACACTTGGGTGTTCGACCTGGTAGGGGCAATACACCCTTCTTCGAGGGGGAAGATATGGATATTAGTGGCAACGGAATGCTTCACAAAGTGGGCCGAGGCGATACCACTAAGAAGGGCAACGTCATGAGTAGTGAGCAACTTCATCAGAGAGTACATCATTTGTCATTTTGGGATCCCAAAGGTTATCCTTTCAGACAATGGGACCCCTTTCGTCAATTCAGAAGTAACGATGCTCACAGACAAATAATCCATTGTCCATCACACTTCAACAGTGGCATACCCAAAGGGAAACGGTAAAGCCGAAGTGACTAACAAAACTTTGGTCAATATTTTGGCTAAAACGATGGAGGATTTCCGAGGATCGTGGGATGACAAGATACCAGCCGTATTATGGGCCTATCGAACAACCAAGAGGAATCCCACGGGGTACACACCGTTCTCTCTTGTCTATGGGGCCGAGGCGATTCTCCCAGTAAAGCTAGAAGTCCCCTCTGCTCGATATTCTTTGTGAAGTAGCATGCAACCCCAGAATAGGCATGTGCAGTTGGAAGCGTTGGACGAACACATAGATAATGTGATGTAACACTTTCAAATGTATACAAAGCAACTCTCTAGGGCGTATAATGACCTAGTGAGACCAAGGAAGTTCGTGGAGGGAGACCTCGTATTAAAAGCAGCAGTAAAATATATCAAGGGGCTTCCTCTACCTAAGTTTGTAGCAAATTGGGAAGGACCTTTCATCATGAAGGAAGCTCGTGACTCAGGTGACTGCTTAATTTCTAAGATGGAAGAAGACAGGCCATTTAAGATTAACAATAAATGGTTGAAAGTCTATTATGTGTAGACAGTTATGTTTGACCATTGATGTAGTTGGTTGTTATAAATACACAAGTTCTTTGTTTTTATTATGATGAGTATACAAGTTCTTTTTATTATAGCTCAAGTAGAGATGAAAGAATTACAGAACTTGACACTTCACAATTTATGTAAACAGTTGTAACACGAAGAGATGGCATAAGGAAATAAGTATCTTTTTCCATTCATAAACTTGGGGGCATTACAAAATTGGGAGCTATTGCCCAAGAATTACATGAGAAGAAAAGAAAATATATATACAAGTTCATTCTCCAAAAAGGAACCATAGATCTGGAGAAGATAAAAATCTCCAGGGAGGCCCGAAGAAGTTGCTTGGCAAGATCGTTGAGCCTTGATAGAGACCTCCAACCCTGTCTGCACCTATGTGCGCTCAATCAGGAGTTTATCTCATTTCGACTTCGCCGCGCGTAGAGCTTCTTTGAGGTCCCCCACCTCTTTGTCAATGGTCTCAAGAAGAGGTGCTAGCTCGGCCAACTTGGCTTCTTCAGCCCGCTGATCCTCCTGATGTTTTCCTAAGAGCCCCCTCTGACTGTCCATCCGCTGGCTCTTCAAAGTCTTCAAATGCGCGATGATCCAGACAAAACGGAATCCGTCACGACCCAACTCCCTCAGATAACCCAATAATTGGTTGAGGAGGGGTCTGGTAACATTTGCAGTGGGAGTATTGGCAATTTTAGCAACGACGGTGGCCATGACTTGAAGCTTGTAGCTCATAACTGAGATGTTTGAACGTAGGCAGTCCACCGTGAAGGTTTCAGGATGATATCTCACAAGTTTCTCAATTGCCAAATAGTGGTTGGCGGGCATTTGAGGAGAACGATGAGGTACCATCAGGCAGAAGGCATGAGGAGCCAGGTCAGGCAGAGGAAGCTCGCACCCATATTCACTGTCAGTAGGGGCACCGGTCGTGGAACCTTGGTCCTCGTGACTGGAATCTTCTAAGACGTCAAGTTCTCGGTGCGATGAGATAATGGGCGAATGAGCTAGTAGAGAGTTCTCTCGAGCAACCTGAGAACAATTAGAGGAAACATGGAGTTATGAAAAATCTTAACAAGTGTTTTCATTATTTAGTTACCGATATAGGTGGAGTTTTATAAAAATCTTAACAAGTGTTTTCGTTGTTAAGTCACTGATATAGGTGGAGTTTTTGGGAAAATCTTAACAAGTGTTTTCGTTGTTAAGTCACCGATATAGGTGGAGTTTTTTGAAAAAATCTTAACAAGTGTTTTCATTGTTAAGTCACCGATATAGGTGGAGTTTTTTTTGGAAAAATCTTAACAAGTGTTTTCATTGTTAAGTCACTGATATAGGTGGAGTTTTTGGAAAAATCTTAACAAGTGTTTTCGTTGTTAAGTCACCGATATAGGTGGACTTTTTGAAGAAAAATCTTAACAAGTGTTTTCGTTGTTAAGTCACCGATATAGATGGAGTTTTTGGAAAAATCTTAAAAAGCGTTTTTGTTGTTAAGTCACCGATATAGGTGGAGTTTATGAAAATCTTAACAAGCATTTTCGTTGTTAAGTCACCGATATAGGTGGACTTTTTTTGGGAAAACCTTAACCAGTGTTTTCATAGTTAAGTCACCTACATAGGTGAAGTTTGAGAAACTGAGAAATATAGAGAAATCAGCAAAGTACCTTAACAGCAGTAGGAGCGAGAATGGGATTCACCGCGAGGGCCAAGATGGTAGAAACCCTTGGAGGAGGGCTCCTTGTCTCAGCAGCTTCAGCGGGGCCCTCGACTGAAGAAGCTTCAACGCTAGGAAAACTTCCCTTTCCAACATAAGGTACTAAAGCCAGCACGGGCGCATCATCGAAGGGAGACGCTGAACCCTCAAGAGATGTCTCAATGGGAGCAGCAGCACCAACCTGGGCCTGGGAAAGAAAAAGTCCACTCAGGGCAAAGGGTGGAGAGAGACTTGGAGAAAGATGCAAATGTAAAACCAAGTGTTAGATGCAAGGGGTAAACACAAAAGAATAAGAGTTACAAATGCATCTAACTTACCCCCGTTATGGCACCAAAAAGAGAAATCGCAGTAAGGGGTTTAGTCAATGCAGGCGGAAGGAGAATGTTAGCTATCGGTGACGCCACTTCCACCTAAACCGGCCCAACATGTTAGAGATGATAAACAAAATAAGGGAACAAATAAAAGATGTAAGACTTGGCAAGAAATTTACCTGCAGGGCACTTTCCTCGACCACAACAAGGGGCAGAGGGACCTCCTGCTCCGATGGTAACTCAAAAGAGGCTGAGTAGTTCCCTCTGGTTCACCAGGCATTTTAGCAGACTCAACGGTAGTGCCCCACGCAGCAGCGTCTCTAACCCGTTGGGAGGATGAACGGCGAGAATAAGTGAGACCTATCAGGGGGAATGGGGAGGAGTAGTGCCTGCTGGATAGATACCGCAATGCCCCCCCCCCCCACGAAGCGGCTTACAGGGGGGCTAGGGGGACTAGGCCCTTCCTCTTCAACTCCCTGCACCAAAACACTTTCTTATTAAGAAATGAGCAGATGCAACACACCTTAAGGGAAGAGGAATAAGAAATAAGAATGCACACATACCTCAGATCCAGAGGGATAACGAGAAGGTATAACCACTGGTAAAGGTGGCGAAGAGGCAGCAGCAGAAGGAGCTGGGGATGGAGGTTTCTCAAGCGTCCATTTCTTCTGGGACTTGGTTCCCAGCGTTTTCTTCCTTGATCTCATTGCACCACCATTTTCAGGCACCCTCTACCTTCTTCTTCTTTTTATCAGTGGCTCGCTGGGATTAACCACGATCGTGGGAAACGCACCCGAAGAAGGAACAACGACAACGCGCTATTAAAACTCAGCATATATTCTATCGACTTCAGCTTGCACCTGCCTCCTCAGCTCTTCAGCCATCTCTGGAGACATGGGAGGGGGAACAGTGGCAATTGGGAATACCTCCAAAGGAGTTTGCGCTTGAACCTGGGGTGTGGACTTTGAGGACTTAGACTTCTTGGCAGGTGGCTCAGAGGTCCCTTCTCCCATTGTAGCTTTAGTCGAGGGGGCAGTTAGTTTCGGGATTGCAGCGGCCTTGGGGTTGGGTGTGGCAATAGGGATCATGGGGCAGTAGGGAGAAAGCTCAGTGGGAGGTTCTTTGGGGGTCTGTCTTAAAGGGAACTCAATCCCAAGAACATAACTACCCTTCAACCCCAACTCCAAGGAATAAAACATAATAACTGGAGGATATACGGGCTCCCCCTTGACGAATTCAAAAATTTAGCCCAGTTGCCTCGACCAAAACTTTAAAAACAGAGGGGTCACGTCCCCTTGCCTCGTGATACTGGGAATGGTGACTCGCCCAGCTAGTGTAGAACTCACTCCCCACGTAGTAGTTGAGGAAAATAGAGAACACGCCTCGCTAAAGAAGACCTTGGGGTTTGATAATTGAAACATCGGGCAAGGAGCCCCTTGATCAAAGTAAAATTGATGGCTACATTGGTTGAGATTATAATGCTCGTTGGTGTATCCCCACTCGGTGTAAGAGGGCAGGTATCTGGAAGAAAATAGAAGGACCACGGCTAGTGAGGGGTCTTCTGTAATGAGGTCTACAATAGTTGACTGGATCACTCTTGCCTCATGCTTGAAAAAATCACAAGTGTAGAGAAAAATATCCTCTTCATAGGGCCTCATCACAAAGCTTGAAAAGTTATCGATAAAGGAGGTCAACTCCTTTCGGATTTGTCTTTTATGATAAACAAAGGAGCGAGGGGTCAGGATTGTTTCCCCCAAAGGAGAGCGATTGGTCTTGGCTGCTACGATCGGGAAATGTACATAAAGGAAGCCCGTGAAGAGTACACAGTTGGTAAAATTGGCTAAATTATAATGGCCCAGAGAGCGTTCCATGTCCAATAGGGTTCTATCGAGCTATGTGTAGAGGGAGCCCAAGGCAATTGCAGCTAGAGGAAGCTTGATACCCCGGGCCAAACGGAGAGACAGGTTGATGAGATCCCTTCGAGGCTGGTCGTTGGGCTTCCCCGTTAAAAAGAAGTGAGAGAGAATGACAAGGATATAAGCAGGAAGTTCCAGCGATGTACCTTATCCAGGGGCAGCCTCCGATGAACTACCTTTTGAAGGCTCCTTGAAGAAATAGTTGATAAGAGGAGTGAAGGTAGCTTTGTTTGAAGTACCTGCACCTTCGGCATATACGGTCCAATTCTAAACGGTTGGCAGTCTCTTGGGCATCCAACGCTTCATCAGAATAGGGCTCATGGCCTGTTGCCTCAAGGCCTAGGAGCTCACACACGTCCTCTAATGTTATTATAAATTCGCCCCACGCAGCGATGAAAGTATGAGTGGTAACATTCCAGCGAGATACCAGAACGGGAAGGGCAACATTATTCTTGGACAGGGTGAACTCACCAAACCACTTGGCCCGATGAATCCCAATCTTAGTTAGGATATCAATATGGGAACTCTGTATATGGGAGTTTCAGACAGCAAAGTGAGCAGAGGAGCCCCCGAGACCTTCGAAGTTGATGTGGGACCATGGGAAGTCCCCTCGCTCAAGACGAAATCTGAGAGTCCCCTCAGGAGGTAGAAAGCCCCAGTCATCAGAATTCTCATCTTCATCACCAAGCGTCATGGCATCATACTTGGCATTAAAAATGCAACTTTTACAAAACCCAACAAAGTCTTCACCTTTGCCAAAAATGGGGGACCGGTGGTAGAAACGCAATTGTTCTTGACAAGCAACAGTCAATGAGACAGCAGAGGAGGCGGCGACAACGGGGGCGACGGATGGAGCACTGGTGGCAGGTGTGGCGGGGTTACTTGAAGAAGCCATCATAGACAACAGAAGTACGAAAAAGCTGGGTAAAAGAAGAATTAGGAATGAAGAGGGAGATGCACAACCACAGGTGGTGGCGTAAAGGAGGAGAGAAGTAAGAAGCTAAGTAAAAGCTTGGTAAACAATGGAGTTCGCACAAAGTTTCTCTCTCTAAGGAATACGGGAGCTTGAGGAAGAAGAAGGAAAGAGAAGGGTTTCAAAAAAGAGACGTTTGAAACCTTTTAAACCTATCGTTTGAGTTTCCCACCACCGCACGTGCAAGGTCGCCTATAATCATTTCAAATGAACACGTGGCACTTCGGGAAGTGTTTTGACAGCTAAAAAGACAGTACTACATCATCTACGAAGTGACACCTGGGGAATAGAAAAGGTTACCATCCTAAGCAAGTTCGAGTTTTGGCGCCAATTTTTTGTGAGACATATCCAGTAACTCCCAATGGAAAAGATATCCCAACGGTTCAAAAAGTTACGATGTCCCCTTGCCACAAGTCCAAACGTTGCTTAATTTGTGATTCAGTTACATCGGGGAGAATTTCTTCTTTTTTGAACATAACGAAGCATTACAAGGGATAATTTCACTTACCAAAAGTCCAAACGAGTATTTGAGAAGGTTAGTAGGACTTTCGGGAGAATTTCAAATAGTAAAGATAGAACGGTTGAGGCTCAGCATGAGAAAAGCGTGGCGATGCACCTTCGCCCAAGCACCAATAAGGTATGGCGCTTCGGCTCAGGTACATCGAGGAGAATTTTACTTTTCCAGGAGATTATAACGCTGCAGTTCTAACGAGGGAAAGAAGGCCAGAATTTTTTCACGTAGAGAAGGTTCATCGGATTGAGAAGTTTCATGCAGACATTTTTTTGTTCCAAAAAACCTATCCACGAAGGGTTAAATGTATAAGGGGCTTAAAGGTAATCCTGAGATTATGGATAATTCCCCAATAAGCAACAGTTTTTGAGATTGAGAAGCCGAGGATGCTCAAGCATGGCAACTCAAGCGAGACAGCTCAGCGTGGCAGCTCAAGCGTAGCAACTTGTATTTTAGCTTGTTGTACTAGTCATATTGTATATTTGTTTATATTGATTGTAAGCTATAATGATTGTAATGATGTAACGAGAATAATAACGAGTTTTAGTGTGAGGTCAAACGGTACTCGCGAGAGACCAAGCTTGGCAGGGCATGGGAGAGCTTTCATGCTCTATCGAATGACCTCGCCGTGGGAACTTTAGAGGGACTTGGTTTGGAGGATTGAGAAGTGAGGCACCATTGGGGGATTGTCCTGACCATCTTAGATACACATGGTAAAACACCAAAGGACCCTGACCATGGAACCTCGGGCGAAACAACTTGGAGTTCCATCGGGCGTTGAGTTGTGAACCAAACAACCCTCTACTTAATGTCACATCTACTGTAGGTGGTGTCACTAGCCAGCTAAAACAGTGTCAGACCTGAACTTGAGTAAACCACCGTGGTATTTGGGACTGTCAGGCAGTTATTGAGCCACCTCTGCGACAACATCCCCCTGACACACAGTGGTTAGGCAAAAGGTATGTCTTGGCATTTAATGTTTATGACGTGGAGACAACTAGTGCATCAAGCATTTAATATTGTGACATAAAGTATGAGGGATGTCTTTCATAGTCTTTAATGACTGAGTTGCCTCGGGGGTAGTGTGGGGGGCTATTTAAGGACCCCAACCACCTTTGAGGGGAGAGAGATATTTTGGGAGTTTAAGAAGTTATTACTAGAGAGGATACACATCAGAGAGATTTATTATAAACCAGAGGGTTTTACTCATTCACCATTGGTATCTATTACGAAGCTTTTAATACTTGATAGAGATTCTTAAGCGTGTTAGGTGTGTGTCTACCTACCTACCAAGGTGTATCTAGTGTGCTTACTTCTCTCTCCCTCTAGCTAAGTTACTTCTAAGTCTCATTACTACTTTATGAGATATACATGAGAGATTTGTGAGTTTAAACTGAGTCTTATCTTCATTAAGTTTGTGTTTGCATGCCCTATCATTAATCCAAAGCTTTGGCCAATTAGCTTATCATTACCACACTCAAACAGGGGTTACGCCTCCATCTTATCTAAACTACCCTCTTACACATTCTTAGTAAATATCTACTTTATAGAGTATATATTTACCCACTTACAGTGCAGTAAATATTTACACTCCAGAATAAATTTTTACTTATAATGCTTTTATATCCACAATACAATATCAAACCCAACAGAACTCACACATATACACACACCAATATGTCTCTCTCTCTCTCTCTCTCTCACAGACACACACACACACACACACACACACACACACACACACACACACACATACACACACACATATATACATATGCACACACGTCCAAGACACTTATACACACATTCAAACATACAAACACACATGAACCATGACCAATGAAATATTTTCAGTGTGGGGTCATAGTTCATGTTCATGACCAGTTAAATGATAGTCACGGTTATTGATCGTGATCATGCTCCCTAACTTTAGGTCACAGATGTGACTGTGATTTTTCAAATTGGTCACGATCTAAAGTCGTGACCCGCAAAATAATCATCGTAGATATTGTCACGGTCGCGGACCATGAGCCATGTTGTTTTCCACGGGCATGGACCATGATAATTTTCGCTACTTGGTGTAATGTACCACACATACACTCTATCTCTCTTTCTCTCTCTCACACGCACACACACATACATACACACACACACACACATGTATATATATATATATATATATATATATGTTTATAACAATGTGTATATGTGTATATGTGTATGCGAGTGTGTGTGTATTTATATATGTGCGAGTGTGTGCGCGTATATATACAACAATGTGTATATTTGTATATGTGTATGCGAGTGTGTATGTGTATTTTTATATGTGCGAGTGTGTGTGCGAATATATACGCATACACACACAACGATTAATTTATGACGCGCACACACGCACGTCACGCGTGTGTGTACAAAGAGATCAAGAGTGAGATAGATAGATAAATAGATAGATAGATAGATAGATAGATAGATAGAGAGAGAGAGAGAGAGAGAGAGAGAGTAGCGGAGACAGAGAGATCTAGCGACGTAGAGAGAGACGATGGTGATGGTGTTTGTGGCTTCTGAAATGAAGAGATTTGGAGATCGTGGTGTTGAGATGTTAGGGTTTTCAAATGTTAAAAGATTTACACCCCGTTTGGTTGTCCCAAAATTATAAATTGTCTCATTAATTAAATTGGTCAATTTACAAATTAACTCATTAATTGTGTTTGGTTTCATTAATGAAATGATTAATTAATTACCCCATTTTAGCTCATGTGTAAAATCTGTAATTGAATCATTTAAAAAAAACGTGAAATGCATCTATTTGAAATAGGAGTCACATAAAGTGCATGCCCCTCTCTCTCTTTCCCTAATTTGTTTTCATCTTTTTTTCTCATGCAACTTTAACATCAATTTCAGATTACCAAACATTGCATGAAATTGGATTTAAACTCATTTCGAATCTACTCATTTACAATTCATTAATTCACAATGAATCAATTTATATAATCAAACAATTTGCACAGTCAAACAAGGCCTTAATGAGTATGCTAGTCTTTTTAAATGAGAGTATTTTAAAAATAGGAATAAAAGGGTGAAAAAAGGCCTATGAAATATGGTTTGACCAACTAAATAATATCTATTTATAAAAATTCCTTTTCAGTTGATTTATAGAACTAATTTGTTCCTTCAAATCGATCCATAAATTAGGACAAGTACAAGTAGTCATTGCTAGACAAACTTAAAGGAGAATCAAAATGATGTTTCAAATGGCTCAAACATTATGAATTGATTTTATACATTACAAGAATCATTTTGTACGACAAATGATATGGAAGATGAAAAATGAAATTCAAAAATCAATTTCAAGAGATTGGTTGATTGGTTGATCACTCAAAAGTAAAGGCTTCCATTCCGAGATCATGAGTTAAATTTTGTCCGTTCATATAAATTTGAGATCACGAACCGCGGAGAATAATTTCTATTTTGCAAGCGTTGTTCAAAATGAATAAAATACTCTGAGATGCGAATAAACTAACCTGGAATGGAAAACCTCTATATAATTTTTTTGTTAAAAAAAAGAGGTTATTATATATAGGTCATTTTAGACATTTCTTTACTCATTCTAGTCCTATCATATTTCCCCCCTACATATAGGTCCTACTGCTAATTTTTTGGAAATTATTCTCACAATTATACCTTTTTAAGACCAACCATCCGTAACTTCCCTGGGGAAGTTACATAAGTGGTTGAATCATTTTTTTAATTTTCAAATGATCATAACTTTTGATTGACAAATCCGTTTTTCGCAAAATTACTATTTTTGAAATCTC
Source organism: Sambucus nigra (assembly GCA_949130495.1). Taxonomy (NCBI): domain Eukaryota; kingdom Viridiplantae; phylum Streptophyta; class Magnoliopsida; order Dipsacales; family Adoxaceae; genus Sambucus; species Sambucus nigra. The sequence goes on along the minus strand of OX422213.1, from coordinate 200,624,376 downwards.
CTCGTCGAGATCTATCAAACAAGATCCATGTACCCTATAAAATTTCAAAGAAAAATATTACACATACAGTAAACTTTACTGTACGCACTAGAAAATGAAATGCTCTTATATATATGACATTTTCCCAAACAATGACATTTTTTGTGTTAATATTACACAGAATGTAAAATTTATTGGTTAAATAAATGGGTCAAATATATATATATATATATATATAGATAGATAGATAGATACAGGCAGTAAATTTTACTGTATGCACTAGAAAATGAAATAGTTTTATATCTATAATATTTTCACAAACAGTGACATTTTTTGTGTTAATATTACACAGACAGTAAAATTTATGGGTTAATATATATATACACATATATATATATTGAAAAAGGACACCTATTTTTAGTTTAACCCATTTAGTTGCTCAAACACCCATTTATTCAATATTCTCTTATTTTTAAAGGTCCGCGCCAGTGGCACCCAATTCCACCCCTACTTACCCCAAATCGGAGATCCGATGGATCCAAACCCCACTTATCCAATATTATCTTATTTTTAAAGGTCCGCTCCATCGACAACCCATGCCAGCTCTGCCCACCACAAATCGAAAAATGAAATCTCTATATATATATTGAAAAAAAGACACCTATTTTAGTTTAACCCATTTAATTGCTCAAACACCCATTTATCCAATATTCTCTTATTTTTAAAGGTCCCCACCAGCGGCACCCAATGCCACCCTTACTCACCCCAAATCGGAGATCCAATGGATCGAAACACCATTTATCCAATATTCTCTTATTTTTAAAGGTCAGTGCCAACGACACCAAATGCCACCCTTACTCACCCAAAATCGGAGATCAAGTCGATCCAAACCCCATTTATTCAATATTCTCTAATTTTTAAAGCTCGCGCCAGCGGCAACCCATGCCAGCTCTATCCACCACAAAACGAAAAATAAAATCGTTTTATATATGTGAAATTTTCACAAATTCTTGTGAAAATGTCACATTTTCTTATGAACACAGTAAACTTGATTGTATACACCAGAAAATGAAACAGTCTTATATCTGTGACTTTTTCACAAACAATAACATTTACTATGTTGAAATAGTTTTATATATGTGCCATTTTCACAAACAGTAACATTTATTGTGTTGATATTACATTGATAATAAAATTTACGGTGCTGATCAATTAATGTGTATATATATATATATATATATATATATATATATATATATATATATATTGTAAAAAAAATACTTATTTTTTGTTTAACCCATTTTTAGTTGAAACACTCATTTATGCAATATTCTCTTATTTATGAAGGTCTGCGCCAGTGGCACCCAATGCCACCCCAACTAACCCCAAAACGGAGCTCCAGTGAATCCAAACCCCATTTATCCAATATTCTCTCATGTTTAAAGGTCCGCGCCAACGGCACCCCATGCCACGTCAAACCGGAGCTCTGATTAAGGCCGTTGAAGCTCCGACAATGGGGGTAAGTGGTGGGAGGGGTGGCATGGGGAACCGCTGGCGCGGATCTTAAAAAATAAGAGAATATTGGATAAATAAGTGTTTGAGTGACTAAATGTGTTAAACTATAAATATGGCTTTTTTACGATATATATATATATATATATATATATATATATGTGTGTGTGTGTGTGTGTGTGTGTGTGTGTGTGTGTGTGTGTGTGTGTGTACATTAATCGATCAACACAATAAATTTTACTGTCGGTATAATATCAACAAAATAAATGTTACTGTTTTTGAAAATGACGCATATATAAAACTATTTTAACACAGTAAATGCTACTGTTTGTGAAAATGTCACTGATATAAGACAATTTCATTTTCTGGTGCATACTGTAAAGTTTACTGTGTTCACAAGAAAATGTGACATTTTCACAAGAATTTAAAAAAATGTCACAGATATAAAAGTATTTCATTTTTCGGTTTGTGGTTGGTAGCGCTCGAATGCGTTGCCGCTGGCGCTGACCTATAAAAATAAAAGAATATTGGATAGATGAGACTTGGATCCACTGGAACTCCGGTTTGGGGTGAGTAGGGGTGGAATTGGATGTCACTGGCGCGACGCTTTAAAAATAAGAGAATATTGGATAAATGGGAGTTTGAGCGACTAAATGGGTTAAACTAAAAATATGTGTCTTTTTCTCAATATATATATATATATATATATATATATATATATATATATATATATATATATATATATATATATATATATATATATGTGTGTGTGTGTGTGTGTGTGTGTGTGTGTGTGTGTGTTGTAATACCCCGTATTTTTTTGGTATTTATTTTATGGGATTAATTAAATTAAATGTGTATTAATTGGAAATTAATCCGGATTAAAAATACTAGCGAGATGCGAGTTGGTATTTGATTATATGTGCATATATGATTATATATGAATATTGAAATTTGTCGTGAGATTGAAATACGGCAATTTGAAAATTTTGTTGAGACGCGTGTGACAGTCGCGTCGGGGGAATATTTTAATTAAAAAGTGAATTTTAGTTCTATTAACCGTATGGTCATTTTGAGTGCTCCAACGCGTCCGGAAGGGTCGAAATAGTCAGAAAACACTAGCCGGGGGTTTGGTTTGGGTCCCGGGGCATTTTTTAGGCCATACCGGCAACGTATAAGGGTAGTTTGGTAATTTTGAATTTTGGGGAATTAAAACCTATGAAAATTGGGAATTAATATCTGATTTGGCATTAACCCACTAAGCCCACTAATACCCAAATAGGCTACGGAAGTTATTGAAACTTGTTCCAAAAGAATTTCTAAAGCACAAACCCTAGCCACCATTAACTTTGGAGAAGAAAGCTTGTAGAAGGAGAGATAGAAGGATTCTGCAGAGAGAGAGAGAGAACCATTCATTAAATTCGTCATCAAATCAGAGATCCCAATAAGGCAAGTGATTTAATTTCGTTTTTATAGAGAATGTTTCTTCCATGTGTAGGAATTGATAAAAATCTGATTTGTTCTTGGGAGTTAATGAAAAACCCATTAAATTGGAAATAAAAATTACATTCTTGATGAGGAGATTGCATGTAGATTTGTAGTTGATGATTATTCTGATGATATTACAATTAGTATGAAACCAAAAACGGATTTAATTAGACTTCTAGATGATTTATAAATTCTAGGGTTCATGTGTTTGAAATTGGGGAAAAATATGTAGAGATTTGATATTTGAATGATGTTAGGATGAATTAACACTCCCAAACATGTTAATATGTGACCTAAGGATGTTTAGGGACGATTAGGAACCTTAAACAATCGTTGGAGTAATGTTTGGATGAGATTTGAGGTGTAGAGAGATGGGAAAAACGAAAATAAGAAATCTGGGCTCGAATCTGGTCGCTCGTTAGAAGACCTGCCCAGGTCATTCGAACGAACTCGTTCGAACGAGCTTCTAACGAGTTGACCATTGACTTCTAACGAGGGTGAAGTTCGTTCGATAACTTCGTTCGAACGAGACCTCGTTAGATAGGCCAGTTCGTTCGAACGAACTCTCGTTTGAACAGCCTCGTTCGAACGAGACTTTGAACGAGTTGACAGTTTAGGCTTTTTAGCCTGTTTTGATCCCAAGTGTTCCGTAACCTCGTGTATAGGTAGAGACAGCTTTCCCGTGATGATTAATTAATATATTTGGGATGTTTGGGATATAATGAGGAGTCAAACCTAGAAGTGTAGTTTGAACCTAAGGGAATATAGAAATTAGGACGTGAGAGTCTATTACGATGTGCGAACTATTGACGGCCTAATTTATTATATTAATCGGGGAACATATAAAGTGTGTAGTATTATATGTCGGTACGAGTATGAGAAGAGTACCACTAATAAATTATGGTGTTTACTAAGATGTGTGAATACTTAGTATACGTATATGATTTTATGTGTATGACATACCTACCATACTTGCTATCACGGGAGGTTTACGTTCGCTTAGGGCCATCTACTCCTTGTGTGCCCGGATTTAGAGTGGTGCCTAGAGGACATAGTTCAAGAGAATGACTTAATTGTGAGTTATTAAGCCAGCTGACTATGGAGCGTAGGTATGTACGTGACCATGGATATGTTGAATTATGTTCGCCTCCATTTTTGTGTGTGGTGTTTATTATATCAATTCCTGAGAGATTCGGAATTTGTAATCCTTATGTACGTGATGTACCGGGATGGATAGCAGAGTATGGGTGCACCACAGCTTAGTCTCGGGGTGCTTGTATTGTATATTTATGACGTGAATATATATTCTTAATTAATGGAAACTTTCATGATCGGTATTGTGAATAATATTATGGTAATGTTTTGAGATATACATAACGGGTTAACTGTTAGTGAATTGTATTACTAATTGAGAATTTGAGTTCAAGTAAAACCCTCTATTTATTTGATAACGTTAGAATGTTATATGGGGATCGAGTAGTAAGGGGTAGAAGTTATTACGGTTTGGTTAGATATGTATGTCTTGTAGATGGGTACGGTACGTTAGGAGTGCACATGTAGTTGAGAGGTGAGAATTTCATGTGAGTGCACGTCCTAACATGTACTTTGCATTTAATGTTTTAATGTTATTAAAACACTTGCTGTTTTCAAAATGATTTCCACTTTCGGGCTCTGACCCATTTGCTTTCAAATCTATTTTTGTAAAAACCATTTTAGGTGCCCAGCCACAAGGACACCATGCTTAGGATTCTCATTCAGGTGACGAGCTGTAGCTGTTGTGGAAGTTACAGGACTTTGTTTGTAGACGCTTCATCTACCTTGACTCTATATTCAGATTTATCAGTTGTAGGGCATGTCGCCCATTTCTTTTAGAGACATTTCATTTATCTCAGTATTCAGATTTTTGGCATGTAATTATTCAGGATTCAGACTTGTCATATATTTTAGTTGTGGGACTGTTGTGAGGAGTTTTCCTCCGGACTTATTATTATTATTAATTGTTGGTTATTTCATTACTTCGTTATGGTGAATGGATTATGTTGTTCTTTCATTATTTTTTATTGCATGTTAATCAGACTTAACTTAAAATTTGGCACTTACTTTTTAAATACTAGGTGGTTAGTAATTATTAAAATGTTTTCGACAGTGATGCTATTAACTGAACCAACTTGGCATTTTGAATTAATTTAATAAAGGAGTAGCTACCCGGTATTTAATTAGTCGGGGTGTCACAGGTGGTATCAGAGCATCAGGTTCTAGTGTCCTTTAGGATCTGTATGGCTTATTATGTTTTCCGCTGAGCTTTCTTGGATGTAGAGCCCTATATTTTAGGACTGTTGTATTATTTTGTATATGCTACGTTCTTCAGCTATTTTAAGTTTATAACTGGGAACTTATAAACTTCATTCTCATTTCAGATGCCTCCACGACGTGCACAAAGGGTTCCCAGGGATGCGACGCCAGAACCACAACCCGCACCAGTTCAGGGCACGATGAATGCCGTCGAGGTTGCAGCCATTGTGGCCCAGGCGGTAAATGCCGCACTAGCAGTAGTTCAGCAGGCACCACTTCAGGCGCCAGCAGCCGCGCCGGTTCAGGCACATGCATTCTCGTCTGCTTGGGAACGTGTACGTGATGCTTTTCAGAAAGCACACCCTACGGAGTTCGCAGGTAGCTCCGATGTGGTAGTTTTGAGTCAGTGGAGGAAGGATATTCAGCGGCACTTGAGGATGTACGAGTGCACTGAGGTTCAGAAGCAGATACTAGCTACCTTTAAGCTAGTGGGGTCTGCACTGCAGTGGTGGGAGTCTATTACCACCGTGGAGGAGAGAGACACTCTCACTATTCAGGAGTTCTGGGTGCGGTTCGACCGCAAGTACTTTCCGTCAGCTGTTCACACGGAGATGAGAAGGAAGTTGATGAATCTCAAGCAAGAGGGTAAGACTGTGGCCGAGTATGAGGCCGAATTTACTGATCTTCTGAACATTGTTCCGGATGAGATACCGACTGAGGAGAAGAAGATACAGAAATTCACGGACGGGTTGACATGGAGGATTCGTCAGCACTTGTTAGGGAACCTCTCATTAGCCACTTATTCTGATGTGGTTAACACTGCATTGCTCCATTGCCAGGATCATCGCTTTCACATGACTGAAGGCAAGAGGTCCGGAGAGTCCAGCCATCAGGGCAGGACTAGGGGAAATGGTGCCAGTGGGGCACATTCTGTTCAGGGGCAGAGACAGGGTGATCAGGTTTCCCAGCAGGGGGATCACAAGAGGTTCAGGTCAGGAAATTTCAGGCACGGACAGGGAGGTTTCCGGCAGGGCCAACAGGGTCCGAACGACCATCAGAACCAGCAGGGTCAGAATGGTCAGCATCAGTTTCAGCAGGGCCAGTGGAGGAACGGTAACGGCCACCAGGGCCGGGGGCTGCAGGGACAGAGAGGGGGGAACTTCCCAGGGAAGTGTTTCTTTTGTGGCAAGACTGGCCATAAACGCCAGGACTGTCCTGATAGGGACAGGGCCCCACAGCAGCAGCAGGGTGCTCGACATGAGCCACAGAGGCCACTTTTTCTGCCAGCCCTCCCAGCTCCAGCCCAGGTGCCAGCTCTTCCAGCCATTCCAGCAGTTCCTGTGCAGCAGGGACAGTTACAGTATGGACGTGTCTATAACGTCCACCAGGCAGCAGCTCCGCAGGCACCACCCGCTATTGAGGGTATGTTTCCTATCCATGGTACTATGGGTCGGGTTTTGTTTGATACGGGGGAAACACATTGCTTTATAGCTACACATTTTGCAAAAGCCTTAGGGTTGTTAGCTACGGCAGAGAGCACAATGACGTGTGTAGACTCACCATTGGGGAGTGGGTCACTTATTTTCTTTATATGCCGGGGAGTGGGGGTAGAGATTGGTAGCCTGGTATTACCTGCAGATATGTTGGTATTAGATATGCATGTTCATGATGTGATTATCGGTATGGATTGGCTCGCTGATTATAGAGCCATGATTGATTGCTTCGGTGGGAGCATTGTTTTTGCCATTCCGGGGCAAGAGATGTTTGTAGTGGCGATGCCTCGTCCAGAGGGAGGCTCGACCGCTCATTTGTATTACCTAGAGGAGGATACCTCTAAGGAGGTTGTGATTCCTTTAGATTCGATCCCAGTTGTCAGGGAGTATTCTGATGTGTTTCAGGAGATACCAGGCCTACCCCCCAGTCGAGAGATAGACTTTGTTATAGACTTATTACCAGGTACGAGACCTATAGCACGCGCACCGTACCGTATGGCTCCAGCTGAGATGGGGGAGTTGCGGGATCAGATTGAGCAGTTGTTGGGTCAAGGGTTTATACGGAGGAGTACTTCACCGTGGGGTGCCCCTGTGTTGTTCGTGAAGAAGAGAGATGGTTCACTGAGATTGTGTGTGGACTACCGAGAGTTGAATAAGGTCACGATACGGAATAAGTATCCGTTGCCTCGAATCGATGACTTATTCGACCAGTTGAGAGGAGCTTCTTTCTTCTCGAAGATTGATTTGAGATCGGGATACCATCAGTTGCGTATCAGGGAGGAGGATGTCTCGAAGACTGCGTTCTTGTCGAGATATGGTTCTTACGAGTTTCGGGTTATGCCTTTTGGTTTGACCAACGCTCCAGCAGTGTTTATGGACTTGATGAATAGAGTGTTCAGGGATTTCCTAGATCAGTTTGTCATTGTCTTCATCGATGATATTCTGGTTTACTCCCAGACAGAGGAGGAGCACGCCGAGCATTTGAGGCAAGTTTTGCAGACACTACGTCAGAACGAGTTGTATGCAAAATATGAGAAATGCGGGTTTTGGCTGAAGGAGGTCCAGTTTTTGGGACATATTATTTCCGATCGGGGGATATCTGTTGATCCGGGGAAAGTATCCGCGGTGAGGGAGTGGGGACAGCCCACGACACCAACGGAGATCCGCAGTTTCTTGGGTCTAGCAGGATACTACAGGAGGTTCATTCGGGGATTTTCGAAGATAGCAGGTCCTTTGACACATCTGACTCGTAAGGGTGTGCCATTCATCTGGAGTGATGCCTGTCAGTTGGCATTTGATGAGTTGAAGGATAAGTTGACCTCAGCACCTGTGTTAGCATTGCCGAGACCTGGAGTTGAATATCTAGTATACACCGATGCGTCCTTACAAGGACTTGGAGGTGTATTACAGCAGGAGAGTCAGGCCATAGCTTATGCTTCCCGTAAGTTAAAGCCTCACGAGAATAATTACCCCACTCATGACTTGGAGTTGGCGGCAGTTGTATTTGCCCTTCGGATATGTAGACATTATCTTTTGGGGGAGAAGTTTCGGTTGTTCACAGACCACAAGTCTCTACAGTACCTATTCACGCAGAAGGAGTTAAATATGCGGCAGCGAAGGTGGCTTGAGTTTGTGAAGGACTACCAGTTTGATATCCAGTATCACCCGGGGAAGGCTAACGTGGTAGCAGACGCGTTGAGCCGTAGGCCAGCAGATGAAGTGGCAGAGGTGTGGAAGGAATTGGGACACCAGGATGCAGTGGCCCGATCGTTCATGTCTGTGATGACCGTTACACCGTAGATTGTCACGAAGGTAGTAAGGGCACAGGCAAATGACTCGTTCTGTCAGGAGCTGATAGTTCAATTATTAGCAGAGGGAGCTGATTCCTATACTGTTAGCTTAGACGGGGGATTACGCTTCAATGGGAGATTGGTAGTTCCGGAAGGGGAGGAATTGCGGCACGAGGTGATGGCAGAGTCGCACGGATCACGGTTCGCGGTACATCCCGGTGGGGACAAAATGTACCAAGACATGAGACGACAGTATTGGTTGAGCGGGATGAAGAGAGATATTGCCGAGTTTGTTTCTAAATGCGCCACTTGTCAGCTAGTAAAAGTGGATCATCAGAGACCGGCAGGACTCCTACAACCATTGGAGGTCCCGATGTGGATGTGGGAGAGCATCTCCATGGACTTTATCACGGGGTTGCCTACGTCACAGAGAGGTCACGACTCCATTTGGGTAATTGTGGACAGGTTGACCAAAGTCGCTCATTTTTTACCAGTAAGGACAGACTACACTGCGGGACAGTATGCCCAGCTCTTTATTTCGGAGATAGTGAGACTTCACGGCGTGCCCCTAAATATCGTGTCTGACAGAGACAAGATATTTGTTTCACGGTTTTGGGAGAGATTTCAGGAGGCCATGGGCACGGAATTGCGGTTGAGTACGACGTATCACCCGCAGACCGATGGACAAACTGAGCGTACAAATCAGATGTTGGAGGACATGCTACGTATGAGTATCATTGATTTTGGGGGCGTATGGGAGCAGTATCTTCCACTAGTGGAGTTTGCTTACAACAACTCCTACCAGTTCACTATTGGCATGGCTCCATTTGAGGCGTTGTACGGTAGACCTTGTCGTTCCCCAGCATGTTGGTTGGAGGTGGGGAACAACAAACTACTTGGGCCGGAAGTGATTCAGGATACTTCGGCGAGGATAGAATTAATACGGAGTCGCATTCGGGTGGCTCAAGACAGGCAGAAGAGCTATGCTGATGCGAAGAGGTTCTTCAGAGAGTTCCAAGTGGGGGACCAGATTTTGCTCAGAGTATCTCCTATGAAGGGAATTATGCGTTTCGGGAAGAAAGGGAAGTTGGCACCGAGATATGTGGGACCATTTCCTATTATTGAGCGGATTGGACCGGTTGCGTATAGGCTTGGATTACCGGAACATTTACATCGGATTCACGATGTGTTTCATATTTCCTCGCTAAGGAAATATCTTAGAGACGATTTGGCTCATTCTCACATTGCTTTAGAGTACATCGATCTCCAGCCTGATAGCTCCTACGAGGAGGGGCCGATTGCTATTTTGGACCGAAGTGAGCGGAAACTGCGGTCAAAGATAGTTCCGTTAGTACGTGTTCAGTGGCGACATCATAATGTCGAGGAGTCCACATGGGAGCGCGAGGATGAGATGCGCGAACGTTATCCAGAGTTATTCTTACCAGGTACTTTCTAGTTCCGAATTTCGGGACGAAATTCAGTTATTATGGGGGGAAGTATGTAATACCCCGTATTTTTGTGGTATTTATTTTATGGGATTAATTAAATTAAATGTGTATTAATTGGAAATTAATCCGGATTAAAAATACTAGCGAGATGCGAGTTGGTATTTGATTATATGTGCATATATAATTATATATGAATATTGAATTATGAAATTTGTCGTGAGATTGAAATACGACAATTTGGAAATTTTGTTGAGACGCGTGTGACAGTCGTGTCGGGGGAATATTTTAATTAAAAAGTGAATTTTAGTTCTATTAACCGTATTGTCGTTTTGAGTGCGCCAACGCGTCCGGAAGGGTCGAAATAGTCAGAAAACACTAGCCGGGGGTTTGGTTTGGGTCCCGGGGCATTTTTTAGGCCATACCGGCAACGTATAAGGGTAGTTTGGTAATTTTGAATTTTGGGGAATTAAAACCTACGAAAATTGGGAATTAATATCTGATTTGGCATTAACCCACTAAGCCCACTAATACCCAAATAGGCTACGGAAGTTATTGAAACTTGTTCCAAAAGAATTTCTAAAGCACAAACCCTACCCACCATTAACTTTGGAGAAGAAAGCTTGTAGAAGGAGAGATAGAAGGATTCTGCAGAGAGAGAGAGAGAACCATTCATTAAATTCGTCATCAAATCAGAGATCCTAATAAGGCAAGTGATTTAATTTCGTTTTTATAGAGAATGTTTCTTCCATGTGTAGGAATTGATAAAAATCTGATTTGTTCTTGGGAGTTAATGAAAAACCCATTAAATTGGAAATAGAAATTACATTCTTGATGAGGAGATTGCATGTAGATTTGTAGTTGATGATTATTCTGATGATATTACAATTAGTATGAAACCAAAAACGGATTTAATTAGATTTCTAGATGATTTATAAATTCTAGGGTTCATGTGTTTGAAATTGGGGAAAAATATGTAGAGATTTGATATTTGAATGATGTTAGGATGAATTAACACTCCCAAACATGTTAATATGTGACCTAAGGATGTTTAGGGACGATTAGGAACCTTAAACAATCGTTGGAGTAATGTTTGGATGAGATTTGAGGTGTAGAGAGATGGGAAAAATGAAAATAAGAAATCTGGGCTCGAATCTAGTCGCTCGTTAGAAGACCTGCCCAGGTCGTTCGAACGAACTCGTTCGAACGAGCTTCTAACGAGTTGACCATTGACTTCTAACGAGGGTGAAGTTCGTTCGATAACTTCGTTCGAACGAGACCTCGTTAGATAGGCCAGTTCGTTCGAACGAACTCTCGTTCGAACAACCTCGTTCGAACCAGACTTCGAACGAGTTGACAGTTTAGGCTTTTTAGCCTGTTTTGATCCCAAGTGTTCCGTAACCTCGTGTATAGGTAGAGATAGCTTTCCCGTGATGATTAATTAATATATTTGGGATGTTTGGGATATAATGAGGAGTCAAACCTAGAAGTGTAGTTTGAACCTAAGGGAATATAGAAATTAGGACGTGAGAGTCTATTATGATGTGCGAACTATTGACGGCCTAATTTATTATATTAACCGGGGAACATATAAAGTGTGTAGTATTATATGTCGGTACGAGTATGAGAAGAGTACCACTAATAAATTATGGTGATTACTAAGATGTGTGAATACTTAGTATATGTATATGATTTTATGTGTATGACATACCTACCATACTTGCTATCACGGGAGGTTTACGTTCGCTTAGGGCCATCTACTCCTTGTGTGCCCGGATTTAGAGTGGTGCCTAGAGGACATAGTTCAAGAGAATGACTTAATTGTGAGTTACTAAGCCAGCTGACTATGGAGCGTAGGTATGTACGTGACCATGGATATGTTGAATTATGTTCGCCTCTATTTTTGTGTGTGGTGTTTATTATATCAATTCCTGAGAGATTCGGAATTTGTAATCCTTATGTACGTGATGTACCGGGATGGATAACAGAGTATGGGTGCACCACAGCTTAGTCTCGGGGTGCTTGAATTGTATATTTATGACGTGAATATATATTCTTAATTAATGGAAACTTTCATGATCGGTATTGTGAATAATATTATGGTAATGTTTTGAGATATACATAACGGGTTAACTGTTAGTGAATTGTATTACTAATTGAGAATTTGAGTTCAAGTAAAACCCTCTATTTATTTGATAACGTTAGAATGTTATATGGGGATCGAGTAGTAAGGGGTAGAAGTTATTACGGTTTGGTTAGATATGTATGTCTTGTAGATGGGTACGGTACGTTAGGAGTGCACATGTAGTTGAGAGGTGAGAATTTCATGTGAGTGCACGTCCTAACATGTACTTTGCATTTAATGTTTTAATGTTATTAAAACACTTGCTGTTTTCAAAATGATTTCCACTTTCGGGCTCTGACCCATTTGCTTTCAAATCTATTTTTGTAAAAACCATTTTAGGTGCCCAGCCACAAGGACACCATGCTTAGGATTCTCATTCAGGTGACGAGCTGTAGCTGTTGTGGAAGTTACAGGACTTTGTTTGTAGACGCTTCATCTACCTTGACTCTATATTCAGATTTATCAGTTGTAGGGCATGTCGCCCATTTCTTTTAGAGACATTTCATTTATCTCAGTATTCAGATTTTTGGCATGTAATTATTCAGGATTCAGACTTGTCATATATTTTAGTTGTGGGACTGTTGTGAGGAGTTTTCCTCCGGACTTATTATTATTATTAATTGTTGGTTATTTCATTACTTCGTTATGGTGAATGGATTATGTTGTTCTTTCATTATTTTTTATTGCATGTTAATCAGACTTAACTTAAAATTTGGCACTTACTTTTTAAATACTAGGTGGTTAGTAATTATTAAAATGTTTTCGACAGTGATGCTATTAACTGAACCAACTTGACATTTTGAATTAATTTAATAATGGAGTAGCTACCTTGTATTTAATTAGTCGGGGTGTCACATGTGTGTGTGTGTGTGTGAGAGAGAGAGAGAGAGTTTATAGATTATTCGATCCATTTATTTAACTAATAAATTTTTCTGTGTGTATAATATGAACACAAAAAATATCACTGTTTGTGAAAATGTCATAAATATAAAACTATTTCATTTTTTTCTAGTGCATACAGTAAAATTTACTGAATGTTTAATTCTTTTTCTTTGAAATTTTATAGAATTCATGAGTCTTGGTTGATAGATCTCGATGATGAGATTTCAAAAATAGTGATTTTGCAAAAAATTGATTTGTCGATCAAAAGTTATGATCATTTGAAAATTCAAAAAAAAATGTTCAATCACTTATATAACTTCCTCAAAAAAGTTACGAATTGTTAGTTTTAAAAAGAGATAATTGTGAAAAAAATGTTCTAAAAAATTAGAAGTAAAACCTATGTAGAGGGGGAAAACATATAAGATTAAAATGAGTAAAAAAATATCTAATATGACTTATATGCAAATCTCCTTAAAAAAAAAAAAAATTACGCGAAATTGCACTACTGAATGCTAGAATCAGCTTAGTGCCAGCGTGGTCCCATCACCCCAACTGTGACATGTGTATGCACTGCACTGCACTGCACATATAATAAATACGGATGTAATGAAGATGTGTTTTTATTTTATTGAAAAATGGAAAAGGAACAAATTCCCTCCAAATGATTGGGCAACAGAAGAACAAAGCCAAAGCACATCAAAAGGGCGCCCTTTCCTGCACCAAAATTTAAAGCAAAATAAAAAAGGCGAACATGTCTGCTAAAGGTTCCTCGCCTCGCCTGTGTTGTTGTTTGTAGTGTGTATAAGTATCCACTCTCACATTTTTCTCGCTCTTTCTTCTCCACTAACTCCACACCTCTAACCAAATCTCTCTCTTGTTCTCTCTTACCACATTGTAAAACTACAAAGATAATCGAAGCGTCATCCGGACCACTCTGGTGGTGGCTTAACAATCAACAAGCAAGAGGTCACCTCTCTCTCTCTCTCTCTATAAATATATATATATATGTGTGTGTGTGTGTGTGTGTATGTGAGGGTAGAATACATATTCAATTACAGATATGCTTGGTTAAGAAAACATATTAATTCGAAAACGTTAGAATTCTGTTTAAATTTAATTACGGAGCAACAATCCGATAATAAGATTTTCAGAATTTACTTAAGTAGATTTGGATTTAATATCCGAAGTAGGAACTCATATGATCCAATGTTAGATATGGTTGATGAACTTGTTATATTTCCTAGTCATTGTTGATTGTATCAAGTAAGTAGTATCTCATTAATCAAATAATTTAATTTTGGTTTCTTATATCAATACGTGCTTTGATTACGGAATTGCTTTTGTCCATGTAGTATTGATAATTATCTCATTAGTTTATTACTTTAGTGAATTTTGGAGATGTTAGGGGAGTTGCAATTGTGATTTTAGTTTTGTCTTGGAGGCAGGTGCATTGTAGCCTAGAAATTAAAGATCCTAATTAAATTATTAATTCTATTGAGCTTGTTGATTTATATGAGTTTTTGATTAAGACACAGTTATATAGTTGGATAGTTAGAATTGCAGATAATAATTTTTAGGCTAGTATCAGAACGATCTATGCATAAACCGTTTTTATCGAAAAAGTCCACATCCCAAAAATTACCAAATCGATAAAAAAATTACGACTGATTTGAAAAATAATTTACGGTCTTCTTCATGTGGTTCTAGCGAGGAGCACTTGTAAAAGAAGAAGATTTACCAAAATTGATTCAGAAATTATGACTGATTTGGAAAGTGTTTTACATTTTTCTTATGTACCTCTAGCGAAGACAACTAGTCGGACAAGAAATTTTTCAACGTGATCATAAATTGTGGATGAATTTGAGAAATATTTTCTCAGATTTTATTCTCGGTGCACTATGTGGAACTTGAGTATAGTATGGCAACATGAGAAGTAAAATTTTCTTTGACTAGTAATCAACACAAGTTGTCTGTTTACCAATTATCCCAACTTACACACAGAAATATTCCTCATAATTGGACATCAATACTCTCATGATCTGATACGCAGTTTCAATGTCCAAGTCTCTAGATGTTTGATCATGATTTAGTGTGTTCCAAATTAAGAGTTCACAAATTTTTTTTGGACCGTTTTAAATTAAGTGTCCATTTTTTTTTTTAAATTTATAATCAACCAACCAAATTCCATGACTCGAAACAAGTGTTGATTTTAGTTCTTGATTGAGTACATCCTTAATTCATACAAAGACAAAAGATAGGGACTCTTAATTTGGAATGGAGGGAATAGTTGAGAAGTTTGGTGAGATTTCTTATTACAGAAGCAAAAATTTACATTATTCGTGCTTGAGAAGTGCCTTAAGCTGTGTATTTTATGCCGTTATGTTTTTCTTTGCACTTCACTCGGTATTACTTTTGTAGATGTCTTATCAAAACATTAGAATATTAGAGAATTAAAGTAAAGGTCATGTTCCTTTATATATTTGGATTTTTAGGACAATGTTTTTCAAGTTTATAATTCTAGTCTCTGTGGTACAATAGCATTTATAAATCTAATCCCCGTGGTACAATAGTCTTTATTTTTTTGGTCCGCGCCAACGACATTATTTTTAACCATTTTTCATGGTATTTTTAGTATAGGGATTAAATTTATAAAATTATACTGAGTATCCTATTTTTATATATTTTGATCATTAGGAGGACCTTTTTCCAAAACCCCCTTAAAACATTTTTGGCATATGTAAAGACATGATGGAATGTATGGCTTGAATTTCTTTCTCCTTCGTTTAAACTTTTGTATGCGGTTTTTATAGATAAGTTTTATGTATGGATCCGAACATGCTTCTGTAGGGTCACAATTAAGGTTAGATACCCTGCATTCATATTTCATGTAGATTTTGTTGGTTTGCATTCCCTTGTTTGCCTAAGAAGAAAATAAAAATAAAAAACATGAATTGCTATTCTTACAAAGTGTACTCAATCCAAGTCTAAAAAACCTTAAACGTGCTCTTTATATGTAGCTTGTGTGATTTCTGTCCCTTTCAAGATTATCCTTGAAACTATATTGGGACACGTGAACAAACTGAAAAAATATATAACAATAGTTTTGATACTTTCTGTTTATAACAAGGATAGTTTCCGGATTAACTTACATACATCTCGAGAACTCATCCATTTAGTTTGGAGCAATTTTTATCCGAGATTTCTCGTGAACAAACTCGAAGAGAATTTTTGATAAATTTTGTTATAGGTAACAAAGAAAAGTCATCATTTCCTCCTTTCTCATTGGAAAAGGTAATTAGACAAACAACCTTTTACCACGCAGGACATATATTTTTTTGGAACATATATTAAATAGGCTTTCGAATATTTTTTAATATGCGCAGTTTAGTTTAAGTCCTTTTATTTTGTTTCAAAAAGTTTTCACCATGTAAAAACACTTCAAAAAAGGAGCCCCGGTGAGGATCGCCAGAGCTCGAACAGTGGGGGGGGGGGGGGGGGGGGGGGGGGGGCTAGCACGTACCTTTTAAAATAAGAGAATATTGATCAAATAGGTGAGATTTTTTTAACAAAATAAAAAGTTTTGAACTATATATGCATTAAAAAATATTTGAGGAAATTTTTAATAATTGATTTTATTTTTTAACGGTCCAAAAATTTAAATTTACTGATCAAGTCATCTTTTTGATTAATTCATTAAAAATTATAAAATCCAATATAGTAGTGTATTAATTACTAATTCCAACTACATTTATCAATTCATCCTCTAATAGTTGACATAATCTAATCCGGATATTTGCATCAATAATATGGCTTTTCCTTTATTTTTTTCTGATCAGTTTACGCGCACTTCGACTAATTCTCATTTGCGATTCGCTACTTTCGCTCATCAAACATTATTTTGACAGCGTCAGGAGTCGAACTGAGGACCAAACCCAGTAATCCCTTAATGGACCCACAAAACTTGTTGGCAGCAACCCTTCGTGCATGATTGCCAAATGTTGAAACTCTAGGTAGAAAAAACGGCCCCGTTTCTGTCCTTTTGTTAACTACAAATTCTCTGCGGCAACTACAAACTCTTCACGTGCTCGATCACTCTAGTATTCCATATTTGCTTCCACTAGAATTAATGCGCTAGCCCACTTGGCTCTCTGGCAGAGAAAAAGAACAAGGCTGCATGCAAGTCCTTTCTGTCCATTTACTTTCTTTTTGTGCTATCTGTCTATCGTGTCACATTTGATACGATTTTTTTTCACCCCATTTCCCGGTTCTTTGTTCTTGTTGACATGCGTATACGGGTGTGGGGCTATATCTGTATGTATCTCCTCCCTGAAGCTATATCTATAGGAGATATTTCTACTGTTCATAGGCCGAACAAGTTAATAGAGCGAGGTGAGTTCTTCTATTGCTTTGAACTTTCAGAAAGTACGTATGTTACTAATTAGATAGATTGTTTAATTTGGCCATATTCATAGGCAGTAGCATGTTTGCTCTTGGTTGATTATGAAGCTATTGCTATGTTAGTTGGCTGTATCGTAATTCAAATGGTTTATTTATTGCATTCAATATATGGGGACAATGCTTCAAAGAAATTAGAGATTCTGATTTTAGAGAGAGAAAGGGGGTGGGAGATGGGTCGAGTAGGTTGCAACCCATGAAATTGGAAGAATATTACTTTTATTATTGATAACAATTGTTTTTATAAAACTAGTGATTCTATTGTGAGTATTTTTTTATGAGTATTTAATTGGATTACTGAATAATAAAATAATAATTCTAGAGAGAGATCCAAAAATCAGATCCGTAATATAGATCCAGTTGAAGCGTTAAAAGGCAGAGTGTCACTTTTTTCACGTTTATGTATTTTAAATGTGAGCACTAAGGACACCTAAAACTAACTTTATAATATCACTATGATAAATTAACTCCATAATAACACATAAATCATTAACGTTTGAAATAACCCCATAATACCACATACACCATTAAGATATAATCATATCAAGCATTAGGTCTTATGCGGGATAATCATACCGAATGAATATTTTTTTTAAAAAAAGATTTAACTTTGATTCGGAATAATCACTTCAAAAATAATTATCTTTTTCGGGAGTCCGATATCGAACAACTGAAAAACTCCATTTTTAGGGTTAAGTTTTTCAACGTTTAAATTTTTTTGAAAAAAATGTATATATGCTATGAAAATGACCTCAAATAGATTATTTTGGCTATTTTCATTAGTGTTGCGGTGATAACAACCATTGTTAACATTTTCCATGTGTTGTAACTTCAATATGGGAGTTATGATAACTTCAATGAATGAAAATTGTTAAATACCCTAGTTTCAATGTAGTGTCAGCATTATTGATCACTATCCCGCGTTTTAACGTGAAGATTCAGGATAATTTGACGGTGAAGTTTGTGTAGGTTTGAATGAGAAGAATGGTTTGAGAGGAAAAATGTTAGTAGTGTCCAATTTGAGTATGAAAAAATTATTGATACTATGCGGTGAGCCTTAACAAAAAAAAATGTAAAAACTTTTTTGATATTATGTAGTAATAATCAGGGTGCTCTTAACACTTACCATTTTAAATATGTATCTAATTTGGTCGACACTTATTTGCACGTGTCTATACTTAAAGTACGAGTATATAAAAAAAGTAGCTAAATCGGTGACATTGTTATGCCCTCGTGACAATGGTTCTTCATGAAAGTTCTTATAAAAAAATATTTATTTTAATGTTTTGCTTTAAGATATGATTTATTCTCCACAATAAATATTCAAATATGTATTTTTCTTCTCTTTTCTTATACTTGTAAATTATATAAATTTGTAAAGCAACATATTTATATATTTCCGTGTCCTCAATGTGTCATAACCTATGATTTTCAATTTGCCGTGTCGACTGTTGTGTCGAGTGTCCATGCGCATCTTCGATGCTATTGTGGATTGAAAAAATGTCAGCATCACATGAGATTCATACACAATGAAGGTGAAAAATGGTCTCTAATGCACGCCTCCGTAATAAATGTGAAACTTATGTGGGGACACATAGGATCCATAGACATTAAATTATGTGGGGACACATAGGATACATAGATATTAAATCTAAAATCTCTTATCCGATGCAACTTCGAATGCGTTTCTTTCATTTTACATTAAGTTACCATTTAGACATTTGCGTTGGGGAGTTTTAATTTTTATGAATAATGTGTAAACTAATTTTTTAGCCACGCAAAATATATACATTTGCATTGGAGATGAGTTGATTACTTTAGGAATACATTGATTACTTTATAAGATTCAACTAAAATGCCAATTAAAGCCTGTTTTACTTCAACCGAAAAATGTAAGATATTCTTGATTTGGTTTGATTTGGTAATTACAATCTTATTGAAACTAACATGCATACCCTGCAATGCGGGATCATTTTTAATGAAATTGTTAAAATATACATTAAAAATACAAAAAAAGGTGTTCGTGAAATCATAAAAAACCTCTTATAAAGTAAAAATTAAAGGGTAATTTACAATTAGGTCTCTTGGTAACAATTTTTAAACACTTAAGGACAATTTAAAATTAGGTCCGCTTGTTATGCCACTAGCGTGGACTTCTACAAGAAGAGAATTAGTGGACCTAACTGTTTAAAATTTGTCAAAATTCCTTTAGGGTTTAAAATTTATTTGTGAGGGACGTAAGAGTACTTTTCCCAAAAATAAATTCACATGAAAAAAAAAAAATTCGAACATGACCCTAAATGATAAATGAGGTCAAAATATGACCAAGTGAAGCAATAACTCCAAAATTTTAAAAATAAATTCACCTACCTAAACTACGATTAGTTACTTTATATATATATATATATATATATATATATATATATATAAGTTGTAATTTAAACTCACCAAGTGACTTTACAAAAATTTCGGGGATTTGCCTTTGTCCCATTTGATAGTCGGTCGAATCTCCAATACTTGTATAATAAAAAAATACCATATAAAAATTAGATATTAAGATTGTAATCCAATATAATATATTTTAATATACACATTTCATTATAGCTCAACCCCATCAACTAATTGATGCCAAATTTCATCACGCGTGCACACACAGAGACAGTTGTAACTGTTTAGTAGCTAAATCCATGAAATAACAAACACCCAATACAATATTCATAAATAAATAAAAAATTAAGCTCATACACATCTTACTCTCAGAATGTTGTCAAGTTTACTAAATTATGAAAGTGCAACACGTAAACAATTGTAGGTCAACCCCATCAACTAATTCATATTTAGATAATGGTGTTAAAAAAACAGACCTTGGTGCCAATTTCTGAATTGAAGGCGTACTTGCCAAGGGCATTGTGAAAGTCATCAATGGTGAATGCTACCCCTTCTATGGGGTATGTACGGCACCTCTCGTAGGCATCTTTAAACATGTCTTTCAACTTCTCTGTCTCTCTTGTTTGTGCATTTGATATGGAAACAACTGATACTATTTTTACATTACTGGGCTTTAGGGAGCTGATGTCTGGGCATTTGGATTTATAAAAATATGTTTGTGCATTTGATAAGAGGCATATGCCAGTGCAACAATAGCAAGCAATGCTTCTTCATGCATTGTAGAACTACAGTAACCCAAAACCTTGAGGAACAATAACTTAATCTGGTTGGCAGCCTGGAGTATTAAAGGCTCGGTGTTATCGTTACTGTTGAGTTTATGAATGATAACACACCATATAGATTATATCTCCTTTTTTTTTTTCTATAATCTGTTGATAATATCTGAAGGTCCATCGTTTGTCGCAACTTAGCCACGATGAGAGGGAGGAGTGAAACGTCTCATTTAATCTCTTGCTCTCCTCAAAATATATAAACCTTATATCAAGTTAACAAAATGAAAAGGGACGAAGAGAGGTTGGAAGAGGAAGATAAAGAGAAAGTGAGAGAGAAACGGAAGAGAGGGGGAGATAAATAGCCAAAAGATGAAATGAATTATAAGTAGCCTCATCAACCAAATTGCCGAATTCAAAGAACTAAATAAATGTATAATAATGGCACTTGCCACTTGTCACTTCAGCACGAATTTAGGCTTCTATTTTATACATAGATACATAGATGTTGAATATGGCCTTTTTTTTATTAATCTTTTATTTCATGCTTTGTCTTCTAAAAATATATTGGTACTGTATTGAAATTTAGCTACCAGTTGATATTTGAAGTCCACATAACAACTGTTCAAGTTACTATTTTTTTTTCTTAACATAAGATATATGAAATTAGATGATAAATGTCAGCCAAGATACTTATAGGCAATCCTTAGTTAACACCACTGTTCTAAAAAATCCGCATAGGCTCCGCCTAGGCTTGAGGCTTGGGAGAAACGCCCCGCCTTAAGATTTTGACGCCTTATGATTGGTAAAACCCTTAAGGTGTACTTTTTCTCTAAAAACAACAATGATTTAGTGAAACGATATCCCCTTTTAAAGATTTTTTTGCAAACCGGACCATTATCTCATCCAAAATAATCAAATAGTATTTTTATTTGCAAATATTCAGACATATTTTTATGATATGTACAATTTTAGTATTTTAATAGCCTTGTTATGGTTAAAAAATATTAAAATATATTAAAAAGGCCTAAACGTCTTTTCACGCCTTTTTACGCCAAGGGCCCCCTAGACTTCTAAGGCTTAAGGCTTGGCATCCACGCCTCGATCACGCCCCGCGTTTTTTAGAACCTTGGTTAACACAAATGATGAATGTAGTTTGGGTTGTCTCCTTATCAACAACAACCCTTGATTCTGTGGTCCCAATAGATGGTGTTCTTTGCTAACTATATGCTATTCGGAATGCTATTTTCATAAAAATTAAGGATCATTTGACAATTTTTTTAAATATTCTTTATTTAGCATATAGTTCAAGCATTTTAATTTTTGTTACAAAAATCAATCAACATATAACTCTCACAAATACTTTATTCTCTTATCCTAAACACAAAATCCTCCCCACCAAACACACACACACACACAAAAAAGGATTAAAACTCTAAAAAAACCAAAAAATATTTTTATTTTTATTTTTTGTTGACTTTAGTCCCATCTCCTAAGATTTATTAGGATTCAATCCCATGTGTTTTTAAAATTATAGTAAGTCCCATAATCACTCAAAGCTATTTATAACCACTTCATAACCGAACCATTGTTTTGTTTTCCTAGACTTAAGTCACTATTGTTAATTTTAGCATTTTAGCGATGCAAAATGGTCGCAAGAAGGGTCGCAAAGGGAAAGTGTAAGTGAAAGTAAATCCGGTGGCTATAGTTTAAAAAAACAAAATGATGGTTGAAGTCAAATAATGGTAATTAAATGACAATCAAAGTCAAATGACCCATGAAAAATTCTAAATCCTAATAAAATTTAAATAGAAAAACAACAACTTATACCATAAGCCTTGAACAAAAAAATAAAACCTAAACCTTAAATCTTTCAACATCTAAACCATGAGGCCTGTAAACGGATCGAATTTGGACCGGATCAGGCAAGTTCAAATTCATATCCGTTTATGTTAAACGGATTCGGATCCGATCCGATTATCTGTAAGGGTTCCAAATCCATATCCGTTTATGTTAAATGGATTTGGATCCGATCCAATTATATTTTAATTTTTAACTCTTAGGAGCTGTATGTGTCTTTTTCCTTTTATAAGAGGGAGATTTTTTTTATATAATTTTATAACTATTATAATATATATTTAAAATATTATTAAATACAATATATATTAATTAAAAATATATTATATATAATTTAAAATATTAATCAGATCGGATTATTAACGGATCAGAGTATATGAATCCAAATTCGTTCCATTTAATAAACGGATAATCGGATTTTAAGCATGATCCATATCCGTTTAAATGGATCGGATTCGAATTCGGATAAAATTCGATCCATTGACAGACCTATAAGCCATAATTCCTCACCCCACCTTTCCCCAACCCTTCAAAAAAATATATAGGCGAAAAAATAGACAATCTCTTGGGGACTAAACATTAATTGTTCCTAAAATTAATTATAATTATATTATATCTATAGCATATTAGTTTGGAATTGTTTTTTTAAATATGACTAACATTATGTATATAATAATAATAATAATAATAATAATAATAATAATAATAATAATAATAATAATAATAATAACGCTCCTGTGCGGACTAGTCCGCATTTTAAGAATGCGGACCGGACATGTGTCACCTAAAGGTGCGCCTAGAAATTATTGCCTAAATTATAGGCACACTCTCTCTCTTTTCTGGGCTCACCGCTAGATGACACATGTCCGGCTCGCATTCTTAAAATGCGGACTAATCCGCACAAGAGCAGGACTGTATATATATATATATATATATATATATATATATATATATATATATATATATATATATATATATATATATATATATATATATATATATATATATATATATATATATATCAGTTAAAAATCTAAAGTAAGGACTTGAAATAACAATAACAACAATATTATTTTTAAATACATATTTTGATGAGGGGATAGAATCTATTTCAAATGTTTCTTAAATTTGTGTATGTATATATTCATTATCTCTCTTTATGCTTTTGTTTTTGGGGAATGAAATGGGAGTATATATATGTTTCTTTTATTTTATTTTTAAATGTGAGTTCACATGAAAATAGAATAATATTTGACTTCAACTGTGCAAATGATCGCGTGAACTTCAATGACCATTGTCAATTGGCTTTTGCTCGTGTGTGTGTGGGGGGGGGGGTGGATTTTTTAATACACATTTAGTCCAAGCCTTTTTAATATTAAGAGATTTTTTGGAACAAAGAAAAACGCTTGGACTAAACGTGTATTACAAAATGTTCGAGAGACTATTTGGTATATGTCTCTTCTTTATTTGCTTTACCTTTTCCTTTTTTGCATTTTTAACGTAATATTATACTTACCTTTTATTGTAGGGTCAATTATTGAATAGTCCCTACTATAAATATATATATTTTAAAAATGACACATATTTTTAGTTTAATCTATTTAGTTCCTCAACCACTCAATATTCTCTTATTTTTAAAGGTCCGTGCCAGCGGCACTCTCTCTCCAAAATATGTGGCAAAGGAGTTTTTTTAGCAAAATAAAAAAGCTTTGACTAAATGAGTATTAAAAAATGTTCAAACGATTATTTGGTATATGTCCCTTTATTGTATATATTTTACGAAAGTTTAAAAAAAAAATTAATTTCACAAAATGGTTGAAAACAGGCACAGTAGCATATTTTCTCAGCAAGAGTCAATATGTTCTGATATTGACCCGACCTTAAGAATTTTATTTTTTGCTCGGTTGTATTTTCACTTATTAATTGTATTTCAACAAAAAAAGAAGGGTTAATTAGTTTCCGATATCTGGGGTTCGTTATAAATAGGGGTGGTAAACGGACGGATACGGGTCAAATATCATGTTTTTCATATCCGTATTCACTAGCTGAATGTACTATCTGTATTTTCATGTTTTTCATATCCGAATATCACTTATTAATTTTATTTTTTGCTCGGTTGTATTTTCACTTATTAATTGTATTTCAACCAAAAAAAGAAGGGTTAGTTAGTTTCCGATATCTGGGGTTCGTTATAAATAGGGGTGGTAAACGGACGGATACGGGTCGAATATCACGTTTTTCATATCCGTATTCACTAGCTGAATGTACTATCTGTATCCGTATTCGTATCCGCCTGGATAGTTAAAACAACTATCCATATCCGTATCCGCTCGGATACTTCAGATTCGGATAATATCCGTATCCGTTTACATTATTTAACCATCGCAAAAAATAGCTATTAAAATATTCAATCCAATCCAAATAAATATATAACAAAATTACTGCCTCCTAACATCAACAATTATGGATTTCATAATAATAGTATCATTCTATAATGGTAATATGGCTTAAAGCCATCCATACTTTATAACCATATAAGCTTAAAGCCATAAAAAAAATAACAGTCGCATTCCATGACAGTAGAAATAAATATGTACCTTTTAGATTAAATCAAATTTATTGAGAATGATAACTTCGTGGAGCTTTTGTCTTAAAAAACATAATAATATTTTTATTTTAATAAGTATACATTTTTATTTTGTATATAATATACATGTTGTTAACTTCAGTTCTCATCACAATCAAAACCATCTCTTTCTTTTTTGTTTCTCTCTTACATTTTAATTTGTTTCTCTCTTACATTCTTTTCTATTTCTCTCGTACATTTATTTATAATTAAGGAAACTAACGAACAACCACATGAGGGTTTCTTTTATCTCGTTTTGTATGAAAAAAATGAAATGAATTAGTTTTTTTATTTTGTTTTGAGTGGAATATATGTTCTTTAATGGGTGTATATTGTGTGTGATATGGTGTATTATAACTTTAATGTAACTCCATGATAATATACCCAATAAAATGATAATACATGACATTTTATAATATACCCAATAAAATAATAACTTTACGGTGTTTTTGTTTTGAGTGGAGTATATGTTTATTTTGTTTTAGGGAAACGATTAAGTTTTTTTTTAATATTATTTTATTAGTATTAGTAATACTAATACTAATATTATTATTAATATTTTAAACATATGTTTGATGGATACGGATATCCGGTAAAACGGATATCCGATAAAACGGATACTCCGCATCGGATACGGGTTATCCGTGTCGGATACTAGTACTATTCATATCCGTATCCGTTTTCTCGGATATTTTTATAGAGTATCCATATTCGTATCCGTTTCCATATTTTCGAATAAATATCCGCAAATTCGAATGCGGATATCGAACGGATGCGAATTTTCGAATATCCGTTTAAAACCGTAGTTATAAATAAGGCAAAAATGCAAGTACTCGCGTGACAAGGAGCCCACACTGATACGTACTGACCTGAACAAGTGGTAACCGGGGCGAACCACATTTCCAAGTATCTACTTTATTAAATCCAAATTTCTATTTTAGTATTCATTGCTAAAACCTGGAAATATGGTGACGTGTAGTGTATTTGCGTAAGCATTTGCTTCCAGGTTTTAAGT
This sequence comes from Sambucus nigra, assembly GCA_949130495.1. NCBI lineage: Eukaryota > Viridiplantae > Streptophyta > Magnoliopsida > Dipsacales > Adoxaceae > Sambucus > Sambucus nigra. Next base: position 200,598,259 of record OX422213.1, on the reverse strand, counting down.
ATTGTATTTAATTTGCAGCAATTTTTTTGGTATTACCTGCATGGCCGGAAGGCTCTGTTACGTCGTAGAGCTTACACGAGGATTCGTTTGCTTCCTCTCTTTTTCTCTCTTCTCGGCCACCCAAAATATGCAGATTTGCCTCTTTATCTCTCTCACTACCTCACCCATTTGCTCTCGTATCAACCTGCAAACCATCCACGATTATGAAGGCCTTGAGGTATATCCGTAACCAGGATTGACATCATGATCCAATTGAGTGAGACAATGTTGGTCGCATTACTTTTTCATGTACTTAGGGAGGCTTGATTTCTTGTTTCTTAGTCCGCTGCTGTATCTTCACTGCCTTTTTAAGTTGGGGTTTGATTCTTGACTCCCTGTAAATTATATAGTTTGTTCTTACTTCACGCACTTGCGGACGCTGAGTTGTCCTCACTCATGGAATGTTTTTTTTTTTCCCTTCATATGATCTGATTATCTCAGAGCTTTATATCTTGACTTGAAATTAGCAAAAAAGGGTCTTCAATTTTGTGGTTTCATTGCTTCTTCTCTCTTTGTACATGACAAACTGTCATTAATTTTATTTGCTAATGAAAACTCATATGCTTGTGTCATGAAATTGTACTGAAACCACCCCATTCCGCCTCCACACTCCCACCCCCCACAATATATATAATTCTTTGTGTTTATCTGTCTTTAACTGGTTTTGATATGTTTACTAAGAATGCCCATGCCTTTTCATATTAGTGTTAGTAAAATTATTTTACTGCCGTGGAATTGTGTATTCACTGTTGTCTATAGACAGTTGTGTTATATCTATGATTAATTTTTAGTATTAAATTTGCTGGGAGTGGTCTTATTACTAATTACTTTGCTTTAATGAAAATGTAGGACAACTGTTTTCGAGGAATCTAGGAACTCAAATTAGAGTGGGTGTTTGAGGACTGGTTTTAGACAGTGCATATGCCTGGGAATAAGTACAACAGCAACTCATCCATACCCACAAGTCGAATAGAGAGGCTCTTGAGAGAAAGAGAATTAAGAAAGAGCAGCAGGGTTTCTTCGAATGAGGCTACTGATAGTAACAGAGGCAATGAGCTCTCTGAGTTTGAATTGCGCTCGAGAGAAAATGAGAGTCAAGGAATTTCCCATGTGGAACGATATTTGGAAGGCGCTGCACAAGCACTTAGTGAGGGATGGGAGAGGCCAGACGGGAGCCCTTTCAGACAGAGACTCTTGGTGGTGGCGAATAGGCTACCGGTCTCTGCCGTTAGAAGAGGTGAGGAAAGCTGGTCGCTGGAGATAAGTGCTGGTGGTCTAGTGAGTGCTCTTCTGGGTGAGTGTTGCACATAAAGTTTTCTTATTGGTGGTTCATTTCAATTTTAATTTCTGTATATATTGACTGTAGTTACAATGTATCATAGTGTGTAATGTTCGTTTTTTCCTTACATTTAGTATATACCATAAAGAAGGAAACCTAATATATACCACTTGAAATTGCTGTAGGCGTGAAGGAATTTGAGGCAAGATGGATTGGGTGGGCAGGTGTAAATGTGCCGGATGAGGTTGGGCAGAAGGCCCTTACTAAAGCATTGGCTGAGAAGGTGAAGTGGTTTTGGAACTTAAGTCTTTTTAGTCATTTTGTTTGTAACATATCACACATTTCTATCCATATGATGAAAACCGTTTAAATATAATCATTTGCCATGAAGAATACCAGTGAACATATTAACCTTATTGAAGTTTTTACTGCCCTGCAGAGGTGTATACCTGTATTCCTTGATGAAGATATTGTTCACCAATACTATAATGGCTATTGCAATAACATTTTATGGCCTCTTTTCCATTATCTTGGACTTCCCCAAGAAGATCGTTTGGCAACAACTAGAAGTTTTCAGTCCCAATTTGAGGCATATAAAAAAGCAAACCAAATGTTCGCTGATGTGGTAAACGAGCATTATGAAGAGGGTGACGTCGTTTGGTGTCATGACTACCATCTCATGTTCCTCCCATCATGCCTAAAGAAATACAACAGCAAAATGAAAGTTGGCTGGTTTCTCCACACACCTTTTCCGTCTTCTGAAATCCACAGGACGCTGCCGTCTCGGTCAGAGCTGCTGCGTGCAGTTCTCGCTGCTGATTTGGTTGGGTAAGTTCTTGTAATTTTCCGCTCTCATATCTTATTGATTTTATGGGATTGCTGTTTATCTGGGTTAACATTGTCAATACCATTAAACTATTAACAGCGAAAACTTGGAATTTATTGTAAATTCCTTGGTTTGGATAAATGTGTATCTGATCCAACATAAGAGCAAATGTATTGTTCTCCGGGCCCTATGGTTTTACGCTCTCTAGATGTATACAATTTCCTAAGTGAAGAATCTGTATTGGACATTCTGTCAAGGATGGTACAAGAAGGCAAATGAGCACCTTGCATTACCCCACATAGCCTAGAACTATGTTTCCGATGTACTTTGGTATAACATCATTACCATATCCAACTATTGATGTCAAGGTTATCAATCACACTACGTATACAAGAAACGAAATAAAGGTTATTGACGCTGCTGTTTTTTGTCCATAGTCAACTTCTGTTGGCGTGACCAGAGTACAGGTGGTTAGATTACATAATAACAGTGCATTTTGTCCATGTTTTGCTTACTTTTTATTATTTATATGTTGTTCTGTGTCATATAATTGGGCTATTATTTCTTAAGAGATGATGACTCTAGTACGCTTGAGTGGATTTTTTTAATGAAATCTGCAAATAATGCTGTTCGCAGATGAAACTTAGAATCATTTCTTTGAACTTGTATTACCACACTCAAATCTTGGGCATATTTCAAAACTTAAAAACTTTGGCAACTAGCTGATGTTAAATCCTCTTATAATATTGCAATTTTACTTGCCTGTGTGTTAATAAACTTTGGCTCTCATTTTGCGACCTGTTAGTTGACTGTTACAGATTATAACAGAGGACCAAAGTATCCTTGACTAATGTCTAATTATATTATATATAAACAAGTGGGGGTTCACGTCTAATCATATAAATACAATAGGGGCTAAACTCTGAATATCTTAGTCAATTTCTATAATCGATAAAGGGTAGACTAACTGAACCAGAAAAAAGTAGGACAATGTCTGATTACTAAAACCTGTGTTGGATGAAGCTAACTTGAAACTAAATTTTGGGGACTAAAGCTAAATGATCCTTATATAAACTACGAATCTAATAATAGATGATCTAAATTTTTGAGTGGCCTTTTTAGGTTGATCCATCAAGTCAACTACGTTTTTGGTCTTTCTGCTTAACTATAACTTGTACGATACGGGAGATTTGTAGATCTGTTTCAGGCACAAGATGTTAAGGGGTCAATATATTTTCCTTGAAAGCGTAGAATCCACCATAAGACACTATTTTGCAATAGGTAAGCAAACCTTCATTGTCTGCCAACTGAGCTTTGATGCAGCGAAGAAAATTTCCGTTGCCTGCCAACTCCAAACTTCAAACTTCAGAATTCCCAAGTTTTGCTCTATTTGCACGAACAGCGAACCACATTGAACCATTAACAAAGAAAAGATTGGGACTGAATACGTGAGCCAATATCCACAAATCTCCACCTTGGTGAGAGAATTACGCAACTCCCATGCACATAACCTGCCCCATACACATCACCATACAACCACGAAGGCCTCAACAATGTAGAACATTGATGAAGTTTTGAACAGTGCTCAAACTTGACAGTTGGTATCACCTTTCGCAACATGTCGTCTAGGTTATCCTTTGTGCTAATCTTCAAAACAATGACACCAATAACCTCCCGTATGAGATGAAATCAGGCATAAATAGCTTGGTCCTCTTATGATGAACTTGGTTATTGGCCAAGTGGATAGCACTTTGGCTATCACAATGCACCTACACACAATCTTGTGCAATCCCTAAACCACTTATGAGACCCTGAAGTCACAAGACCTCTTTGACCGCTTTCGTTTTCATCACATAATTCGCCTTCGTAGTCGACAAAGCAACTGTGGCGTGCAACATAGACTTTTAAGTAACCGAACCATATGCCAAAGTAGAATCATCTCTCTTATTAGACTAACACTTTTTCGATTCACCCGCGTAGTCTGAATCAGCATACCCATGAACATGTGACGTCTCAACCCGTTTCCGTTTTGTACATAAGCCCCCTCATACACCTTTCGCCGTAGGTCTTGTCTCTCAGAGAAGAACCTTTCCTTTTTCCTCTACAAATCTCTATGCCTAGGATCTTCTTAGATTTACCCAAATGTTTCATCTTCTCCTGTGTGATTTATGATCCACCATAAACTTGTCATGTAGCCCGTTGAGGCTATTGCTTCAACCCATACAAACTCTTTCGCAATTTGCACGCATAATCTTCCTTGCTAATAACGTTGACTTCCTTCGGTTGAGACATAACTATCCTCCTATAGATCCCCATGCAAGACAACCTTTTGGACGCTGAGTTGTTCAAGTAAGTTTCAATGCGCCACCATAGCCAGTAGCATGCGAATGGAAATTTGTTTCATCACTAGAGAGAACACTTCATTGTAATTTATACCCTCCCTTAATGTAATACCTTTGGCTAGTTACCTTGTTTTATTGGAGCACCATCTTTCTTAGGATAAACCCATTTGAAACTGATAAACTTCTTATGCTTTGGCAACTTTACAAGTTTCCAAGTCTGGTATATGTGAAGAGAATCAATCTCCTCACCCATGGCCACCTTCCACTCGTTACGATGAGTATCACTCATCGCCTCATGGTAAATAAATTACTCATCACCATAAACTAACGATGCATATGCCATAGTGTCATAATCTAAGCCTTATCTCTTTGTAGGTTTACGAACCCGTGGTTTTCTTCCGCTAGACAAATATGGTTATTCTTGTCTTTTACTGGGTCTTACATCCAGAAACCACACCTCTTTGCTTGAAGGATCAATTGGAGGAATCACCTCATCAAAGGCCACAATCCTACTCATCACCATTTTCCTATCTTCGGGGCACATAGCTTGTATGATTGTATCTTTTGCCAACACTACTTGAATTCATGAAAATTGCCTTCTGAGCTTTTAAATTAATATTACCTTCCCTAACGTGATAATAAGCTGAACACTAAAATATATGCACCGTGTCGTAAGTTGGATGTGAACCCAACCAAGATTCCATAGGAGTCTTGTAAATAATTGTGGTAAATGCAAAACGACGACAATGAAGCAAGCATAGGATAAAGCCCTTGCCTAAAAGCGTGTTGGCAAACCTGCATTGGACAACATACACCTTACTTTTTCAAGTTAGGTTTGGTTATCCTCTCCGCTACTCCGTTTTGTTGCAGCATTTTCGGACCTTGAAATGCCGAATAATGCCCATATCTAGTATGGATCATATAAATAAGCACGCTTATTGACAGTCTGATTCTCCACCATCTTCTTCCATTTAAAAAAAAACTAATGACCTCGTTTTGTGTTTAATGGTATATAACCAAATTCTCCTAGAAATTAAAGAATGTCACAGAATAGTGACTACCTCCCATTGATGGTTGCCGAACCTAACATTCATGTGAATGTAAACAAGTATGCTCTTCGTGCAATGAATCGTTGTGTCAAACTTGACCGTTGTTTACTTCCTAAGCACACAATGATCATAAAAGCCCAACTCTTTGCACCCTTTAGCAACCCTTAATTACTTAATACTACCACGACCTTTTCGAGAAGTACTTCAAGACGGTTGCGATATTATGTTGAATTTTTGGGGATATTCTCACAATTTTCAAAACTAACGAATTCCAAGGATGACGATATGCGGTTATAGATGGAGTTTGTTGAGTTATTAAGTAATGAAACCCTAGATTATGCTTATAAGAGATTAAGGTATAAAAGAGGAAGAAGAGAGAGAGAGAGAGAAATATGATATGGGAAGAGGAAAAAGCATGAAATGAATTAGGTCATCCATTCTCCCATCTCATTTTATTAATAACATAAGGTTTCACTAATTACACATAGGTACCCTACAAAATAAAAGTAACATAAATAAACTTCCAAATAAGCCCGTGACAACAGTCCCCCTCAAGCAAGTGCAAAGATATCTATCATACCCAGCTTGACTAACACATACTACAAGGTAATCTTGTTCACACCCTTAGTTAACACATCAACTACTTGTTCACCCACTTGACATACGGAGTTCAAATCACTCCAAGACGAAACTTTTTCTTAATAAAATGTTTATCAACTTCCACGTGCTTTGTTCTGTTATGTTGAACTGGATTGTGAACAATACTAATGGCAATTTTGTTGTCACAACCTCACTCAACATATATTTATAAGATAAAGTACATGATACAGATCATTTTATTTCTTGTTACAAAATATTATCATCCAAGTGACTTTGATCTACAAGTTGGATCCTTTGAACCAGGTCCCTTGGAGAATCTTCGAGGTAGGTCCTTCGATCAACCTCTGTGGAAAATCTTCAAGGTGGGTCCTTCGAGCCATTTCTGTGGAGCCTCTTTGAGGTAACTTGCTTGGGCGGCCTTCCTTCTCCTTCTTCGTGAGTTATTCAATTTGCTTGACTAAGTTAATCACTCTTTGGGGGGGGGGGGGGGACTCCCTCATTCATTTTCCCCTTCGTAGAGATATTTATTTATTGCATGAAGAAATATCTATACGAAACCCTTCGTTGATCTTCAGTCTTTTTCCTGCAACAAGTTTTAAATATCCCTGGGCACTTAATTTATAAGAAATAACAAATTATGATCTTCGGTCTGTTACAGATCCTGCTCAATCTCCATCTGTATGTGCTTCAACCCGCAAGTGGCTATGTCGACCAAACAATATCCCTTTACGAGGAGAACCCTTAAGGTAACAGAGAATGTGATGCGTTGCCTCAAGGTGAGTCATACGTGGAGCATGTATAAACTGACTAATCACGTTTCCAACATAAGCAATAATTGTACGTGTAAGAAAAAGGTATATTAGTCTTCTAACCAAACGCTAAAATCTCCCCACATCATTTAACAACTCGCCATCCATATAATTGAGCCTTTGATTTTTCTCAATAGGAGTATCAGGAGGTTTAGCTCCAAGTTTTCCTGTTTTAGTCAACATATCTAACACATGCTTCTGTTGTGAAATGAACACTCCTTCCTTAGATCTACACACTTCTTCGATGCCATGAAAGTATGTCAATAATCCAAGGTCTTTAACCCGAACTCCGTCCAACCCAAAAAACTTCATCCTCTGTATCTCTTCTGGATCATCTCCAGTAATAACAATGTCATCAACATACTCAATGAGGGCAGTGGTGCGATTTTAGTACCTCTTAATGAAGAAAGTATGGTTTGTGCCCCACCCTTTTTATAGCAACTCTAAATCTCTCAAACCACGCACGTGGCAACTACATTAATCCATACAAGGGCTTCTTCAGTTTGCACACCAAATTCTCTGATTATCACCAAGCTTGAATCCTGAAGGCATCATTATGTACACTTCTTTCTCCAAACCACTATGAAGGAAGGCATTCTTTACATCCGGCTGGTGTAAAGGTGAAGACAAATATGCTGCCAATGATATAAGAACTTGTATAGAATTCATTATGGCAATAGGAGCATGAGTGAAGCCCTTTGCAACTAATCGGACTTTACATCTTTCAATATTTCCAGCAACCCAGTATTTTATTATATAAAGCCACTTGCAGCCTACTGGTTTCTTACCTTTAGGTAGTGAAACAACATCCCATGCCCTATTCTTCTCAAGGGCCTCCATTTCCTCAATCATAGCTTTCTTCCATTGAGTTTGTTTTAAAGCATTTGAAAGGTTAGAAGGAATAAAAAACAGACAATATGGAGGAAGAAGTGAAAGCACGTTATGCTGGAGATAAGGCATTATACGATATAAATTGAGATATATGATATTTTGTACAATCACGAACACCCTTACGCAGGGCAGAGGAATATAAATATTAATATCAACTGAGGGATTACCAGAATCACGAGAGACTTCTTGGTCCTGGGGTGAGACAATGGTTTGTTTTGCTTTTCTTGTATACACAAGAATATCCCTTTGTTTCTGCTGCAATTCATTAGTATTAGTAGTAGCAGATTTAGGCAAAGACTCTCCCTGAGTAAAAACTGGCAATAGAAGAGGACATTTAACTCTAGAGAAGGACGGGGATGAATTCTCGACACTAAGTGGAGTCTCCCCTGTAGAGAATCCCGAGCAACGGAAAAAAAAGGAACCGTCTCAAAGAATGCCACATCTATTGATACAAAGCGACGACGAGTGATACGGTTATAACAACGATACCCTTTTTGAATCAGTGAGTAATCTAAGAACATACTGAACTGCTTTAAGGTCCATTTTATCTGTCCGGTGAGGAATATGAATATAACAGATACGACCAATTACTTTGGGAGGAACGATGAACAATGGAGAATTATTATGCAACATAGATCTGGGAGTTTTATATCCTAAAATCGTAGAGATCATGCGATTGATAAGATAGGTAGCGGTTAGGGTGGCATCTGCCCAATGAGGTTTAGTAACTCCCATACCTATGAGAAGAGAACGAATCCCTTCTGTAATATGACGATGTTTTCCATGCAACTACACCATTTTGTTGTGGAGTATCAACACACGATGTTTGATGAACAATCCCATAGGCAAAACCACCATACATAAACTCCCCTCCATTATCAGATCGAAGAATTTTAAAGAGCAATCAAATTGAGTACACCATTTTGTGAAAGGTCTTGAAAGTAAAGTGAACCTCACTTATATTTTTCAGAAGATAAAGCTAGGTATAACGACTAAAATCATCAATAAACACCACATAATATTGAAAAACAAGTAAGGAAGTTGTAGATTTAGGATCATCAGATTGAATTGGTTGTAAATGAGCAGTAGTTTCATGTAAAATGAGAGGATAAGGAACACGATATTGTTTTGCAAGTACACAAGGTTCACAATATAATCGAAAAGGTTTAACAAAGGATGGTAGCACACGCTTCAAAATAGTAAGAGGAATATGACCTATTCTATTATGCCATCACATTAACAGATCTTTATTCACACTGTTATCCTTAATACTACGTTGATTTGCAACATGAAAAGACAGGGGCTTGACATCTAGCAAGTACAAGCTATTGTCTTTACGTCCACTCTCAATTGTCTCCCTCGTGTCCAGGTCTTAAAAATTACAATAAGAGGGAAAGAATGTTACATTATAATTCAAGTTTTTTGTAATATGACTGATAGAAATAAGATTACTGGTTAGTTTTGGAACATGAAGGACGGAGAGTAAGGTAATATTGGGGAGGCTAAAATAGTGCCTTTTCTTGCAATATAGGAAAGCCTCCCATCAGCCACTCTAATCTTATCCCTACTCGAACACACACTATAGGAAGAAAAATCAGAGGCCATACCAGTCATATGATCAGTTGCTCTTTGAATCAATGATCCAAGGGAAAGCACCAGAATTTGTGGAAACATGGTGTGCCGAATGATGAGTCTCTGTCTGAGCAAAATTAGAAGTGGAGGGAGTATCAGGAGATCGGTGTGGATCAAGTTGAGATATCTTATCGCGGAGAGAAGAAATTTCGTGGTGAAAGGCATTGGCATCTTGCAGGGATAGATTGCTAGGAGGCTCATTGGTAGCAGTGTGAGCCATATGTATCCCCCTAAATGGAGATAGTGCAGAGGGTGCCCCCTTAAATAAAGGAGGTCGCTGTTTAGTATTAGCTCCTAGCTTCTCGTGAAGATTCCAGCAAGTTTTCAGAGTGTGACAGTCCGACCGCAATGGTCGCATTTCAAGTGACTTTTATCATCTTGCTTACCCCATTTATAAGGGATGTTCTTATTCCACTGCTGACTAATAAGAGCAACCTTTTTAGACACTAGCACTTTCGATTGGGAACTTTAAATACATAGCCTTCCTCCTGCTTTTTTCGGACTGAATTTATAAAAAGACCTCTTTGACAGACAAAAGAGCTGAAAATCTACCCAACACTTGGATCTGGGTATATTCAAACTGTGGGTGCAGATTACTTAAAAACTAATAGATACGATTTCTTTTCATTATATACTGAAAGGCTTTAACATCAGTTGCACAAACAGGGACATAGTCTTGATAATGATCGCACTCTTCCACTTTCCACGGAGATTATGATAGTATGTAGTGAGGAAAGGTTGCCCTGCTTGAAATTTTCAATCTCTTGTTGAAATTCATACAGCTTTGCAAAATTACCCACTGAAGAGTAAGTCTTCTTGACAACATTTCACAACTCCTTGACTGTGGTTGTATGGACTGTAATTACCGTGTCATGACTAGTGCATTTTTAGCTGCCCAATCATTGTATTTAGGATTGTTCAGGGTGGAGTACTTAACAGTCCCATAAACATAGAAAATCATTCGACGGCTAGTAATATGCATACTAGAAGATTGAACCCACTGCCTGTAGTTGGTTTCGTCCAGCCTAACCATTACCGGGATGATGGTAATTACACTTCCCATCGTTGGATTCACACCAATAGTAGAGATACTTTTTTCAGAATTTACTTCAGACATTTTTTCAAATAGTTCTAAGGTAACACAACCTCATAAACAGAACAACTCAAGAACACAAGCACAAAAAGTGCGATGAACATTAGTAAGCATGCAGATCATAACACGAAGTATACCGAGTAACGAACAGTACAAAACGACGCTGAATATGTAAAAAAAACGCGATTCTGAGTAGATAACAGGTCACAATTTTTTTTTTCGGGGCACTGTATTCCATGCTTTGATATCATGTTGATTCCTTAAGTAATCAAACCTTAGATTTCATTTATAAGAGATTAAGGTATAAAAGAGGAAGAAGAGTGAAAAAAGAGGAGAGAAATATGATATGGGAAGAGGAGAAAGAATGAAATGAATTAGGTCACCCATTCTCCCATCTCATTCTATTTATAACATAAAGTTTCACTAATTACACATAGACACCCTACAAAATAAAAGTAACATAAATAAGCTTCCAAATAAGCCATTAACAACAAAGTTCATGAATCACATGGTGTGGTATAAGTTTTGTGTTATTGCTTAATGTCACTTGGCTCGATCTCGATGATTTATGGAAAATACGGTCTACAAGAATGAAAGGCCTTTCAAACGCTCTCGTTTACAATTGTTGAGCTGGGTGTATGTTTCTAGACAAACGATGGTGAAGGAGATCTTGCTAGCATAAAGGTTGACTCGAGGCTCCTTTTCGATGGGTATATTATACTATTTCCAGCTACATATAAGCATTGACCCGTGTTTTCAACTTCAGATGATGGCCAGGTTGAGCAACTGAAAGTTGCAAGGTGCAATGAACATACTTGCAAAGGGTTTTCACGGATAATTAAATCTTTGAAGTGGTATTGAACGGTTTACGAATAGGTGTACTTGCTATAAGAAAGGTCAATGGCGGTTTTTTTAGTTGGCGTAACAGATGGGGAGATTCAAACATGAGGGTATTTTCCACAAGGTGGAGTCTTAATAAAGTGGTTTACGGTGTTTTTTGCTAAGGTGGAGATTTATATTTCTTGGCTTGCAATGAAGTCGCAAGGCTAGCTACGCTCTGGGTTTGCAGGTGGTTCACTACCCGTGAAGTGGGGAAAAGATTTAGGATTGCTGGAATTAGATGTTTGCATCCAGTGAAGCTATTGTTCGGTGCAATGAATGGGTGTATAGTTGGGTTAAATGAGGGGCATTTTGGGATCCCGACCTGTACGAGGGTTTTGGGTGCGGGGTGATGTATCTTCCCTCTCACCAATTTGCTTAAAGTTGGAAGAGGGGCGAGTGTGTGCATTTCATGTATTGTGGATGTGCTATATATTTTTAGCGTGCGAGGTTTTCACCGAATTATATGGGAGTGGTGTACATCAGATTGGTTACATGGGAAACACTTGTAAGCATGACGGACTTTGATTCACTTGGGTGGAGTGTACTGTCTATCCGGTATTGGGGTAGAAGAATATAGGGTATGTGATTTATCCTTAGTTCATTCTTTATTGTACTCTATAAATTGTTCATATATAGTGTAATTGGGCTTCTCTGTTGATGTAGTCAAATTGGAGAACCGCGTATATCTTGGTGTGTTTACTTATGCCTCTCTTGTTTTACATTTTATTGTGTGTGTTAATCATTACCATTATCACTTAATTATATCTGGGGTTATGATTGGTGGAGGTTGCCCCCAAAAATGGGTATCGGGGCACAACAACTACAAAAACAGTAATAACAATTACGCAAAACAATCCACAAAAACAGTTCACAAAAAATAACCCACAAAAACAGTCACGTGGCCACCAAAAAGATAACGAAGCAACAACAAGGAAATCTTTAGATCATAAGAGATGAAAAATGAGTGAAGTATACTTTCAATTGCATAAAAGTGGAGATAAGAGAAATCAGGCCCCAAAACGCAAAAGTTTGCTTAAAAAATCCAAACCCTAGGCAACGTGAAGTTGTAACCCCAAACTAGGGTTTGGCGGCTACGCTCCCTAGGGTTTGGTCGCCTAGGGTTTCACTGCTTGTAGGGGTAGTCAGAGCTGGATGTAGGTGGCCGGACGTGGCTGGGGTGGCTGGGTTAAGGTTTTGGGTTTGGTCGAAGAAGGAATGAAAGGGCAGTAGATTTCTCCCTCTACTTTTTGTGTTTTTAGCTCTGATGCCAACTAGATTGCTAGGATTCAATTATGGCCCCTACAAGTTTAGGGGTTATATTTATACTAAGGAGGAAGTACATTGGGGGAGCAAATTATCCTTATGGTCAATTACATAAGTAACATACACATTCCAATAAGAACTAAGATAACCAGTTTCTTTTAAAATATCCATAGTGTATTTCTTATGAGAAAGACTAATGCTAATTTTAGACCTTGCTATCTCAATACCTAAGAAATAACGAAGCTTCCCTAAATCTTTGGTATAAAAACAGGAGTCAAGGTGATCAATAAGAATCCGAATACCATTAGTGTCACCACTAGTAATGACTATATCATCCACATAAAGAACCAGTATAACAATGCCAATGTTTGCATTGGTCTTCTTGAAGAAGACGTAATGATCATCTTGGTTGTGAGTTATGCCATGAGCAATAACTCTGCTAAACTTATGAAACCATGCTTGTGAAGATTGTTTGAGGCCATGGATAGATTTCCTTAGAAGACAAACACACACACACACACTCCCCCTTGGACTCAAATCCAGGTGGTTGAGGCATATAAACCTGTTCAGAAAGATTACCATACAAGAAGGACTTTTTAATATTTAGCTGATGAAGAGGCCAATATAGAGAAACAACAAGAGAAATAACAATGCGAACAGAGTTGAGCTTAGCCACATGAAATAATGTCTGTGTAGAGTTAATGCCATAAGTCTGAGTGAAACCTTTAGCAACTACGTGAACTTTAAAGCGATCAACACCGATAGTAAACACCCAACGACATCCGACAATCTGAGCATCAGCGAGTCGAGGAACAAGGAGTATGATTCAAATATAAAGTATTCATCTCTTCTTCCCTGGCTATGCGCCATCCAGAATCTGAAAGAGCTTCCCTGTAAGACTAAGGAATAATGCAAGAGGACTAAGGAATAATGCAAGAGCATGTCAACAGAGAAAATTTGTGAAAAGAAGAATAAGCGAGTATAAGAAATATAATTAGAAATATGATGAGAAGTATGAGTACGATTACCCTTTCGTATTGCAATAGGAAAATCAAGTTCTGGAACAGAGCAGGAGGATCGGTAGACGTTGAGGCAGGTGGTGGAGAAGATGAAGAGGATCCATCAGAAGGAGTATCTCGAGCAATATTTTGGTGACAATGGACATACACTTGTGTAATGGGAGGACGAGTAGAGAGTAGGGGAAATGGTAGAGTCAGGAGCAGTAATGGGCAACACGATATCAGAAGGTATCAGATTCTGGAGAAGTTTTCCTTCTAAGGAGTAGTGGAAACATCCTCAAAGAAGGTCACATCTGTGCTGACTAAGCATCGACATAGGGTAGAATTATAACATCGATGACCTTTTTAATGCGAGAGTAACCCGGGAATATGCATTTGTGAATGCGAAAATCATGTTTGTCACGACGAGGAAGTAAGTGATATGAACAAATGAGACATACCCGAAAACCTTTGGAGATAGGGAAAAAGGAAGAATAAACATGACTTGGGAAGGTGATTGATTGGTAAGAACACGAGATGGTATTCCATTAAGAATATAGGTGGCGTTTAAGACTGCATCACTCCAAAAGGTTTTCGGAACATTCATTTGAGGCATAAGTCCTTGTGCAATGGCAAGAATAAGACCATTTTTGTGTTCGTTAATTCCATTTTGTTGTGGTGTAGTGACACGGGAAGTTTGATGAACAATGTCATGGGAGGCAAAAAATTGATTAAAACATTTATCAAGATGAGCATTATCATTACGAAAAGTGAGTAAGTGAGTATTAAATTGATGACAAATTTTAGCATATAAGGTCTTAAAAATATCAATTAGTTGAGACTGATTTTTAAGAACATACACCCAAGTTAAACGAGAATAATCATCAATAAATGTAACAAAATATCTAGCACCATATAAACTAGTGGTCCAGATGGACCCCAAATGTCCGAATGAACAAGTTGAAAAGGTTTAAAACATGGAGAAGAATCCTTAGGAGGAAAAGACACTATACGGTGTTTACGCAGTTCACATATTTCACAATTAAAAGGAGAGAAAGTCAGGTAAAGAGGGAACTAGACGCCTAAGGTTTGCTGAGGAGGGATGCCAAAGCCGACTATGCCACTGATATGGAGAAGAAGTGGAATGAAAAGTAACTAGAGCGGAAGTCTGGAAGAAGTAGAATCCATCTTTCTCACACCCCCACCAATCATCCTCTTTGTCTGTAGATCCTGAAAAACACAAGAAGTAAAGAAGGTTACTTAGCAGTTGAAATCCCGAGTAATCTTGCGGATAGAAAGTAAGTCGAATGGAAACTGGGGTAAATAGAGAATAGAGAAAAAACGAAGGCCAGAGGTGTGAACCGTGTTAATACTCTTTAACATATGTTTTAGAGCCAATAACAATAGTAACAAATCAGGGAGAAAATGGATGAACAACATTGGAAAGAAGAGATAGATCACCTGTCATATGATCAGAAGCACCGTAATCAAGAATCCAAGGTGTACGGGAGGAAGAAGGAACGTCGATAATACTTGAGGTGCTAACGCTAGCAGTGGAAGCAATAGAAACAGAAAAACGCTGAAGAAGTGAATCATATGCATATTGGGTTAAAGTAACATCATCTGATGCCGCAGCAGTAGGAACAGGGGTAAATGACTCCCCTTTAAGAGTAACCTAATTAGCCCAAGTAGGCTTGCTATGAAGACGCCAACAAAAGTCAATATTATGGTTGGTCTGTCCACAATGAGTACATAGCTTGGTACCACGACCTTCATGACCCCCACGACTCCCACGACCAGTAGCAGACTTCGTCCACGACTAGGTGTAGTAAAACTACGTCCAGGACCTTCGCGATGAGGGGGAATATAAGAGCCAGTCGGAGCAGCGAGGGTTGAATGTGAGTTAGTAGTCGGAGTAGAGGCAGAAACGGCAGCACGCCGTACACGAGCAAATGTTTCACTGACAGTAGGAATGTCATTCCCACATAAAATCTGAAAACTAATAGGAGCAAGATCTGGTTTTAAACCAGACAAGAACTTAACAACCCTGAATTCTTCCCGATGTTGCTCTTGTCTCTTAAGATCAGTGGCTGATTAACATTTTGTTCATCCCATATACCCTTAAGAAATGAGAAATACTCATCCACAGACCTATCGCCCCGCGTAAGCAAAAATATATCTGGTACAGCCGATAAATACGAGAAAGATTCTGATCAGACGAATACATCTTCTGTAGATTGTCCCAATTTTTTTGGACGATTCAGAACAAGTTACATTCTGGAATACATCCGGTTCCAAGCTATTCCACAACAAGGTCATGATTTGTGCGTCTTTCTATTCCTACATAGGGATCTTAGTAGCATCAGAACGTTTAAGGTTTAACATCTGAGATATAGGAGGATTTGCCTTGACCTTTTAACTCAACTAAAACAGCTCGAGACCACTGTCCCATTAACTTGATATTAGTTAAAGAACTGAAGAAGGGAGATTCCTTGGTAATCGAATCTTTGTTATCACTTATGTCAAAAATAATAATTGATCACAAAGCTGATAGAAGAAAGCCGAGAAAGAAGATCAGATCTGAAATAAGATCTAAGGCAGGGCAACAATATTTTTTTTATGAACAATATCATGAATAGTGTCGATGAACAGTGCCAGAAACAGTAACCGATTAATAGTACATGATGAACAGTGCTTATGAACAGTCTCGAAGATGCTGAGATGAGAGAGAAACTCTACCGAGATATCGAGATGAGAGAGAAAATACCGAGAGAAGGAAAACCCTAGAAGGGTTGCTTTGATACCATGTCGAAATATTTGGGGAATAATAATTTATGTGTATTCATCTCTTAAAGGAGGAGGTAATATATATACATCTCAAAGAATATAAAAACCTGACCCACTAATTAGGCCATCAAATCTCCTATCACTAATTACAAATATACCACTAATACATGTTACAAATATACCACTAATAATATATTACAACACACGTTAAAACAGTAAGCACAGGACAAGATGTATATGGTTCATTAATTTGACAATGTTCATTCACGGATGATAGTGGCTTCCTTTCTTTAATTGCATCAATAACTAGGGTTACAACTCTCAAGCCTCACTATCTCATAATGCTAATACAAACATTTAATGATGAATTAGCAACTTTACAATTTGGGTTAAACAACCTTAAAACGAGATATACTGGGGAGCATTAAGGAATTAAATACCCAAAAAAAAGACTTCATTAAACTCCTATGTCTCAACTTTCACGCCGGTGCACTGTGAAGACAGTTATTACTTTGCTATAACCACGAGCTTTGTTGTGCCTTCCAATTCCAAACTTCAGAATTCCCAAGTTTCCACACCTTTTGCATAGGCAACAAACCACAAAGAAGACCTAGGATAATATTAGTGAGATAATATCCTTAGTATGTACATAAGATGGATGGACTTTAAGAAAACTAAAACAAAAGAAAAAGAAAGCCTACTTTATCATTGAATCTCTAACATCGGCCTTACAACCAGTACACCGCATCTCTATCTCAATTAATTAATGGACATTATTACAAAGAAAAAAAAATTACAAACATCAACAGCGAACCAAAGACTCCAAATATAATACCATATCTCATTGAATACAATTTTCAGATTTAGCAGAATGCAAGATAGTTGTATATCCTTAAAGGTTTGAAGCTCGAAGCCCATAGAGAGGCCACGTATTCCACCCTTTCCCCAAGTCTTCTGATGCAAACACCAAAAATTGGACACAAAGAAAAGAGAAAACACAAGCATAAATTTGAAATTTATTAAGAAGTTAAAGATATCTATCTTCCTGACAGGGTACGGGTACATTTATAGGTATTGGGAGAGGTTTTCTAGAAGGTGCTAGCTAAGTATGAGTTGTCATGAGATGAGTTATCATGTGGTATCATTCATGGCAACACTAATGGAACCTTCTAGATGCTTCCATCTCAAATGTAATATTTAAGTACTAAAATAGGACAAGTGTGATAAGAGACCATAGAAAGAAAAATTACAAATCTATCGCGCTCTATTATTTACATCACACTCCCCCTATCTACATCACTCTCCCCTTCTTTGAAAGAGTCCGTCTTCGAACTTAGAGGGTGAAATTAGAGAAGCCCGGATCGCGCGAAAAATTCATGCCAAAATTGTGCCCAACCATGCCACATGAACAAATATTTTGAAAATATTTTTTCTTTTTTATTGGGGGCTCAAAATAAATTTCTTTAAATTTTTGAGGCCCAAATAAAATATTTTCCAATTCCTTCAAATTTGGAGGTGGCCCAATGTCTTCAAGTCCAACGAAATTAATTTTGGGGGAATTAAGGTCTAAAATAACTGACATGTTAACAGTTGGGCTCAAATTAAAGAAGTTCTTGTTGGGCTGCCCTGCTTCCCATTTATGGTCAAATAATCTGGGTGTAAGTTCGATGAATCACGATCTTTTCTCTGACCTTTTCGACTCCTTCAACTTCGTTGGTGATTTTCTCGGCCATTGACTCGTCCTCCCCTCGATCCTAGCTCCGATTATTTCATTTGAAAATTCAAGACCCCCTTTGTACTCGTCTTTGATATCGCAGCCCCGGCCTGTAAAGTCAACGGCCGTGAAATATTCTAGTGGTCAAATTAGCGAGGGTTATGGATTGTGACTAGTTGCTGTTTGTCGCCTCGCCGCTTGAAACAAAAACTTTTCGGGACCAAGAGAAGTGACGAAGGGGTTGTGGTATTGGAATTCACCATCTTCTTCATTTGAACCTTCATCCTCTTCTCCCTCATCTTTCTATTCTTCTTCTTCAGAATCATTTTCAGATTCCTCCTCCTCCATGTGTTCGAAGAAAGGGAAGGGATATGTTTGTTGTTGCGAGTAGGGATTGAGCATAATCGGGGAATTGGGATTTACAACGGATAGGTTTAGGTTGCAATTGGGGGCTATAATGGTGAAGTCTTTGGTGGCCATCGGTATGGAATAATGACTATAGCGACAACTTGGAATAAGTCCTCATCGGATGGTAATTGGATGGCACTGACTGGTTGGCTCACAACGAACCACTTGACGCGATCATTGCAGCTGCGGCTGCAAACTCGTGGAATGGTGCCTAGCTTACGCAACAAATCTTCATCAGATTCAACCATGTGAATTATCTTCCATAGACCAATCAATGGTGATGTAAGGGGGGACACACACCAATACAGACCCACACTAAAGAGCTCACCTTGCTCTGATACCAATTTAATGCAAACACCAAAAACTAGATCCAAAGAAGAGAGAACACGTGAGCAAAAATCTAAAATTTATTAACAAGCTAAATATATCTATCTTCCTAATAGGGATTGAGTACATTTATAGGCATTGAGAGTGGCTTCTAGAAGGTGCTAGCGAAGTATGAGTTGTCATGTGGTGACAACACTAATGGAAACTTCTAGAAGCTTTTATCCTAACTATAATATCAAAGCACTAAAATAGGACAAGTGTGAGAAAAGATAATAGAAAGGAGAATTATAAATCTAACCCCATTATAATTTACATCACATATCCCCCTATATACATTATCTCACTTCCATATGTTACTTCTTAAGCATAAATTCCCTTGCATTGTTTGACATGACACAAATAACCCAAACTCCTTAAAACATTTACTCTATAAGAAAGATCAAATTGAATAGTAAAGTAGCAAATGATCTAAGCTTTCCTTTTTTTTTTTGCAAAGAATCCAATGTGGGAAAATATACAACACGGGCCTTCATTCTTATAATAAATCACGAGTGTTGACCTCCCCATGCGCTAAGAAACCGCTAGATAATCTACAATAAAAGGTTACTATGTAAATTTAAATGATGTAAATGAAGAATTTGGGGATTAATGCAATGAAGATTGGAAATATGAGGCACAAGACCCCCCTCCTCCCAATTTAACTTTCATTGTTTTTTTATCTTTGTAAACTTGGTACATTATAAATTCTGCCAATCTGTTTTCAAGGGAAGATTTTGATGTGTAGTTGGGAATGAAAGTGATTTAATCTACACTGCACAAGAACAACAACATATTTAGAGGTCAATGGCCCAATTTCTCTTAAATTCGTCTCAAAAGTAATAGTAGTGGTTACAAGAGTAGGCCAATGATCTTATTTATAAGTTAAGTTATTTTCCTAGACAAGATAACTCTAAAAGGTAAAATGACTAAAGATGGCACAGTAGAACATTCTAAGGGAATATTTGCCTCAACTATTTATACAACAAAAAAGAAAAATTACTAAACTATACATGGAAAATAAAATATGAAAAATACAGTAACATCCTCGGCTTTTCAAATACAGCATTCTCCACTATTTGAAAAATCTCGTCTTGAGCGTAGGAGGTCGGCGCTAAGGGAACAAAACAATCATTAGTGGACTCCCCCACTTGAAAGGGAAGTCTTCCTTGAAAATGTCCCTCGTATCAGTTAGCAAACGGGCGGGGACGGATGATAAAAAATCTCAAGCATAGCTGACGAATACGAACTCTGCCGTGGAGTTTGACATGATAATAACCAATACACCACTACCTTAGGGAGGGTCAATGATGCCAAATGCGGTCGAACTCTTTCCTGACGAGCACTCGTGAGGCTGGGTGCTTCAACTCGCCCTCCGAATGCTCCTCAAATGTGACGTAAACTACACGTCAAAAGGCTTCTAAAAATATCTAAACACGTATTTTAGAGAGAGAACTACTCTTTTCTATTTCAAAATTCAAGTCTACCTCAAATGAGGCTTACATGAGGGTATTTAAAAGGGAGGAGTAGCTTAAGCTCTAAGCTAAGGCCCTAATTACAAAATTCCCATTATTACTCCTTACCTCTAAATACAAAAGCAAAATAAAGGAAAATACATTAACAAAATAAACGAAAATTAACAAAAGAAAATAAAATGCAATAAAAATCCAACAATGGGGCCTATATTCCATTAAAATGTCTCCTAAAATGGGTTCACATAAGCTTTATAAACTTTCGCCACCCAAAGCAATGAGTCACCCTTGGGGAAACAACCTCCAAACTAACCCCATCAAAATCATAATCATTCCCAAAGAGTGGGAAGAAATCATCCATATCATAAGATCCCACCTCGCAAAGATGCGTGCAAGTCACCCAACCAACAAAAATATCAAAGAAATCTCCACTGCACGACCCATCCATCCTCTTCTCCTCAAAGATGGGAAAGAAGTCCGTAAGCGCATAAATCTCCAAATCTCAGTTACGAGGTGCGGGTAATCCATCCATCCTCAACAAAAGTTGGAAAAAAAATCACAAGGATCAAACTCGGGATCCATACCATCTGCTGACGAGTCTTCGACATCCTCAAAGAAGTCACCATGCAAGATTGAGTAGTGGGAAATCGTTGTCGCAAGAGAAACGGCGTCAGTCAAAGGAGATGTCAAATTGGTGGACACTTAGTCAATATACTGGGAGAAACGCCTTGCCCGCTCATGTACCCAATGAGCACGCATCACTTCCAACTCAAGTAACTCCGTGTGACATTGACTAAGGAGGTAGTGGCGCTCTTTATAGTTCGTGATGGAGATGACACTGAAATGAAAATCCCGGCAAGCGATCAGTGCGATCTTGGAGTTCTTCAATAACGGTGCGACTGTGACAACCCTCGGCTTCCCACGCCCGGTTGATCAGGTCGCATATGAAATATCGAGGATTTCTGAACAATAGATATGATTCTCAACATCAACGTAAACTAAAAATCTTAGTAAATTAAAACCAACACAATAAAGGATTCAATAAGAGATGATGAAAAAAAATACTAAACTGTGAAAACTGAATCCACTGTATAAAAGCCTGTGATTACAACTGTTCAACTGAATTAAAAGAGTACAACTGAACTTCCCATAGCTATAAAATTCCAACTGAACCAACGACTCCAACTCTGCAAATACCAAGCTGGATCGCTACAACCGCAAGTCTGACCGCCTAGTCCGGTTAACTTGTTTATACAACAATGATACTTGGGGGGAGGGAAAAATATTTTATAATTTGGGTCAGCGCCTTAAAGTTGCAAGAATTAACTTTCAATACCGATAAATAATAACGTAGTCAATTCGCAATACATGCCCCCCATCGGCTCTCACATGCAATGAGTATCTCATCTGGAACGCTACTAATAACCTAAATAGGATATCACGCAAAGGTCTGCACATATATTTTTATCAACCTATTCTTAGAGTTATAAACGTAATGCTCTGTCGGTTTAAATATCTTTTAATTAAATGAATTATTATTCAATTACCATAAGGGATAGGTCGCAACTACGTACGCTGGGCAAAGAAATGTAAGTAGCCAAACAAGTAAAAATATAAGCCAAATACCTACTCCCGCAATGTCACTCACAAGGGACAAACAAGAAAACTACGTAAAGTACCTAACATGCCATATGGTTTATTATCAAAGTCTTATCATTAGACTACATGAATTTTTACGTCATATATATATATATATATATATATATACATATATATGTATAACACACGAAGGCATCTACCCTCGGTGTCCATCTCGTGTCTATCGGGAAAGATGTAGGAAGCCAAAACCTAATGGGCTTAAGCAAAACAAACGAAATGATGGGGGTGATCATAGGCAGTAGCACCACTAGCAGGCCCATACCTGACCCGACTAATGGCTCCCGTCAAACAATCTTCTCTCATCGCGAAGGGGACATCCCTGAACGCATAATCTAAAATAATGACCTCCACTATGGCAGCACATCTCAGCCAGTGTATAATACACCGTCTGATATCGAACGCGAACCCCAAACCTTCACATAATCACACAAGATATATATATATAGGAAGAGAGAGAGAGAGAGGGGTTCTAAAGTGAACCTAAAAACCTAACTTTTTAATGAACTTAATAAAACATTAAAAAATAACCCATTAATTTTAATCCTATGTTGTAATTATTCCGCGCCAGTAGCATCCGAGACCATTCTGGCCAGACCCCCCACCCCCACCTGAATAGTTCACCTCCGGTCATTACCGGACCAAAAACCCATCTCCGGCGAGCTCCTATTTCAACCAACCTAGCCACCTGCTACTTGGTTCGACCATCCATGACCTTGAACCCGACTCACAACCCGTTTCTAAACCTCCTGACCTTTAACCCGCTGCCATAGCAGCAACAATCCTCATCCTCATCGGTCACTGCACCAACGAATCCATTGAACCCGAAATCCAACCCTTGCTCCGAACCACAAAACACATACCTGCTCCACTTTTTCCAAACATGGCCATACCAAACCCATGTCGACAAAACCCAGTTTAATGCCCCCATTCTCCTGCCTGTAGTTTTTTAACCGGGTTTGGAGAGTTAGAAGCTGGTTCGGGTTGAGGTGTCATGGGGTTCGTTTTTCCGGTGTTGGGTTAATGTAATGGAAGGTCGACAGGAGCTCTCTGAATTGAGGGATAGTTTGATGAGGGAGTAGGCTGCCGGCGTATATGGGTCGAAATTAGGTTGGTTTAATCCAAGTTTTGGGCGGAGCTTGTTTCTGGTTGGGGTGGGGTGGTGGTGGTAAAGTGTGTGTATTACGAAACACGCGTGTTACACATGTGTTTGCTGCCGCTGGCGCGGACCAATTACAACAACGAATTAAAATTAATTGGGTTATTTTTCAATGTTTTATTAGGTTCATTAAAAAGTTCGATTTTTTGGTTCACTTTAGAACCTCTCTCTCTCTCTCTCTCTCTCTCTCTCTCCCTATATATATATATCAGAGGATAACGGATACACTGAAGCATACCCAAACATCTACATCCCCACATCGTTAGATTCTTATTAAAATTAGGTTTACAATATCTTCAAACCAAGTTAAACATATATAAACAAGTAGTATATCACACATACTCCATCTTACCCCAAATCAATGAAATCCCTAAACATCGGATTATTCTTACGTTTTTAGGATCATCGACTCTAATTCTTATTAAATTCGACTCTTAGTTTATTGTGTCTCTAAACTATGAGTACATATATCTCTCTATATATACATACCCACTCGTAACGTGTGTGTGTATATATATATATATATATATATGCATAAATATTTCCTCATATAATTTCTAAATAACGGCCTTTAATCTCTCAGGACTTGAACTAAGCACAATGCGTACACACAACTTAGGATATCGCTCTCTTGCGTCCACCTAGTCTAATCCAATCCTCAACGTCGGGGAGTAAAATTAATAAAATTCTAACCGTCCTTCTACCTTAAATAAAGTAGCACACTTTGCCTTGTTGTTTACACACTAATAAACTTAACTTCCTAATTATGCGAACCATCATTCACTTGGATAACCTCCCACATACTTGGATGAGTTCGTAAAAATTCCATGAAATTTTCTCCCCGTCTGACTCGGCCCTACTCCAGGGGCCGAATGGATTCGCCCCAGGGCCGAATCGATTTGCACCGAGCAGTGAGCCCGGAATTTCCTTTAATTAAAAACGGTTCATCTTCTTTTATCCTTAATCGTGCCTACAATAAAGTCCATCCCAAAATCACCAACTAAAGATTTTGGTCTCACGCACCCCTCCGTAGAAAATTCATACCTAATAAAAAAAAATCAGAAAAATACGAAACTGGCGGCCACACATTCGTAATAAAAAGATCTACAATTTCATGACCCGAATCGATTCGCCACAAGGTCGAATTGATTCGGTTTCAGGCAGAATTCATATTGGCCTAGGGACGAAGATGAAGCCTCCAAAACCTCCATTAATGCCCATCCAAGCTCCAAAATACTACCCAATCGATATCCTATTCCAATATAAGTATAGGAATATGTTTCCAACCCTTTTTACATCATGATATGGGTCCAAGAACATCAAATCCATGATTAAAACATAAAGATTCAAACTTTGTAACTTAACTCATCTTTAAATCAACTTAGGATTTGCTCATCATCAATTCCAGCCCTAAACCTCTAATTAACATGGGGATAATTCGTAATAATGAAGTTTCATTCTAAAACATCAATTATATCATTTCTACATACTTTAATCTTTCAGTTTCATGTTTTAATGATTAAGGTACGACTACGCAATGCGGGACATATTTATATCATTCCTAATTAACCTCAATCATAAATCATCTTATGAATTAGTCTCCAATATAATCAAAAACCCCAAAAATCATATGAGAAAACATGCTTATAAATCAAGAAAGACATTATTAAAGATATTGCAAGAAAATTCTTGCCTTATAGGGGGGATTGAAGAACTCCTCTTGAATTTCCTTTGCTTTCTCTTCTTTTGCTCCTTTCCCGACTTGTAAACTTCTCCTCTAAGGTTTGTGGCTGCTAGGTTTAATTAAAAATGGATGGAAAACCTAATTAGGGTGGCTTATATCATAATTAAACTCCCTAATCCCATATCTCCCCATAAGACCTAATTTCGGGCCCTTAAAAGAGCTTAGAATGTTATCCGAAATAGCCCAAATTCTCTCCTAAGGGTATACCTACCCCCCCGGGATCAATTTAAAGTGATAAAAATGCATAAACGGATATCGTTGTTATCCCGGAGTCTAGTTAAAACAAAATTTCCCATAACTGACAGTAATATCTCACAGCGTCAATAGTTTATTCACTTATTATTCTACGCGCACACATTTTTCAATTACCATCTAAATTGTTCTACACACACATTTTATTATCACTAAGCAAAAGTAATATTTAATTCTATTTATTAATCACTTAATAATTAATAATTATAGTCCATGAAAATACGGGGTATTACAACGCCTCAATCGCTCAAATGCGGCACACGCATTCATATCATACTCATAATCAAATCCCCACCTTTATTCCACGACAAATTGAAGTAGGAAAAGGTGTTGAGAAATGGATTTGGTCTTTTGGGTTTGGGGTTTGGGACAATTTATGGCTTGAAATTGAATTTTCAAAAAGTTGTGGGTTCGAAATATAATTTTCAAATTTTTCTGGCGAAAATTTGGGAATTTCAGAAATTTTGGGGGCTGAAATGTAAATTTTATAAGTGGGGAGGGGCCCCAAAAAATTTTCAAAAGGTAGAGGGTTGGTTGTGTAATTTTTGTAAGGGATTCGGGGTTCAAAATCTATATGGGTTGGTTTGCAATTTGTAGAAGCTCGCTGGGAATTTTGTGGGGCAAAAGGTAAATTTTCGAATCTGGGCTCTCTTGAAGTTTAAAGAGGTATTGCGTTGTGGGCTAGGCCAGAAGTTGGAGAAGGCTTTTGGGATAAAAAGTACGCAGAAGTTGGAGAAGGCTAACAAGAGGACTCGAACCCCTTGCTACTCTTTTGAAAAGTTGCCTCGCTATATGGGGTGGATTTTTTATTGTTGTGATGTGTTAAAGCCTTCAGGTGCGCTTTGTGATTGTTTAGGCTATTGTTGTCTTCGGTAACATTGCCTTTTAAGGAGGTTGTTTTTCTAGTAGCATTGTTGGTAAATTGTTTAGACCCTTTAGAACCTATTTATTGAAGAATTATTTCTTGCCTTCCAATGGGATATTGATAATTGAGCCATTCTGGGTTGGCTATTATTCTCTGAGGAACGTATTTACAAGAAATTTATATATTATGATATTGATTATGGATTTCCTTGACTCAAATGTATTCACACTTAAATCAATATTCGGATCTTTGAATTATAGTTGAATATCTCCGGTGCATGTCAAGATGCATTGCGTTTATATGTAGCCAATTATTTTGGGTACTTAATGAGTACCGAGGCATTGATTCTCTTAACCTCACACGAAGATAGTTTAAATGATTTTAAATAGGCAATCTTATTACGTCGCAGCCTCCTAGTAGGACTAGGCCTTATAATCATATTTAATATCACTTCTCATTCATCATAAATAGTTCAACATAAAGTAATACGCTTAATATGGAACAAATAAATAGAGTCCTTACTACATGCATTAGAGAAATCAATTGGTTCGATACATGATTACAAAAAGCTTTACAATTAAAATGGTGTAACAAAATTCTTTCTTAGCATAACCGACTATACAGCTAGATATGAAAGCTTAACAAAATCTATAACTTTCTATATCCTTTCCCATCTGCGACCTCTAAATACCTTCCGCGACCTCTTAACCAGAGGAGGTCAAGAATAAAGGCATGAGCTCAAATACCCCGTAAGCGTTAATTACTCTCCAGAGTCCAAGGACTCCGTCAATGTTAATAACCACAGATATATTAACAAAGCTACAAAATAGGTAATAAATTGAATCATCTACAATAAGATTTAGTTGTAAGAAGGAGAGAAGTTTCCTTTCCCAAACCTAGACCTTAATCTTTAAGTGCAACAAAGGAATATCTATCAAGGTTTTAAGTTTGCCCAGATGACTAAATGACTACCTCTGGTGTCTTAAGGCTCAATCTCCCTTGGTTCACCTAACTTTGGCTTCCCCCAAGGTTCAACCTCCGTTATTTCACCCGACTCCTTGTCTTTCGCGGCCTTAAATCCGACCTTAGGCAGACCTCGCAACTCCAAGGCCTTATCTTGAGTTTCTCTTGACCCAATTATGCTGGCCTTCTGTCCTGCTCACTTACAGAATGAGCGATCCACTGTCTGTTGTTAGATCCACAACCTTGGTCGAGCTCTACCAACGTGCAAGCCTATAACTAGTGCAAGCTCAATCTCCCTCGACCTAGCCATTTAGCCTTGAGCACAAAAGAAGAGGCAATAATCAAAACATGATGCCTCGGCCTGGCAAATATCCGAGCACAGAAGTAAAGTAAGGCACAATACTATATTGCTTATGTCCGCGACCTCAATGAAGGAGTTGGAACTCGTGATCTTTAACAACAAAGGTATTTTAGTAAAACGATATTTTGATCCCTAAAACGATCCATATTTCAGATTCTCAAGTATCAAAGTATGAAATCCTAACAAGACTCTTAAGAACGCATGAATATTCCTAAAAATCGTCTTGTTCTCTAGTCAACCAAATCTATCCCATTCAACGAAAAATTCTCTATAGCAAAAACTTCTAATGAATAGTAAGAGTCCATGGCCATTACCCAGAAACCCAGATTTATACTAGAAAGGGCTTATCTCAATCAACAAAATATAGATTCTAGGGTTTTTATGAAAGAGAAGAAGTAGGTGAGGAAGGAATCCCTTACCAAAGGACTTCGTCCGTTGATGAACAGTATCGATCTGCCGTCCTGTTCCACCTCTAAAACAATAACACTCCTCGGCCTCCTTTCAACAACATCTCCACTTGTCCTCAAATTCTCACTTTCTCTTTCTAGAGTGTTGGTAATGGTTTTCTCATCGGTGGGGCCAAAGAGTTCTATTTATAGGAAGATAGGGGAACATAGGGGTTTTTAATTATTTCACCACTATTCACAAAAAGCATCTTCAAAAAGGCTTGTAGAAGCTCTAAAACTTGGTCCTTAAGAAATTACCTGATTGATTCACGTCATTGATCCAAGTGCTGGGTTTCTTTGTACTTTCGAGGTGTAGACTCTGTGGCTTCCTTATCATAGGCTGCGGCCTCCTAGTATTGGCGTGGCCTCCTTAACAATATGCTGCAGCCTCTTAAGGTTTGGGTCGTTACATACATTCTTCCCCTATTAACGAAATTCTGTCCTCGTACTATAGGTTGCTGCCTAAGGATTGCAGCCATGGCCTTGGTAACTCTCCACGGCCTAAAGGTTACGACCATGGCTTTACTAACACTCCACGGCCTACCAATGTTTGGGTCTGAGTCGTTACAGCTAGCCTTGACCTTAATCTCGGATTAACGTATGGATATCTTCTCAATCTTGATACGTGCCTTCAGTTTCCTATTTTTGTATTCCTTATGAGCTGATGTCATATGACACCCAGTAAATTTTCCTGCTAAGATAACATTCATATTTTGGTGGCAATAATTTATTTTCCTTATTACTGTTAATATTTGAAAGACATTGATAATTTGATTTTTACAGTTTCCATACGTATGATTATGCGAGGCATTTTGTTAGTGCCTGTACTCGTATTCTTGGGCTCGAGGGTACACCTGAAGGAGTAGAGGATCAAGGAAGGCTTACTCGTGTGGCTGCGGTATTCTTTCTTTAACTTTTACATGATGTTCACTATTGTCTTGCTATTGTATTGCTCCTTCAATTATTGATAGTTCCATTTTGAACTACTCAATTCACCCTTGTTACTCTTTATTGCTATTTTATCCGTGTTATATCAGTTAAGCATATTGAGTTTCTTCGTAGTTCTATTTCGAACTACTGGAGATTCAAATTTGTTACTCTCATTTTGATTCTTTATGTTGTTGGACTTCAGTTTCCTATTGGGATTGATTCAGATCGGTTCATTCGAGCACTTGATCTTCCACAAGTCCGGGAACACATCAGAGAATTAAAAGATAGATTTCATGGGAGAAAGGTATCTGCGATATTTTCTGCTTCCGTGTTTTTTTCCATCATATACCTGTTCACATTCACTTCTAACAACAATACTAATATTGGGGAAAAAATAAATGAACTTGTAAAAGAATCAGTTTAAGTTTCATATGACTTTTACCTGTAACTTCCTTGGTGACATTTTGTATTTTTAATCTTTGAATGTTGGGTGCTGAATAGAAGTTTTGAAAAATGTGTATGTTTTCTCACTGAATGAAACTCTGAATGAGTGTTGTTTGTTTGAATCTATTTAATTCTTAATGCTGAGCACATTTCATTCGTACCATTTCACCTTTGTTACTTGGTTTTCAATGATATTTTTTTCTTTGTGCGAGTATAATAATATTATGTAACAATTACATATTTATTAAGATGTGAAAACATAATCTTAATTAGAAGTAGTGTGCTTTACGGAATCTTGATGAAAACTACGTGCATAATTTTGTTGACAATGGAGACCACCTAATATAAGCTAGATCTAACAAGCACACAAGACTACATTGATCGAAAGATTCATGCCAAAAGGGGGGAGAGAGCAAACTTGCCTATAAGACATTGCCCCTTGTACAACAAATCTGCATTCCAATGAGGAACAGAAATTGTGGCTTTTTTCCGGAAGAAGTTCTGTTTGAATTATCATAGATAGAAGTCAGGTAGTAATCATAATTTTATTTTCATTTAGTCTTTTTCACTTAAACAAGAATTGACTTCTAATGAATGGATGAATCTACTTATTGAGCAGTCCTCCGGGCTCGGTTTGAGTTTCTGGGTCCTGGGTTATTTTTCGTAGTCGCTAGTGAATTCGAGCTGATGAATGTGCTAATTGCAAACATTGGCTGGCTTCAGAGCTGCGCGTTTATAATTTTGATCCCAGAATTTAATGTCCCAGGAAATGTGAATTTCCTATATATTGATGCTAATACACTTAATCATGTTTTACGTATTCGCTGTCAATTTATTCCTAGACCAGTGATTAAAAAATTGTGTTCCCCCAAAGTTGTTTTCCCAGATTTATTTGCGGATGGAATCTTTTTGGACATCGAAGAAGAATTAATGATTGTGTTTTGGTGTTAGACTGGGCATCTTGGGAAATCTAATTTTTTGTTTGATGGTATCATAAACTGATCAGTGAAACCAATCTAGAGGAAGTAATCGTATAATGCTTGCTGGATCTGGTTCGTAGTTGGGTTTTTACTGTTTCTTCGTTGTGCCCAAGTTGTTCTGTAGGTTGACGTTACTTACCAAACATAAAGTATAAACTTGCACGAGTCTAAGTTTATTTTGATGTATATTGTTTTGAATTTTTTTTAATAAATTATTGCCTTCTAATCCAATCGTTGAGCGAATGTCCGAACAAACAAATCCTTGAATTTTTTTTTTCTTAGTGAACAGGGATACCGCAATGAATTA
This sequence comes from Sambucus nigra, assembly GCA_949130495.1. Classification (NCBI taxonomy): domain Eukaryota; kingdom Viridiplantae; phylum Streptophyta; class Magnoliopsida; order Dipsacales; family Adoxaceae; genus Sambucus; species Sambucus nigra. The sequence continues at coordinate 200,567,705 of OX422213.1, read as the reverse complement.
CTTACAGCTATGGGTCACAATATAACTTTAATATAATATCGTTTTATGTATATTTTGTGAGATACTAAACTTTAATCAACTTATGGAGTTAAAACTAATCAATCAGACCCTATCAAATATGGTACAGCCCATCTGCTGGACCACTCCAACCCAATTCAGATCCGATAACCCATTCATGTTGTATTTTTCACCATTTCCTCCTGTCTCTTTCCTCCATTCTTCCACAACGGTTAACCGCTGGCCACCAAAATTGATGAGTCAACTCCCGAGACTATTTTCGACAATTTTGTCATCATGATAAATCAGAGCAGGGAGAATTGCAGGCTTGATACCCACTTCGCTTCTCTGTCTGTCTCTTCCACCCTCGTTCTATTCTTATTATCAAAATTAGTCTAATGAATAGACAACACAAGAAAATCCATATATAGACCGAAGATCTATGTAGCACGGACACGGACACGGGTGTCGTGTCCGACACGACACGGACACGCCGACACGGCAAATCTAAAAAAATCAGGACACGACACGGCGGGGACACGGTATTAAATAAATATTTTTTATAATTATTTTTATATATAAAAAATATGAAATATCACATTAATAATAATCTCATACTAAGAACAACATTAAACATATAAGCATTAAGAGTATTAAATCCATTCTACACATCAAACATCACAATGATACTAAATCCCATTCTAATAATAACAATCAAAATGCATATGGCTAATGCAATTTATTGAACAAGAGATTAAAAAACAAAAGAATAAACAGGTGAGAAAAAAGAGAAAAAAAGAACATATGTTTCCTGCCCCTTTTTTTTAAAGTTATTATATATTTATGTCAGCCGTGCCCCTTACGTGTCCCAGCCGTGTCCCTTGCGTGTCCCAGCCGTGTCCAACTATTTTTAAATGCCTTTTAAGCCCGACACGCCACGTGGCGTGTCAGACACGTGTCCCAGCCGTGTCCCTTGCGTGTCCGTGTCCTTGGAGTGTCCGACACTCGTACGTGGCCTTCGGAGAAGTGTCCGTGCTTCATAGCCGAAGATGTTACAAAAGTACCTTTGCTAAAAGAAATATGCAAATATATCCCAGTACTCTATGCTCCTGACTCACTCAAAAAAATATAAAAAATATAGAAAAGTTTAGAAAAATAATAATAATAATAATAATAATATGACTCAATTAGACAAGTACAAAATCGTCATCTAGTATGCATAACATTGTTTAAATGTTTATAATGAATCATTATTTTGTATGGATAACATTGTCTAAATCAATATATATTTAGTAATATATTCTTCATGAATATTATAATAATACCTATTACTAATCAATGATATATATAATGTAAATAATCATACACTTTAAGGATAGATGAATAATGATAAATTTTAATACAAATTAAGTAAATACAAAAAGAAGGTTACCTGGGAGATACCTCCTTTAGTAACACTACAAGAAAAGAAATGAGAGATTCGACCAAAAAACCTAATTTGCGACTACTAAACATCGTATACCATGAACCGTATTGAAAGAGATTGCTCCGATCGTGATATGGATGCAAAATCGAGGCTCAATTGAGGGAGTTAGAAGTTAAGATAGAGGTATCGATGCTTAGTAACTTATACCATCTCGGTCGATATATCACCGATGTGGGTCGATACTATCGTGATATCGCCGATATGAGCCGATTCTACCGCGATATCACCGATACGAGCCGATATTACCGAGAAATTACCGATATAGGGTCAATTCACGCCAATAATCGAAAACTCAACTCATAACTCGGAATCGGATTGGTGGGTACCGATACCTAGTCAACTCGACTGTATCGTCGCGGTATCGGCCTTGACTTTGAATCATGGTTAAAGGTGAACTCTTCTTGAGACACCACATTATTTCAATCCTTGGGATTGTTCACAATAAGACTTTAATGTAAATCTCCAACACTGAGATTAACGAAAGTTGGTCCGTCGGTGGATCGCATTGGGAAACCGAGGGAAGACAACAAGAGTTTCTATGGAGTCAACAAAAAATGTTTGGTAAGTCGGATCTGAATTTGACGTATTACTGTGGGGGACACCATGTACACGAACTATCTCCTGAAATTGCACAGGGTGGCCACATGTGAAGCATCAAAAGTCCTGCCACGGGGAATAAAATGGGACATGTTTAGAAGAAGCCCACTACCACAAAGATAGAGTCATGCCCCTTAGTCTTTTTGCACAAACCAACAGTTCGATTGGTGGAAACATCCATCCATGGCTTCTGAGGAATATGCAGTGGCATGTAGAGGACATTGTGGGAATGTCGGATTTTAGTCGTGGATGAAGTTATAGTTCTCTAGCCATATGGAAGGGAAAATGAAAAGCTATTGAAACACAACCGAAGCATGAATCATCCCCATATGACCTGCCAACCAACATGAATCTCACGATCTTCTCACCAAGAAAATATGGAGGAATACGTAGTGGAGAGCCACACAAAAGGAAGCCATCCTGCACCAGAAAGAGGTGTGAGCATGCTTACCCATAGCAATAGCCACATGATTCTCCTTCCTTGGTTTATACAGCATATGTGAAGTATAACTCTTCATGAAGTTGGACCACTTGACTGGGTCAGGAACCAAAACATCTAATGATGAAACCAATAACAAACTCTTGGTGCACTAGATACTCATGCCAATACCAAACTTGTATCACTATTGCATGGAACTCCAAGTTTTGGCTTAAGAATGCAACTAGCCTGCCGTTTGACTCAACACAACCCCAGTTCATATCTTCCATGCATTACATGACAACTCTAAGAAATTGGAGAGATCTGTCAAGGCTAGAACCGAGTTTCGGTCATTACGGACTTGATAAGATGGAAGACATCTTCAGCTTCATCAGACAAGAGTGAAGTCTCTGTGTGATTACATATAGGTAGAGAGACTCCTTGTTGAAGGAAGTATAAGGCGGTGCTTGAATTTACATTTAACCATATGATCTCCTTAGTAACACGTTTTCATGCAACAGTAAACATGTAGAAAACCTGGCCAAAATCACCGACATTTTTTATTTTTTGTTTGTTTGTTTGTGGGTTGGGGTGTGTGTGTGTGTGTTGGGGGGGGGGGGGGGGGGGGGGGGGTATACTGACTTTACATTTAACAACAAGCTATTCATATGTAACCTATTTCCATGCAATCCTAAACACGAAGATAACCAGGTCAAAATCACCAAATACTCGCATGTTTTAGCCTGTGGTTTACACCAAAACAAAAACAAGATGAGATTTGTAAAGGGAACAGTTGAGCAGTGAACTAAGTTGTGTAGATCCAAGTAATGTTCTTGTATTTTTTGGCTTCCAAGAACTAGCTAGCATCATAGAGCGAGAAATGGGGGAGAGAGGGAAGAGTTTAGAGAGAAATGGAGATCTTAGAAAGAGAGGCCACGGGTCTGCATTGATAATTTTTGGATATTTTTGCAAGACATTACTTAAATGCTGCCAAATTGAACTGCCACACATATAAAATCGGTGCAAAATTATGAATCTGATTGATTGAATGCATTTTTGATCAATTAAACTACCTCGATCAATCCAAATTTCAAATGAGCTTCAGTCGAATGCTTGTTCCAAAAGCCAGCGCTTCGCTTCATCAACCACATATTTTGCTTGATCGAATGCCAATTTTTATTTTATTTTTATATTTTTAAATTCTGAAACTCAGAAGTTCAGCGATGAAACTTGGAGGTGTCACAAATTATCCCGATACTAAATCCACTAACTTTAGATTTTCCAACAAATAGCCACAAGGAACTGTGTTTTGCAGTGATGGCTTGCAACAAAGGAAACAATAAATAAAAACAAGGCCCGGGCAGGCTGGCACAAAGATGTTGTTTGTTTGGGTTGAAGATACAGCGAGTATAGCAAGAAACTTGCTGAGTGACACGTAATGAATCTGATTGTTGGATGGCACTCTGCTTAGAACTGTTGGATAAAACTCTTAGGGGATGAAAGAGGCTTGATATTTCCGAGTGACACTTTGTTGTTGTGAAGTACCAGATGACACTCAAAAATAGATGTTGACAGTCTTAAAGATGTGAGTGCCGGGCTAGAGTTTTAGGTGTCTTGGGCTGCAGTTGCACACTTACTGTTTGAGTGAAACAATCTCAGGAGTCTTGGGTTGCATAAGAATTGGACAAATAAGTGACTTGTAAAGAAGATGGAGACTAGAAAGATTTATACTAAAGGAATAAAAATTAGAGGTTAAAGTTTAGAACTGCGGTTTGCAACCGGAGTCTCGAATCAGATCAATTAGCCATTAGACTAGAGTTTGTAACTTGACTTTCACTAGGGTTTGTGATGAAATAAGGGCCTGGCTATCACTCTTTTAAAAACAAGAAGAAGAAAGAGTAAAATGCCATGAATCTTGGGTATCTGTTCGAGATATCAACTCAAGTGCTAAAGTTTTGATGGCCTATTTGATGGATTAAAACTAGAGCAATTGCAATGACATTTTTATTGAGATAAAGAGGTCTTTTTCACTAGAAAGATAGAATTCTAATATCATACCGAGGAGGAAATACATAGGGAGACCAAATTACCCTTATAGTTAATTACATAAATAACACACAAATAACATAACACATTCCAATACTCCCCCTCAAGCTGACGAGTAGATATCGACCAAGTCAAGAAGTGCGAAGAAGGGAAGGACTTACAGGTTTGGTAAGTATATCTGCAACTTGTTCTCTTGAAGAAACAAACGGTGGAGTGATGATTTCATGACAAACCTTCTCTCTCTGAGAAAATGAACGTTTATCTCAATGTGATTTTTCCTCTCATGAAGAACTGAATCAGAAGTAAGTTGAATAATTGACTTATTGCCACAGTGCAGAACAAAAGAAGTCTTCTTAGGAAATTATAACTCCCCAAGAATAGAACGAAGCCATATAATCTCACACGTGCTCAAGGCCATGGCCTTATATTTGTGACACCCCGACTAATTAAATACCGGGTAGCTACTCCTTTATTAAATTAAATCAAAATGCCAAGTTGGCTCAGTTAACAGCATCACTGTCGAAAACATGTTTATAATTTCTAACCACCAAGTATTTAAAAGTAATATGTCAAATTTTAAATTAAGTCTGATTAACATACAGTAAAAGGATAATGAAAGAATAACAACCATTCACCATAACGAAGCAATAGAATAACCAACAAAATAATAATAAGTCCGGAGGAAAACTCCTCACAACAATCCCACAACTGAAATAAGTAAAACAATGTATCCTGAATTAATTACATGCCAAAAGTCTGAAAATCTGAAATAGGAAATGTTTCTAATAGAAATGGGCGACATGCCCTACAACTGATGAAAGCTGAATATAGAGTCAAGATAGATGAAGCGTCTACTAACAAAGTCCTGTAACTTCCACAAACAGCTACAGCTCGTCAGCTGAATGAGGATCCTAAGCATGGTGTCCTTGTGGCTGAGCACCTAAAATGGTTTTTACAAAAATAGATTTGAAAGCAAACGGGTCAGAGCCCGAAAGTGGAGAGTATTTTAAAAATAGCAAGTGCTTTAATGACATTAAAACAATGAATGCAAAATACATGTTAGGACGTGCACTCGCATGAAATACTTACCTCTCAACTAATTGTGCACTCCTAATGAATAGCACCCATCTAAGTGATATTTATATCTAACTAAACTGACATGAGTTCTATCCTTTCTACTCGGTTCTCATTGTACATTCTAACGTCATCAATTAAGTAGAGGGCTTTACTTAAACTCAGATTCTCAATTATTAGCAATACAATTCATTACAGGTTATCCCTTTATAGTTACTCAAAGCGTTTCAGTATTTATACTCACAATACTAACATGAAAGTTCTCATTAATTTAAGTGTATATTATTCACGTCATAGATATACAATACAAGCACCCCGAGACTAAGCTGCGGTGCACACATACTCTGCTATCCATCCCGGTACATCACGTACATAAGGATCACGCATTCCGAATCTCTCAGGAATCGTTCTCAGATAACAACAATCACAAACAATGGAGGCGAACACAGTCACATCACATGGGTCACGCACATACCTACGCTCCCATGATCAGCAGACTAATTAACTTCCCAATAAGTCTTTCTCTCACCTATGTTCTCGAGGTACCAATCTAAATCCGGGCAACACAAGGATTAGATGGCCCTAAGCGAACGCAAACCTCCCGTGATAGCAAGTATGGTAGGTATGTCATACACATAAAATTATATACATATACTAAGTATGCACACATCTTAGTAATCACCATAATTTATTAGTGGTATATTTCTCGTTCTTATACCCACACACTTGTCCCCGGTTTATATATGCATGTCATCCATTATCCTCACGTCGTAAATAGTTACTCACATTCTAACCCATAAATATCATTTGGTTCAAACCGCACTTCTATGTTTTACTCCTCAATATATCCCAAATGTCCCAACCATATCAATTAATCATCAAGTAAATGTCATCTCTACAAATAAATAAGGTTACGGAACATTAGAAATCAAATCAGGCCAAAAAGGCCAAACTGTCAGCTCGTTAGAAGTCTCGTTCGAACGAGACTTCGTTCGAACGAAGGGGGCATCTAACGAGATCTCGTTCGAACGAACATCCCTCTCGTTAGAAGTCAAACTGTCACTCGTTAGAAGCTCGTTCGAACGACCTGGGCAGGTCTTCTAACGAGAGGCCAGTTTCGAGCCCAAATTTTCTTAATTCGTTTTTCCAACTTTTCTTCACCTCTAAACTCATCTAATTGTCATTCCAACAAGGTTTCAAGGTTTCTAATCATCCCTAAACATATTAAATTCGTATTACAACATTTATATGGGGTCTACTCATCCTAACCCACATCTAATCATCAAATCTCCCCCAACTTTCCAAATTTTCAAGAACATGAACCCTAGAAATTTAAAGTCTTCCATAGTTATAATTAAATCCGTTTTTGCAATATAAAAAGTAGTAATTCTCTTACTTCAAACATCCAATAACAATTCTACATGCAATCCTACATTAAAATCTGAATTCATAACTTCCAATTTCATGGGTCTTTATAAATCTCCCAAAAACAATACAATTATATAAATTTCCTACACATGGAAAAAGCATTCTTTGCAAAAACGAAATTAAACCACTTGCCTTATGTCTTTCTCTGATTTTGATGTCGAATTGATGAATTGTTCTCTCTCTCTGCAAAATTCTCCTCTCTCTCTCTCTCTACAAGTTCTTTTTCTCCAAGGTGACAATGGTGGTTAAGGTTGCCCTAGGAAGCTCTTGAAACTAATTCCAATAACCCCCGTAGCCCATTAAGTCATTAAGTGTAGTTAGTGGGTTTAGTGGGTAAAGGTTAAATCAGATATTAATTTCTAATTTTCGTGGGTTTTAATTCCCAAAATTCCAAAATTACCAAACTACCCTTTTTCGTTGCCGGTATGGCCTAAAAATGCCCCGGGACCCAAACTAAACCCCCGGCTAGTGTTTTCTGACTATTTCGACCCTTCCGGACCCGTTGGCTCACTCAAAACGACCATACGGTTAATAGAAATAAAATTCACTTTTTAATTAAAATAATTATATTCCTGACGCGACTGTCACACGCGTCCCAACAAAATTTCCAAATTGCCGTATTTCAATCTCACGACAAATTTCATAATTCAATATTCATATATAGCCATATATACTCATTAAAATCAAATACCAACTCGCATCTCGCTAGTATTTTTATCCGGATTAATTTCCAATTAATACACATTTAATTCAATTAATCCCATAAATAAATATCATAAAAATACGGGGTATTACATACTTCCCTATAATAACAGAATTTCGTCCCGAAATTCGGAACTAGAAAGTACCTGGTAAGAATAACTCTGGAGAACGTTCGCGCATCTCATCCTCGCGCTCCCATGTGGACTCCTCGACATTATGATGTCGCCATTGAACACGCACTAACGGAACTATCTTTGACCGCAGTTTCCGCTCACTTCGGTCCAAAATAGCAATCGGCCCCTCCTCGTAGGAGCTATCAGGCTGGAGATCGATGTCCTCCAAAGCAATGTGAGAATGAGCCAAATCGTCTCTAAGATATTTCCTTAGCGAGGAAATATGAAACACATCATGAATCCGATGCAAATGCTCCGGTAACCCAAGTCTATATGCAACAGACCTAATCCGCTCGATGATAGGGAATGGCCCACGTATCTCGGTGCCAACTTGCCCTTCTTCCCAAATCGCATAATCCCCTTCATAGGAGATACTCTGAGTAAAACCTAGTCCCCCACTTGGAACTCCCTGAAGAACCTCTTCGCATCAGCATAGCTCTTCTGCCGATCCTGAGCTACCCGAATGCGACTCCGTATCAATTCTATCCTCGCCGAAGTATCCTGAATTACTTCCGGCCCAAGTAGTTTGTTGTCCCCCACCTCCAACCAACATGCTGGGGAACGACAAGGTCTACCGTACAACGCCTCAAATGGAGCCATGCCAATGGTGAACTGGTAGGAGTTGTTGTAAGCAAACTCTACCAGTGGAAGATACTGCTCCCATCCACCCCCGAAATCAATGATGCACATACGCAACATGTCCTTCAACATCTGGTTTGTACGCTCGGTTTGCCCATCGGTCTGCGGGTGATACGCCGTACTCAACCGCAATTCCGTGCCCATGGCCTCCTGAAAACTTTCCCAAAACCGTGAAACAAATATCTTGTCTCGGTCAGACACGATATTTAGGGGCACACCGTGAAGTCTCACTATCTCTGCAATAAAGAGCTGGGCATACTGTCCTGTAGTGTAGTCTGTCCTTACGGGTAAAAAATGAGCGACTTTGGTCAACCTGTCCACAATTACCCAAATGGAGTCGTGACCTCTCTGTGACGTAGGCAACCCCGTGATAAAGTCCATGGAGATGCTCTCCCACATCCACATCGGGACCTCCAATGGTTGTAGGAGTCCTGCCGGTCTCTGATGATCCACTTTTACTAGCTGACAAGTGGCGCATTTAGAAACAAACTCGGCAATATCTCTCTTCATCCCGCTCAACCAATACTGTCGTCTCATGTCTTGGTACATTTTGTCCCCACCGGGATGTACCGTGAACCGTGAGCCGTGCGACTCTGCCATCACCTCGTGCCGCAATTCCTGCCCTTCCGGAACTACCAGTCTCCCATTGAAGCGTAATCCCCCTTCTGAACTAACGGTATAGGACTCGGCTCCCTCTGCTAGTAATCGAACTATCTGCTCCTGACAGAACGAGTCATTTGCCTGTGCCTTTACCACCTTCGTGACAATCTGCGGTGTAACCGTCATCACAGACATGAACGATCGGGCCACTGCATCCTGGTGTCCCAACTCCTTCCACTTTGCCTTCCACACCCCTGCCACCTCATCTACTGGCCTACGGCTCAACGCGTCTGCTACCACGTTAGCCTTCCCCGAGTGATATTGGATATCAAACTGATAATCCTTCACAAACTCAAGCCACCTTCGCTGCCGCATATTCAACTCCTTTTGCGTGAATAGGTACTGTAGGGACTTGTGGTCCGTGAACAATCGAAACTTCTCCCCCAAAAGGTAATGTCTCCAAATCCGAAGGGCAAATACAACTGCCGCCAACTCCAAGTCATGAGTGGGGTAATTCTTCTCGTGAGGCTTAAGCTTACGGGAAGCATAAGCTATGGCCTGACTCTCCTGTTGTAATACACCTCCAAGTCCTTGCAAGGACGCATCGGTGTAAACTAGATACTCAACTCCCGGTCTCGGCAATGGTAACACAGGTGCTGAGGTCAACTTGTCCTTCAACTCATCGAATGCCAACTGACAGGCATCACTCCAGATGAACGGCACACCTTTACGAGTCAGATGTGTCAAAGGACCTGCTATCTTTGAAAATCCCCGAATGAACCTCCTGTAGTATCCTGCTAGTCCCAAGAAACTACGGATCTCAGTCGGTGTCGTGGGCTATCCCCACTCCCTCACCGCGGATACCTTCCCCGGATCAACAGATATCCCCCGGTCGGAAATAATATGCCCCAAAAACTGAACCTCCTTCAGCCAAAACCCGCACTTCTCATACTTTGCATACAGCTCGTTCTGACGTAGCGTCTGCAAAACTTGCCTCAAATGCTCGGCGTGCTCCTCCTCTGTCTGGGAGTAAACCAGAATATCATCAATGAAGACAATGACAAACTGATCTAGGAAATCTCTGAACACCCTATTCATCAAGTCCATAAACACGGCTGGAGCATTGGTTAAACCAAAAGGCATAACCCGAAACTCGTAAGAACCATATCTCGTTAAGAACGCAGTCTTCGAGACATCCTCTTCCCTGATACGCAACTGATGGTATCCCGATCGCAAATCAATCTTTGAGAAGAAAGAAGCTCCCCTCAACTGGTCGAATAAGTCATCGATTCGGGGCAACGGATACTTATTCCGTATCGTGACTTTATTCAACTCCCGGTAATCCACACACAACCTCAACGATCCATCCCTTTTCTTCACGAACAACACAGGGGCACCCCACGGCGAAGTACTCCTCCGTATAAACCCCTGACCCAACAACTGCTCAATCTGATCCCGTAACTCTCTCATCTCGGCTGGAGCCATACGGTATGGTGCGCGGGCAATAGGCTGAGTGCCCGGTGTCAAGTCGATCACAAAATCTATCTCTCTACTCGGAGGTAATCCAGGTATATCCTGAAATACATCGGCAAAGTCTCGAACAACCGGAATCGAATCAAGTGGTATCACCACTTCCTTAGAGGTCTCCTCCTCTATATAGTACAAATGAGTGGACGATCCTCCCTCAGGACGAGGCATCGCCACTAAAAACATCTCCTGCCCGGGAATGGCAAAGATAATACATCTACTAAAACAATCAATCATGGCTCGGTACGCAACAAGCCAATCCATACCAATAATGGCATCATACTCGGTCATCTCTAATACTAACATATCCGCGGGTAAAGGAAACCTCCCGATCTCTATACCCACGCCTTTACATACACGTGAAATCACGGAACCCCTACTCAACGGCGAATCTACACAAGTAACCGTACTCTCGGCGGTGTCTAACAACCCAATGGTGCGTGCAAATCTCATAGCAATAAAATAGTGTGTAGCCCCCGTGTCAAATAAAATGCGCCCCAGAGTCCCCTGAATAGAGAACATACCCTCAATGGCCGGTGGATCCTGTGGGGCGGTGGCCTGCTGAAGCTGATATACTCTCCCATACTGCAGCTGCCCCTGCTGAACTGGGACCGCTGGAATGGGTGGTAATGCTGCCATCTGTGGTGGCGCCGGGAGGGTGGCGGGAAACATAGGTCTCTGCGGCTCCTGTCGAGCACCCTGCTGCTGCTGCGGGGCCCTGCCCCTATCAGGGCAGTCCTGGCGTTTATGGCCAGTCTTGCCACAAACGTAACACTTCCCCGGGAAGTTCCCCCCTCTCTGTCCCTGCTGCCCCCGGCCCTGGTGGCCGTTACCGTTCCTCCCCTGGCCCTGCTGAAACTGCTGTTGACCATTATGACCCTGCTGGCCCTGATGGCCGTTCGGACCCTGATGGCCCTGCCGGAAACCTCCCTGTCCGTGCCTGAAATTTCCCGATCTGAACCTCTTGTGATCCCCCTGCTGGGAACCCTGGTCACCCTGTCTCTGCCCCTGAACAGATTGTGCCCCACTGGCACCATGTCCTCCAGTCCTGCCCTGATGGCTGGACTCTCCCGATCTCTTGCCCTCAGCCATGTGAAAGCGGTGATCCTGGCAGTGTAACAGTGCAGCGTTAACCACATCAGAGTAAGTGGCCAACGATAGATTCCCCAACAAATGCTGACGGATCCTCCAAGTCAACCCGTCTGTAAATTTCTATATCTTCTTCTCTTCTGTCGGTATCTCATCCGGAACAATATTCAACAGATTGGTGAATTCGGCCTCATACTCGGCCACAGTCTTACCTTCCTGCCTAAGATTCATCAACTTCCTCCTCATTTCCGTGTGAACAGCTGACGGAAAGTACTTGCGATCGAACCGCCCCCAAAACTCCTGGATCGTGAGAGTATCTCTCTCCTCCACGGTGGTAATAGACTCCCACCACTGCAGTGCAGACCCCACTAGCTTAAAGGTAGCTAGTATCTGCTTCTGGACATCGGTGCACTCATACATCCTCAAGTGCCGCTGAATGTCTTTCCTCCACTGTCTCGAAACCACAACATCGGAGCTACTTGCGAACTCCGGTGGGTGTGCTTTCTGAAAAGCATCACGTACACGTTCCCAAGCAGACGGGAATGCATGTGCCTGAACTGGCGCGGCTACTGGCGCCTGAGGTGGTGCCTGCAGAACTACGGCTAGTGCGGCATTTACCGCCTGGGCCACAATGGCTGCAACCTCGGCGGCATTCATCGTGTCCTGAACTGGTGCGGGCTGTGGTTCTGGCGTTACATCCCTGGGAACCCGTTGTGCACGTCGTGGAGGCATCTGAGACAAGAATAAAGTCTATAAGTTCGCAGTTATAAACTCAAAATAGCTGAAGAACGTAGCATATACAAAAGAATACAACAGTCCTAAAATATAGGGCTCTACATCAAAGAAAGCTCAGTGGAAAGATAATAAGCCGTACAGATCCTAAAGGACACTAGAACCTGATGCTCTGATACCACCTGTGACACCCCGACTAATTAAATACCGGGTAGCTACTCCTTTATTAAATTAAATCAAAATGCCAAGTTGGCTCAGTTAACAGCATCACTGTCGAAAACATGTTTAAAGTCTGATTAACATACAGTAAAAGGATAATGAAAGAATAACAACCATTCACCATAACGAAGCAATAGAATAACCAACAAAATAATAATAAGTCCGGAGGAAAACTCCTCACAACAATCCCACAACTGAAATAAGTAAAACAATGTATCCTGAATTAATTACATGCCAAAAGTCTGAAAATCTGAAATAGGAAATGTTTCTAATAGAAATGGGCGACATGCCCTACAACTGATGAAAGCTGAATATAGAGTTAAGATAGATGAAGCGTCTACTAGCAAAGTCCTGTAACTTCCACAAACAGCTACAGCTCGTCACCTGAATGAGGATCCTAAGCATGGTGCCCTTGTGGCTGAGCACTTAAAATGGTTTTTACAAAAATAGATTTGAAAGCAAACGGGTCAGAGCCCGAAAGTGGAGAGTATTTTAAAAATAGCAAGTGCTTTAATGACATTAAAACAATGAATGCAAAATACATGTTAGGACGTGCACTCGCATGAAATACTTACCTCTCAACTAATTGTGCACTCCTAACGAATAGCACCCATCTAAGTGATATTTATATCTAACTAAACTGACATGAGTTCTATCCTTTCTACTCGGTTCTCATTGTACATTCTAACGTCATCAATTAAGTAGAGGGCTTTACTTAAACTCAGATTCTCAATTATTAGCAATACAATTCATTACAGGTTATCCCTTTATAGTTACTCAAAGCGTTTCAGTATTTACACTCACAATACTAACATGAAAGTTCTCATTAATTTAAGTGTATATTATTCACGTCATAGATATACAATACAAGCACCCCGAGACTAAGCTGCGGTGCACACATACTCTGCTATCCATCCCGGTAGATCACGTACATAAGGATCACGCATTCCGAATCTCTCAGGAATCGTTCTCAGATAACAATAATCACAAACAATGGAGGCGAACACAGTCACATCACATGGGTCACGCACATACCTACGCTCCCACGATCAGCAGACTTATTAACTTCCCAATAAGTCCTTCTCTCACCTATGTTCTCGAGGTACCAATTTAAATCCGGGCAACACAAGGATTAGATGGCCCTAAGCGAACGCAAACCTCCCGTGATAGCAAGTATGGTAGGTATGTCATACACATAAAATCATATACATATACTAAGTATGCACACATCTTAGTAATCACCATAATTTATTAGTGGTATATTTCTCGTTCTTATACCCACACACTTGTCCCCGGTTTATATATGCACGTCATCCATTATCCTCACGTCGTAAATAGTTACTCACATTCTAACCCATAAATATCATTTGGTTCAAACCGCACTTCTATGTTTTACTCCTCAATATATCCCAAATGTCCCAACCATATCAATTAGTCATCAAGTAAATGTCATCTCTACAAATAAATAAGGTTACGGAACATTAGAAATCAAATCAGGCCAAAAAGGCCAAACTGTCAGCTCGTTAGAAGTCTCGTTCGAACGAAGGGGGCATCTAACGAGATCTCGTTCGAACGAAGGCATCGAACGAACATCCCTCTCGTTAGAAGTCAAACTGTCACTCGTTAGAAGCTCATTCGAACGACCTGGGCAGGTCTTCTAACGAGAGGCCAGTTTCGAGCCCAAATTTTCTTAATTCGTTTTTCCAACTTTTCTTCACCTCTAAACTCATCTAATTGTCATTCCAACAAGGTTTCAAGGTTTCTAATCATCCCTAAACATATTAAATTCGTATTACAACATTTATATGGGGTCTACTCATCCCAACCCACATCTAATCATCAAATCTCCCCCAATTTTCCAAATTTTCAAGAACATGAACCCTAGAAATTTAAAGTCTTCCATAGTTATAATTAAATCCGTTTTTGCAATATAAAAAGTAGTAATTCTCTTACTTCAAACATCCAATAACAATTCTACATGCAATCCTACATTAAAATCTGAATTCATAACTTCCAATTTCATGGGTCTTTATAAATCTCCCAAAAACAATACAATTATATAAATTTCCTACACATGGAAAAAGCATTCTTTGCAAAAACGAAATTAAACCACTTGCCTTATGTCTTTCTCTGATTTTGATGTCGAATTGATGAATTGTTCTCTCTCTCTGCAGAATTCTCCTCTCTCTCTCTACAAGTTCTTTTTCTCCAAGGTGACAATAGTGGTTAAGGTTGCCCTGGGAAGCTCTTGAAACTAATTCCAATAACCCCCGTAGCCCATTAAGTCATTGAGTGTAGTTAGTGGGTTTAGTGGGTAAAGGTTAAATCAGATATTAATTTCTAATTTTCGTGGGTTTTAATTCCCAAAATTCCAAAATTACCAAACTACCCTTTTTCGTTGCCGGTATGGCCTAAAAATGCCCCGGGACCCAAACTAAACCCCCGGCTAGTGTTTTCTGACTATTTCGACCCTTCCGGATGCGTTGGCGCACTCAAAACGACCATACGGTTAATAGAAATAATATTCACTTTTTAATTAAAATAATTATATTCCTGACGCGACTGTCACACGCGTCCCAACAAAATTTCCAAATTGCCGTATTTCAATCTCACGACAAATTTCATAATTCAATATTCATATATAGCCATATATACTCATTAAAATCAAATACCAACTCGCATCTCGCTAGTATTTTTATCCGGATTAATTTCCAATTAATACACATTTAATTCAATTAATCCCATAAATAAATATCATAAAAATACGGGGTATTACAATATTCTGCCTCTACAAAGGAACGCTGAACGATAACTTACTTTTTACTTTTTTATAACTTACGTTTTACTTTTTGAGGAGATGAGATGACTACCACAAAAGTTATAAAAACCAGTAGTAGAACGACCATCACAAGCTCCTCCATAATTTGAGTCAGTGTAACTCTGCAATCCTCCAGGCTGAGGGCCTGATATATAATATAACCCAAGTCTAAGAGAAGAGTTAAAATACCACAAACAATGATATACTGCATCCAAATGAGTATTACGGGGTTGTACATAAAGTGACTAACTCTCCCAACAACAAATGATATATCCGGTCTGGTATTAGCTAAATAATTTGATGACTCACCAAATGCTGATACATAGAGGGATCTTTCAGAGGTTCACCACTGTCAGCCACAAGATTTAAATTAGGAATTATAAGAGATGAAGCTGGTTTGCAACCAACTTATGTGTTTCCTGGGGAGGACAGGATAATGACAGGAGATATATGTCAGCACGAAAGACCTGGAAGGGCATTAGCTGGAGAGACATGATTTGTATAATCAAACACAGGTACATGGCATTAGCGGGAGAGACATGATTAGTATAATCAAACACAGGTACATGTTAAACAATATGTGAGTCCTCAGGAGGTGGAGTAGAAGAATGCACATAAATAGTCACCAAAGAATGATGTATTTTTATGACATGTGACATCTAAAGTATGATGCATATGACGTGTGATAGGGTCATAATAGCGACACCCTTTTGTATTTGACTATCTTACAAAAATGCAACAAATAGCTTTATCATCAAGCTTAGTGCGTGTAGAAGATTTATTATGAACAAAGCAAGGGCAGATCAACACATGCGAAATTACAGTAAAAAGTATCTTAGGATAAATAAGCTGTAATAGAGCTTTATTCTGAATGACCAGACATGGACTACTATTCAAAAGATAAGTGCCCGTTAAGACAGCTAAGTGTCAATAAAATTGAGGAATCTGCATTCCACCATAATAGACAACGAACCATTCCCATGAGACTCTTTTTTTCAGTAACCCCGTTTTGTTCAAGAGTATATGGGCAAGTGAGTTGATGAAGAATACCCTTGTGTTTTATTCTTTTAGGTTTCCAAATGTATATTGTGATGGCTCTTGCATCAACAGTCCAACAATATAGTATCTGTATGGTATATTGTACTCACACGTATATATTATAGGGCATTCATACATGTATTGTTTTATCAAGAGATGTCAACAATTTGCGATTATTATGAGAAAAGTCTGTGTGTGTGTGTGTGTGTGTGTGTGTGCGCGCGCGCCTATTCTAGTGTCCTTTGCTTTTCTTACGATTTTGTATTGATGTAGTTCTTGGTAGGGTAAATGGTTATGTAGACCAGTTTGGTTACTAAATACCGTGTCATTTTCTTCCTGTTGCACGTATAACTTGAGAAGTATAACATCTAATAACTTGAGAAATATAATATCTATGTGATGCCCCTTGACCAGATAAGAATGGAAAAGTTATGCAACATTTCTCTTCATTTGTTTTCTGCTCATAAATTATTTCCAAGTTTGTGGACCATTTTTATCCATGAAGTTGTCTTTGATTTTATATTTGTTAACAAGAAGGGAAAAAATAGCTACATCTTCATGGTAAATATGCTGTACTTAATAGTTCTATAATTTTTACTCTCCTGTCAGGTAATGTTAGGTGTTGACCGTCTTGATATGATTAAAGGAATTCCCCAAAAGATACTAGCATTTGAAAAGTTTCTCGAGGAAAACCCAGATTGGCGTGAAAAAGTTGTTTTGCTGCAAATTGCTGTGCCAACAAGAACAGATGTTTCTGAATGTATGCTCCTCAACATGCTCGTCCTTAGTCTTTTGTTATGTTTATACAAGTGGAATAACTACATGCACATAGCTTCCTGAACTTTTTTGTTTCAATCTGGAAAGTTGATTTATTTTAGTAATAAAAGATACTCTGCACAGCACTTTGATATCATGAATATGCAATGTACCTTTTTTTTGCTATGAAAAAGTTTACGATCTTATTAATTAAAGAAATGTTCTGGCTTTGGGGATTAAAAGAATTGGGATAGGCATGTTCAAAGTCAGACATACTAGTAATTATGAAAATTGGGGATGAGAAATTCTGGACTTCGGAGTATTAAATGGTTGTAGTGTTAAACTAAGGGCAAGGGATCATATCCTGGTGCAGTGGTAAAAGTAAAAGCTGGAACCTGTGAGCTTGTGGGTTTGAGTTTGAGGGCAAATCACTTGGTGCAAAAACTGAGAAACCTAGGTCTATACCCAGTTTACACTACACACCTCACAGCCTCAATGTGGCCAAACTGGGCCACTGATGATTCTTAGGTAAAGACCGATATGTAGATGAATGTGTTGTGGTTGATTAAGACTTTGTATGGGTTGGGTTATGGGGATGGGGATGGGGGTTTATATTAAAAAGGATCCTGGAAATATCACCTCGAGGATCCTGGAAATATCACCTCGAATCTCATATGACAGCTTCATAAGTTTACTTTGTTTTACGTACCAAACAAGTTTAAATTTTCAGAGCTTTGTTCAGTTCAAATAAAGAGATTGTACATATATATTTATAGGTGATTCTAATCCTCCTACATCTAGTACAGTCAAGACTGAGAATTTGAAATTTGGACCATTGCAACTACAATAATTGGCCTACTATAGGCAGACTATATATGACATAAACATGTGACTATGCAGCAAGGTTCTAAAAGGCGCGAGGAGTGGTTGAGGCGTGGAGGTCAAACCTCAATCCGTAGGAGCCTAGGCGTAAAACGGCGTATTCCCTTTTTTTTAATATTTTTTAATTATACTAAGGCTAGTAAAACAAAAGAATTAGAAATATAAGCATAGGCTTAAGCATAACTGACTTTAAAAAACATAAGCATAAACATCCAATCAAAATTCAAAATAAAATAATACATACCTTGAAATTCGAAAATATATCTATATATTTGGTAACCCTTTTGCCTGTATGCATGCTCCACAAGTTCATATCACTCTAATACATGCAATCAAAATTCAAAATAAGTTAGTAAATAATATATTTCAAATATAATGTGAATACAATCAAAATTTTAAAGCAATGCACTAAAAATCTTCTAAATTAGAATCTTAATATATAAATAATCGTAAAAGATTCATAAGAACTTAGTTCATTCCAAGTTTTCAAGAAAAAAATAAGTCTCAAAATCACAAATGTTACAATAACTTAATAATCCATGCTATTGGACAAATTCAATAGCCCTCTAGTCAAGCTCTCATCTATCTCCTTGTCGGACTCCAATTCAACTTCATCTTCTTCATCCAACTCATCTTCTGTGTCATCCGATACAAAATAATCTTCCTCAAGCTCCCCTATTTCATTTTCATAGCGAGCATTTCTACCACTTCTTCTAGTTTGTAAATCTCATTTCCGCCGGATGCTTCTCCCACCGCGTCCCATGTAATTCCGGAACCCGCCTCCACCTCATCATCATCCTCATTATCGTCACAACCATCAACAACGCATAATTGTGCATTACTAGCATCACTTGCTAGTAATTTATCCTTCCTCTTTTTATTTTTGTTCATCAACCTTGCATTAAATTGGACGTAGACTAGATTATTCATTCTCGTAGTATCCAGTCTATTCCTCTTTTTGGTGTGTATCTACATAAAAGAAGTTACAAATATTTAATAAACTATATCTTAAAAATTACAAAACTAGTAATTAGTAACTAATACCAAAGTAATAAGTAACAACGAACTTTGTACTTAGTACTTGCCCCTTTAAAGACACTCCAATTTCTTTCACGTCCTGATAAACTAGTAATCAAACTCAAGGACCCTTTTTGCCAATTTCTTTAAATTTGGAGTTTCATTTCCATAAAAGTCCCACCAACCAACTACTTAATATTAATGAAAGAGAGAATGAGTAAGGGCAATATAAATGAAAGAGAGAGAAGGTAAAGAGAGCAATTTTATGCAAATGAAATAAATAAAAGAAGAATGGTAATATACCCCCGGATTATAACTTGTATCATTGTTCTCATATCCATTTATTGCGACTCCGTATTTATCATATGATGTTGCATTTGATCATTTGGAAAGAACTTCTGAACACAAATAATCGCATTATTCGTTATCAATGGATCATCTTTCATACTTGGATTCTTGAAGAAATAAAACGGATTCAACAAATAAGTCGTTGTATGAAGTGAACTATCAAGGCGATCCTTGTTTTTTGCATCAATAATGCTTAAGATTGGCATCTAGTCACGCTCCTTCTTCAATGAATTATGTGGATTTTGTGCCTATTACTCCGGTCTTTGTAACTTGCCTTGGCTCTGCCTAGGCGCGCCTTTTAGAATAATGCTATGCAGAGGAATACACACACAAAAACAATAGAAAATTCAAGCCCAAAGACCCAATCTCAAAAATCTGAATATATAGTTTATTAAAAATGCAGATGGATGCCTCTTTAAGGAAGCATTAGAATACTCGTTAATAATTGATTTCCTGGGCTCCTACCTTATCTAGGAAACTAATTAATAAAAGAAAATATTTAAGAGATAATGACCTAATATTATCACCTATAGGAAACAAATAGAATAAAAAAAAAAGCCTAATTAATTTCTAACAGGGGCCCACTCCTTGAATTCTCGTCTATTTTTTTACTTCTTCTTTACATCACACCCACCTTTGAAAAAACCTGCCTTCAGATTAAAGGGGTTTTCCTTTGGTTTCCAGTGGTACGTAAATTCGAGCAACCAATGTTTCCCGTGGCACCTCCTCCTCAATTGACTTTTCTACCTTCATTCCATCGTTGACTAGGATGATTCGTATCTTTCTGCAATCTGCAAACCAATGCCCCATCCCACTACATTTGTAACATTTAAAATTAGAGGTGGGGTGTCCATGGGGCTTGGGTGGTCCCTTTGTGTGGTGATTCCTTCTTCTTTGCTAAGGTTGCAGTCCAGAAGTAGTCTTTATCTTCAACACATGATCAATGGCATGTTGTAGTGATAGACTTCCCGGAGATTTGATTTGGCTTGTAGTGCATTTGAAGCCCACGTGGGTAACCGCCGATCTCTTATTCTCATTCAACATGGCTTAGGTGCATATCAAATAAAATTGTTCGGTGTACTCTTTAACGGACCTCGAGCCTTAAAGGAGACTTTCCACTCTCACATACGGGTCTCTTTCGTAAGAGTGAGGGAGAAAGGCTTCTTGCAAGTGTTACTTCATTTCGGGCCATGATTGAATCGTTCCATCTCCGTTTTCTTCTCGATCCAGTACAAAATTTCCCCACCACACAAGGTCTTGGTGATGGTTGTTGTAGCCACTCTTTCACCCGAGTATTTTGGTCCCTACCCAAGTGTTGGGGTACGTTAGGGACTGATTGAAATTGTCGATCTAGAATCCAATGTTTGGTGTTGCACGTTTTGAAGCCGTAACCCCTCAATGAGAACGACGTCGGTGGTGGGTGGCCCCAAGGTGCTG
This sequence comes from Sambucus nigra, assembly GCA_949130495.1. Classification (NCBI taxonomy): domain Eukaryota; kingdom Viridiplantae; phylum Streptophyta; class Magnoliopsida; order Dipsacales; family Adoxaceae; genus Sambucus; species Sambucus nigra. The sequence goes on along the minus strand of OX422213.1, from coordinate 200,546,682 downwards.
TGATGGTGGTGGAGCTTGGAGCCCTAAGGGTTCTTTTTCCCCCCGTTTTTCTTGTTTGGGCCTTGATGGAAACGAAGAAAACAAACAATGCTTGGGTCTCCCGTCCTTGCGACGGGCTTGCTGGTGTCCCCCCACCTCTGAGAAAAACCCTGCCCCATTGTTTTGCTCCTCCATTGGTAGCCGTGAGTGGCCATGATCTCGTAGGGCCTTAGCGGTGGTCTTGGTTCATTATGTCGACACCTAGCGGCTGTTCCGCCTTCTTCCACTTCACATTGTCCTGGAGGGTTCGCCTTGTTGTTTAGATGCCTCCCTCGAATGCCAGCAACCCTAAATGATGGGTATTGGGTGCTAAGGCCAGAGGGAATTCCAGTGGAGATGTGGTCATTTAATTGCCCAAACCATGGTGGAGATGCCCATGATTTCAAACATCATCTCAGGTTTGATCATATCTCTTGGGCCATCAGAATAAATGTTGACCCTTGATTTTGAAGTGTCACTCAAAAATACGTTTACTACATGTACGTATTACTACACCACAAGTAACTACGCAACGAAATACACATACGAAAGAAATGGAAAATAGTTAAGCTCAAAGCCTTAATGTAAGAAATCTGGATTTGACAATAATGAAGGTGGAGGCCTCTTTAAATAGGCAACCGTCCAATGCTCTAATTAATAAAAGGAAATAAATAAGAGTTAATAACCTAATATCACCACCTCCTAAGCGAACTATGAGAAAGGAAACAACAAAATGAACAAAAAGTAACTATTTTCTCCCCCCCCCCCCCCCCAAGGGAACTCTCGCCTTATGTTCAATAACTTAATGCGATATCAAACCTATGGGTAAATAGTAAAGTCAATGTAAAGAAGATTTGGACTGTTGTGGTGGACTACGAGAGATAAGAGAGAACTGGCAGTTTTTGAAACAATGGAGGCTAGAATATTTTAATTATTTAATTGTTATCTTTTGGTATCATCTCTAAGGTAGTATTATTTTATCTCTTATTTAGAGTTAAGTGTTTATCTAAGATTCCTTTTGAGAGCCTATAAATAAGGTCTTTAGCCCTCTCTTGTAAGTACTTAACATTATTATTGATTTATGAGAATGTGATTAAGAGAGAATTTCTTTGATTTTTCGTGTGCGAGCGTAATTGATATTCTGATGCATTTACGTCAAAGTGGCATTAGAGCAATTTTGTGCTTGTGATAGAATGTGGTGTTAGTTGTTTCTTCTTTCCTTTTATCCACTATAGCAATAGATATACCGAAAAAGCAAAAAGTGACTATAGATAGGGCGTATAAATGTTGGCACGTCCAGAGATCGAACCGGCAATAAACTCAAATCTGAAGTTCTAAATAGGAAAGAAAGTCATTCTGGTTCATAGTAAATAAGAAATAAAGCGGCTATATTAACCAAAAGGGACTTCCAGCTGTCGTTTACTCAAGTTATGTGAAGGCAATCATAGAAGAGAAGGTTGGGTTAGGCTGGCCTCGCAGGGTGGGCTTGAGTCTTTCACCCCTCTTTTATCTCTTTATCGAATTAGCTATGGCCCATTGCTTTCCGTTAGGGCCTATCATCCGATCTATTATTAGACGAAGCAACGAAAGCTGTTTCAGACGAGCAAGGGCGCGGGAGACACTCGGCGAGCAGACGAGGGACCAGTGTTAATCAGTGAAATCTTTCATTTTACGATTTGATTGAATTGGTGTTCAGTGAAACCTATTATCGCTTGTCAACCTTTTTAAACTCGGTGGCTCCATACTCTTAGAGCGCCTATGGACACAATCTTGTTCTAGAAAGGGGGTGAATAGTTTTCCTTTTATGAAGTTTTTTTTTGAAGGTTCTAGCACTGTTTTAACAAGTGGGTAATTTAATTAAGATCAGTCACTTATAAGTTCAACCAACAACAAAGCCTAGACATAATCATCATGCAAGATTTCACAGATAAGCATATGTAGTGTGAGGCATGCATGATGAATGCTAGCTGTGGGTTCTCGCCCAAGAACCAACTAACTGTTGACACCGATCGGAGCTTCGCTGACATCCGACAAACACCAGTGATTGCTGCTAGAGTCCTGACCAAGCCCATGGACCAACACCCTCGCATTATACCCTCCGAAAAGTCATGAAACCCACACTAGATCCTCCGAGTTGTAGTGCCAGCCCTCCCCCAACCTCACTGGTGTTAGATGACCTTTGTCGATGACCGAAGCTTCCTGATCTAACACTGTTAGAATCCAAGTCCTGACAGCCTTAGAACCGACCCTCTAAACCATCGACTAGACCTCTCTAGACATTTGCTTCCGTTTAGGGGAACTTTCTATCATCGGCCTGCGAGAAGTCCAATGAAGTCACCAATAACCTAGGGGCCTTGGCCATGCCGTTAGCTGATTTGATTTTTATCGTGGATCCTTTTTATCCAAACTAATTGTGTTGTGAGAATTACCACCACTCCCCTGAATTTTCTGCCTAACTACAACCCCTTCCCTCAAGTTTGATAAATTATACTTTAGCCCCCAAACTTATAGTGATGTGCATGAAAATTGAAAAATAACCCCTTTGCTTTCGTCTATGGGATGTCCACCCAACCGTGCCCCCTTAACCGCCAACCCAATGTTACCAACACCATTTTTTTCACGAGCCTTTGTTGTGGAGTCTCCACTGCTATAGGTGCGATATTAAGTTTCTGGGTTGATATATGATAATGGCATATGTGCATTGCGTAGATAACAACAAATTCCATATGTGTAAACTGGACCGTTTCCAGTCATATTGTTGCTGGAAGTCTAGTTTCGATATATATCTCGTGCGTGACATCCAAGTTAGTGGTAATTTTAGTTCTACGCCCACTCCTTCTAATGTGAAGCGAGGGGCATAACCGCCTTTTTGGGCATATTAGTAGTTTATTTTCTTTTTGTTATTTGTCTTTTATTTTGTTTTGGTATTGTAATCCTTTTTTTGTTTTAGTATATAGAGGTAGGGAGTAGTAAAGGCAATTAATGGCATTTTTGTAATTTGAGCCTTAGCTTAGAGCCTAAGTTACTCCTTCCCTTTAAATACCCCTTGTATTCCTCATTTGAGGATACTCTCCATTTTGAAGATAAGAAATCTCTTGATTCTCTCTCTAAAAGTTAGGGTTTGGTTTATTTTCTTGGCCATTGACATGTAGTTCACGTCAAATTGGTATCAGAGCGAGGTGTCGTTCTCTCGATTGGTGTATTGTTGTGTAGATTATCAACAAATTGTGCACTACCTTTCAATGGCTCCAAAGCAATCCAAACAACAATACGAAGAAATTCAAGAGTTGAGGTAAGAATTAGGGCACAAAATAGATGAACAAGTCCTAGATTTCAACAAGAAATTTGAGACCCTCCATCTTTTCTCAACAAGGCTAAACCCCACTCACCACCCCATTTCCCCCCCTCCAAAACCCACCTTACATCGGGCAACCTACCTCTAGCAGCCCCTCCCAACCCTTCAAACAAAGAAGAGACCCCCACCCCTCCCATATGGCTGCCACCAGCCCCCACGAACCCCTGTTGCTCAACCCGCCGCCCTGCGCATCCCAAAACCCCACCCCTGCCCTAACCGACCGGGCTCCCAAGCAGCCTTTCCCCACCCACTCCTGTACAGACCCGGGGCAACCCCTCTCCCTCCCCCGCTGCTCCGACAACCTCCCCATCCCCCTCGTGCCCCTTCTGACCCATCCCCTTACAAACCGACCCATTCCCACTCATTTCCCTACCCACTAGACCCCAAAACCAGTCCCTAACCCCTCGCCGATCCATAAATAAATCCCCAGCCTGATTCAAACCCTAACCCGCAACAATCCGACCTAAAATACCCACCCTTCGATCCAAACGCGACTACCAAACAGTCCATACCCACCCCTTACCCCAACCCGCCCACTTTTTTGGGGGCATCCACCTCTTTTCATCACTTGACCCCATTTTACCCTCCGACTGGACAACCCGAGTCATTCCCCCCCCACCTCCTACCCCTAATCCATCATACCAATGCCTATCCCACCCTGGTCGGATATTCTACCTATCTCGGGGCCATTAACCATTATATAGAGGCCCATGACGTTCCTCCCACTCCCACTCCCGACCAAGTACCCTCACCCCCACTTATACACCCATGCCCACCTCCTCCACCGTCACATCATCCCTCTTCCCATCATGATCTTTCCGTGCCCTACACCGACTCATCCTCATCCTCCAACACCGGGGACACCCATCGCAATGTCCTAGAGTGGATTCCTCATCCCCTACCTGACTTTCCTCGCTTCGTCCTGCTTCGGGACGACTAGTGCTTTTATTGTGGAGAGCACGGCTACCTGATTGACACGTGTCCCCATCGCGACCTCCCAGCACCTCCCGTGGCCCCACGTGTTTATCCTCATCCACCACCTACCCAGATGCCACCGATTCTGGCGGGTTATGCTGCACCTGCGCCGGGTGATATAATGGGCCTTGAGGCTCGTCTGGATGCTGACCACCTATCTACGGCATTACAGTTACTCTCTCGGAGTCTTCAGGGAGATGTACGTATCGACGTTCCCATGTTTGATAGACGATTCTCCCCGGATGCTATGGTGGATTGGTTAGTGTTGATGGAGACAGTTTTTTATTACAAGCGGGTTTAAGACCGCTCATGTGTTCTCCAGGCGGCCATTAAATTTCAGCGATTCACCCGGGTTTGGTGGAATGATCTGCACAATCGCCGGACAACGATGGGACTGCCTCCTATTAGACTTGACCCGAGTTGAAGGTCGCTCTTCAGGCGTCATTCATACCGCCGACCTATCAGCGTGATCTATTTGCCCGCGTTTAGTCCCTCCGGCAGGGTTCATCTACGGTGGTGGAGTACACGGAGCAGTTCTAGCTCCTCTGCATCCGGGCTCGCCTCCTTGAGACTGAGGACCAGCGGATCAGCCGCTATATCCTAGGACCACAACCCTACATCCAGCACGACCTCGACTTGAGGTAGATACCAACCTTTTTTAAGGCGGTCGAGTACGCGACCAAGGTTGAGGCCTACCACACATCTCCAGCGGCTCTTTTAGCCTCTCGAGCCCCATTTACATTGGTCTCTGCTCTTGCTCCTCCCCTAGTATCGTCTTTAGTCTTTACTACCACCACTGCCGTGAAACCTCCTTTGGGTCCTTCAACATTCAAGTGCTACAACTATGGTATTGTTGGCCACCGAGCCTCTGACTGCTCTCTTCCACGACGCCATGCCCTATTAGTGATGGATCAGCCACCTGACTATTTGGATGCGTCCGAGGATCTTTCCCGCCTTGATCACAGTTTTTTTGGGTGACTCGGTTGATCTTCTCCTTTGAGTTCGAAGACGAACTCTTTTCTCGGGGGGGGGGAGGGGGGGGCGGGGAGATTGATGTGAAGCGAAGGGCATAATCATCTTTTTGGGTATAATAGTAGTTTATTTTCTTTTTGTTATTTGTCTTTTATTTTGTTTTGGTATTGTAATCCTTTTTTTGCTTTAGTCTGTAGAGATAGGGAGTAGTAAAGGCAAATGATGGCATTTTTGTAATTTGAGCCTTAGCTTAGAGCCTATACTACTCCTCCGCTTTAAATACTGCTTGCATTCCTCATTTGAGGACACTCCAATTTAAATATAAGAAATCTCTTGATTCTCTCTCTAAAAGTCAGGGTTTGGTATATTTTCTTGGCCATTGACGTGTAGTTCATGTCATCTTCATGTTTTGTTTTGATGATTAAAGGAGTTTTAGACACCGCACCTGAGTAGGAGGGACATATTGAATGTATCTCATTAAGTGGTGCCCAAATGATCTCTGGATTCATCGGAAGATCCTTTATATTGTCTAGAAATCCTTACTTTACAAAATATTTAGCAAAATTTATTGAATTACTAACACCAGGTCCCAAGAATTTTACCCTAATTTTTATCAAAGGTGTTGCAAAGGAGGGGTACTCTACAATTGGATATCCACATGGATGCATTAAAAGTCGATTACAAGTCGGTCAGATCCAGAATTTAAAAAAGCATCCTAACTGTGGTAAGAGTGCTAAGTACTTAGTGATTGCTTTACATTTTTTATGAGGAAGGTTGGATGTTCGTACAAAGTTAAGAGCATAGTTGTGTTGTCAGAGGTCTTCATGGAGCCTAGGTGCAAGACGAGGCGCGCGCCTCAATGATAGGGGGTACACTTTTTGCGAAAATTAAAAAATATATTCTGTCATTTAAAAGCTATTCCAATTGTGTAATTTAACATGTCTTGTTAGTATAAATTGTTGCAACCAACAAACAATTTGTAAAAATATTCAATCACCACCAATCTAACCTTAAGCAAAGTGCACATGTAACATATTATTAAATTGAGATGATAACATGTAATAAATGGAAGAAATAATATCGTGGAAGTTGTTAAGTGACAAGAATTAAATTGCGAATATGTCATAACCAATATCCACATTAAAGAGAAATATTAGAAACAACTATTTAAAAGCATATCTCCAATATGGCAAGTATCATATATTCAATACTCAAGTCATCATTAAAAACAAAATATCCCTCAATACGCCCTCTAAATGGCCATATTGTATGTATTATCATCCTCAAAACCCACAGAATTATCCTCTTCTTCATTGTAACAGTTATGTCCCCCTTCCTCAAATTCTTCCTCTTCTTCATTGTAACAGTTATGTCCCCCTTCCTCAAATTCTTCCTCGTCAGTCTCCTCCCCCTCATCTATAAGGTGAATGGAATGACCTGGTGAACTTGAATTGGCCGCTCTCCTTGCATCTTGTGTTTTCCTTGAAGTTGCTCTTGCTCTAGAATTGTACTTAATCTCTCTAGGTCTACCAACTTCATCCCATGCCAATGCATCATCATCGATAAAAACATACTTATTTCTTTTTTTGGCTTTTGATCAACTCTCCCAGGACTACTCATTTCTTTTATCTATTTCATTTAAAGAGATGGGATCTATGGTATCTCTGAACTGAAATCGGTGCCTCAATGCCCTATTATATTTGACAAACACTAAGTCATTGAGACGTGATTTAGCTAGTCAATTTCTCCCCTTGCTATGATGTGGTGCCATACCCTGAATGACTTGTTAAATAATTATGGTAGTTTAAATATATTTAAATTTTTTTTCAAAATAGTTACACATGCATGCTCAAAAATAGGCGCTCACAACAGAATACACTACACTTGAGACTAAGAATCTTTATTGCAAACTTTTGCAAATTTGGGATTGTGCTACCATATGAACCCCACCACAAAGTTATCAAATAATAATTATGAACATAAATAACTAATATATATGAACAAACTTAATTACACATTTCCCCGTCGAAAGATAGAATTAATAGTGCATGAAACTTATTATGAGAATGGCGTGGTTCTTCGCTTGAGGAGTATTAAAAGGAATTTTTTTATGCTTACTTGTTTGGGAGCCCAATAATTGTATTTATACTGAAACATACAACCAGTGTTTAAAAAAAGGCCTAAATAATGTCTCGAGGCTTAAGCCTCGGGGGGGGGGGGGAGGGGGGGGGGGAGGCATTTGGAGGCGAGGCGTTTTTTTTATGTAAATGATGCCAAATGGGATCAAGAAGAAGATAACTCTCTGTAAAAATCTCTCAAATCACTTATATCTTAAAAGGGAAGAATGCCTCAAATGAGGCTACAAAAGAGTATTTATAGGTAGGAGGTTGCTTGTGCTCTAAGCTATCAATCTGATTATAATTATGTCCCTAGATGCCCATAACCTTCCTTCCTCTAAAGACTAACAAAATAAAATACAAGAAAAATACAATGTACTACTAGAAAGAATAAAAGACTAAAAAATGATGAAAAGGCCCATATTCACATCACTCTCCACCCCTTGAAATAGTTCATCCTCGAACTCAAAGGGGAAAGTCTTCAGTGTCACCATCAAGAGCAGTAATGAGGGCATGCTGGGGTGGAACCTCCACCATCTCGTTAAGATACTAAGGGTCTCAAGAAGCTAGGAGAGCGCGATGCCGTGGAAGGGAGCAATTCGAAGCTCCATGGCCAATCACCCCACAATTGTAACATTTGGATGTTGCAGGGTGGGAGGGTGCAGGAGATGGATTAGTGGGTGCCGGGGCAGCGGAAGTAGGTGGGACCATAGGAGCACTAGAAACCATAGGGACTGGAGGAGCTGGAGTGGAGCGGCCACAGGGGGGAGTCTGATGGAAGGACTTTACTTTAGTGGCGTACTCAACCGCCTTCGCAAAGGAGCTGACATCGCGTAAAACAAGATCTCGCTAGATATAATTCTGCAGCCTGTGGATATAACGACTAATCCGCTGCTCCTCACTCTAAGACTGAAGTGTCCTGTCGGGGAGACTGTACCCGAAGGAAGAGATCGCGCTCGTAGGTAGTAGGAACAAAGATGGCCATCACCTGTTTTCGGAGCTCAGCCCAAGACTGGATAGGAGGTAGGCCCTCAAGGGCACGATGCTACTCTAAATCATTCCACCATACATTGGCGTAGCCATGAAACTTCGTTGCCGCTAACAGAACACACCGCCGACCTTTCAGTTGCTTGTACTAAAAAATTAGCTCTATGGCGGCAAGCCAATGAACAGCAGCATCAGGCTGTAGGTGGCCATCGAATATCGGTTAATCCACCTGAATATCGCCATGCATTCTCCTCGATAACAACTGAAGGGCCAAGTGTGTGATGGCATCGCCACCCTGTAGGGTCAAGTCACCCTCATCTAGATCATCATCGCCTAGCGGAGGCTCATCGAACTGGGCTCTCTGTCGTTGTCTCCGAGGCTGTGGATGAGGAGGATCGGGAGCTGGTGGTGGTGTCTCTCGATGGATTGGTGGAGGGGGAGGAATATAGGGTGGTACTGCCTCCCTAGGTTGGGAATGAGGTGGAGCGGGAACCGTAGGCTGTCGGTAGGGGCAGTGGTCCATCAGGTTCCCTCTTTGGTAGCATAGAAAGCAATGCTTGTCAGTGATGGGTACATATGGGGTGACCTTCGGACTCAGTGAGTCAAAAGGCGACATATCAGTGCGCCACTCAGTGGCTGGTGGAGGCTCAATGTCTGGGATAGAGTGGGATCGGGGTGAGGGTGGACCATCAGGTTGAGGACTAATCCACTCCCATACCCACTTAAGTGAATCAACAGGGGCTGAATGGGCAGAGCGTGCATCCCACACAGAATGGGTGCAGGAAACACGTGGGTGGAGAAGTGTGTAGGATAGGTGGAGGCGGAAGCATGGGGAAGGCTATATGGGATTGATAAAGGTCAATAGTGGTGGGTGGAACCAGTGACATGGAAGGAAGATGATGGGACTCAAGGTGCCTCTGTGGGTGGTGATGAGGTAGGATGAAATTTGGTGGAGGATGGGGTTATGATGAAGGGTGGTGGGATAGGCTTGGTGAGTTTGTGGGGGTAATTGGGGTAATATGAGAACACGAGGTGGTGGAAGGTGAGGGGATGGGAGATGATGATGGTGCAAAGGCAATTTGGGGGTGGTGGAGGGCTCTTGGGTGATTCTTGAGGATTTTGGAGGGTGGGGGCATGTTGGTTAAGTGTTTCGACTGTAGGGATAGGTGTTTGAGTGGTTCCAAACACAAGAGGGTATGTGGGGAGACTAGGGTTTGCGTTTATGATTTCTTGGACATGTAGGGGTTAAAACCCTAGGGTTTCTTGATCAAACTCTTTATCAGTGACCATTATGGGGTCATCTAGCATCGGATTAAGGTCCGAACACCGTTGAACACTATCGGTTGGTTGCAACTGGGTTGGATCTGTCCCCTTTGGACTCCAGAGATTTCGAATGATTTCTGCAATCGTTGGAGAGTGTGTTTCGATCACCGGAGGAGTGGATTGAATCCGGGTCGGCGTATTTTGCATCGGAGACGAGTCAGACCGTCCGATCTGCCTTGGGCAGCCCTCGACAAGGTTGATTTGATGATGTTGGCTCTGGATCGGAGTGTTATTTATCGGTGAGGTGTCGAGATGGCCGTTCGGTCTTAGGCGAACATCGTTGGTGTAGCCTCGATGAGTGGGACACCTGTTCGAAGCGGCTGTGGTGATTTGATGAAGGTTGGCGACAGATCTTGAATGTTCATCTGGGACAGCCAATGGTCGGTGGAGGTCGGACGATGCCGGAGAAGGCGGGTAGAGGCAGTCGAACTGCTGAGGAGTGTTTCGACCTGTTGAATAGTGGCCGACAACAGCCAAATGGAATTGCGAGGCAGCCTGTTGTGGTGGGGGAACCCTACTGCTGGTGGTGGGTCTGGTTTGGCAAAGGCTAATAGGAGTACATTTATAATTAGTAGATTGCGTGGAGCCTAAGCTACTTCCCACCTATAAATACCCCTATTGTAGTCTCATTTGGGACATTCAATATTTTGGAGAGTTATTGATTGAGGGTTGAGGCGTGTGAGATATCTACCTTTTATTACCCATTTGGCGTCATTGATGTCAATTGATATTAGAGCCTCGTTGGTTCTACCCGTTGTTGTTGTTGTAAAAAAACTCAAAAATTGTAAACGACTAATGGGTTTTAAGAGGAGATGTGCTCCCGTGAAAACTCATAATTAACGACTCGCGAGGATCTTGGATCACCTCTTGGCGTGAATGGATGATCCTGAGGCTCGCCTCTGTTCCACCACCACCCTACGCCCTAACCCTCACCCTAACTCAAGAAACCCTAACCTTAGCCCCCAAAACCTCTCTACCTACGCTTCCGCAACCTATTTTACACCCCATCCACAAAAAAAAACCTAATTCTACAAATTCCAACCCTATTTCACCCACCACCACATCAAGAACCACCATTTAACCACCCTTTGTCGTGGCTTCTCTACACTAGCAGGGGCGAAACCCACAACCGCCGCCGGCCAGACATTCTAGCCATCCTTTAGCGCCGACCAGCCTTGTTCAAGAGGCAGTACAACCCAGACGCAACCTCCTGCCCTTCCCCCCATGGTCGGACCACCATACAGGTGGCCGACATCGTTCCAGCAGCTACCGACCCTGTCCCGGCCACTTCCGATCCCTTCCCCCAGGCCGTCCGACCCCTGATCCGCTCCTCTGGCAATCATTCACCACCAGTCAGCCCATCCGATCATTGTCCACTCTCAAACAGGTCCGTTCGACATCCGATTCCCACTAATATCCCTCTTCTGGTGCTAATCCAGCCTGCCGACCAGTTTTCGACATCAAGAAGCCCCGTTCCAGTGGTGGAGATTGTCGGGCAATGTCTCCAATTTCAACCTCATGGACGAAATACCCAAATAGTGGCCAACGACACATTTGTTTGCAAAAAAACACTAGGGTTTTGTCCCCCCACTACATAAGAACCTCTAGACACAAACCCTAACACCACCACATACCTCCTTTTGTTCGGATCCTCTCACGAGCATTCCACCACCTTTGAAACCCTAAATAACCTCCCTCCAAAATTACCAAGAACCTGTCTTCCCCAATTTTAATCCTATTCTAACCCATTATGACCCAATCCCCTCCTATGCTAGCCTATCTATCTTCTGCCCTAGGTGGAACCCTCCAACATGTTCAAGGACTAGGGTTTGGCACAAAGAAATTGGTATTTGATCCGGGGAGGAAAATATTTTTGAAGATTCCCATGAGAGGCAAGAGGAAGATGATGATCTTGACACACGAATTGAAAGATCTTCCTCAAATTTTCAGAAATTACTTTTGGCCCCACAAGTTTTGCCTCTCTTTCACACAATTTTGGCTCTTGTCACTTGATTCTCCAATTTTGAAGATTTTGTGCATCCTTAACTTTTAAAACTCGAGGACGAGCTTTTTCGAAGGCGGAGAGAATGATGTGAATTAGAAGTTTAGGGCTATTTTAGTATTTTTTGGCATTAGTGGCATTTTTGTTATTTTCTTTTATTTGATGTATTTTCTTTTAGTAAGTAATTGCTTGGTATTTAGGGAAGGAAGTGGCAAAGGCTAATAGGGGTACATTTGTAATTAGATGATTGCTTGGAGCCTAAGCTACTTCCCACCAATAAATACCCCTATTGTAGTCTCATTTGGGACATTCTAGAGTTATCGATTGAGGGTTGAGACGTGTGAGATATCTACCTCTTATTACCCATTTGGCGTCATTTACGTCATTTTTAGTGAGGGCAAAAAAAGGAAAAAAGAAAGAAAAAGATTAAGTCAACAATTTAAGTTACAAGTTAAAAACGTGGAATAACAAACAAAACCCTAAAAAACAAAGAAAAGGTTACCTTTTTCTATCATTTCCTTCTCCCGACCTAATCAACTGCTAATTCTGACCGAGGTAAGCTATCCTTCATTTATTTTTTGATCTTTATTAGTTATTTACGTTTTTTCCATTGTCGGAAACGTTTTTTTTTGTACGTTTTGGCAACTCCATCTCTGTTTTTACCCCTGTTTTTGTAATGTTTATAAGTTTGTACCCTTGTTTGTTTAATGTTTATAAGTTTATAGGTTTTTACCCCTAGTTTATACGTTTTTACCCCCTTTTTTAATGTTTAGCAAGAAGTCTTTTATTTTTAAACTTGGTTATTAGCTTTTTTTTTTTGTTTTAAAAATAAAACTTAAGGTCAAATGCTATGTTATTTTTTATTTTTAATATATTTCACTGTTTCTCATGATTATGGACCTTTTGCCTTATTTAATGTGTTAAATTATGTTTGTGTGAATTTATTAGACCTTTTATATTGTTTTTCGTTGTTTTTTCTTTGTGAGGCTTACCCCTCACTACGCCTTGCCTTGTCTTTTTTTAAACATTGCATACAACCCTAAAAGGTTCGAGAGACTGCAAAGTCTAACAATGCAAAACTAAGGCCAAAACATAAAGGGCCCAATATAAAAGAAAAGTACTAAACATAACACGAAATCCAACACTCCCCTCAATCCGGAGCGAATATATCAATTAAGTCCAACTTGACAATAGAAGATCGGAGAAGAGAGGGCCCGATTAATTTTGTAAAGAAAGCCGGTGTTTGATCAGAAAGTAGGGACTAAGGTAGGACGAATGATGCCAAACTACACTTTTTTCTAGAGTAACTGATATCAAGATCCACTTGCTTCGTTCTCTCATCAAGTACGAAATCAGATGCAAGATTGATGGTTCTTCCTCCATAAATACTAACTCTCCCAAAATTGATTGAAGCCACAAAAGCTCATGTGTGCCTTAAGCCATAACATGATTCTCAGATGAGTGTGAAACAACTACTTGCCTTTATCTTTTCCACGAGATGAGGTAAGAACCATAAAAGTACAAAAGCCTGAGATCAATCGTCTATTTGTTTTAAACCCAACATAATCCGTATCAATAAAACATGAGAGGTCTATTTGACCCCTTAAGGCATAAAATAACCAACATGACTTGAAATATCTCAAGATGTGGTAAACAACATCCAAGTGAGAAGTACGCGGAGCATGCATATACAAATGTCAAATTTTGTCTCGTTTAGGTCAAGTAAATGAGGCATGGTTCAAAGTATCGGCCGAGTTGACTCGGTATCAGCCGAGTCAACTCAGAATCAGAGGGTACCGATACGATACCGAGAGGTGTTTTAAAAAAAAACAATGAATCGTGTTGTCTCGCCGAGATATCGGCCGAGACAACCAATTCAAATGACACATTATTTTAACCCTTTTGACATTTTTTTTGGTGCCCAGAAAACATTTTTCTCCAAAGCATTTTTTAATTTTGTTTGTAAAAAGATGGCAAAAATATGTTTTATAAGACATATCTTTGTACATTTTTTTACAAAACATTTATTTGTACAAAACATTTTTTTACAAAACATTTATAAAATTGCATCATTATTTGAACATTGTCATATTTTCTTTTATTTTTTGATAGAATTTTCATCTTTTACCATATTTCTTTGTTGTTGAAAATATAATGTAACATTTACAGAAATGCGACCTATATAAGTTTGTCCACATAACGTATACATGCAGAATAATTTTACACACTAAGATTAAATTAAACAATTGCAATAAAATGATAATGTCACTAATATAAAACTAATAACATTCACTGAACATATAAATATTTGAACTTGGAACAAAATATCCTATCAAAATATAATGTCACATAATGATGTCCAAAAATGGAAGAGACAAAGATTGGGGGAAAAAAGAATCCCTATAAGTCTAGTCTCATCCATGAATATCAAACATTCTCCTACATAAATTAAAATCAACAATTAGTCACTAATACGTAATTATTTAGAAATTTTAAATAATTAAAAATAAAAATAAAATTAGTATGTAAGCAATATGCCAAGTCCGCCGCACTTCAGAATAACTAATCATACAATGTAATGCCTATTAAATAATGGTTTGAACATATCTGATTGGTACATATTGTTAATATTATTTTTTTAAATTTTATATATTTTTTTCGGAATTTTTCGCGCTCTCTAAGTAGCGTATCTTTGCGAATTGTCTGATACCGCAACCGATACCGCGAACGAGTTGACAATCGAGTGTCCGATACCGAGACTTTGAACCATGAAATTAGGCGACTAACTAATATTCAATAAACTAGAGGATTCAGAATCAAATCACTTGTCCTGGCTCAGGTTGGGGATTTATTGGAGTGGATGCCGGATGACACCATAGATCCAATATATACTTACAATGGTCCCACGTTGAGATCGAAGCACCTCAATCGAAAGAAAATAGTGGAGAGGAGTTAAGTCCTTCACATTAAACACCTTTCCAATATCCCGCCTCACTTGTGCAATCCCATCGACATCATCACCAATAATAATAATAATATCATCTATATAAACAAAAAAAAATGATGCATCTGCCATCGGGCTAACGACGAAAAAGACATGTATGATTGGAATGCGACCGAGTAAATCCTATTGAGAGAATCACCTCACAAATTTGACTAAACCAAACTTGAGGAGAGTGCTTAAGGCCATTAATAGACTTCTGACTCACTTTGCCGACATTCACCCCCTTAGCCTGAAACCCAGAGGAGGGTCTATATAAATAGTCTCAAAGAGATCACGATGTAGAAATGCAGTCTTGACATACGCAACTGATGTAGAGGCTAAGAATAAGAAGCCGTTAGAGAAATCAATAATCGGACGGAAGTAAACTTGGCAATCGGGGCAAATGTAACACTAAAATATTTCCTAGGAACTTGAGTACATCGCGTAGCCACCAACCTTGCCTTATAGCTATCAATAGGGATCGACACTCATCCATTTCCACTTTCATGGCCTCCACCCACCTAAAATTAGGGGTCCTGAACTCCAAGAAGAGAGAAGAGGTGAGTCACAATTGATAGGGTTTGTGAATAGTAGTTGCTCGATGAACATTGCGATTAGGGTGCTAGGGTTTTTGAAATTTTCAAATAAGGGTTTAGAAGGGAAGATAGAGAGCTAGAGAGACAGAGAGTATTAGAGTATTTTTGGCTCCAATACTAAAAAGGAATTTATGAGGCTTACCCAATTGACAGCACAATAATTGTATTTATAATGGAATGTTACAATTCTAGAAGGTTTGAGAATCTAGAAAGTCTAACACTACACAACTAAGTACAAAACACGGAGGACCCAATATAAATGAAAAATACTAAAAATAACACAAAATCCAACATAATTCAAGAGATGCATGGGCTAATTCCATGATAGAATGTATCAATTGAATTGAATTCTTGTAATGATTACAAATCTATATGCTCATCCTATGAATTGCATAATGCTCATCCTATGAATTGTATAAGTCATGTAATGAAATGCAAGAGAGAAGAAAATAAGTTTATTACTTGATTTTGTTTTCATTGAGGTAAGGCATGGCCTAACCACATTAAAATTCTCGTGCCAGTTTTCTCTTCTTATGCGTTGCTTGTATTCTTTTAATTGTCTTGTAAAAACCATATAGATTGTATGTTAAAGTGTAAATTAATTACACACACATCTCTTGCTTAGTAAAATATTGAATGCAACCACTGCAAATTTATTGTTATCGTGGATTTTATTTGAGCCACGTCTATGTCTTTGTATGGTCTTTTACTTTTCTTTTCATTGTTATACTCCGTATGAGAAATCGTGGTTAGTTCTTTTAGTTTCTGCCATTAGCTTACATTCTTGTTTTCTATGTTATGGTTATGCTGCCCTTTAGCTATGTACAGAACGATTATTATTTTATTTTTATATATATCTCTTTTACCAAAAACAATTTTTTTAACACTTTTTTTTGTTTTCTGTTTGTAAACATCTATATGAGCTTATGTAAGTGACAGACCACTAGATTTAATGAGTTTTTGAATTCCTGAATACTCTCTGTTTGGTTCTAGCTTCTCTCTAGTGATCATTTTTGTACTATATGACATTTCATTTTCTCTCTAATTTGTGTTTGTGCAGATCAAAAACTTACAAGCCAGGTTCATGAAATTGTTGGACGTATCAATGGAAGATTTGGAACTTTGACCGCTGTTCCAATACATCATCTGGTCAGTCTTTTACTCTTGTCACTCAGTATTGATCCTTAAGTTGCTTGAAACACTGTTTATACATGGTATCTATATTTATATATATGTTAAATTATTCCTCTGTGCAAAGAAGCATTTGACATGACGGTTTTGTTTATACTGTTCTGTTGTACATTCCTTTTTCTTACATTATCCTTATGTTGGGTAACTATTCAATTCTGCATTATGCATTTGTTATCATGCATTATGTATTTATTATCATCTTTAATCTGAGCCTAAACACCCTTCTTTTTGTTATACACAATATAGTTTTCTGTTCAGGTAACAATTTTGTTCAGCCTTATGGTTAGGCATAATTTCCTGTCATAAGAAATGTCTATCATTCCGTTCATGTTTTTCAGATTTCATTTCTTTTTTTTGTTTGTAGAAAGTTGTATATAATAATTTCCTTCATTTCCCAACTCAGCCATGCTCTCTCAGGGACTCCGTCCCATTTGGTAGTCGCTGTTGATGATTGATGCTGCTTTTGGCGGGAGGTTGGAGTGGAATCGTAGGTAGGGGATGACCTCAGTCATTGTCGAGGCCGAGGCCTCCCTCTCGATCTTCTCCGAAACCCTAGGGTCTGAGCGGAGAGTGACCTGAAGGGCATCGCCTTCTGCTCCATATTATGATGATGATGTCTCTTGGAGGAGAGGTGCGGTTGGGGTTCGTGTTTGGTGAAAGGACGGGTTTGTGGGGTCTGGTTATCGCAACCTTAAACGGGATGAGGGTTGATTCATGTTGTCCGGAGCCATTGATGTGTTGTACAATTTTGTTCCCAACACAACAACGGGTGAGCGAACATCGATGTGATACCACCAATTGGCGTAAACACTTGTCAAGGGCATCCAAAGAAGGATCAACTAGACAAATATCTCTAATATATCAAAATGCAAAGTGAATACAATGCTTGACCAATGACCTTACTTCTATAGACTAAGTTATGTTGCCAGAAAGATAACCTTAAAAAGGTATAAAGGCTAAAGAGATCACTTAAAGAATATTCCAATGGGATATTACCTCCCATTGGAATATTAACTAAAATAGAGATATAAAAGAAAAGAGAAACAAAATAAAAAGTGTACAAATGAAAATATCTCAATTAAAACCTTGCACTCTTGATTTACATCACTTTTATTAAACTCTGAAAACCGAGTAAAAATTCCTTGTCGATTATGGATTCACGGTTGATAAGTGACAATCCAACGCTGTTGTGTATATCCATTAATAGCATGCCAATCATTAATGTCATATTTTGTTTCCGGTAGATATTCTCTAATGTTGAAATTTATATGGAAATTCTAATGGCCCTTTTTTTTTTATCTCCAGGATCGCTCTCTCGACTTTCAGGCATTATGTGCACTATATGCTGTTACTGGTACTGATTCCTGTTCTGTACACTTGTAGTTCTGTATTTATTTTAGTCTGGCCTACTTTTTTGGCAATTGGATATTTACAATGACTACCACTGTCAGTATTTGCACTAGTGGTGTTTTACAGTTGAGAGTGTCCAATTAGGTTGAGAAAGCAAACTTGATGTCTTCCGTACCTATTATAATAAGTCATGGATCTTAACTTGATAATTAAATGTCTTATAAATTAATTACCATACTTCTTCATATATCTGCACTTCGATCAATTGTTACCACACAGTAAATTTACTCTGGGATGTGGTTTAAAATTTATTCTGAAATGGAATAGATTCTTTGAATACAGTTGAAATTTTTGGAATCTTACCTACAACGCCATTGATCCTTTCCAATCTGTATCCTTTAACTTGCAACAATCTGATCTTGCAAAAATTGTATACTTTATATATTGTCTAACTGTCAGTCAGGAAATTGCAAGGATTTTGTTTGAGGAGATCTTTGATCGATAATACTCCTCTCTCTCTCTCTCTCTTTCTTTTCCTCAGATGTAGCACTTGTCACATCTTTGCGGGATGGAATGAATCTTGTCAGTTATGAGTTCGTGGCATGCCAAGATTCAAAGAAAGGGGTTCTCATTCTTAGTGAAGTAACTCTCATACCTTGTAATTGTGTTTGCACTTGATTTTGCTTGTTGCATGCATATGAGTTTTTGTGCTACCAGATGTTTTATGATTTTTCAAAGGGGAATAAAATAAGGGTAGTTACATGGTATAAGTTTGGTGATGATGGGTTTCACTTTTTTTTGTTTCCTAAAGCTGCTCAATCACTGAATAAACATTCCGAGTATTAGCTGACATACTTATTTTTACCAGTGGTCATTTAATTTTGTAAACAAAACCTGTTCATTCCTGTAACCATGCACAACTTAATGAATGAAAAACATTAGAATAGTTAAACTACTGCCACCTTTGTTGCATCTTTGCTATTCAGCAGTTCTGCATTGATTTGATGCCACTTTAGCAAGTATATTGTGCACCTTATAAATGGGTTACCATGATGGTGTAGTGTATTTTTTCGAGATCTGATCAAATTTTTAGGTTATCAATACAATATCCTGGTGATTAGGTTTCTGGATGGCTTACTTTCTAGATATGGTTTCTTCTGTTGAAACTGACTTTTGGCATTTTGTAATAATTAAAACGGTTGCCACTGTCTACCAGTCTAATCCATATTTTTCATACTTCACTTTTTTTCACTTACTGCATTACGAGTTCCATTATTCATTATATTTTGTCATTCCAAAGGTCATCCTTTCGTTCTGTATACAAAATTTAATCACTTTTCCTCCAGAAAATATCTCTGTTCTTGTTTTCCTATCTCTGCTTTTTGTGTGATGTGCGTCAACGAGAAAGGGTAATAAAAAAGGATAAGTATGCCAGTTCACATTTGTGTTCATACTCAACGAATAGTTACAATAATGATAAGTAACATATTTTTGATGTTTGATATTACTTCTCCAGATCCATATGTCATTAAGGTTTTTAGCGTAGCAAGGTTTTTAGTTTAGTATATGTATATCAGTTTCTATGCATTAATGCTGCTCTATTAATAATGTTATCATCTTGATAAAATTTTACTTTTTCGGCTCTGTTTTCAATTCTCTCGCATTTAATTTCTCCTCTCATCATTTTTGTTTCAATTCATTAGAATTTTTATCTTCTTCTGGATCTATACTTTTTTTAAAAAAAAGGAAGAAAGAAAGATATTAGCTTGAGTATGAATATCAAAGTTAGCAGCCAAATTTTTTGATTTTTTGATTTTAAAACCTGGAAGATCTTCTCATCTTCCTCCTTTATGTCGAATCTTTACTAATAAATAAGCATGATTATGTATATAATAGTTTCACAAATGATTTAGTTTTGGTGTGTTGTTTGAATACAGGATTCTTGCTTATTGTTACTTTAATTATTTGTATTTTTTAATTAATCGTTCCCCCTTTAGTCTTGTTTGTTTTTCTTCCATGTTTAAATTGTTTTGGCATGCTTGTAGTTTGCAGGTGCTGCGCAGTCTTTAGGTGCTGGAGCGATCCTTGTGAATCCGTGGAACATCACAGAAGTTGCTTCCTCAATAGGCCAAGCTCTAACTATGTGTGCTGAAGAAAGAGAAAAGAGACATCATCATAACTTCCATCACGTGACAACCCATACTGCTCAAGAATGGGCTGAAACTTTTGTAAGGTGTGTTATTGTCATGATATGCCCTTGTGTTGAAAGTTGAAACTGAACCATGGGATTCATTGACGCTTGTATTTCTTTTTCTTTGTTAAGCGACAAGACATATAGTTTATATAGTGAAAAAGATTTAGTACTGAAAACTAAGAACCTATACATCAAGTAGTTGTACTGCTTCATATATTTGAAAAGGGACTATTGACTTTTCACACCTTATGTTTAGACCCGTAATGTGCATTTGTACCTTACATTTTGAAATCTTTGTGTTTGCACCCTGATGGTTACCACATCTCGTTGAGTCCTGACATCCCACGTCAAAACATCAAGAGAGTAAGATTTAGAACCATTCTTTTGTATTTGTACCCTTACTTATAATGAAATGTGGTAACGACAAGGTGTAAACCCAACGATTTCTAAAAATAGACTTATAATGCCAAGTACGGGTGAAAATATAGGATGCAAAGTCAAGATTTTCATATTCAAATTTGCAGGCTTGCGCATTAGACACTGGTATGATGCGATTTTCTTTCTTATCTGTCTTACATATGGCATGTTGACTCCATTTGGTGGTTTGACCTTAAAAGCATTTCAAATTTAGTAGAGAATATCATTTATTTACTTAAATGTACATTTTGTGCATATAGAGCACTTACTTGATTACATCTCAAATCATGAAAGGTTCCATTCTCTGTATTCATGTCTAAACGTGGTATTTCTTCCCTTATATGTTACAAGTAATTCAAAGTTCAACTATGTTCCATCCTGGAATGGCCAATTCGTAACAATGGTAACAGAAAGAAGTATGCCAATTATGCATTTCATGTCAGGCTCTTTCTTCAAAAAGATGGAGCCTCTGCATATACTTCATAAATTGTTTGATTGTTTCCAGAATAATAGCTTCTTAAGTGGCGTAGCCTGTTGCTTTGAGCCCACACACTGGTGGAGACTGAACCATGGTTCAAAGTCGCGCTATCGGTCTATGACTCGGAATCCCAATTCTTAACTCGGACTCGGTATCGTTCGCAGTATCGGGCGATATGCAATGATATGCAGTATAGAGAGCTTAATAAATTTGAAAAAAATATATATAAAATTTAAAAAGTTAGAATAAAATTATTGATTAATTAAAGAAGTATAAAAGTGTTGACTTGTGTCGTACTTATTAGCTCCAATATTCCATAATATTTTTAATAATAAATAAGCAAAAAATCTCATAAAACACACAGATTTATTTTTAAAAAAATAGAAGTCAAATTTATTGTTTTCATCAATTTCTTAAATTTAAGATAATATTAATTATTAATTTCTTTTACTTTGTCCCTTGACATAGTGCCGTAATTAGACATAACACCCCCATTAAAAAAATTAGACTTAACAACCCGCATGTGCATCATCCTGCTTGTACCTTATGCATTGACTCGCTTGTACCTTATGCATACGAGGGGCAAGTTTAATTATTGAACATCTAAAGGGGTATCTCTAAATACAACATTTTCTCACGGTCTAAAGTAAAAAAATCCTAATTATTAATTAAGTAAATTATTGTACTTAATTAATTTATTCCATAATATTTTCAATTTTTTGGGTAAATAAAGGTACATAAATAATGATACATTTTAATACATAGTCAACTCAACTCAACAAAGCCTTTTCCCAATTATTTGGAGTCGGCTACATGAATCCTATTTTTCCATTCCATTCTGTCCAGTGCAATATCTTCGGTTAAACCACATGTCATCATGTCCTTTTTTATAATATCCCACCAAGTTAATTTAGGCCTACCTCTACCCCTTGTGTTACCATCAATACTAACTAAATCACTCTTCCTTACAGGAGCATCCATTGGTCTACGCTTGACGTGTCCAAACCATCTAAGTCATTTTTCTCTCAATTTATCTTCCATCGGAGCTACTTTTACCGTTTCATGAATTTATTCATTTTTAATTTTATCCTTTCGAGTTTTACCACAAATCCATCTTAGCATTCGCATCTCCGCCACATTCATTTTCTGCACATTTTGTTTCTTGGTTGCCCAACACTCTGTCCCATATAACATGACGGGTCTAATGGCCGTCCTATAAAATTTACCTTTTAACTTCAAAGGTATACGCCTATCACACAAAATGCAGGTAGCACTTCTCCACTTAACCCAGCCTGCTCTAATCCTATGAGTAACATCATCACTAATATCTCCATATTTTTGAATAATCGATCCTAAATAACGAAAATGATCATTTCTAGGTATCTCTTGACCCTCCAATTTCAACACATCTCCATTTGTCCTCCTATTACTACTAAAATTGCACTCCACATATTCTGTTTTAGTTCTGCTTATTTTAAATCCTCTTGTTTCCAAAGTTTCTCTCCACAATTTCAACCTAGCATTGATCCCCGTCTTAGTCTCATCCACTAAAACAATATCATCTGCAAATAGCATACACCATGGCACCTCATCTTGTATTTGTCTAGTCAACTCATCCCATGGTTCAAAGTCTCGGTATCGGTCCCGGTATCGGACACCCGATTTTCAACTCGGTCGCGGTATCGAGCGATACGCAAAGATACGCTATTTAGAGAGAGCAAAAAATTCCGGAAAAAATATAGAAAATTTTAAAAAAATAAGATTAACAATGTGGACCAATGAGATACATTCAAACCCATTATTCAATATGCATTGCATTGTAGAATTGGTTATATTGAAGAGCGGCAGAGTTGTCAGATTCAATATTGCATAGTAAACCAATAATAATATTGAAAAACAAAAATATACATTTTGTTTTAACAATAATGTACATTTTTTTAAATTTTTACAAAAACGTACAAAAGAACATTGTTACAAAAATGTACATTTTTTTAACAAATATGTATATTGTTTTTTACATTTTTATAAAAACGTACAAAAGAACATTTTTTACAAAAAATTTCAAAAATGTACATTTTTATAAAAACATACAAAAGGACATTTTTACAAATATGTACACTTTTTTTACAAATATGTACAAATATATTTTTTTTTAACAAAAATGTACATTTTTTTTACATTTTTACAAAAAACGTACAAAATAATATTTGTACAAAAATGTACATTTTTTACAAACATAAATGTACATTATATATTTTTGTAAAAGATTTGAATATTTTTTGTAAAAAAATAACATTTCTTTGAAAAAAGAGTTTTAGTAGTCATTTTTTTTAAAAAAAAAGTACTACTTTTTAAAAGATTTATATATTTTTTTTAGTAGTCATTTAAAAAAAAAGAGTTTTATGTTTTAAAAAATTAATGTTAATACTTTTGAAAAAGTAATACCATTCTGTAAATGTTACAATATATTTTCAACAACGAAGAAATATGGTAAAAGATAAAAGTTCCATCAAAAAATAAAACAAAATATGAAAATATTGTTTGAATCGGTTGTCTCGGCCGATATCGCGGCGAGGCGTCTCGGAATCAGTTGTCTCGGGCGATATCGCGGCTGTCTCGGCCGATTCAGTGTTTTTTTTGAAACGTCTCTCGGTATCGGATCGGTGCCCTCCGATTCCGAGTTGACTCGGCCGATACCGAGTCAACTCGGCCGATACTTTGAACCATGACTCATCCATAACAAGAGCAAAGAGATAAGGACTTAATGCTGAACCTTGGTGTAGACCTACCGTAATTGAAAAATCACTACTTTCTCCGACTGATGTTCTTACTGTAGTCATCGCACCATCATACATATCCTTTATCACATCAATATATCTGCGAGTCACTACTCTTTTATGTAGAACCCACCATATTATATCTCTGGGTATCCTATCATATGCCTTCTCCAAATCTATAAAAATCATATGAAGATCTTTCTTTTTCTCCCTATACCTCTCCATTAATCTCCTCAATAAATAGATTGTTTCCATTGTTGATCTCCCAGGCATAAACCCAAATTGATTCTCAGACACTGTTGTCTTTAATCTCAATTTATATTCAATCACTGTCTCCCAAAGTTTCATTGTATGACTCATTAACTTAATCCCACGATAATTTGAACAACTTTGTATGTTCCCTTTATTTTTATAAATTGGTACTAAAATACTTTTTCTCCATGCATTGGGCATCCTATTAGTCATTAAAATTCTATTGAATAATTTTGTAAGCCATGATACTCCATCCTCCCCTAAGCACTTCCAAACCTCAATAGGGATACCATCTGGTCCTAAAGCCTTCCCTGTTTTCATCTTTTTTAGAGCAATCCTGACCTCTGTATGTCCACTGTTTTCATCTTTTCTGCGAAAAAATATATTTTCTCGAGTCTCCCTAAGTTCCTCTATATCTAATCTACTCCCATTATCTCCATTTAATAACCTCTCAAAGTAGTTTTTCCATCTTTCCATAATTTCATCATCTTTGACTAGGACTCTCGAATCATCACTTTTAATACACTTAACGTTATTAAAATCTTTTGTTTTCCTATCCCTAAGTTTAGCAAGCTTGTAAATACTTTTTTCCCGCTTCTGTGTATCAAATTTTGTATAAAAATCATCATACGCCTTTAACTTAGCATCTCTTACCATTTTCTTAACTTCCTTTTTAGCCCATTTATATTTCTCAAAATTTTCTTCATTTCTATTTGTTTGCCATGTTTTAAAGCACTCCCTTTTGATTTTTACTATATTTTGTACTTCTTCATTCCACTACCAAGTTTCTTTAGACTGGGGCCCCTTGCCTTTTGATTCTCTAAGAATTTCTTTTGATATTCTCCTAATGCATGTGGCCATCTTATTCCACATTATCTTAGTCTCTTCTTCAGTATTCCATGTTGCTTCATTTAATAATTTATCTTTAAATAGTTCTAATTTCTCACCTTTTAAGTTCCACCACCTAGTTCATGGATTAATCTTCACTTTTCGCACTCGTGATTGATTTTTAATATTTATATCCAGCACCATTATCCTATGTTGTGAGGTTAAGATCTCTCTCGGTATAACCTTACAATCTTTTTACACGTTAATCGGTCTCCTTTTCTAGTAATGAAAAAATCTATTTGGCTTTTATGCGTTCCACTTTTATAAGTTATTAAGTGTTCAAGCCTCTTTTTAAAACATGTATTTACTAATACAAAATCATAAGCCATCGCAAAATCTAAGATAGACTCTCTACCGTCATTTCTATCTCCAAAACCATATCCTCCATGCACAATCTTATATCCTACACGATGATTTTCTCACCTACGGGTATTTCTTGAATTAGTTCATCCATTTGTTCCCAAAATTGTACTTTAGTGTGCTCATCTAATCCTACTTGAGGTGCATAAGCACTAACAATATTAATTATGTTTTCACCTAATACCAATTTTGGCCTCAAGTCCACCATGTCCATCATAAACTCCAACATATGTCCCACCAGACCGAGGCTCTAAACACTCCATGGTTCAAAATATCGGCCGATACCGAATTGTTTCGGTTTCGTGGCCTACCATTCCAATACTATGACACAAATTAAGTAACAGGCATTCTTGGTTCGAAGTGGACCATATTGGCGTGATGTCGGTCGACTCAGACAATATCGGCGAGATTTCAGTTGTCTCGGAAAATATCGGACAACTCACTATAAATTTTATATTAGTTTTAAAAGTCATTAAATTTGTACCACTTCTATCAAATGAT
The DNA here is from genome assembly GCA_949130495.1 of Sambucus nigra. Classification (NCBI taxonomy): domain Eukaryota; kingdom Viridiplantae; phylum Streptophyta; class Magnoliopsida; order Dipsacales; family Adoxaceae; genus Sambucus; species Sambucus nigra. The sequence goes on along the minus strand of OX422213.1, from coordinate 200,520,946 downwards.
GTTATTTACAGTTGAATTAAATCTTTTTACCATATGAGTGATAATGTATCTATTTATCAAAATGTATTAAATATGTATCATTGTATCTACAACACTTTTTTTATTTGCTTGAAATATATTTAAAAAATGGCATCATTATTAACTTAATATATATTAAACATATCATTATTTACTTAATATGTATTAAATCATGTCATTATTATCTCTCCTTAAAATATACCTCTATCTACTCAAAAAATTCTTTTAAAATATTATGTATAGATAAATCGAGTACAATAATTTGCTTAATTAATAATAATTTTTTTTTTACTTTACCCCCGAGATAATGTTGTGTTTGAAGATGCTCCCTTAGATGTTCAATAATTAAACTTGCCACCCGTATGCATAAGGTACAAGCGAGTCATTGCATAAGGTACAAGTGGGATGATGCACATGGGGAGGGGGAGGGGGAGGGGTTGGGGTTAAGTCAGTTTTTTTTAAAAGTGAGAGGTTATGTCTAAATACATCATTATCTCAAGGGGCAAAGTCAAAAAAACCATAATAATTATTATTCTATTACAGTTAAGAAATGATGAAAACAATGAATTTAGCTGCTATTTACTTTTTTTTTATATGAATTTTTGTGTTTAATTAGATCGTTTTGATTACTTATTATTAAAACATTATGGAATATTGCAGCTTATAATATATGCAATTACACAATGCTATGCATGCTAAATGATGGTTTTATATTTATCTAATTAATCAATAATATTATTCTTATATTCTTAAAATTTATATTTATTTAAAAAAAAAATTGGGCTCTCTAAATTGCGTATCGTTGCATATCGCATGATACCGAGACCGGGTTGAGAATTGGAGTTCCAAGTCATAGACCGATACCGCTACTATGAACCATGAATCACTGTCATCCTCCAAAACACTTCACCCCACACACCAGCACAACACCTCAGTTACACTGATCAGTCTCAGAATCAAATTCACAAACACACAAACACATCATTTCCATTATCATAGACACACCACTAATTTTCCAACAGTCACGTTATTGCACAGCAGTTTCTACTGCACACACCGCCATATCACATAGCACGTTGAACAACACTCTCAATCTCACCAAGAACATCCACACAGATCATCCCCTGAACTCAACTCGATTCCCACATTGAATTTTTTGTGATTATTGTTGCAAATTGAAATATTGGATTGCATTTAGACTTGTTATTTGTCTTGCATTTAGACTTGTTGATAATTTGGCACTCATCCAAACAGACCCAGGCACCTTACAGGTGAATGAAACGTCCGAACACCAATTTGATTGCTGGAAATCTGTAAATTGCATGGTCTCAAATCAATCTCATTTGCATACACACATACAAACCTAATTCATTTGCAAGATCTGGAACATATACATACCTGAAATTGAACCATAAACAGAATGGCCCCAAGCCAAAGTACAAATTCGAAATACCCTAAATTCAAAATGAAATTGGAAGAAGTGGAACCTAAGTTGAAACCCAATCTAACTTACTATATATATGTGTGTGTGTGTGTGTGTGTATAATCAACAAATAATAGCAATGGAGTTACAAATTAATTCTTTAGAACAGGTATTAATTAAATTAAAACAAAATAAAAAAGATAGCTATGGTTATAAAACAATTGTAAATAAATAATGAAGTGATGGAAGAGATGTGGATGGAGTTAGAACGGTACACCATTTAGCGGAAGTCGACGACTGAATTGAAAGAAACAACCATATTATATGGTTGTTTTGAAATCCCAACCATTAAGTTAGAGAGGGAATCGAGTATGTGGCGGTGAAACATTGTGTTGGAGATCAGAAATGGCCATTATTTTGGTCTACTTAGGTCGATGAGAAGGGATGTGATACAGATTGCAGGTAGTGAAGGTTTAATTAGGTTTCACATTTGTGGAAGAGGAAGATATCAGTCATTTCAATTTTGTGGAATGAGATAAGACAACATTTCAATTTTGTGGAGTGAGATAAGAGAACTCCGTTTTAGAGGCAGCTAGCACTCTAGCACTGATTTTGGAGTCTATTAAAGAGTGATGAATGCAATGACACATGGAGGCTTCTTAAATGAAGCCTCTGTTTTTAGATTATACTATTAAATATGAGGAGTTGAGAGTTATTATTGATTATTTCTTTTAGTGTGTGTAATATTTTCACTGCATTTCAATTTTGTGTTCATGCTAATTGGTGCATGGAGCATGAGGTCTGAGTTATGGCTTACTCTGAACAACCAATCGTCCGGCTTGAACGATAAATGTTCCAAAGGCAGCTGGGCTTGTGATTGAAACCCCCCAAATTGATCAAATCTTTGATGAGGAACTACGGCAACGGTTGGATTCATCCCCGAGGCTTGCAGCCTCTCAACCACCACCTCTGATCTCTTGCATTTCACTGCACCGATCGTTGTTCGAGGAGTACGACAGCGAATCCGATGATGCCGGTGATCTAAAGGAGAAATAGGAGACGAAGGCTCAAAGGAGCCCAGCACCTTCAGCGCCCTCCTTGGCCTCGGGCAGCATCGCCGCTTCAAATGGTGTGGCATCACTCACTCACAGTGATTAAAAACCCTAACCCTCATGATTTGACCACTGAAATTGTCAATACCGTTGTCCTAGGCTGTGACGTTGAGAATGAAGAAGAGAAAATGGAGAGGGTTCGACCTCAGTTTTTTCCCACTGGCGGCACCGGAACCGGTGTGTACAAGGTTGTTCATATAGAGGACCGAGATCGGAAGGATCCAGCTAAAATTGATAATGGACATGAAGAAAGAGGGGTCCGACCCTTTACCGTCGACGCCAACCACCATGCATGGAGCCCTGAGGTGATTTCTTTTCAGATTATGAAGCAAAAGAGGCGGGAAAGACATCGACTCTTGTTGTTGGAGTCGATGATGATGAGGGCGTCATCGGCAGGATTCAAGGGAGGAAGGAGGCATCGGCTTTGGACCTTAATAAAGCCATCAATGCCAGCAAGCTTAAAACCATCATCAACAACAATGGTACGGGGACCAACAATGGTCACACAAGGGGATCGAATGGAGTCTAGGGTTCCTTTGGAAACCCTAAATTTAGCTACTGGGATGTTTCGTTCTCCAGCTAATGTGAAGCATTGGCAAGATCTGAAAGTGGGTCTTTATTAATCTGCTGGAGCAAGATGTTTGATTAATGTATGAGAGGCATTTGGCCCCCTTTGAAGTTGGGTCCGGTTGTGGACCACTTTTTGGTCTTAAAACAGATGTGTGGGCTATGGCCTTCATTTAAAAGAATCTGAGGTAAATTTTTTGGGCACAAATTATGATAAACTAGATTTTCTTGGGGTTGAGAGGATTGGTCCACCCCCAAATTTTAGAATGTTGAAAAATTATTTCAATGGGGCCCCAGAAATTTGTTGAAAATTATTTTTGGCACATGTTATCGAACAAAATAATTTCTAAATATTTTTTTATGTAGGACGGGCGACTCCAATCTCAGGGATGTGTCAGGTGGAATCGAGCCAAAGACAATGGATAATTGTAATTGTAATTATTGTTTTGTTTTATTGTCTTTTTATTGGAATAAAAGAATATTCTTTTGAAATATTCTGGAATAGCTTTGTTAGAATAGTTATGTCACTCATGATATCGTACTTATCTTGACCACCAATACATCCCTCATTTGGTATGACAAAATTATTATGAAGAGATGAGTTGAGATATATTATTGATTATTTCCTTTTAGTGTGTGTGTAATATTTCCGCTACGTCTAATTACGTTCAAAATTAGAACCAAGAAGAATGAACCATGATTTTTTCCCATTTAAATTGGTAAATTATTCAAGGATGATCAAATTTATTTGTGGGGAAATATACAATCTGAAAATGATAATTTAGCAGAATTTTTCATATCTTTTTTTATTCAGCAGTTTTGATCCTTCTCATTATGTTTTTTCTCTTTTGTTCTTGGTCCTACACATATTAATATCAGAACAACCTTCGATCCAAAGATCCACCACATCCAGTTCGCAACAGTGCCCACAATCAGATACTTGTCGTCCCTTGCGCTGCACCCTCTTTGTCAAATCCATCCCACCATTCCCATATCAGCCTGTCTTGAATTCATATAGGTACTTAACAGCCGTGTCCACCGGCCTCGTAGCACGACTGTAGCGTCCTGGCCGTCACAATGTCCCCCCTCTACTTCCCCACTTTCTGCCGCCTTGAAGGCCATCACCATCTCATCTTTACAGATCCCATTTCTTAAGAAGTATTGGCATGCGATCAGAAATGCTTACTATTTTAGATCATCATATGTTAAAAAATTTCGATAACCCATATATATATATATATATATATATATTGAGAGAGAGAGAGAGAGAGAGTCATTGCTGGAACTATCACAAACCTCAGTTCTCTTGCCATAGATAAAATACTCCCAATTGAGAATCCACAGGAAGTTGATCCGTACAGCATACTTCCTTCAGCATGAAGCTGCCCTTAATTCATTCTGGCTTTTTCTCCAGATCTGATATATTTGGAGAGGTCTAGAATTTATAGTGATGTGTTTTAATGTCCAAGAGAGTTGGAGGAAAGGTTATCATATTGTGAAGGCTTGTTTGCTTGATAGGATAAGGTTGTTTTATATGTCCCCTGGTATGGATATTATTGTAGACTTTGGTGGAATGATCTGGAAAAATATTCAAAGACTGGTTAAAACAAATCTGATCCTGGAGTAAACTTAGGAAATATAGTTGATTTATGTATGCAACATTTATGTTGATAATGGTTGATTGCAATCCCTTTGTGTTGGCCAACTGTATGTCAGTTATTAAAGCGTCTCGTTTTGTGAAGTATATACATAATATACATGGCATACATTTACCATTAGGACATGGATATTGCCTATGTTTTCTTTATGACGGTTCTGCCTTTCATAAATTCTCCGCTGTGATTGTCTTTAGTATTAGATCTATTAAACTGGACTAGAGTTGAGCTCGACTCAATAAGAACTATGCTTATCTCTCCCCACCCCCACCCCCACCCCCCCACCCCCCAACAAAAAGAAAAAAAAAACAATAGAAAGATAAGCCAGAAAAAGTCTATTTTACATCAATGTGACTTAATGTAATGTACCTTGTATTAAGGGTTTATGAGAACTTTCTCTTCCCTATCTGAAATCTGAGTTTCTTTAAACTGATGTTTGTAGTGAACTGAACGATACTGTAGTTGAAGCTCAGCAAAGGATAAGACAAGTTCCGCCTCAGCTTCCAGTCAAAGATGCAATAGAACAGTACTTGCAGTCTAACAACCGATTACTCATACTGGTATGCATTGCTTAATGTTGAAAGTCTTAGCTTCAGCAATATTTCAAAGACGCAATAGAACAGTACTGTTTGCTGTTTTTTAAAGAGAACTCTTTTTATGAAGTGTTAGTTTTAAAGGCACTTTGATGACACAAATGTTTTGTTTCTTTTTTATTTTTGGTTTAAATGGAAATTTCCCCTAAATAATCTAAATGATGAAGAGATAACGATAACAAAATTTTTAATTAATGTATATGGCCACTGTCTGCTGTAATGTTGAACTTGGTTTAATCTGCCAGTTGATTTTAGATTCTTGACCCCAAATAAGAAATCCACAGTAGCACATTTTCTACAATCACCGAAAGTGAAATTGTGGTGACAATTTTGTTTAATTCTTCTGTAATTCGAGATTTCTGTTGTATCATATATAGTATTATTACTTGCATATATTTTAGCACTTCTGATATCATCTCGCAAACAAAGTTTAACAAACTGCATCTCTGGAAAATTTGATTACTACTTGATGTCTAGAATTTGGATAATCTATTACTGCGATAAGATAGAAAGCATCTCCCTACAATCGTCTTCAGGTTTCTTATGACCTAAAAAAGGCTGTATACTCTTTCCTCCAAGTTTGTCAAATTCAAAGGTACTGTAAACTGATTACTTGCCCAAAACTTTTGACCGCCAAATTTACATGTTTTCAATCTCTCACTGCAAAGATGGTTTGGGATGTGAGTTTGCCATTACTGAATCAGACCGGATCAATTATAAAAGGAGATAAAAGTTGCTAATGGTTGATTGACAGACGTGTCCATTTAGTGTACATTACCTACTTTCTTGCACTTGAACAATTCACATGAAGTTGTTGAGGTAAAAAGCATGAAGTCCTTTCATGTAACGTTGCGTGTGCGACCCATAATAAACATTCAAATTCAAATATAAATTTTAAAATTATCGCTAAAATTATTCAATTTTAATTTCCATAATATGGAAAGTACGTAAGTTTTCTTTTCTTTTTAAAGGGGGAGAAGTTATTAAAAATATTTATAATTAGTTAATGAGGGAATTTTTTACTTTGTATGGGCAGACTAAACAGTAACTACCTTTCTCCTACTCTCACTTAATATATAGTAATATACTTTTTCTCTCTATAATTCAAAGAAGGATATTCATTCACTTTTCTTTTTTTGATTTGTGCACATAGTGGGATGTGTTTCCTTCTATTATCCAATGTAATAAACTTCTGATCTGATTGTTTAACTTCATTTCATGAAGTGAATCAAAGCTTGAGAGGCTTTAAAAAAATGTTCAATTCCCTGAACACTTGCATATTTTTCAAAACTATAGGGATTCAACGCTACTTTAACTGAAGCAGTGGATAGTCCTGGCGGAAGAGGTGGAGAACAAATTAGAGAAATGGAACTTAAATTGCATCCAGAGTTAAAAGAACCTCTGGCTGCCCTATGCAGCGATCCAAAGACAACTATTGTTGTTCTCAGTGGAAGCGACAGAAGAGTATTAGATGAGGTACTTCATCAACCTTCACCTTTATCATCTTTCTTATCCTTACTTTATACCATACTGATGTGTGTGCTTTCACAGAACTTTGGTAAGTACAACATGTGGCTGGCGGCAGAGAACGGGATGTTTTTGCGCTCTACGAGTGGAGAATGGATGACAACAATGCCAGAGCATTTAAATATGGATTGGGTTGACAGTGTCAGGGTATGTGCCATTGAAGGTTCAATCTCTCATATCATCTTCCGCCCTTTTATTTGATGAACACCCAGAATCACAAGTCCCTCTCAAATCACAAAATTATTATTCTTAAAGTTTTTCTTATAAGGGGAGGCAAAGGGCTATATTTCTACTAAAACATCTAAATTCCTATTAAGATAATAAACTACAAAAATGAATTAAAGATAATACTAAGAAACTTACTCTCATCATATCTCCTAAAAATCCGGATCTAATAAATGCAACTATCCTACCACTAATAATACTTGGCTACTGTTCATGGGGCCCACCATGCACATCAGTTTCTAATGTTTCTGACAACTTTACAGCATGTATTTGAGTATTTTACTGAAAGAACTCCTCGATCGCATTTTGAACCGCGGGAAACTTCACTTGTATGGAATTACAAGTATGCAGGTACCTAGAAATTTGCTTGATCCCTTCCCTTCTCAATTTAATTTTCTCAAGCACTACTCACTCTAGTTGTTTGTTCTTGATGTTTATTTCCATTGCAGATACCGAATTTGGAAGGCTGCAAGCCAGGGATATGCTGCAGCATCTCTGGACAGGACCAATATCTAATGCATCTGTTGATGTTGTGCAAGGTAGTCGGTCTGTTGAGGTGCGAGCTGTCGGTGTTACAAAGGTAATTGGGTTTAATTTACATTTAATTTTTTTTATCATATGTGACGTTTGTTGCCATCAGGTACGTACATTTACCGATTTGTTTTGTTTTCTTTCAATACAGGGAGCTGCAATTGATCGTATATTGGGAGAGATCATTCACAGTAAATCCATTTCAACGGCAATTGATTATGTCTTATGCATTGGTCATTTTCTGGGAAAGGTATTTATTTCGATCCCTTTAATAGTCTTTTCCCCCCTAGAGCTTTAAGCATTACTCTAGTTTTAAAATCTATCTATTTTAACTACAGGATTTTAATATGGCATCTTAAATTGACTTTATTTTTCCTGAAATGGAATTTAAATGAGTTGTTAGTTTTAGATTAAAATGGCCCCTAAATATTCATGGTCTTTAAAGTTATGCTTCAAGGTTTTCGACATATTCCACGTATTTTCTTTTTTACATAGTTTGAAGATCTGTGTACTTCTACAAAGTAGAAACTATGAAGTGTGTTTGGGAGGAACTAGGTTATGCTTGTCAGGAAGACCGGCTACTATTCGTGGCTCATCTCTTCTTCATATTCTAGGCAGTGATGCAAATTTTCTGTGATGATGCAAATTTTCCTCTTCGTTTTGGACATCATCATGCAGTGAGATCAGTGCAAGGTTTCTAGCTTTCCTTGGTATTTGGGAGGAGGTTAAATATGGTCCATGTTAGGTGTGGTGCCCTGATAGCAATTTGCTGGGCAAACCTCCATCAACCATGACTCTGGATATAATCAAGATATAATGGTACTAATAAACAAGTGCAATAAGAATGCAAATAAGTGAGAATCAAACAAGCGCCCCAAGATATACGGGGCTCACTAATTCGGCTACATCCACAAGGAGGCCTGATTCCACTATACCTGAAGACAAGGAAGGCCGACATGGTTCTTATGGTGAACCTTCTTGATTCCAACAAGGGATATTGGGATAAGGGTTCATTGCTCGTAATTGGGAACATCCTCCACTCCCTGAGGGCGAATAGTACACTGGATTTCTATGCCCAGCTTTGGGGAGTAATATAGGCAGACACTTATTTCTTATATGCATTTTTGTGAGTTTCATTTCTGAATTACGTTGACTGATGAACTTCGTCTTTTTAGTTTGAACAGCTCGATCAAAGAAGTAGAAGCCCGCATTTGCGCACATTACTAGGGCTGAGCTATTGAAGGTTGCGAAGTTGAGGTAGCTCTTAGCAGGTGGTGATCATCCTCGCTCGGCATCTTTCCTCCTTAAGTACAAAAACTCTACTATTCACCCGGTAGACAGCATCCCTGACCTCTCTTTGCCCGATGAGGAAGCTTCCGCCTCCTCTTCCTTTGAATCTCTTGACGTTGGGTCCATCTTTGTTGTCGAAGAGGACTCAATGCCTCCAGGAAGAGGATTCTGTTGATTGGGAACGACGATGTTTAGGTTGGTGCCTCTTCCCCCAAGACTAAGTTCTTAAAAAGGACTGAGCAAGAAGGCCCTAAGGCCACAGACTCGGACTTTGGTCTTCCGACTAGGCCTTACCTCCAAAAAGGGTGATCTCCCTCCACCTGTGAGGTCTTCATAGGTGATGTCTGTGGCTAGGAATCCTTCCCTGGCCCATAGCGTCTTGAGTGGGGCTGTGCTCGCTGCCAATCGCGCACAGGTCAAGCGGCTCACCTATAAGCAGTTAACATCCCATGCTGCCCAATCACTATCACTAGTAAGCCAATAATTTTTTCTCCTCAATCTTTTTATTTTTGCTCTGCTTTAAGATGGATGTTACCAACGTCTTCCTTATTTATTTATTTGCACTTTGTGGCAGATTTTGTTCAAATTTTGGATGGTCGCCTGGACCAGACCAAAATTAATGATAAGCTTAGTGAAGCTCTTCAAAAGTCAAAAGAGGCCTTGGCCAATGCCAAGAAGGCCTAGGAGGAAGAGAAGTCCGCCAGTGACGCCATGGGCGTATTAAGACCGATAATGATCAGCTGAAGGTTGAGAACGATCAACTGAAGGCCTAGTAGGCTCGGTTAATAAAGGAGGCTGAAGGCTTTCCCTCGGCTAAGTAGGCGAACTACGAGAAAGGCTATGCCGAAGCCTTCGAGGACGCCAAGCACTAGTTGGTGTACATCTGAAAATCAGGCTTCAAAAAAGGCTGGGATGCAGCCTTGGTGAGGACAAACGTCCCAGTGGGATTCAAATTCTTCGGCGAGCACAAGCCAGGCTCTCCACCAAGAGTTGAGGAGGAAGCTACCACCGGTGACCCAGCCAACCAAAGTGGGAATGTGGCGTTTAAGGGAAAGGCCCCAGAAGATGGGGAGCAGGTGAAGAACAAGAGTACTTAGTATATGATTGCTTTTCTTGTACCTTTTCACCTTTTTCTTCTTATAAGGGCTTTGCCCATTATGAAATTATCAATGAAAAAGGCTTTCCCTTTATTGCAATGTTATCCAGATATTTTTGTTGAATGCTCTTCTTGGTTTTGTGTTTACTTTTTGTAGTCTGTTGCTGCGGATGTCCCCTCCTTTGCTGACAATTTGGATGTCCTGCTTGGTCGGGACGCTAGTGCTCAGGCTCACTAAGCATTCTTGTCTGTCCGTAAGACTCTCAAAAAGATGACTGGTGCCTACAAAAGCTAGTAAGCCTTAGTGGCCAAGCTGATGGACGATGTAAAAGACTTAAAGGATGTTGGCTCTATGATGCAAGAGAAAGTTAATAACCTGAAGGCTCAGCTTGTTGGGGGAAACGACATAAGAGATGTCGGTGTCCTCCTTCAGTCTGAGAACGAAGATCTCAAGAAAAAGCTTGCTAAAGCCGAGGAGAGCAGCCGAAGAGCTCATGTTATGGTCATGGGACTTAGTCGCGACATGACTAAGCTTCGCTACTTGTTCAGGAGCGGCGTGGCCGGCAGGCTATGATGAAAGTTGGGCGGATGCTCCTGTTAGACTGGAGGAGGCCAAAAGTGTTGCCTATAAACATGGTTGGCTGAATGCCTATTCCTCTTCAGCTCGCCAAGAGTTATTTGGACTCCCATAATAGTGATGACGAGTTCCGACCAAACCCAAATGATAGCTGGAGAAGAGAGATTGCTGAATTCCTTGCCCACCGACCTTAGCATATTCATCCTTTTTTTGTGTTTAAACTTTACTGTAATTGATATTTTTCGTAGCTTGTAATTCAGTGTTGTAGTCAAGTTTATTTAATGCCAATCTTACGCATTTTTTCATTTCTTTATGCGAAGCATATGTTATACTTATCTTACCTTTTCGGTTGTGTTGTTACACTACCTTAAGCCTAGAATAGGCTATGGCAAAAATGCATCTGGTTTAGGGACAGTCCACCCGTTTAATTAACGAATTTGTTACTGTTATTAAAGCATTTGACCGATAATGCAAAATGTGAGCCTGTCACTTTGGAACAATGCAAAGTAATTAAAAAGCTAAGTAATTGGTCGAATAACTTGGATCTTTATTAATAACTTCAAATCAAACAGCGAGCATCATAAGTCTTGAGGTTGACCACATTCCAGGCTCTGGGTATCTCTCTGCCCTCCATTATTTTCAAGTGATAGGCTCCTTGCAAATCATCTTTGATTAGTTTGAATGGTCCTTCCTAGTTGTGCCCTAACTTGCCGTCCGAGGGCCTTTTGGCGCTGCTGAGGACTTTTGTGAGGACATAATCCACGACTAGGAATTTCCTCGGATTGACCCTTTTGTTGTACTGTTTTTCCAACTGTTGCTAGTAGGAGGCTAGCTTGATCATGGCTTGTTTCCTCCATTCTTTTGCTAGGTCAAGTTCATCGCTAATGGCTTCGTCGTTCATTTCTTGTTTGGCAATGTTTGTCCTCATGGTTGGCAGACTAGCTTTTAGTGGAATCACAACTTCTATTCCATATGTAAGAATGAAGGGCGTTTCCCTAGTGGGTCTCCTCGGCGTAGTGAGACATGCCCAGAGAACGTGAGGATGCTTGTCCACCCAAGCACCTTTTGCTCTTTCCAGCCTCTTTTTCAACCCGTCGAGCGTCATTATGTTGGAGGCCTCTGCTTGGCCATTGCTTTGGGGGTTGGCCGCATAACTAAAATGGTGTTTGATTCCATGGTCATCACAAAAGCCTTGGAAATGCCCACTTTCAAACTGTGTGCCATTGTTAGTTATGATCGTCCTGGGTACCCCAAAACAAGTTACGATGTTCCTTCCTATAAACCTAATCATATCAGCATCTCTGATATTCACCAGTGGTTCAGACTCAAAATACTTTATGAAATAAACCATGCTGACTAATAAGTACTTTCGATTTCCTGGTGCAATAGGGAGTGAACCTACAATGTCCAACCCCTACTGCGTAAACGACCATGGACTGGTTAGGGATTTAAGGTCGCTGGCCAGTTGATGAAGCATGGAGGAGAAATTTTGGCACTTTTGAAACTTCCAAGCACAGGTACTTGCGTCATTTTGCGTATATGGCTACTAGTAGCCTTTTTTAATTGCTCAGAAGGCTAGAGATCTTCCTCCTGCATGGCTCCCACAAATCCCATCATCTAGTTCATAGAGAACTTGGTCGACGTCTTTTGGGTGTACTTATTGGAGGTAGGGGCATGTGAAGGATCTTTTGTAAAGTTTTGCCCCAGGTCTAAGGAAAAAGCGTGTAGCTTTTACCCTGATTTGATGAGCTTGCTTTTTGTCGGTCGGCAGCGTGTTGTTCTGTACGTAAGCGATTATAGGATCCATCCATTTTAGATCTTTTTCAATGGAAAGAACGTGCTCAGAGGCAACTACTTTCACAATGCTAGGTTTGGCGAGGGACTCCACTTCAATCTTTTGCCTGAGAATGGAATCCGCTGCTAAGCATAGGGCTGTTAAAGCATCAACATAACTGTTGTGCCCCCGGGGAACTGTTGAATGTGGACTTCCTCAAACTTTGATATCAACTCGCGCACCACCTGTAGGTATGCTGCCATCCTTTTATCCTTAGCATTGATGTCTCTACTGACTTGATTGGATACCAGTATTGAATCACAATACACTTTAAGGTGGTTTGCCCCCAACAAGTGAGCCTTACGCAAAATAGCTATAAGTGCTTTGTACTCGACTTCATTATTGGAGGCCTCAAAGCGTAGCCTGATCCCTTGCTCAATCATGGCATTTTCTGGCGTTACAAGAACAATTTCCACTCCTACCCCTTTAGAATTAGAGGCACCATCACGTACAATTTTCACTTCTTAGATTGATTCAGCTTGTGATCTTTCAACTAGTCGGCAACCTGTTGATTGGTAGGGGTCCCTCTTACAAATTCTACTATGAAGTCAGTCAACACCTACCCCTTGATCGTTGTTCTTAGTTGGTAGTGTATATCAAATCTCCCGAGTTCTATTGACCACTTTGATGGAGTGGGCCTTAAAGTAATTTTATAATTTTCGGGATGCGATCACCAGCGCGTAAGCTAATTTCTCCAGCGGTAAGTAGTGCTTCTCGGCGTCCAGGAGTGTCTTGTTGACGTAGTAAACGGGGGATTGTTTTTCCTCTTTCTCGAGGTCGAACTGACTGCGTGGCTTGGAACTGCAAGGTAGAGGTAGAGAGGATCCCCTGGATCAAGAATTGCTAAAAGTGGGGGTTTGCTCAGGTAAGACTTGATTTCTTCAAGTGCCTTTGAACATCCATCATTCCTGGTAAGGCCCTTTTCGTTTTTGAGCAGCTGAAAGAACGGTTTGAAATGCTTAGATGACTTAGAGATGAAACCGTTTAAGGCTACGAGCATCTCGGTCTGCTTCTGGATCTCTCGTTTCGTCTTCGGAGGTTGAACATAATTGATTGCTACTATCTAGTCGGGGTTTGCTTCGATCCACCTCTTGCTGACCAGATAGTCAAGAAACTTTCCTGATTGAACCCCGAATGAGCACTTACTCGCGTTGAGCTTCATCAGGTAACGTCTCAGGATTTCAAAGGTGTCTGCAAGACTTTGAGGTGGTCATCTTTGTACTTGCTCTTAACGAGCATATCGTCAATGTATACCTCCTTTGTCTCTCATATTCGTTGCTTGAACATCTTTCTGGTACATGGCTCCGACATTCTTAAGGTCAAAAGGCATGACCTTATAACAGTACAAGCCAACGGGGTAATGAATGAAGTTTTTTGTCGGTCGGGGCCGAATAGGGAAATATAGTGGTACCTCGAGTAAGCATCTAGAATACTCATTTGCTCATGGGCTACCGTGGTGTCGACCAACTAGTTTATCTTTGGCAGGGAGAATATATCCTTGGTGAAAGCCCTTCTGAGGTCGGTGAAGTCTACACAGACTCTCCAACTGTCGTTCCTTTTGCGGACTATTATTGGGTTTGAGAGCCACTTTGGAAACTGAACTTCTCTGATGGACCTTGCTTCCAGAAGTTTCCCTGCTTCCTTTTCCATCGCCTTTGCCTTCTCTGGGACAGTGCAACGAGTCTTTTGTATGATCAGCTGAAATGTTGGATCCATGTGAAGACGATGACATGTGACTGCGGGATCAATCCCTGGCATGTCGTATGGCTCTCATGCGAAAACGTCTAGACTTTATTTCAGAAAAGTGATTACTCTTCCCTTTCCTGGTTGGACAAAGTGCTGCTGATTAGAAACTTCCTCTTTGGTCGGCTTGCGTTAAAAACTACTTACTTCAGCTTCTCCACAACTCTTTCTGCGGAGTGGATTCTCATCTCTTCCACCCTTGGTCGGCCATACATTAGTTGCTATTTGGAGGGAGTGGCTCCGTTCTGGAGCGTCTCGGGGACAACCTCCTTTTCTTTCTTCTTCTTTTGCTTGGGCTTGATGGCGGCGATGTAGCTCTTCCGAGCAATAGGTTGGTCGCCTTTGGTCTCCATAATGCCGCGATCTGTGATACATTTGAGCTTCTTGTGGTAGGTTGAGGGGACTGCCCTCATGGCGTGTAACCACCCTCTGCCGAGGATTGCGTGGTAAGATGAGTCAATGTCGACCACCAAAAAGTCGATGAGTTTCGAAATGTTCCCTCCCCTCACTGGCAGGACTACATTCCCTAACGACATGGTCATCTTTCCTGCGAAGCCGACCAGTGGGACAGTTGCTTCCTTCAAATCTGACATCTTTAATTTAAGCTTGTGAAAAAGCTCCAGGTACATTAACTTCTATGAACTCTCTTGATCCTCTAGTAGCTTGTTCATGTCCCATTTTGCAATCCGTAAAGTGATTAGTAGTGCATCATGGTGTGGGGTTCCTACCCCGACCAAATCGTCCTCAGTAAACACTATGTATTTGTTGTAATCCACATCCTCCGGTCACCTGCGCTTGTCAGGCTTTTGGCAAGATCTATCTGGAAGGCCTCCATTATCGCCGTGAAATTCTTGAATTCCATCCAAATTGCATTTCCATGGATCTGCTTGAGGTCGGACGCCCCATGTATTACAGCAAACTCATGTCCTGCCTTATCGTTCAGTACGTTATTTGGTTTTTGGTCGTCGTTGGCGACGACCTCGTTAGCCTTCTTCTCTATGTACTCGTTTAGTTGCCCTACCTGGGCTAACTCATCCAGATGAGATTTCAGTGCTTTGCAGTCTTCTGTTTTGTGTCCGTTTTCCTTGTGGAATGCACACCGAAGTGTGTTGTTCCTCTTGGTCGGAATTCCTCCCATCTTCTTCTGTCACTTGAGAAATTGTTGGTCCTTGATCTTCCCTAGGATCTTCTAAATTAGTTCCTTAAAGACCATGTTGATGGCTTGAAAAGCTTTGGAAGAATTTGCTCTGCCCCGTTCTTGGCTCCATTTTGCTTCTTGTTCCCCTTTTTAGGGGTGTCCTCTTGTCGTTACCTTTGTTCGCCTTAGCGCGACCAGTCTCTGCTTGGCTGGTGTTGACCACGTCCTCCACTTTGGCGTACTTTTCAGTACGCGACAGTCGTCAATGGTGTCTGCTTCTTTTTTAGTAAGGGACTGGTGCAGTATAGAGGTAGGGGGCAAGCCTATCTTAAAAGATGCTACAGCTACTTGCTTTGAGCAATCTTCCATTTCGTTGAATGTTTCCCAGTAGGGCTTAGCGTACTTCTGTAGGATCTCCCGTGGCTTTTTCCTCATTGTGAGCAGAGAATCCATCCTCTTTCGATGTGAGTTGCTGGTTATGAAGCGAGCTGTGAAGGCCTCAGCGAGGGACTTGATGCTCTTAACCGGCATGTGAGACAGCCTCTCAAACCACTTCTAAGCAATATCTCCTAAGCTGGATGGGAATATGCGACACAAAAGAGTCATTATGATTCCACAGAGTTATGGCTTGCTTATATTGACGAACATGATTTGTGGGGTTTGTTTTGTTATTATAGATTTTGAACCTTGGGGTTGCAAATTTCTACGAGGGTTCTTCCTCCTCAATGGCCCTTGAGAAAAGGGACTTCATTTGTGTGATAAGAGCCCTTCTTGCTAGCTTTTTTGTAAGTCTGGTTCCTCGGTGTATTGGGTGTTGGTCCATCTCTTTCCGGACCAAACTCCTGATATCATTCTTATGGCGATCTTCGTCCCGATTTCGTCTCACCAGATGATTTCCGCTCTCCGAATGGTCTTGGTCGAGCCCAGTACTCCTTCCTCGGCTGCGAGTTTTGCTTGCTTGAGGACTAGGAGTCCGACCACGGCGTTTTGGGTTCTCCTACCGAAGTTCTTTCTCCATCCTCTCTAATTATCGTTGGAGGCGTGCATTCTCCTTTATTTGGAGGCGAGTTGCCTCCTCTTACAGTTGGAGTCGTGCTTTATATGCGTTGACCAGACATGAGGACTGTGTTAATCTAGGCTGCTCATTACTTTGCTCGGAGAGCTGCTCTTTCAGGTGAAATTTTGGATTCCCTTATTGGCGGACTTCTGACTTGATTCTGAGTGGAGGTAGGTCAGTTCGCACGTCGAAGCTTGGGGTGTACTGTTTGGGTGGTGAGACATTTGTATTTATTCTTTTGTTTGGGTTGTTTTCGTAGAAAAGAAGATCGTTTCCCACCAGTGTTTTAAATCGCGTCGCGCAAGAAATTCGAGCATTTCAATTTTATAATTAAATATACAACTTAATAACTTCAAATATGCATTGCAAATTAAATACCACATTAATTGAAATACAGTCATAGATTCATAAAGTAGTACATAATTCTAGACCATGCCATCGCATTATCTCAAATAAAGTAAATCCATACAACTAATACATAAAATCTTAAAAATAAACCGACAAACAAATGAGAAGTAAAAATTAGTCTGCTTCATTCAACATAATATCACTATCATTATCATCTTCGTTAATAGTATCTATATTGGGGAAGTGCCCACTATTTATGTTAACTAGAAAAAAATGCAACAAAGAAACAACTTTTAAAATAGTTGGTTTAAAAAAGATGTTTTACAATATATGGTTTGAAAAATGAAACAAATATCTTTTTTGACATGGTTTACAATAGTTGTTTAAAAAAAGAAATAAAGAAATCTGCTTTTAAAAAAAAAAAAAAAAGAGCAGGACGGGTCCAAAAAAAGGAAAAAAAAGGAGATAAATTAGAAAAATGTACAGGTAATGGGTTTTTTTAGTCGGGATGTATTTTTTTGAGTAGGGGTGAGTTTTTCTTTGAGTCGGGGGTAGGTTTTTCTAAAGAGCGGAGGTAATGTTTGTTGTTTTGTGTTTCAAGTGAGGTGGGTTTGTGTTTTGATGAGCTGACTTCTCAAGTTCTAAAAGTTTAAAAAAAAGAAAAAAAAAGTGAAGAAAATATCAAAACTACATAGTTTTGATGATTTTCTGTTAAGTAAGGTTGGACCATAAATAGCGTTCAAATAGCGCCCAATAGCACAAATAGTGCCCAAATAGTGTGCCACATCATCAAAACCCTAAACCCAAAAATGCGCAATCTCGCGCTTTTTAAAATATTCTTTCCCACATACAGCGCCAATTGTGAGGGTAAGAAATCAAAATAAGATATTTCCAAAAAGAAGGGAATAAAGAGAATATAATAAATGCTAACAACATAAGAATTTATGTGGTTCGACAGCTGCCTACATCCACAGAGAGGGTTCTCAGTTCTTATTAATTTTGAACCTTATTTCTCAGAAGGTTCGAAATTACATCCCCCTTTACCTTGGGGTGAGGGTTGTATTTATTGCGATGAAAAATAGTTTGTATAAGGAATTCTCGTAGCTTTGTATTGGCTCGTGTGGTGACTCGTGTTTATCTCGTCCGAGATTGTAGGTAACTAATTAAGCCTGTAAATATCCATGCGATAAGCATTTGTATTTATCCATGTGATAAGCATTTGTATTTGTCCACGTGACATTAAAACTTGACTTGGGGCAGCATGTTGGACCTACTCGGATAGCCAGAAATTGGGCTTATGGTTTGGGCCCCACACACTCCTAGTGAGAAACCTTACATATAGATTACAGTCTCAATACATGAAACACTCGCACACCTACTTCTATTCTACTTTTGACTAATACCCTCACCATGATCCTTTATAGGCGGGAGTAAACATGTGGTGGAACCTCCAAAATGTCCCTCATTTAACTCAACTCACACGCCTGTTCGTTGCCACCTTTGCAACCTATTCCTTGCAAGGCTTTGTTACAGTCGGTGAATGCCAACATCAAAATCCTGCCTCACCTTTGCGACCAGCGAACAGACAACGAATTACTGAATTTCAAGTTGTTGTAATGTTGCAATAGCTTAGTCTTGCAAGGTTACTTTAGTTATTAAGTCATTATGTTAATGACTAAGTCTTGTAAGGCCTATACATAGGACTCTCTTGCAGCATTAAAATCACACATTCACAATATAGGCTATACTCTTTCTAATAACTTCGAGTTGGTACGAGAACCCAAGGCTTTCTTCATCCTATTTTGCCTTTTTTGGCAGGAGGCCTTTTGCCGCATGTTTTTTTAAAAAAAATCCTTCCCTCTTCCAATCACAACAGACCCCCATACCACCGAATATCACATCTTGGGGCGCAAACTGTAACAAGGGTTTGGTCCAAAACAAAGGAGGAAGTTGTGCTAGATTGATCCTAGACTACCGGAGCTTTGTTAGGGCTCGTGGGTTGCTAGTTATTGTCGGCCGTTGAAGTCGAGGACGAGTCGACAACGGAAGGCCAAAGGTACCATATCTAGGTTGGTGGTTATGTAGATATCTCAGATCTAGGTTTCTTTTTAGCTTTTTAGAGGTTAGACTAGAATGTTAGAATTCTATTATGACCCCTACAAGTAGAGGGGCTTATATTTATACTAAGGAGGAAATATATTGGGGGAACCAAATTACTCTTGTGGTCAATTACATAAATAACATACACATTCCAACCCCCCCCCCCCCCCCCCCCCCCTCAAGCTAGTTAGTAGATATCGACCAAGCCAAGCTTGCGAATAGAAGTGCGAAGAAGAGAAGGACTAACAGGTTTGGTATAAAAATCCAAGAAACAAACGATGGAGTGATGATCTTATGACGAACCTTCTCTCTGAGAAAATTGATGTCTATCTCAGTGTGCTTTGTCCTCTCATGAAGAACTAAATCAGAAGGAAGTTGGACAACCGAGTAGGAGATTTATTATGAACAAAGCAAGTGGAGTCAAACACGCGTAGATTTATAAAAAATGAATCTTGTCTTTATTCTGAATGAACCGGCATGGAGTACGATTCAAAAGTTAACCACCCTTTAAGATAGGTAAGTGCCAATAAGATTGACGAATCTGCATCCCCCGTAATAGATAGCGGACCACTTCCATAAGACTTCTGTTTTTTCTTTGAGCAATCCCATTTTGTTCAGGAATATATGGGCAAGTGAGTTGCTGAAAAATACCTTATTTGTTAAGACGAGAGACAAAATCATTGGACATGTACTCTTTAACCGAATCCCTTTAACAGCAACATTAAATTGAGTTTTGACAAGTTGTAAGAATTGTATAAAAAGGGGTGGCACATCAATTTTTTTACGAAGCAAATAAACCATCATACACCTCGAGTAATCATGAATAAAAGTGACATAATATCGATGTCCAGAAAAAGCTGTAATATGTGAGGGCCCCAAACATCATAATGTATTAGATAAAAAACATAAGGGGTCCGATGCATGCAAGGGATGTAATTAGTTTTAGTATGCTTAGATAAAGAGCAGACAACACATTGGAATTTTGAAGAACTGTAAGCTTTAATTAAGTCGGGAAATAACATATAGAGATATTGAAAATTGACATTTCCTAAACGATCATCCCACAACTGAATGCTTGAAAAGAAAAAAACATAATGACCTGAATCAGGCAACACACTAGCATGAAAAACAGAAGCGGAAGGTGGGACTGGTGGAATTGGTGGAAGATCTCCAAAGTAGTAGAGACCGTCGCGCTCATATCCCCTGCAAAAAATCCTCCACGTATGCAGAACCTGAAGATAATACCAATCAGATAAGAAAACAACAACACAGTTAAACCTTCGTGTTAAACGATTAGCATATAACAAGTTCATAGTAAGATTAGGTATAAGTAATACTGAGTGGAAAGTAATGTCCGTAGAAAGACATATATCGCCTTTGTTGAGAGTGGGAGTAGAATTCCCAACATCAAGGTGAACCTGTTTATGGAAGGGTTGTGTAGATGAAGTAAAAAGGCCCTTCTCACCCCTCATATGATCACTAGCACCAGAATCCATAACCCAAGTAGAAGGAGGGTCAATTGTGTGAGTACGATATACACGAGGAGTACCTGAGGAGGATCAGTCATAGCAGTAGACCTACTAATAGGAGCTTGACGATTATCCAACAAATGAAGAATCCGATCCATCTTGGAACTAACAGATTGCTCAATCTTGGTATTCAGATCATCAGGAGGAGTAGAGAAATGAGAATCAGTGGGACCTTTAACAACGGCAGCTACACGAGTTCTACTCTTCTTATTTCTCAACTCAGGATACAATTTGAAGTTGGTGAGCTTTGCATGCCCCTCTCTACCACAATGCTCACAAACAATTTTCTTCTTTTTAGGACGTGTACCCCAAGACGGGGCATAAGAACTCAAATACCGAATCCCTGTATTGGCTACAAAAGCCATCTGATCAGCTGCAGAAGGGGATTAAAATATCACCGCAGATGAGGATGTAAGCTTGAGGTGCCACTCATGCTTCTCACACACTGCATACACTTCACCTAGTGGAGGAAGGGGTGAAGTGTTCAAAATCTGGGTCCGAGGAAGCTCAAAAACAGCCCAAAAACCCATAAAAAACTGGTAAACCTTTTGCTTCTCTTCCGGAGCTATAAGTGATTCTGCAGCGTGTGCGGTAAGACCCACTATATCAGCTAAAGGACGACACGAAGCATACTCCTCCCATCTATAAAATGTCAAAACCGAATCATTGCCTTGACAGGCATGTGATATCTCCTTACACAGTTAAAATACCCGAACCTCATTGTGTGAATGAGAGTACATAATAGTCATACCCTTCCATAGGAGCGGAACAGACTCATAAAACTGAAAAATCTTATAAACACTCGGCTTCATAAATTTGAACATCCATCCCAAAATAGTGCAATTGTTAACAAACCACTGACTGAAGGTTGAAATAGATTCGTTCAGTGTTGGAATCTTCCTAAGAAGTCAATCAATTTTGCCTCTTGTATCACAAAATAAACGGAACGATCGAGCCCACGATGTAAAATTCCATCCATTAAGTAACTGAGTCGTGACTCTCTGTGAGGGTGCATGGTGAGTGGTCATCAAATCAAATGATGGGTTCTTAACTTCGACAATTCCCCTGTCAGACATTGTGCACTAAATTAGCAATAACACCAACAATTATGAACGCACAACAATTACTCAAAGCAATCCACAAAAAAAGCCCATGAAAAAAAACCCACAAAAACAATCACGTGGCCACCAAAAAGATAGCAGAGCAGCAACAAAGAAATCTCTAAGATCACAAGATATGAAAAATGAGTGAAGTATACCTTCAGTTGTGTACAAATAATGAAGAAAGAAGTTCAAATACCCAAAAAAGTGTGTTGCTCCAAATGATGAAAAATTGTACCAATAATCTACCACATCGTAGGTAGATAATAAGAGTCTTTTTAGACAAAAGAAATCAATGCCAAAAATGCAGTAATTAGCTCAAAAAATTCAAACCCTAGGAGGCTTGAAGTTTTAAACTAAAACTAGGGTTTGGCGGCCAAAAGGGAGGGGCTGGCCCACAGAGGACCTGGGCACCCTAGGGTTTGGTTGCCTAGAGTTGCACTACTGGTGGGGGTGGCCGGAGGTGGCTGGGGTGGCTGAGTTAGGGTTTAGGGTTTTGTGGAAGGAGTGGGAGGGAAGCAGATTTCTCTCTCGTCTGTGTTTTTGGCTCTGAAACCAATTAGAATGTTAGAATTCTATTATGGCCCCTACAAGTTTAGGGGTTTATATTTATACTAAGGAGGAAATACATTGGAGGACTAAATTACCCTTATGGTCAATTACCTAAATAACATACACATTCCAACAAATAGAGGTGGGGGTGGGGATGTTGCGCAAGACCGACGACAGTGACTCAATGACGCCGACGGTAGTAGGTTGTCGGAGTTGTCATATCGGAGGTCCAGCTGGCCAGATCTGGGATTTTTCTGCTTGCTATTGGGAAGACACCGCCGGCACTCAATTCTTCTCTGGGCTTTGCCGGAGGTTTGTTCACTTTCAATCGACGTCGGTTGGCAGTGATGGTGATCAGATCTGGTAGATTTTTTGTATAATTTTTGTCCATTTAGAGCAGTAGCCTTTTTCTAGGTATGTGAAATTTTTCTTCATTGATTATATACAACTGAAGGTATTTTTGACTCCTTTTCATCTCTTATGAACTAGAGGCTTATTTGATTTTTCTCCATTACATTTGTTGGTGGTCAATTGACAACTTTGTGTGGACTGAATTGAGTTGATCTTCCGTCCATTATTATTGGTTGCTTTGTTACATTTGTTGGTGGCCAATTGATATGTTATTTGAAGACCCAAATTCGAGTTTAGGGGGAGCAATTATTTAACAAAGGCTTGTAACATTTTAGAGAGCAAATTGATTTCAATTTCATAATTTTTCAATTTGAGTGGGAGTGTTGGAATAATTGTGTTTTAGGTGTTGTGATCTCGAAGTCTTCTTCAGTTCAGCATCGTTGCGAAGGGTTAACAAGCGTGTTATTCCTCTTCTTTGCGCTTCCATTAGCAAGCTTGATTTGGTTGATAGTTACGCGCTAGCTTGAGGGGGAGTGCTGTAATACCTAAGTCTTGTCAGTAGGTTACTTCAGGGGGGAGTGTTGTAAAGTTGTAATAGATTAATCTTGTAAGGTTACTTTAGTCATTAGGTCATAAGGTTACTTGATGAATAAGTCTTGTAAAGCCTCTATATATAGGCCTCTTTTGTAACATAAAAATCACACATTCGCAATACAAGTTATTTCCATTAATGTCATTTCTAGTCGAGCCAAAACCACATTAGGGACTTGTCAACGTATCTCAACTCTTCTATCTTTCCATGAACCGAAACCAGCTAATATGAACTAAAAGGGATTCTCTCTCTCTCTCTCTCTCACGCCTTTGTGCTTTACCATCCGTCTTTAAATCCTAAATCAAATTCCTGAGGTTGAAATTAAACCATTTGCAGGAAATACACAAGGTGCAAATATTCTGCATTTTAACTGGGTTTTGGTCACAAAAGGAGAAGTTCAGTTTAATTTAAAAATGGGATAGTATGTGTTTTAAGTCTGAAGTTTATGGTGCTTACTGAAAGAATAGAGAGCGAAAAGGGTATGGGTTTAGGTTGATCGATACGGTGGTATAAGGTTGAATAAAACTAACCATCAGGTTGAATTAAAACTGGCTCTAAATAGATTGAAAGGGTGAAACTTGATAGTGTATAACCAAATCTGAAATAACTGGAAGAAAGCCGCGCCCCCCCAAAGCATGCCATGAACAAATACTAGGGCCGGAAATCCAACACGCATTCAACCCTCAAAAGACCCGTGTCGGTTTCCATTGGACTCGAGAATTTTTAGGTTGCGGGTCTGAACTGAACCGCTTGGAACGTCAGGTGGATTTTTGCGGGTTGGAAACATACCCAATTTTACCCGCACAATATAATCCACCGTTTCTGTTCACAACCCCGTTTATCTCGCACAAAGTTGCAACTTGCAATATTCACGCAAGATGGATGCCGTCAATAGAAAAATCCGCCTCCTCATCTTTCTCATCAACTCTCTTCTTCAATGATCACAACTGTGATTATGGTCTTCTTCCCTCCCCCCCCAATATATAATGAAGTTAATGGCCTGTTACTGACCAACCCATCCAAAACCGCCCATATCAAATATCCAACACGTACACGACCCGTCCAGATTTGATCCAAACCACCTACGACCCGCCCAGATCCCCTCATTTGCCAGGTCTAACAAATACATGACATGGGGGAGGATTGCTCGCGATTCGCATGCTATTAGGGGAAGCCTTGCTCTTAGTCTTAGAATCCCAAACCTCAAGCAAAACCATGGATTTATGTTGGTAACTAATATTGAACAAGGCTGTCCAACCATCTATATTGGTCAAAGAATCTTTCATTTTAGGTTGTTAGAAACCACCTCTGTATGTTTACCCTGTACTTTTAGGAGAGTGTTCATTAGTGGGGCAGTTACTCAATGCATGCACCTTTTTCTTTTCTTTTTTAATTTTTATTTTTTTGCTTTTAACTCACGAAAACCCATGTTTAGATCAAATCATCCTATCTGGTCTATTTGATATATCAAACAGCCAATAGGTGATTAAAATACTCTGAATATAGGCTGACTATATTCCTGTTTATATCGCCACAATTATATCTTAGTTATGGGTTGAGAATTGAAAATCTGTCTCCAAAATAATGTGATTATAGTTTTAACAGGTGTTTGTTAAAAAACAACGATAAAAACAAAGGAAATTGATCTCTATACTCGTGGGCTAAATTATAACTGTTACTTGTTTGATGCTTTGCATAACTTCCGTGCAGTCCAGAGTAATTGTACGAAGTGGTTTACACCCCACCCCCCCACCCCCCCCCACCCCCGAAAATAAATTGCAATCCACCACTGTGATTACAAATACCCACAAGCCCAAGCATTGTAAAACCCTGTAAAATGCTGTGAATACCACTTACCTGTCGCTAAATAGTAAATACTGTTTTTAGTGCAATGGGTTAAATTGCAAACATGTAATAGTTGAAAGAGTTTTTTTACAAAATTGATAGTGTAGTATATAAAACTAGTGCACAGTGCAATGTATTCTTGAAATTTACCCTCCCATATATACTTTATAATCAGATTAAATTATTCAATTGAAGAAGCTCCTTGGCCTTCCAATGACAATTATTTGTAATGTATTCAGGATGAGGATGTGTACACTTTTTTTGAGCCGGAGCTTCCCTCAGAGGGCATAGGCATTTCAAGAGGCAAGGTAAGTGATGGATTAAAGTCGCCCGGGGAGCGAAGAACTCAAAAGCTGCCACCTAGCAGAAGCGGCTCCAAATCATCTCACGGTAAGACTCAACGGTCTCTGCCAAACCCGGAGAAGAAAACAGGAAGCAGTGCTTGTGGGAATGGGAAGCGACAATCCCCAAATGACAAGACATCATGGAACGTGCTTGATCTCAAGGCACAGAATTACTTCTCTTGCTCTGTTGGCCGCACCCGTACCAATGCACGGTACCTTGTTGGGACATCGGATGATGTTGTTGCATTTCTCAAGCAACTTGGCGAGTCATCTTTCTTGAGCCTGTCATCGTCACCATCATTGAGTTGATATACATATATTGATAGATATTGAAAGCTCAGGAGCCAAGTTATGAATCATAGCCTATGATTATCTAGGAAGGCATTTAATCGTTTCAAAGTTCTCAAACTATATAAACCTTAATACAACTTAACATTTTCGAGGCATCCATAGGAAAGTTTTTAACTGCCTGTCTCTGTCTCTCATTATTTCTGGCTTCATTATGATATGATGATCATGATTAATCCAGTACTATTTCCATCCACAGTAATTTTACCAGCAGGTAAACACCTTTGGATCTAGTCGGTGTTTTAGTTTATAACAGTAACACACGTTCGACAATTCAGGGTGTCACCTACAGTGTAAAGGCGCCAGGTTTGGGTTCATATCGCCTCAGTTCTGAATGTTTGGATTCAAGGATTGATTCTCTGATTGAAATTCACTAGACTTTAATAACTGCTCTACATGGTAAAGAGCATCTCAGTTTGGCAAAAAGATAAAAACACCTAAATAAAAAAAAATGAAAGATTATATTAAGCCAAATCACTAGTAAAGACTTTGTAGACTAACAACCCCTTCTTAAAAAAAACACTTAGTTTTAAATAAAATAATATTAAAAAAATGGATATAGTGTGGGACCACAGGGCGGGAAGGACTAGTTTGTTGGAGTTTTGAGATCGATCTAAAGAAAAAAGATCGAACTTTGTAATTACATAGAAGATGCTCTTAAATAGCTATGGATGCAACATCATATTTCTTTCAGCCTATAGGTTCGCCTTTCTAATAGAATAAGTATAATTAGATAGAAGTATATAGAATTATCTGAAGCGTGAACATAAATTGGACAGTAACGAATACGAATTCATTCAATTCAAAATTCTTTGTCTCTCGACTAATAAGGTTTTTATTCCGTTGTTGAAAATCGAAGTTGTGTAACGCATATAGTTATCGATTGATAAGTGACTTCGTTTCCTAGAGGGTCTCTCAATTTGTGTATACTTGTTATAACCCTTTCACATTTCCCATAACTACATTTGAGAGTATTTTGTTATTTTATTTTTACATTCACGGTGTATGAATTATATGTGACACTACACATTTTTTCAATTCATATTAATGTTTGGAAGTATTAAGTTACTGTTAATGGGGTTGCTTTATAATGAGTATTAATGTTCACAATTTTCCATTAGTTTTGAGTTTTTATATTATTTAGTGTGTTAAAACCATAATTTTCTTCCTATTTCGTTAGAGTAATCTATGGAATGAATGTTTGTTTTAATGTGTTTTACCTTATATAGGAGAAACAATGCTTTATAGAGTTGATCATATCATAAAATGTTTTTACTGTAAATATTTATTGCCTGAATTAGGGGTGCAACGGGTATGATTTGGTCAGTAACGACCGCTTATCAATACCAAAATCATAGTCTAAATGGTAAAATGATTTGTACCAAATTTATCAGCCGGTATATCAAAACAAAAACCAAAATCAAATCGGTCAGTTTTTTTATTTTTTCGTAATTTTTTGGGGGTGGGGGTTGGTTTCGATAATTTCGATTTCATTTCGAATTTTTTCCATTAAATATTAGAATTACAAGATGGCTTATGCATTCGATAAATCTGGTAAAAATTTCGGTATTACGATTTCAATAAAATTGTGTGCATTGTTTGGTACCAAATTTTAAAACCATTGTTGATTAAAACCTACAAAATACCAAAAAAAATTTGAACGACACGACATTTAAAGACTTGAACAAAATTCCTGACTCTTTTAATCAACAAATGCAAATAAGAGACTAATAGCCTCAAACTTAGGATATACAAGTTATGACTAAATCTGAAAATTAGTGAAAAGTATAATAAACATCACTCATGTTATTTCGCTACCATAATAAACATAATAAACTTTGCTAATTAGTCAGAATTCTGAAACATAACAAACAACATATAAGCTTTGCTAACCATACAAAATATATTTGAGTGCAACTATATAACTGCTATGAATATGAGTAAATGTAAACTTTGCTACAATTCAGCAATACAAAATATAATGAGGATGGAACATTTTTGGAATATTTTTATCAGAACATTTTTTTGCCACGGAATACAACAACAATAAAAACTTTGTTACTGAAATCATCATCAATGTTTATTGGAGTATATTTTAACAACTTAATTAAAACTGGGGATACACAGAGGTCCTACCTCTTTTCCTTTCTCCTAAAAATTTACAATATAAGATAATTTTAACCTTTTTTCCTTTCATCAATGTTTGGTGTTGAGTGTAAATTGCAGACACCTAAGGCGCATTACAATATAAGTTGAAGGGGTACTCTTAATCAGAAGACAATGTGCAGTGCGTCTGTGATGTTTGGATTTGCAATGCGGCTGCGATGTGTGTGAGTGCGTGCGTATGCGATGTGTGCATGTATGGTGAGGTGAGGTGAGGTGAGGAGGGAGAAGACAAGATGAGGAGGGAGGAAGAAGAATACCTGTTTTTCGTTATTGTTTGCTTATGTTGTGGAGTGGTGGGTGATTTTTTTATAGAGTTATTAGGATTACTGAAATGAAGGGTGTTGATTATTTGGTAATATGTATTTTTAGCCCATTTTCTATTTGGTATTTTTTGTTTTTTAACTCGGTAAATTGGTATGGTAATATATGTAAATTTGGTACTGTAAATTTGGTATGTCGATTTTTTATATTTAAAAATCGAAACCAACAAATTTTTTGCGGTAATTTCGATTTCGGTACATTCGATAATTGGTATAAAAAAATAAGAAACCAAAACCATTTTTTTCGGTCCAAAACGGTACGGTACAGTAAAAATTCGTGCCACTTGTACCCCTAGTCTGAATATTTAGTATACTTTTTGGTTACTCTAAACCGAAAGTTTGTGTTATTATTGTTAGATTTTATTTTTTTAGGTGTAAAGTGTTATGTTTTTTAGTATTTGTTATTTTATAAATCATTACTATTGATCAAATAATTTACTTGTCACACATGACTAAAACAATTACTTACTTATGTGATGTATGAATTCATTCACATTCTTATATGCTATTGTAGGGGTTAATTTCCTACCAATGATAGTATCCAATGTTTACGAGATAAATAAGAATAAATATCAAAGAGAATACTGGAATCACACACATTACACAAGATGTATGTGGTTTGGCAATATGCCTACATCCATGGGGTTTAGAATATGCTCTTTATTACTTTATAAAACTAGTCAGTAGAATTACAGTACTGCTCGACAATATAATATCAAATCTCCCACTCAATGGGGAGCGAATTTACATTTATAGAGAATCTTAGGAGAGTCCTAATCTCCGTTAATAGCTATCCCTAAAAGTTCAGACCTATTTATCAACTTTAGCCATTCCAAATGATGTAAACGTGGTAGTCTTCTGTGATTTGTACTCTTTAATAACTTGGAGTGCAAGAAGCCTAGATGCTCGTGCCGAGCACGTGCCAGTGTAATTATGGTCCCTATAATTGTTCCCAAAGCTCAGGGTGTACTTGAGGTTATTGGGCTTTGTTGCATCTAGGTCAGCTATTGATCCTGGCGAGTCTTCATATTTAAGTTAATAACAATGTTCTTTCCTCGAAAGTTGATTGCTGCTTGGAACCTTTGTTGGTTGGTCGAAGGGAAATTTAGTAATAGCCCTCAAAATTGGAGAATTTTTGTCCGTTATGTTCCCTAAGGGAACTCTGGTAAATATGACCTATTTTCTTTGGCGGTGAACTGTCACTTTGATAGTTGTCGCACGCGCGTGTGATCATTACGTTTTGGGGGGAACCATGAGGACAATTCTCACCACAAAATAACGTTTTCCTCTCTTTCCTCATTTTCTTATTCATTTCAAAAACCTGCAAACTTCAAAGAAGGGATCATCACTATCTTCATTCATCTTTAAGAACTTTCAAAACTCTCAAGTTCAGTTCAATTGCTTTTCTAATCTTCTTTAATATCTTTTATTAAGTTGTCATCCTTAACCATGGTGCACATTATTGATGAAAACACCATGGAGAAATTCATAATTGATTATCAAATCCCCAGTGGGTAACTATAGGATTATTTGAAGATCCCTGGTACCTTTAAGCCCTTTCTGAAGGCCATTGACTGCCTTCAACCTTTATTGCTGAATGTGGGGTCACTTTTCTCCCAAATCTCTTATTTTTGGAATTCTGTCAATATTTTGATCTGGTCCCTCTCAATTCGCTCCCAATACATGGAGAATCATTAACGAAATTCATCGCATTAATGAGTTATACGAGACGCATCTTGGTATTACTGAAATAATTATTTTTCCTAATGGATAACAACCGACGATAATATTAACTACATGAAGAAAATGGCGGCTAATCGGGCTCTGGTCGTGAATCCCTGATTCCAATAAAGATTAGTGGAATCATGGGCTGATTGTGAAGAACTGGAAACATTCTCCCCTTCCTGAGGGTGCGATATATGAAGTACATATACTCCCCCCAAGAAAGCTTTGCCATCTTTTCCTGATTGAGGCTAATGTTGTGGTGTTTTCTTTGTTCTTTACAGTAAAAAACAGGAAGAAAATTCCTCACGAAAGTGACATTAATTTTATTAATCTTCGAACACCTTGGGCTATCCAACATAGGACTGGAACTGTTGACCATACCAGGTCATAATCATTTATATTCTACTATAAGAGCTCTATCTCCTCTTATGTTGCGAGGCCAATAGATCGAACACCGGTCATTCCTATTTCTTTAGACAACCTAAAAGCTTTCACCTCCCAAAACTCAGATGGGGGGATCAAACAAAGAAGTCAAATCATCTTCCTTTAAGCCAGTGTAAGTTTCATCGGTTCCTTATACTATTTATCCTAGTTCTATGGAAAAGAGGAATGTTGTAAACCTGATCACCTCAAATGTTGGTACCATATCTCCTCCCCCTGCTCGTCCGTCGGGCGAAGGGAAATATCTTGCTCGGTCGGCAAGTAAGAAAAATGAAGTTGGGGGTTCTACTAACCTCATAGACATCGAGGATTCGGACTCCAAGGACTATAAGACCCTTTCAAAGAGGAAAATGAAAGATCACACCCCTCCTCCCCTACCGTACATTATGGGGAAAAATAATGTTGATAAGATAAAGGGCCTTACCCAACCCGTAGTTGCTCTCC
Organism: Sambucus nigra; assembly: GCA_949130495.1. Lineage (NCBI taxonomy): Eukaryota > Viridiplantae > Streptophyta > Magnoliopsida > Dipsacales > Adoxaceae > Sambucus > Sambucus nigra. The sequence goes on along the minus strand of OX422213.1, from coordinate 200,490,355 downwards.
TCGAGTTGGCCCATGTCTTGTTAGGGAGGCTACTTTTCAAGAAATTTTAGGATACATTGTATTTCTTTCCTTTCAATGAATGGTGTACGGTATTGCACCAGTTTGAATATGTTAAATGAAATGCACATTTTGATCCAACTGTTGCCCTTTTGTTTGCTTTCTTATTCCTCGCACCTTTTCTTTTGTTTTGGCTAAGCTTATATATTCAACCAATCGTTCATGTACTTTAATGTAAGACTTGCAGCAATGGTTGCTGCTGAGCATAACTTTCAGGAAAGATGTGGAAGACTATTCTCAGTCGGTCATGATAAAGATGATAATGATGATGACCTCAACTAAAACTAAGGTCCTGATGTGTCCGTCTAAGCAAATGAGGCTTACTTGGATCTTCGCTGTCTCTTCCATCGAGCCGTGGCAGATAATGATTCCCTTCATGACATGATTTTCAATTCCCACAGTCTTCATAAAGAGTCGTTGGCCAATTTGAAGGCCGATGTTGACCAGAGGCTTGTCGAGCTGAATAAGGAGAAAGGGTTTTATAAAAAAAATAGCCAAAATTGAGGTTGCTCATGTGAGGAGAAGTTTTATTCTTTATGTCGACCCTATGGGTTCTAGGGATGTCGCCATTATCAAGTGAACAATGACCTAAAGGACGAGATTGAAAGACATAACAAGTCCAATCCGAACGAGGAGGTTGGAGAAGGAGTTTCCTTTTTAGAAAAGAGAATGCCCAAATGAGAGAGGAACTTGAGAAGACTCAAAAGTCATTGAATGAAAACGTTACGATTGTTAAGGGTCTATCTTCCTCCAAAAAAGCAGAAGGATGGCCGTCTAGCAGAAAATCTAGAGAAGACCGAGAAGTATTTTTTTAATAAAGCAACGACCATCAAGAATCTAACTGAGAAGATTTATCCTCTCACATTCTAATTCCATAAGCAACGTCACTAAGTATGGATGGATGGATACGATGAGGCCCTCCTTAATATGGACTCCACTCTGAATGATGCTCAATGTTGACTATAACAATGGCTGACTCAATTCCCTTATGGTGGTAAAGGTGCCATAGGATTCTGAGTTACGGTATTGGTACGACCCATGTTTCCTTAATCAGCAAAAGCCTCCATATAATCTTAATGTTTTGTGGATCCTAACATTCCATTTATCTTGGTAAGGAAGTACCTCGGTGACTACGACCTTTGTAAGGGAAAATAGTTTAGCTTAGGCTAAGTATTTATTTTATTTTCCACTTAGGATAGTTTGGCGTATCTCGTTACAAACCGTCATGTATCGTCACGACAAACTAACTCCAAGATTCAAGACTACCCTACATTCTAAAAAGGTATAAATGAACTCATGCTTAAAATTATATGTCTATATTTTGTAAAAATAAGGTTGGATTTTTAACTAAAAAATAATTTTTTCAACCTCGTTCCGACGAGATTAGCTTCTCGTTCGAACGACTTTGTCTTGTCGTTAAAAGTGTTATTTGATATCTACATCGAACGAACATCCAACGAGGGCCTACTATTTGAATTCGTTTGAAACTCGTTTGAAGTTGGTTCAAACAAGATTGGAATCTTGTTCGAACGAACTCCATTTTTATTCAAACGAAATTCATTTCTCGTTCTAACGAGCCTCATTTTTTTCGAATGATCCGTCACCTCGAACTTTGTGCACAAGCTATAAATATCTATTTTGTTTCTAAATTTCATGGGACTTTTGTCAAAACGACTTTTGTACATCTGTTGCAAAGTTTTTCACCCCTTTTGGTTTATAAAACACTTTTGATTTACAAACACACCCCAAAATATGTTTTTGTTAATCCTTTTGAACCTCGTTGAGTTACACTCATTATGGAGAGAGACCTTTATGGCTAAATTGTGAACCCGAAAGGATCACGACTGAAGGCTAATCAATGGATATCGTAAGTCGACCGCCACCTATGTACTTCTCTGGATCGAGTAGTATTGTTTAGATATTTTGCAAACACTGTGCATTATGCTTGTGGGTTATATCAAGTAGTATTGTAAGTCGATTGTCTTGTAAAATTTATAAAGTGCTGAAAAAGGGTTTTCCCTAAAAAGGGATTTTTCCTCAGTTGCCATGTGATTGCATGTTTAATTTATCTATCTTATCATTTAGATGAATATTTTAGGATAATAATATAAAATTGGATTTGTGTTCACTACACCAAAAACAGCAATTTGGCACACCCGAATGTTAAAAATCTGGCACAGTTTTAAACTGTGCCAAATTCTGGCACGGTTTAATGATAATCTGGCACACTTTAAAACAGTGCCAAAATTTGGCACTGTTTTAAACTGTACCAAAATTGAGTACACTTGATTAAAATATAAAAGCCCCTAAAAAAATCATTCCCTCCTCTTTCCTCTCTCATCTTTCAATCTCCCGCTCCCCCATCTCTCTCCCTCCCCTCACCCGCTTACCGGCTCTACTACGGCATCTAGTGATCTGTCCGGCAAGACTCCGGCCACCGCCCTTTCCGGCAAGCCTTCGAAATCTTTCATTCCCTCTTCTCGCTTGATGTATCAGATGTTTCGAGGTAAATAAATTAATAAATCTCCGTTCATTTCAGGTTTACGGTCTGCTAACAGTAAGGAAAGGTTGGATATACTAGATAATGATCGGCATGTCATGGGGTTTAGTGTGATGGGCGGTGAACATAGGTTGAGGAATTACCGGTCAGTGATGATGGTGCGTGGGTTTGAGTGTGAGGGGAAGATCTGGAGCTTTATTTTGGAATCGTATATTGTGGATGTGCCAGAGGGTAATTCCAAGGAGGACACACATTTGTTTATAGATACCATTCTGAAGTTGAATCTTCAGAAGTTGGCGGCTGTCACGGAAGGGATGGAAAGTTAGCAGCCTTCAAGTTGAAAATGATATTGTGAATAATTAAATTAGGGTTGTGTAATTTTATTAACTTATCTCCTCCTTTCTTTGGGTTTTTTGCTTTTCAAAATGACCAAAACATCTTTAGTTTGTAAATAGAAATCCATTACACATCTCTATAACTAATACAAGAGATTTTCATGTGCAACCCCTTTTAGAGCATCCACGTGCCAACTCTCAAATTGTATTCTTTTTTCTCTCTTTCGTAACATCTAATTCTTAAATCCACGTGCCAACTCTCAAATTCATGTTGTTCACAAGTTACATATCTAGACTCCGCATTTGATTTTATAAAAATTAAATACACATACATATGTTATCTGTTTGAGTTGTTCAAGAAAACATAGGAAAATCATGTTTAAGTTGTAAGAGGGTGGAGTGGCAGTTAGGGATTTAGATTCTAGATAATATAGTAGTTTTGATTGATGTATCAGATGTAGTGCTTGGTATTTTTGTTATTTAATATAATGATCTAAGTATATAGGGCTATTTTAATATATTAGATAAGTTTTATACTTGTTAGTGCCGTGGAAGTTATGTTGGATTAAGGCTCCTTCAATATTTGTTGTTGGTTAAGTTTTAGCATATTTTTTTTCTTTCTAATGGAAATTATTTTTACGCCCTTGTGTTTGGATAAGCATAGCCATCACACGATTGAATTCAGTTACTAATTGATTTGAGTGTATGGAAAACAAGACGTTCTGAGCCGCTTACCTTCGCAGGGTATTGATTTCATTCCCTCTTCGTTCTATCTTCGCAAGGTATCTTTCATTCCCTCATCGTTCTTCTCCATCGCAAGGTATTGATTTCATCCGTTCTGACCTGCCTCTGTCTCCTAACCCCCCAACAATGGTAAGTGTGTATATCTGAGTATTTGGTTCACATATTTGTGCCTGTTTTTACTATAGATCTGAAGAAAAAGTATCATAACTATAATGGCATGTAATACTAACATTAACTTGGTGCCTAAATCATTAAAATTGTTTTTCATGTAGCTTACCTTGAACTTTTAATGTGGTTGATATCGATGTTTCTCAGAATAGAAGATTTCAGAATTTGCAGAAATTATTGAACCAAATGGAATACTTTCGAGAAGTTATGGAGCGAAGTGTTCATCGGGTGGCTATCAAAATACAAATGAAATCTGGTTAGTCTCAAAGTCTCAAATTATCATTAAATGATGTAGCATTAAATAAAAAAATGGCCTGAAATAGTGGCAACAAGTAGCCAAACTTAAAATTGTGTACTTTAGAGCTTGTTTAGTTAAATTGGTGGAAGGGATTTGTTTGTGGTTTGGTTTTGGAATTTGCTGCCGCTGTTGAGTTTATTTTAAATGCTAAAGCATATTGGATTTAACGAATTAACAAATGAAACTATGTCAAAATTTTCTAAAATCAATAAACGTTCTAAATTGATTAAAAACATACCTTTAGAGAATATGACGATAATTTCAAAATGTGTAGCTTAGGCTTGAAAATAAGCCGTTTGAGGGTGAAAACCCAAACAAGCCCCCAAACGGCTCCGTAAGAGGCACGACCACCTCGCACGTGACCAATGTAACTCGTACGAATTGACCTCGTAGTCCCGGGGTCTACGGGTTTGAGAATATGACGATAATTTGCAAAAATAACACTTAGAATTAAAAACAGGCTGTTAGAGGGTGAAAACCTAAACCAGCCACCAACGTCCCCGTAAGAGGCACGAACACCTCGGACGGGACCAACGTAACTTGTAGGAACTGATTGCATAGTCACGGATCTATCGGTTTGAGAATATGACGATAATTTGTAAAAATCAACACTTAGACTGAAAAACAAGCCGTTAAGGGGAAAAACCTAAACCATCCCCCAAACGTCCTCGTAAGAGGCACGGAGACCTCGTACGGGACCAATGTAACTTGTACGAACTGGTTGCGTAACCGTCGGTCTCCCGGTTTGAGAATATGACAATAATTTCAAAATATGTCGATTTGGCTTGAAAATAAGCCGTTGAAGGATGAAAATCCAAACAAGCCACCAAACGGCCCCGTAAGAGGCACGAACACCTCGCACGGGACCAATGTAACTTGTACGAACTGATTGCGTAGTCGTGGGCCCCCCGATTTGAGAATATGATGATAATTTCAAAATTTGTCGATTTTTCTTGAAAATAAGCCATTGACGGGTGAAAACTCAAACCAGCCCCCAAATGGTCCCGTAAGAGGTACGAACACCTCGCACGGGACCAATGTAACTTGTAGGAACTGACCGCGTAGTCGTGCGCCTCCCGATTTGAGATGATGACGATAATTTCAAAATATGTTGCTTAGGCTTGAAATTAAGCCGTTTGAGGGAGAAAACCCAAACCAGCCCCCAAACGACCCCATAAGAGACACGAACACCTCGCACAGGACCAATGTAACATGTAAGAACTGACCGCGTAGTCCCGGGTCTCCCGATTTGCAACTATGATGATAATTTGTAAAAATCACACTGACTTAAAAACAAGCCGTTAAGGGGTAAAAACCAAAACCAGCCCCCAAACGACCCTCTGGAGGCACGAACACCTCGCACAGGACCAATGTAACTTATAGGAACTGATCGCATAGTACCGGGTCTCCCGGCTTGAGAATATGACAATAATTTGCAAAAATCAACACTAAGACTTAAAAAGAAGCCGTTAAAGGGTGAAAACCAAAACTAGCCCCCAAACGATCCCGTTAAAGGCACGAACACCTCGAACGGGACCAATGTAACTTGTAGGAACTGATCGCGTAGTCTCGGGTCTCCCGGTTTGAGAATATGATGATAATTTGCAAAAATCATCACTTAGACTTAAAAATAAGCCTTTAAAGGGTGAAAACCCAAACCAGCCCCCAAATGACCACGTATGAGGCACGAACACCTCGCACAGGACCAATGTAACTTGTAAGAACTGACCGCGTAGTACCGGGTCTCACGGTTTGAGAATATGATGATAATTTATAAAAATCAACACTTAGACTTAAAAACAAGCCGTTAAAGGGTGAAAATCCAAACCACCCCCCAAATGACCCCGTAGGAGGCACGAACACCTCGCACGAGACCAATGTAACATGTAGGAACTGACCGCGTAGTCCCGCGTCTCTCGATTTTAGAATATGATGATAATTTACAAAAATCAACACTTATACTTAAAAACAAGCCGTTGAAGGGTGAAAACCCAAACCAGCCCCCAAAAGACCCCGTAGGAGGCACGAACACCTCGTACGGGACCAATGTAACTTGTAGGAACTGACCGCGTAGTCCCAAGTCTCCCCGTTTGGGAATATAATGATAATTTGCAAAAATCAACATTTAGACTTAAAAACAAACCTTTAAAGGATGAAAACCCAAACCAGCTCTCAAACGACCACGTATGAGGAACGAACACCTCGCACGGGACCAATGTAACTTGTAGGAACTGACCGCATAGTCTCGGGTCTCCCGGTTTGAGAGTATGACGATAATTTACAAAAATCAACACTTGGACTTAAAAACAAGCCTTTAAAGGGTGAAAACTCAAACCAGCCCCAAAACGACCACGTATGAGGTACGAACACCTCGCACGGGACCAATGTAACTTATAGGAACTGATCCCGTTGTCCCGGGTATCCCGGTTAGAGAATATGATGATAATTTGCAAAAATCACACTTAGACTTAAAAACAAGCCATTAAAGGGTGAAAACCTAAACCAGCCCCCAAAAAATCTCGTAGGAGGCACGAACACCTTGCACGGGGCCAATGTAACTTATAGGAACTGATCGCATAATCTCGGGTGTCCCGGTTTGTGAATATGATGATAATTTGCAAATATCACACTTAGACTCAAAAACAAGTCGTCAAAGGGTGAAAACCTAAACCACCCCCCAAACGACCCCGTAGGAGGCTCGAACACCTCGTACGAGACCAATGTAACTTGTAGGAACTGATCGTGTAGCCCCGGGTCTCCCGATTTGAGAGTATGATGATAATTTGCAAAAATCAACACTTAAACTTAAAAACAAGCCATTAAAGGGTGAAAACCCAAACAACCCCCCAAAGGACCTCGTAGGGGGCACGAACAGCTCGCACGGGACCAATGTAACTTGTAGGAACTGACCGCGTAGTCTCGAATCTCTCGGTTTGAGAATATGATGATAATTTGCAAAAATCACACTTAGTTAAAAACATGTCGTCAAAGGGTGAAAACTCAAATTAACCCCCAAACGACCTCGTAGGAGGCACGAACACCTCGCACGAGACCAATGTAACTTGTAGGAACTGGCCGCGTAGTCCTGAGTCTCCCGGTTTTTGAGTATGACGATAATTTGTAAAAATCAGCACTTAAATTTAAAAACAAGCCGTTAAAGGGTGAAAACCCAAACCACCCCCCAAACGACCCCGTAGGGGGCACGAACACCTCGCACGGGACCAATGTAACTTGTAGGAACTGACCGCATAGTCCGAATCTCCCGGTTTGAGAATATGAGGATAATTTGTAAAAATCACACTTAGTTAAAAACATGTCGTCAAAGGGTAAAAACTCAAACCAACCCCCAAACGACCCCGTAGGAGGCACGAACACCTCGCACGGGATCAACGTAACTTGTAGGAGCTGACCGCGTAGTCCTGGGTCTCCTGGTTTGAGAGTATGACGATAATTTGCAAAAATAGGCACTTAAACTTAAAAACAAGTCGTTAAAGGGTGAAAACCCAAACCACCCACCAAACGACCCCGTAGGGGGCACGAACACCTCGCACGCGACCAATGTAACTTGTGGGGACTGACCGCGTAGTCCCGGATCTCCCGGTTTTAGAATATGATGATAATTTTCAAAAATCACACTTAGTTTAAAACATGTCGTCAAAGGGTGAAAACTCAAACCAACCCCCAAACGACCACGTAGGAGGCACGAACACCTCGCACGGGACCAATGTAACTTGTAGAAACTGACCGCGTAGTCTCGGGTCTCCCGGTTTGTAAGTATGACAATAATTTGCAAAAATCAGCACTTAAACTTAAAAACAAGCCATTAAAGGGTGAAAACCCAGACCACCCCCCAAACGACCCCGTAGGGGGCACGAACAGCTCGCACGGGACAAATGTAATTTATAGGATCTGACCGGGTAGTCCTGGATCTCCCGGTTTGAGAATATGACGATAATTTGCAACAATCACACTTAGTTAAAAACATGTCGTCAAAGGGTGAAAACTCAAACGAATCCCCAAACGACCCCGTTGGAGGCACGGACACCTCGGACGGGACCAATGTAACTTGTAGGAACTCACCGCGTAGCCCCAGGTCTCCCGGTTTTGAGAGTATGACGATAATTTGCAAAAATCATCACTTATAATTTAAAACAAGCCGTTAAAGGGTGAAAACCCAAATCACCCCCGAAATGACCCCGTAGGGGGCACGAACAGCTCGCACGAGACCAATGTAACTTGTAGGAACTGATCGCGTAGTCCCGAATCTCCCGGTTTGAGAATATGACGATAATTTGCAAAAATCACACTTTGTTAAAAACATGTCGTCAAAGGGTGAAAACTCAAACCAACCTCCAAATGACCCTGTAGGAGGCACGAAAACCTCGCACGGGACCAATGTAACTTGTAGGAACTGACCACGTAGTCCCGGGTCTCCTTGTTTGAGAGTATGACGATAATTCGCAAAAATCAGCACTTAAACTTAAAAACAAGTCGTTAAAGGCTGAAAACCCAAACCACCCCCCAAATGACCCCGTAGGGGGAACGACCACCTCGCACGGGACCAATGTAACTTTTAGGAACTGACCGCATAGTCCCGGGTCTCCCGGTTTGTGAATATGACGAGAATTTCTGAAAATCACACTTAGACTCAAAAACAAGCCATCAAAGGGTGAAAACCCAAACCAACCCCCGAACGACCCCGTAAGAGGCACGAACACCTCGCACAAGACCAATGTAACTTGTAGGAACTGATCGTGTAGTCCCGGGTCTCCCGGTTTTTGAATATGGTGATAATTTGCAAAAATCACACTTAGACTCAAAAACTAGCCGTCAAAGGGTGAAAACCCAAACCAACCCCCAAACGACCCCGTAGGAGGCACGAACACCTCGCACGGGATCACTGTAACTTGTAGGAACATACCGCGTAGTCTCCGGTCTCCCGATTTGAGAGTATGACGATAATTTGCAAAAATCACACTTAGTTAAAAACATGTCGTCAAAGGGTGAAAGCTCAAACCAACCCCCAAACGACCCCGTAGGAGGCACGAACACCTCCCACGGGACCAATGTAACTTGTAAGAACTGACCGCGTAGTCCCGCGTCTCCCGGTTTGTGAGTACGACGATAATTTGCAAAAATAAGCACTTAAACTCAAAAACAAGCCTTTGAAGGGTGAAAACCCAAACCACCCCCCAAACGACCCCGTAGGGGGCACGAACAGCTCGCACGGGACCAATGTAACTTGTAGGAACTGACCGCGTAGTTCGGGATCTCCCAGTCTGAGAATATGACGATAATTTGCAAAAATCACACTTAGTTAAAAACATGTCGTCAAAGGGTGAGAACTCAAACCAACCACCAAACGACCCTGTAGGAGGCCCGGACACCTCACACGGGACCAATGTAACTTGTAGGAACTGACCGCGTAGTCCCGGGTCTCCCGGTTTGAGACTATGACGATAATTTGCAGAAATCATCACTTAAAATTAAAAACAGGCCGTTAAAGGGTGAAAACCCAAATCACCCCCCAAACGACCCCGTAGAGGGTACAAACAGCTCGCACGGGACCAATGTAACTTGTAGGAACTGACCGCGTAGTCCCGGATCTCGCGGTTTGAGAATATGACGATAATTTGCAAAAACCACGCTTAGTTAAAAACATTTCGTCAAAGGGTGAAAACTCAAACCAACCACCAAACGACCCCGTAGGAGGCACGAACACATTGCACGGGACCAATGTAACTTGTAGGAACTAACCGCGTAGTTTCGGGTCTCCCGATTTGTGAGTATGACGATAATTTGTAAAAATCAGCACTTAAAATTAAAAACAAGCCGTTAAAGGGTGAAAACCCAAACCACCCCCCAAACGACCCCGTAGGGGGCACGAACAGCTCGCACGAGACCAATATAACTTGTAGGAACTGACCGCGTAGTCCCGAATCTCCCGGTTTGAGAATATGACGATAATTTGCAAAAATCAGCACTTAAAATTAAAAACAAGCCGTTAAAGTCTAAAAACCCAAACCACCCCCCAAACGACTCCGTAGGGGGCACGAACAGCTCGCACGGGACCAATGTAACTTGTAGGAACTGATCGCGTAGTCCGGATCTCCCGGTTTGAGAATATGAGGATAATTTGTAAAAATCACACTTAGTTAAAAACATGTCATCAAAGGGTGAAAACTCAAACCAACCCCCAAACGACCCCGTAGGAGGCACGAGCACCTCGCACGGGATCAACGTAACTTGTAGGAACTGACCGCGTAGTCCCGGATCTCCCGGTTTGAGAATATGGTGATAATTTGCAAAAATCACACTTAGTTAAAACATGTCGTTAATGGGTGAAAACTCAAACCAACCCCCGAACGACCCCGTAGGAGGCACGAACACCTCGCACGGGACCAATGTAACTTGTAGGAACTAACCGCGTATGCCCGGGTCTCCCGGTTTGAGAGTATGACGATAATTTGCAAAAATCAGCATTTAACTTAAAAACAAGCCGTTAAAGGGTGAAAACCCAAACCACCCCCCAAACGACCCCGTAGGGGGCACGAACAGCTCGGACGGGACCAATGTAACTTGTAGGAACTGACCGCGTAGTCTCGGATCTCCCGGTTTGAGAATATGGTGATAATTTGCAAAAATCACATTTAGTTAAAAACATGTCGTCAAAGGGTGAAAACTCAAACCAACCCCCGAACGACCCCGTAGGAGGCACGAACACCTCGCACGGGACCAATGTAACTTATAGGAACTGATCGGGTAGTCCCGGGTCTCCCGATTTTGAGAGTATGACGATAATTTGTAAAAATCAGCACTTAAAATTAAAAACAGGCCGTTAAAGGGTGAAAACCCAAACCACCCCCCAAACGACCCCGTAGGGGGCACGAACAGCTCGCACGGGACCAATGTAACTTGTAGGAATTGACCGCGTAGTCCCGGATCTCCCGATTTGAGAATAAGACGATAATTTGCAAAAATCACACTTAGTTAAAAATATGTCGTCAAAGGGTGAAAACTCAAACCAACCCCCAATGACCCCGTAGGAGGCACGAAAACCTCGCACGGGACCAATGTAACTTGTAGCAACTGACCACGTAGTCCCGCGTCTACCTGTTTGAGAGTATGACGATAATTTGCAAATATCAACACTTAAGCTTAAAAACAATCCGTTAAAGGGTGAAAACCCAAACCACCCCCCAAATGACCCCGTAGGGGGCACGAACACCTCGTACGGGACCAATGTAACTTGTAGGAACTGACCGCGTAGTCCCGGGTCTCCCGTTTTGTGAATATGACGATAATTTGCAAAAATCACACTTACACTTAAAAACAAGCCGTCAAAGGGTGAAAATCCAAACCAACCCCCAAACGACCCCGTAGGAGGCACGAACACCTCGCACGGGACCAATGTAACTTGTAGGAACTGACTGCGTAGTCCCGGGTCTCCCGATTTGAGAGTGTGACGATAATTTGCAAAAATCACACTTAGTTAAAAACATGTCGTCAAAGAGTGAAAACTCAAACCAACCCCCGAATGTCCCCGTAGGAGGCACGAACACCTCGCACGGGACCAATGTAACTTGTAGGAACTGGTCGGGTAGTCCCGGGTCTCCCGGTTTTGAGAGTATGACGATAATTTGCAAAAATCAGCACTTAAAATTAAAAACAGGCCGTTAAAGGGTGAAAACCCAAACCACCCTCGAAACGACCCCGTAGGGGGCACGAACAGCTCGCACGGGACCAATGTAACTTGTTGGAATTGACCGTGTAGTCCCGGATCTCCCGATTTGAGAATAAGACGATAATTTGCAAAAATCACACTTAGTTAAAAACATGTCGTCAAAGGGTGAAAACTCAAACCAACCCCCAATGACCCGTAGGAGGCACGAAAACCTCGCACGTGACCAATGTAACATGTAGCAACTGACTGCGTAGTCTTGGATCTCCCGGTTTGAGAATATGTCCATAATCTACAAAAATCAGCACTTAAAATTAAAAACAAGCCATTCAAGTGTGAAAACCCAAACCAGCCCTCAAACGACCCCGTAGGGGGCTCGAACACCTCGTACGGGACCAATGTAACTTGTAGGAACTGACCGCGTAGTCCCGGGTCTCCCAGTTTGAGAGTACGAGAATAATTTGCAAAAATCAGCACTTAAACTTAAAAACAAGCCGTTAAAGGCTAAAAACCCAAACCACCTCCCAAACGACCCCGTAAGGGGCACGAACACCTCGCACGGGACCAATGTAACATGTAGGAATTGACCGCGTAGTCTCGAATCTCCCGGTTTGAGAATATGACGATAATTTGCAAAAATCACACTTAGTTAAAAACATGTCGTCAAACGATGAAAACTCAAACCAACCCCCAAACGACCCCGTAGGAGGCACGAACACCTCGCACGGGACCAATGTAACTTGTAGGAACTGATCGCGTAGTCCCGGGTCTCCCGATTTGTGAGTATGATAATAATTTGCAAAAATCGGCACTTAAACTTAAAAACAAGCCGTTAAAGGGTGAAAACCCAAACCACCCCCAAACGACCCCGTTGGGGGCACGAACAGCTCATACGGGACCAATGTAACTTGTAGGAACTGACCGCGTAGTCCCGGATCTCCCGATTTGAGAATATGACGATAATTTGCAAAAATCACACTTAGTTAAAAACATGTCGTCAAAGGGTGAAAACTCAAACCAACCACTAAACGACCCCGTAGGAGGCACGAACACCTCGCACGGGACCAATGTAACTTGTAGGAACTGAGCGCGTAGTCCCGGGTCTCCCGGTTTGAGAGTATGATGATAATTTGCAAAAATCAGCACTTAAACTTAAAAATAAGTCGTTTAAAGGGTGAAAACCCAAAACACCCCCCAAACGACCCCCTAGGGGGTACGAACACCTCGCACGGGACCAATGTAACTTGTTGGAACTGACCGCGTAGTCCCGGGTCTCCCGATTTGTGAATAGGATGATAATTTGCAAAAATCAACACTTAAACTTAAAAGCATGCAGTTAAAGGGTGAAAACCCAAACAAGCCCCCAAACGACCCCGTAGGAGGCTCGAACACCTCGCACGGGACCAATGTAACTTGTAGGAACAGACCGCGTAGTCTCGGGTCTCCTGGTTTGTGAGTATGACGATAATTTCCATTCATATATGTAATTGTTTTTTTGAGTTTTTGTTGTTTGTCAATTATTGGGTTACTAATATCGTATCTTTTTTGTATTCTATTTTTTTTGCAGGATAACAGTTTATCGTTGGCTTTTATTCACGTGGAACACACAAAGAATTCAATGGTTTACAATAAGGGGTTTATTAATGATTCCATTTTTTTATGTCATGATCGTACGGTCTTTTGTTGTTTTATTATTGACTTTTATGGCCATGAGGGCTTTTGTAAGTTAATTGTTATATTTTTTGGCCGTGCGGTCTTTATGTTAGGCAGGTTTTGTATTAACAGGTTTTGGAATGTCCAGAAAATAGAGGAAACTCTGCCCAATTTTTTTTGGGCCTGTGAGCAGTTAAAGACTTGTAATATTTTGTAGTTTGTATGTACATTAGTTTATTAATAACTCGCAATATTATTAATTTGTGAATTTTGTGCATTCAAATATTTTTTTTTTAAAATAAAAAAATTGGCACAGTTCAAAACCGTGGCAAAAGTGTATCATATTTTGGCATGGTTTTAAATTGTGCTAAATTTTTTTAAACTGTGCTGAATCTGGCACAGTTAAAAACTGTGCCAAAAATGTGCCAAAAACATCAAATTCTGGCATGATTTAAAAGTGTGCCAGAAGTGTTCCTATTTTGCTGAATCTGGCACAGTTAAAAATTGTGCCAAAAATATCAAATTCTGGTACGGTTTACAAGTGTGCCAGAAGTGTTCCTATTTTGCTGAATCTGGCACAGTTAAAAACTGTGCCAGAAATATCAAATTCTGGCACGGTTTAAAAGTGTGCTAGAAGTGTTCCTGTTTGGCTGATTCTGGCACACTTTTGAGCCATGCCAGAAAAAATTTCTATTTTGGAACACCTGATTCTGGCACAATTCAAAACCGAGCCAGATTTGATCTGGCACAGTTTTAAACTGTGCCAGAATCCTGTTTTTGGTGTAGTGGTTTGGACATTTAATTATATAAGTCATTCCATTAATATCGTGCACACTCTCAAATTGGTATCAGAGCGGGTTGCACTTATTTATCATGCAGATCCTTATTTAGTGCTGTTTAGGGTGGTTATTTATTCATATCTCTTGTGTTGGTTTATTTTTTTTTTCTCGATGGATAGATGTAGTGAAAATTTATCGCATTTGAATTTGAAGTTTACTGAAAGAATTGAAATTATTGAAAAAGAAAATTCTCGTTTTAAGGCTGTTATGGATCTTTTACAAACTGTTCAAACTCAAAGAGATTTTTTTGTGAGAAGCTTGTGGACATAGACCATGATTTTAAAATTTTAGAATTGTCCAAGAAAGGGAGTGATGATAGAGTCCAATTTTTTAAGAAAGAATTATAAGACTTTAAAAATTCTAAGCTAATTTTACATGCCAATGAGGATAATGACAAATTAATTAATGATTTAAAAGCACGTGAGAAGACTCTTAGGGATAAGTTCTCTTGAACCGAGGGGGAGAAAGATAAACTTCTAGGAATGAGTGAAAATATGAAGAAGGAGTCCCTAAATCATTGCTTGATTCTAAAATTTTAAAGTTAAAAGATGATCCAAAAGCCTTGAGTAGTGTTGTTAGTAATGGTACTGGCTCTCATGTTTCTTATACTTTCAATTTTAAAGCCAATACCATTTTTTTTTATCTTAGAGGGTCAACTACATCTCAGGGTGTTAGAAAAGGTCAATCCTAAGGTCCCGTTCCTCTTCACGTTTACACGTGCACACACTATGGTAGGAAAGGTCACCTTAGGCATTTTTTCTATGATCTTAGAAAAGGCCCTAGGAAATTGAGTTCTAGTGTCCCCTTGGTTTCCAAAACCCGACGCGTTAAATATACATCTGTTTGAGTTAGGAAATCAATTTTAGAGCCGCTAAATATTTGACCAGTTGATTCTCGCATGCTTGCACATGACTCTTCACATGCTATATCTTATGGGTGATTGATTGCATGATTATGTTTGTCATTCTATAGTTGTGCTTCATGATATGTGTTTGTTGGTGATATGGCATGTGTATATTTTGTATTATATTTTTCTTTTATTGAGTCATATTAAAAAAATACAAAAAGATTTTATTTTGATAAATTTTTTGAAAAATAAATAAAGATTTTTGGTTTTGTGTATTTTAGTTTTACACATAAGGTATGACATATTAATGTGTTTGAATCCAATTCACTCTACAGTGGTTATGACTTTAGATACTTAGATTGATCTTAACCATGTTTTTCGTGGAGTTATTTCGAACTTGGCTTGCATTATGGATTCAACTGTGTATACGCCTCCGCACACACAAGCACGAGCTCTTTGAACGTTTAACATCTCATATACATTTAATTGTCGTGAGATGTTTGATAGAGTGCGAAAAGTAGCGTGTGTAAAGACGCTAGTCGTTGTTTTCGTTTTGCCAGCTCAATACAAAAACCTAAATTACAACTACACTTGCGAGGCAAGCACAACGGTAAGTCGGGTATCGAAAATCCACAGAGACGAGTTGCTAGAATTCAAGTGATTTAATATTCCAAAATAAAAGTGTAAAAGATGATTAGAAACTAAAAATTAAAAGATGCATAAAAGGAAATATTAATCTAGGTGAGTGTATTGAAACTCGATTAACAAAGCGTAAAACTATAGGTTGCGTCGAATATCTATCACCCGAGTTAATTAGTATAAAATGGTTACATGGGTGGACGAGTTATTACAAATGTGTCTCGTTTTGACAGTTAATTAAATAAAGGGTTGTTACGCCCTAAATCATCACAAAAGCCTAATAAGATTTTGACGTCAACAAATATCCCAAAAATTACGCGCGAAAGGTCGTAAGCACGGGACATACATGATATGCCCCGTCAAATCTCCTAGGCGTAATAACTAGGACAACGCACCCAAAATAGACCCGTAAACACCATCACCAAAGCAAAGCAACGCATCAAGTCGAGTGAGTTCCATTCAAACACAACCTAATTTAAATTAGCTAGAAAGCATGTTAAAAATGCGGTAAATGGAAAGCGGGAAATAAACACGATAAAACTATACTACAAAGCAAGTAAATCAAAGCATGTAAAGAAATCATGTAAACCTAAATTAGAAAGCTTGTAAATTAATTAAAAAGTAAGAAATGAAGAAATACAAACTATATTAATGGAGAGGATGATGAATAGTCAACATTCAAGCCCAAAAGTGTGTCAATCTAAGAAGAAATGAAGAAGAACTAAGAAAATCACCCAAACCCTAACCTATTCTAAGCTAAAATCATGTATATACTGCTATATTCTTATTACAACAAAAAACCTTTATATAGTAAGTTGGAGTAAAAGAAAAGAGAAAAGAAAAGAAAAGCAAAATATCTGCTGAAAAATAGGGGATCGATCGATCGACCCCTTTGGTCGATCGATCGATCAAGGCCGAAATTCGACAATTCAGAATGGTCGATCGATGATTTTGGTCGATCGATCGATCAAGCATGGCAGAATGCAGTAGCAGCACACTGCATCCTTTCATCTCTTTTCTTCTCCTCTTTTGATTCATTGTTTTTCCCTCCGCTGAAATTGCCGTAACTTCTTCGTTATGAATCGGAATTGCGCACCATTCGCGGCCACGCGAAGCTAGCGAGGAGGCATACAACTTTTGTGAGATGTAAAGATAGGTACCCAAGCTGTGAAAAGACTAAAATGCCCTTGGACATGCGATTGCGTATAGAACTTCACATGAATGCGCCCGAACTTCATACTTAGTACCTAAATACCTACAAAAGCCCAATTATACCTCATATAGAATGTTAACAATATAAACAAAGGTTGTCTGGTTAACGGGCTCAAATATAGAGATTAAGGCACCCGAGGAGGCTAAAATGCGTAGGTTCGAGAGATGAAATACGCAATATTTGCGTATTATCAATGTTCTCTTATCAATCTTGTCATCTACATGTATTAATGACTAAGGGGGAGCTGTGAATGTAAGAACCATTGCCCATTAGTATTAAAAAAATATGATGTGCACGGGAAATGGCTATGAAAGGAGCAAATCTTCTTTGAGGGAAAGCCATCGTTGGTAAGAGCCCAATAAAATATTAAAGAAAATAAAAACAGAAAAATTGCCAAAAAGAGGCCAACATAGTATAGATTAATGTTTGATCATTCCAAAGAAATAACTTCAAAATAATTGAGAAAAGAAAAGAAAATAAAAGAAAATATTTGTTTATCTTTTGAGGGAGTTTAGTTGAAGATCAAGGGGTTTACACAATAAATCCTAGTTATGATTATTTTTTCATGACGCTATTGATTTATAGAATCTTCAATATTCTAGGCTTGTGTGCATTGTGCTTATTGGTTCATTCAGTTCACTTTATATTATCACTTGAGGCTAAAAATTAGTTTAATAAAGTTTGCAGTTAATTAGAACTTCTTGAATATATTTGAGTGTTTGGGTCCTAAATCATTTGTATCTAGTTCACACCTATTCATTCCACCCCACATGTTTAGACAGATCGATACTATGCTAGTGTGTAAAGCTTATATGTTTGGTGTCGAGTTTTATGGTTTCGTATACCTATATATATGTGTCGGAGTTTCTTTGGTATATATTGCATATATTATATATGGTATTGTGTTTTGATTCATTAAGGTTTACATTTAGTCCATGTTTATCATATAGTTAATCTTTTGATTATTTGTGCTTGAGTTGATCCGTTGTATTTGAAATATTTACACCTTTTTGAAAAATTTGAAAATTTTCAAAAATAGTTGGTGATGGCTTTGAGCTTATCACTACGTGTGCATTTTTTACATATCTTTGTGATGATATCTTACTTCTTCTATGTAATGATTTGTATTTCATGTATAGATTTTAATCGTTTGTCTATTTCAGACAAAATGGGGGAGAACAAATTAACGTGGAGACTTGTTGATTTAATGATGAGTTTGATTTATGTGGGAAATTGATTTATTATTTTATGAACTTTTTTTTTATTTAAAACTCGATGCATCACGGGGTATTTCTATTTTATTCATTTGTATAGGTACCTTATGTGAAAATCAAGACACACCGGATGAAGACAAATAACCACAAATGAAGCACACGAAGATAATGAAGACAAAGAATCTTATTAGGATATTTTTTTCATTTATGGGGATATTTTATGTAATTTAGGTTTCGGTTAGGTTTATAGAATTTTCTACCAGAATAGCCAAACAGGGAGATTTTTTAGGGAAAATAGTTTAGCTTAGGTTGAGTATTTATTTTATTTGTCACTTAGGATAGTTTGGCATATCTCGTTACAAACCGTTACATACCGTCATGACAAACCGACTCTAAGATTGTAGACTTCCCTATATCCCATAAAATTATAAATCAAATTTTGTTTAAAATTATTCATAAGAGTTATTTGTGATGTTTATTTTTTGTAAAAAAGAGGATGGATTTTTAACTGAAAAACAAATTTTTTTAACATCGTTCAAATGAGATTCGCTTCTCGTTCGAACAAATTTTCCATGTTGTTAAAAGTGTCGTTTGATCTCTACATCGAACAAACATCCAACGAGGGCCTACTTTTTGAATTCGTTTGAATCTCGTTTAAGCGAGATTGGAATCTCATCTTGTTCGAACGAACTCTTTTTTTCAAACGAAATCCTTTTCTCGTTCGAATGAGCTGTCGCCTCAAACTTTATGCACGAGTTATAAATATCCGTTTCATTTACAAATTTTATGGGACTTTTTCCAAAATGATTGCTGCACATCTGTTGCAAAAGTTTTCACCCCTTTTGGTTTATAAAAGGTTTTATGTGAATCCTTTTGAACCTTATAGAGTTACACTCATTGTGGAGAGATATCTCTACAAATAAATTATGAACCAAGAAGGATTATGGCTGAAGGGTTATCGGTGGATACCGAGGGTGGATTATAATCCGTGGACTGCTCAGGATCGAGTAGTATTCTTTAGAGATTCTACGGAGATTGCTCGTTATGCTTGTGGGTTATATCAAGTATGAGACTGCGCTTGTGATATTAATGGAATATTTATATAATTAAATTTACAACACACACAAATCCAAATTTTATCTTTTTACCCTAAGACATGCATCTAGGTGATAAAAAAAATAAATTAAAGCATGCAAACAAACAAGGAAATTTGAGAAAAAAGCCCTTGCAGGCAAAACCTATTTCAACACTTTAGAGTTTTGTAAGACACTACTTTATAAAACATCTAAAGAATATGGCTCTTTCCTGAGTCGTCCACAGATGGCGATCCACCCTCGGTATCCACCAATCAACCTTTGTTTTCCTTTAGTAGTGATCCCCTCGAGAACCACAAGGTCAACAATGAAGAAGATCTCTACACATGAGTAACTCAGATATGAAACTATTTAGGGTTTCAAATGGATTCACATATATATTTGGGAGTGATAATTTTGTGAATCAGAATGTTTTTAGAGACCACAAGTATTGAGGACTTTGTAACATGTATGTAGAATCGTTTCAACAAAAGTCTCTTTTAAGATCCCATAGAAACTGGTATTTATATGAAAGGCTCAAAATTCGAGGCAGTGTCACTCGTTCGAACGAAAATAAGGCTCGTTCGAACGAGAATATCATCTCGTTAGAACGAAAGCAAGTTCGTTCGAATGACATTGCTATCTCCTTTTAACAAGCTTCAAATGATGCAAAACAATACGACCTCATTAGATATATATTCGATGTAGACTTTAAACGAGCTTTCGAATGAAAATGTGATCTTGTTTGAACGAGGTGAGCGAACTTTGAAAAAATTTAAATAACAAATTACCTCGATTTTTAAATAAAAACATCTCTTAATATAAACATAAATAAATTCAAACTCCTAAATAATTTATACCTTCATAATGTAGAGATCATATTTAATTTTGAGATGTTGGAGATTCGGTTTTTCGTGATGGCTCGAGTCAAAATGGTAACAGGATATGCCAAAATCCATATAAGCCTAAGCTATGAGTAAATGCTTGAAATTATGCTCAAATAAATCTCCCCTTCTGGCTATTTCGGTACAAACCTAAAATAGAAATCAAAATTACATTAAAATCCCTAAGACAATGAACATATCCTAATATCCTCCCAAACCCTAGAAAATGGATAGGTGCAAGACAATGGTGTCTTCAAATGATGTCTTCACATCTCCACTTTTTCTTAACCTTCTCTTGGGCATTTTGTCTTCATTGGGTGTCGCATGAATAGGAGCTTCGAAAAGTACCTACATAATCGAAACAAAGCAAATACCCATGATGCATAGAGTTTGACATATAAAATAAAATTCATAAAATTCTCCCCCATAAATCAAATTCCCTCGTAATTTGTTCTCCCCCTTTTATTTTGTCCAATTTAGACAATGAGTAGAAATAAAGATTAAATTTCAAAGCATTACTAATAAGAATATGACATCATCATAAAAATATATTAATGATAAACATGCAATGATAATATCAAAGGCTCCACAAACTATTTTTTTTTTTAATTTTCAAATTTTTTTAAGTACAATATTTTAACAATTACAACACATCATGGAGAAATAAAAAAATACCCGAATCACAGAAATGGAATGTAGGGTGTGAACATATCTTATAGGTCAATTAATATAGACAAACATAACACATGTTCACGAATGACTGAGACACTACAAGCGAAAAATCTCAAAGTCTACCTTAGGTGAAAAAAATGGTAAACTCATGTGAAATTAACTTAACCTAATCAACAAATCAAGACCGTAAGTGATTTTCACACCAATGCCACCCAAAACTATGTAATTCTTTTTCTGATATTTTTATTGTACATGCAAAACCATTGATCTTTGACTTAAGTCCGTCAAAATCTCACATATTGCAATTATTCTCTCAATTATTTTGTAGAAATTAATGCTCATTTGTAGCGAAGCATCAATGTTCAAGAAAATGTCCTAGTGATTTTATTTTTATGTGCCTTTAATCTTTTTTGTTCTTTTCAATGCAAATGGTGACTTTCACGCAAAGTTAACCCGTCTTTCGTAGCCTGATTCCATTGCTTAAAATATAGCACTTTTACCAAAAAAATGATTTTTTTAAAATCCGGGCAATGGTTCTTACAAGCACATATTTTGTTATCTCTTTTTCACATTTGTTTCAAGTTAAAAGAATAATTGAGATGAAAACACTACAATCGAGATGTGACAGGTAAGTGAAATACTTAATCGAGATGTAGTAAGTTGTCATCAAAACACATCTTAATGACTCCACACATTAAATAACACATATATGAAATGATGTCATGTCTCAAAACACTACAAGATAGTCACGTGAAAATGTAATGAATGGGTGACTCAGACATATTTAATGTTTATCCGTATAAGGTGAAAAAAATACAAAACTCTTTTTGGATTTTTTCAAAAATTTAATCAAAAATAAAATGTTTTTGTCTTTTTGACTTTTTCTTTAAAAATAAAAATCTTTTTTGTATTTTTCAAAAATTTTCAAGAACAAAACTTTATATGTTTTTTTTGAAAAATATATCAAAAAAATAAATACAATGATAATATAATGGTAAAATAGTCTAGCTATAGGAGTAAAAGTAAGTACTCGTGAAAATCATTATATACTAGATAACATATCCAATCCCAGTCAATGATGCAAATACCTAAAAATCTCCTAATATCCTCAAATCTAAGTGCATCTAAAGGTTTTGTGAAAATATCAACTAACTAACGATCGGTGCTCACAAAGCTCATGGACACGACCTTCTCCTCAACTATGTCTTCAATAAAGTGCTCACGGCCTAATGTGCTTTGTGAACGAATGCTGGACTAAATTACATGAAATGTGTATGTTACTCGTATTGTCACAGGAAATAGTCATCGTGCCCTGTGAAATGTTGTACATCCATAAGAGTTTCGTGCAATGACTCGCGGCGACTATATACTCAGGCTCTGTCGTGGACAAAGATATTGAGTGTTTCTTCTTGCTCATACACGAGACAATAGCACTCCCAAAGTAACCACACCCACCTGAAGTGCTCCTACATCCATCGACATCACTGGCCCAATCGGCATATGAATAGGTGGACAACGATCATCGCTATCAAAGGAATACCAAATACTGTATGATAGAGTCCCACTCATGTATTTGGTAATACATTTAAGAGCGTGCAAGTGAGACTCTTTCGAGGATGCCTTGTATCAACACTAAAGGAAATATCGGGATGACTAACGGTAAGGTAAAGAAGACTACCTATCATACTTCGATATAAGGTTTTCTCTATGTCATTGCCTAATGCGTCTTTGATAAGATTTATCGATGTACTCGTAGGGGTGCGACCCTTCTTAGTGGACTCTAGACCAAATTTCTTCACAAGGTCTCTTGAATATTTAGATTGAGATATGAATATCTCATCCTCAAGCTGATGAACTTGGAGACCTAGGAAGAATGTAAGCTCACCTACCATGCTCATCTCAAACTCTCTCTTCATATCCTCCTTGAAAGTATGAGCATGGCGGGAGCATGTTGATCCAAAGACTATATCGTCCACATAGACCTCGACAACCAAAATAGCACCACTATCTCTCTCTCCTCACAAATAATGTCTTATCTACTCCCCTTCTCTTGAAGCTACGAGCTAAGAGATAGGAAGTAAGACTCTTGTACTAATCATAGAGTGATTGCTTTAAACCATATAAGTCATTCCTAAGATAGTGGATGTGTCCCGGTTGGTTGGGTATTCAAAAACTTTTGGTTGTTCTACGAACACTTCCTCCTGTAGAATGCCTTTTAAAAATGTACTCTTAAGATCCATCTTATATAACTTCAAGCACAGATGGCGTAAACGGACGGACTCAAGCCTAGCAACAAGAATGCACGTCTCCTCAAAGTCTACACCCATGATCTGTGTCGATCCTTGAGCGGGCAACCTAGCCTTATTGCGGACTATGGTACCATTTTCATCCACCTTATTCTTAAAAATCCACTTGGTACCTACCATGTTAGCATTTCTAGGTCGGGGGATCAATTCCCAGACATTGTTCTTTTTAAAGTGAAGCAACTCTTCTTGCATGGATGATATCCAATGCTCATCCTTGAGTGCTTCCTTTGCGTTCTTGGGCTCGACTAAGGATGTGTAGCACAAATAACTAACAATATTTTTGATTTGAGCACAAGTCTTGACACCTAGTGTAGTTAAACCAAGTATAGCGGAGGGGCCATGACGCTTTCGAACCCAAGATGTTGTCTCCCTTAAAATAGAAACAAGGTCCACTACGGTAGCATGAGGAAGGATGGGATCATCACCAGGGGTTGCATCATCCTCACACTATGGGCTAGGAGCAACAAACGTCGGTGGCTCATCATATTTAATTGTGACGTTTATTGACTCCATAACCTTAGAGCTATCCAGATTATAAACCCGATAAGCCCTACTTATCGATGAATATCCTAAAAGTATCCCCTCATCTCTTCGGGAGTCGAACTTTTTTAATGACTCTTTATCTCGCAAGTACTCCCAAAGACACAGAAATATGATAGGTTGGGCTTTTTTCATGTCCATAACTCATAAGGCATATGAAGTGTGTGCACATTAAGATATACCTTGTTCACCGTATGGCATGCGCTCATCACCTCTGCCCAAAAACGTCCAGGCACATTTCTTCTAAGAATTATGGATTCATCCATTTCTAGTATCGTCTGGTTCTTCCTCTCAACAATCCCATTTTGCTAAGGAGTACGAATGGCCAAAAACTCATGGTTGAGGCCCACTCCATTTCAATAGCTATCCACTTTTGCTTATTTAAATTCAGTACCGTTATCAGTATGCATCCGATTACTAGTGACATCATGCTAGTTTTTAGTACACGACACTTGGTTGTAAGGAACTCAATTGCATCGTACCTTTTTTAAGGAATCTTATAATTGAGTATCTAAAAAAGTCATCGACCATCACGAGAATATATCTCTTACCACCTAAGCTCTCCGAGCGAGTAGGACACATAAGATCCATGTGAATCAACTACAAAATACGGGAGGTGGTAATGGTATTCAACTTCCGATGGGGATTTCAAATTTCTTTACCTTATTGGAAAGGTCCACAAACCGATGATGTTGGTTTCCCAAGTGATGATAAGCCATGAAATAGGTCCTTTTTCATTAATCGCTCAAGATCTATGACGTTCACGTGACCTAGTTGTGGATGCCAAAGGTCCATAGTGGAGATCGAGGCACTGTTGCACACAAATAAGGACTTGGGCACAATCCCATAACAATTATATTCTGTCGTCATACCTTGTAGTAAAATTTTATTGAATTGATCATAAACATTGCATTCGGACCAATCAAACTTTACCACAAAGTTTGTCTCACACAGTTGTCTTATGCTAATCAAGTTCGCTTTCAACCCTTTCACGTAAAACACATCATCTAACTTAGGAAATTCAAGTATCTCAACACTGCCACATCCTAAAATTCTAGATATACTCCCATCTCCAAATGTGACTTTACCTTCCTTGCAATCCTCAAGGTGGGTAAAAACTGAGACTTCACCGGTCATGTGCCTAGAACACCCATGTAATACCCCGTATTTTTATGGCTTCTAATTTGGGGATTTATTAAATTTAAATTGAGATATTAATTTGGAAATTATTTTAAATATTTACTAGCGTGACGAGAGTTAGTAATTATTGAGAATTTGTTGAATATTACTAGATTAGTAAAGTAATATATAATATTGATTTTATTAAAAGTTTCACGAGTGAATAAAATGGCAATTATGAAAATTTAAGTTGGGACGCGCCTGTGTCGTGTCGGAACTAAATTATTATTATTAAAAGTGAATATATTATACGTCGGTCGTATGATCATTTTGAGTGCGTCAACATGTTCGGAAGGGTCGATATAGTCAGAAAAGTATACCCGGGGGTTTAGTTTGGGCCTCGAGGTATTTTTAGGCCTAATTGGCATCCCGGGAGGGTATTTTAGATATTTTGTATTTTTGGATAATTAAACCCACGAAATTCCCTAAGGTATATCAACCATTTGAGTCAGGCTTTTAGGGTTAACAATCACAAAAGTTAAGAATGACCATTAGAGAATAAGGTAGGAAGCTTTTCAAACAATCCAAGGCCAAGAACTCATCCGTTTGCACTGCCACTACCACCAAAACGTAGATCGCACGAAGAGGAACGCAACCATATATTTTTCGTCCACATATCAGACCTTTGAATTTCTAGGCAAGTATCTAACTTGCTTTTCTTTTGGTTATTGTTTCATCCATGTTAGATTAGGATTTTTATACACATGTTTCATAAAAGAATTTGAGGAATTTGAGGATTTAATCACATGTCTTGATGGAAATAAATATATTCTGGACATCCCAATCATAGGTAGAGAATAATCCACGAATTTGTATGAGTATAGAAGCAATAAATCTAGAAAAGAATTAAAAGAATGAAAGTTTATGAAAATTAGGGTTCTTGTTAAACATGATGATTTATCCCATACATTGAATACCTATGATGAATTTGGACATGTTTCACGTAGGAAATCATGTATATAGGTATATATAACTAGTAGTGTTGTTGTTTGGGTGTTTGGAAATCATTAATGGCTTTTTGGAGTAATTTGGTAGGTGAAACCCGTAGGTTGATAACGCAGTTTCTGGTCAAGAACTGCTTGATCGATTGATCGACCCAAGAACATCGATCGATCGATCGACCCCTTTTCCTCGATCGATCGACCCCTCCTGAAAAACTGCATATTTTTTCCCTTTTTGTTTAATCCGGTTTAAATTCGTAGGAACACTTGATTATTATTTATAGAGTATAATGGGTCGTAAGGAGGACCAATAGAGTCTAAATAGACTCCGTTGAATGAAATTTAATATGGGATGAAATTGTGGGTTAACAGGGAATTTCGGTGCACATTAGAGATTGTACGTAAGTTCGTAAATAAATTGGGGGACTCGTGAAAGACTTAGACCAGAAGGTTAGAGAGGGTATACCTACTGAAATTGTCTTTAGTAAGAGAGAATACTTCGAGAGATGAGAAGTAAGTATGAAATAAATTATAAGTGGGAATATAAGATATGGATCCCTTATACGAGATAATTGAGTAAAATTGTACTAAATAAGGTTATTAATAATTATGGGTCGTGGGCGAACCTTATTGGAAATTGTGCATCTATATATAGTCGTGTGATTGTGTACATATATTAAATACTTTAATTGTGAATAATCATACCCGCGCTAGTTGCTATCACAGGGGTTGCCGCACCGGGAGAGTCTTATCTCGATGGGACCTTTATGGGGGATATTGACTTGTACCCTGGAACATAGGATTACTTGGTACAGGCTATCTGATAATGATACTCAGATGGTCCTAAGAGACGTGAGGGGTATGTGCTAACCTCTTAGTGACTTGGAACTATGTTTCGCCTCCATTTTGTGTGTATTGTGTTAATAAAGTTCGAGAGTGATTCCAAACTAGTATTTCCCTTAGTACAACTGATACGGGAACTTGATAGCAGAGTATGCCATCACCATAGAATTTATGTGGGGTGCCGATAGTATATATAATATATGAGTGACTAATATATATATATATATATACTTACATGGGAACTTCTACTATGTGTATAAGTAGTTAAGTAATGAATAAATGCTCCAACTTTATAATAAGTGTTCGGGAACCCTGTAATGGAATGGTGTTGCTTTAAGTAACATAATAAATCTTGAAGAAATTGATTTTGTTTAAACTAAATATCATAACCGTTCTACTTCTTGGGATAAAACTTTATGGAAGAATAAGTTAGATAAACTTATGAGTTTAGTAGTACGGTAGACCTGCACACTAGATGAGAGGTGAGAATTCTCAAGAGAGTGTCGCATAAGCAATTTAAATACTAGCTAAACTATTTTAAACTGTTTTATACTCGGGCTCTGATCCGTTTTCTTTCATTTATCTCTCTTTTGTATATATATGTATGTATTGCAGGTGCCCAATCACAGCGACGTCATGTATAGGTTCTTTGGATTTGACGTGTTGTAGCTACTGTGGGAGTTGCAGGCCCTTGCTTTAGACGACCTCTTCGTTGATTCTACTCTTATTTTAGTTCTGCTTAGTTAGGGCATGTGTCGCCCGTTTCCCTATTCAGTTGGGATTTGTCAGAGATTTATGTTTATGTTATTTCCAGTATTTGGAACTCTTTAGGAGTTAACTCTTGTC
Organism: Sambucus nigra; assembly: GCA_949130495.1. Classification (NCBI taxonomy): domain Eukaryota; kingdom Viridiplantae; phylum Streptophyta; class Magnoliopsida; order Dipsacales; family Adoxaceae; genus Sambucus; species Sambucus nigra. The sequence goes on along the minus strand of OX422213.1, from coordinate 200,462,883 downwards.
AAGATGATTTCATTTGTAGTTTTAAACTTGGTGTGATTTATCTAGATGGTTTAATTATTGTTAGTTAATTGCCATTCTTCGTAATTATGTGATTCTTAAACTGTTGGTTATTAAAAAGGTTTTCATATTGGAATTTAATAAAATGGAAATAAGGTTATAAATTGTTTTGACACTAGCTTAATTATTTAGGGTGTTTAAATTGGAAATTTTATTTTGCGACAGTGATGCTAAGAATGAACCAACCGTTCACCTTGATTTTAATTTAATAAAGGACTGATCACCCGGTATTTAATTAGGCAGGGTGTCACAACCCACTATCAAAATACCATTGGGAAGTATTTTGAGCCTTTAGAGCGACATGAATAACAAGAGCTTTGTCGTCTCGCTTACATACCCAAGTGGCAATAGCATATTATTTGCCCTTATTGTTATTGACTCTAGTCAGAATGCTAGAAGCATTCTCAAACGGAAAAGACATCCATTGAAATTCTTCCATTAAACAATGTGAAGTTACGACTAGAAATTCAACTTGATCCCTAATACTTGCTAAGTAGATAAAGTGGTGTGCGGGAGTATGTGTACGTCTAATTATACCTAATTTATAGAAAAAATCTCTAAGGTGACCTCTTCTTCTATAAAAAGTGCAAACATAGACAAGTTTGAGTCTACCCCGATTTTCTTTTTTAGGTGGAACTCTTCTAGGTGGGTTAGGCCACTAAGGTTGATTAGATCGAGGGCCATAAGGGTCCAACACAAACTCGAAAATTGGCTTGGGTGAGGCATTAAAAGTGGATGCACTGTCATAACTTATTCTTTGCCTCTCGACATTACCTAAAATGGGGTTGAGGATCATCTTACCTACCTTGTTCGATGTATCCTTGATAGTGACCTTAACCTCCCAGGAGCGTTTGATATTTTTTTTGAGTTGGAATATAAGGGCTTCAAGTTTCTCACGAGTCTCCACAGATGCTTGGAGATCTCTCGTAAGACCAACCACTTTGTTGTTCAAGTCCCCATTCTCTCTTGTAACTAAACAAACTCTCTCTCCGAAAGCTTCTCTCACCGAGGACTCACTCTCTTTCGCCTATCTCAACTCTTTCTCTAGTGCTAAAACTCCCATAGCTAACCCTTTATTTTGTTTCTTCATTGTAAAGGACTCATCGTAAAGATTGTCATAAGCGCACTAAAGGTCACTCTCGCTCTCACTTAAAACATTATCTCCCCACTCTCCTCGGAACGACTAGTGATTCGTATCGAATATTGCATTTAATTACCCTCGAACCTATGCATTTAAATCCCCTCGAGTACTGTAATTGCTATAATTATGCTCGATAACCAGACAACCTCCGTTTTATATGCTAACATATTATTGAGGTATTATTGATCTTTTATAGGTGTTACGGTGCTTAGTATGAAGTTTGAGCGCGTTCTGGTTAAGTTCCGTCACGATTCGCACGTTCGAGGGCATTTCGGTAATTTTACACTTCGGGATTTTTGCCCAAAATCTTCACGAAAGTTGTAGCACTCGGGCCAAGCTTCGCGTGGCCATGAATGGTGCGCGAATTGGAGTCCGAATGAAGAAAACACGGACCTTTAATCGGAAAAGAATTAAAAGAAAAATAACAATTTAATTAATTACATTCATGTCCCTTTTCTCTTTTCATTAACAAATCCTATAATTCCATATATGTCCCCCAAATGTTTTTTTTTCCAGCAAATGGTTATGGCGATTTGGGATTTTACTCGGGTTTTTCTCGAGTTTTGGGTTCGTTCGAAATTCGGGACTTTGGTCCAAAATTAGAGCACAATCTTTGACCACGTACGCAAAATGGGTCTTGAACATGTAAAAATTGGAGCTTGAGCTTTGGACACTAATGGCTACGGAGGTTTTTGGAGTTTGGAAGTGGGTCTTAGATTTACACAATTAGTTGCTGGTATTTGGTGTGGGAATGGTCTTGGCCATAAATACACTAGCTGGTGCGCATATGGGTTATGGCCATGCCGGGTTTTTGGTGGCTACCCGAAATGGGTCTTGTTCTACACGGTTTTGGAGGGCTGCTGGTGTGCGATGTGGGGTGTGTTGCAGCGCTGACGGTCGATCGGCCAAGCTTCGGCGGTCGACCGGTGATTGGAATTTTGCCTTGGATGAGAGACAGTGCGGCCCTCCCTTTTGACGCGATCGACCGGTACCCTACTTTTACCGACTCTCTTTTTGCTGCTTCACCCCTTTTTTCCTATTTTATTTTTCTTTTTCATTTTTCTTTCTTTAATTAATAGGAGAATTTTCCCTTTTTATTTCCTTTTCCTTTATTTCTTATTTCTTAATTGTAACTTACTATAAATACACCACTTGGTGTATTTTTGTGGGGGATTTCATTTTTTAGTTCTTAGGTTAGGGTTTGAGAGATAATTTGGAGTTTCTTGTGGAGACCAGCCCTCTCCTCCATTTTTTTGGTGGTTTGACACCTATTAATGTAAGTGGACACTATTTATTGTCTCTTTTGCCTACTTAAAGCTTTCTAGCCTAGATTTTCATGCTTTCCATTTATTTCCAAGCCTATTTTAATTTGTAGTGTTAATTTAATTAGTTGTTGTTGCTTTAATTCACTAGTTGTGATTTAATTAATTAATTGGTTTATTTATGTTGTTTATTATGTGTAGTGGCTAATTTAGTCTAGGTTGTGTCGAATTGAACTCACTTAGGGTTGACGTGTTGCTTTGCTTTGGTGATGGGGTTTACGTATTTATTTCGAATGTGTTGTTCTAGTTATTACGCCTAGGATATTTAACGGTATATATCATGTATGCGCCGTATTTACGACCTTTCGTGCATAATTTTCGGGGTATTTGTTGACGCTAAAATCTTATTAGTCTTTTATGCGAATTTAGGGGTGTGACAACTCTTAATTTAATTAATTGACGAAACAAGACGCAATCTTAATAACTCTTGAACCCATGTAACCATTTTATACTAATTAACTCGGGGTGAGGGATATTCGACGCAACCTATAGTAATTATTCTCTTTGTTAATTTAGTTCAAATACACTCGCCTAGTTTAATCTTTTCCTTTGTTTTGTTTTCTTTTTTTAGGTAGAAAATCATCTTTTACACTTTTATTCTAAAAGTATTAAACTAAATAATATTCTAGCAACTTGTCTTTGTGGATTCAATACCCGGAATGGCTGCTATACTCCCTTAAAAGAGTGTAGTCATAGTTTAAGTTTTTGTATAGAGTTGGTGAGTTGAACATAAAACGGCCGGTGTGTAAGTGACTCTCGAGCCGCGGCGAAACCCTGTTTATCAACTAAACTCACTGTCGAGGTGTTCATGTTTAATATCTTCATCATCGTCATGAGGTGCACTAGATGTACTAACATAACTAACCATGAATGCGGTGAAGTTACATCCATGGGGTGATTCTTCTCCCGAACTCACCGACTCAATCTCACTGTCTATAAGCCTAACGTTTAAGGCAGCTTTGCCTTTCCCTTGAAGTTTTAACCCAATCGGAAACTCGTGAGCTTTGTGACCCTTTTCCTCACACTCATAAAATCTCTCCTCATCTTTCTTTGGGACATATTTCTTTTCCTTTTCAAAATCTTTCTTTCCCGATTTATATTTTTTATCTTTCTCAAAATTTTTCTTATCTTTGGAAGTATTTTTCTTTTTATGTTTGAGAAATTTCTTGAAATTTATAGCAAAAAGGGCCAAATCATCTAAATCATAATCAAAGAATCGAATGACGCTTCCTCTCCCTTTTTAAACACTTACTCTCTCTTTTTCAATTGGGCTTTAAGAGCAATCCCCTTATCCTTAGGCTTAACTATTTTAGGGAACATATCTATCTCGTATGTTTGAATATTTCCTACAAGTTCTTCTAACCTAAGAGCGTCTAAGATCCCTAACGAATTAAGAATGATAACCTTTAGAATAAAATAGGCAAAAGTGATCTCAAGATTTTCTTAACTGTACGCATCTCGGGTTTTCTCACCTAAATTAAAACTCGAGTTGGATAGTCATGCATAAAACTTGTCAAAAGATTCAGATTCAAGCATTGTGATTGTTTTAAATTGTGTTGTGAGATTTTGTAGCTTAGAAGCTTTAACAGCATTGGTACCCTCGTGAGTGAGCTGGAGGGTATCCCAAGCTTCTTTAGACGTGGTGCACCTTATAATGCGACTGAACTCGTCAAGGTGATAGTTCCTAAGATGGAACTCAAACCGTGGGAATTAAAGTTGCTCCACTTAAATTCGTCCTCTGTCCACTGAGAAATAGGTTTAGTGCCGACGACATTATCAACTGTGACAATGGGAAGAGTCCACCCTTTTTTCACAGACTACCCAAACATGTTCATCTATGACCTTTAATGCAGTCCTCATCCTAGCTTCCCAATATGTGTATTTGGTACCATCAAAGATGGGCACTCAGTTATATAAATTCTCCATTAAAATATGATTTTTCAAAAATCAGCAATTTTTAAAAAAATTAATAATAAAGAAAAAAAATAATTTTGTGGAAAAAGATCAGACAATAATTTTGTGCAGCATGCTCTGGTACTAATTTCATAGTGCTCTTGCGATAGTAATGGAATATTTATATAATTAAATATCCAACACACACAAATCCAAATTTTATCTTTTTATCCTAAGACATGCATCTTAGTGATAAAACAGATAAATTAAAGCATGCAAACAAACAAGGCAATTTGAGGAAAAATCCCTTGCAGGAAAACCTATTTCAGCACTTTAGAGTTTTACAAGACACTAATTACAAAACCTCTAAACAATACGACTCTCTCCCGAGTTTTCCACAAATGGCGGGCCACCCTCGGTATCCACCAATCAACTTTTGTCTTCCTTCAGCAGTGATCCCCTCGGGAACCATAAGGTCAGCAGTGAATTAGATCTCTTCATAAGAGTAACTCAGATATGAAAATATTTAGGGTTTCAAATGGATTCACATATATATTTGGGAGTGATGATTTAGTGACTCAAAAGGTTTATAGACCAAAAGTATTGAGGACTTTTGTAACAAGTATGCAGAAATCGTTTTAACAAAAGTGTCTTTTAAAATCCCTTCTAAACAGGTATTAATATAAAAGGCTCAAAATTCGAGATGATGTCACTCTTTCAAATGAAAACAAGACTCGTTCGAATGACAATGACATCTCGTTAGAATGAAAGAAAGTTCGTTCGAACGACGTTGCTGTCTCATTTGAACAAGCTTCAAACGAGCATTAAACGATGCAAAATAGTACGCCCTCGTTCGATATACATTCAACGTGGACTTCAAACCTTTCTAATGAAAACGTGATCTCCTTTGAACAAGAACCTCATCTCGTTTGAACGAGGTGAGAAAACTTCAAAAAATATTAAATAAAAAAATTGCCTCGATTTTTAAATAAAAACATCTCCTAATATAAACGTAAATAAATTCAAACTCCTAAATTATTTATATCTTCGTAATGTGGAGATCATCTTTAATTTGGAAATATTGGAGATTCTGTTCTTTGTGACAGTTCGAGTCAAATGGTAACGGGATATGCCAAAATCTATGTAAGTCTAAGTTATAAGTAAATGCGAGAAATTATGCTCTTACAAAGTAGTATTGTAAGTCGACTGTCTTGTAAAATTTCTAAAGTGCTAAAAAAGTTTTTTTTTCCTGAAAAGGGATTTTTTTTCTCAGTTTTCATGTGATTGCTTGTTTAATTTATCTGTCTTATCACTTAGATAAATGTCGTATGATAATAAGATAAAATTGTATTTGTGTTTGGACATTTAATTATACAAGTCATTTCATTAAGATCGTGCGCACTATCAACTTTGATCGAGGTGATTGAATTTACCGACCTCAACACTTTGTTGACAAGATGAGTCGGGGGGGGGGGGGCAAGGAGTAGGGATATGTCTGCACCCATTACTCTATATGCTTTCGATGTTCCATCTACTGGAGTTGGGATATCGATGAACGAGTCATCTCGATTGCTCAATTAATATAGTTTTATTTATCATTTTGTTGTAAATTGTTTGCTTTTTAATTTCCTTGTAATAACATAAATGTGGAATTTTTTGCATTTTTCTTCCCTTCATAGTGTGTGGTCTTTTAGTCATACCTTTTAGGTGATGTCTTCACATCAAACCTTAGTACTAGAGACAGAAAAATAAAAAATGCACCTATTTGTGGTGTCATTCCCCAACGAGGATTTTTGCGACCCAGCCTGTTATTAGTGCCTAAGGTTTCCCAACAGGCCCTTCATCATCTGTGAGCCATTGTTTATGTTTTATATATCGACAAAACATTTGAGGTCTAGTTGAATGTTGGCCGATATTTTAATTTAGAGTTGGTCTATGGTTGTCCCATTAATCAGTCTCAAAAGAAGACTTTTGAAAGAAGATAATCATCACAGCTATAAGTAATATGTCATAGATAAATATATTCGACTACTTTATCTTCTTTTCTTAAATATTCATCTGCCTGCCACTTAGAACAATGCATAGAGATAAATGCGAGAAGTCTAAAATTACTTTTAAAAAATAATCTAAAATCTGAAAAATCTAAATAAACTTAGACTTTAAAAGTAAAACTTCTTTAAATTGGTTACTAAGTGGTAAGTGGTAGGTTCTTATCAAGTATTCTCGAATGACTTTTAATGGGACTTCCCATTTGGGCCTAAGTTTCCCGTCTGAGGGATTCTTAGCACTTCCCACAATCTTTCTAAGTATGTAGTCCCTGACCTTAAAGCTCATCTATTTATCCCCTATTATATTTCTTGCCCAACTATTATTGGTAGGAGGAAAGTTTTACAAGGGCTAATTCCTTTTTTTTGTCAGCCAAGTCAAACTTTGCTCTGATCGATTCACTGTTGAGGTCTTAGTAGACTAAGATGGACTTCATGGTCAACAAACCTTTTTCTAGTGGGATGACTTCCTTCATTCCATAGGCCAAGGCAAATGGAGTTTTCCCCGTTAATTGCCTAGGCTTTGTTCGAATATCCTAGAGAACGTGAAGGAGCTGGTCGACCCATGTGCCCTGCGCCTTCTCCAATATATTTCTTATTCCATTAAAGACTATCTTGTAAGAGTCTTCCTCTTGCCCGTTTCTCTAAGGATAAGCAACTAAACTATATTAGTTCCTAATTTAATTCTCATCACATAAGCTTTGGAAGTCTTATTTTGAATTGAGTTTCGTTGTCCGTTATGATGATTCAAGGGATGTGAATCTATATTATGATGTTTTTACATATGTACTTGATCATGTTGGCATCTCGGTTGTTCGCCAAGGGCTCTCATTCAATCCATTTAGAGAAAGTAATCCAAACTATCCAATGGATACTTTTTACTGCCAGAGGAGAGAGGTAATGGGCCAACGATATCAAACCCTACTAGGAAAAAGGCCAAGGACTTTTGAGGGACTTGAGGTCGATGGTTGGCTGATGCACTAACAACGAGAAGACTTGATATTTTTTTTATTTTCAGGCATTGGTAACTAAGTCATTTTGTATACATAACCACCAGTATCCTTCTTTCATTTCCCTCAATGCTAGCAACCTACCTCCTATGTGGCTTCCACATATCCCCTCATAAAACTCGTAGAGGGTCTATTCGACGTCATCTAGGTGAATGCACTGGAGGTAAGGTCCTAAAAAAGAACATCGATAAAGATTTTTATTTGTCATTAAATGGAAGAGAGCGTATTTTACTCGTATTTTATGTGCTTCCTTCATATGAATTGGCAAGGCATATTCCATTAGGTAACACATGATTTGATCCATCAAGGTGGGGGTCGTATCGATAACTACAACTTTTTCGATAAATTTCCCTTTGTTGATAGTGGGATGGTTGAGGTATTCTACTTTAATTTTCCATTTAACATCCACCTCACTAGCTCAAGTAAGTGTGGCCAGTGCCTCTGCGTGAGTGTTATTCCCCCTTGGGAATTATTGCACTTGTACCCGCTTGAACTGGGCAACCAAATGTTGGGTTTATTCAAGGTATCTGGCCATGAACTCATCCTTATCATTGTAATCTCTTGATATCTGATTTGATACCATCCTTGAGTCACAAAAGGCCCCAAGGTGACGGGCACCTAGGAAAGAGATTTTCATAATTCGTCGACCAAGACTTCATACTCAGCTTCGCTGTTGGAGGCTTAGAGTCATAAGAAAATTGATTTATTAGGAATAATTTTCTTTGGGGATACTAGTACTATTCCAACTCCCACCCCCTTAGAATTTGAGTTTCCATCAATTTATAGTACTCGTTTCTCACCCATTCAATCGATTGTCGGATAAACTCCTCACTTCTGCTGCTAGTCTCTATTGGTTTTTGGTTGATAGAAAATTCATTGAAAATAGATATCAAACCTCATAAGTTTTAACGACCACTTGGACATCTGTCTATATAGGTTAGCCTTCCCGAGCATTTCTTTTATATGGAAGGAAGTTAAAACAATGATAATGTGTTCTTTGAAGTGGTGTTTCAACTTCCCGGAGGCTATCACCAATGCGTATATAAGTTTTTTGAGTGGGAGGTAGCTATTCTCATCATGAAGCAAGGTTTTCTCACATAGTAAATTGGATCCCGACTCTCATTCTTTTCCCAAACTAAAAACGAGCTAACCGCATTGCTAGACACCGCCAGATATAAGTGCGAAGGTCCCTAATCATCAAGGATGGTCAACAATGGTGGTTGGCTTAAATAGTTTTTTACTTTTTAAAGTGACTTGGTGCATTCATTATTCCATATTTCCTTCATTTATTTCCTAAGTGATTGAAAATCTCTAAGGATTTTCATATGAAGTGGTTGAGTGGGGTAAGCATGCCAGTCAACTTTTGAACCGTACGAATAATTTTTAGGGGGTTTACTTTCCTAATGGCTTCAATATGGTTAGGGTTCGCCTCGATACCTCTTTGACTGACTACGTATCCAAGGAAATTTCCCTATTGTACCTTATGTGAGCACTTGGCCATATTTAGTTTATGCCTATAATAGCGAAGAACTTAAAAGTTTTCTCTTAATCAACAAGGTGCTGCACTTTCTTCCCGCTTTTCACAAGCATGTCATCTGTGTACACCTTCATTGTATCTCCCAGCTACTGCCTAGACATATTTGTCACTAATATATGATAAGTTACCTCGTCATTCTTCAGTTCGAATAACATTATTATGTAGTAGTATTGCCCCAACGTGGTAATAAAAGAAGTTTTTTCCTGGTCGGGGGTGAACAATGGGATTTATTAATAGCCTGAGTAGGCATCGGGGAAGCTTATAAGCTCATGGTTAGCGGTGGAGTTAACCAACTAATCTATCTTGGGAAAAGGAAAGCTATCCTTTGTACATGATCGATTCTGGTCAGTAAAGTCAATACAGACTCTCCACATCCTGTTGATTTTTATTTTACGACCACTGGATTTGATAACCACCTGGGGAATTGAACTTCCTTCATAGACTGCACCTCAGTAAGTTTCCCCACTTCCTCTTCAACTTCCCTGGATTTATCGGGTGTTATTCATCCAGCCTTTTGTGTTACTGGTGGATGTGAAGAATCTATGTGGAGCTTATGGCATATTACTTCTGTATTTTTGCTTAGAATTTCTTATGATTGGTAGATAAAGGCGTCTTAATTTCTTTTGAGGAAAGTAATCAGTTCTTATTTCTCTTAATGAGGAGTGAGATATCAATCAAGAACTTCTTCTCAAGATGGTTGTCATCAAAGTCTATCTCATTAAGAGGTTCCATGACCTGATCAGTAGGGGCCACACTGGTTTCCTCAACACCAGGTTTCCCATACTTTGGTTGTTTCTTGAAGAGTACAGAGCCCTCCCCTAGATCCTCAAATTTCTCATTCTTCTTTTTCTCTATCTGTCAAATGGAAAATATGAATAACTTCAGGGCTAAGCCTTGGTTACCCCACATTTTCATAAGCCCACATAAATGATGCATTTTATCTTCTAGCGGTAGGTGGATAGCACTACCTTCATGGCATGTAACTATCCTATACCAAGTATGGCATTATATGGTGAATTTATATCTACCATGAGGAACTCAATAAACTTACACATTCCTCCTTCTTGAATGGGGATAATAATTTCCCCAAGGATAGAGTCATCTTTCCAGCAAAGCCAACTAGATGTACAATGGCCTCTTATAAGTCTTTTATAGCCAAGTTCAATCGGTTGAACATTTTGAGATACAGCACTTTCGAGGAAATCTCCTGATACACCGATAGCTTCTCCATATCCCAGTTAGCATCCCTAAGAGTGATTATGAGAGCATCATAGTGTGGAGACCTTACTTTGACCAGATTGTCGCCCGTGAAAATGATGTGCTTTAAATAGTCAATATCTTTATGTTGTCCGCATTTTCTCGCGATGGGCTTAGACGGGTCGATATTAAAGGCTTCCATAAGTGACATTAGTTTCTTGACTTCCATCCTGAGGGCATTCCCCTTAATCTGGTTTGAGTTTGAAGTCCAATAAATCACTATGAATTCATGAACCAAACATTCATCCCAAATGTTTTCTGGTCTTAGGTCCCCATGGATTATCGCAAATTCGTGTCCTATGTCAATGTCTAGGGACATTTTTTGGACTTTGGTTGCACACAGTCAGTGTTTCACCTTCCTTCTTCTTTACTAAATCGTTTAGGTATCTTGCCTGAACTAGTTCCTCGAAGTGGGACTTGAGTGCCTTTTAATTTTTGATCTTGTGCATGTGATTTTTATGATATGCACACTTCAGTCTCTGGTTCTGTAAGGGCAAATTCCTAATTGAGTCTTATGTATGTATTGGCTTATTCCATTGGTCAAAGAATTTAATTAGTTGTGTCATATATCTGTTACTCAAGCCAAACTAAGACATGCAAGCATATACAATTGGTACTACAAGATTGGACGCATCATACATTTATCGATATCGAAGGTATATGATATTTTATGATCAAAATATTCATAGTTTTTTTTGGATAATATTCTCTGAGGCTATTTATCATTTAAAATGTTTTTATGAAAAAATCATTTTTTTTATTCTTGTAATTATAACGAGATGGCCTTTTCATTGTAAATAAAAAAGACATTCCCATTAAAATGAGGGATCCAACAAGAAGTTATTCTCATTCTATCGTTCTTCAAATGGATGACTTTTGTTTAACATGAATCCACTTGTTGGAAGCTCATTGGAAGGTTGTTCGAACGAAGATCCATGTTCATTCGAACGAACTTTGACCTTGTTCTGATGAGGTATACAAATTCGTTCGAACGAACCTGCATTTTGTTCGAACAAACATTAATTTTTCAAGAAAAAGGTTTTTGACTTTTTCTGAAGGTTACTCTCTTAAAATTAGATTTTCCATCCATATTTTTTTTGTTTCCTTTTGGAGCAAAACATGTTTGAGTCTCCCACATTTAAAAACACTTTCTAAACCTAAATCCAAATACATAATTATTTATTTTGATTGTTGTTCAAGATCAAATCCCAAACTATTCATTATATAATTCTGGTATGGTGGGTTCCACATAAGTGGGCGATGGTTGAGACTATCGGAGGAGTCCGGAGCATGGAGATACTGTAAAGCTGATACTGGATTGCACGGTTAGTACAAGAGAAGGTGTTAAGGCATTTATTTGCATAGGCTTGAGGAGTAAAGTATTGTAAGTCGTTTGTGTCCTTTTTATATAACCTAATTGGGTTTTTCTCATGTTAATTATTTGCTAGGCCTAGTCCTTCGAGATTTTTCCTAATTGGGTTTTTCTCATGCATCACTATTAACGCAAAAATTCTCCATCTACGAGGACCAATCAGAAAAGGACACATGTCATCCTACGTGGAAATATTCGGCACCCGAGGAGAGTTGGTCGGCACCCGAGGAGAGTTGGTCAGCATACCATCCGGGAAGATCAAAGGATAACTACGCATTTAATGAGCATTAATGTACATTTATACTGTAGATGACAATACATAACATACCAAGCAATTCAACAATTAGATTCGTTGAATGTAGACATAATTTATAAATGTCTACATACAATGAATCTCTTTATCTCCCATCACTATAAATACATGTATTCCCTTAGCCAAAAAGGGAGAGATCAGAGAGATCCAAGAGTTCCAAGAGAACCCAAGAGATCCAAGAGATCCAAGAGAACCAAGGAGATCCGACAACGATGAGACCTGGGAATAAAATAACAGTGGACGCAGGCTTTTCCTTATAGCCAAACCACTTTAAAAATCTTTGTCTCTCATGTGCTTGATTGGATTGCTTTTATCTATTTATCTGTGATCATAAAAATGGGATTTGGTCCAATTTTTTGCATCAACAGATTGGCGCCGTCTGTGGGAACGTGTTACAACCAGTGTTCTCCATCAAAAGCTAAGATTTTATTTTCTCTACATATAATCAATTATACATACATCTTTTGATTCAATCATGATTTTTATGTTTATATACATAAATTAATTGTCCAATTTTTGTCTGCAAAATGTTGCATATCATGATTTTTAAATCATAACTATTAGATTAATTCTTATTTAGAAATTTGAAAAATAGTGGATTTCGTAAATCATAACTCTTTGCTTGATTCTCAAGTTTCAATTTTATATCATGGAATAAATATTTTAAATAATTACATATACCAATATATACGACGATGATAAGAGTTGATAATTTTCATTGATAATTTTCATTGATAATTTTCATTATAAATTTTGTAAGATCTTTGATGTCTATTCAAATTCCCATCATATTTTTAATAAAAGAATAGGAAAAGGTTAAAGACAATAAAAAGTTTTCTCATGAAAATCATGACCCAGATCTATTTTCTCTCTCTTCAACTTTGAGTCTCTTTGCATTCACTTTTATGAACTATATACTTAATTTGGTTCATCTTTTATCTATGTCAATAAAGTCAAATTGATTGATTTTTTTTATATAAATTTGGTAATAACTTCTATCATTCAGCATATTTTTATCTCTCCAAATAGGGAATAGGAAGGGATCAATATAAAAAATAATTTTCTCTCACCTGAAAAATCATTACCCACCTCTTGTAAAAGAGGATCAGTAAAACAATCGTGACCATATCAAAACTCTGGGCACAAATTTGATATGTTGGCCCCTCGTTCATCACATCACAAGGTTTCTTTGTCGAAATCACACGATCTAGTGGATTATATAATTATTCATTTAATTAACATTCTTAGGGCTTAAATTTTACATCGAATGTTATTTTTCTGATCTAAAGATTCGAGATATTCTGGTCATCCAACCATATATTCTATAATTTGAGATATCCTTAAATGTTGGTCGGCAACATCCATGTTGTTTATCGGCAGTAGTAGAATCTTGGGGTATTAAAAAATGCGAAGCACCCCAGATATTTCTTTAAACACGAGTTCATCTTGGGGACAAGCAGGGGGCTTAAGTCTTTTTTAACTTGTGATCACCCTAAAAATATTTTTAAAACCAAGTGATAAATAATTTTCAAACAACAACTTATACCTGATTAGTTGTTGGAGATTAAATAACTCTACATCTTATTTATGATGCATATCTGATAAAAATTTGTCCATCTCACACACATTTGGCACAAAAATATTATTTCATATTTTGAAATTTTTATTATTTTATGCTGATACACATCACATATTGTTTGGCTGAATAATTATTCTCATGATAATAATTATTTTCCCTAGTCTCGACAGGTGCTCGGGCAGCCTATTAAAATTTCATAGCAACCTATCAGCGGCTGATGAACAAGGTCTTTGCAGAGCAAATCAGTTGCAATATGGAAGTCTAAATTGACGATATGCTGACAAAGAGCAAGAAAGCTGTCGATCATCTAGTTGACTTAGGACAGACCTTTGATCAACTGGATAAATATCAAATGAAGCTGAACCCGACGAAGTGCATATTTGGAGTACGAGAAGGCATGTTTCTCGGGTACATTGTCAATCAACGAGGCATAGAAGCAAATACTGAAAAGATCAAAGCTTTATTAGGGCTGCGATCTCCAACGATGAAGAAAGAAGTACAGAGCCTCACAGGACGAGTAGCAACACTCAATAGATTTGTATTGCGAGTAACTGATAGATGTCTCCCATTCTTCAAAACGCTCCGAAAGACTTTTGAGTGGAATGATGAATGCGAGAAGGCTTTTCAAGACTTGAAGAAATATTTGGGAGAACCTCCACTATTGTCCAGGCCAGTGATGGGAGAAAAGTTTACTTATATCTGGCAATATCAGAGAATGCAGTTAGCTCGGCATTGATCAGAGTCGAAAATGGAGTGCAAAAACCAATTTATTACACGAGTAAGGCCTTCCGAGGAGCAGAGATCAGATATCCAAAACTGGAGAAGTTAGCACTGGCGCTAATTGAGACGAGCAGGAGAATGAGGCCATACTTCCAGGCCCATACTATAGTGGTATATACTGACATGCCATTGAGACAAGCCCTTCGTAAACCAGAAAAATCAGGGAGATTAATGTACTGGGCAATAGAGCTTGGAGAATATGATATAATTTATGAACCCAGATCATCGCTTAAAGAGCAAGCAGTAGCAAATTTTATAGCAGAGTTCACCTATCCTAATACCCCCAAGGAGCAAAAGTTGCTCACCGATCAACCTGTGGATGTTACAGGATCAGCAAACACTAGCTCAGACCAACTTATGTTGGTAAAAGGGCAAGTGGATGTTACATGATCATCAAATTCGAGCTCAGACCAACTTAGGTTGGTAAAAGGGCAAGAAAATATGGTCGATGAAGAGAAAGAAATATCAGGGGAGGGTGAAAAGAAGCAACAAATATTCCACCGAGGAACTCTGTCAGACCAGAAATTAGAAGACGAGTTGCTTATATGGAGGCTATATGTAGATGGCTCATCTTGCACTATAGGCTGTGGGGCAGGGATCGTTTTGAACAGCCTAGACGAGGTCAACATGGAATACGCCCTACGTTTCCAATTCAAAGCTTCTAATAATGAGGCTGAATATGAGGCCATGATTACAGGTCTTAATTTGGAAAAAACTATGGAGGCACAGCAAGTTATTGTCTTCAGTGATTCTCAATTAATCGTAAACCAAATGTTGGGAATATATGCAGCCAAAGGAGAATTGATGATCAAGTATCAAGCAAAGGTGATGGAGTTGGTACCAGAGTTTGTTGTTGTTCAACTGGTAAGAATATTAAGAATGGAGAATGCGAGAGCAGACGCCTTGGCCCGATTAGCATCAGCTACTCGTACCGAGCTGCGAAGAACAATCCCAATTAATGTATTGGCTTGTCGAAGCATAAATGAAGATCTGATGATGAGTTTTTATTACCCTTGATTTATGACCATCTTGGATGGATCCCATCAGGGCATATATTGAAGAGGGAGAATTACCAGTTGACAAGCTCGCAGCTAAGAAATTGAAATTTAAAGCTGCTCGGTATGTATTAACTAATGGTATTCTGTGTAGACGAGGAATTATGGCAAGTTTGCAAAGATGTGTACATCCCTCCGAGGTGAAAGAATTGATTGAAGAGATCCATGAAGGGTCCTGTGGAGCCCATGTAGCAGGTCAGACATTTTTACAAAGGGTGATGACGCAGGGATGCGATTGGCCAACGATGAGAGCTGATTGTATAGCCTACGCCAAGAAATGTGACAAGTGCCAGCGCTTTTCCTCCATCCGAAGAACTCCACAAGCATTGTTGACACCCATCACTTCCCCTTGCCCATTTGCAATGTGGGGAATTGAATTGGTCGGACCACTTCCAACGACTAGAGGAAGGTTCAAATATCTCGTCGTCGCAGTGGATTATTTTACTAAGTGGGTAGAAGCTGAGCCTCTTGTCGACATGACGTACGAGAAGGTATATCAATTTGTCTGGAAAAATATCATTTGTAGATATGGTCTTCCCCATGCATTCATCACCGACCATGGAACGCAATTTGATAATGAGGAATTCACTGCCTACTGCCATCAGTCCAATATTTTGAAGCTCCACTCGGCACCAGGTCATCCCCAAAGCAATGGACAGACTGAAGTGACGAACAGAACACTGCTAAATGGCTTGAAGAAAAGACTAAGTGACGCAAAAGTAAATTGGATCAACGAGTTACACTCAGTACCGTGGGCTTATCGTACTACTCCCCGAGCAGCAACTAGAGAATCACCATATATGCTGGCGTTTGGAAGTGAAGCTGTTATACCTACCGAGTTGGGTCTCCCAACACACAGAGTATTAAATTTCAATTCCCCTGTCAGTGACTTAATGAGAAGATTGGATTTAGACATGCTCGAGGAAGTTAGAGAAGAAGCAGTCATCAGGAATGCTGCTTACCAACAACGAAATTGTTGGTAAAGAAAGTGGTTCAAAAGCACAACAAACTGGAGGCAAACTGGCATGGACCATACCGAGTTACAGAAATTATTCCATCAGTATGAATAAAATGAATATATTCTGCCAGATTCTCTCCTTTTATTAAATTTTTTTTGGGGAATACTTGTGCTACACACTACTCGGCTCGGCAAAATATTCCTAAAAATGCCAACTCCGGTTGGTTAGGAAGCAAAAATATTCCTAAAAATACCAACTCCGGTTGGTTAGGAAGCAAAAATATTCCTAAAAATACCAACTCCGGTTGTTTAGGAAGCAAAATTATTCCTAAAAATGCCAACTCCGGTTGGTTAGGAAACACAATATTCCTAAAAATGCCAACTCCGGTTGGTTAGGAAACACAATATTCCTAAAAATGCCAACTCCGGTTGGTTAGGAAACAAAATATTCCTAAAAATTCCAACTCCGGTTGGTTAGGAAACAAAATATTCCTAAAAATGCCAACTCGGTTTGGTTAGGAAACAAAATATCCCTAAAAATGCCAACTCGGTTTGGTTAGGGAACGACATTCCTAAAAATGCCAGCTTCGATTGGTTAGGAAACCATACTCCTAAAAATGCCAACTTGGTTTGGTTAGGAGGCAAAAATATTCCTAAAAATGCCACCTTCGGTTGGTTAGAAAACAAGATATTCCTAAAATGCCAACTTTGGTTGGCTAGGAAACAAGATATTCCTAAAAAATGCCAACTTCGGTTGGTTAGGAAGAAAAATATATTTTCCAAAAAGTACCAAGGTTGGTCGAGAATTAAAAGATGTTGATCATCGTTGGTCGGAGACATTTTATGAGTATATTAGAAAAAGATCAAGTTAAATTTTTTTTACTTGTGATTTTTTAAAACTGCTGCCAAATTGGTCGAGAAGCAAAACATCATCAATTTTGGTCAGTCAACAAATTAAAGCTAGTCGACAATAAGTTTTAATCAACTACAGTTGGTCGACAAATTACATAATGTTGTTATCTTTTTAACAGATATACAGTCAAGCTAGTCGACAATCAGTTGGTCGACAAAATACAAAATGTTGTTATCTTTTTAACAGATATGCATATACATATATAAAGCATTTTACAACCATAAGATTGCGAACAAAAATGAAAGTCTTTCATTAAATCCAAAAAACAAAATACATTGAGAATGAAAATTTATACTAACTATTACATTGAGATTCCTACTCTATTGGTTTCTTTCCCTCTGCTTTTGAAATAGGTTCCTCGCCAGCAGGAGGATCATCCAAAGCATAAGGGGAGTTTATGAAGTTAAGATCTTTCAGCATTCTGATGTTCATCACAGATGGTCTATCCGAGCAGCTCTTGCTCGTCCCCGAGAACCTCTTGCTCGTCCCCGAGCAGAGGTAGAAGTCAAAATCAGCATCTACAGCACTAAGATCTTTGCTACTACTGTCTCGACCAATAATGAAGAAGAAGTTGTGTGAAAATGTTTCGAAGTCCACCACTAGCTTGGTACTAACAAGATTGAAGAGTTGGGTTCAAAAGCTAATATGTTACTCGATAAAGTATTCAGAGGAGTATAAATCAAAAAAATCAAACACGTAAAGTTAGCATTCAGTTGCTCGACACAGGAAGCAGTTGGTCGGCTGGCAAACTAATCAACATACTTGAAGATTATGACAAGCTACAAGCTGCATACTATGGCATGGCTGCATCCAAATTCCCAGGGGTGATACATAGCACATGGAGTTCCTCAAAAGAAAGATTAGCAACCATCGATCAGCCTGCATCATATGTCGTCCAGGAGATAATGCACTTTATGTTGAACAAATCAAGAAGGTAGATTAAGAATTTCACGAGCACCGAGCAACACTGCAGAATAAATACTCCACCCTTTCAAGTAAACCATCAAGTATGGAGCATTGGGGGCTTCTGTTAACGCAAAAATTATCCATCTACGAGGACCAATCAAAAAAGGACACATGTCATCCTACGTGGAAATATTCGACACCTGAGGAGAGTTGGTCGGCACCCGAGGAGAGTTGGTCGGTACCCGAGGAGTGTTAGTCGGCACCCGAGGAGTGTTGGTCGATACCCGAGGAAAGTTGGTCGATACCCGAGGAGAGTTAGTCGGCACCCGAGGAGAGTTGGTCAGCATACCACCCGAGACGATCAAAGGATAACTACGCATTTAATGAGCATTAATGTACATTTATACTGTAGATGACAACACATAGCATACCAAGTAATTCAAAAATTTGATTCGTTGAATGTAGACATAATGTATAAATGTCTACATACAATGAATCTATTTATCTCCCATCACTATAAATACATGTATTCCCTTAGCCAAAAAGGGAGAGATCAGAGAGATCCAAGAGATCCAAGAGAACCAAAGAGATCCAAGAGATCCAAGAGATCCAAGAGAACCAAGGAGATCTGACAACGATGAGAGACCATACACAAGATACACCCTTTTTCTCCCTCTCTCTACAACATATTGTGCTATTGTAAACCCCTGGGAATAAAATAACAGTGGACGTAGGCTTTTCCTTATAGCCGAACCACTTTAAAAATCTTTGTCTCTCATGTGCTTGATTGGATTGCTTTTATCTATTTATCTGTGATCATAAAAATGGGATTCGGTCCAATTTTTTGCATCAACAATCACCGTCTCTCGTGTGATTGTGCTTGTTGATCATTACCTGACTTATCTTGAATGAAAACTTAGTAATTAAGTCAATCAAGATTAAATTTGTAATAATTTTATACGCATGTTTAGAATGGCTTAGGAAACTATTTGGCATTTTGTTATCTTATTAATAAATTGATTCATCAAAAGAAAATCGAACTTTGAATTTGATATTAGAGTAGGTGTTTATAAGTCATTTAGACATATTTTTTTCTCGGAGTTTTTCTATGGAGTTAGGTTACTGATGTTTGATGAATTGAATTATGTGTAATGGATGTCCTGTATGAAAGTTACACTTTAGTCGATAGATGAGAAAGTGTGGATGGTGGTAATTAGAGGTTCACCACCCATAATAATTATAGGAGAGCGTAATATTCCTAAATCGATTGAGAGTTAGAGTGAGAATGGATATAAACTGTGTAACTATAATTCTCATGGTTTCAATGCTTTGTTCAGTACTATCTCATCTAATGCGTTTCACTGAATAATGATGTGTGAAACATCTATGAAGGCTTGGGAAACACTCTTCCTCGTGCATGAATGAACGAATGCTGTGAAAACTTCCAAGCTTTAAAATCTAACTACCCAATTTGAAACCATCCGTGTGAGTGAGAGTGGAATGTTTGATGAGTTTTATGCTCGTTTCTCTGACATCATAAACTCTTCATTTAATTTGGGAGAAATAATTCCCAAAGCTTGGGTTATAAAGAAAATCTTAAGGTCCTTACCTAAAAGGTTTAACTCAAAAGTCACTGTCTTAAATTCTCTGGGAAACACTGACAATATGAAATTATAAGAGCTTATTGGTGACCTCAAAACCTACGATCTCAACATGTTTCCAAAAAAAATGAAGAAGAAAGACGAGAGCATCGTCTTAAAATTTTGGAAGGAGGATACGTCTGAGTCTGATGAGTATGACCTTGATCCCGATGACAAACCCTTACTTTCTAAAAAAAATCATGTTTAAGAAACAAAATAAAAAATTTGATAAATAAAAATTTGAGGGAAACAAATATAAAAGGTAGGAAATTTTTTTAATGATCGTGATTTTAATAAAAACAAGAATGGTAACTCTAAGAAATATGATTCTGGGAGATATTATGAGTGTGATGGTTGTGATCACAGAGCATTTTAATGTCCCACAAAGCTTAATAGATAGGGAAAAAACAAAGATGTTTACAATGACACTCTAAGATACAATGATGTCAAGTCAGATGATTCAGGTAACTGTTCTCCTCCTGGACGTAACTTCACCGCGTTCATTACTAGTCATGATAGAAACTCCAATATGTCTCATTCTCATGATGATAACCTTCTGCATGAAGTACTTGACTCTAGGTATATCCCTTCTCAAGATAATGAAAATGATGATGGTTTCAGTAATGGAGATAGTAATGAAGGTGATCTCCAATCCACCTATTCTGATTCCTTGAAAATTAAAAAGAAGAGTAAAATTTTTACTATTAAGTTGTTAACGCTCGAAAAAGAGTTAGTTACCTTGAAAGAAAATGAGGTATTGGTGAGTCAACTCGAGGCAAATAAAGTTTCTTTGTTTGACAAGCTTATTTTGGTGGGAAAAGAGCGAGACGACTTAATTTTCAAACTCATAACACTTTCTAATGGTCTTCGTGATTTTTTGGAAGTTAATGAGAAGCTTGAAGTCGATATTTTCATACTCAAGAAAGATATTGAGTCTTCTCATGAGGTAAAAGTCACTCTGGAGGATAACGCTGGGATAATGGGGAAGTTGTTTCTCGAACCTGTTCCAAGGTATAAGGAGAAGGATATCAAGAGAGAAGTGGTATAGGTTATGACGAGGGTGAATCTTTTAAGATCTGAGCCCATTGCCATGTTTGTTTTCGAAACAAACACTCTTAAACCAAACTAGCCAAAAGGGATCCCTCCTAAGAAAACTAAGAAGATTAAATCCATTCAACCCTATGTTTGTTCCTATTGCAAAAGAATGGGGCATCTTAGAGACTTTTGCTACAAGCTTGAGAGGG
The DNA here is from genome assembly GCA_949130495.1 of Sambucus nigra. Taxonomy (NCBI): domain Eukaryota; kingdom Viridiplantae; phylum Streptophyta; class Magnoliopsida; order Dipsacales; family Adoxaceae; genus Sambucus; species Sambucus nigra. The sequence goes on along the minus strand of OX422213.1, from coordinate 200,441,861 downwards.
ATTCTCATCCTCTTAAGTTTGAGAGAATATGTTGAATATCTTATTCATACTTAAAAAGGGTTAATAGGAAATTTCTAAAGGTTGTCTAGACCTCATGGAAACTCATTCAAATCGAATGCTAAGAATAACAATAAAAAGAGCAAAAGGAAGACAATGCCCTCGCGTTATACTCCTACTTGGGTTATGAAATAAATGACACAAAAGCTCTCATTGTTCATGTTACACTCAAATCTAAGAATACCTACTAGTGGTATTTTGGTGATGGTTTCTCAAGACATATGATAGGTGACAAAGTTATTTTTACCAAACATGAGGATCACAAGGAAGGTAAAGTCACTTTCGATGATGGGAGTCAGTCTAGCGTGTTGGGACAGGGCACTATTGAGATTTTTGGGTTCCCAAAGCTAGACAATGTGCTCTATGTTGATGAATTGAAATAAAATTTGATAAGAATAAGTCAATTGTGTGATGAAAATATTGAGGTTAAGTCTAACCAATTAGAATGTTGTGTCTACAATGATTCAAGTAAGATTGTACTGCAAGGTGAGAGGACATCCGATAACTGTTATGGTATGATTCCTAAATCCTCAATCATCTGAAATTGTGTTCTACCTTTGGCACCAAATACTATCTTATATGAACTATTGGTACCTCGATCGTCTTATGAGGAAATACCTAATTCATGGCTTACCATCTCTAAAGAAACCAACTTCTTTGGTTTGTGGTTTGTGCTAATATGGATAAAAAATTAGGAGTCCACATAGGAAGTTAAATTCTATTACTACCTCTCTTGTATTAGAGTTGATACACATGGATCTTATGGGTCCAATGTGTACAAAGAGCCTAGGTGGTAAACAGTATATCTTAGTGATGGTCGACGATTTTTCAATGTATTCTACTGTGGGATTCCTTAGGGAAAAATAGGATGTTGTTGAGTTTATTAAAATAAAATATCATGTTTCACAGAATCAACATAGTATCACTATAAATCAAATTAGAAGTGATGATGGAGCGAAATTTATCGACGCCAGTGTTGGAGAGTTTTGTGATGAGTTGGGAATTAAACATGAATTTTTGGCGGTAGGCACACCTCAACAAAATGGAATTGTTGAGCGAAAGAATATGACTAGATGGCAAGATCTATGCTCCTTGTTTTAAATGTGTCTAGGCATTTTTGGGCATAAGTGGTTAACACCGCTTGTCACATGGTGAACTGGTTTTATCGCCGTCACGATAGAGAGAGCATAGGAAAGTTTTAACTCTTGGAGTGATGAGGGACTATTTGTAGGTTATTCATCATATAGTCGAGCCTATAGGGTTTACATCCTTAAAATCTCCAAAATCATGAAATTGATAAATGTCACTATTAAAGATCTTTGCTATAATATTTATCGATGATGATTTTGTTTGTGAGAACGATGCACCCTAAAGATGATCCCATCGTTTCTCAGAATGATATCGTGGAACCCACTCTTGATAAAGAGGATCCATTATCTTATGTTCGTAAAAGTCATGAGTCCACGAACATTCTTGGAGATCCAAACCAAGGTGCCAAGGTTCGTGCTCATTAGAAAACGAGGTTAGCCATTTTTATAGTACTTCTCAAATCGATCCCAAGAATATTAAAGAAGCATTCAAGGAGGAGCATTGGATTAATGCCATAAAAGAAAAGCTGATTTAATTTAAAAAGAATGATGTCTGGGAGTTCATCCCCCTACCTAGAGACACATATGTCGTTGGTACCAAATGTATTTATAAGAATAAGATGGATGAGCATGGCATAATTGTTTGTAACAAGGCTAGGTTGGTTGTTTAAGTTTACACTTAAATTGAGTGTATATTTTGACGAGACATTTGCTCGTGTTGCTAGGTTAGATTCTATTCGCCTTTCGCTAGCCATTGCATGTCATCTAAAATTCAAGTTGTATCAAATGGATGTTAAGAGTGCTTTTTCTTAATGGCATTGTACAGGAGTAAGACTTTATGGAATAACCAAAAGTATTTGAAGATACAAAATTCCCCAATAATGTCTTTTATCTTAAGAATGCCCTATACGAATTGAAGCAAGCTCCTTGGGCTTGGTATAAGAGGATTACTTCATATCTCCTGGAACGTTATTTCAAGAGAGGGTTATTTGATACAACATTGTTCGTATGTCTAGAGAAGGCGAACATTTTGGTTACTCAAGTCTATGTAGACAACATAGTCTTCGATTCCACTAGTGACAGGCATACTCATCATTTTGTGGAGGATATGACTAATGAGTTCGAGATGAGCATGGTAGGTGAGATTATGTTCTTCTTAGGTCTTCAGTTTCATCAATTAGAGGATGGGATTTTCCTATGCCAAGATAAATATGCGAGAGATCTAGTGAAGAAGTTTGGTTTAGACACTTCTTGGCATGCACGTACACAGATGAGTTCTATGACTAATCTTAGCAAAGATATATCGGGAAAGGATATCTAGCAAACCCTATTTAGGAGTATGATACATAGTAATCTATACCTACTCTCTTGTCATACTAATATTTCCTTTCGTGTAGGTGTGTGCGCTAAGCATCCGGCATCGCCAAAAGGAGTCTCACTTGCATGCACTTAAAAGAATTATCAAATATGTGAGTGGTACTTTAGAGTATGGTCTATGGTATTCTTTCGATACCAATGATCTTTTATTGTCATATTCTAATGTCTATTGGGTTAGGGATGTCAATGGTTACAAAAGAACCTCGGGTGGGTGTTTCTGTTTTGGTAGTGCTTTAATTTTGTGGTTGAGCAAGAAACAAAATTCAATATCTTTGTCAACCACTGAAGCTGAATATATTATAGTCTCTTGTGGATGAAACAAATGTTGGGTAATTATGGGATCGACCAAGGCACTATGACCATATTTTGCGATAATACGAGTGCCATTCATCTTTCTCGTAACCCGGTCCAATATTCTAGGACAAAGCATATGAGGATCCGAGATAATTTCATTCGTGACCTTATTGAAGAAAAAGTCATATCCATAGGCTTTGTTTTTACTGATCTTTAATTCGCTAATCTTTTCACGAAAACCACTAGATGCCCTTAGATTTGAAAATCTTAGGAAATCTATTGGTGTTCTTTCCATCGATTGAGTTCGGGTTGTTATCTAGTTAGGGTGTGCGTTTATTGCTATTATTTATATCCCTAAACTAGATTGTACATGCTTGTATATATTTTCATAACAAAAATTTATAAATTTTTTTGTCTTTTTCATTTATAAAAACTTCAAAATATTGTCCATGTTTTTGTATCTTTATATGACGTGATTACGCTCTTTGAAGAAGCCTCTCACTCCATTTCCACGGGTCTTATTATGGTGTTCTAGATTCGGTTATGTTAATATATTTCTTAAATGTGTCTTTTTGGGCATCGCGATATTCCTATGTGATTATGTCCGATATGTTGGTCTCTTATCATCACCTTTTCTGTACACACTTTTCACAGTCTCTCTCAAGTGTTAGTGTTCTTTGCATGCACTAAATGATATTTTCTTTTCCCAATACTATTTTTTCCATATTGTTCTCTCGGGAATATTGTGCATGTAAGAACTATTGCATGAGATTAATGTATGTGATGCTTATGTATGAGTGCGCAATGGCTCGGGCTGTGATCGGAGAAAATACTCCGTTGCATGAAAATCCACCATTGGTAAGAACCCATTTGGTTGAAGCAAAAAGATTTAAAATGTTATTAAGGGCCTAAGTGACATTTCATTCTTGATCACAAATAAGAAATATAAACTTCCCACATGTCATAAAATAAAAAAAATCTCTATATCTAAAATTCTTGAGTGTTTGAGCGAGATTAGTTGAAGATCAATGGTTTTGCACAACTTTATTCCCATTTTCATCTTTCATTCTTTGACTATATTGGGTTGAGAATCATTGAGACTTCAACATGTATGCGTAAGTGCATCAGGCGCGTGTGAGAGCTAGTTTATTTGTCACCAAGGTTGATTTGAGTACTTAACTCTTTAGCGTGTTCATTAGCCGTCGTGCACTATATTGTAATTTTTGGATTAATTCTCCTGTGTTCAGGTTCACACCATTACATTTCAATGTTTCATTGGGTTACGTCATGTCACAAATGTGTTTTTGTTTATATTCCCTATTATTTTTTTTGTTGGATTTTTTTGTTTGTTTCTTCCTATTTTGTAGTGAACATTTGAGGAAAAACAATTTTTTATATTGGTTAAAACGATATCACCACCTCGTTCGAACGACTTGCGTGTTTTCATTGGAACGGTCTTTTAACGACCTTCCAGTGAGGCTCTAGTGTTTTTCAGCCCCTATTTCATTAGAGTTCGTTTGAACCTTGTTCGAATGAGATTGAGGCTTCTTTCAAACGAACTTTCCTTTCATTCTAACATGACCTTCATTTTATTCGAACGACCGTGTCTTTTCGTTCCAAAGAACTTCAAATTCGCGCTTTTTTAGGGCTTCTCTTTAGCCGTATTTACCACTTCTCTTATCTTCTCCATATGTGCGATCCCTTTCCTTATTTCATCCAAAAATCCAGCCTTTACGCTTATACCCAATGCGATTTCATGCATTTTCCTTGGCTTTTATATTGTGTTTTCATATAGATTTCGCATCTGAGTTGAAGTTCCCTCTATTGTTGGGGTTTTCATTGTTTTAAGACTCCGATTGTGTTCTTCATTTGAGGTATATTTCTTTCTTTTCCTTGTTTATTTTTGTAGTTTTAGATACATATATATGGGTATTGTTCCATTGTTGTATATATTCTCTGATTTATACTTTAAATTTTTTTGTGGATATATACATCATTTGTCCCGCATTCCTATACATATATTTCTCACTATATTTTTTGGGGGGACTTTTTTTTCTTGCACTTATGTTTTTTTAAAAATAACCACAAATATTTTTTTTGCCCCGTTCATGAGTGAAAATCTACCAATTTTATTTTATCTTAAAATTCCTCATTTTTTTTTTCTGAATTGATATAATTCACTCAGGAATGTTCCATTTCTGTATTGTCTTTATTTTGAGCTTATTATATATATGTACACACACACACACATACATACATATATATATATATATATATATATATATATATATACATACATATATATATATATATACATATATATATATATATAGTTATTATTTTGTTGTTGTCTTTACTGGTTTGGTTTCCTTGGTGTCAGGTGGATTGTTAACGAATATAGGTTCCTAGAGCGTGTGTGGGTGTTTCCCCTCCTATTTGGTCTCTTCCAATCATGTTATATCTTTTTTCCTTACTTTCGTGTATTTTATATGTCTGGTGGTCGCAAACACTGCTCTTCCCGAGATGAGGCTCCTGTGGAGTCCTCTTAATCTTTGTCTCAAACATGGGATGCCTAGGCACATCTTCCTGTATATTCTTCTCGTCGCTGGGTGAGCCTCATTGGTTATGAACACTATTGTTCTCAAGGGTTCCATATTCGATCGATTGTTAGGGTGCATGTCTTTATGCTCATCGAGTTTCCTCTCATACAACTTCCTGAGTAGTTTGCGGGACACAGGTGGGAGCCTCTCTTTTCTATGTATGATGTAATACTTCCGGACCCAGTTCGGGAATTTATCATCACATAACAGCTCACACCACTACCATTCGCTCCATCATTTGCGATGTTGATATAATTGTGATGCCTGACACTGTAGCCGCTATACTGGGCACTCCTTAGGAATTCGATGCCAATTTCCCTCAGATCGGGTAAGAGAAAATTCACATTGATCATATAATTACGATCTTTTTCCATTCTCGATGGCCTAATACTATCACTCTATATCACACAAATCTCCACCTTGACTACCGGATCTTAATTATGTAACTTATTCATCCTTTTTCCCGCATACTAACTCCACCCAGATATCTGATGACATTTATCGATTCATGCACGCTACTAGCACTAGGATGATCATCGATCTTCCCACTATTATTTTGTCTTTATGGATTTTGTGACAAATAATAGAACATCCCCTCTTAGGCCAACCGTTACTTATGGGATCTTGGTCACTCGTCTCTATGTCTCTACTAAGGTTCCCCTTCTTCCCGACGAGGTTTTGAGGAGCTTGATTTCTGTCATTGACGTGAATTTTGTTTATCGATTGGAGAGACATTTTCCTTTTATTTCTCTTCGGGATCTTCTGTCTGCTCCTTCCACGTCTTCTTCTGGGTTAAGTCCTACCTCAAAGGCTACCAACCCATTGCCTCCCTCTTTTCTTTATTTTATTAAGCTGAGGATTCCCCGAAAGATCAGGAGTTAACTCGATAGGTAGTGTGTGTCTACATAGTAGCAAGAGGATCGTCAGTGCATTAAGGCTGAGTTAGCAGAGTGCCACCATCTTCAGGTTGGCCTTATTACCCATCTTACACATGAGAGTGATCACCTAATATGGATGTAGTCAGTGTTGTTGGTTCATATTGAAGATATGCGGCATACGGAGCAGTGACGAGGATCAGTTCACCTGGAGCTGGACATGAGCCCAGAAGTCCTGATGATGATCTTTCGCCTCCTTCAGAGACCTAATTATATATTGAGATATTTTATAGTTTGTGCTTTTCTTGATGTATTCTGAGAGAGATTTGTTGTATGTTGTTTTGAGACAACTTTTAACAACTTTTGATACCGCGATTCATATTATGGTCATTCTCTTGTTTTAGATACTTTATATGCTACAGTATCATTTTTGCATTTTATATGGAGTTCCTGGTTTCTTATCATATCTGTCTATCCATATTATTATTTTTATATATCATGGCTTATGGTTATTCGATTATTCTCTATCATACATGGATATTAATATTCACTGTGTTTCATGATTGTGTCGTCTTATTTATGTATGCAACTGTGATAGGCTTTATCTCTTTATCCATATATATGCTCTTATTTGCAGAACATTTGGATACTCTATCCCTTTGTCTTTTCAGGACAAAAAAGGGAGAGAGTTTTTGGACATAGGGGGAACTGTTATCTTTCATGTCTATTTTTTATTCTTCCATACATCACAGCTATATGTTGTTTTGTGTGCGTACGTTTTTTCCTTCATGACTTCATCATAGCTACACAACTTAACATTGATGTTAAGTAATTTTAGGTTGTTCGTGTCCATTTTTTGGGGGTTTGGGATGGGCAAAGGTGGCTTTGATGGTTTGGCTTAACATTTTTCACTTTGTCTCTTATTTTGTTCCGAAATATCCAAAGGGAGAGATTTGTAAAGACAAATTTCCAATTGAGTCTTATGTATGTATTGACTTATTCCGTTAATCAAAACATTTTGTTGTGTCATACATTTGTTGCTCAACCTATGAACCGAGACATGCAAGTATCTACACTTGGTACTACATGATTGGATGCGCTATACGTTTCTCAAGATCGAAGGTATATTATATTTTTATGATCAAATTATTAATAATTTTACTAAAATAATTTTCTCCAAGGCTATTTATCATTTAAAATGTTCTTAAGAAAAAATTATTTTTTATTGCTCATCATTCTAACGAGATGGTCTTCTCATTCTAATGAAAATCCATTCTCGTTCGAACGAAGGATTTAATAAAAAACTATTCTCGTGCTTTAAATGAAATTTAATCGGGTGACTTATGTTTATCAGTGCCCCACTCATTGGAAGCTCACTCGAAGGCTGTTCGAACGAAAATCTCGATTCTTTCGAACGAACATTGACCTTGTTTCAATGAGGTATACAAAGTCATTCAACCGAACTTCACTTTTTTCAAAAAAATAGTCTTTGACACTTTTTGAAGTCTACTTTGTTAAACGAGGTTAACCATCCATATTTTTGTATCCTCCTTTTGGAGAAAAACGTTTTTGATCCTCCCACATTTAAAAACATTTCTAAACCTGAATCAAAATAAAATATTTTTTTTTATCTCGATCATTGTTCAAGATGAAATGCCAAACTCTTCATTATATAACTATGGTGTGGTGGATTCTACACAGGTGGGTAACAGTTGAGGCTATTGGAGGAGTCCGAGGCATGGAGATACTGTGAAGCTGACGCTGGATTACACGGTTGCTAAAAGAGAGGGTGTGAATACATTTTTCCTCATAGGCTTGAGGAGTCAAGTGTTGTAAGTCATTTGTGTCCTTTTTGTAAAACCTTTTATATAGTGATTTCATTTAGGCCTGGCCCTTTGAGGTTTTTCCTAAATGGGTTTTCCTCGTACATCGTTGTATCTCATGTGATTGTTCTTATTCATCATTATCTAACTTATATTGCATGCAAACTTAGTAATTAAGTTAATGAAGATTAAAAGTGGTAATAATTTGCCACGCATGTTTAGAATAACTTAGATATTTATTTGGCATTATGATATCTTGTTAATTATATGATTCGTTAATAAAAAATTGTACTTTCAGGTTCCTCTTCTCTGGGTTGCTTAACATCTTCTCTGGCCATATAAAGTATTGTCGACATCTGATCTTGTAAAAGATCTTGTATATTGGTTTAAAGAAAACTATGTTAATGGATTTGAATACCTTTGGGATCCTTTTTTAGGTTCCCTTTTGCTTTTCGTTTGGCTTCTTCTTTTCTTTCTTTTTCATCCCCTCCTTATCTCCACCTTGGTTTTATTTCTATCGATCTCTTTCCAACCAACTCCGTTAATTGTATCTTCAACCTTGGAATACTTCTCGATTCTCTCCATAAGGTCGCCAATGGTAATGGCCTCTCTCTTGGTGGGGGACTAGTAAAGCATGGATCTACTCAGTAGTTCGAGCTTAAAGGATGCTATCACAACCTACAAAATACAATCCTCCACCTCGTTATACACATCCCAATACCTTCTAGCGTACTCGTAGAGTGTTTTTTGAGACTTTTTCTTTATCGTCAAAATTAAGTCCATCCATTTAGGATGAGTGGTACTAGTAAAGAATCTGGTCTGGAATGCCTCAACCATTTGCTTGAAAGAATCATGCTTCTGGGAAGTATCTCCAAGACTGAAGGGGAATAGTTATCACATAAATCCTTCGTTGACATTCCATAGAATCATTGTCTGGATATATTTCTTGACATGGTCGGTAGGGTTAGTTTTACCATCATAGAAGTTGAATTGTGGGGAAGTAAACTTCATAGGAGGATCAAACTATTCAACATTTCGATTGAAGGGCGACTTCATTTAACAGATAAGGCTCTTCTCACGAGTTCTTTGGTCGTGCGAGCTCCTCAATGGGCCAGGTTCCTATCCAATTATCTTTTGACAAAATCATAGATCTCTTTATTTCCTCGTTTCTCATCATAGCTGTAATACCCCGTAATTTTAAATGAAATTCATTGGGTGTAATTAGGATTAATTGTTAATAAAATTTAAATTAGTCCTGATATAAATTTTATTAACGAATGAAGTATTATGTGAATCATGTGAATATGACTTAGTGAATTATAAATTAATATATGATTATGACTTTACTTATGATTATAAATTATTACAATTGTCGCAAGAGAAGAATACGCCAATTTTGGAACGTACACATGAGTCATGTCGGGATTAAAAGTAAAATATTTATATGACATCCAAATGATCATTTTGACTATGCCAAAGTGTTCGGAAGGGGTTTTATAGTAAAAAAAGTCTACTTGGGTGTTTGTTTTGGGTCTCGGGACACTTTGGAACCGAATAGATACCCCAGAGGGGTATTTTAGTCATTTTATATGGAAGGTGAAGAGTACCCACGAAAATACACTTGATTATTTATAAGTCTAAGGTGTTTAGGATAAATATTCATTCCACCAAAAACATTAGAGTGAGAGACTTTGAGGAGAGTAAAAGTTTCTCTGGAAAGAGAAGAGCCACCTCTAGAAAACCAAGGGACAAGGCAATCCACCATCACCAACACTGTCGAAATCTGGTTGGACAAGAGGAGAACCACCAATAACAATCGTCATCAAAGGTTCATACCTACAGATTAAAGGCAAGTGGATTAATCTTTACTATTATAGCATGTATTATGATCATATTAGGATAGTTGTAGAATCCTGCATTTTTACATGATTTAAGGATAAATTATGGTGTTATAAAATCAATCCTTTGGAATAAGAAAAATATGGAATTAATCTGGTATGATCATATAGTAATAACCTATGAAATAGGAATCATGTGATGAAGAGAATCTGAATTTATTATTTCTTTTTGGGATGGATATGATAACATTTTAGTTTTATGGAAATGTTGGGAATTGACATTTTAATCTAATCTTCTTGAGGATTTAAGATTGTTTTATTAATGGAAATCGTTTATATATGTTGCCATATCATGTAGAAAGAATTATAAGAAGTTTGGGAATTTAAAACATATGATTTTAGGATTAAAAATGATTTAACATGTAGGGTAGTTATGCAGAATCACCCATACCTGATGGATCAATCTATCGACTCAAGAATGTCGATCGATTGTCCCTTCCCTTCGATCGATTAACCCCTCCTGGAATTTGAGAAATTATTTGGTTGTAAGGATTGAACAAATGTTGTCTTGTAAAATTCTTTTATGACGATTAATTGGATATTTTGGGACTTAAGAGAGGTCAATAGGGTGATAGGTAGAACCAGAAAAAATATTAATTTGTGGGATAAAGGAATGGGAATAATGGGTTAAAATCTAACTAGTGAGTATAGAAGAACAAACCCAAATTGAAATAATTAATTTGTAGATTGTGATGATATGGACCAGTAAGGTGAAGGCTTATACCTACTGAAATTTTAGAGAAATAATTAATATCTTTTGAGTGTGGAGATAAGGCTTATAATAAAAGTAAAGTCATAATCTAGAGATACGTAGGATATTTGAGATATAAATATACTACATAAGAGAATTGTTATGGGTTGGGTGTATACCCTATTGATATACATATAGTGGGACAAATGGCTATATTATATTTTGATTATGTGTATAGCATACTTATGCTGCTTGCTATCATGGTGGAGGTTTCGCATTGTGAACGGTCTTATCTCGATTGGACCCATTTTGGGGGGATTTAGATTCGTACACTGAGCATAGGAACTTGGTACGTTCTATCGTGATAAATGATAGTTTCAATTATTGAATGGAGCGGAGGTATGTGCGTGACCCATTTAACTAGGGAATATGCTCGCCTCCAATATTTGTGTTATGTGATTTATGGTTCGGGAGATCCGTCGAACCAATTGTCCATTATGCGGTGATTGATGTGTTAGGACATAATAGCAGAGTATGCATACGACCCGACTGTGTCTGAGAGGTGCCGTATTAGTATATATAATAATGTGATGTATAAATATATACTACGATGTGATCTACTGTGCCAATTAGTAGATAAAACGGAATATTATAATATATATTAGATTAAGTAAGCAAATACTTAATTTTAAATGTCTAGTTCATCATAAAGAGAAGTTAATATATTTATTTAATCTAAATACAATGAGGGAAATACGGGAAACGAAGAAGAGATAAGGCAACTATTCATGAACCTTAGTTAGGAAATTAATAAGGTACGTTAGGCGTGCACACTAGATGAGGGGTGAGATTCTCAAGTGAGAGCCGAAAAAAACTAGTAGGGATATAATACCGGCTTAATTTGTAACTATTAAGAACTTACTATTTTTAAACATTTTACACTCGGGATGTGACCCGTTTACTTGCATATTTCCTTCTCTTCTATATCTATATTACCAGGTGCCCAGCATCAGGGACGCCCTGCTTAGAGGATGGATATTTGACGTGTTTTGGAGATACAACTTTGGAATAGACGTAATCAGTCCATTAATTCATTTATTCTTAGTTCTTGGTTCTTTTAGGGCATGTTGCCCACGATTCTGTTATCCTATTTCAGTTCTGGGTATTGTATTTGTTTTATATTAATACGTTTTGTATTATTTTGGATGGTGTGGTTATATTATATGAAACTGGAATGTTTATTTCAGTCAGTTTATATTCGTGATTTTATTTCAGTGAAAGTGTGGTATTTGATTCTTGTATTGTGTTGTAATAAAATCACTAAAAATGAAATGTTTTGACACTGAGGTTAATTAACTACTAGGTGTGTTAATAAAAGAAATTATTTTTTGACAGTGATGCTAAGAATGAACCAACTGGATATTCTTATTTAATTTAATAAAGGACTGATCACCCTATTATTAATTAGGCGGGGTGTCACAATAGCGTGGTCTCCTCTCATGAGGAGGTGATTCCTTTTGTCACAAAGTGCTCCTTCCTTAGCTGGAGTTGTGCTCGCCCGAGGGCTAGGAGTTTGCAACATGTTCCCACACTTGTGCTTCTCTTTGTGGGCTTTCCTTTTCTAACTTTCAAGGCGATGTTAGAGCGCAACATTCTACTTTTTTTTTTGATTGTTGGAAATCCTTTAATCTCATAGTTGTAAATGAGCCTTGAGATCTGGTTAGATTATTCAAGATCATCATTATTCACTATTTTCTCCTCTTGAGTATGGTAGTGGGCATCAGAGGATTGGTAATGATTACCAATCTCATATATAACCTTCTGAGAGGGTGGAGATGATTTAAAAATCTCATGGTCATCGTGATCATTATGGTTAAGGGGATAGCCCTTTGGGTCCCCATAATCGAGTTGATGATGACCTTCCTGGTCATTATAATTTTTATGGTCTTTGTTGGGTTAGTGAGACATCTGAGGAAATTATCTAGTGGCAAAGCACTCAGATTGTTTCCACAGATGGGGCAAATTGTAGGGATAATTTTCCACATATGATAGTATCCGATGCTCAAGATCCAAATTAGTATAAATATCAAATATAATAATGGAATCACACATACAACAAAATAGGTACGTGGTTCAGCAATGTGTCTACATCCACATGGTTTAGGATATGCTTTTTATTACTTTATAGAACTGGTCGGCAGTATAGTATTGCTTATTGATACACTATCACATGCCCCACTCAATGGGAAGCGGGTTTACATTTATAGAGAAGCTCAGGAGAGTCCTCAACTCCATCAATAGGTATCCCTAAAGTTCATGCCTATCCTTTATCAACTTAAGTCATTATAAATGATGGATACGTAGTAGTCTTCTATGATTTGGACTTTCAATAACTTGGAGTGAAAGAAGCCTGGATGCTCGTGCCAAGCACATACTGACGTAATTATGATCGCCACAACTACAACTGAGGTATTTGATACCTAACAATAAAATTATATGAAATGAATGTCTTATTCGAGTATGTCTGAAATTTTTAAGTCTTATGTTACTGTTAATGTTATGTTTGGCCTCTTTATAATGAGTAATAATGCTCATCCTTTTATTTTGGTTATACCATTCAGTTAATTGTGAAAAAGCAATATGAAATTTATTACAATACATTAGTTTGATTAAATAACGTGCATAAATAAAATACTATGCCACGCTATACTGTATATATTTTTTTCTTCAGATTATGATGTTATTTTATCGTTCAATTTGTGTTACAGTGGTGATGGAATCATTGAGGACTTTGTTGTGCAAATGCATGGATAACACACTAGTTCGAATATTACAGGAGACAATAACGATTTCAGAATTAGTTGCATCTATACGAGCTAGGTGGATTGACATTTAGGGTGACTATATTTCATTGTTGTATGTGTTGGGTTGTCATACACAATGTGAATTTGATTTTGATGTAGATACTATGATGTTATTATCATATTGTTGTAGGCATGATATCGATTCAATAGTCGTCATGATTAGAAAAGTCATTCTTAGCGATGGAGAAGGTGTTGAGTATCTAATGATGATATTATAATTAAAAGAGATGATTTATATGACTTAGTAGTGGTGGTACGAAGGAGTTACAGTATAAATTTATTGTATGCTAGTTGGTCAGATGGAAGCAATAAGGTCAGTCAACGATTCAAAGTCGAGTTGTTAAGTTTCGTGATGTGCTATGTGAGTTGTGACACCCTGCCTAATTAAATACGGGTGATCAGGCCTTTATTAAATTCAATCAGAATATCCAGTTGGTTCATTCTTAGCATCACTTTCAAAAAATAATTTCTTATTAATTCACTTAATAATTAATTAAGCAAAGTGTCCAAAACTTTTCCAATTTTTATTTTTATTAAAACCATACCACCAAACTGAAATAAAGTAATTACATCCCCTCACAACTGAATTAAAAGTCAATAAGTATAAATGAAACTGGAATAAACTCTCCGGTGTTGAAATATATCATTATCACCATCCAAAACAAAATGATAACAATAGTATCAATATAAAACCATTACAAAATCCGAAATGGAAATAGAACTACTAGAATCTGGGGCAAGATGCCCTAAATGAGCCAAATACTATAAAGATAGGAATCAAGGAAATGAAAGCGTCTAATCTAAAGTTGCATCCCCAGAAACTCATCAAAATATCCATATCCTAGAGGGTTGGGAGCCGTAGAGGCTCGCTTCTTCAAGCTCCGCCCAACCTATACAAGGTGCTGCTCGCTTTCTCTCAGCCACTAGTGGCTTATGTAGTGGTCGGCATTCCTACGTGCTCCTCCTTGCCCCCCTACTTAAGAATCCAAAGGTGAACTACTATCGGCCATACAATGATGGCATTGTGGATCTCATTCGTATTTCGAGCGTAAGAGTTAGGTGTTGATTTTCATTCTGACAACTATCTTTTTGAAGCAGATAGTTCACAGTGCTCATTCTATAGATACTGTAAAAGCCAACTCATGTTTCCACTCCTTTTTCATTACGAAGATGTATCACGTCAGGATCCGTTGCTCAAACCGAATCACGCCAACGTTATGGAAGTTCCTGGTAAGTCGGGCGTCCCTGATGTTGGGCACCTGGTAATATAGATATAGTAGAGAAAAGAATATGAAAGTAAATGGGTCAGATCCCGATTGTAAAAGATTTTAAAAATAGCAAGTGCTTAACAATTGCATTTAAGAAGGTATTATATACATGTTAGTTCTTGGCTCTCACATGAAAATCTCACCTCTCATATAGTGTGCACGCCTAACGTACCTTATTATTCCCCTAAATAAGGTTCTTAGTTATCATACTATCTCTTCTCATTATCCCGTATTTTCCACGCAATACTTTATTTAATTAAACATGTTCATTTCTCTTTAAGATAAACTAGGCCTTTAAGTATTAAGTATTCACTTAGTTAACTCAATTCATATTTTATTATTCACTTTTTATTTACTAAATCATACAGTAGATCACATCATAATATATATATATATATATATATATATATATATATATATATATATATATATATATATATTCATCACACTATTATATATACACTATGATGGCACCTCCCAGACATAGTTGCGGTACATGCATACTATGCTATCATGTCCAGTTACACCTCTTGCTGTAAAAAGGACTATTGGTTCAGCGTCTCTCCCGAACCATAAATAACATAAAACACATATTTGGAGGCGAGCATACTCTCCAGTCAAATGGGTCACGCACATACCTACGCTCCCATTCAACCATCGAAACTATCATACATATCGATAGAACGTATCCAAGGTACGAATCTAAAATCCCCCCGAATGAGTCCAATCAGGATAAGATCGTACACAACGCAAAACCTCAATCCCGATAGCAAGTCGCGTAGGTATGTCATACAAATAATAATATAGGTATTCACTTCACCTATGTACATATAATATTAATAAGGTATTCACATAAACCATATGATAATTCCATATGTAGAATATGTTATTTTCTCTAATATCCTATGTATTTAATAGATTATGACATTACTTATTAACGTATACTTCTCGAGAATTCCCATCACACGAAAATTATCCTTTATTCCTCAATTAACTTTAATAGGTAATTATTTATACCCTACTGGTCCATATCATCCCGAATTCTCACAAATTCATATTATCCTCAAACAGGTTTATTCTTCGATAACTCTAATTAAATTTAAATCCATTATTTTACTCTCAAGTATTAATTCACACACCTAAAATACTCCTCGGGTCTCAATCACCATCCTACTGACCTCTCCTAAGTCCCGTTATGTTATAATTAATTTACACTAAGCATTCTTGGATGTGGAGAAAATAATCAAGCCTTAAACAAAATCCACATATGAAATCTGGGAGAGTCGATCAATCGAGAGAATGGGATTGATCGATCAGGTCTAAGCCTACTGTTTCTGCATAATTGCCTATGGATTTACCCAATTTTCATCCTCAAATCCTCAATATTAAAATCCCATACTCCTTATAGTTTGTTCTACATGATATAACAATATTTATAATTGATCTCCCATCATTAAATAATCTAAAATCATCAAGAAATTTGGACTAAAATATATTATTTTCCACAATTTCCAGAAAACTCATATTTATCATTTCTTCAAGAACATTCTATGAAACCCAGATTTTCTTCATCCAATGATTTCAAATTCTTGCATTAAATTATATAATCAAAAGGAGATTTGTCCTAAATATTTTTTCATATCAAGAAGTCCATTAAAATCATCATGGTATATCTCTAAATCATGCAAAATTCGCAGAATTCTACAACAATCCTAACGTGGACATTATACACTCTAAATTGAAAAGATTAAGTCACTTGCCTTTAGATTGTAGGTCTAAACCTTTTAGGATGATTGTCTACTGGTGGTTCCTCCCTTTTTTCGGCCAACTTTTGGCGATTGTGGTGGTGTACGGTGACCTTTGGCCTTTTATCTTCTTAGAGGTGTCTTTTTCTTTCTCCAAAAAAGTCTCTCACTCTCCCTAAGTCTTTTCCTCTAATTTTTCTAAATGAATATCATTGTTACCAACTCTCAAACTTATATAAAATCTCTAAAATTTGTGGGTATTATTCACCTCCCATATAAAATGACTAAAATACCCCTCCGAGGTGTCTATTCGGTTCCAAAGTGTCCCGAGACCAAATCAAACACCCAAGTAGACCTTTTTTTTACTATTTAAACCCTTCCGTACACTTTGGAGTAGTGAAAACAACCATTTGGATGACATAAAAATATTTTTACTTTTAATTCCTTTAAATTTAGTCCCAACACGACTCACCCGCGCGTCCCGACTTAATTCTCATAATTATCGTATTCATCACTCGCGATAATTTTTATTAAATCATGTAAAGTCATAATCATATATTACTTTTAATCACTAAGTAATATTCAACATACATCACATATCACTTTACTCTTGACAAATATTTAAATCCGGATTAATTTTAAATCTCTAACAATTAATCCTAATAAATCCCATTTTAAAATCACTAAAATTACAGGGTATTACATAAGTATGAAGATAGAGTTGGTTTTGAATTCAACTAAATCAAGAATGACTTGGCATGGGTTACTGTCGAGTGTAAACATAGATTATTGAAGGGATGTTTCTAGTTTCTACACGGCAGAGTTGATACGAGGAACGAGTTTTTGTGAAGAAATTCATTAATGATGACACATGTGGTGTCTCATATAGATCTAGAAAACACAACCACTTGTCTTCAGGTTTGATTACAAATGAAGTTATGAACTGAATACGATTATATATATTGATCAAACCTATTGATATCATGAAATTTATATTGAATGATGTAATACCCCGTATTTTTGTGGCTTTTAAATTTAGGGATATTTATTAAATTTAATTGAGATAAATTAATTTAATTTTAATCCTGAAAGTTGTTTTAAATATTTACTAGCGTGACGAGAGTTAGTAATTACTGAAAGTTTGTTGATTCGTTAGATATTACTATTGAGTAGAGTAATATGTAGAATTGATTTTTGTTAAAAATTGTCACGAGTGACTAAAATGGCAATTATGGAAATTTAAGTCGGGACGTGCCTGTGTCGTGTCAGGACTAAATTATTATTATATAAAGTGGATAAATTATAAGTTGCTCGTGTGATCATTTTGAGTACACCAATGTTTTCGAAAGGGTCGAGATAGTCTGAAAAGTGTACTCGGGGGTTTAGTTTGGGTCTCGGTGCGTTTTAGGCCTGTTTGACATCCCGAGAGGGTATTATAGACAACTTGCATTTTTGGGTAATTAAACCCACGAATTTAATTAGGTTATATCAGCCATTTATAGTTGTCTCTTAGGGTTAGCAAACACAAAATCAAAGAACGACCATTAGAGAAGGAGTTGGAGAGCTTTCCAAGCAACTCAAGGCCAAGGACTCACCTGTTTGCACCGCCACCACCCCCAAAACGTAGATCGCGTGATGAGGAACGCAGCCATACCATTTCATCCATGAATTCAGAACCTTAAATTTCAGGCAAGTATCTTTCTTTATTTATTTTTGGTTAATGCCTCACCCATGTTAGTTTAGGATTACCAAGATCATGTTTTATGAAAGAAAATTTTAATTTAGAGACTTTAAACCGCATGTTTAGCGAGATTCCATATATTCTGGATATACCCATCATAGGTATAGGATTACCAGCGAATTATTATGAGTTTAGAAACAAGAAATCTGGGAAATAATTAGAGGAATGTATATTTCTTTCAAAATTAGGGTTCTTAAAGATTATGTCAATTTTACCCCATTAATCCAATATCGTTGATGAATTTATACATGTTTCACGTAGGAAATCTTGTATATATATATATAGAACTTGTAGTACTATTATTTGAGAATTCTAGAGTTGTTAATGACATTTTTGGAGAAATTGGAAGATGAAACCTGTAGGTTTAAATTGCACTTTCTGGGCAAGAACTGCTTGATCGATCGATCGAGCCAAGAGCATTGAACGATCGACTGATCGATCGATCGACCCCTTTTCTTCGATCGATCGACTCCACCTGGAAAACTGCTTATTTCTCTTTCATTAGTTTAATCCTATTAAGATGTATGGGAACCCTTGATTGTTGTTGTTGGGTTATAATGGGATATAGAGATGACCAGTAGGGCCTAGGTAGACCCCGTCGAGTAACATTTTAGTGTAGGATGATATTTGGGGTTAACGAGGAATGATTCATGTGTATAAGAAATCATGCGTATATTTAATAAAAAGATCGGGACTCGTAAGGAAGTTAGACCAAAACGTATGGGAGTGAATGCCTACCGAAATTATAGTTAGAATACTTCGAGAGAGGAGAAGTGAGTATGAAGTGAATAATAAATGAGAATACAAATAATGAGTCCGTGATACGAAATAATCAAGTAAAATGTGTAATAACAGATAATTATAATTATGGGTCGTGAGCACACCTAATTTAGCAATGTGGATGTGTGTGTGTGTGTATATATATATATATATATATATATATATATATATATATATATATTGTGCATATATTATATATCTGTGTAAAAATCATACTCGGTCTACTTGCTATCACGGGGGTTTTCGCGTCGGGACGATCTTATCTCGATGGGACCTTTATGGGGGATATTGACTCGTACCCTAGAACATAGGATTCTTTGGTACAAGCTATCTGATTGATAGTCAGACGATTCTAAGAGACATGAGGGTATTTGCTGACCTCTTAGTGACTTGGAACTATGCTTCGCCTCCATTTGTATGTGTTTTATGTTAATGCAGTTCGAGAGTGATTCTGAACTAGCATTTCCCTAAATATGTGTGATACAGGGACTTGATAGCAGAGTATTCCAGCACCATAGATTGTATGTGGGGTGCAAATAGTATATATATATATATATATATATATATATATATATATATATATATATATATATATATATATATATATATATCTATATATTTACTTATATATGGAAACTTTGCACCATAGATTTTATGTGGGGTGCCCTTAGTATATATATTATATGTGTAACTAATGTATATACGTATATCTATATGGGAACTTTCTACTGTGCGTATACGTTGTTAAGTAATGAATAAATGTTGCAACTTTCTTAATGGGTTCGGGAACTTCATAACGGTACCGATTTGTTCTAAATAGTGTAAGAAATCTTGAAGAGATTAATTCTCTAAACTAAATATTATCACCCTGTTAATTCTTGAGATAAAACTTTATGGAGAATAAGTGAGATAGACTTTTGAGGTTTAGTAGTACAATAGACGTGCACACTAGATGAGAGGTGAGAATTCTCAAGAAAGTGTCGCATACTAGCATGGTTGTTGCATTAGCAGGTAAGCATTTTTAATACTTGCTAAACTATTTTTAAAACTGTTTTACAATCAGACTCTGACCCGTTTTATGTTATCTCTTCTCTCTTGTATATATATATGTATATATTACAGGTGCCTAGCCACAGGGGCGTCATTCATAGGTTCTTTGGATTGGACGCGCTGTAGCTTATGTGGGAGTTACATGTCTTTGTTGTAAACGACCTCTTCATTGATTCGGTTCTTGTTATAGTTCCTCTTAGGGCATGTGTCGCCCATTTCCCATTCAGTATAGATTTGTCAGAGATGTATGTTCATTTATTTTCAGTATTCGGTACTCTTTGAGTATTAATTCTTGTCAGGATGATTTCATTTGTAGTTTAAATTGGTTTGGTTAATCTAGATGGATTAATTCTTTTGTGTTGATTGTTATCCGTAGCACTTATGTGATTCTTAAACTGTTGGTTATTTAAAAGGTTTTCAAATTGGAATTTAATAAAAATGGAAATAAAGTTCTAAATTGTTTTGACACTTAGCTTAATTATTTAGGGTGTTTAAATTGGAAATTTTTTATTTTGCGACAGTGATGCTAAGAATGAACCAACTGTTCACCTTGATTTTAATTTAATAAAGGATTGATCGTCTGGTATTTAATTAGGCGGGGTGTCACAACTGGTATCAGAGCATCAGGTTCTAGTGTCCTTAGGATCTGTACGACTTATTATGCTTCCAGCGTTACTTTGTTTGATATAGAGCCCTATATTTAGGATTATTGTTTTCTATGGTGAGATTCCATTCTCCTGCTATAACGTATGTACATTAGTGAATCTTTATTACGTTCGGGCGTGTTCGAACAATGAAATATGACAGGCAAGGGCCGTTTGGCGGATAGCAGGAGGCAAGGATCAGTTGAGGTTGTAAAACATATTCGAGGATGATGATCGTAGTTAAGGTCACTCCTATTATGGCACGGGAAGCTAGGATTGTAAAGGCAACTAGGGCGCAACTTATGATTTCCAAATGTTGCTATAGTCAAAAGAGGTGCAAGAGTAAACTCACCCCAACGTGGCACGACTGGGAAAAGTCAGACGAAGCATTGTAGAGAACTATCAGTGGGAATTCTAGAAATGCGGTAATTGTGTGTGTGTTAGCCAAAGGAGGTAAAGTATCAAGAGGTGTAGACATAGGACGGAGTGTGGCTAACGGAAAGTGAAAATTTGGAGAAAATTTTTTCTTAGCTTGTTGGAACGAAGTTATAATGGTGGGAGTCAGCCACCATTTTTAGAAGTTAAATGCTATGCCTGTAGAAGAATCTTAGGTACAGTTTGACTACATGTTCCTTCATCAGATATTCAGGATAAGAAGTGAACGTTATTCTGAACTCATCACAGGAGGACCTGACAGAGGTCCATTTATAAATATGAATCTAATCCATTAGAGAATCTTGTATCGGAGGATGTAGATACAAATGGGGGAGAGGACTCCAAGTGGGAGATCGACTTGTAAAAGTAGTTAATAACACCAAAAAGGGAATTCTGCTCGACGGTCGATTCAAAAGTTATCAATGTCGTGCTTTGACTATAGAGATGTTAATGCTTCTTTGTGTGTGAAGCTAAAAGAATCAAAGAAGTTAGTTAAGAATAAGACTGGATGCAACAATGGTAGTGTAGCACCACAAGGGGTGGGGATACACGTCAGGGGACCCATTTAAATGATTCGAATAGATGAATTCTTACCAAAGCGATGGAGAATTCAGTAAGGACTATTGTAGCCAGTATCATGTTATTTAGGGACAACCAGGCTAAGGGAACCACGGGGGATAGCCAACATGAATTGAGCCTACCAAAGTCCGAGAAAAGGACAATCCTAATATGGTTGGTATGACAGGTGATAAGTGGATTATGTGTAAAGGTATTTTGTGGAGAGTGAAATCGCACGTGTTGATGTTCTTCCAAAGTGAGTAAAGGGATGAGAGTATGGTGCCTAGTAAAAGACAACGATTAAAATAGTTTTGTGTTGGTTGGGCAGGCGTGTTACGTCCAGAGGCCATTTGTGCAATCAAGACGATTGGCAAGGTAGAAGTATAAGTTTTATCCTCAGAGGATGAGGCGTGTTTTATGTGACACGAGCGAGTCATTATATTTTGTTCATTGCTAGATTAGCATGTGAGACGAGTTTAATGCGTATAACTATAAACGATATTATTATGTGAATATTTTTCCCTAGTGTAGTGGGATTTTCCTTAGTGCTATCCGCGGAGGATGAATGAGTATATTAATAGTGTTATATACTTTATTGAGGTTTCTCATTTTAGTGATGTAATATACGAGTATAATATGGTATTGATTACAACTTTATAGAAATGGTCAGTACGATAGTAGGCAGTTATTGCAAGGCTATCAGAGTGGTTGCATTAGTGAAGCATGTTTTGTTCTGGCGAGGCCTCACCTGTAAGACGGTTGGACTCGCACTTATATATTATCTATCCTAGAGACTTAGGAGGGGATAGTGGACTCGAGATATTCGATACTGGTGTGTAGGGACTTTGTTGTTATGATTCAGTATGTATCGGGTTTACGGTTGAGCAAAAAGATTTAACTCAGTATTATGTTTAGCGCTCAGGACTTGGTGATAGAAATAGTGCATTGTTATATCTATCCTTTAGAAATGTGGGAGTTAAAATTTATACCCCTCTAATTGGGGAAAGGGATTTTAAGAATCCCAATTGTATGCATTTGAGGTTTATGGAATGCAATCACCATCAATACTGTACGATAGTGCAATTGGCGAAATGTTCTTTGTTAAGTGAAATTTCGGGAGGAGATGTAATTTTTAGCCAAGAAACGGGAAAAATAGGGATACATGCTATGGACGGAGGGCCTAACGGATTTCGATAACCGACAATGCTAGGTAGTAGTGTATCGGGGGGTTCCTTGTTTGGATTTCTCTTTGCGAGACATCCCATGCATGAAACTTAGCGTAAGGTTGGAAATAGGGAGATGTTTGGTCATTAGTCCATGAGTTCAGTACCTCGATCGTAATAGGAGAATATAATTATATCTATAGCTTGGTAGTTGAATTATGATTTAAGGCCAGTGGATCCGGTTGCATGGTGAGAAAGCATTGAAAGTTTTGTTTTACCACCACGAGTTAAGGGGTGGAACGATGATAAGGAGGATTTAGAATTTCGATTTTTAGGGTGAGTGAGAGTACCCAAATGTTACAATCACGTTGTGAGCACTAGGAGTATAAAGAATTGGTTATTAGGTGTGAAACGTATGTGATGCTTACGCTAGTATGCACGGTTTATAGGGTGTGTAGACATCCTGGTTAGTTGATGTTAAAATTCATCCGAGTTGAAGGGACGTGGGAATAGACGTGTGGAATATATGTTTATGGGACTAACATAACAAGGTGGAAGTGGTAGAGTGGATTAAGCATCGCATGAGGGATAATAGTCCATATATACGTGCGCGATTAGAGTAGCACACCCGAATTTGGTTGGAAGACTGTGGGAAGCCATTTGAAAGGAGTATTCCTTGAGAATGGTAGAATTGAATTATTATGGAGGACACTCGAACTGGAGATATAATTAGTCGAATGTGATAACGACTTGCGCATACAAAGAGTGATGATGTTAGCATGGTATAAAAAGTCCAGAAGTGCACATTGTGGAGAAAAGTACACGGGTCGGAACTTTCAGTAATACGCCAAGGAAAGAAGGGGAGTATTAAGTGTCACTTAATGTGAGGCATTTTAAGTAAAATTTGACGTTGAGTGGGACATAGTGAGTTGTCTCTTCATGCACCACTCATAGATAGAGATCGGTTGGAATAAGGGGATAAACTAGAGAATTTTTTGGTTATCAACAATTCCTGTAACGAAAGAGGGCGGTAAAGTCGGTAAAGTCCTGGGATGGATTGCCATCTTCAAGGTAAGATTAAGGGTTCATCCGAACATGTGGAGTAAGTCGCCCAAGAAGGAAGTGATTGACATTACTTTGGGGTGATTTACAATATTAACTAGTATGCCGCAGTCTTCCTTTGAAAGGAAGGGATCGAGCCGGTACGTGGTCCTACATGGTATTATTTTCTGAATCAGGATGAAATTTGTTCAATATGGGATTTTAGGAAACAGCGGAGATAACGTTTCGTTTTGAGTAGGAGGTATCACCCATAGCCGAGGAACAGGCGCACGGTGATTAATGAGTAGAGGAGCCGCGTGAAGGTGATTTTATAATCTTGGTGATCATTTCGTTTCCACAATGGTTATAGCTAACAAGTGGAGCAGTACGATAATTGGGGGAGGATATTACCTATTGGTAGAGTTCCGTGGAAGCACTCGTACCTATTTACTGTGAACGAGGTGCTTATTGAAGTTTTAGTGTGGAAAAACCTTAACTATTCTCCCTCTGCGTATGTTTAGAGGTGAGTGGATAATCAGAATTTTGGATCGGTCGAGAATAATCCGATGACTGTGGTGAAATTCCACGACTGTTTTGGGCGAACAAGAGTGGTCAGATGTTCGTATGATTTCTCTCAGAATGGGAGTTTTGTGTTTAGATAAATCTGAGTAGTTGTCATGTAGTGAGGTGCAGCCTCCCAATGATATTGAAATAATGGGAATTAATAGTGTATATGCGTGTCTTATGCGAATATTGTCGGATAGGAGCACAATGTGAAGTATCTTTAATGAAGAGTGTTAAACAAGCTTGCTGTGAGGCGGGGGCTATAGTGATTGAGCGCCTTACTATGTGGATAGGTTGCATACTGTTAAGGTATCCAAAATGTGTTTTACCAGGTAGGCCTTATTTTTCGATTTTTGGGACGAAATTCCGTTATTAGGGGGAAAGTATGTAATACCTCGTATTTTTATGTCTTTTAATTTTAGGGATATTTATTAAATTTAATTGAGATAAATTAATTTAATTTTAATCCTAAAACTTGTTTTAAATATTTACTAGTGTGACGAGAGTTAGTAATTATTGAAAGTTTGTTGATTCGTTAGATATTACTATTGAGTAGAGTAATATGTAGAATTGATTTTTGTTAAAAATTGTCACGAGTGAATAAAATGGCAATTATGAAAATTTAAGTCGGGACGCACTTGTGTCGTCTCAAGACTAAATTATTATTATATAAAGTGAATAAATTATAATTTGCCCGTATGATCATTTTGAGTGCGCCAATGTGTCCGAAAGGGTCGAGATAGTCAGAAAAGTGTACCCGGGGGTTTAGTTTGGGTCTCGAGGCGTTTTTAGGCCTATTTAACATCTCGGGAGGGTATTATAGACATCTTGCATTTTTGGGTAATTAAACCCACGAATTTAATTAGGTTATATCATCCATTTATAGTTGTCTCTTAGGGTTAGCAAATACAAAATCAAAGAACGACCATTAGAGAAGGAGTTGAAGAGCTTTTCAAGCAACTCAAGGCCAAGGACTCACCCGTTTGCACCGCCACCACCCCCAAAACGTAGATCGCGTGATGAGGAACGCAACCATACCATTTCATCCACGAATTCAGAACCATAAATTTCAGGCAAGTATCTTTCTTGCTTTATTTTTGGTTAATGCCTCACCCATGTTAGTTTAGGATTACCAAGATCATGTTTTATGAAAGAAAATTTTAATTTAGAGACTTTAAATCGCATGTTTAGAGAGATTCTATATATTCTGGATATACCCATCATAGGTAGAGGATTACCACCGAATTATTATGAGTTTAGAAACAAGAAATCTGGGAAATAATTAGAGGAATGTATATTTCTTTCAAAATTAGGGTTCTTAAAGATTATGTCAATTTTATGTCGTTAATCCAATATCGTTGATGCATTTATACATGTTTCACGTAGGAAATATTGTATATATGTATATAGAACTTGTAGTACTGTTATTTGAGAATTCTAGAGTTGTTAATGACATTTTTGGAGAAATTGGTAGACGAAACCCGTAGGTTTAAATTGCAGTTTCTGGGCAAGAACTGCTTGATCGATCGATCGATCCAAGAGCATCGATCGATCAACTGATCGATCGATCGACTGATCGATCGATCGACCCCTTTTCTTCGATTGATCGACCCCACTTGGAACACTACTTATTTCTCATTCGTTAGTTTAATCCGATTACTATGTATGGGAACCCTTAATTGTTTTTGTGGGGGTATAATGGGATATAAAGATGACCAATAGGGCCTAGGTAGACCCTGTCGAGTAACATTTAAGTGTAGGATGATATTTTGGGTTAACGAGGAATGATTCATGTGTATAAGAAATCATGCGTATATTTAATAAAAAGATCGGGACTCGTAAGGGAGTGAATGCCTACCGAAATTATACTTAGAATACTTAGAGAGAGGAGAAATGAGTATGAAGTGAATAATAAATGAGAATACAAATAACGAGTCCGTGATACGAAATAATCGAGTAAAATGTGTAATTACGGATAATTATAATTATGGGCCGTGAGCGCACCTAATTTAGCAATGTGGATGTGTGTGTGTGTGTGTGTGTGTATATATATATATATATATATATGACTGTGTGAATGTTTCATATATTATATATCTGTGTAAAAATCATACTCGGGCTACTTGCTATCACGGGGGTTTCCGCGCCGGGACGATCTTATCTCGATAAGACCTTTATGGGGGATATTGACTCGTACCCTAGAACATAGGATTCCTTGGTACATGCTATCTGTTTGATAGTCAGACAGTCCTAAGAGACATGAGGGTATGTGGTGACCTCTTAGTGACTTGGAACTATGCTTCACCTCCATTTGTATGTGTTTTATGTTAATGCAGTTCGAGAGTGATTCCGAACTAGCATTTCCCTAAATATGTGTGATACGGGAACTTGATAGCAGAGTATGCCAGCACCATAGATTGTATGTGGGGTGCAGATAGTGTATATATATATATATATATATATATATATATATTATATGAGTGATTTGTATATATATATCTACTTATATATGGAAACTTTGCACCATAGATTTTATGTGGGGTGCCGTTAGTATATATATTATATGTGTAACTAAAATATATACGTATATCTATATGGGAACTTTCTACTGTGCATATAAGTAGTTAAGTAATGAATAAATGTTGCAACTTTCTTAATGGGTTCGGGAACTTCATAACGGTACCGATTTGTTCTAAATAGTGTAAGAAATCTTGAAGAGATTAATTCTCTAAACTTAATATTATCACCCTGTTAATTCTTGATATAAAACTTTATGGAGAATAAGTGAGATAGACTTTTGAGGTTTAGTAGTACGGTAGACGTGTACACTAGATGAGATGTGATAATTCTCAAGAAAGTGTCGCATACTAGCATGGTTGTTGCATTAGGAGGTAATCATTTTTAATACTTGCTAAACTATTTTTAAAACTGTTTTACAATCGGGCTCTGACCCGTTTTCTGTTATCTCTTCTCTCTTGTATATATATATATATATATATGTATATATATATATATATATATATATATATATATATATATATGTATATATATATATATGTATATATTACAGGTGCCTAGCCACAAGGGCGTCATGCATAGGTTCTTTGGATTGGACGCGCTGTAGCTTATGTGGGAGTTGAAGGTCTTTGTTGTAGATGACCTCTTCATTGATTATGTTCTTATTATAGTTCCTCATAGTTAGCGCATGTGTCTCCCATTTCCCATTCAGTATAGATTTGTCAGAGATGTATGTTCATTTATTTTCAGTATTCGGTACTCTTTGAGTATTAATTCTTGTCAGGATGATTTCATTTGTAGTTTAAATTGGTTTGGTTAATCTAGATGGATTATAATGTAAAAATTTATTATTTCCGAGCATGTATGGTGATACATGAGTATTGATAATATTTAAATTATCACGAGGTAGAAAGACAACAATTTGGAAATTTAGTTGGGACGCGCGTGTCAGTCGCGTCAGGAATGAAATTATTTGAATTAAAAAGTGAATTATATTTTTTTATCAACCGAATGGTCATTTTGAGTTCGCCAACGTATCCGGAAGGGTCGAAATAGTCAGAAAACACTAGTCGGGGGTTTAGTTTGGGTCCCGAGGCATTTTTAAGCCTTATCGGCAACCCAAAAGGGTAGTTTGGTAATTTTAAAAATAGGGGAATTAAAACCCACGAATTTTAGAGGTTAATTTTATATTAGAAACGAACCCACTAAGTCCATAATTCAACATTTTAACAAGAAGTGGGCTACGGGAGTTAAAGGGAGAGTCCTAAGAGGTTCCAAAAGAAACCCTAGCCACCATCACCATCTTTGGGAGAAATCTGAAGAGAGAAAGAGGAGAATAAACTTTCACCCTTCAACATCAAATTAGAACATCTAAGGCACGTGGTTTAATTACATAATTTCAAGCGAATGTTTCCTCCATGCTTAGAATTGAATATATGTCTTATATTGAAAGTTTGATGAAAACCCATAAAATTGGACATAGAATTCATAATCTTGGATATGGATTGCATGTAGAATGGTTATGGATGAATTTCAGATCCAAAATATACATTTTGATGATTTAAAAAAAATGGATTTATAAGGAGTAGTTGGAGACATTAAAATTCTGGGTTTATATTTATAGGGTTTGGGACAAGGTTTGGAAATTATGATGATTACATGTTAATTTAGGAGGTATTGGCCCCAAATATATGTTAAAGAGTGACCTAGGAGGACTTGGAGTAGTTTATTAACGTTAAAACTCAATTGGGATGATCTTATTATGGATTTAGGGAAGAGAAATTGAAGAAAAACGAATTGGAGAAATTTCTGGGCAAAAACTGTCATCTCGTTAGAAGACCTGCCCAGGTCGTTCGAATGATCTCGTTCGAACGAGTTTCTAACGAGATGACAGTATCCCTTCTAACGAGTTGGTAGTTCGTTCGAAGCAATTCGTTCGAACGACACTCGTTCGAATGACCTCGTTCGAACGAGATTTCTAACGAGTTGACAAAATGGCCTTTTAGGCCTGGTTTATTTTAAATGTCCCGTAGACTTATTTAATGGAGTAATAACCTTTCCTTATCGACTAGTGAGTATATTTGGGAGATTTGAGTACGTTAAGGAGTGAAACTTAGAATCTTGTAGTAAACCGGATGACATTTATGGAGTAGGAAACGAATAACTAATTACGACGTGAGAAGAGATGACAACTTAATTGTATACAAAACAGGGATTTATAATGTACTAAGAACGAGAAGTATACCTCTATTGATATTCGGTGATATCTAAGATGTGCAAATTCTTAGTATATGTGGTTATCTGTGTATAGCATACCTACCATACTTGCTATCATGGGAGGTCTGCGTTCGATTAGGGCCATCTAATCTTTGTGTGCCTACGGGGGGGGGGGGATTTAGATTGGTACCTCGAGGACATAGGTCAGAGAAGGACTTATTGAGAAGTTAATAAGTCTGCTGATTATGGGAGCGTAGGTATGTGCGTGACCCATGTGATGTGAACTATGTTCGCCTCCATTTTGTGTGATTGTTTTTATTTGAGAACGATTCCTGAGAGATTCGGAATGCGTGGTCCTTATGTACGTGATGTACCGGGATTGGATAGAAGAGTATGTGTGCACCGCAGCTTAGTCTCGGGGTGCTAGTATTGTATATTTATGATGAGAATAATATACTATTAATTGAAATGATCTGTTATGTATAAATGTGAGTATCTATAATATCAACGTTTTGTAAAAGATAAAATGGAAGATCTCTACTGGTTAGTAGTACTAAAATGGGAAACTGTATAGAAGAGTAAAACACTCTGTTTAAAATAAGATGTCAGGAATTAAATCATGAATCGTATAGTAACGTTAGATTTTATATTGGACCAGTTAGATACGGGCATAACTAAATTCGATTAAGGATACGTTAGGAGTGCACAGATAGTCGAGAGGTGATTATTTCATGTGAGAGCACGTCCTAACATGTATTTTGCATTCATTGTTTTATGTCATTAAAACACTTGCTATATTTTAAACTGTTTTCACCATCGGACTCTGACCTGTTTGCTTCCAAATCTATTTTTTTTTGTAAAACCTTTTAGGTGCCCAGCCACAAGGACACCATGCATAGGAGTTCCATCCAGGTGACGTACTGTAGCTGCTGTAGAAGTTACAGGACCTTGACAGTAGACACCTCCGCTTTCGATCTTGACTCTATGTTATCAGATTATTCTCATCTGTTGGGCATATCGTCCCATTTCTCTTGGACACTTTATTTATCCAGTTATATCAAATTTTGGGTTGTAATTAATTTAGTGATGCAGACTTAGTATTTGTTTATTCCTGTATTTGGATTGTTGTGAGGAGTACCCCTCCAGACTCATTACTATTTCCTGGTTATTCCTTTGTCATTGTTGTGGTGGTTATGTTAACATTACAAAATTTAAATTTTGCATGTTAATCGGATTTAATTAAAATTGACAACTCACTTTTTAAATATTAGGTGGTTAGTATTTGTTAAAATGTTTTCGACAGTGATGCTACGAACTGAACCAACTTGACATTTTGAATTAATTTAAATAAAGGAGCAGCTACCTGGTATTTAATAAGTTGGGGTGTCACAGAAACTTTACGGGGAAATGTTTCATATGTGGCAAGTATGGACACAAATGCCAGGAGTGTCCTGAGAGGGGCAGGGCCCCGCCGCAGCAGCAGCAGGGTGCTCGACATGAGCCCTAGAGACTGATATTTCCCATCGCCCTCCCAGCACCACCACAGATGTCAGCACTGCCACCTATGCCAGCTATCCTAGTTCAGCAAGGGTAGCACCAGTATGGTCGAGTTTATAACCTTCAGCAGGCCACAGTCCCGTAGGACCCACCCGCGATTGAGGGTATGTTTTCTATTCAGGGGACTATAGGGCATATTTTATTTGACACGAGAGCCACATACTATTTTATTGCCATAATATTTGCACGCGCTATGGGATTATTAGATACCGCGGAGAGCACTGTCACTTGTGTAGATTCACCGTTGAGTAGAGGTTCTCTAATTTCCTTTAAATGTAGAGGCGTGGGTGTAGAAATTGGGAGATTTACTTTACTTGTTGATATGCTAGTATTAGATATGTTCGAGTACGATGCGATTATTGGTATAGATTGGCTGGTTACCTATAGATCCATGATTGATTATTTTAATAGGAGTATTATTTTTGGCATACCCGGTCAGGAGATGTTTCTAGTGGCGATGCCTCGTCCTGAGGGAGGATTGTCCACTCACTTGTACTACATAGAGGAAGATACCTCTAAGGAGGTGGTGATACCTCTTGATTCAATTCCAATCGTTAGGGAGTTCACTGATGTATTTCAGGATATTCTGGGATTACCTCCTAGTAGAGAGATAAACTTTGTTATAATTTTTGAGCCGGACACTCGATCGATAGCCCGCGCACCTTACCGTATGGCTCCAGCGAAGATGAGGGAGCTACGGGATCAGATGGAGCAGCTGTTGGGTCAGGGGTTTATCTGTAGGAGTATTTCTCCATGGGGTTCTCCTGTGCTATTTGTGAAGAAGAGAGATGGATCTTTGAGGTTGTGTGTAGATTACAGGGAGTTGAATAAAGTCACGATATGGAATAAGTATCCGTTGCCCCGAATCGATGACTTATTCGACCAGTTGAGAGGAGTTTCCTTCTTCTCAAAGATTGACTTGATATCAGGATACCATTAATTACGAATCAGGGAGCAGGATGTCTCGAAGACTGCTTTCTTGATGAGATATGGTTCCTACCAGTTCAGAGTTATGCCTTTTGGCCTGACCAACGCCCCAGCCGTGTTTATGGACTTGAGGAATAGGGTGTTCAGAAATTTCCTGGACCAATTCATCATTATCTTCATTGATGATATTCTAGTTTACTCCCAGACCGAGGAGGAGCATGCCGAGCACTTGAGGCAGGTTTTGCAGACACTACGTCAACACGAGCGGTATGCAAAATATGAGAAATGCGGATTTTGGCTGAAGGAAGTTCAATTTTTGGGGCACATCATTTCTGATAGGGGGGTATCTTTTGATCCAGGGAAAGTATCAGCGGTGAGGGAGTGGGGATAGCCCACGACACCGATGGAGATACGTAGTTTCTTGGGCCTAACAGGATACTACAGGATATTTATTTGGGGATTCTCGAAAATAGCGGGTCCATTGACACATCTGACTCGCAAAGGGTTACCATTTATTTGGAGTGATGCATGTCAGTTGGCTTTTGATGAGTTGAAGGACAAGCTGACCTCAGCACCAGTGTTAGCATTTCCCAGGCCGGGAGTGGAGTATCTAGACTACACTGATGCATCCTTACTAGGACTTGGGGGTGTACTACATCAGGAGAGTCAGGCTATAGATTATGATTCCCGTAAGCTTAAGCCTCACGAGAGGAATTACCCCACCCATGATTTGTAACTAGAGGCTATCTTATTTTCACTTCAAATTTGGAGACACTATCTCCTGGGGGAGAAATTCTGTTTATTCACAGACCACAAGTCATTACAGTACCTCTTCACGCAGGAGATGAATATGCGTCAACATCGGTGGCATAAGTTTGTGAAGGATTATCAGTTTGATATCCAATACCATCGAGTGAAGGCTAATGTGGGGGCATATGCATTGAGCCATAGGCCAGTAGGTGAGATGGCCGAGATGTGGAAGGAGAAGTGGAAGGAGTTTAGGCGCTAGGATGCCGTGGCCCGATTATTCATGTCGGTGATGACAGTTATGCCCCAGATCATTATGAGAGTAGTATAGTCTCAGGCAACAGACCCGTTCTGTCAAGAACAAATAGTATAATTACTAGCAGAGGGTGTCGAGTCTTATATAGTTAGCTCATACGGGGGCTTACGTTTTAATGGGAGATTAGTTGTTCCTGAGGGGGAAGACTTGCCACACGAGGTGATGAAAGAGTCGCACGGTTCGCAATTCGCGGTACATCCTGGTGGGGATAAGATGTACTAGGATATGAGACGACAATATTGGTGGAGCGAGATGAAAAGGGATATTGCCGAGTTCGTTTCAAAATGCACCACTTATTAGCTGGTAAAAGTGGACCATCAGAGACCGGCAGGACTTCTACATCCATTAGAGGTTCCTATGTGGAAATGGGAGAGCATTTACATGGACTTCATCAAGGGATTACCTACATCGCAGAGAGGTCACAATTCCATATGGGTAATCGTGGATCAGTTGACCAAATTTGCTTATTTTCTGTCAGGCGGACATACTATACTACGGGACAGTACTCCCAGATCTTCATAGCTGAGATAGTGAGACTCCATGGGGTTCCTCTCAATATCGTGTCTGACAGGGACAAGATATTTGGGTCACGATTTTGGGAGAGTTTTCAGGAAGCTATGGGAACGGAGTTACAGTTGAGTACAACCTATCACCCGCAGACATATGGGTAGACTGAGCATACGAATCAGATGTTAGAGGACATGTTGCGTATGTACATCCTCGACTTTGGAGGTGGTTGGGAGCAGTATCTTCCACTAGTGGAGTTTGCCTATAATAACTCCTACCAATTCACTATTGGTATGGCTCAATTTGAGGCGTTTTACGGTAGGCCTTGTCGTTACCCATCATGTTGGCTAGAGGTGGGGGACAACAAGCTACTTGGGCCGGAGGTGATTCAGGATACTTAGGCAAGGATAGAGATAATACGGAGCCATATTTGGGTTGCTCAA
Organism: Sambucus nigra; assembly: GCA_949130495.1. NCBI lineage: Eukaryota > Viridiplantae > Streptophyta > Magnoliopsida > Dipsacales > Adoxaceae > Sambucus > Sambucus nigra. The sequence goes on along the minus strand of OX422213.1, from coordinate 200,408,074 downwards.
GACCGACAAAAGAGTTATGTTGATGCTAAGAGATTCTTTCGAGAGTTCAATGTGGGGGACCAAGTGCTACTTCGACTGTCTCCTATGAAGGGGATTATGCATTTTGGGTAGAAGGGGAAGCTGGCACCTAGATATGTGGGACCATTCCCTATCATCGAGCGGATTGGGCCAGTTGCGTATAGGCTTGGGTTATCGGAACACTTGCATAGGATCCATGACGTGTTTCACATTTCCTTATTGACGAGATTTCTTCGGGATGAATTGGCCCATACTCATATTACTTTAGAGGAGATTGATCTACAACTTGATAATTCCTACGAGGAGGGACCAGTTGCTATCCTAGACTGTAGCGAGAGTAAATTGAGGTCGAAGATAGTACCGTTAGTGCGTGTTCAGTGACAGCATCATAATGCCGAGGAGTCGACGTGGGAGCGCGAGGATGAGATGCGCGAGCGTTATCCAGAGTTATTTTTGCCAGGTATATTTTATTTCTGAATTTTGGGATAAAATTCAGTTATTAGGGGGGAAGTATGTAATATCCCGTAATTTTATTGATTTTTTTATGGGATTAATTAAATTAAATGGGATATTTATTTAGAAATTAATTCAAATTTAAATACTAGCGAGACGAGAGTCGGTATTTGATTATGATAATAATGTTGGATATTACTGAAGTGAATATGGTAATATATAATTATTGAATTTATTAATATTGTCACCAGTTATAAATATGACAATTCAGAAATTAAGTTGTGACGCACATGTCAGTTGCGTCATGAATCAATTTAAATGAATTTAAAAGTAAATTATAATTGTATCATCTGTATGGTCATTTTGAGTGCGCCAACGTGTCCGAAAGGGTCGAAATAGTTAGAAAACACTAACCGGGAGTTTATTTTGGGTCCCGGGACATTTTTAGGCCTAACCGACAACCCAGTAGGGTATTTTAGTCATTTTAAATTTTAATGAATAGTAACCTACAAAAATTAGGTTTTGTTTATCAGCCAACCTTAGGGCCATTAGGGAAATTATCTGTTAAAATCAAAGAGTGGGCAACGTGAATAGAGAGGAGAAGTTCCAAGGGTTTCCAAGGCCATAACCACCACACACCACCACTATCGTCGGATTTGTGACCGAAAAGAGAAGGAGAACCAACCTTTATCGTCATCAAAGGATCACAACTTCTAAAAGAGGCAAGTGATTTCACTTACAATGGTTCAGTACATATAATACCCATTAGAGTTTATAATTAAAGATCAAACTAGAAATATTATTAATCTCATGAATTGGAGAATTTAATCTTGAATATGGGTAGGTTTTGAATGTAGATGAACTTTTGGTATGTAGAGACAACGAAATCATAATCCATGTGTACAACTTCACGAATTAATGTTGAGAAATTTAACGTTCTTGAAGAAATTTTGAAGAACTAGGTTTAGAGGAATATTTATGACTTTTGATCCAAGAAACTATTAATTCATGATGGTTTAATGATTTGAAAATGTTAGAGATTGTGGAAACATGTTGGGGTAATGAGTAGTATACTTGGTTGGGAGTTTGGGACGTTGTAATGGAGGATTTGGGGTGTAAATTTGGAGAACCCATAACTGTTTAAAGAATTTCTGGGCAAACATGTGCTTGATCGATCGATCGACTGGTTCGATCGATCGACCCTTTGCCTTCAATCGATCGACCCCACCTGATTTTTGGAAAATTTTCCCCTTTAAAGTTTAATATAAACCCCAAACCTATAATGATTCTTATTGTGATTAATATAGTATTGTGGGACTTAGTTAGGGTTAGTAGGGTCTTAGTTGATGCCCGAAAAAATGGTTTACCTTATGGAATTGAATGTTATTACTTACGAGGGTCTACTAGGTGAGGTACGGTTAGAAATCGTTCGAATTGAGACTATAATGGGAATGAATGATGATGTAAGGATAGGAATAGTAACGGAGGGACTTCAACTTATTGAGATAACCTTAGAAACTCATAGGAGACCTAGTAACCTTTTGGGATAAGTTTAGGTACTCAAATTGATACGACAAGAGAGTTATCAAGCTAAATATATATTAAGTAGAATGTTCGGGACAAAATTACTACGTATGAGTCTTATAAGATGGAATGTGTGAATACCTACATTAATATATTATTACTTAGGTTGTGTGAATGCCTTGTGTATGGATTTCTTATGTGTATGACATACCTACCATACTTGCTATCACGGGAGGTTGGCTTTTGAAAAAGGACCATATGATCTTTTTGTGCCTACGGGGGGATTTAAATTGGTACCTTAAGAACATAGGGTTGTGAATGACTTATTTATGAGTTGATAAGTTAGTTGACCATAGGAGCATAGGTATGTACGTGACCCATGGGTATGTGAACTATGTTCGCCTCCAATACGTGTGATTTTGTTTATTGAAATGGTTCCTCATTGATTCGAAATGTGTAGTCCTTATGCACGTGATGTACCAGGATTCGATAGTAGAGTATGCGTGCACTGTAACTTAGCCTAGTAGTGCATATTTGTATATGTATGCCGAAAATAATATACTTGTACTTGTAACTGGCTCACTGTTAATGTGTGAATGTGAATCATTGATATATTTGAATGGGAATAAAAGTGTGACAATCCATATCGTAATTAATGTAATAATCTGATTAATATAAAGGTGAGTTATACGCAGAATATATTAGGATGATACGAATAGACCCCTATATAATAATGTGAAGACAGGAAGTGGTACAAACTAGTTAGTTAGCGGCATAACTCGAATGGGTTAAGGGTATACGTTATGCGTGTACAGTAGTCGAGGGGTGAGGAACCCATGTGAGAGCACATAACTAACATGTATATAATATTTACTATTTATTGAAAGTAAACACTTGCTATATTTTTAAACTGTTTTCACCTCGGGCTCTGTCCCGTTTGCTTCCAAATCTATTTTTATAAAAAACCTTTTAGGTGCTAGTCACAGGGACGCCAAGCATAGGAGTTCCATTACATTGACGTGTTGTAGGTGCTGTGGAAGTTACAGGATCTCGGTATTAGATGCCTCTGCATTCTGCACTTGATTTTATTCAGGGTTACTCATCTGTTAGGGCATGTCGCCCATTTCCATTTAGAGATAGCATTCTCAGACTTGCAGTTTTATTTCAGATTTGGATTTATCTATTTATTCAGACTTTTGTATTGGGAATTATTCAGTATTTGAATTATCCAGGGGAGTGTTACTCCAGACTTTTTATTTATTCCATTATTATTCTGTTGTGATTATGATGTGGATCTTGTACGGTTAGCTTAATTAATTGGCTGCATGTTAATTTAATTTAATAAAATTTGACAACTCACTTTTTAAATATTGTGTGGCTAGTAATTGTTTAAAATGTTTTCGACAGTGATGCTAGATCTGAACCAACTTGATATTCTGTATTAATGAGATAAAGGAGTAGCTACCCAGTATTTAATTAGTCGGAGTGTCACAAAAGTCATTAATCGTTTTCATTTTACATATTGCGATGCCATCTGGACGCGACAATAAATTATAACCCGGGTAGTCGTCATCCATATAGTATTATTCAACGAGTGGTCGATTCAAGATAACGTGTGTTGCATTCCACATGTGTATTGAAGGGTTCAAACATTGTCGCTTATTAATATTTTTGGATGCTATGTTTCTTAGAAGCATATACGAAGGAAATATCCAAGAAGCGATGGGGAAAAATGAAAATCAAGGTAACTGTTATAGAAACTCATTTATAATATATCAAATATTATGTCTTTCTATACGAGTTGGCTTATACTTACAAGATAATATGTGTAAAATGATTAACAACCTTTTATTTTAGTTAGTAAAATATAATATTAAACCAAAATAAGTGTTATGTAGACAATTATTAAGATAATTCATATTACTATATGGATTTTTTAAACCATAAGGAATTACATTATACAATCATAATTTTTTATTTGGTAAATGTAAATTGCATGTTGTTTTGAATTTGTTGATGTGGTCTCGACATGGTAACCACTCGTTGATTTTTCAATTTAGGTGTTGAATTTTAAATATTTTTGTTAGTTTAGCAAAAAATAATAATATGTGATTATAAATGTGAGGGTATCAAAGAATGAAATATCAGTAGATCATAAAAACTCACCACTAACTATCAAATATTATTTCCTTTTAAACAAATTAGTTTTATATTTATAAGATGTTGTTTGTGACATGAGTAACATCATTTTTTATATAGTAAATATATATTGTTTAGACCACATCAGAAAGTGTCACGTGCACGGTTACATATATAACTAACATGCATCTCGTGCGATGCACGGGGGGTTTGTAGAGAAGAATGATTTGTTAAACGTGCCCTTTTTACATCATGCAATTCATGTAACTGAACACAAATCAATGAGAGTTCAATTGATCGTGTTTCCAAATAAAAAAGAAATTACTTATGTGAATCCATACGAGGATCTTATTTTGTTTTGCAAATCAAAATAATTTACTAATTTAATAAATTCTCTTTTACTCATCCAAATCAATAAATATTCTATATATCATTTTACTAACATGTAGATATGCACTACTGAGAATGGGAGAAACTCAATTTGTAGTTTGCAAATTTTAAACTAATTTAGAAAACCTAAAGTAATTTTTAATGTAGATATTAATTCAAAAAAACTACAAAAAATATAAAAAAAAGAATTAAAAAACGTTGTTGAAGAGACATATCTTCATTATGATCATTAGAATTGGGCTAGAGGTTCTTATAGACAGTTAGTGTTGATACATGTATATTTTCTTCATCCACTTGAAAATGTTTGGCTTGTATTCGGGGCACAGTTCTGGTAAGGATGACCCAACTTCAAACAATATATAGATGCATTTTATTTTCTCTGAATCTAAATCGTTCGAGGAGGGATTGACACCCGGAACTGGCTCAACACTTTTTGAAAAGGAATATAAAAGGTTGGATGAGGATGAGAAAAGACATATTGAGCGATAGATGTAAATAAATGGAGGAAAAAGAGAGAGACAAGTTTAGATTGAGAATAACATTATGCATTCCAATTTAGATGACCACGTAGATAGGTTAAAACGAGGCATAAATTTATTGCAATCTTCCATTTTATAGTATTATATAGATACATATTAATTTATGCAATGTGTGAACGCAAAATAATTTAACTATTACAAAATCTCATTTACCAGTGACAAATATTAATTCTATTTACCCATATTAGCTTATAATTACAAGATAATAAGTTTAAATTAATAATATTTTTTTTTTATATAAGTCACTAAAATATACCGTTAGATTAATGTAACTATTATATAATCTCATTTACCAGTGACAAATATTAATTATATTTACACATATTAGCTTATAATTACAAGATAATAAGTGTAAACTTATTAATAATTTTTTTAATATAAGTCCGTAAAACATACCGTTAGATTAAAAGAAAAATAATTACACAGAAATTTTTAATGACCTTTTATATTACCATGTCTTTTTTAAACCATCAGATATTATAAGTTTATGTTTTGATTATTCTAATGTGGTTGTATGGTAACTATTCGATTGCAACTGTTTATTGGTAAAATATTCTCAAATTACGGACATTAGTTTTTTAATGCAGACAGTATTTATTTATTATTTATCTAATGAAATACAATTTATATCATACAATAAATTTTATGCAATCTAATTTTGATATTTTATATTCTTTATGAAGTGCATGTATGTTTCCTATTGCATTTGCCATAGTTGATTCAAATGATGATGATAACTGGGAATGGTTCATGTTGCAGTTATCAAATGTTATTAATGCTTCACACGTTTTCACATTTATTTTTAACATAAATAACGGGCTATTAAAATAGGGGCCAAGCTCTTTTCCACAATCTTATCAGGGTTAATGCTTGCAACATTTGAATTGTAATTTGGGGGACAAATTATACGGGGTGAATAGTAAGGTTAAAGAGAAAATAATGAAAATTTTTATGTTGTGATCATATGCCACAACTCAGGAAAAGTTTAATCGGCGCTTGCCAAAATTGTTTATAAAGGAGGGGGAGAGTTTGAAAATTCATATATAAAGAGAATTGGAGTAATGATTATTTCAGGGGTTTGCGGTATGGTGAGATGTACTCGAATGTCACTGAATAATTTAATTCTTAGATTCAGGAGGCTCATACCTTCCCATTACGGATGTAGTTGATTCAATTAAATTATGAATTTAACTGCTACTTGTATTGAGGAAGAATAATCATTGTGTGGATTTTATGTCCACGTATAGATCGTCGATTTAGAGAGTCTTTGAACATGGGCCGCATATGGGTGGTTAACAAATCGAATGAATTTGTTTTTAAGGTTAGGTCAGAGAAATATTTTAGTGTTAATCTCAAAGAAAGAAAATGTTTGTGTCACCAATGGAAGCTACACGGGTTCCCTTATGATCATGCTGCAGTCGTAATTCATATATGCGGTTATGAATTGATGAATATATTGATGATTTTTTTCGATTGACAGTTATCTAGAAAACATACTCATTTGCTATATTACCAATTCCTGCATTTGACAAGATTCCAGTGTCGATCGAGTATGTTGTTATTAAGCCTATAGATATCAAGCGTCCTCCTGGGAGGCCAAATAACAAATGAACACCTTCTACGAGTGAGGAGCCTCATCCAATTACTTATAGTCATTGCGAAAAATCCGGGCACCATAATAGGAAGAATCGTCAGGAATTATTGGTTGAGCGATCATCTTTTAATTTCATATTATCAATTCTATGAATACTGAATAATTACATAGTGATTTTGTCAGTAATCGGGTTTATTGCTCAATGCTAATATTGACTTGGTTTTACATTTCTACACATATGATTACGTTTCAAACAGTCAAAGTGTATGTACAGGTTTGTATGTTATTAATATAGTCAAATAATATAAATGTTACTAATTTTATACGGTGAATATTTAATAAGGTTCACAATTTTTAACAATATGTCATTTGAAATATTATCAAATAATTAATTAATGAATATCTAAATGTTTCTCAAGTAAAAACATGTATACTCTATATTTTTAATGTTTGGGTATCATAGCATTGATTGAATCACTTACTCATTAAAAAAATGAAACAACAAACGTTATTGTCTAAACAAACATAACATTAACTCAACTGATACTCAACCACTACTAATGTAATGTTACTATTTCATAGTCAACACATTTTGACTAAATGTTTTTTGTAGACAATAAACATATACTGTATAAAAAAATATTAAATCAACTAGTACTCACCCACTCTTAAACGACTGGTATTGTACCATAGATAGTAAAATTTGATCGTATAACTTTTTCTAGGCAACATGCATTTAATGTATAAACATGGTTTGTTCTAATGTTATTTTTTTACAGTAAGTAAATATTCAATGGGTCTTTTTTTTTCTACGTTTTACACTGAATTTGTTCATTAATTTGGTAAACACATATATCATTTGTTCACAACATCAATGAGTGCACATTGTTTTAGTCTTACAATCATTGTACTCACACTTCATATTTAAACTGAAGAAAATAATGTAAATCTATATTAGACCTCTAAAGTAGTAGTATTAGAGGTTAGTGAGTGCATAAATTGTAAACTTTTATTATCTATATTATCATTATAAAATATAAATGTGTAATAAATAGTAAGGGATGGGAACTCATTAGCCGCGTATTTTAGAATGTGAAAGGGTAAAGATTTGAGAATGTGAAAAGTTTAAGCTTTGGTTTTATGTCGATTTAGGCAATTATATCTCCCACAAAACCCTAAACATCAAAACAGGGTCGAAGAAAAAAAGAGAATATGATCTCTTCTTTACGAGTTGTGGGAAGAATATTAGCATCTATCGATTTCTCTCTCTCTCTCTAAATACCAAATAGAGATTGCGTTAGGGTTTTAAGCAACCCTCAATTGGAAGAGATACATAAAGAAGTTTGATCTTTTAAGTAGGTAATCAGGTCATAGAGCAAATTTTTTCTTTGTTAACCTTGGGCTTAGTCTGTACCCTGTAGTTGACATGCTTTTTTTGTTAAAAGGATGTAGGAATGGAACATATAATAAGTTTTTTAATGTCAGATAATTGTTGTCTCGATTTTCGGAAGCAATTACCCACAATCAATCGAGTCTCTTTGGTCTGCTTTTGGTTTTTTGGAAACTAACAGGAAATAACAAAATAAACTTCATTTGTTTTCGAGTCATACGGTCTGTATGTTTTCATCAAGATCTATGTACTCCTTATATTATATTTAGATTGTATTAAGATTCTCTATAGTGGAGATTGCTCAATCGGTGATTCTTTTCATTGGACGGTTGCAATTGGCTTTGGGTATTTGGCTTCAAATCCTTGTAATCAATGTTTTTGATTAGTTGTAGATCGATAGTCTATGTGATAATGGTTTAGTTCTTTAATAAGTATCTCTAACTACCAGTTTCGATCTTTTATGGCATCATAGTAACATATTGGGTAATACATAAGATATAGTTGTGTATTCTTAGGAAATGGTTTCATCCAAATCTAGAAATAATTTTGAGTGCTGTACTATCATAAGGAGGGATGGAAACTTTCATTTACATTTTACTATTCTTTATGGATCATTTTCCATTTTCTTTTGCTTAAACAATTGATTTTGTGAGAATGGATTCAATTCTGATTGGTCCATCATATATTTTTATTAAACCCATGGTTGTTGATGGTTGTTGTGTTCCAATTGGTGGTCATCTTTGACCGTGTTTGTGGTTGAATATAATGGATAATTTCACTCACATGAGGACCATTCAAGTGCATTATAGTATCAGTCTGCTGGTGATAAGTTGGATCTATCTCTAGATCCAACAATGTAGATTCATCCAGAGCATGTTGATTATATTTGGTGGATCGTTTCCAATCCGTGATGAATTTTGCACATTGACTATGGGTTTTCACCAACCGTGGCTTTTTAATATTAATGTTCTTATTTTCAATTTGAGGAATTAACTTTTATAAACTTCTTTTCTAAAAATAAAATAAAAAAATTACAATCATGGTTACCATAACAAAATGGCACTACTGTACATAAACCATCCCTATCATTCGATTCAAAGGGGCATAGTCTTATTGAGGGAGTATATTTCTTAGAGATGATGAGGTTTGTGGATCCATTTGTTTTGTTCCGCCTTTTCAATTTATAGGTCATAAGTAATATTATAATATGCCTGCGCATCATGTGGGGTACATGCTAGTTTTTAAATATAATTAAAGCAACCCCATTATTTGTTTCGGTTCAATTTTGAAAAAAAATATTAAATCAATTGGTACTCACCAATTATAAATCAACTGTTACTATCCTACATACTATAAAATTTAACCGTAAAATGTTGCATATTTTATAATATACGATTATATTGTGGTATACATATGTCTATTGCAGACGTTTCATATATAATGTGAGATGCATTGAGGTACGAACATCATAATAGATAATATACATTTAATATTTGCGATAAATGATTGCATAGCATACAATTACGATGTAAATATGTGTATATATATATATATATAGACACACACACACACACATGATGCATTGAGGTATACACTCTATATACTAGATAATATACAACTATTAACTGGAAAAAAAAACATTTCACACTTTATACGGTTCAATTTTGGAACAAAAATTATATTAAATCAATTGGTATTCACCAATTCTTGATTAACTGTTGCAATCCTACAAATTGTAAAATTTAACTGTATCACTTGCTCTAAAATGTAAACATGTAATGTATAATGTTACATTATTTTAACGTTATTAAAACATATAAATGTAGTAGTAAACTATTATTGTTGGGGAGTTAATTATTGTTTAATTGGACGAGTTACATGATTCAACCACATCGTATTAATTATAACACATAAAAACATATTGTTGATGTATTATGTTAAAATTACTCGTAATCGAAAAATAAATTTTTGAAGTATGCGAGTAAAAAAATACATGATATCAATTATGGCTTGGATGCGTAAATAACAATTAGTATATGTAATCAATATCGTACTTAATTAAAAAATAATATGTCCAACAAAATGATGCCATAATGCCAACCATTCTAGTTGAGTTTGTTAAAAGATTCAAATATGGAAACAAAAAATTAGGACTAAATCAAGTGTTGTCTGATAAGCTAGATTGATTGAGCTACTGTTTGCGATAAACTATTGCATAGCATACAGTATACGGTTACATTACGGTGTAAATATGTATATAAATTAGACGATATATATATATATATATATATATATATATATATATATATATATATATATATATATATATATATATATATATATATATATATATATATATATATATATAGAGAGAGAGAGAGAGAGAGAGAGAGAGAGAGACTATATGTGATGCATATTATAATATATACGTATGGTAGTAGGAGCATTGAGAAGCCTCCAAAAGGTGAATCCTAAATTCTCAGATTTTTGAGTTTTCAAAAAAAAAAAAAATTTACATGTGTTACACTTCCTAAACTCTGCGATTACTTTCCAAACCACCCCACGTTGGTCCAGTTAAAAAAAACATACTACTCCTCAACCATGATTTGGAAGTTTTTAATTACTGATAAGAATTCCATTTCTCAAAAACATTCACGACTAAAACTCACCATCCTACCCCAACCAAACCACAACATCATTCCTGATTTGTAAGCTTCACAACACGTCCAGGATTTTCAGTTGAACAACGTCTCTATTTGTTTGGTTCTACATGTCCAGGTATTTCAAAACATTCACGATTGTGTTGTTTATATATGTTGTTTTATGGTTTTGGGTTTTGTATATATTTGACTTAAGTTTATGTGAATGGCTTATATATGTGGAGTATTTAACAAGGTGTTACCTGTTTGCGTAGTTTAAATGATGAAAGATGGGGTTCCAATGTTGTTAGCTTTTTTTCTTCCTATTTTAATGTGTAGTATCTTGACTTTGCTTAAAACAAACTGGATCTTTATAACATGTAAGAGAGATTCGTTTTTTTCCCTTCTTTTGCTTGCAGTTTTTTTGGGGTTTTTTCCTTCCTGTTTTAATGTGTAGTAGATTGGGATCTTTATAACAGGTATGAGATATTCATTTTTTTTCTCCATCTTTTATTTACATTTTTTTATTTTTTTCCTTCCTTTTTTGATGTGTAGTAGATTGAATTTTTGTTACGTGTAGTACCTTGACTTTGGTTAAAACAAATGGGATCTTTGTAACAGGTAAGAGAGATTTTTTTTTTTCTTTTTTTGTTTGCATTTTTTTTTGGTTTTTTTCCTTCTTGTTTTGATGTGTAGTAGATTAAATTTTTCGTTAAAACAAACTGGGTCTTTATAACAGGTAAGAGAGAGTCGTTTTTTTTTCCTTCCTTTTTTTTGCATTTTTTTTTGTTTGAAAAAGAATGAGGTTTTGATTCGTTTTCGTTTGCTTCTATTCCAGCTGATATACATACACGCATGTGTTTTGTATGTGTTATATGTATTTATATGTATTTTTTAATTTTTTTAATTTTTGTTTTTTTTCCATCTTGTTATATATGTGGAGTATATAATATTGTGTTACCTGTTTGCGTATGGAGTTCCATTGTTGTTACCTTTTTTTTTCCCTTCCTGTTTTAATATGTAGTAGATTGACTTTGGTTAAAACATATTGGGTCTTTATAACCAGGTAAGAGATAGTCGTTTTTTTTCTTCTTTTGTTAGCACTTTTTTTTGGTTTGAAAGAGAATGAAGTTTTGATTTGGTTTGTTTTGTTTCTATTCAAACTGATATAGATACACGCATGTGTTTGGTATGTGTGATATGTGTTGTGCATTGTATATACATATATATAATAAGATACAAAAACGTTTATATCTATTTTTATTAACTGGGTTTTTTCTATTTTTATTAATTGGGTTTTTATACACCCAACTGTTTTTTTTTTATTTGGATTTTATAACGTATCTTATAATATATACACATGTTGTACATATCTGAGTTGCGGGCAATCGGTAACTTGATGTAATGGAAGAACAAAATCCTGTGTTGATGGTATATACCCCCCCCCCCCCCCCCCCCCCAAAAAAAAAAAAAAAAAAAAATTTAATAATTTTCCCTTAAATGCATGAGAGTCTTCTCCACATAATCTTTCTGCATAAATGTAGACTGTTGACATGTTGGAATAATATAAATTGGTATAACCAATTTCAATTATGTGCACGAATGATTATTTCATATTAGAGAGTATACATCCACTATCTGCAATAAAGTGTTTCATAACATACATTGGACAATTATACTTTGGTATACAAATGTTTATTGCATACATTTCATATATAATGTATGCGATGCATGGAGGTAGGTACAATATTAATATACCTACTATCTAGTATGAACAACATACTGTTTAGTTTGATCATTTCATTTTCGATAGTATTCATTTACCGTATACAATAAAGTGTTGAATAGTATACATGACAATTATCTTCTGGTATATATATGTTTATTATAGACATTTCATATATAATGTATGAAATTGCTTTGAGGTATGTATAATATTAATATGCATGTTGTATAGTGTGAACATTTCATAATATATAATGTACGTTTACTGTATGCGATAAATATTGCATAGAATACAATAGACAGTTACATTACAGTGTACATATGTATATGTTAGACAATATATATACTGTATGAATGGTTGAAAAGTGGGTTCTCCGGATTCAATATGGCATAATTGTCACACTATTTTTTCAGAATTTGCATGTAAGTGTCGATTACCTGTTTGGATTTTATTTTTTTCATGACAACAAAGAATAAAACTCACGTTAATGCAATTATTTGAAGTTTCAAATGATATTAGTATTGTTTTTAAGGATAAAATACTTACATTAGTACAAACCAGGGGCGAAGCTGGGCCATGGCTGCGGGGACCATGGCCCTACCAATCTTTTGAAAAAAATATCTTACATATAATATGTTTGTATTTTTAAGCCCAACATAAAAAAAGCCCAAGCCCAAACCTTATTTTATCTGTAAACTAAAGGTTAGGTTAACTAAAAACAAAATATCCATTTCTCACTTTCTCACGTGGTGGTGCAACCGATTTTCTCCATTGCAAAGGTATGTCTCCTTTGTTAGAAATTCTAATATTTTAATATGTTAATGCTTATTCAAAGCAAAAGTATCTCCATATTTTAATGCTTATTCAAAGGTATCTCCATATTTTAATATTTATTCAAAGGTATATCTCCAAATGTTAAATGCTATAGAATCTCCAAATGTTAACTGCTAGAGTATTATTAACTACTAGAGTGTTCAGTTAATTTTGAATATGTTAATGCTTGTTGAAAGGAATATCTCCACTATTAATTGCTAGGGTATTATTAATGGAAATATTTTAATTTATTTTAATTGTTTACTATTATTGTTAATTGTTAACCAAACTTATTGTATTGTAATTGTAATTGTGTATTGTATGTGGTGCAACAATTATATTTTTGATGGTGAGTATATAAGATATTATTGGAAAAAATGCTTATGATTAATTTATTTTTAGTGTTAAAATATTGCATAAAAGCATAAATAACCCTAAAAAAATTCGCCTCGGGGGCTTCCGCCACCGAACCCCGGTGAATTGCGGTCCCCGCCAACATAAATTCCTGGCTTCGCCCCTGGTACAAACATTGCTCATTTAACACTTTAAGAAAATCTTTTCTAAATACGAATGATCCATTGTGTCCTTCGTCTCTAACAATAAGCCTAAAAGTTTTATGTAATTATATCAAATTCAGAAATGAGATAAATATATTCAGTTTATGTTTACTGATATCATATGTCAAAAAAAATTGTATTAAACAAAGGCGACAATGAATGATGTCTTTATGTAATTATTTATTACATATGATTTTTGACTGTCTACACAATTGCATCGTAGATGGGAGTGAAAAGATATATGACAGTAATTATGTAATCAAGAATGTAAAACACAAATTACATTTATTACTTATGTACATTGTATTATACAATAAAGAATCAAACAATATTAAATATTTATTATTGATATTGAATGCATATTGTTAGAGACAGATGATATTGATGTTAAGAATACAAATGTAAAAATGCCATAAAAAATTTAATATCTAAAAAATTAAAACATTTTTCGCGTAAGTAGTACATATGGCTTATTCAGATAAAAATGATAGTTCAACTGTTATTGCTAATATCATTTTTGCAGTTGTAATAGACTTCAAATGTGGAAAGAACGAAAATATCAGTAGAGTGTTTATTGCTATTATTATTCTCACAGTATATATAAAAATAATGCTCTTAACATAAACTTTATTTAAGGTCTAAAACTGAAATCTTTGTTTTATTGCGATACTAAGCATATGCTGAGTGCATATGCATTATGTTTAATGTCAAAAATCAATTTATCGAATAAAGTCTTTTTATATTGAATATGTATATTGCCCACAATATGTTTACCGTCTAAAATCAGTTTACGTATAATATGAATAGTTTAAAACTTCATTTTTTTATATACAATTATTTTTATAATGGTGGTATATAGCCTATGACAAAATGAAACATATGCACAAACCGAGGGTACACAAATTGCCTTTATAGAGACTATGTATCTAGTTTTATTGCATATTATTTTTCAAGAATATCATTTAATGAATTCATAATTTTAACCAAAATAAAAAAAAAATACCCGAGGTTCGAATTGTTCCACTCTTTAAGCATCAGAAGAGTTGACTCACTTAAGTACTTTGCGACAACACCTTTTCGTGTCAACACAATTTGTTTTAACTTAATCTTCACAACCTTCCATTCTCTGGTCTCTTCCAGCAGATTATTAACATCGATATGATATGTACGATACGAACAACAAAGTCCTTACGGGAGGACCTTGTAATTGGTTTGATTGCGCATCTCTTCAATCTACCTTTTACAATAGGTTTGTACACAAATATCTTACGTTTGTTTTCCTTATGATCATCCTTGACTTTAATCCGTTGCACCATCGAGTTTATCGATCATTCAAGCTGTTGGATATGGGCTGGTGTTTCATGCGACCCAACCACATTTACCTCGTTTTTCTTTGGTGTCGATTGATGAGGACGCGACGATGCAGTAGGTAACAAGGATGATTTTTCTCGTTGGATAGTGTCTTTTAAATGAGGTGACGTACGAAGAACTCTGTCAGGTGTAATTTCAAATTTAGCAGTTGACACTGTTGTACTCTTACCACAAACATTTGATTCAACTCGTTGCACAACGAGCTCTTATATTTTTTTCATTTGCATTCGCCAACTCCTGCTGAAAACACCTTTATCTTTCACTATCCTTATCCCACATGTCTTACATCATGCGACGAAGACATTCAATCTCATGCTTTAATTCATAAATTTCCTTGTGATTCTCCATATCAATTTTTACATTCTCATTCCTCATTTCATCATTCCTAACAGATAATTACTTTAATGGCCTATCCATTCAACTCAAATCTTTTGACTTCATTTTCCAAATATTTAATCTTCTTTGATTTCAGGTCGAGGATCGACTAAGCATTCACTAGCAACGGTGAAGCTAAATGATGAGTCCCTTAAACTCTGTGTTTGTGCTACTTGAGGGATGTCCTCACGTATATTGAACATGCCATATGTATTTTCATCCATCAAATCCCCATCGGATACATCATCAATATCCTCACTCAGCTCTTCCTCCTCATTAGTTGTTTTATGCACCTTTTTCTGATTCATCTGCTCATATAAATTTGTGTGTTAGTATGTAAATGTCATGATGATTTAATTCAATTGATAATTAAATCAATAAGAACTAATATATTTTCATCAACATAATTAAATAATATTTTTCCTTTTCACGTCACAAATTACGTATTGTTTATATTCAAAACAAAGTTAGGGGTATGTTATAAACAAAGGTAAACACATTCTGAATTATGTAGTTAAGTAAATCAAACAATAAAAAAATATTGTCAAATATTTACAATCTCAGTTTGTTATTCATATGCATATGTTTATAGTAAACAATATGCAATTAATGTATGTATTTCTTTCATAAATATTTACTCATAGCAAAAATGTTTGTTGGGAAACAATGATTATTTTGCATTCAATCTGTATATGTTTACTATCTGAATAAATTTACTGCAAACATCATACATTAAACACTTGAATGCAGAGAACCTATGTTTATCACATATAATATATTTGATCTATTTTATCATACACAAATTATAACTTACAATTAGTGTTTACTTTATGTGATAATTTTTTGCAAACAAGGATCATTAAATTAATATTATTTAACATTAAAAATAACATCACAAGCACAAAATATTTATTGTTGTTGAAGCATATAATATGTTCCCATTTCATAAAATATGACAAACGTTATATATTTGCTTTAGTTGATAGATTAAATCATATAAATTGTTATATGATAAAATTCATACAAAATATTTAACATGGTTACAAAATCATCCTAGATAGTGAACATAACTACTATTTATAGAAGACATTATCAAACTAAAGTTTGTAATGATTTCAAAACATTGTTCATAGGGTAAATATCAACTCACTCAGAAAATATTTCATACTTAGACAACAATTCTCTACTGTTTGAATTAATTTATTGCAAATATCATGCACTAAAAATGTCAATTTTGGATACCTCTATTTATAACATATATATATACTGTGTAATGATACATAAATTTTAACTGTCATTTAATGTCAACCATATCAGATGACTAGTTGCATTCAAACATCATAAATATGAAGTCAATATCTACACAAACAACCATGGCCAGTGGCGGACCCAGGATTTTAGCAATGGGTGGGCGAAAAATAAAATAATATTTAATTAAATTAAATAATATTAAAAAAAATCACAATTTATAGAACCTGTGTATTATCGAGAATACCATATATAAATAGTCAAATTATCTTTCATTACAAACACTAGTCATCAAACATCAAATTACATAAACTTGTTTACAACAAAACTTTGCGTGTCTTCATATTCTGAAAGCGTCGAATGATATCTTCATTGTCAATGGCAACCACTATTTCCCTTTCAATATATGACACCAAACAATCATTCATCATGTCATCTCCCATTTGATTGCGTAACGAAGTTTTGATAATTTTCATTGCAGAAAATACTCTTTCTACAGTTGCAGTTGCAACGGGTAAGAGTAGTGCCAATTTTACAAGCAAATATACCAACGGATATACAAGATCCTTCTTCAATTGAACCAACTTTCTAGCAAGCCCACCAACGCCCATTACTCCTGCAAATTGGTTATCGAATCGCAAATCCACAATATAATTATCAAGTTGCTGCTCGAGTATCATTAACACCTGTGGAGGAAAGTCGGTGGGATAAAACTCAGCAAATCGGATCAATTTTCTCTTGTCATATGCAGAGAATGAATTGCTTGGATCAAGACAAGACATGCACAATAACAACTCTGTATTCACCTCATTGAAACGATTGTTTAACTCTTGAATCTGCAAATCTATCACTGTATAGAACACTTCAACGCGATAATGATGATAATTTGTGGCTTCTTCAGGATTGCGACGGGGTCTTCCAATAACCACAAACAAGTCTTCCATACTCGGCACGAGTATTTGATGTTTAACACAAAATAAAGAAGCCTCCTCCAACAATGACTCCCACCCATCATCTCTCATTTGTTGCAATTGTAGTTTGGTTATTTTCACAAGAGTCATGGCATTCACAATGTCTTGGTCTTTTCTTTGTAATGCTTGTGATAAGTCATTTGCAATACCTAATACATTTTTCATCAAATGTAAGTGAAATACAAATTCAAAGCATTGCATAAGTACCATTAGGTTCATTGCGTGACCTCTATGTTTTCGATTTTTTGCATCATCTTCAATAATTAGGAGAACATCCTTTATTGATGAGAATAAGCAAATCAAACTCACAAGTGTGCCATAATGAGAACCCCAACGTGTCTCCCCCGCCCGTTTTAATGCCAACTCCTGATTCAAACCCCGCCCGGTCAAAATATCCCCATTGCAAATTCCTATTGTGACCTGCTCAAACTGTTTCTCACGAAGAATGTCTCGACGTTTACATGATGCTCCAACAATATTTGTGAGAAATGTTACAAGATCAAAGAATGCAGAAATGTTAAGGTGATTTTCTGCAACATCTACAAGAGTTAATTGAAGTTGATGAGCAAAACAATGAACATAATAAGCAGTTTCATTCTCAATTAAAATCAAACTTTTAAGTCCATTGAATTCTCCTCGCATATTGCTAGCTCCGTCATACCCTTGCCCACGCAAACTTGCAATACTTAATCCATGTGTGGATAAAAGTCCCTCAACAGCTGCTTTAAGTGACAAAGCAGAAGTATCACTAACATGTACAAGCCCAAGAAAACGCTCCATTACATATCCTTTTATATCAACAAAGCGTAAAACAACAGCCATTTGTTCCTTCACTGATATGTCACGGGACTCATCAACTAAGATAGAGAAATAATCATCCCCAAGCTCGGCAAGGATAGCATTTGTAGTCTCAACTGCAATGGAGTTAATAATATCCTTTTGAATTTTGGGTGATGTCAACGTGTGATTTTGGGGAGCCTTCTTTAATACAGTTTTCTCGATTTCCTCATTGTGATCGGAAAGAAATTGCAAAAGCTCAAGAAAGTTACCCTTATTCAGTGATTCATCGGATTCATCATGCCCTCGAAATCCCAACCCTTGACGCAAAAGAAACCTAATACAATCAATTGATGCGGTCAAACGAACACGATAGTTTGCTTGAGTTTGACTACATTGCTTAGTCAAAGAAAATTCGATGTGTTGCTTTTGCTTCAATAGATCTCCACCAGCCTTTACACATTTATTATGTGTACTCGTAGGCTCTCCAACATGCTTATTAAAGTTCTCTTTCTTTCTCCAATTCGTATATCCTTCAGAAACAAAGCAACCACCATTATCAGTTTTAAAGAGATAGCAATACAAACAATATGCGGCATCTTTGGCAATGCTATACTCCAACCAATTTGCGTGATCGTTGAACCACACAGGCCTAAATCTGCGTTTCTCATTTGCACATAAATGCCAAGGAAAGTTGTGATTTTTAGGCTGGCAAGGGCCTTTTGTCAAGTAATACAATCGAACCGCATTCCTTTCATTCACGTCATACTCCGAAACACTTTTTCTTAACCCCGGATCAGCAGGATAATTTTCTAAATTTGCTTCAATATTGGGTGGGGCCGACGGTCCGGGACCGGGCGGAGGTGTTGGGGTTGGGGTTGGGGTTGTATGACTTTGACTTGTCTCGCCTCCTCCACGTGTCTTTTTTAAAATATTTCAACATTTTGCCCTATATTTCATAAATAACAACAAACTAATTTAACAATGTTTTTGGATTAAATTAACAATGCCAATAATTTTTAGAACACACTAATTTTTAGATTAAATTAACAATGTCAACAATCTAATTTAACAATGTTTTTACAATAAACTATTTTTTTCAATAAACTAATTTTTAGAGCACACTAATTTTTTTCAATGTTTTTAAAATA
This sequence comes from Sambucus nigra, assembly GCA_949130495.1. Taxonomy (NCBI): domain Eukaryota; kingdom Viridiplantae; phylum Streptophyta; class Magnoliopsida; order Dipsacales; family Adoxaceae; genus Sambucus; species Sambucus nigra. Next base: position 200,388,399 of record OX422213.1, on the reverse strand, counting down.
AACTAACAATGTTTTTAGATTAAATTAACAATGCCAATAACTTTTTAGAACACACTAATTTTTAGATTAAATTAACAATGTCAAGAATCTAATTTAACAATGTTTTTACAATAAACTATTTTTTTTCAATAAACTAACAATGTTTTTTTACAATAAAAGAATGTCAAAAAATTACCTGTGTCACTGTGTGCAGCCTCCTCCTTTGTTGTTTGTTAAGGAGAAGAAAGAGGGAGGGACGGGGCCCGGACGGCGCTGGCTGGCTGCCGCCTGCCGGCGGAGTTGCTGGTGGGGAGAGAAAGAGAGTTGCTCTGCTGCTGGGGAGAGAGAGGAGGGGCGGAGGAGCTGACAGGGGCGGAGGGAGCTGGCGGAGGGGTGGAGAGGGAGCTGCCAGCTGCTGCGGACCACCGACGACGGTAGAGAGAGAGAACAAAGCAGAATAGCAAGCAGGGCAGCGGCGGCTGTTGTTGGAGTTAGGGTAAATGAAACTTTTGAATCGTGTGTTGTTGGGTTTGTGTAGAGAATTGATTTGGGTTATTTCTGTTTCTGCCCTCAAACTATTACACCTTCTATTATCAAGTATTACACATAGGTCCAAAAAAAAAAATACCTATACTCGGGAAAAAAATTCCGAAAAACCCGGGTGGGCGGCCGCCCACCTTCGGGACCACCTAGGTCCGCCCCTGACCATGGCGGCCACAATGTGTCTTTATATCCTAAAAAAATATGATGCATCTGGATAATTTATCACGAACAAAACATCTCCAGTCAGGATAATGCTATCATCCAACTCAGTGCTCAACCTGGACAAGCTCCATTTCATAATCCTTGGATACGATGTCAAACATTCTGTATGTATGATATTATATGCTCATAAAACAAGTACTTCATTTAAACAACCACATTAAATCCACATGAAAATGTTTGATGTTTTGCAAATATTTTCCAAAAAGAAAGAAAAAAACAAAAACCATGTAATTTAGCTTATCAATAATGTGATAACATATCCATAGCATTTTTCGAGAATTCTGCGATGAGTGTTTAACTAGCTTATCAGGTAATCATATATCGCTTTTGGCCAATTGTATTCGTCGATCTCATCTATAATTTCCATATAGTTCATGAATTACCACCTTAACGTTACCCAACTAGTCGAAAAGAATAAAATTGAGAACTTATAAAGGCATATAAGCCTACACATATCGCCATATCTAACCTTTGATCTTAAGTATGATGACTCAATCTCTGAATTCCTCAATTAAGAAGTTTTAACCAAACCGATCGTGTCCTTAAACCACTGTGACAGAAACGGTGTTTTGGATTTTTACCATAAGCTCGTAGTTTGACTTCTTCCTTCCCAAACGGAATTCCAAATATAAAAGATATGTAATGTAGGGTGAGTTGTACGACTTTACCACTAAATGTGAAATAACCATTTGGCCCAATGTATGACAGGATAACTGTCTTCACATTGTTCTCAAGTTTGTTCAAGAAAGAACACTCTAACTCATTAATAATCATGGAATCGTACAATGTCCAAAAAGGCGCTCTTCTTAGATGATCCACTAATCCACTCATGGCTTCCATGCCTATAAATAAATCCCCCAACGCTATCAAATTACTGTTGCATTAAAACAGTCCTATGTTAAGCACCAAGACCATAAAACTCACTTCGAAATTTTACCAAACATTTGGTGTGCGAAAAACACCCAAGACCTTGTTCCTAATGAAAACTAAGTGTGAAAACTCAAAATGAATCCAACCAAACATCAACAAGTAGGATAACAAGAACACACAAGCAATCAAAGCAAAGAAACGACAACAATATAACATGGTTCACCCAAACTAGGGTTATATCCACAATGATAGGATTTCTTCTTTCTTTGATAAATTGAGGAACCACAAGGTTATACACTCACACTCTTTATCTCTCCAAGAAAGTCACTCACAACCAAGCATAAGAACTAATATTAAACAAGAAGCTCGCACTCACTTTTCTCTTTGAAAAACTCACAAAATGTTCACTCTAAAGCTGAAAAAATAGCACTGCATCAAAAACAGAAAATAGGCTTCTATTTATAGTTTTTCTTCAAAGTGCAATTTTGTAAATATCGAGAAAAATCTATTTTTCTCCGAAAACAGCCGTGAACCAATAGGAAGCCACCGGAGAGCCAAAATACGCCACAAACTCCACCTTGGCGATCCGAATGATCCAACCAAAACCCTCGAATGAAAACCATTGAACCTGCTTGAAGATTACCCGGAAATCTACCAAGCTCAATGCTGCTCCACCTAATCGAGGAGCCTCTCCTCGAAATTCAACAAGAAGTGAGATTTAGAAGCTTTAGATAATGCCTAAACTTCTCGAAAGTCACAGGTTTGGTGAGGAAATCTGCTGCGTTCTCATCCGTGTGCACCTTCTCAATCAAAACCTCGTCGAAATTAACCCAATCCCGAACTCTATGATACCTCACATCAATATGCTTTGTGTGGGCATGATACACTTGATTCTTAGCCAAATGCATAGCACTTTGACTATCGCAATGAAGACGAACACTCTCTTGCTTCATCCCTAATTCACTCACCAAACTCTTTAACCAAACCGCCTCCTTTGATGCTTTCGTAAGTGCTATATACTCCGCCTCCGTAGTAGACAAAGCACTTGTCGCTTGTAACATGGATCTCCAAGTTATTGGCCCGCTAACAATAGTGAATACATACCCCAATGTAGATCTCCGCTTATCAAGATCCGTCGCATAATCCGAATCCACGTACCTCGTAACAAACTCAACCCCTTTCTTCCGCTCAAACATAATGCCCATAGACTTAGTTCCCTTAAGATACCGAAGAATCCATTTCACCGCTTTCCAATGCTCTTTTCCTGGATTTAACATGTACTTACTAAACACACTCACAGCTTGGGCGATATTCGGCCTCGTGCAAACCATAGCGTACATAAGGCACCCCACGGAACAAGCATACGGCGTAGAAGCCATCTTCTCTAACTTATCCGTAGAGGTACATTTCTTTGCAAACAAAGAAAAATTTGAAGCTAACGGGGTAGAAGTGTCCTTGGCATCCAACATGCCAAATTTCTCGATGACATGCGAAATATAATTTTTTTAAGATAACCACAACTTGCCAACTTTTTTATCTCGTCTAATCTCCATACTAAGAATCTTTTGCGTCGCACCAAGATCCTTCCTATTAAACTCCCGGTTCAATTCCACCTTGAGCTCCGTTATCCGTGACATGTCCCGACACGCAATGAGCATGTGATCCACATAGAGCATTAACAAAACAAATGAACCATCCTCAAGAACCCAAAAATATGCACAATGGTCATGATCACATCTCGTGTAACCAACCTGCAACTTGAAGGTGTCAAACTATAGGTACCATTGTCATGGCGATTGTTTTAGCCCATATATTGACTTCTTATGCCGGCACACATGATCTTCCTTGAACCCCTCCGGTTACACCATATAAATAAGCTCCTTCAAATCATCGTTAATAAAAGCCGTTTTCACATCCATTTGCTCCAATTCCATATCGAATTGAGCTACCATTGCCAACAACACCCGTATCGAAGTATGCCTCACTACTGAGGAAAAGATCTCATCATAGTCAATCCCCTCTTTTTGTGAAAACCCCTTCGCTAATAGCCTTGCCTTGTACTTTGGTTCTTCTATTTTGTTAATTGCCTCTTTCTTCCTATACACCCACTTAGAGCCAACTATGTGTCGCCCCTTGGGTTTATGAACTAACTCCCACACAGAGTTCTTTTGTAGAGCTTCCATCTCTTCCCACATAGCACCCATCCAACTCGCCTTGACATCACAGTTAATGGCCTCTTTGTATGTCGTTGGATCACCCTCACTAGAAATAAGAGCATAATTGACCTCTTCCCAACCAAGCCTAGATGATGGCTTGATCTCCCTACGCTCTCGGTCACGTGCTATAGATGGCACTTGCTCCACCAGTTGAGTGTCCTCCACCTCCACCGACTCCTCTCCCAAATCATCCTCATTTGGCTCCACCTCAACCGTGTCATCACTCGGTTGAGAATCACTTAAACCACTAGCAGATGCACTATCCCTATCGGTGGTTGATGATCTCAAAAATACTAAAGGAATCTCGACAGTTCTAACACCACCGTCATCGACAACTTCCAGGAACTCTTTTCCCTTCAACATGGATGTTTTGTCAAACCTCACATCCCGGCTAACAACTAGCTTCCTCGTAGATGGATCCCAAAGCTTGAACCCCTTTACCCCTTTTCTATAGCCTAAGAAAATACACCGGTGAGTTCTCGGGTCATTTTTTATCCTCTCAACACTAGGAATGTGAGCATACCCCGGACATCTGAACACCCTCAAAGTAGAGTAGTCGACCTCGTGCACCGACCATACTTCCTCCGGACACTTCAAACCAAGAGTCAAATTTGGTGACCAATTCACCAAATACACGACGTGATCAAGAGCTGCTTCCCAAAATGATTTCAGCAACCCGGCATGAAACCTCATGCACCTGCCCTTTCTATAATGGTGCGGTTCATCCTCTCCGCCATGCCATTTTCTTGTGGAGTCTTCTTAACGGTAAAGTGCCTTATGATGCCGACATCTTTACAATACTTGAGAAAACCATCATCTCTATACTCACCCCCGTTGTCGCTCCTCAAATACTTGACCTTCTTCCCCGTTTAATTCTCCACCATGGCTTTCCACTCCTTGAACTTCTCGAAAACCTCTAATTTTTCCTTCAAGTAGTAGACCCACACTTTTCGTGAATAATCATCTATGAAAGTCACAAAGTATCTAAAGCCGCCTATGGAAACAACATCTGAAGGCCCACACACGTCGGAATGAATATAGTCAAGAGTCCCTTTACTCTTGTTCGTAGATATAGTGAATTGCACTCGAGTTTGCTTCCCCATCACACAATACTTGCAAAAACTGAGCTTGCATCCATGCAACCCTTTCAACAACTTCCGTCGATGAAGTTCTTCCATGCCCTGTTGGCTCATGTGATCAAGTCTCATGTGCCATAATTGTAGCTCGTCGATTTTCGGTTCCGTGGAGACTTTTGCTGCACCCACTACTGTATTTTCCTTCATCTATAAAGATTGCTCGGTAACTTTGTGCCGCACAAAATCACCATCGATCCCCTTTTAACCTTCAAAGCCCCAACCTCGGCCGGAATCACACACCCATTTGAATTGAGTGCGCCTAAGGAAATTAAGTTCTTATTAAGTGCCTGAACGTTCCTCACTTCACTTAAGGTTCAGACAACCCCATCACACATCTTTATATTCATCGACCCGATTCCCACTACTTTTCACGTAGCATTATTTCCCATGAGAATCTCATCACCGGTATTGGACTTGTAATCCTCAAACCATTCCTGGGTCAGACACATGTGTAATGAACATCCGGAATCTAGAATCCAACCATCAACGTGATCAGCAGAAAAACAAGTAAGAACCTCTTCGCCTTCCTCTTGAGTAGCAACACCGGCCACATCCTTAGTAGCGTCTCCTTTCTTATCATCCTTCTTCCACTCCGGATAATTCCGTTTAAAGAAACCCTTTTTATGGCACTTGAAACACTCAACCGTGCTAATGTCTCAAGATTGAGACCTTTGGGAGCCCCTGTTATTTACACCCCGAGACTTTGACCTTCCTCTTCGTCCAACACCACCAACCTTGGCTACCAAGCCTTCACCTTGAGAAGATGAACTACCTCCACCGCTACCATTTTTCTTCTTCATGGCCACATGAGAAATGATGTCCTGCATTACATCATTGAACTTGAGAGTAGTCTTCCCAAACATAAGTGTGGTGACAAAGTGCTCATATGAATCGGGAAACGAAGCAAGCAACAACAACGCTCGATCCTCCTCGCTAAATTGAACATCAATCCGAATCAAATCGTTGATCAAAGCATTGAAGATATTTATATGCTTCATCATATCACTGCCCTCTTTCATTTCTAACTTGAAGAGCATCTTCTTTAGAAATAATTTATTTGACAAAGACTTGACCAAATAAATCTTCTCCAATTGATCCCATATGCCCTTGGCCGTAGTTTTCGATATCACGTGATTGAGCACATCATCCATGATATACATTTCAATTGAAAAAATCGCCCTTTGATCAATATCGCTCCATTCGGCTTCGGTTATATCCACCAGATGCTTCTCTATACCCAACAATGCTATAACCAACAGTTGTTGAATGAAAAAAAAAACCGCATCCTTCTTTTCCCCATGACAAAATTAATTTTCCCATCAAAATGTTTCATCTCAAACTTCATTGAGCCTCTGGATCCATAACTAGGATCCCACTTCTTAGGGCCTCCGCTTGTAGAAGTTTATTCGAGAGTACGCGACACCTCTTCCGCCATTTGGAACAAATTCTAGAACTTATGTCAATATCACTCAAATTGATTCAAGCCGAACCGAAATACCGAGCACACCAAGCAACCAAAGCTCTGATACCACTTGTTGCATTAAAACAATCCTATGTTAAGCACCAAGACCATTAAACTCACTTCGGAATTTTACCAAACACTTGGTGTGCAGAAAACACCCAAGACCTTGTTCTTAATGAAAACTAAGTGTGAAAACTCAAAATGAATCCAACCAAACATTAACAAGTAGGATAGCAATAACACACAAGCAATCAAAGCAAATAAACGACAATAATATAGCGTGGTTCACCCAAACTAGGGTTACATCCATAATGGTAGGATTTCTTCTTTCTTTGATAAATGGAGAAACCACAAGGTTACACACTCGCACTCTTTATCTCTCCAAAAAAGTCACTCACAACCAAGCACAAGAACTAATCTTAAACAAGAAGCTCTCACTCACTTTTTTCTTTGAACAACTCACAAAATGTTCACTCTAAAGCTGGAAAAACAGCATTGCATCAAAAACATAAAATAGGCTTCTATTTATAGTTTTTCCTCAAAGTGGCAATTTTGTAAATATCGAGAAAAATCTATTTTTCTTCGAAAACAGCCATGAACCAATAGGAAGCCACCGGAGAGCCAAAATACGCCACAATTACATCTATATTGTTTCTCTCTCTCACGTGATCTTTTTGCCACATGCACAACTTCGCCATCTTCCTCAACATATGACTGGTTTTTAGATCTCACCATCTGCAAATAATGATGTAAATTAAATTAGAATGACCTTTTAGACAAACACATGGTATATATATGAAATGTTGTAGCACATGTTTTGGTAAATGATTAATGTCGTTTACATGTTATCATAATAAAACATTTGTTGCTAAACAATAACATTTACTATTTGCACAAAAATCTTGAGTACACATTCAATATTGAACATCATTAAACATTAATTTGTAGAACCATACATAATACATATAATGTAATGTATCAAATTGTTGACAATTTAATAAAAAAAATTGATGTTAAACACAATAACATTTATTATGGACACAAATATTCAGTGTACATAGTCAAAATTGAACATCAGTTAACATTAATATGCAGAATAACAAAGTATACAGATATTGTCATATATCCAGTTGCTAAAAAAAATTCAAAAATCTAATTTTTGAGCATTGAAGATTTAAATTTTGCACATCCATTAAATTTTAAGTTGTGATCCAAAACCATTCAGCAAAAACATAAGTAAACAAACTGCCATTTCCGTACATAACATATGTTTCACTAAAGAAAAATATAAATGTCTAGTGTAACGAAACACTAGACATCTACTATATGAATAATTTATCGTGTATGAATCGACTCACAATCATAACATAGTATAAATCATTAAATCAATTTAAAATTGAGCGCGATCACTGCAATATAAATAAAAAAAAATACGAATTAACCATTTATATTCTGCGTATTAAGCACATGTTTCCTGTATGATCCGAAATCATTCAACCCAAATAGAAAATGATACATTTGGTACATTACATATGTTTCAATGATAAACAATAGAAATTTTATTCTTGTCACTTTCATATTGAGTACATATTTAATGAATGATCTAAAACCATTCCATCCGCATTTAAAATAAACGGTTAATGTGTCAATTACATAAATACATTCAATTGAATCGCAACACAAACCATGTTAGTAAATAATATAAAAAATGCATATTTTATATATTCAACACATATTTATTATATGTAATAATGCTCTTGTGCGGACTAGTCCGCATTTTAAGAATGCGAACCGAACATGTGTCACCTAACGGTGCGCCTAGAAATTATCGCATAAATTATAGGTACACTCTATCTCTTTTATGAGCTCACCGCCAGGTGACACATGTTCGGTCCACATTCTTAAAATGCGGACTGGTCCGCACAAGAGCAGGACGGTTATTATATTATACAAATCCATTTAAATTTTGCATATTTAGTACACATCTATAATAGGAATAAACCCCTAACTGCATGCACATCATACAATCAAGTGTATTATGACTAAACAATCTAAGTACATACACAACAAATAAAAAGCAAAACCGATCATAAGTTTACTGCGCCAATTTTCATAGTCAGTATATGTATACTGTTTGATCCAAAATTATTCCATCAGCATATAGAGTACATATTTACTGTGTTGATGCCACACATAAATTAAATTGAACCACAACATAAACAATGGGAATAAAACCCTAACTGCAAGCACATCATACAATCGGGTGTATTAGAAAAAATCGAAATACATACATAACAAATGAATAACAAAGTCGATCACAAGTTTCATTTCATTGTATCAGAAATTCATAAAACATTAGTGATTCGGTTAGGCTTCTTACCTTTTTAGCGACCAAATTTCTTTGCGATTCTGTAGCCAAATAATATGCTGATGGTAGAAAGAAAATATCCAACGAAAAAAAACCAATTTAGTATTTCTAGTAGTGCAAGATAGTCGTAATGGCGAGAAGGGAAAGGGTCTTTGGATGAGTTTGAATCGCTAGAGAATCGGAGAAAAAAATGTGAGTTTTGATTTTTCGTGTAGAAGAAGTGGCTTTAGTTGGGAGTCTTTTAGTACGCCGGTTACATAGCAAACAACACGTGCGGGACATAGTTAGTGGTAAATCTTAGAATCAGACTTAATTAGTGAAAAAGGTCAAATGATACCAATAATAATTATACGAGTACAAAAATCTTCACAAAAACCTTCGCATGGATTCCACTTACTTTTTGTGGAGATTTTGTGGAGTTACTTTGTACCCATTGCACTACTCATATGTGAAAGCTCCTTTTCAAAAAAAAGTTTTGAAAATGAAAAACTATCTTTTATGTAAAAAGAAATATTTTAAAAAATTATATATAATTTAACTTTTTTTTATTATTTATGTTTTAACACTATGCTATTTTCAAACAGTTTTATAATATTATTTTGTAAATTAATTATTCTATTATTTTTAAATGTATTTTATTTTAGGAAAAACTTTACGAATTCTTAACTGTTGTTTTTAAAACTAAACTATATATTATTTATATAAAAAACATTTTACTATTTTTTTTTATAAATAAAGAGTGGGAAAAAAGTTAAAGACATTTTTTAATTTTAAAAGTTAAAAACTCATTAAAAAGTTTTTTTTATTTACACAAAATAGTAATTTTTTTTTTTTGTAAAATGATCATTAAAAAAACAATTTCTTAAAATAAATAGTTTTTAACCATTATGATAGATTTTGAACTAAATGAGAAAATATTTAATTTAAATGAATTATATAGATTTTATGCTAATTACTTGAATAACATAAACATTTATTTAATTAGTGGTATTTTGGGATTTAGGTGGAAACCTTAGGAACTTTTAAGTCATTTGAACATTCTTGACCATCGACTTAATGCTTTAAAAAGATTTATTCATGAATTATAATTGTGTGTAAAAAGTTATGAATGAGTTGGAGCCTTAACTAATTATATTTAATAAAAATATTAAGGGAATGAGATAAAGAGGAGCTTCACGATTTTAGTACCTGCAACATGTGATGATATATGACATGAGATAAAGAATGCAACCATCTTTAATAAGGCCATTATTTACGATGGTTTACACATTTACCCTTCACGTTACATTCAAAGTTTAGCCCATTAAATATAGTGTAAACAAGGGGGTATACTCTCAGAATAATTGGCCCTCCTCGCATTGTATGAAGATCATTGGGATATGGTGGTATTTGTGGGATCATCCTTAAGTGAAGAGAACTAAAGAAAGATGGTTGAATTCCTCCAACATTATCACAATACCTTTGCATGGAGCCATGATGATATTTCAATCATAGATGCCTTGGTAGCCACCCATCATATGAGCCAGGTTTTTTCGAGAGGTGACATATCCTGAATATATTTATACTGTTTTCATGGTCCAGAAACTGAAAGGAAAATGGAGTCTTTGCATAGATTACTCGATCCTTAATGAAGCCTACCCAAAGGATTATTATCCTCTCATGGATTGATGCCTTCATGGACACTTATAAATTACAAAAGATCCTCTCATTCGTGTATGCATAATCAAGATATAACCACACACAAGCATGTAATACCCCTTACTTTTGAGCAATCATTTTTATATTTAATTGCCATGTGGGTTAGTTATATTAAATAAAGAAAATTAAAGTAAATATTAATTTAAGTAATTTAAGAGTTAATATTTATGAGTATTGCATATTTACCATTACGCGAATGTAAATAGTGTAATATTATGTTATGTTGAGTCGCTGAGCTTTAAAGCGGCGGTTATGACTTTTATTCCCTCCGGGTTATTATTATATCGTTAAAATGACGTTGGAATAGAAATTAATTAACGATGTCCCGGATGTCAGTTTAGAGGGTACAGTTAGTCCGGGAATGGTTGAGATAGTCAAAATAAGTGCCACGTGTGTTTTTGGGTTTCGGGGTACTTTTGGCTAGTGATGACTTAAATATGATGTTACGAGTCATTTTAAGTAGGTAGTAGCATTTAATGTTAGACATAAGGCATTTGGGCATTTAATTCTTGCAAGATCATTTATATCTCATTTGCGTATTTTCTAAACCTAGAAGTTAGAAAGAAGTGAGAGCTTGAGAGAAAGGAGAGAAAAGAAGAGATTTTGTCATTTCGAGCTTGGAATCGTTGCTACAAAGAAGAATCCGAGACTCCAACAACAAGGAAATTATTAAACTTGCATATGTATATGATTGTGTTGAATAATTTATACTTAGGGTTAGTGTTCTTGAGCTTAACCCATTTAGGGATTTTTGATGATTTAGGGTATAGATCTATAGGTTGATGATAGAAATATGATTCTTGGGTTTAATACTAGTTAGTTATTATGTATGGATGATTTATGAATGTTGTTGGTTGATGAGAAAAGGAAAAGAGAAGATTTGGAGGTTAGGTTATGTAGAAAGATGGGGGATGGCCGAAATATTTGGTATGACCGGTCGACCGTGGCTAGGAAGCCGGTCGACCGGGCCAATGGAAAAAAGCCTAATGGTTGGCTCGTAAGGTAAAATCCAAATATGCGGTTGACCAGGGGTCAGGGGCTGGTCGACTGGTACTTTATTTTCAGCCCAAGTTCAGGATTTTTATACCCCTTTTTCTTTTTGGTTTAAGGCTTAGGAATCTTCCCTTAGGATGTATTAAGAAGTATTATGACCTCATATCAGGAGAGTGACACCCTAGAATAGTAAGGGAGTGTTTGGGCTCATTTCGAGGACTAATTATAGGAGTATGATGCCGCTTTTCGTCTAGTAAATGAAAGTAGGACTAGTATAGAGTCAGGAAATGGTGTTGGACCTTCGCGGGGGGGGGGGGGGGGGGCTAGTATGATAATAATTATCTCTTGTAGCCAAATTTGTAAGTACATATAGTTTCAGAAATAAGGATCGTATATTTAACTTAATATAGTTTGTAACCATGGCACATTTATGCATACCTCTCTAACTGCTATCATAGGGGAAGTACGCGATAGAGGTGAATCCCCTGGCTAATGATACGGGGAGAGTATAGTCCTCAGGCCATAATACCGGTTGTTACGTTGTATGATTGTATGGTTCGAAGTGAGGTAATTCCGAGTATGGTAATGGCTCACTGTCGAAATTATATGGCCGCTTTCCATGCATTGCGATTTAGGATACCCACGTGGTCTTGGTTATAGGCCCTGAAAGATGATAGTATTTAGGGGCGCATCCAGTGGGGTGACTCCTAAAAGGATGGTCTTAGAACCGTTATTATATAATTGTAATTGTTCTCACTAAAATGGTATTTCACATGAATGATGAAATTGATTTTAAGAAATTGTGAACCAACTTTAATTGCACATGGTCCCTAATGATTATTGTCTCGTATGGTCATATTAAATTGGTAGAATTGGCATGTTAAATAGAGTTAGGTTACTCCTACTAAGTAGATGGTGAGTTTTAACTTAGCATGGATCGTATGCGTTAGGATGTGCACTTAGGAGATAGGTGAGGATGATACTTTGAATGAAGAGCAAATTTAACTTGTTTATGAAAGTAGCATTCATAAATGTCATGCATTTTATTCACATGTATATCACATCAAACTGGGCCCTGACCCGTTTATATTTCTTCTTCTTGTGTGGTTCTTATATATGTTCAGGTGCTCCGCCCCATGGGCGCCCGCTTTGACTTTCCTTCCTAGTGTCAAGGAGCTACGACATTTTGTGGATGTTGTAGGATTTTTGTGTAGTAAACGCATCATTCTCTTTTGATACTCTAGCTATGATTCGTATGTATATTCGGGTGTGTTTCCCAAGTTTAGTATTCCTTTATACTGTCATACTTGGTGTAATCTTTTGTATTTAGTCTGTTAACCGACAACATATTCAGTTATGTTTTGTAGAATTGTTATAACTTTCATATATCTATATATCAACCTTTTGTTATAAATTGATTAATGGAAATTGCAAAATTATATTTGGCATCCGTTTTCAAAAATATTTGGTGGTTATCTTGTATTATTAATCATGCGATAATGATGCTAAGAATGGACCGTTAGAGACTCCGATTTTTATCGGAGTAGCTGGCTGGCCATCTCTTATTTTAATAAGTGGGGTGTCACAAATGGTATCAGAGCCTCAGGTTCTTGAGTCCTTAGGATCTATGAGGACTTATCACGTTCTATCATAGCGTTCTTTGATATGGAGCCCTATTATTAGGACTGTTTTTCTTATCCGCGTCTACGATTTTCCCATAAGGATAAATTATTTTGACTGTATATTGATTCAGTTGATTTTTATCTCAGATGCCGCCTAGACGAGGTCTTCCGATAAGGGTAAATCGAGTAGAAGATGATGTAGAGTCCCCACCACCGCACGACACTATAAATGCGATGGAGGTGGCCAATATTGTGGCCCAGGTGGTAAATGCTGCAATGACTGCTATGGCGCAACAATTTTCCTAAGCTCGATAATCGGTAGCACCGGTGGCTCAAGCCCATACGGGACCTCTCACATGGGAAAGAGTTAGAGAATCCTTCCTGAAAGGTCACCCTCCAAAATTTCAAGGTGGCGCTGATGTGATTGTTGCCTATCAATGGAAGAAGGATATTCAACGCCATCTTCTCATGATGGAATGTAGCGAAGAGCAGAAACAGATTCTCTCCACTTTTAAACTCGTAGGAGTAGCTTCTTAATGGTGGGAGTCGGTGACCACTCCGGAACAAAGGGATGTCATGACCATCTTGGCATTCTGGACTTTATTTGATCGAAAATATTTTCCTCCAATATTCCAGAAAAAGATGAGGAAGCTATATGATGTGATTCAAAGAGAGCGAATAGTGGAAGAATATGAAGAAGAGTTTACTCGCTTGGAAAATTTTGTGCCAAACGAGGTAAATCCAGAAGAAATGAGGATTTCAAAATTTATTGGGGGTTAGAGTTGGAGGATAAGGAAGCATCTGTCGGGGAACCCGACTTTGCAAACTTTTAGCGATGTGTTGAATGCAGCTTTACACCATTGCCAGGATTACCGCCTTCATTTGAAGGTGAGTAAGAAGATAGGAGATTCTGGTCAATCTAGTAAACAAGGAGTGAATGGTGCCGGTGGAGCCCTACCACCACCATAACAGTCTGGGAATAAACAGAAGGAGCGGGACCTCCATCAGGGGGACTCGGCTAAGAAGAAATTCTTTGGGGATTTTAACTTTAGTGGAGGTAGTTTTAGGCATGGTCAGGGTGCTCAGCAACAGCAACAGTTGGGCCAATTGGGCCATGTAGGCAGAGGGAATAATGGGGGTAGAGGCCAGAAGGACCAAGGTGCGGGGAAGTTTCAAAATAACAATCGAGGTCGACATCTTGAAGGTTTTGCGGGCCATTGTTTTCAGTGTTGTGAGACAGATCACATGAAGAGAGATTGTCCACAGTTGAACAGAGGGCAATTTCCAGGAGACCCTTAAAATCAGCAGGCGCATCAGCAACCTCCAGCACCTATTCCAGCCTTCCCATTGCAATAGGGACAACTTCAGTTTGGACACATGTATAATATCCAAGATGCTTTGTTTCCTCCATCACCGTTACCATCGCCCACTATTGAGGGTAAATTTCCCATCCAGAAGTTTGTGGGCCGGGTGTTATTTGACACTGGCGCCACACACTCATTTATTTCTAGGTAATTTTCTTTTTTAACGGGATTAATTAAGTTTGCCAAAAGTACTTTCACTAGTGTAAAGTCTTCTATGGGAGATGGCTCACTTATACTTTTTTATTTATAAAGCGGTGGGAATAGACCTTGGTAGTTTGTGCTTTGAGGCAGACTTACTCGTTCTGGATATGGTTGGGTATGATGTTGTTTTGGGAATGGATTGGTTAGTGAAGTACAGAGCCATGGTAAATTGTTATGGGAGGAGTATAGTTGTTGCCATTCTAGGGCAAGAAGTGTTCTTGGTGGCTATGCCTCTTCCGGAGGGAGGTTCAATCATTCACTTGTATTGTATGAAGGAGGAAACTTTACTGGAAATCATAATTTCCTTATACTCGATTCCTGTTTTCAGGGAATTTTAAGATGTCTTTCAGGAGATCCCTGGCTTACCTCCAAGTAGTGAGATTGAGTTCGTAGTTGACCTAGCGCCGGGAACCAGGTCGATTACGTGAGCTCCATACCGTATGGTTCCTTTAGAAATGAGGGAGTCAAAGGATCAAATTCAGCAACTGTTGGGGCAAGGGTTCATTTGACGTAGAACATCACCATGGGGTGCCCCTGTACTATTCGTGAAAAAGTGAGATGGTTCCCTCCGATTATGTATCGACTATCGTGAGTTGAATAAGGTAACCATCAGAAATAAATACCCATTACCTCGAATCGACGATTCGTTTGATCAATTAAGAGGAGCGTATTACTTCTCTAAAATAGATTTGAGGATATGTTACCACCAGTTACGGATTCAAGAGCAAGACGTGTCAAAACTGCATTCTTGATCAGGTATGGGTCCTATGAGTTTTTGGTTATGCTTTTTGGACTAACCATTGCTCCTGTAGTATTTATAGACCTCATGAATCAAGTATTTTGGGATTTTCTGAACTAGTTTGTGATAGTCTTTATTGACAACATTTTGATATACTCTCAAACTGAAACTAATCATGCTGAACATTTGCGATTGGTCCTGCAGACCATATGGGATCATCAGCTTTATGCCAAGTTCGAGAAATGTGGCTTTTGGTTGTAGAAAGTGCAATTTTTAAGGAATATCGTGACGACTGAAGGTATTTCAGTAGACCCGAACAAGGTTGCAGCGATGAGGGAATGGGATTAGCCCATGATGCCAACTGAGATCCGTAGCTTTCTGGGTTTGGCAGGATATTATCGCCATTTCATTAAAGGATTTTCCAAAATTGCTGGCCCGTTAACAAACTTGACCCAGGAGGGAGTACGATTTGTTTGGGATGACTCCTGTCAGCTAGCTTTTGATGAGCTGAAGGATAAATTAACTTTTGCTCCTGTACTCTCATTGCCAAAATCAGGAGTAGACTATTTGGTCTTCACATACGCTTCTCTACAAGGATTAGGGGGTGTTACAGTAGGAGCATAGGGCCATTGCATACGCGTCTCGTAAGATTAATCCCCATGAAAAGAATTATCCCACACATGATTAAGAGCTTGGCGCAGTGGTGTTTTCCTTGAAGATATGGAGGCACTACCTCCTGGGTGAGAAATTTAGTCTTTTCACGGACCACAAATCGTTACAATATTTGTTCTCGTAAAAATATCTAAATATACGGCAACGACGATGGTTGGAGTTCGTAAAGGACTATCAATTCGATATTCACTATCACCCAGGTAAGGAAATTTTTGTAGCTGATGCGCTAAGTCGAAGGCTCATGGGGTAACTAGAAGAGGTATGGAAAGACAAGTGGAAAGGACTTGACCCGGATGATGCTATAGCGAGGGCATGCATGTCAGTGTTGATCGTTACGCCTGCTATCATGATGCGAGTCGTAAAAGAGCAAAGAGGGGATAAAGACTATCAAGACAAGGTACGTCAATTGCTAACCGAGGGAGCGATGTCCTACTCTATTAGTTCTGAGGGTGGGTTACGTTTCCATAAAAGACTTATAGTCCCAGACGAAGGAGACTTGAGACGTGTTGTCATGATGAAATCCCATGGTTCAAGATTTGCAGTGCATCCAAGCAGGGATAAAATGTTTCGAGACATCCGCCGTCAGTATTGGTGGGCGGTATTGAAAAAGGACATTTCTGAATTTGTCTCTCAATGCGCCACTTGTCAATTAGTGAAGGTGGACCACCAGCGGCCGACTGGATTGTTACAACCGTTGGAAATACTGGTGTGGAAATGGGAAAGTATCTCAATGGACTTTATCACGGGGTTACCGACGTCGCAAAGAGGTTGTGATTCTATTTGGGTAATTGTAAATCGTTTAACTAAATCGGCAAACTTCCTATCGGTACAAACTGATTATAATACGGCGCGTTATGCCCAGCTCTTTTATTGCGAAAATTGTGAAACTTCATCGGGTTCCTATCAATATAATTTTAGATCGAGACAAAATTTTTGTATCCCATTTTAATGGGGACTGAATTGCAATGGAGTACTTCATACCATCCGCAAACCGATGGGCAAACAGAAAGGGTCAACCAGATGTTAGAAGATATGCTTCGCATGTGCGTACTCGATTTCAAAGGAGGTTGGGAACAATGCATTTCGTTGGTCGAATTTGCATACAATAATTTGTACCAATTAACGATGGGTATGGCATCGTATGCGACATTGTATGACCGACCATGTCGATCACCTTCTTGTTGGTGGGAAGTAGGAGACAATAAGCTCCTTGGATCTGAAATGATTCAAGACACCTCCTCGAAGATTGAGCTCATTCGAAATCGCATACGAATTGCACAAGACCTCCAGAAGAGATATGCCGATGCAAATCGGATGCATGTAGAACTGGAAGTGGGGGATCAAGTTTTAGTGCGGGTGTCCTCGATGAAAGGTGCAATGCGATTTGGGAAAAATGGAAAACTTGGGCCACGCTACGTAGGTCATTTTCCCATTATTACAATGGTAGGCCCCGTAGCATATCAACTTGCTTTGCCGGAACAGCTGTGGAAAATTCACGATGTATTCCATGTTTCACCTTTAAAGTAGTATAAAAGATGCGAGGGAGCTCATTGGCATGTTCCATTAGACTATATTGAGTTGCAACCCGATATTTCGTATAAGGAGCAACCGATTGCCATTTTAGACCACGACGAGCATAGATTAAGATTGAAAGTGGTGCCCTTGGTTCAAGTCCAGTGGGGACACCACAATGCCGAGGAATCAATTTGGGAACTAGAGGAGAATATCCTAGAGTACCCACACCTCTTTCTACCAGTCACGCCTAAATTTTGAGGGCAAAATTCCCTTATAAGGGGGGTGTATGTAATACCCCTTACTTTTGAGCAATAATTTTTTATATTTAATTTCCATGTGTTTTAGTTATATTAAATAAAGGAAATTGAATTAAATATTCATTTAAGTAATATAAGAGATAATATTTATGAGTATTGCATATTTACCATTACGTGAATGTAAATAGTGTAATATTATGTTATGTTGAGTCGATGGGCTTTAAAGCGACAGTTATGACTTTTATTCCATCCGAGTTATTATTAGATCGTTAAAATGATGTTGGAATTGAAATTAATTAACGATGTTTCGGATGTCAGTTTAGAGGGCACAATTAGTCCGGGAATGGTTGAGATAGTCAAAATAAGTGTTAGGTGTGTTTTTAGGTTTCAGGGTACTTTTGGCTAGTGATGACTTAAATATGATGTTACGAGTCATTTTAAGTAGGTAGTAGCATTTAATGTTAGACATAAGTCATTTGGGCTTTTAATTCTTGCAAGAGCATTTATATATCATTTGTGTATTTTATAAACCTAGAAGTTAGAGAGAAGTGAGAGCTTGAGAGAAAGGAGAGAAAAGAGGAGATTTTGTCATTTCGAGCTTGGAATCGTTGCTACAAAGAATAATCTGAGACTCCAACAATAAGGCAAGTTATTAAACTTGCATATGTGTATGATTGTGTTGAATAATTTGTACGTAGGGTTAGTGTTCTTGAGTTTAACCCATTTAAGGATTTTTAATGATTTATGGTATAGATCTATTGTTTGATGATAGAAACATGATTATTGGGTTTAATACTAGTTAGTTATTATGTATGGATGATTTATGAATGTTGTTGGTTGATGAGAAAAGGAAAGGAGATGATCTGGAGGTTAGGTTTTGTAGAAAGATGGGGGATGGCCGAAATATTTGGTATGACCGGTCGACCGTGGCTAGGAAGCCTGTCGACCGGGCCAATGGAAAAAATCCTATTAGTTGGATTGCAAGGTAAAATCCAAATACGCGGTCGACGGGGGTTCAGGGGCCGATCGATTGGTACTCAGTTTTCAGCCCAAGTTCAAGATTTTTATACCTCTTTTTCTTTGGGGTTTAAGGCTTAGGAACCTTCTCTTAGGATATATTAAGAAGTATTATGATCTCATATCAGGAGAGTGAGACCCTAGGATAGTATGGGAGTGTTAAGTCTCATTTTGGGGACTAATTATAGGAGTATGATGGCTCTTTTCATCTAGTAAATGAAGGTAGGACTAGAGAGTCGGGAAATGGTGTGTTGGTCATTCAATAGGGGGGGGGGGGAGGGGCTAGTATAATAATAATTATCTCTTGTAGCCATATATGTAAGTACATATGGTTTCAAAAATAAGGATTGTATGTTTAACTTAATATAGTTTGTAACTATGGCACACTTATACATACCTCTCTAAATGCTATCATAGGGGAAGTACGCAATAGAGGTGAATCCCCTGACTAATGATGTCGGGAGAGTATAGTCCTCTGGTCATGATACTGGTTGTTACGTAGTATGATTGTATGGTTCGAAGTGAGGTAATTCCGAGTATGGTTATGACTCACTATCAAAGGTATATGGTCGCTTCCCATGCGTTATGATTTAAGATACCCCAGTGTCTTGGTTATAGGCCCTGTAAGATGATAGTATTTAGGGGAGCATCCAGTGGGGTGACTCCCAAAAGGATGGTCTTAGAACCGTTATTATATAATTGTAATTGTTCTCACTGAAATGGTATTTCACACGAATGATTAAATTGATTTTAAGAAATTGTGAACCAACTTTAATTGCACATGGTCCCTAATGATTATTGTCTCGTATGGTCATATTAAATTGGTAGACTTGGAATGTTAAATAGAGTTAGGTTACTCCTACTAAGTAGATGGGCTGTTTTAACTTAACATGGATCGTATGCGCTAGGATGTGAACTTAGGAAAGAGGTGATGATGATACTTGAAATGAAGAGCGAATTTAACTTGTTTATGAAAGTAGAATTCATAACTGTCATGCATTTTATTCACATGTATATCACATCAAACCGGGCCCTGACCCATTTATATTTCTTCTTATTGTGTGGTTCTTATATATGTTAGTTGCTCCACCGTAAGGGTACCTGCTTTGACTTTCCTTCCAAGTGTCAAGGAGCTACAACATTTTGTGGATGTTGTAGGATTTTTGTGTAGTAGACGCATCATTCTCTTTTGATACTCTAGCTATGATTCGTCTGTATATTCGGGTGCTTTGCCTAAGTTTAGTATTCGTTTATACTGTCATACTTGGTGTAATATTTTGTATTTAGTCTGTTAAGTGACAGATTATTTGGTTATATTTAGTAGAATTGTTATAACTGTCATATATCTATATATGAGCCTTTTGTTATAAATTGATTAATGGAAATTGCAAAATTATATTTGGCATCCGTTTTCAAAAATATTTGGTGGTTATTTTGTATTATTATTCATGCGACAATGATTCTAAGAATGGACCGTTTCAGACTCCTGTTTTTATGAGACGAGCTGGCTGGCCACCTCTTATTTTAATAAGCGGGGTGTTGCAAAGGATCCGAGTGATCAAGGAAAAATCATTCGTCATAAACAAAGGGGATCAGTGTTATCAGTTCATATTGTTCAGACTATATAATGTAGGGCCACATACTTGAGGCTAATGAATTCCATATTCGTTGAACAAATGGGTTGAACCATGTAAGTGTATATGGACAAGAGACTCAAAATAAAAATGCATAACCTATCTTTAGAATATATTCAACATGCTAAAAAGATATGGAATGAAGTTGAATCCGATAAAGTTTACTATTTGGGTATCATCCGATAAATTTTTGGGCTTCATGGTAATAAGTTGAGGGGTTAAGGAAAACTTGGATACAATCAAAGCAGTAATAGGCATTAGGAAACATAAGATGGTTAATGATATATAGAGCCATATCATGTCACTCAACCAATTTATCTTAGGTGACAAAAAACTATCTTCCTTTCTTTAGAATATCGAAGAAGGAAGTAGTTATGACTGAACAATGTAATAAAGAAATTAAAGAACTTTATGGTATCCATTTTGATCGAAACCAGTTCAAAATTAAGAATCATACTTCCATTTGACGATTTGAATTTTTGTATCTTTGCCCATCCTGACCCCTCTCGGAGACGGCACTCTTGCGCGTGATGTGGTGGCAAATGGGCATAACCAGTCTTTGTCAATGATATGAGGTGTGTGAATGTGTAGAGATTGGACTCTTCAGACTATTTTACTCAAACAAAGAAAAATAATGAGCCATCTTCAAGGAGATATCTAAAATACTACTAGTACATGAGAAACCAAGTGAGATATGGACTTAGAGACTATGTTACGAAGTGGGATAATGTTAGGAACCCACTCCGGTCTTTCGATCTCTCATGGGATAGATAAAATCTTATTTTTCTCCTCAATAAGTGAACATGTGTATATGTGGGAAATATGTTGTGTGTAAAAAGTGAATATATATATATATATATATATGGATTTGAAAGAGTGTGTTTATGTGTGTGTGTGAGAGAGAGAGAGAGGTAGAGAGAGAGGAGTGGAGTCATCATAACCACATCATGGGAAGGATGTGAATGAATCGTCATAAAGAGATAAAATATGAGCGAAGTCTCGAAAACGTTACCTCACTATGAAAAAGTGAGTACGCTTGAATGGGTTTGCTATAAAAAGAGTATTCTAACTAAACATGAGAAATATGCTAAAAAAATGTATGAAATGACTAAAAGAGTGAGCGACGTCCCAAAATTATAATCTCACTATGGGAAAGTGAGTACTGTATATGGGATAGATAAAGGGATAATAAATGTAAGATAACTAACTACATGAGTAAGGTGATACTATATGAAAGTAAACAAAATGAAATAAGTAAAAATAGACTTGAATCCCAAAATAACTTTGGGATGCCTACGTAGCAAAAAAAATGGCATCAAAGTCCACGTAGTTCACAATATGAACAACGTTGGGTCTAACTCATAATCTGAATCTAGGGTGCCTCTTTTGATTTATGAAGAGTAGGTGAAATGTGGTCAAGGTATATAAATGTGTGAGAACACTCTAAATTAGGAATTATGATTTAAACCCCCTTTTTCGGGTTTTTGGTTTATGAAAGTAGACTTGAAGATATATATAATAGTAAAAAAAGGTAGAATTGGTGTTAGAAATAGGATAAAACAAATTATAAATGGAGTGAAAGAACTAAAGTATGCAAAATGACATTTATGGGACTAGTAAAATGTTAAAGGATTTGGACCTTCAAGAACTTTTAGAATCTATTTTGAGATATTTTTTTTCTAATTTCTTGTGTATGGATGGTGGTTGTGGAGTCTTCGATGGTGGTGGAGTTGTGGCTGAAGACGAGGCAACGTGATGTAAGGTAATGTAGGAGAAAATGTTTGGAAAATGAATGTATGTTAATTTTAGAATGCTTATAGCATTGAAATCGTGTCTTGTGAAAAATAGATAAAGGTTTCCTTATATTTTAGCCCTCAAGGGCCAAGATCTGTTTTGAGGGCTAAAATGTATGCGACCAATACAGGAATAGTGGCTTATTTCTAAAGGATAAGGTCTACTCCGAAGACCTAAATGTATGTGACCAATACAGGGATCACAACCTAATTTTGAGGTTCACAGTATATTCTAAGGACCTAAAGAGTGTAAAGAAGCTACGCAAAGGATGTGAAATAATGTGATAATATTTTGAAAGGTTTTATATTTTTTCGAGATTTTTGGATATGTTTGGTGATTTTTTTAATGTTTATGTAATATTGATTTTTAATGATTTTTATGACAAATGTGCATTTTTGTGAATTTTGAGCTTTTATGGTTTATGGGATGTTTTAAGAGAATTTAGAATTTTATAGGATTTTGGGCAGTTGTAACGGGTAAAAACCGTTATAAAAAATATTTATAACAGATTTAATTCATTAGAAAATCGGTGCTATTTATTGTTACTAACAGAATTTGCAACGGATAAAATCCGTTACAAATTTAATATTTGTAATGGGCAAAAACCGTTGCAGTTTATTTTGTAAGGGATTTGACATTGGTACACATCTCATACATTTGTAACGGGTTTGCTAAATTGTAACGATTTTTAACGCATATAAATTGTTACAAAACCCATTGTAATAGATTGGAAGTGTCATAGATTTGAAACGGATGTTTTTATTTGTAACGATTAAAGTCCATTAGAAATATCATTATATTTAAAAAAAATCTAATTAAATAAATATATATAAATGCACTAGTGAAAACCCGTTCTCAACCAATGGTGATGCACTAAACTCGACCAATGCCCATAAATTTCACTTAAAATATAATTACAAATCACACGCGACAAAACAAATGAAACTACAATTCGGTAAAAAAAACATTTTGATGATACTAAATTGTTCTAAAACTATATTTCAAACATAACCAATTAAATTACCAAATAAAAATGTAATACAAGATAAACCATCTAGCTTTTAACCATAATGATACTTGAAAGGAAGCTTCACAACTTTAATGTTATGCACATATCATTTTCCCAAAATTAATCTTTAAGATATGCCTAGAAAAAGCAGATTTCATTATCCCAAAAGTAATATTCACATTTCCTAATAAGAACCTGTTTAAAAAACTCAATCTTAGTAATTGTGTAAGCCTAAATGAGTAAATAACATAAAATACTAGTAATTCCCATGCCATCGACATGCATGTAATTTTCTAGGGTAGTAATCGATACAACAAATAGCCATACCCGTTGAGGACTCAGTTAGTTTAGATAAGGTACTTTGGTATCACTTGATGTGTTTGTACCCAAATCTAGACTATTAAGTTATTGTTTTTACTCTTTGCTCCCAACGCATATTTTAACCCCAAAAGTAAGTGTATACTAGTCAATTTAGTGAGCCGAGAGTCCGATGAGGATGAGGTTAGTTTAGAGAAGTTACTGTGTTATCGCTTGATGTGTCTGTTCCTAAATCAATGCCGTTAGATTGTTGTTCTATGTTTTCGCCCCTAAACGCCCATTTTAACCTTAAAAGTAGAATATACTAGTCAATGTGGCCAGCCGTGAGTTCGATGAGGATGAGGTTAGTTTATACAAGTTAGTTTGGTATTTCTTGATGTGTTTGTACCTAAATCTAGGATCCTGCCATTGTTTTCAGAGTCCCCCCCTCCCCTCACCCTGTGCCCCCGACGCCCATTTTTAACCCTAAAATGAAGCATATACTATCAAATAGGAATACCGAGAGTCCAAAGAGGATGCGAATGGTTTAGAGAAGTTATTTCATATTGTTTTGATGTGTTTGTATGTAAATCTTGGCCGCTAGGTTATTTTCAAATTGCTTCCCAAAAGCCATTTTTAACATAAAAAGAAACGTATAATAGTCAATTTGTCCAATCGAGAGTTGGATGAGGACGAGGTTAGTTTATACAAGTTACTTTGGTATCGCTTGATATGTTTGTACCTAAATCTATCCCGCAAAGTGGTTGTTTTCACTTTTTGCCCCCAATGCCAATTTTTAACCCCCCCAAAAGCGTATACTAGTCAATTAGGACAACCAAGCGTCACATGATGACATAATTAGTTTATAAAAGTTATGTTGGTATCCGTTGATGTGTTTGTACTTAAATCTAAGCTACTAGGTTGTTGTCTCAGTCCCCCCAACACTCATTTTAACCCCAAAAGAAGTGTATCCTAGTCAATTTGACCAATCTAGAGTCCAATGAAGATGTAGTCAATTTAAAAACGTTACTTTGGTATCGATTGATGTGTTTGTTCCTAAGTCTAGACCGATAGGTTTTTGTTTTTTCTTTTCTATTTTCACCCCAACACCTGTTTTTAACCATTAAAAGAAGCTTATACAAGTCATTTTTGTCAATCAAGAGTCCGACGAGGATACATTTAGTTTGGACAAGTTATTTTGGTATCACTTGATGTGTTTGTACCCAAATATAGGCCGCTAGGCTGTTTTTTTTCAATTTTCGGCCCCAGTTCCCATTTTTAACCCCAAAAAGAAGCGTATACCAATCAATTTAGCCAACCGAGAGTGTGATAAGGATGTGGTTAGTTTAGACAAATTACTTGGTATCGCTTTATGTGTTTGCACCTAAATCTAGGTCATTAGACTATTGTTTTCAGTCGTCGCCCCCAACGCCCTTTTTAACCCCCAAAAGAGGTATATACTGGTCAATATGGACAACCGAGAGTTCGATGAGGACGATCTAGGTTCTATTCAGTTTTTTCCCCCAAAGCCCCCCCCCCCCCCCCCCCAAAAGAAGTGTATGTGACTCATTTTGGAAATTGAGAGTCTGATGAGGACTTAGTTAAGATAATTTATTTTAGTATCGCTTGTTGTGTTTCTACTAGGGGTGTTAATTATTTTCGAACTTCCGATTTTTTCGATTTTCAATCCGTAATTTTCCGATTTTGGCATCATTTTTAAATTTTCGATATCCGAATTTTCTGATTTTCGAATCTTCCGAAATAAATTGGAATGGAATTGGAAACCATATTTAATTTTTTGAATTTCCAAATTTCCGATCCAAAAATTCCGATAACACGCCGATCCGAACTATCCAAAATATATTCCGAAATCATAATATTAATATTTATTTTAATAATTTTTTAATTATTATTTGTACTAACATTTTAACTTTAACTTAAGAGAGGTATATACTCATTTTTATGTAATTTCGTATTTATTATTCAGTTATTTAGTTGCATTTGAATTAATTTTGTATATTTTTCAATCATTTCAGTTGTATTGGAAGACTTTCAAAAACTAACTCTTGGATCTTTTACTTGAGGTGATATCTTCAAAGGTAAAATTTCTTGGATGTTCTACTTGAGGTGATATTTTCAAAGGTAATTAATTTAATCATGTTTAAAAAATGTTGTCCCAGGCGTATCAGTTTTGTACCAGTTTTGTAGCTATTTTGTACCAGATTTGAACCCAATTTGCGGAACCTTTATTTTTATTTGTTTTATTAGAACAATGATTTTTTTATTGTGATTTTTATTCGAACAATGTTAGAAAATTCATATTAGTATGTTACATTATTGTTTATGCTATTGATGCATTCTAGAGTTTCTTCATTAATCATATGTATGTTTTTAAAAAAATGATAGTTCCGATATTTTCCCAAATAGATGAAACTGATAATTCCAACTTTTTCGAATAATAAAAATCCGAATATCCCAACATGGAAAAAAATGATTTTTCAAAATTTATTTGTATGATTTGGAATGGATTTTAAAATTCCAAAAATTTTGGAAAAATTTTCGAACACCCTTATTCCGATCCGATCCGGCCGAAACACACCTCTAGTTTCTACCGATTTCTAAGCCCCGAGGTTATTGTTTTCAACCCCCCCCCCCCCCAATTGGCCATTTTAAACCAAAAAAGAAGTGTGCACTTGTGAATTTCGTCAAACGAGAGTCCGATGAGGAAGCAGTTAGTTTAGATAAGTTACTTTGGTATCACTTGATTTGTTTGTAGATAAATCTAGGATGTTGGGTTGTTTTTCATATTTGCCTCCCCAATGCTCATTTTTATCCCTCAAAAGAACTATATACTAGCCAATTTGCCTAATCGAGAGTCCGGTGAGGACGCGGTTGGTTAAACAAATTACTTTTGCCGGCTTCTCCTATAGGCAAAGCATGCGGTCACCTAGGGCCTTCGATTAATCGGGGTACCTTCCGAAAAAATAAATTTAGGTATAAAAAAATTAGTTATGAAAAAAATTTAGAGTTATCACTTAAAAAAAGGCTCCCCCAAAATAAAACTTGTTCCATTTCAAATAATTTTACAAAATAAAAGGCCTCTAAATAAAAAGATTAGGAACTCATTTATAAAGACTAATTAAATAAATCCAAACCCACACACTAAACCCACCAACATAATACCCAACCCAACCCATTCACTTACTCACCTATATTCTAACCCTAACTCTCTCTTCCTTCTATTCTCATCCATTTCTCTCTCTCTCTCTCTCTCTCTCTCTCTCTCTCTCTCTCTCTTCTCTCTCACACTACTCTACTACTAGCAAAGAAAGAAGACAACAATCTCCCCTCCCTTATCCCCCTCCAAACCCCTATTTTTGGGTAGCCCTAGCCCCCCCCCCCAACCCCCCCCCCCAACATCCCCCCCCCCCCCCCCAAAAAAAAAAAAAAAATCGGATAGTACCCCCCCCCCCCCCTTCTTGAAATAACCTCATCATAAAACAAGGATTAAAAATCTAGGGTTTCAATTTCTTCAATTTTAGAAAGTTAGGGCAATATTCAAGGACATATTCAAGCATTTGGAGATTGGTTGGAGCTTGTTTGTGTGAGTATATATTCAGTTCCTTATAATTTTTTCCACTATGTAAATTTTTGTTATTAATATTTGTGCTGTTTTTTTTTTGTAGATTCCAATTTGTTATTAGGGCATTTACAATTTATAATTTGAGATTGCTCTCAGATTGGTTACAAATCAGGTTTTATTATTCTTCTTTAGCATTTTTCTTTAATATACAATATTGTTGTGATTGTTTGATTAATTTTTGTGTTTCCAAATTACACTTGTTATTCTGTGAATATGTTTACTAGAAAATATCCCTCTGATCATGAAAAAAGAAACATCAAAACTAGTGGGTTCACTAAATAAATATTTTAATAAACTAAAAAATAGAAAATGAATATATTAATGTTGAACATCAAAATATAGAAGATTTAGATAATGAAAATGTTGTTGAACATCAAAATTTAGAAGAATTAGATAATGAAAAAGTAGAAAATGAACGTGTAAAAAATGAACATATAGAAACTTTACCACTAGATATTTATGATCAAGCTAATTGAAAAAATATTGATCAAAATTTGATTGACACACTGGTAAAAAAAGGTCTAATAAGAGATAATGATATTACTTGTAAGGACATTTTTGTCCAATAACAATTTATTATGTCGCATGCCGTTACACCGTTGAAGAAATTCAAGATTCATACATTCATCAACGAATCCGAATATCAAAAGAGGAGGAGGAATCGAAGTCTGGCTAACCGGACCGGTCCGCCCTCAACCGGACCGATCCGTTTGATCCAGATCCAGTATACCCCGGACCGCAAGCAAACCGATGAAGCCTGAAATAACCGGACCGATCCGCCTCAACCGGACCGATCCGCCTCAGAATAAAAGAACCGATCCGGTCTATCGGACCGATTCGCCCCCAAGCCGGACCGGTCCGCCTGGGATAAATTCGGCCAGATCTGCAGAGATTTTTTAGGGCTCAAAGTTTTCTTATTTAAAGCCAACTTCGGGGAGTTGTTTTTTTAAGACTTTTCAAGACGATTTTCAGAGTCCTAAATACTCTAAGTCTTCACCTATTGAGCATCAAGACTCTAGGTTTTTTGATTCACACAATTCTTTCAATCCTTTGTGAATCTTTTTGTGTAACCCAAGAACACAACTTTGGTTTGTTCAACCCTTGTGGAGAAGCCGTTCTTTTCTTCACTGCTGCCCTACTGGAAAGGGAAAATTCCAGCCGCCGACATAGGAACCGACACCTGCGGGTATTTCTGTGTCACACACTTGTGGAGAAGCCGTTTCTCTTCTTCATTGCAGCCCTCCTGGAAAGGGATATTTTCAGCCGCCGACTACAGAATCCGATACCTGAGGGTAATTCTTAGTCACTGTATTTTCATTGTAATCCGAAATTGTATGTTACAATATTATAATGAAAATAAAAGGTTTTGCCCCTTTGGGGGATTTTTCCTAAAATTGTTTGTTTTATCCTACATGATATATTTTATTTGATAAATCATCTAGATGCATGTTTTAGGGTTTAACTAAAATTTGGGTTTAATTAAAATTGAATGTTATTTGAGAAGTCGCAATATTTCCGCTGTAGCTACTCTCTCAAATTGGTATCACAGCGGGTTGCACTAAGTTATTGTGTTTTGATCCTGATTTTGCAAAAATGGATTTTGATTGTTTTGATGATCTTCGATGTCAAATTTTTGAAAAATTTAATTGGAAAATTCACACGAACTCTTGTTTTAAATCTTCTATTGAAAACGAATCTGAGAGGTGTCCTTGTTGTGAGGGTGTTGGTCACACGTTACATGAGTGTACCACAAATTTAAAGATGAAATTGAATAAACCGATTTCTCATGTTTCTACCCTTAGTTATTGTGATTCGGAAGAAGAAGTTTTTTATGCTTCTAGGCGAGAATTTCCCATCCATGTGATTAGTGATAGTGAAGGTGATGGGAGTGTGGATGAAAGTGAGGAGGAAAGTTTAGATGAGCATGACTTGCAAACTACTTTCAATGAAGTTTATGCTGAAACTTTGAAAACAAAGAAAGAAAATTTGAAATTGAAAGCTCAGTTGAAAGAGTGTGCCATAAAAAATAATGATTTTTTAGTTGAAGAACTTAGGGCTCATGTGAAAATTTTGAAAGAGAAGCTTGAGTACGTCGAGGGTGAGAGAGATAGTCTTAGAGGGTTGATGGAGACTATGAAAAAGGAGCTTTTAGAGTTTGAGGATTCCAAACGAGTACTTGAATCTAGGATAGGTGAACTTGAGGTGAAATTAAAAGATTCAAGTAAGGTGAAATTTGATTTGGAGTCTAGGTCTGAAAAACTTGATAAGATTTTAGGCACAGTCGAGATCAAAACTGATAGGGGTGGGATTGGTCTTGAAAAATATGTTGTACCCATTCCCACACATGTGAGAGAGCCCCCTAGGATTGTTAAGAAAGAGACACCTACGGGTGTTAGGAAAGAGCCCCCTAGTAACATCGTGAGAGTGCCTCCTAGGATCATTAGGAGAGATCCACCTAAGCAAATTCAGAAAGCACCACCTAGGAAATTGATGAGGGCACCACCTAGGAATTTGAGGAGAGGGCCACCTTTAGGTAACACACACCTCCCGATTTACACTTGCACACATTGCGGTAGGCAAGGTCATCTTAGGCGATTTTGTTACAAGCTTTTAAATGGACCTAGGAAGGTTAATGAAAGAATAAATTCGATTCCCAAAACCCCCACACTTCGTTCCACATCTATTTGGGTTAGAAAATTGGATTTAGAGGCTTATGGTTTATTTGTCCACGATTCCCGTTTGCTTGCACGTAATTCACCCCATGTGAAATATTTTGATTAATTGTGATTGCATGTTTGTCATACACTAGTTGTGGTTTCATGATATATTTTTACTAGTGTGATGACTTGTACTTTTTGTATAAATTCTTGTTTTTGAATTTTTTGAAAAATACCAAAAGATTTTATTTTGATAAAATTTTGAAAAATCCAAAAAGATTTTTGTTTTTTTGTTTACACCGTTTATGGATGAACACTTAGGATGACCGAGTCACAACATCATTCCATTTTTTTCATGTGACTATTTGGTAGTGTTTTGAGACAATAGGTCAATTCATCCATGTGATTTATAATGTTTGGAGTCATTAAGATGTAATTTAGTGTTACTTCCTACATGTTTGACTCATGTTTCCTTTATTGCACACATGCACGGATTTGTTTGATTATTGTGCTTGTCTTATCACATGTTGGTTGGGTGTTTTCACTTCAATCCTGTCTTTAAAATGAACCAGGCACGATAAATTTTGATAAGGAAATTGTGCATATAAAAACCGTTTTGTGAGTTTGTGTGCTTTATTTTAAAACGGGGAAGGGCTGCGAAAGGTTCTTTAGCCTTTGCGAATACTAAGCCACTGTTAAATTGGACCTAAAAAATGGAGGAATTTTATTATCCGGGGTCCAAAGAGGTTTAAAAGAGCCCGAAAAAATTAAAAGGCAATATAAACATATTCATGCCAAAATATGGGCCATTTAGGTTTTTGCACCAATTCTCCAAAGTTTGAGAATTTAGATTACCTCTAAAAGAAAATATATATGAGGGTGTTTGGTTGGAGAATTTAAAACGGGTTTGCACGTCCTTGAAATTCTTGAAAATGCGCTACATAGTTTTGGACGTTATTCGTGTGGAAATCATTTGACTTTGATTTGTTGATTTGCATAAGACGATGTCATCTAAATTCAACAAACTTTTACACCTAAGGATACCTTTGATGTTCATTCGTTAGGAGTACACGTATGCATCGTGCACATATGATTGCTTGAGTTGATTTACCTATCGAATGTGTTCACACCCATTCATTCCGTTTCCATGACTTGGTTGTTTGAGTCTAAATCCATGGTGTGATTTTTGTATCATATTTGTTCATATTGGTATCCTATCTTTATATGAAAATTTTGAAAAATCAAAAATAGTTTGTGTATTTTTTTTATACCGTGACACCCCGATTTTGCTTATTTGATTCATTCTTCTCATTTGTCTATTTGGGGACATCATAAAAAGGGGGAGAAAGAATTATCATATTATAGGGGAGTTTGAATTTTTGGGAGTTTTTGAGATGTTGCTTATGTTTTTATCATATATTGATATCCATGTTATCTCATTTCAAACTCGATATGTCACGTGGTATTTGCTTTTTCTCATGTGTGTAGGTACTACATGGATTATCATTGGATTGCACACCCTGATGAGATAAGTGTTGAGATTCCTAAAGAATTGAAGAGCAAACACTGTAGTCTTATTCAATTGTATCTTTCCAGTTTTGGGTTCATGGAAGGGTAGATTTGTATAGGCATTTTTAGTTGTTTTCATAATTCGGATGTTTGTTTTTATGTATGTACCGGCATAGACATAGGAGGAGATTTGTAAGGACATTTTTGTCCATTAACAATTTATTATGTCGCACGCCGTTACACCGTTGAAGAAATTCAAGATTCATACATTCATCAACGGATCCGAATATCAAAAGAAGAAGAGGAATCGAAGTCTGGCTAACCGAACCGATCCACCCTCAACCGGACCGATCCGTTTGATGCAGATCCAGTATACCCCGAACCGCAAGCAAACCGATGAAGCCTGAAATAACCGGACCGATCCGCCTCAACCGGACCGATCCGCGTCAGAATAAAAGAACCGATCCGGTCTATCGGACCGAATCCGCCCCCAAGCCGGGCCGGTCCGCCT
Source organism: Sambucus nigra (assembly GCA_949130495.1). Taxonomy (NCBI): domain Eukaryota; kingdom Viridiplantae; phylum Streptophyta; class Magnoliopsida; order Dipsacales; family Adoxaceae; genus Sambucus; species Sambucus nigra. Next base: position 200,356,471 of record OX422213.1, on the reverse strand, counting down.
GGGATAAATTCGGCCAGATCTGCAAAGATTTTTTAGGGCTCAAAGTTTTCTTATTTAAAGCCAACTTCGGGGAGTTGTTTTTTTAAGACTTTTCAAGACGATTTTCAGAGTCCTAAATACTCTAAGTCTTCACCTATTGAGCATCAAGACTCTAGGTTTTTTTATTCACACAATTCTTCCAATCCTTTGTGAATCTTTTTGTGTAACCCAAGAACACAAATTTGATTTGTTCAACCCTTGTGGAGAAACCGTTCTCTTCTTCACTGCTGCCCTCCTGGAAAGGGAAAATTCCAGCCGCCGACATAGGAACCGAGACCTGCGGGTATTTCTGTGTCACACACTTGTGGAGAAGCCGTTTCTCTTCTTCATTGCAGCCCTCCTGGAAAGGGATATTTCCAGCCGCCGACTAAAGAATCCGATACCTGAGGGTAATTCTTAGTCACTGTATTTTCATTGTAATTCGAAATTGTATGTTACAATATTATACACTACACCAAAATGGTCAAATTGTCACCTTTCAGCCGGCCACCCTTGTCAAGGTCATTGACCGTGACAAAAAACACGCATTTTTTGTCATGGTCATTGACCTTGACACGACCGTGATAAGAACTTGTCACGGTCAATGACCGTGACAAGCCCGTGACAAATTTACTTGTCACGGACTTGTCACGGTCAATGATCGTGACAAGTTCTTGTAATAATTGTCATGGTCAATGACCTTGACACGACCGTGACAATGTTTATAGCAAAATCCCTTTCCCCCTTCTTTTTTCCCTCTCGCGTCGTTCCCTCCCTCTCTCTCTCTCTCTCTCTCTCTCTCTCTCGACGCTGCTCTCTCTCTCTCTACTTTCAGGTTTAATTCTCTCTCTCTCTCTCTTCCATTTATATATATGTTTGGGTGTATATATATGTGTGTATGTGTGTATATATGTGCGTGTGTGTGTGCATGTGTGGGGGGTGGGGCAGGGTGGGGGCAGGGTGGGGGTAGGGGTTAAAAATATAAATAAATAAGTAATTTTATATAAATTTCCAAAAATAATATCCAAAAATGTAAATGTAAATAATATCCAAAAATAATATCCAAAAATGTAAATTTGTAGTAATTGTCATCTGAAGTTGCTAAAAGCATCCGAAGTTAAAAAAGCATGAAAAATAAAATATTTTTTAAGATTTGTGGTGAATAACTAAAGTTAAAAAAGTATTACTTTAGTCATTAAATTACTTTTTGAATTCGGGCGATGCGCGTAAATTTGTAGTAATTGTCTTATAATAAAGATCAATTAGTCTATGTTGTTGAAAATTTTGATCAAATTGGTGAGCCCTTCATATTTTAAAAATGTTGTTTTTATTCCTATAGAACAGCTTAGATAGTGTGTGTGTGTGTATGTGTGTGTGTGTGTGTGTGTATGTGGTCAATACATGAATTTATTTTTGTATTTGAATTAACCCATGAATTTATTTTTGTATTTGAATTAACCCATGAATTTATTTTTGTATTTGAATTAACCCATTATATGAAACATACTTGAAATTTAATATAGTGCGCATAGATACTAGCATTCTAGTTCTTATACGTACGCATTCAATAGCCCTTAGACCCGTTCGAGAGTCATTACCCCTGTAATGAGATCTCTCGAATTGTCCCGTTTGGACAGTTTGAGACTGTATAATTTCTGTATAATATTCTTATTGGCTTAAAGTTGTTACTTTTGGAGGAAGTTCTGCAGTCGTATCTTAATGTTCTCTGGGTACATACTAGATTGACAAGTGTGACTGTTATTTCAATTGACCAATTGAAATAACACTCACACCTGCCAATCTACGTCGTGTACTTGGAGAACTAAGGGGATATGCTGTCGATTTTTTTTCAAATCGTAACAATGTACATGAGCGGTTAAGTATATTACAGAAAAATGCAGTCTTGAATGGGATAGGACCACTTACCCTTTAATAGGATAATTAAATGATGGGATAATTAAATAAAACATACTATAAATCTAAGTTTTGTTTACCTTTAATAGGTGTTTAGTTGTGGTAGCTGTGATGGGATATCCGAAATACAAAGAGTGGATGGGTGAGACTAATAGAATGGGGGATGTGTTTCGCAGAGGTGCTAACGAATTTGTGAAATATGCAAAGAGATGTCGTAATGATGAAGAGTTTCCGTGTCCGTGTGCTAGGTGCAAGAATGGTAAGGTGTTTGAGTGGAAAACAGTTGAACTACATTTGTTAAGATCGGGTATGCAAGATAGTTATCGATTTTGGAGTTTTCACGGTGAATTGAAAGTTCCTTTTATCCCCGACCAACCTTCACAACAACCTTCAACAAGTAGAATAGATGTAGAAGGGGACGACGTAGATCATAATATGTTAGAGGATTTAGTTGATGATGCGTACGGAGTTTATAAAGCTGAGGAGAATGAGGTTACTGATGATGTAAAAGATTCAAGTGCTCGTGAAGATAACATGATAAAACTTGACGATGACTACCAAAGTTTAAAATTTAAGGCGACCCAACCGTTATACTCTGGTTGTGAGAAAGATCAAACAACTTTACATGCCATGGTTGGTTTGCACAGTTTGAAGACGCAGTACGGTTTGTCTTGCAATAGCGTGACGGGAATTCTGAAATGGGTGAAGGGCTTATTACCCAAGGTGAATACACTTCCAAATAGCTATCCTGTTATGAAGAACAGTTTGAAAGGTTTGGGAATGAAGTATAAATCGATTCATGCTTGTGTGTATGACTGCATACTATAACGAAAGGAGTATGAAAATCTCGATCGTTGTCCGGTATGCGATGAACCTAGATATGTCCAATCTACTAGTAAGGAAGGCACAAGCTCAAAAGTGCCTCAAAAAGTATTGAAATATTTTCCCGTTGGGCCTAGATTAAAGCGATTTTTCACAGTACCATGGATTGCAGAGGAAATGACTTGGCATGCTAGGGCAGAAGTAGGGGGTAATATCATGCGTCATCCTATTGATTCTACTACCTGGCGGAGGATAAATTTTGAGTATCCTGATTTTGATCGAGAACAACGCAACATTCGTTTGGCTATATCAACAGATGGTTTCAATCCATTTGGAAATCTAAGCACCAATCAGAGTGTATGGCCAGTGATCCTAACCCCACTCAACCTCCCTCCTTCACAGTGTATGAGACCTGAATTTTCGATGATGGCTTTATTGATACCTGGGCCAAAGGCACCAAGTGATGACATTGATATCTACCTGGCTCCTTTGGTAGAAGAATTAAATGGGTTATGGGAAGAGGGTGTGCAACCATTTGACTCTTTTAGAAAAGAAGAGTTTACGCTGAAAGCTATGTTGATGTGGGCAATTCATGATTTTCCAGCTTATGGGACATTATCCGGATGTGTAGTACATGGTTATTTGGGGTGTCCTATTTGTGGAGAGGAGACTGAATCTCTTCGTCTATCCTCTAGCTTAAAAAATGTATACCATTGCCACAGGAGGTTTTTACCCCCAGTTCATAGTTTCAGATTTGAGAAAGGTTCTAATTTTTTATTGGGCGGAGTTGAACATAGGATACCGCCGAGACAACTTTCGGGTTCAGAAATTGAAAGTAAATCTTCTGAATGTGGCCCAAATATGCCAGGTAAGAATCCCAAATTTAAGAATGTCAAGCATAAGAAGACCCCAACTGGGAATGAAACTGAGATAAGAAAGGCATGGTCTCGGAGGTCAATTTTATTTGACTTTCCTTATTGGAAGAAAAACCCGGTGCGCCATGTATTGGATGTGATGCATGCAGAGAAGAACTTCGCTGAACATATTGTGGGTACTTGCCTTGGGGGGAGTCATTCGAAGGATGGAGAAAATGCACAAAAAGACCTTAAACGTTAAAACTTAAACCACAACTATGGTTAAAAGAAGATAGTAGGGGAAGGACAATAATTCCCCCTGGTGCGTTTACTTTGACGAGTGAGGAAAGGAAGGTGCTTATAAACACAATATATAATTTGAATGGCCCATCTACTTTTTCGTCCAACTTGCAAAGGATTGTGAATTATGTTACTCATGATTTACATAAGTGTAAGTCCCATGATTGGCATGTGATCATGCAATTGGTTCCTCTATTGTTTAAGCACTGTTTCTCCAAGCACAAGGATTTGCGTAGGGCTATTATGCAAATTAGTATTACATTCTCCCTCTTGTGTGAGAAGGTAGTGAATCGAGAACACATACTGGCCGCAAAATTGGCTGTGAACGAAGCGATTTGTGTATTGGAGAAGTACTTTCCCCCAGCATTCTTTAACATAAGTGTTCACTTATTGGTACACCTATGCGACGAGGCACTTCTTTGTGGTCCAGTTAGATATCGGTGGATGTATCCGTTTGAAAGATTGATGAAAGTTTTTAAAGATTACGTCAAGAATACGCGATATATTGCAGGATCAATTGCAGAGGAATACATCACTGTGGAGTCATCAATATATACTCGGGAATATATGCCTGACTCGACCAGCGTTGATGACACTGATGAATTCCTCGATGATGGTGGTAATGTGATGGGAAAACGAGTGAAATTAATGAGTTTGCAACATGAACAAATAGCTCGTTATCTATTTGACACACATGAAGATGTCGAAGAATGGAAAAAGTAAGTTTCAAATATTATAATGTTTAACATTATTTTAGATTATTTTATACATGATTAATTTTGTAATATGCAGTAAATATGAAGCCTGTGAGAACAATAAAAGACGAAAAACAATGGTACAATCAGATAGCGAATTTAGGCTATGGTTGACACAAGAGGTAATTATAATGAAAACAGTCGTTATATAACGTTACATTACACTCAAATTTTACCACTAATATAATTAATTTATCTATATTCTCAGATCCTAAAGATGGGTGATGCGACATCAAGGCTTGCTCGTCTAGCCACTGGACCCTTGTTCGTGGAACAAGAGTACAAAAAGTATCGATTGAACGGTTACATTTTTGGCGCTAAAGTGTACGAGGAAAGTACAAATGTACAGAACTCGGGAATTTCATACAAGGCTCTTACTTTCTTTCGAGCGAGCGCAAAAGATAAAAACCTCGTTGAAGCTGAAATGACTTACTATGGTGTAATCCAAAATATATTTGAATTGGATTGTATAAGCTTCAAAGAGGTTGTATTTTACTGTGAATGGGTAAGAGTTGAGGATAAAAATGCTTGTAATGTTGATCCTGTCACCAATTTGATCATGGTTGACTTGTCCAAGTTGAAGAGCAACGACCACGTGAGCGATGAGCCGTTTGTTTGTGCATTTCAAAAGGTTAAGCAAGTGTTTTACTCGGAGTATATCAACAACGAGCCGTGGTCAATTGTCCAACACGCGCCAAGGCGTCTAAATAGTAGTGTGGATGACTTGTTTGCTCCTACCGAATATCAATCCATTTTTTATGATAACCCGAATTTGAAACAATTTTTCAATTTGTAATAAATATTTCAATTTGTACCGAAACATCCATTTTTAATGCTTTTACTTGATCTGTACTTTATCATTTTCACTCTTGTGTAGTGTGCGTGTGTGGAGAGGAGATTAATACATAAATATTCCAACTACATCTAAGTTTTGTTTATACTAATCCATGAATATACGCTTCTTACCTTTAATAGGTGATTAGTACATAGTTATTTGGGGTGTCCTATTTGTGGAGAGGAGATTGAATCTCTTCGTCTATCCGAACACTAAGAAATGCCATAATCCTATGGAGCGATGCTCTGCAAATTCCTCCCAACCGTTATGTAGCCAAACATCACCATTTGAAGTTGTCAATTCCACTTTCCATACCCCACCACTTGGAACTTCTAGCAAAACATGGGAGACCATTGAAAGGTGGAATTGGCAACTTCAACTACTGATTTTTGGCTACACAACGGTTGGAAGGAATTCGCAACGCATAACTCCATAGGATTATGGTATTTCTTAGTGTTTAGATATGAAGAGAATTATATTTGACACGATTACCCGGGGTACATTAGTTGGAAGGAGGTGCCATATGAGCTCAAGTTAGCTGTTTGAGTGACACTACAGGTAATGTATTTATATTTATATGTCAATTTCGATTTCGATTTCAATTACGATTTATATTTATCTATATTTGAGGGGCGGATACTAATTTTACTTTATTTCAATTCAGGGGACAGGGAGTGGCCCTAAGGGTAGGCCATATATGCTCTATACTTATGTGGCTATTCGAACGAGAAGGGAAGGATAAGGAGGTGTTCCCGAGCGTCGAGGTACAAAATCTCTTTTCCATGCAAATAGTTTGTAGATTTGAGATAAAATGATGGTGATGTTGTTTCTTCTTTTCCATGCAAATAGTTTGTTCGGATATATGATGTTTGGAATAGGTACAACGTTGCTATAACAGGTACAAATATACTGCTGGGCAGTAGCAGTGGCCATACTGCCCAGCAGATTTTTTTTAAATTCTGCCCAGAATTGTCACGGTCATTGACCGTGACACGTCCATGACAACTGTTGTCACGGACGTGTCACGGTCAATAGCCGTGACAATTTTTTTAAAAATGGTCACGGCTTTGTCACGGTTTATAACCGTGACAAACGTGTCACGGTCATTGACCGCGACACGACCGTGACACAAAATGCGAGTTTTGTGTCAAGGTCAATGACCGTGACACGACCGTGACAAAAAAAGTTGTCTCGCCTCGAAATGTCACGGTCATTGACCTTGTCAAGTTGGATTTGTCAAGGTCAATGACCTTGACAAATGGGCAGATTTGGTGTAGTGATAATGAAAATAAAAGGTTTTGCCCCTTTGGGGGATTTTTCCTGAAATTGTTTGTTTTATCCTATATGCTATATTTTATTTGATAAATCATCTAGATGCATGTTTTAGGGTTTAACTAAAATTTGGGTTTAATTAAAATTGAATGTTATTTGAGAAGTCGCAATATTTTCGCTGTAGCTACTCTCTCATTACTTTTCCTAAAGATATAAAAAATAGGTGTTTATCTAGTATACATTATACTTTTTATTGGAAAAATGGAGAAAAACATAATAGACAATGACTAGTGTACTCCTGATTTGGGGATAAGATTTTTTGCTTTTCTTGTAAGTTGTTCGAAAAGAATGGAAATATAACTCAATCAGCAAATGAAGGAGTAGATGATTGGAAAATATAAGTATGTGACATAGGAGCAATGAAAATAGTAGTGACCATGTAGATAGTGTGACACAATGGTAATAATTAATATTTAGATTTCAAAAAACTGAAACAACTGACCAAAATATACAAGATCAAATTCATGGTGAAAGAGAAAGATGGAGACATATATTAACACGAATAATTACAGTAGCGCAAGCTTTTGCTACAAATAACTAAGCCTTCTGGGGAGTAATAAAAAGATTTATGAAAAGAATAATGGGATTTTTTTAAGTTTCATTGAAAAAATTAACACGTTTGATCCTTTAAGGAAAGAACATATTCGGTGAATTATAGATAAATAAATTAATTATCACTATCTAGGTCACAACATTCAAAATGAGTTAAAAAAATTATTAACGAATGAGATAAAAAAATAATAATCAAAATAATTAAATAATCAAAATATTTTTCGCTTATTCTTGATTGTACTCCGGGTATAAGTAAAGAAGAACAAATGTTTATCATAATACGTCGCGTTGATACTTCAAAAAGTCCAACAAAGATAAAAGATTTTTTTTTTGGATTTCTGAAGGTAGATGATACATCCGGCGAAGGGATTTTTAATGAACTTATGAAGTTTTTAACAAGTCAAAAACTTAATATTAATGATATGAGAGGACAAGGATATGATAATGGTTTCTATGTGAGAGGAAAAAATAAAATTGTACAAAATAGTGTATTACAAATTAATCGTAGGACATTTTACACAGCATGTGGTTGTCATAGTCTTAATCTTACACTTGTTGATATGGTCAATTCTTGTGGTCAAGGTAAAGAATTTTTTGGTCATGTAACGATTTTTTATAATGCATTGTCATCTTCTACAAAATGGTGCCAAGTTTTCAAAGATTATATTGGGAAAAAAGAGATCACACTTAAACCATTATCTCAAACACGTTGGGAAAGTCACATTGAAAGTATAAAAGCAATTAGATTTAAAATGCCACAAATTAAAGACGAATTAATTGACTTAGCGACTAGTCCTCAATGTAAAGGAAGCACAAAAAATATTTGTGATGGCTTACTAACTAATGCTTTTGGTACTTTTAATTTTATTTTTAGTATGATTATTTGGTATAATGTATTGAATGCGGTCAATAAAGTTAGCAAACTTTTATAAAGATATGACATAGATATTGATGTTAGTTTGAATCTTTTAAAATGACTTGTTTCTTATTTTGAAAATGAAAGAGAAAATGGATATGAATCCGCAAAGATTGAATCTATAGATATTACTAAAGAAATGGAAATTAAACCTTTATTTCGTGAAAAGCATAAAACATTTTGATGAGAATTCTAGTGATGGGATTAGATAATCCTTGAAGGAATCATTTAAAGTAAACTTCTTCTTACATATAATAGATCAAGCACTTATGTCAATTAGAACTAGATATATATTTAGGTTGTTGTTTTATTTGAACAAGTTAGAAACTTCAGATGATGATATTTTAAATAGTTATTATATTAGGCTTGAAAATTATTTAATACATGACAATAGTTGTGATTTTGATGGAAATTAATTGTTTTGTGAATTGAAAATTTTAAAGATGTATTTACCTAAAGAAACTAAAAAAATCAATTAAGGTGTTAGAATATATTAAAAGAATGGATTGTATTTTTTCAAACGCTTGGATTGCCTATAGAATACTTTTGATAATACCTATTAAGGTTGCCTCAGTCGAGAGAAGTTTTTCAAAGTTAAAATTACTAAAATCTTACCTTCTTTCTACCATGTAACAAGAAAGATTAAATGGATTAGCTATGTCATTAATTGAAGAAGATTTCTTAACAAAAATTAAATTTGATGATTTAATTGATAGTTTTGCATCGAAAAATGTGAGAAGAACACATTTTCTTTAATTCGATTTTTTTTAATGTAAAGGCCCCCCAATTGATTGTTTGCCTAAGGCCCCTAAAACTTCAGAGCCAGCCCTGGTACCGCTTGATGTGTTTGTAAAAATTTCTAAGCAATCGTGTTGTTCTTTTAAGTTTCTCCCCCCAAAGATCATTTGTTATTTTATAACGTGCGTATACTAGTCAATTGTCCAAACGAGATTTAGATAAAGATGCAGTTACTTAAGAAAAGTTACTTTGATATTGTTTGATGTGTTTGTACCTTTTTCTAGGCCTTTAGGTTGTTGTTTTCAAATTTTCCCACCAAAACCGATTTTAAACTTTACAACGTGCGTAAAATAGTCAATTTGGCCAATCGAGTGTCCGATGAGGACACAGTTAGTTAAGACAAGTTACAACGGTATCACTTAATGTTTTATCACTAATCCTAGGTCGATAGATTGTGCTTTCCATTTTTCGCCCACCAAACCCCATTTTGAATTTCATAACTTTCGTATACTAGTTAATTTGTCCAACCAAGAGTTCGATGAGGAATCTATTAGTAACGACTAGTTACTTTAGTATTGCTTTATGTGTTTGTACAAAAATATACGTTGTCGGATTGTTCTTTTAAGTTTTTCCCCCAAAGCCCATTTTTGAATTTCATAACATGCGTATACTAGTCAATTTGTCCAATAGAGAGTTCAATGAAGATGCGATTAATGAAGACAACTTACTTTGGTATCATTTAATGCATTTGTAATTATTTCTAGGCCGCTAGGTTGTTGTTTTTTATTTTTTCCCACCAAGCCCATTTTAAATTTCATAACGCTTGTATATTAGTTAGTTTGGCCAACCGAGAGTCTGATGAGGATGCATTTAGTTAAGACATGATACTTTTGTATCTCTTGATGTGTTTGTACCTATTTTTAGGCTGCTATGTTGTTTTTAGTCCACCCCAAAGCCCATTTTTGTGAGTCAATTTGGCAACCTAGAGTCCGATGAGAACATTACTAGTTAGGAAAAGTTCTTTTGGTATCTGTAAAAACATTATTTTATTTCCCGATTTACATTTAAGTATGTCGTATACCGCTACAACTGTCAAATACCTATTCAAGTTCAATCACGCGTCAATACGGATCCGAATATCAAAGTTCTTCAACATTCAATCCTCAACGAGATTAATTTTGGCAAGGACGTGTTTAAGTACTTTAATGGTTCACGTGGAATGTTGGAATAATTTTTTTAAAAAAATTTCTAAGTGTTGTGGCGGAGTTTTTCATCAAAAATATTTTTCCAAGTGTTGAGGCGGACTTTTGAAATGCTTTTTTTTATAATAAGTTCGCTCGAGCGACCGGTGTAAGTCGTTCAAATTGAATTTACCATCTCACATGATATGTCATTCAAACAACAAAAAACCTCATTCGAGCGAAAGTGAGTTTTGTTCGAGCGACATCGCCACCTTAAAGTTTTTTATATAAAGCGTGTTAAACCACTCCGTTTGGAGAATTTCTTTTGGCAAAAACTGTTAATAGCAGATTACCTTTGTCTTCTTCATTTAGGGTTCAAATCCTTTTGTTTTCAATTCACAAAACCCAAGAGTTTTTAGTGAATTATTTTAAAACCCCAGATACGATTTTACTGGAGTTTCTCTTATAGGGAGGATAGCCTACTACTGATCTAGGTGCCACTTGAGGGAGGTGTTGGGCTGACATGACTGCGTGAGAAAAGGAGTACTCATGGGTGTTGTTGGGCTGATTGAACTGCAGTTCTTATGGACTTGCTACAGAACTCTATTGCTGATTTAGGTTGCTGCATATAAGAGTTTGCTGCGGTAAATTCTTTGCAGATTTTTCTTGTAATCATTATGAGTATTATTAGTGAAATAAAAAGTTTTCCTTTCAGGGATTTTTCCTAAAATATGTGAGTCAGAAATTCATTTTTGTTTATGTTGGCATGATCCATTACACCTAGTTACATATTTTAGAGCTAAATTAAATTGGATTAAAAATTGACACCAATTAAATAAGTTTAACTTAGAAATTGGCCATTTTATTTAAATCAATATCACATGTCATTATCAAATTGGTACCAGTGCGGGTTTCTCTAATTTATCGAGTGATCCTTATTTTTCGCAAAATTGTGTGATATTGATTTTTAAAAAATATATATATTTTGTGAAAAATCACAATTTTTTCAATGGATCACTTATATAATTGGATGCCCATTTTTTATGGATCTAATTATGCTTACTAGAAAGCACGTATGAAACCACAGTTGAAGGCCATTGATGAGCACGTTTGGGTACTTTGTGAAAGAGGCTGGACTCCTCCCACTGTCACCGCAAATAATATCACTAATTTAAAACCCCTGACAGACTGGACGGAGGACGAATTTAAATGAAGCACTTTTAATTCAGGCGGCCTAAGTGTAATTTATGGTGTCATCACTCCTGAGGAGTTTCGACGTATTATGATCTGAACCACATCGAAACAGCATGGGATATTTTACAACTTACCCACGAAGGCACAAATGCGGTCAAAGAGTCTAAAATTCAAAATTTAACTACTCAATTTGAAACAATTACCATACTTGAGATTGATTGTTTTGATGCGTTATATGCACGTTTGTCTAATATTGTCAACACTAGTTTCAATCTTGGTGATCACATTCTTCATGCACGGGTAGTTAAAAAGATTTAGAGATCACTGCCTAAACGTTATATCCCTAAAGTGACTGTTTTAAATTCCTTGAGTAATTTGAGCAATTTAAAATTAGAAGAGCTGGTAGGAGAGACATATGAGATTAACATGTTCCCCAACACTGTCAAACCTAAGGACAAAGGGAGAGTTAGAGGTTTTGAGGGTTTTTGAGGCGTGTGTATGTTTTCACTGTCAAATCTAAGGCCTGTGTATGTTTTCACTCAATGCAAGAAGATAGGACACCTTAGGGAGTTTTGTTTTAAGTTGGGTTATGTGTCACGTTTTGCTACTACACGTGTTCACACACACGCGCCCACTCTGGATGAATACGTGAGAGAGTTTGCACATCTTAGGGAGAAGGTAAAATTTTTATTCAAGACTTCACATGACATAATGGATGTTTTTCATAGGATGTCACTACCTTTGGAAAACTCCACCGCACCTAACGGTTGGGGTTTAGACTTGCTTACTAGCATAGGATGATTTTCATGATGATATCTTACGCCTATTGCTAGTGTCTATCATTTTTGTATTTATATTTTCTATTTTTACTATATTTTTCGAAAAACCAAAAAGATTTTTGTTTTTGAAATTTTTTGGAAAAATACAAAAAAAAATCATTTTTTTTGAGAAAAATTTTAAAAAGCCAAAAAGATTTTTTTTTGATGAAATTTTTGGAAAAAGACAAAAAAAAATTTGTATTTTTTTTTGCACCATTTATGGATGGACATTTAGGATGACGAAGTCACAATTTCATTTCATATCCATGTGACTGTTTGATAGTGTTTTGATATGCGTCATCATTTCATTTTTGTGCTTGATAATGTTTGGAGCCATTGAGATGCGATTTGCTGCTACTACTTACATGTTTGACTCACGAGTTCCTTAATGCACACTTGCACATATTTGTTTAACTATTGTTCTTGTCATCACATGTTGGTTAATGTGTTTTCATCTCAATTCTATCTATAAAATGAACCAAATGCGATAAAACTTGACAATTAAAGTAGTGCATGTAAGAACCGTTAATGTGAGTTTGTGTGATTTATTTGAAAAATGAGGAAGGGCTATGAAAGGTACTGATTTATCCTTTGCGATTAAGCCACCATTTAAATCGGACCTAGAAAGTGCATGGCACAAAAACAGAAGTTAAGGTCCAAAGAGGTTGAAAGGAGCCTGAATTTTTTTTTGAAGGAAATAAAAAGAAAAATATGTCAAAAAGTGGGTCAATAGGTTATAGTTTCATCACCTCAAAAGAAAAATGAAAAACATTATTATTTATGAGGGAGTTTGGATGGAATATAAAACGGGTTTGCATGTCCTGACAAAGTCATGAAAAAGCGTTACATGGTTTTAGAGGTTATTGGTGTGAAAATCACGTCTCACTTTGATTTGTCGATTAGATTGAGACGATGTCATCTAAATTCACATTTTTCGACACCTAAGGGAGATTTTGAGATTCATTCGTTAGGAGTACACACGCTATTACATTGATTTGCCTATTGAATTTTTCACACTCATTCATTCCATTTCCACGATTTGGTTATCTTAGTGTAAATTCATGGTGTGTGTTTTTTTGTAAAATTATTTTTGCATTTTTATATGAAAAATTGAAAAATAAAAAATAGTTTGTGGAAGATTTTGGGTTACTCCTTTGAATGAGAATAGTTTGATTCATGTTTGCTATGAATATTTGTCGTGACACTCCATGTTTGTTTTGTTTATTCATTTCCTTGTCTATTTCGGACAAATAAAAAGGAGGAGAACGAATTATGGGGGAGTTTTTCATTATGGGGGAGATTTAATTATTGATTTATTTATTCTTATATCATTTCAAACTCGATGCATCATGAAGGTATTTGCTTTTTCTCATGTGTGTAGGTACAAAATTGAAGATCAATATGTTGCATACCCTAATGAGAGAAACTTGAAGATTTGAAGTTTGATGTTGAAGATTTTGAAGAAAAGTTGTAGACTTGTATGTTTAGTACATTTTTAATTTTGGGTTCATGGGAGGGTATTAGATTTGTATAGGCATTTTGATTTGATATTTGGATGTTTTTATTTTGTACCGGTATAGACATAGGGGGAGACTGGTAAGGACATTATTTTATTGCCCGATTTACATTTAATTATGTTGTATACCGATACAACCGTCGAAAACTTATTCAAGTTCAATCATGCATCAAGACGAATCTGAATATCAAAGTTCTTCAACATTCAATCCTCCGCGAGATTAATATTTGTAAGGCTGTGTTAAGTACCTTAAGGGTTCACTTAGAGTGTCGAGGTAATTTTTCTAAAAAATTATAAGTGTTGAGGCAGAGTTTTTCATCAAAAATATTTTTCTAAGAGTTGAGACGGACTTTTGAAATAAACAAAAAGATTTTTTTTAATAAGGTCGTTCGAGCGACCTGCGTAAGTCGTTTAAACGACTTGACCATCTCGTGTGATATGTCGTTAAAACAACAAAAGACCTCGTTCGAGCGACAACGCCGCCTTAAGTTTTTTTTATATAAAGCGTGTTAAACCACTTCGTTTTCATTAATAAGACCTATGAATTTCTTTCTGAAAAAACTGCTCACGACAGATTACCTTTGTCTTCTTCATTTAGCTTCAAATCCTTTTGTTTTCAATTCTCAAATCCCAACAGTTTTTAGTGAATTATTTTGGAACCCAAGATACGGTTTTACCGGAATTTCTCCTATAAGGAGGATAACCTACTACTGATCTAGGTGCCACTTGAGAGAAGTGTTGGGATGACATAACTATGTGTCAAATGGAGTACTCATGGGTGTTCCTGGGCTGAATGAACTGCGATTCTTGTGGAGTTACTATGGAATTCCATTTCTAATTTAGGTTGCGGCCTATGAGAGTTTGCTGCGGTAAATTCTTTGTAGATTTTGCTTGTAATCATTATGAGTATTATTAGTGAAATAAAAGGTTTTGCCCTTCGAGGATTTTTCCTGAAATCTATGAGTCAGGAATTCATATTTGTTTATGTTGGCATGATCTACTACACCTAGATGCATATTTTAGGGATGAATTAAATTGGATTAAAAATTGACACCGATTAAGTAAGGTTAACTTGGAAATTGGCCAATTTATTTAAATTGATATCACACGGCATTCTCAGTATCACTTGATGTGTTTGTACCTATTTCTAAGCCAGTAGGTTATTGTTTTCAATTTTTGGCCCAGCAAAACCAAATTTAAACTTTATAGCATGTGTATACTAGTCACTTTAACCAACTGAGAGTCCAACGATCATGCAGTTAGTTAAGACAAGTTAGTTTGGTATCGTTTGATGTGTTTGTACCTAACCTTATGTCGCTAGGTTTTTATTTTCAGTTTTCGCATGCCAATGCCCATTTTAACTCCAAAAGAAGCGTAAGCTAGTAAATTTTGGAAACCGAGCGTACAATAAGGAAACGATTAGATTAGACAAGTTACTTTGGTATGACTTGATGTGTCTGTACCTCTATCAAGGCCTTTAAATTGTGCTTTTTTGTTTTATCCCGCCAAACCCCATTTTGTATTTCAGAATGTTCGTATACTAACCAAGAGTTAGATGAGGATGCGGTTAGTTAAGACAAGTTACTTTTGTATCGTATGATGTGTTTATAGAAATTTCTAGGCCAACGGGTTGTTCTTTTTAAGTTTTAACCCTCCAAAGCCCATTTTGAATTTCACAACGTTCGTACAATAGTCAATTTGACTAAACGATAAAAATGCAGTTAGTTAAGACAAGTTACTTTGGCATTGCTTGATGTGTTTGAAACTAGGTTGTTGTTTTCTATTTTTTCCCACCAAAACCAATTTTAAACTTCATAACATGTGTCAACTAGTCAATTTAGTGAACCGAGAGCCTGATGAGGATGCAGTTAGTTATGACAGGTTACTTTGGTATCGCTTGATATGTTTGTCCCTAATTCTAGGCCGATAGATTGGTCTTTTCAGTTTTTGCCCACCTAACCCCATTTTGAATTTCATAACATGTGTAAACTATTCATTTTGGCCAAACAAGAGTCCTATAAGAACTAAGTTAGTTACGACTAGTTACTTTGGTATCGCTTGATGTGTTTGTACAAAAATCTAGGCCGATGAGTTGTTATTTTAAATTTTTGGCTCCAAAGCCCATTTTGAATTTCGTAACATGCGTATACTAGTCAATTTAACCAACCTAATGTCTGAAGAGGATGTGGTTAGTTAAGACAAGTTACTTTGGTATCGCTTAATGTTTTTGTACCTATTTCTAGGTCGTTACCAAAACCCATTTTAAACTTCATAACATTTATAAACTAGTCAATTTATCCACCAGGGAGTACAATGAGGAGGCGGTTAGTTAAGAGAAGTCATTTTGGTATCTCTTTATGTGTTTGTACCTGATCCTAGTCCGGTAGATTATTGTATTGAGTTTTCGCCCACCAAATCCAATTTTAAACTTCATAACGTGCGTATGCTAGACAACTTGTTCAATCGAGAGTCCGTTTACACTGCAATTAGTGATTACAACTTATTTTGTTATCGTTTGATGTGTTTGTATCTATTTTTTGGTAGCTACGTTGTTTTTACTTTTTCCCCAAATTCTATTTTAAGCCCAAAAAGAAGCATTTGCTTATCAATTTTGTTATATAAGAGCCCGATGAGGATGCTGTTAGTTCAGACAAGTTACTTTCTTATCCCTTAATATGTTTGTACCTAGGTTGTTCTTTTTGGTTTTCTCCCACCAAAACCGATTTTAAACTTCATAACATGCGTATACTAGTAAATGAGTCCAAGCGAGAGTGCTTTGAGTACATGATTATTTAAGAAAAGTTAGTTTAGTATCACCTGATGTGTTTATTCCTAATTTTAAACCGTTAGGTTGTTGTTTTTAGTTTTTGCACCCCAAAGCCCATTTTAAACTTTATAAAGTGCATATACTAGTCCATTTGTCCAACTTAGGGACCAATGAGGATGAGGTTATATAAGAGAATTCACTTTGGTATCACTTGATGTGTTTGTACCTATTTCTAGGATATTAGGTTGTTATTTTTAGTTTTTCGCCCCAAAACCCATCTTAAACTTCATAATGTGCATATCCTAGTAAATTTGGTCAACCGAGGGTTTGAAGAGGACACGATCAGTTAACACAAACTATTTTGGTATCGCATGATGTGTTTGTACCTAAATCTAGACTGCTAGATTATTTTTTCAGTTTTTGCCCACCAAAGCTCATTTTAAACTTAATAATGTGTGCATACTAGTAATTTTTTCCAATCAAGAGTCCAATGAGGACGCGTTCAGTTAAGAAAAGTTACTCTGGTTACACTTGATGTGTTTGTACATATTTTTAGGCCGCTAGGTTGTTATTTTCTTCATATGGTCCCCGTCTTGCCTTATATTAAAAACTTATTTTAAGACTATATATTTAAAAGATTTATAGTTTAGACCCAAATTGGTATCAAGACCTTAAGAACTTTAGAAACTCACCAAATTTTGACCAAAACCCTAATTCTGGAATTCTAGTATTAGAGCCATAAGACGCTCCTTTTAGACTTATAAAAAGGCTTTAATGCCCTTGGGATTTATCCCTTACATTTACAAAGATATTTTTGGAACCAACCCAGACTACCAACCTATACCCATAACTGATTTAGACCCAGAAGGTTGCTTAACCTCACACATAGATAATTGTTCACACATTGAACACATCCCAACCAAACATTTAGACAGTAGACAAGTTATTGCCAGTTCTATCTATAACATAATAGACCAAAATAAGTGTTCACTCCTTATTTTAAGACAATTAATTAAAGACACACAAACCCTAGAAATAGAGGTAAAAAATATCTCTAAAAGAATATAAGAAGTAAATAGACAAATCCCAATATACCTTGTATAAGTTCTACAAGAAATAAATCTTAAGACTAACCATATATAAGTCTTTAACAAAGACATTTTAGAAATTAAGACTTTGATAAAAAATCAAGATAGTGAGTTAATTAAACTTTGCAAAGAACAAGCTAAGCTTATTCCTAGATTAGACAATTACCTACCTAATGGAGATAGTTAGATCAGACTGAAATGAGGTACCTAGAGACCTCTCTATTCAGACCTTAACATATTTTTAATAAAGAATTATAAAAAAGATAAATGATGGTAAATTTTATTATAAGATAAATGAAAATGAGATTGTCAACACTGCTAAAGCAACTAGACTCATATTAGAAAGATTAAATTTAATTTCTATATCTATAGCAACTACCCAAGACTATAACAGTAACTTGGTTAAAGACTTATAATTAGATTTAAAGGCTAAGACAAAAGGATTAACCACCTTCTACACAGACTTTGTTAAATTCCAACAAAATTTAGCAAATTATCTTAATAATATGGAAAGCCATAACCTATCCAAAATGGATAGTATTATTAATGAACTTAGACTAGGCATGGCCTAAGTAAAAGAAAAATACGAAGAAATTATAAAGGGAAGTAAGTTTATATATAATAAACCTTCCCAAGCCAAATTAGACTCTTCGTTTATTTTAACTCGTTTAGATAAAATAGAAAAAACTGTGGAAACCATAGAAGCTAGGATGGCACACGAATCTCTCCATAAACAAGAAAAAGAAGATGAGGTAAAAGACTATATTAATAAGATCGCTAATTCTCTTGTTAACACTCTTGTTAAAAATAATGACGACACCAACAATAATGCAAGAAAAGAGAATAAGACATTTAATGAAGAAATTCTTATGCAGATAAAAAGACAAAAAGATTATTCACACTCTTTAGAAAGGATTGAAAAAAGACTTGAACTAAAACAGGTAAACACCCATAAATTTAGAGAATCTCCTTATATAGGAACTAAGGAAGGAAATACCATTACTAGAAGAATCATAAATAATGGATTAGATAAGACTAGTAAGATAGTTAGCTTTATCCCAAATATTAGACACAGTAGTTGTATGCTCCAAAGACTCAAGGATTCATCCTCCAATGCTAGAACTTGGTGGAAGGAGAGCAATTTCACCAATCCTCTCCAATGGAAAGAATGGGGTGAAGTCGACTGGAAAATTGTTGAAGATTACATTCATAATGGACAACTTCCAGCCGTTAGATACATAGACTAGTTTAAAAAAGGTGTCACTCCTAAGACTCCTAATTATAACATGACTTATCATTGTAGAAATTATGTGTTAGACAAATCCTACACTAAGCTTCAAGTTTTTGACTCAGGATGGCTTAGATCTAGATGAACCGATAGGAAGTTCCAATTCCTAACCTTTGGACTCTTTCAAGCAAGAATCCAAGGATTACATAGACCTCAAAATAATATTAAAATATTATGTTGTTTAGTAGATAAAAGATGGAAAGATTTTGAGAAAAGCTTTATTGGGATAGCCTAATTAGAAATGTCAAACAATAAAGGATACTTCAATGTCATTCTGGCATTTACAGTAACCGTAGACACAGCCAAACATTTTAAGTTAATCTTATATGCTAATGGCCATGAAGACTATATTATTCTAGACGCTAATATAAATATAGAATTTCAAAGCTATGTGAAGTTCTCCCAATTTCCTTATGAAGGAATGCAATCAGGAAGTCCTAGCGGTAGACTTAATGAAGAAATCTTAGTTAGAACCAATATCTCAAACTATAATCATACTTACAGTATTAGGAATACTGGACCTATGAAAGAAAGGGCTAAGACCCTTTGGCAATTACCAGAATTCTAAAAAATAAAGACTATACAGAATAAACATTTGTTTATTAATCAAGATGACGTCACTGGAAATGTTACTATCCAGTTTGGCCCTCCTAAGATTATCAATAAGAATATCTAGACTGAAGAAGTTAGATTTAGGAATATGGGAGAAGCCTTAATCAATGATCCTTCCGAAGGAGAATGTAGTAGTAAGACTAGTTCTAGTTTACTAAGACAGGACTCGATAATTAGACCTAGAAGATCATTTGAACAAAAAGACTTAGTTAAAGAAAAAGCTAGGATCCAAAACTTTGGACATGAACCCTCAGAATTGGACATGAAGACAATTAAAGATCACCTTAAGAAAAGTCATTCTATTAGATTTCAAGAAAGAAAAATATTTAATATGATAGCTCAAGAGTGTATATTAAAATTAAAAGAATCTAAGAATACTAAATAACTTCTTAGAAACTTAAGACTAATAGAAGAAGGAGAAGAAAGACTAATGCCAGATACATAAGTAGGTCCTAATAAACAAGAGATAGGAAGTAGTAGTAGGTTAGAAGATGATCCTAGACTTTTTAGTAAACCAATAGGAATAAATATTCCTATATACTCTAGAACTTTAGTTAAGACTAAACCTAATCATATAAAAGATTTTCCAACTAGTGACAAGATTTTTACTCCTGTTAAGACCATGGAAAGTCAATCCATAAATCCAGTTGGGATATACCTTAACTTAGACAATGTCCAAGATAGGAAAAAGGCCTTAGATGAATGGCGAAATCAGATGAACATGTATTTTGCATTTAATGAACAATGGGATGCATGTTCATGTAAGCAGTACACTGAGCAATCCATTAGAGGTATTGCAAAAGATTATTTAGATAGCTTAAGAAAAGCCACAGATGAAGACTCTTTATCTAAGATTAAGAAAAGGAAGGAAAACCTAGAAGAAAGATCAATTGAAGAATATATTCAATTGTTCACATCAGAATTCATTGGAGCTGGACATTTAGCTCATATCAATGAACAAGACCTAGCAAAAACTAACTTAGCCCTCCTTAGCATTTGTAAACTAGATAAGATCAATGGATATAACAATAATTATGAACATCTATATTACCAAATTAAAGAATTTGTAGATACCTTAAAAGATGAATACTTTAGAAAGATACCCGCCATAGGACATATCCTAATTAATGAATATAGGAATTGGCCAGGAGTAGCTGGAGTTAAGAATAACTCTCTTGGTGAAAGAATCAATTTCGCCAAAGACTATATCGTATCTAAGAGACGTGATATAACTCAAGGAAACTTGATAGAAGAGACTTTCAAACAGATCCCTCCAATCAAAGAGGAAAGAGACATCACACCAATCAAATGGGGATGTGGAAGTGAATCTAAGAAATTCAAAAAGAAATTAGAATGGAAACATAGGAAGTTTAAGACTAGACCTTCAGGATTTCCAAAGAAATATAGATTTAGACCATCTACTACCTTTAGAGACAGGAACTCAAAGACTAAGAAAAATAAATTTAAACAAAGAAGATATTTTAAGAAGAACACTATTAAGTATAAGAAGGTTCCTAATTATAAGAAATAAAAAGATGTAGCTCAATCTAAGACTGCCATCAAAGAATGTTCGACTTATGGAAAAGAATGAAACTTTGCTAAAGACTTCCCTAATAAGAAAGATAAAGAAGGTAATAAGATTATTAATACAATATTAGACTATGCGGATAAAAAATAATTAGATATCCTATATGCTATAAAAATATCAGACATAGAAGATGATGATAATACTAGTATCTATATTGCATATACAGATAGTGATTCGAAAGACTATAATAGTGATACTGATGAGTATGAAGACTCTCAAGATACTTTAGATTTATATATAATGCAAGACAATCTAGATGATGAATATATAGACTTCAAAGAAGCTTGGTATAAATGTATATTGAGCCCCTTTTTAAACAAAAGGTGGACAATTAGTAATCCTGAGTTACTAACATATATACCTAGATGTTACTTTGATGAAAGACATTATTATACATTTGAAATGAAATGTAGCAAGAAAGACTTTAGATATGTAGAATGCTTTGAGACTATACAAACATAATTATTTATGGTTTATGTTATTTGTCAATTACACTACCATGAAAACTGTTGGAAAACTAGATTTAGAGCAATTTATACTAGCCAATATGACACTCAAATAAACTTAGATATTAAAACATATTATCAAGACATTGATAGAAATATATCCAGAATATTAAAAGTAAATGAAGACTTAAAAGGAAAAGGAATTTCCTATGATTTAGAAGGATACCGCTTTGATAGTAGTTCAGAAGACCTAATACTATTAAATTTTATAGTTAAACCTCAGAAAGGAATATCTATTTTAGAAAATAATAATTTAGGAATTTCTACTAAACCGCAAGTTTGTTTTGTAGAATTGTTTATACAACACAAAGGTTATCCAAAAAGACTTTCAACTTTTATAGACACAGGATGATCTCAGAGTATTTGCAAGGCTAATGCCTTCCCTGAAGATTATTTTATAGAAAGTAATCAAGAAATCTATGGTAAGGTAGATAATGGAGAACCATTTATCTCATATTTTCAGACTGTTCCTATTTATTTTAAATTAGGAAATCAGACCAACAAAATCATTAATCATCAGTTTTGGATAATGGATCCTCGTCCTAGTTTAATAGGAAATATTATTTTAGGACAAGACTTTCTTAGTAAATATCATCCTTATACTCAGTATAATGATAAGATATTAAGTAGTGATAAAGGGGAATTTATTATTAAATCCCCTCTAATAGATCATAAGACTGCCTTTGACCTTATGCAGGTCAAAGTTAACTATAGACCATTCAAACATCAGAGTTCTTCAACTGAGGATGGTGGACCTAGACCCTCAAACCAATAAGAATCCTTAGAAATAAACCCTTACAAAGAAAATGTAAGTGTCCAGACCAAATGTGTTATAAGAAAATAGCGCTTATACAACAAGATATTCTAGATCAAGCCCTGTACACCATATTACAGGTTCAAGCTATATCTAAACAAAGGAAAATGAAAAGACCCAAGTTATTGTGAAATTATCCCTATTAACCCAGACACCACTATTAATGGTGGAACGTATAAGGAAGGATATTCACTAGAAGACATGGACGAATTTAAAAAATACATAGATGAAATGCTTAAGCTAGGCATTATTACAGACAGTAAAAGTAGACATAATAGCCTTGTCTTCTATGTTCAAAATGAATCTGAATGAAAAAGAGGAAAAAGATGTATGGTTATAGACTATAGACAACTAAATAAGAATTATGAGTTTGATTCTTATAAGATACTAGACAAGAATAATTTAATCAACTTGATTGAATATAGAATTATATTCAGTAAGTTTGATTGCAAATCGGGCTTCTGGCAAATTAAGATGCATCCAGATAGTATTACTTGGACAACCTTTAGTGTGCCCCCAAGGAAAATACGATTGGCATGTAATGCCATTTGGATACTTGAATGCTCCTCAAGTATTCCAAAGAAGAATGGATAATATATTTAGACCTTATTCAGAATTTTGTCTTGTTTACATAGATGACATTCTTGTATCCAGTAATACTGAGATAGAGCATGTATACCATCTTAAAAAGATTATTTTAGAATTAGATAAACATGGTATTGTTATTTCCGAAAGGAAAATACAATTATTTCAGACTGAAATAGATTTTGTGGAAATGCATATTAATAAGGGAAAAATATCCTTAGCTGAACACATAACCAAAAAGATCCTTGAGTTTCCAGACCAACTCAAAGATAGAAAACAATTACAATTATTTTTAGGATTGCTTAATTGTGCTGCAGACTTTATTAAAGACTTTTCTTCAAAAAGACAAAGCTTAACTTCCAAATTAAAATGAATAGACAAGACTAATCCTTTTTACTGGACTAAAGATGATTTTGAAGCTATAAGACAGATTAAAGAAGTAGTAAAAAATATCCCTTTACTTGAACTGCCCAATGTTGAAGACCAGTTTATAGTAGAGACGGATGCATCTGATAAACAATGGGGAGCAATATACTTTGCCATTGATCATCAGACAAAAAAGAAAAAACTGTGTAGATATAGTTCTGGAACCTTTACTGATCCAGAAACAAGATACACTGCCCATGAAAAACAAGTTTTATCAATAGTAAGGGCAATAGAAAAATATATGCTTTTTCTTAGACCTAAACATTTTACTGTGTATACTGACTCTTCTTATGCAGTAAAATTCAGAGATCTATACTTGTCTAAATCAAGGACTAATAGACTTATTAGATGGCAGCAATTGCTTAAGAGTTAAGACTTCTCTGTTATACATATTAAGGGAAATAAAAACACAATTCCAGATAATATATCAAGAGAACCAATGTTTGCTAAAACTAATATGATTTCATGTTTTATGTTGCAAACAGAAGACTTAGACAGCATGAGTTCCTTTGGAACAAATAGACTAAACAAAGAAGACTTTGCAAACTATCTTAGATGCGTAAGACCAAATGCTGGTGTAACGCAAAGACATACTCATATTTAAGACTCTCAAGAAAGACCAATCCTAGAGAACTTTGATGATATCTTAGTTCATCCCCAAAAATCTAGACATGAGATTGTTTCTCAAAATAGACTCATAAGGAAGATGTATTCCCCCAATATAGACCTGATCAAAGATATACAGACTTGATCAAATTTAGATGAGAATTTTCAGATGATGAAAATACTCTTATAGACGTTATATGGTGGAACGTGAATAACAGACTGTGGATATAGTTCAAATAGAATCTAGTAGCCATTGGCAGATTTATGAGACTCAAAGACTTGCAGTTACCCAACTCAGTGGTACTACTATTGCTAGACCGCAGACTCAGACTTATGCTCAGACTCATGGAGAATCCTCCAAAACTAGAATTGTTGATAATTTTTGTTATCAGAAAAATACTTTTAAGACTAAGATTGTTATACCTTTTGGTCACGATAATCTTCCAATATCATAAGACTATCAAAAAGACATTATAATAACACAGCATTTTAATATGTTATTATCCAAAATTAATGGAGATGCCTTAATGTTCAGAGGTTTCTTCAAAGATGTTCCAAAAATTTATCTTTTTGGAAAGGCAGACATATCCCAGATCACCTTAGCAGACTATGGGTTTATTGGACTCGTCTAGATAAAGACTGTAGAAGACTCTATTGCTCTTGGGAAAATAGTCCATGAGTATGTTAAAAAGGTAGAAGGCTTCCTTCCCCTATTTTTCAGGATCTACCGGATTGCTCCAAGTCCTTGCAGAGGAATAAGAGTTGAGGGTTTAGACTAGTTAGATTTTCCAATTATTCTTTTGAAGACGTGAAGATTCTATCCTAAGACGAGACTAAAGACTTAATTGTTAATAATTCCAAGCTCCAGATTACCTAAGCTATGGATTGTTAACAAGTGAAGACCGATGGTATACTTCATACCATAAAGAAGACCTCATTATCCAGGATGATGAGCCATTTAATGGAAGACTCAAAAAAGAATCTAAGGAAATGTTGGAGATTGCTTTGCCAGCCATCCTTAGAGTGGTAGGCCTCATTGATGAATTCTTCAACAATAATGCTCTACCAGATAAAGACAAAGACGAAGCAGAAGAAGACGAAGATAGAACAGAGAAGGGGCCACCCTACTCAATGAAGACTCAATTATTTAGACTAATGATTCTCTTTCATAATGAAGATGAAAAAAGCTCAGACCTGCTCCATATGGCCCCAGACGTCTTCTTTTCATAAAGAAGAAATAAACAACCACAAAGACGTTAGGTTCTCAATTATTACAAGACGCCAAGATTGCTTTTGGAAAAGTAAAAACGTGAAAACCCATAGATACCAAAGCTGGAGACCTTTAAATATTGTATTTTTCTTTAATTATTGTATGTTTTCAACCGGATCACTTTTTATAATCGGTTACCAGTCATCTGTAAGCCTCTTTATGCTATAAAAGGAGAGGTAGGAAATAGAGAAAGGAATCGAAGATTAGAAGTTAGAGAGAGTGTGTATGCTTGTAGAGAGTAATATGTATATGAGTGAGTAATTCCCATATAGTTAGGGGAATGGTGAGAGTTGTAATTACTAATGCAATGCAATAAAAGTATTTTATTTTTCCATAAATCTCTTATGTTAAGTTGTTATTATTTTCCAAATTATCTCCAACTTTCTGTTCATAGAGGACTATTGTGTGGAACCTCTGGTGTAGTACACAAGGTGTTATACTGTTGAACTGCCATCAGGTATCGATTTGTCGTGTGCCGTTAGCCAGGTGGGCTTTAGGCATGAAGTCGTATAGACAGGAAATGGGTACAACACCAAAATAGTGGATTGAGGTGCGACACATAAAGAGAGAGTTGCAGGAGGCTGAGACCGGAGAAGAATAGTAACAAGGATGAAGAGACGAAGGAAAGAAGAAAAAGACATTGCAGACCAGAAGGAAGGTAAAACTCGAACCAAACCCTTAACTATCTTACATATTATTGTTTTAAAAGAAACTTGCATGAGCCTACAGATCACTACAGAGTTTTTAACATTTGTTAATCAAACAAATTTAGACTTAACTAGAGAAATCCAATATTGGAATCTTACAGACCCTAAAGATAAAGAACTTATAGAATCTTCTTTAACATACACAGGTGGTACTTTCAAATATATAGACCATGTTATTGAGTGGTTAGTCCGTGAAGTACCTATAATAGAAATAATTAGAACGGGATCCGTGATCTCTTTAGACAAAAATTAAGAATTGGAGATTTTGCAGCAGAATTGTCAAGACCTGAAAAATATCAAGAATATACTAGAACACTTGAAGATAATATAGACGTATTAAAATTTATTAGACAAAAAAGGCTAGAAGAAACCAAAGCTATTTTAATTAGAGCCAAAGGAATCCGCCCTCTTCTTAAATACGTAGAGACAACTGCCCCTAGAACATATCATAGATTTTTGTCATCCTATAGTGATAATAATTTCGATGAATTTATAAATAACGATATAATTGATATTATTAATCAGATATATAAAGAAACTAGACTGATAAAACTGCAATACTGTATAAGGTATTTAAGACTAGAATATTTTCCATCAAAACCGCTTGCAATTTTTAGAGTCCCTGAAGAAACTATTTATATAGACAATCCTTGTTATTCAAAATTCCAGTACGATAGTGACGGTAGAAGCTTAAGGAGTATCAATAGCCCTGAAACTTCTACACTTAGACTTCCAGATTAATTAGGCTTTAAAATAAGCTTAAAAGACCACATAAATCGTTAGGGTAGAAATTTTTATTCCAAAAAAATTAGAAAAAGACAAAGGCATAAAAAGACAAAGCGTTCCCCCAAAGGTGGTTCTAAAAAGACAAAAGTGGTCCCTAAATCGTGTGGATGACATTACCCCGTCATTTAAGCCCGTTAAATTAGCCCGTCGGAGAGACTTACCGTATATATATATATAAGATCTCACTCACAAGCGATAAAAGATACGCGCAATGAGCAAACAATGAAGTGTGTCTCAATGAACCCCACTTGAAATGCGATGAATATGAAATAATCAAATAGTTAAGAACACAAGTAGGGAATAACTAACAAAGAAGAAAACTAGTTGTAGTTAATCCATAGTTGTTATTCCTCACCTTAAATGAGATGAACATATAATAATCCCATATGTGCTCACTTTTAGATTGTCTACAGAGAGGAAAGATCACAAAATTGAACCTATAGTTGTTGGTCCTCACTTGATTGTCACAATGTCATTAGCCATATTCCTACTCAAAGTGGCATTTACGCGAGTAAGTGTCATTTTTTTCAAAATCATACAAAATATTAGCCTTCCGTAAATCCCAACAACACGAAATAAATTTAACACACCGTTTGGTACCATTCAAATTTTCATATTTGCAATGCCAAATATTTTCAAGAAGCCACTCCCAAGAGTTAAAAGTCATATTTATTTGCCATTTTTCAAGGGATATAAAATTAGGCTAAGTATTAATAGATATATATGGATAGGTGTATATATACAATTAATTACTTATTAACTGAGCTTAACCTACAATGGTTAACCTTGATTGATGGAAAGATTTCACAACAAAAAAAAAACTAAAAAAAAAGAAATTCCTTTAAAAATTATATACAAGTTAAAAGATTCATAAATGCCAAAAATTATTTTTGTATACAAGCTAATACTTGATTTTGACGGAACTATGACGTCACAAGTGTTCTGTTGGAAGTACTGATGAACTCACCATCCATCAAGTCAAAATTTTCTAAATGATTGATTCTTAATCTACAAGCCATCTGAATGAGAAATTAAGCCACACTACAAGGAACCTTAATATATTGAATAAAACAGTCAATATGGATGTGTGTGTAATATATTTTAATATAAATAAATAAATAAATCACAATTTTTTACCTATGTAGTTTCAAGATAGAAGATAAAGGTTTAACTGCCTAGAGTGAGATGGAATGGAATGTATTGTGACTTCACTAAATGCTATGCAAGATTTGATAAAACTAAGAAGATTATTTACTGTAAGAGCTAAACGATTATCAAATGTTGCCTTTTGCAAGAAATATTAATCCTTAGTTTCTAAGAAATTCAAATGAAAATAAAACTCTAGGAATCACTCCTAGATTCCACTTGGAATCATAACTAGGTGTTGCATTGCAATGCAAAATTCAATAGATAATTAAATTTTTGTAAACTTGATACCTATCTAACCAAAAGTATTGCATAAAAATATATATAGACTTATTAGAGATCCAACACATTCTACCCTACTAATAATCAAGAATATCAATATCTAAATAACAAAATTCATCTTTCTTTATCTCCGGAACAAATAAATAATAGATTAAAATAACTAAATCAGTAAATACCATACAATCCAATTTTATTAAAATGAAATCGATACATTACATACGATCATTTTAGAAATATAAGTAATTAGTAAGTAAAGAAATATACAACAAATTAAACACATAAAAAATGTCCAAAGAGATAACAAATCACTATTAAAATAACTTAATCAAATTAAATTTATTTTAGGAATTATCAACACACAATAACATATCAATTCGACTAACATAAGTAAACAAAAAGAAAATATAACTACCAAATGAAAAAAAGTAAAGGAAAAAATAATACCAACATGAAAATAATTAAATCAAATTTATCTTGATAACATATCAAAGATCTACAATCAAATGGAAAAGAGAAAAAGAGGGGATAGGGTTTCATCTTGACATAAACTAGAATATAATACAATGAAGAGAAGAAAAGAGAACATATGTCCTACTACAACCACCTAATTATAAAATAAAAAGGGAAAATACTAAAGTACCCTTAATGCTAAATAAAACTCCAATATCCCCCTCAAACTCACGATGCTGAAGCAAGAAGCATTGAGAGTTTGCCAACCAAAAAAAGAAAATGCTGAACTGGATGAGACTTCGTAAACAAATCAGCTATCTGTACGGAAGAAGAAACAAAAGGCAAAATGATGGCGCCATGCATAAGATGATGACGAGTGAAAAGACAATCAATCTCGATGTGCTTAGTCCTCTCATGAAAAATCGAAGTGTGAGCAATCTGAATAGCACTCTTATGATCACAGTACATAGGAGTGACCGACATAGCCAAACAACCTCGCGAGTGGTAGAAGCCATAGCATGATACTCGGTTATCGTGGAAGACATAGAAACAACAGTTTTCTTGTTTCTCTTCCAAGAAATAAGAGAATCACCCAGAAACACACAAAATCCAGTAACTGATTTGCGATCTGTAGGATCACTAGCCCAATCAGCATCAAAGTATGCACACAGTTCCAAAGAAGAAGATGAAGGAAGTAAAAGACTCTGAAATCAAGTGCCTCTCAAGTATCGCAATATACGATGAACAACTGCCTAATGAACTGTAGTAGGAGCAGTAACAAACTGACTAACAACATGGACCGCATGAGTATATCTAGATGAGTAAAAGTAAGATAAACCAAGCTGCCCACAATAGTGAGATATAAGGTAGGATTAGGCAAAAGAACACCATCATATGGGGAAAGATGAACATTAAGCTCTATAGGGGTATTAATAATCTTAGTATCAATGAGGCGAGCACGCTCAAGAATGTCCCCGATGTACTTAGATTGTGAGATAAGATAACCCTTTGGATAATGAGCTACCTCAAGACCCAAAAAGTAATGTAGGGGCCCCAAATCCTTCATATTAAAACAACGAGATAATTCAGACTTCAACACTGTAATTCCACCAACATCATCCCTAGTAATAATCATATCATCAACATACAAAGAGACCAGAATACAACCACCCAAGGTGCACCTGATAAAGAGAGTTGAATCATGCTCACTTGGAATGAACCCAATAGAGGTAATCACGACAGAAAACTTCTTAAACCAAGACCGTGGTGCCTGTTTTAAACCATATAAGGCTTTTTTAATCCAACA
The DNA here is from genome assembly GCA_949130495.1 of Sambucus nigra. NCBI lineage: Eukaryota > Viridiplantae > Streptophyta > Magnoliopsida > Dipsacales > Adoxaceae > Sambucus > Sambucus nigra. Next base: position 200,326,499 of record OX422213.1, on the reverse strand, counting down.
AACTTCACCAGGACCATGTGGAACACTCGAAGGAGGAGTCATATAAACCTCCTCGTGAAGATCGCCATTCAAGAACGCATTTTTAATATCCATTTGCGATATATTCCACTAACGGACATGCGCAACAACAATAAGAGTACAAATAGTAGTCAATTTCAGAACAGGGGCATATGTCACGTCATAATCCATACCATATTGCTGAAACCCCCCCTAAATAACCAATCTTGCTTTGTACCGATCAATTGACCCATCTGACCTAGTTTTGATTTTATATACCCAATTAGATCCAATTTCCTGCTTACTAGTAGGTAAGGGGACCAAACTCCAAGTATCTATCTGATGCAAAGCAGAGAGTTCCTCAGTCATAGCCCGCTGCCAAAGAGGATCAAAAGTCGCCTCTTTATAAGATAAAGGCTCAGAGAGGTAGTGAACAGAGGATAAAAATGAAGCAAAAGAATCTGAATAAACAAAATTTGATGACTAAGTGGACTTACATGGACGTTTTGGATAGCCAAAAGGAGATTCCACCATTTTAGCAGGTGCTTGGGTGGCCACATGAGAGGGGGGAGCATCAGGAACATCAGATGGAAAAGTACCCGCATCAGTAGAAATAATAGGAACATAAGGTGTAAGGACATTTTTGTCCAACATACTTGTATATGTCATTAGCTGTAACACCGTTGCAAAGATTCAAAGTCCATTCATCATCAACGGAATCCGAATATCAAAGGCAGAAAAGGAATCAGGGAACAGACCGGACCGATCCGGCTCAGATAAAAGAACCGATCCGGTTCCTCCAGACCGATCCGTCTAAAGAGACCGGACCGATCCGCCTGCTGAGGTGAGGCCAGTGTACCCCGGATCCATAGCGAACCGATGAAGCCAAAATGCCGAACCGATCCGATGCCAACCGGATCGATCCGCCTTCAGATAAAAGAACCGATCCGCTTCATCCGGACCGATCCGCCTAAAGAGACCGGACCGATCCGACGAGGATAATTCCATACAGATCGTGTTCAGATCATGTTCCGAATTTTAGGGCTTAAGTTCTCCTATTTAATCCCACTACGTGAATTGGTTTTTCTAAGACTTTTCAACGATGTTCAGAGCATATCAATCCTAAAGTCTTCACCTATTGAGTCCTATAATTCTAGGTTTTTAGATTCACACATCTTCCATATCTATGTGAATCAAGTTTTGTAACCCAAGAACACCATTGTTGTTGTTCAACCCTTTGTGAAGTGGACCGTTCCTTCCTCTTCATTGCAACCCTACTGGACAGGGATAGTTCCAGCCGCCAACCCTACTGGACAGGGATAGTTCCAGCTGCCAACCCTACTGGACAGGGATACTTCCAGCCGTGACTACAGAATTCGATGCCTGCGGGTAATTCTTAGTCAAAAACTTGCATTTCAGTGTAATCCGATTGTAAGCCGCTTCTCTTACAAATTATAGTGAATATACAAATGGTTTTGCCCCTTTGGGGGATTTTTCCTTAACTTTGTGTGTTGAATAATTCTTGCATGATTTCATATTGTTTCAATCACACCTAGTTGCATGCTTAGGGTTAATTTGGGTTAAAAATGGTATTTATTATATTATTTCTTAATTGAACGCAAGCGCCAACTCTTTCAAATTGGTATCAGAGCAGGTTACGCTAATCTATCGCGTATTCCTTTTTCCGCAAAATTTTTCTAAGATATCAATTTTCTGAAAAAATTGATTTTTGTAAAAGTGCGTGTTCAAATGGAGAAGTCATATTATAAAATGCCTATTTTTGACGGGACAAATTACGCTTATTGGAAAGCCCGTATGAGGTCGGCTTTAAAAGCCATTGATGAACGTGTCTGGATTTTGGTTGAACGAGGGTGGACTCCTCCCACCGTGACTGTTGATAATGTAACCAACTTGAAACCTGACATTTCTTGGACTGATGAAGAATTTAAATGGTCATCTTTTAATTCTAAGGGTCTAAGTGCTATTTCTGGGTCTGTCACACCTGATGAGTTTAAACGCATAATGACGTGTACCACGTCAAAAGAGGCATGGGATGTATTGCAACTTACCCATGAAGGAACAAATGCTGTTAAAGAGTCAAAATTGCAAAATTTAACAACACAGTTTGAAACCATCACCATGCATGAAAATGAATGTTTTGATGAATTTTATGCTAGGCTTTCTGACATTGTTAATACTAGCTATAATCTTGGTGAACATATTCCAAATGCTAGAGTTGTTAAAAAGATTCTTCGTTCCCTTCCTAAGCATTTTATACCTAAAGTCACTGTGCTAAATTCCTTGGGTAATTTAAATACACTAAAATTGGAAGAACTGGTAGGAGATTTACAAACTTATGAAATAGACATGTTTCCTAAATCTGCCAAGCCAAAAGATAAGGGAATTGCCCTTAAATCCCAAGAGAGAAAAAGTGAGGGGTCGGCAAGAAAGAAAGTCGAGTCATCTAGAAAGATAGAAAATTATGATTCTGAATGTGAGTTTGACTTAGATGATTTGGCATTATTTGCTAAAAACTTCAAGAAAATTCTGAAATTTAAAAAAAGTGGAAACTTCAAAGATAAAAAGAATTTTCAGAAAAATAAGTTTGAAAAGAAAGATTTCAAAGAACCTCCTAAAGACAGTGAGAGGTGTTTTGAGTGCGACGGTAAGGGACACAGAGCGTTTGAGTGTTCCACTCGTCTGAATAGGGAAAAGGGTAAAGCTGTCCTAAATGCTACCCTTAGTGACGACAGTGAGGTCGAGTCGGTGGACTCGGGAGATGAGTCACCGCATGAGCATAACTTCACCGCGTTCATGGCTAGTCATGTGAATACTCCTAGTTCTCCTCACGACGATGAGGATGATGCTTCACAGGGACACCTCGACAATGAGAGCGAAGAAAGTGAGGGGGAGGAGGAAGGTAGTGAAGTCGAGAGTAACCTTCAACGCGCCTACGCCGAGTTATATAATGAGTCTTTCAAAACTAAAAAACGTAACAAGGCGTTAGTTCTTAGGATCACCGCATTAGAAGAAGAGTTAGAAGAGACGAGAGAGAGAGAGTCCTCCACCTGCACCGCCATGAGAGGGAGAGAGTCTGCCTGGGTTAGTAAAGAGAATTTGCTTAGAGAGAGAGAGAGCAGTTTTGAGAAAGAAAAAGCGGACTTGACTAAACAAGTGGCTAGTCTTACGAGTGAGCTCCATTCCTCCCTGGAGACTCGGAAGAAACTTGAAGCCCTTGTTGCCCAGCTTACTCATGACCTTGAGAGAGCTAGGAAAGTCAAGGTACAAATCGAGGACAGATCTGGGAAGATGGGAAAGATGCTCCTCGGTCCCGCTTTAGGTTTTGGTGACAGGAAAGGAATAGGTTTTGATGGTGCCTCCACATCCCAAATTGCACCCGGACCAATTCCTGAGTTTACTATGACTCCTTATGGCCGTCATCAAAAACCAAGAAGGAGAGTCGACCAAGAAAAGCAATCCAAGGTTCTCCTAATACTGTGCCCTTTTGCTCCCATTGCAAAAGAAACGGACACCTTAGGGATGATTGCTATAAGTTGGGTCGGACACGACGTACGTTTGCTCCACCACATCAGACTGATGAGTTTGCCAGTCTGAGAGAGCGTGTTGAGTTTCTAGCCGCCACATCACAGAGTTTGATGGAGGAATTCCGACGAATGACCTTACCATCAATGAATGCGCCCCACATTCCGACTAAAACCTACAACAACAAGGGAATACAAAAAGGTACCTATTCTTGGGTTCCTAAGAAAGAAAAAAAGGCCCTTGTTGTCCATGTCGCTCTCAAAGCCCATAATACCTCACAGTGGTATTTTGACAGTGGATGCTCCAGACACATGACAGGTGATGTCTCATATTTTACCTTTCTTGAGGATTATAATGATGGGAGAGTCACCTTTGGAGATGGTAGCAAATCTAGCATAGTAGGATGAGGTACAGTAGAGTTACCAGGATTTCCAAAGCTAGAGAACGTGCTGTACGTCAAAGGTTTGAAAGCAAACCTTCTTAGCATCAGCCAGCTGTGCGACGATGACTTTGCAGTGAAGTTTGACCGGAAAGCTTGTAAGGTCTATAATCAAGCCAGTAAACTTTTAGTGCAAGGGGTGAGAACAGAGGATAACTGCTATGGGACTGAGCCCACATCCTCACTTGTTTGCAACAGCGCCACGATCACTCCTATGGATCTGTGGCACCAACGTCTAGGTCATGTGAACGTTAGAAACTTATCTCGTTTAGTCAAAAAGGACCTAGTACGTGGCTTACCATCACTTGGAAAGCCAACTTCCATGATTTGTGGACCATGTCAGTTGGGAAAACAAATCTGTAGCCCTCATAGGAAGTTGAATTCCATTACCACCTCCCGTGTTCTTGAGTTGATTCACATGGATCTTATGGGTCCTACTCACACGGAGAGTCTAGGTGGTAAGAGATACATTCTCGTGATGGTAGACGATTTCTCTAGATACTCTATTGTAGACTTTCTAAGAGAGAAATCTGATGCTGTAGAGTTCTTAACGACCAAGTGCCGTGTCCTACAAAATCAACACGGAGTCACTATTAACAGGATGCGTAGTGATAATGGCACTGAATTTACTGAAGCAAAAGTAGATCTTTACTGTGATAGCATTGGGATCAAACATGAGTTTTCTGCTGTGAGAACTCCTCAGCAAAATGGGACTGTTGAGAGAAAGAATAGAACGATCCAAGAAATGGCTAGATCAATGCTTCAAGGTCGTAAGGTCTCTAGGAGATTTTGGGCAGAGGCAGTGTCTACTGCATGCCACACGGTGAATAGGGTTTATCTGCGTCCACACACGCTTAAGACGCCTTATGAATTGTGGACAGGCAAGAAACCCAACCTGGCATAATTCCGTGTCTTTGGGAGTAAATGCTACATCCTACAGGATAGAGAGCAATTAGGAAAGTTTGACTCCCGGAACGACGAGGGAATATTACTAGGCTATTCATCGAACAGTAGAGCGTACCGGGTTTTTAACCTGAAGAGCTCTAAGGTTATGGAATCAATAAACGTCACCGTGCAAGATGATGAACCCCCGACGGTTATTGATCCCAACCTTCAGTGTGAGGATGAGGACTGTTCTGACAGTGATTTTCCTGTTCCTCTCCCACACTCTGTGGACCCTATTCCTATGTTAGGGGACACTCCTGCTTGGGTTCGCAAGAGTAATGATCCTTCAGCCATTGTTGGCGATCCCACTCTAGGGGTCAAGACTCGTGCTCAACTAGAGAACGTTGTTAGTCATCATTGCTACACGTCCAAAGTCGAGCCCAAGAACCATAAAGAAGCTCTCAAGGATGAACACTGGATATCTGCTATGCAGGATGAGTTGTTTCAGTTTAAAAAGAATAATGTCTGGGAATTAGTCCCCCGACCTAGTGAGACTAATGTGATAGGTACCCGGTGGATTTTCAAGAACAAAATGGATGAAAATGGTACCATAATCCGAAATAAGGCTAGGTTGGTCGCTCAAGACTACACACAAATAGAGGGTGTAGACTTTGGGGAGACATTTTCTCCTGTTGCGAGGCTTGAGTCCGTCCGTTTACTACTCGCCATCGCATGTCATCTGCACTTCAAGTTATATCAGATGGATGTCAAGAGTGCCTTTCTGAATGGCATTCTACAGGAGGAGGTTTATGTGGAACAACCAAAAGGGTTTGAAGACCCTAAGCACCCTGATCACGTATACTATCTGAGGAAAGCCTTGTATGGTTTGAAGCAAGCACCCCGTGCTTGGTACGAGAGGCTTACTTCCTATCTCTTAGCCCGTGGCTTCAAGAGAGGGGGAGTTGATATAACGTTGTTCGTCAGGAGAGATGACGGTGCTATCTTGGTTGCCCAAGTCTATGTGGACGACATAGTCTTTGGATCCACATGCTCCCAGCATGCTCACCACTTTGAGGAGGAGATGAAAAGTGAGTTTGAGATGAGCATGGTAGGTGAGCTTACTTTCTTCCTTGGTCTCCAGGTTCGTCAGCTAGAGGATGGGATGTTCATCTCCCAATCCAAGTATGCTAGAGACCTAGTGAAGAAATTTGGTTTAGACTCCGCTAAGCATGCCCGTACACCTATGAGTACCACTACCAAGCTTAGTAAGGACACTTCAGGCAAGGACGTAGAGCAAACCTTATATCGGAGTATGATAGGTAGTCTTCTCTACTTGACTGCCAGTCGTCCCGACATCGCCTTTAGTGTTGGAGTCTGTGCACGTTATCAGGCGTCTCCTAAAGAGTCACACATACTCGCTCTAAAACGTATTATCAAATACGTGAGTGGGACTCTCTCATACGGTATTTGGTATTCCTTTGATACCGATGACCGTTTATCCGCCTATTCGGATGCCGATTGGGCCGGGGACGTAGATGGATGTAAGAGCACTTCGGGTGGGTGTTTCTACTTTGGTTCTGCTCTTGTCTCCTGGTTGAGCAAGAAGCAAAACTCCATCTCTTTGTCCACTGCGGAGGCTGAGTACATCACCGCCGGGAGTTGTTGCACGCAACTCATGTGGATGAAGCAAATGTTGGAGGATTATGGGATTTCACAGGACACCATGTTCATTTCCTGTGATAACACGAGCGCGATACACATATCCCGCAATCCTGTCCAACATTCGAGCACAAAGCACATCAGGTTACGCGAGCACTTCATACGTGAGTTAGTTAAGGAGAAGGTCGTATCCCTGAGTTTCGTTCCCATCGACCGTCAGTTAGCCGATATTTTCACGAAACCTTTAGATGCCCTTAGATTTGAGAGTCTTAGGAAGTCTTTGGGGATTTGCACAGTTGACTGAGGGGTTGGTCCATGTCTAGCATAGATTGCATTGTCTTTTTCATATCCTCTGATGCCTATTGCTAGATTGTACTATTAGTGTGTTTTACTTATTTTTGCTTTTCATTATTCTTTGAAAAATAAAAAAAGATTTTCTTTTTAGAAATTTTTTTAGAAAAACACAAAAAGATTTTATTTTGATAAAATTTTTAAAAAAAAATTCAAAAAGAGATTTGCCTTTTATGGATGAGCATTTAAGATAGCCAAGTCACCTCTTCATTCCATTTATCCATGTGACTGTTTTATAGAGATTTGAGAGGCTACATCATTTCATCCATGTGCTTAACATTGATTGGAGTCCTTGAGATGTAATTAGTGATATTACCTACATGATTGGCTCCTATATCCTTTATTGCACACATGCACGGCTATATTTGTTTGTTGCACTTGTCAATCTCATGTTGGCTTGAGTGTTTCCATCTCAATCTTGTCTATACAATGTACAAAATGCGATAAAACTTGACAAGATTGGATTGCATGTAAAAACCGTTTTGGTGAGACTGTGTGTATATTTTCATAACGGGGAGGGGCTGCGAAAGTTGATTCTTATCCTTTGCGCAAAAGCCACCGTTAAAAAGGACCTAAAAAATGGAGGAATTTTAATATCCGAGGTCCTAAGAGGTTAAAAGAGCCCGAAAAAATTGAAAAGGCAATAAAAAGCAATTCATGCCAAATATGGGCCATTTAGGTTTCACCCAATTCTCCAAAGTTTGAGAATTTAGTATTCCTCTATTCAAAATATAAATCTGAGGGAGTTTGGTTGGAGATTGAAAAACGGGTTTGCACTTCCTTGAAAATCCTGAAAAAGCATGAAAATCATTTTGGACGTTATTGGTGTAGAAATCACTTTGATCTTTGATCTGTAGATTTGATATAGTCAATGTCTTATATTTCCAATCTTTACACCAAAGGAAGCATTTGAGTTCATTCGTTAGGAATATCCAATATTCATCGTGCACAAATGTCATGCTTGTATGCTTTGATTTTCCTATCGAATTTTGATCACACCCATTCATTTACGCCATCACAGACTTGGTTATTTTATGTTCATTCATGGTGTGTTTTTATGCCTTGTGTCACCCCGGTACTTGATTGCTTCATTTATTTCTCTCATTTGTCTATTTGGGGACATCATAAAAAGGGGGAGAATGAATTATCTGATTATGGGGGAGTTTTGAAATTCTGAGAATATCATCTTAAATTGATATATATGCTTATGTTTATTTCATTTCAAACTCGATACGTCACTTGGTATTTTCTTTGTCTCATGTGTGTAGGTACATCCTTGATAATCCCATATTGCACACCCTGATGAGAAAAGCGTTGAGATTTCTGATCTGAAGATTTGCAGAACAAACGATGCAGCCTTTATCATTTGTATCTCTTTCAGTTTTGGGTTCATGGAAGGGTAGATTTGTATAGGCATTGTGATTTATAGATAATTCGGATTTTTTATGTTTGTTCCGGCATAGACATAGGGGGAGATTTGTAAGGACATTTTTGTCCAACATACTTGTATATGTCATTAGCTGTAACACCGTTGCAAAGATTCAAAGTCCATTCATCATCAACGGAATCTGAATATCAAAGGCAGAAAAGGAATCAGGGAACAGACCGGACCGATCCGGCTCAGATAAAAGAACCGATTCGATTCCTCCGGACCGATCCGTCTAAAGAGACCGGACCGATCCGCCTGCTGAGGTGAGGCCAGTGTACCCCGGATCCATAGCGAACCGATGAAGCCAAAATGCCGAACCGATCCGATGCCAACCGGATCGATCCGCCTTCAGATAAAAGAATCGATCCGCTTCATCCGGACCGATCCGCCTAAAGAGACCGGACCGATCCGACGAGGATAATTCCATACAGATCGTGTTCAGATCATGTTCCGAATTTTAGGGCTTAAGTTCTCCTATTTAATCCCACTACGGGAATTGGTTTTTCTAAGACTTTTCAACGATGTTCAGAGCATATCAATCCTAAAGTCTTCACCTATTGAGTCCTATGATTCTAGGTGTTTAGATTCACACATCTTCCATATCTATGTGAATCAAGTTTTGTAACCCAAGAACACCATTGTTGTTGTTCAACCCTTTGTGAAGTGGACCGTTCCTTCCTCTTCATTGCAGCCCTACTGGACAGGGATAGTTCTAGCCGCCAACCCTACTGGACAGGGATAGTTCCAGCCGCCAACCCTACTGGACAGGGATACTTCCAGCCGTGACTACAGAATCCGATGCCTGCGGGTAATTCTTAGTCAAAAACTTATATTTCAGTGTAATCCGATTGTAAGCCGCTTCTCTTACAAATTATAGTGAATATACAAATGGTTTTGCCCCTTTGGGGGATTTTTCCTTAACTTTGTGTGTTGAATAATTCTTGCATGATTTCATATTGTTTCAATCACACCTAGTTGCATGCTTAGGGTTAATTTGGGTTAAAAATGGTATTTATTATATTATTTCTTAATTGAACGCAAGCGCCAACTCTTTCATAAGGAACATGGGGTGGAAGACTATCGGTGGTGCAAGGTGCTTGAGATGGCACACTCTCATCATTATCAGAGAATGGATCAATATTGATAAGATTAGATTTAGTGAGTTCATGAGGATTATCAGGAATAGAAAAGAGAAGGATATGCTCAAGAAACACAACATGGCGAGAGACATATAATTTTTTTATAACTGGATCACAACAACGATATCCCTTTTGACCCTCACCATAACCAAGAAATACACAAATATCTGACTTTGGAGATAATTTGGTACGTTCCACATGAGGTCGAAGAACAAAACAAGTACAATCAAACACCTTTAAGGAAGAATAATCAGGGGTAGACCCATATAACTTTTCAAAAGATGACAAACCTGAACAGTGATAGGTCAGAATCTTATTAATCAAATTGATAGCAGTAACGACAACCTCTCCCCAAAACTCACTAGGGACATATGCGGATAATAAAAGAGAGCAAGCAGTTTCAACAACGTGCCTATGTTTCCTTTTAACAACACCTTTTTGCTCAGGAGTGTTAGTACAATATGATTGGTGGATAGTTCCATTTGAATCAAACATCTCACTGAATTTTTGAGAAGTATATTCCCCACCCAAATCGCAACTAAAAAATTTAATAGTAGTAGAATGTTGAGTTTTGACAAAGGCACAAAATTTATTATGAATACCAAAAAAATTTGAATGTCGTTTCATGAGAAAAATCCAACAGTAATGCGTATAATCATCAATAAAGGAGACATAATATCATGACCCTCCTTTTGTAATGATAGGAGAGGGTCCCCACACATCATAATGAATGAGATTAAAGGGTGCAAAAGTAGAGGAAATACTTCTATGAAATGGTAAAGCTAAAAATTTTGCAAGTTTACAACCGCTACAATCAGAGATATCATGACAATGCAAATATCCTAATATACCTGTAGAAGCTAAATATTTTAATCGTGACCCTGAGACATGACCAAGACGAGAGTTCCATAAATAAAAGCTAGACGAATCTGAACTCAAACGAAAGGATGACAAGTCAACACTGGAAGCTGCAACCATTGGTACTTTGAGTTTCACCACGATATACAACCCCCCTGCCTACGGCATGTCCCAATCACCTTCTGAGACCATAGATCCTACACATGACAAAAGGTAGAAGAAAAGGAAATTGAGTAACGATCATCACATAGTTGACTAACAGAAACAAGATTCATTATAATCTTAGGAATGTGGTCAACATTAGAGAGAGAGAGAGAAGTTGGGTGTGACACCCCGCCTAATTAAATCTTGGGTGATCAAGCCTTATTTTAATTTAAACAGGTTTCTTAAATGGTTCATTCTTAGCATCACTGCCGAAAGCTTCTTAATCTACTAACCACCTAAGTGAAAATAAGCGAGTGCCAAATTTTATCTTCTTTAAGCAGAACAAATAATCCAAACAAACACAATGTAATTCTAGTAATATTTAAAACAGTGGAATAAATAACTGAATGCAGATAAAGTCTTGCTGAAAACCACGGCAAAAAAAAAAACTCAAAATCCAGAATTAGAATAACTGTAAGAGTAAATATAGGACAACATGTCCCAACTACGAACACTAAAACTGAGATCCTGTACTAGAACTGAAAAAGAGGAAGCGTCTAATTAATCCCTGCAACATCCACACGTGCTGCAACTCCCAAATCCCTGGAATGAAATCATGCTGGGTGTCCCTGTGGTTGGGCACCTAAAAGATTTAAAAAAAAATTTACATAGCAAGAGTAAGTACTCAAAACATTTGAAAATATTTTGCAAGCAGTTATCACAATTGAGTTATTGATTACAGATATTAAGGTTTGCAACAACTCCCTTGAACTCCCTCACCTCTCTTCTATAGTGCATGTCTAACGAGGTTACTTAGTTCACCTAGTTATACTACCCATAAGCGTAGGTAACTTATTTTGCTACTCGTTATCCTTATTCTTGTAATAATTACAGCACGCTATAAATTATTACTAAGATATTTACAATTCATCTCATTATCTACTATTCTCAATCTGTAGATTATGCACATATAATACATTTTATCACACAATCATGTATTTAATATCAGTTATCACTAATATATCCTTTTACCACACATAAAGGACTCTTGGTTCGGAATGATTCATCGACCCCAAGTGAGAGTTAGTTCGGAATGATCCATCGACCCCAACTATTTAAAAATATATATATACACACATATTCTGGTTCGGGACTCTTTCATCGTGACACCAGTTTAAGGTTTGGTTCGGCATTTTACATCGACCCCAAACATATAATAACTTTATGTTAGTTCGGAATGTCTCATTGACCCTAACATAATTAATTTAGATAAAATTTTCTTAACCCAAACTTTTATACAATTTAGTAGGTACACACCCGACCTATCAAATTATGCCCGTACGTAATATATTTTACTTATATTCACCGTACTCATTAATTTACAATTCATTTCACTATTGCATTTATTCGAGTATTAACGCAACTCTAAGGGTCCTAGTTACCCATCCCTTAATTCAGTAGTTGAGTTAACTTTAATCTACTGGTATTTTTCCGGAATTTACTCTCACTCTTTCCATAGCTAAATTCTCACAATCCCAACATACGGCTCAATCGATTGTTCTCCCGTCGGTCCATTTCTCCAAAATTCCCACTCAATCATTTATGAAGAAATCTAACGGTATACCTACTGGTATTTATGAAGTCTCCTCATAGGTAAAATATCATCACTAAGGTTCCCATTAAGCAACGGTAATTAAAAGGAAATTTATTCACAAAATTCTCTAAAGTCCAGCCAGGGTCGATCAATCGATGGGATTTGGTCGATCAATCGACTACTCGATCGATCGACATTCAAGGGTCGATCGATCGATCAAGCAGTGACAGATCCAGTTCGTCTTCTTCATGAGGGTTTCACCATTTTTATCTATCTATCTTTCATGATAATCCACCATATTTGCAACCAACAATTTCTAATCATCCCTACATGTTCTGGGATGATTACTAACGATTTAAAACAACAAAATCATTATAAATCTTGGCCAAATTAACTAAAAATCTTACTAATATTCAAGAACCCTAAAAACACATTCTTTACATCTTTCATCATAATTTTAGATTTTTAGTTCGATTCAATCATCTAGTTTTCTATGATATCAGAATATTTGGAGATCCAAAAATTTCCTACAAGCAATCCCTACCAATCATGGATCATAATCAATTGTGTTTCTCCCTAAAATATCATAAAAATCATGTTCTTCATAAAGCTTAAATATGGGTATTATAACTCAATTTATTTTACAAATAACCACTTTCCTTATGATTTGTAGGGTCTGATTTCGTGGTTGTTGAAGATGGTTGATGATTTTGATCCTTCAATCCTCCTTCCCAACAAATTTGTGGTGAAATCTCCTTAGAATTCCCCCTCCTTCCTTCTTTTGCCTTGGGAAATTGCCTCTCTCTCTTCTCTAATGGCTATGGTGTATTTTCTTTCTTTCTAACCCTAGCTTCAACTCTTATAATCTGATTTAGGGTTTCAAAATTAGTAGGTCTACTTACCCATAAATGTAAAGAGACCAAAATTCCCTCGAATGGTCCCGGTTTAGCTCGAAAATGACCCGACACTTAACTAGTACCCCCGGGTACACTATTTTGACTAATTCGACCCCTTCTAAATCATCTGTGGACTCTAAATTATCGTTTGAGTCTCTTAAAATATTTTTCTAATCTCATCTTCCATTTTTATCTACGCGTGACACTCGGTTGAGATAACTCAGGTACGTCCATATAATCACTAGACCGTACATCACAACATTAAAAATTTACTACTCACATTTAGTAAATTTTTTTAATCGTAATATTAATCTTTATTAACATTATATTACATTAAATTACTCTTCTCACGTAATTTAAATAAAACGTATTTTATCACATTAAATTACTCTTCTCACGTAATTTAAATAAAACGTATTTTCCTAATTATGCAGAATTCCTAATTATGCAGAATACGGGGTATTACATACTTCCCCCTTTACAAAAGTAATGTCATCCTCGAAATTAGAAAATACTTGCTGTGAATAATTCTGGATATTGTTCTCGCATATCCTTCTCCCGTTCTCAAGTAGACTCATCCATATTGTGATGTCCCCATTGTACTCGTACTATGGGTACCACCTTGGATCGTAGTTTGCGCTCACTATAGTCCAGAATAGCCGCGGGTCTTTCTTCATACGAGACATCTGGTTGCAAATCGATCTCCTCCAGTGGAATGTGCCAGAAGGCTCTCTCACTCCTCTTGTATTTCTTCAGCGATGCCACATGGAATACATCGTGTATTCGCTGAAGATGCTCAGGGAGTTCCAATCTGTAAGCTATCGGTCCCACCCTCTCATATATAGGAAACGGCCCCACATATCTCGGTGCTAATTTCCCCTTCTTGCCGAACCTCATAATCCCTTTCATAGGAGATACCCGAATTAACATCTGGTCTCCCACATCTAGTTCCACGTGTCTCCTACCGGCGTCAGCATAACTCTTCTGCCTATCCTGAGCTATTCGAATACGTCCTCGAATCAACTCTATTTTGGAGGAAGTTTCCTGTACCATCTCTGGCCCGAATAGTTTGTTGTCCCCTACCTCTAACCAACAGGCGGGCGAACGACAAGGCCTCCAGTAAAGTGCCTCGAATGGAGCCATGCCGATAGTGAATTGGTAAGAGTTATCATATTCAAACTCCACCAAAGGAAGGTATGGCTCCCAACCTCCCCCAAAATCTAGGACACATATCCTCAGCATATCCTCCAACATCTGGTTTACCCTTTCGATCTGACCGTCCGTCTGTGGGTGATACGCCGTACTCAACCGTAAGTAGGTGCCCATGACCTCTTGAAAGCTCTGCCAGAAGTGTGACACAAATATCTTGTCTCGATCAGACACAATATTAATAGGAACTCCGTGCAGCTTAACGATCTCCGAAATGAATAGCTGCACGTACCGCATCGTATCATAATCCGTACGAACCGGTAAGAAATGAGCCACTTTAGTCAGCCGATCCACTATTACCCATATGGAATCGTGACCCTTCTGTGATGTTGGTAACCCAGTAATAAAATCCATCGAGATACTCTCCCACTTCCACACGGGAATATCCAGTGGTTGTAGCATCCCTGAAGGCCTCTGATGGTCAACTTTTACGAGCTGACATGTAACACCCTTTGAGACAAATTTTGTAATATCTCGTTTCATACCTGACCACCAATATAATCATTGCATATCCTGGTACATTTTGTTCCCACCTGGATGTACCGAAAATTTTGACCCGTGTAACTCCGTCATAATGGCATGCCTCAAATCATCATCTTCGGGTACTATCAGCCTACCATTGAAACGTAGTCCGCCCTCTGAGCTGATGGAGTAGGACTCTGCCCCCTCGGCCAGTAACTATCGTACTTTGTCCTGATAAAATGAATCTTCGGCCTGTGCCCTCACTATCCGCATGACACTCTCAGGAGTGATAGCTAGAACTTCCATGTATACTCTAGCTATCTCACCCTCGTGTCGAAGTTCACTCCACTTCGCCTTCCAAATTTTTGCCAACTCCCCGGTTGGTCTTCTGCTTAACGCATCTGCCACCACGTTAGCCTTACCAGGATGATATTGTATATCAAATTGATAGTTCTCACGAATTCTAGCCACCTCCTTTGCCTCATATTCAGATCCTTCTGAGTGAACAGGTACTGTAGTGACTTATGATCCGTGAATAGAGTGAACTGCTCGCCCAGAAGATAGTGTCTCCATATCCTCAATGCAAAAATGACCGTTGCCAACTCGAGGTCATGGGTGGATTAATTCTTCTCATGTGGCTTAAGCTTTTGGGACGCATAAGCTATAGACTTCTCTTTCTGCTGTAACACACCCCCAAGCCCTTGTAAGGATGCATCAGTATAGACTCGGTACTCCACTCCGCTCCTAGACAAGGCAAGAACGGGTGCTGATGTCAACTTTTCCTTTAATTCATCAAATGCTAACTGACAACTGTCACTCCATACGAAGGGCACTCCCTTCCAAGTCAAGTTCGTCAAAGGTCCGAAAATTTTTGAGAACCCCTTGATGAAGCGACGATAATAACTGGCCAATCCTAAGAAACTGCGAATTTCAGTCGGTGTCGTGGGCTTCCCCACTCCCTCACCGTCGATACCTTACTCGGGTCAACAACAATGCCTATGCTAGATACAACGTGGCCTAGGAACTGAACCTCCCGAAGCCAAAATCCACACTTCTCAAATTTGGCGTACAACTGATGGTCCCGCAATGTCTGTAGAACCATTCATAAATGTTCAGCGTGTTCCTCCTCCGTGCGAGAGTAAATCAGAATGTCATCTATGAATACATCACAAACTGATCCAAAAACTCCCTGAATACCCTATTCATGAGATCCATGAATACTTCCGGCACATTAGTTAGCCTAAACGGCATCACTCTGAACTCATATGACCTGTACCGCAACAGGAAAGTGGTCTTGGGTACATCCTCTTCACGAATGCGCAATTGGTGGTAACCCAACCTCAAATCGATCTTTGAGAAGTATGTAGTCCCTCTTAACTGATCAAACAAGTCATCAATCCTCGGCAACAGATACTTATTACGTATAGTCACTTTGTTCAGCTCTCTGTAGATGAAGTGAACCATCCCTTTTCTTTACAAATAACACCGGCGCACCCCATGGCGATGTACTCCGTCGAATGAAACCCTGTCCTAATAGCTGCTGAATTTGTTCTCTCAGTTCTCGCATCTCCAAAGGAGCCGTGTAATACGGTGCTCTGGAAATCGGCCTCGTCCCCGGTGCTAGGTCAATAACGAACTTTATCTCCCTATTGGGTGGTAACCCTGGTATCTCCTGAAAGACATCCTCAAAATCCCTCACAACTGGGATTGAGTCCAGAGAAATGACAACCCCATGTGAGGTCTCCTCCTCAATATAATATAAATGAGTTCGCGATCCTCCCTCGGGGAGTGGCATTGCCACAAGGAACATCTCTTGTCCCGGGATGGAGAGCACGATAGTCCTCTCATAACAATCTACCATTGCCCTCTAATGCGCCAACCAATCCATGCCTAAAATGACGTCATATCCCTCCATATCTAGCACTAGGAGGTCCACCGCTAGACTCAATCTCCCGACCATAATGTCCACACCCTTACAAATCGAGTGTATAAGGGACCCACTACCCATCGGTGACTCCACGCACATAAGATGAGTGTCAGTTGTTGCTAATAGGTCGGCTGCCCGTGCAAATCTAGTGGCAATGAACGAATGTGTCGCCCCCGTGTCAAACAAAATACTACCCTCAAGTCCATGAATAGGAAACATACATGCAACTACCGGCGGTGCTGGAGGTGCTGGCAAAAATGGAATATCACAGACGTTGAACACACGTCCGTACTGCATCTATCCTGGCTGTGGGGCCTGTACTGCTGCTGGGGCTAATGGAGCTTGTTGCCCCTGTTGGGCACCCTGTTGTTGTGCCCTATCTGGCTGTGGAAAATTTCTACTCTTGTGACCCTGCTGGCCACAAGTGAAACACTGACCCTAAAACTGTCCTTGCCCTTGGCCCTGACGTTGGCCCTGTCGACCTTGGCCTTGATGTACTCCATTTTGGTTCCCTTAGCCCTATCGGCCCTGAGGAACTTGTTGTTGGGGACCCTGCTGGCCTTGTTTGTCAAAGCGATGCCTCCCGTGCTTAAACTTTTTGGTAGAGTTCCCCTGTGTCAAAGCGATGCCTAAGTTCTTCTATTGAAATTCTTCGCCAATGTCCGGGTTATCACCATCTTAGGATATGACGATAGTTTAGACACCACCAGTACTCGTAATTTGATACTAGAGATCCAATATAGGATGAATGATATGCTCCTCTCTGGCTTTAGAGTTGATCGAATTCCCCTTCTAGCATGAGATAATTTCAAAGACTGGTATGTCCAGAACATAAGCCTCACGGTAATGTCAACATGATTAAGATGTTCAAGAACATGCACTTTATGCTCGAAATGAGGCTAGGATGATGCCACAAGGGATACTTGAGCCCATAGTACTGAAGGAGGCCTTTCCCTTATGTGTTATGGACTACCAACCCTCAATAGAAGAACTTAAAACCCTCCGACAACCATGATCAAAAAGTAGCTTTGAAGAAGGAAGGACTGTTTTGGGAGATTCTTTGAATGGAGGGCTTATCAAGGAAGGCAAAAATTTCCCTTTTGCGTCTTTCCCAAACCATGGTATGGACATATTGATAAGAAGATGAAATCGAGGCTGGAAATCTTCTTTCAAGATAGCAATTCTTGGGTCGCAGACTATCAGCATAAAGTTCAATCTCTTATTAAGAAAGTGATGACGGTTACTTGGGATTCTGAGGAAAGTGATTTCGAGGAATCATTCAACCTGCACACACCGGGGCTGAGTCTCTCCATGATCCATTCAGATGATGCATCGTTAGATCCATCTACTCAGATTATAGCTACTGACATGTCTTTCCTCAACTATAATGCCATGCCTATCCAACTTGCCTAGACTCAAGATGAGCCTGTTGTCTACCCTATCCAAATCTTTTTATCCAATGTTGTTGTTCCTTTTTTTCATATCAATGTAACTGGGACCTCTTTTGATGAGGTTCTCAATGTTATTTTCCGTGAAAATAAAATAAATGAAGATTTTGAGTATCTTACTATGCCTTACATTAATTGTCTTGATTCTAGTCAAACACTTGATGATGATGATTTTGCAAATGAACAATTTTTAACTGATCTTAATAAGGAGAATAAAAACCAACATAATTGCGTTCAAATTAATGACGATGAAATTTCCATTATTAATCTCGGTTCTAGTAGATATCAGAGCGAGATTAGGATAGGTTCCACTCTTAATGAACATGATCATGTGCAGTTCGAAGACCTATTGAAGGAATTCATGGAAATCTTTGCATGGTCCTATGATGACATGCCCGGTATTGACCCAAAAATAGTTCAACACGAGATCCCAACATTTCCAAAATGCAAACCTGTCCAACAGAAGCTCCAGATCAAATGGTCACTCAAAGTCAAGGAGGAAGTGGTCATGAAACTGAACGTAGTATTCATCCGCTAAGTTGAATATCCTACATAGCTCGCCACCATCATTCCTGTATCGAAGTCATAAGGGAAAGTATGCATGTGCGTCGACTATCAGGATTTAAACAAAGCATCCCCAATAGACGATTACGCATTACCCAATATCGACATGATTATAGACAATATGGCTAGCCACACCCTCAAGTCATTTGTCGATGAATTTGACGGATACACCTTGACCATCAGGAGAAAACCGCCTTCATTACCCCATGGGGAACTTTCTGCTACGTTGTCATGCCACTCGAACTCAAGACCAGATGTGGTTAAACCTATAGAAATGTGTTTTCTAAATCATAAAAGGAAAATTCTTTGGATTCATGGTCACTAAAAAGGGGATCGAAGTAGAGCCTGCCAAGATAAAAGCCACACTTGAGATGCCAGCACCACATAAGAAGAAGGAAGTCCGAAGATTCGTGGGAAAATTATAGTACATCGTCCCGTTCATCAGCCAACTGACTTTTATCTAAGAAACCATTTTTAAGCTTATTCGAAAGGATTCTACCAAAGTATGGAAATAGGCCTTCCAGGAAGCCTTTGACCGGATCAAGCGGTACCTTACTTGAACTTTGGTGCTTATGCCTCTGCAGCCAGTTCTTCCCCTCTTTTTATACTTGACCGTGACAGATACTACAGTAGGTGCTTTGCTAGCCCAATAAATTAAAGAATCCCACAAGGAAAGATCCAATTATTATGCCAGCAAAAATTAGCTGAGTATGAAGTCAATTACATTTATTTGGAGAAAGTATGTGTAGCCCTGGTCTGTGTCTCGCAAAAGTTATAAAATTACATGCTTGCCTTCCCCATAAGACTTGTATCACGTATGAATCCCATCAAGTACTTGTTAGAATAGCCCACTCTGTCCAGCCAAATGGACTAATGGTTGATGTTGCTAGCCGAGTTCTATATTGTGTAAGTTAGATAAAAAAACTATGAAAGGGAGAGCCATATCCGACTACCTTGCTAATTATTCCATGGAAGAAGCCGATATTTGTGTCTCTGAATTCCCAGATGAAGATATTCTCTGCACCTCTACGGAGGACATCCGATGGAAAATGTTCTTTGATGGAGCTGCCAATAAGAAGGGATATGGCATTGGAATACTCTTAATCACCCATAATGACTCTCATACCCCTATTACCATCAAACTAGACTTCCTTTTCACTAAAAACATGATCTAGTATGAGGCATGCACTATAGGCACCAAGATCGCCCTCTAGAAAGGAATTCGACAACTAGACGTCGATGGAGACTCTTCCCTTATCATCGGCCAAATACTTCGAAAATGGAAAGTCAAAGATGAAAAACTCCTACCCCTCCATGCCCATCTAGAAGAACTGGCCTATGAATTTAGTGATGTCACCTTCCACTACTTTCCTAGAGAAAAGAACAGCTTGGCTGATACCCTAGCCACTCTGGCCTCCATGGTTGACATGCCCGAGGAAATAATAATAATGGCCCCTTTCCTGGTTCAGAAACAAACTAAGCCTACTAACTAATACCACATTGAACTCGTTACCGAGGAGGATTCTAATATGATCGAGTTATGGTATTATGAAATTTTATGTTTCCTTAAACATGGTAGGTATCCCTAAGATGTAGATAAGAAATACCGTGTGACCCTTCATAAACTAGTTGCCCAGTATATCATCTACTACAAAGTGATGTTCAAAAGAAACGTTGATGGAACCCATTTACACTGCATTCCAGGGGCTGATGTTGAAGAAATGATGTAGAAGATCCATAGTGGAGAATGTGGGACTCACATGAACGGTTAAATTCTTTCCCAAAAGGTCAATTGTCAAGGGTATTATTAGACCATTATGGTTCAGGATTCGACTGCCTATGTTCGAAGATGCCTCAAATGCCAATAGTTTGCCAATATCCAATACTTTCCTCCCACTGAGCTATATAATATGACCTCCCTTTGGACCTTTTCCACTTGGGGCATCAACTCCAAAGCTTCAAACGATCATGAATTCAACCTAGCTTCCATTGGTTACTTCACCAACTAGGTCAAAGTATAGTCATACGTGGTGCTAAATGGCAAGAAAGTGGCCAAGTTTATCAGAAAGAACATATGCCGATACGAAGTTCCTCACGAGTTAGTATTAGATAATGGGCTCTATTATGAAGATGAGGTCACATGAATAGTTGATGAGTACAAAATTCAGTGACACAAATCTTCTCCCTTTCGATCTCACACCAATGGTGCTGCAGAAGCTTCCAATAAAAGCCTCAAGACCATAATCAGTAAGATGACTGAGAGTTCAGGGATTGGGCTAACCGGACCCCTTACGCCCTCTAAGGCTATCGCACTTCAATCATAACACCCATTCTGGCTACCCCCTATTCTCTAGTATACGACATCAAAGCAGTCCTACTTGTTGAGTTGGAAATACCTGCCCTCCGCATCTTGCTCGAAAGCAAAGTGGATGAAGAAGAATAGCACCACTCCTTGGACGAACTGTCACACTTGGATGAAAAGAGAGTTAAGGCTCTGTACCATATACAGGGGTACCATCACCAGATAGCGCGATCATTGAACAGGAAAGTCAAGGATCATGGTGTTCAATAAGGAGACCTTGCCCTCAATAAAATCATAGAATCCATCTAGGACCCCAGAGGGAAATTCAAACTGATTTCAGTGGACTCTATATCATGATGAAGAGTCTCTTAAGAGTCACCTCTATGGTAACAGACCTCGATGGAGAAGAGATGGCACATCCAGTCAATCTGGACCGTCTCAAGAAATTTTACCCCGAGTCTGAAATTTTGGTGCTCTACGACTCTTCTCACCTCCCTTATATTCTTTAAAATAAATTCTTCATTTTACCTACCCAAAAGTACGTGGGACCTGATCCTCTCAAAAACCATTTTCTTTTCAAAATGAAACTCATGAGAATTTTCAAAACTACCGAAGGTATGTAGACAACCCATGCGCCATATATGGGTCTCGTCCCCTTATTTTCACAAAATTCTATTCTTTTTAAACCTCCGAGAACGACATTTCATTTTATATTTTACCTGAACAAAAGGATTATGTATGCCTTAGTGATTAGTATAGATAATTTAAATGCAAAACACATCAAGAGGAAAAAAAATATGTTCAAAATCAACTCTTATTTCCAATTAAGGATAATAGCACACTGTCACACGAAGTATGAGTGAAGGGATTCAAACCAGCCACCCCTCTTCGCTAACCAAACTATTCGTAAACAAACCTAAACCTAACAAAACTACAAAAAAATATTCTCAAACCCTAGATACAAGAACATCCTAATCCCCATAGCTTCATAAAAAACCACCAAAAGCTTCACAAGATGCTATTTTCAATTATCGGACGACCCTACATCATCATTATTACCAACCTCTGTAGGTCCCCAAGTTTCTATCTCCTGATTGGAATTTCTAACATGCTTTATGGAGAGGTATGCCCTGGTAACTTGGACAGAACCACAACACAATCTTCCATGGTGTCAAAAGCCACGAACCACCTTTGATAGGTCTCTTCCTCCAGGACCTTCTATACTACCTGCTTCCATAACCATTTTAGGTAGTCCCTAGAGACATGTCACGCCCCTCCTCGGGACTATGATGGACATATAGACCATTGACGCTGCTGCCACAAAGAGTCCAACATCATCCTCAGGGATTCAGTCAAATCTTCCATCGGGAAGAAAATTGTTATACGAGTGGGAACGATCTGTTCCCACCCGACTTGGTGTGGGAGTTTCCAGGGAAATTAAAAGAAGTCTGATGAAGACCCACCAACCACATATACCAGTAATCTCTAAGCTGCAAGACAAGCAATAAGTCCCCCCACCATGTCACTGACCAGCAAAGACACTGGGCTCTATACTCTACAAACCAGTTTACCTAAAACTCCACAGATAGGCCAAAACTAAAGAAAGGCCAGACAAAAAAATTGAGCATAATCGCTAAAGGTTATTCAGGATGGGTCACCAAGCAAAACCTCTCTGAAAGAAAAATGAATAACATTATAAGGCTCCCCCTCATAAAGTTAGAACGACCCTCCTTCCAAACATCCAAGACATTTAGGGTCTCAGCTAGCACCACCGTCGCAGGATTATGTTCGTAGGAAATCCAGGTTGTCATCGTAGCAACCTAGGGATCTGCAGTCAAGTTCCCCATCACAAATAATAACCTTGTAGTAAGGCCTAAGGCAACAGACCCAGCAAAGTCGGCATCCTAAAACCCCTCAGATGAATGGAATACATAACTGTCTGGAAAGAAATGACCCCTTCGAAAACCAACAGTCAAGACGCCGAGGGAGAAATATGAAGCAACTCAGATAATAAAACTCGAAGTGAACATAAGAAATTAGGCATAGCCTCCGCCACACTGGTGCCGACCCCCAATATGGCCAAGAACTCCTCATAGGTGCGACAGACCTTGACTAAGCCAAAATGGAAGACAAGGTCCTCAGGGTACCAGAATTGTACCACCTCTTTTAGCAGAATCAAGTTAATAGCTATAGCAAAGCCATCATCAGTACAGTCTCTCTGACACACCAGAATCAACACAACCCAATAAAGGAGACAAGCTCCACTTTACATCAATCTTTCAATATCCTCAAGCCTCCAAGGCCTTTCTCTATCCAAAAATTTCCAAAAAAAACATTTTTTCTCAAAATAATTCTCTTTAAAGGGAAAACTCTTTGCAACCAGGCCTCCAAGACTTTCCTCTATTCAAAAATGCCAAAAAACATATTTTTTTTAAACTTTTTCTCAAAACAAAACCTCAGTAGCAAACTAAAGTGTATGTAGATTAAGACACTAAATCAAGATAATCAAATAAGATGCATCTCCTTTTTCCTTGTTGAGTCCCTCTTTTTTGGTACAAATCAAGCATACGACATGATCAACGCCAAGCTCCCCAAGTCAACGATAGATATGCAAGAAAATATTGAAAGGAAAGAACCAGAAATGGATGTCCCCTCATCCGTAAGCCTAGTCAACACACGCACCACCCCATGCTCCAGCAACCTCCTTATCCATGCCTACATGCCTATACCCACCGCGGCCTCGAAGGAAAACTCCAAGGGTAAAAGGCCACTTACATCCCTAACAAAGATTCAGCAATTCATCGAGAAGCAAAGTTCTAAAGCCCTCCGACCATGCCAGTCAGTAGTCATCTTTTCCCCTTCTTAAGGAAGCCCAAGAGTCCATGACCTTGCCGATTGGCACCCCCAAACTGCGTCTCAACACCCCCTTCAAATTTTCATAGAAAAAATGCCAAAAAAATTCAGAAAATTGCCCAAAAAATTCCTAATAATCCCCAAAAAATATGTAACCTTTTTTCATTAAGAAAATCACTTATGGAGCACTAAAAGCCCCTTAGAAGACTCAAAATCACCAACAAATTTAATCTTATAATCTTATCCCCAGCATGATCCCTAGTTGGATTAACCTTGCAAACTTATCCTCAACACGTTCCACAAGAAGAACCAACGATGCGTCCACATTCAAGTTAACAATTACCCATCTTAAACATCCCCCAGTGGAGTCTCAAAATAATATAATCCTTAGACGAATAGCTCAAAGATAATTCCTTCCCCACCAAATTCCTAACGAAAAATAATCCCCAACCGAACCATAGGTGCATCTGCACCCTCAAGATAATTTAAAGTTCCCCAGGAGAATAACTCCCCATGTTACAACTTTAGGTCCTCATAAATTGACATCGACCCTCAAAATTTATCGCCACAACTTAAGGTCCTCAAAATTGGCCTCGGCCCTCAGAATCGATCATCCCTCAGAATTGGTCGCTATAAATTTAGGTCCTTAGAATTTACCTCGGCTCGTAGAATTGGTCGCTATGACTTTTGGTCCACAGAATTTACCTCATCCCTTAGAATCACCATCACAATGTAATGTCCTCAGAATTGACCTCAACCTTAAGAATTGGTCGCGATAACTTAAGATTCTCAGAATTGACCTCAACCCTCAGAATTGGTCATCACAACTTAAGGTCCTCAAAATTGACCTCGACTCTCAGAGTTGGTCATCACAACTTAAGATCCTACAACTTGACCTCGACCCTCAGAATTGGTCCTCACAACTCAAGGTCCTCATAATTGACCTCGACCCATAGAATTGGTCACTATAACTTTAGGTTAGAATTGATCTTAGCACTAAGAATTGGTCGCTACAACTAAGGTCCTAAAAAATGACCTCGACCTACAGAATCGGTCGTCATAATTTTAGGTCTTTAAAATTAACCTCGACATGCAGAATTGGTCATCATAACTTTAGGTACTCATAATTGACCTCGACCCACAGAATTGGTCATCACAACTTAACGTCCTCAAAATTGAACTCAACCCATAGAATTGGTCGTCATAACTTAAGGTCTTTAGAATTGACATGGGCTCGTAGAATTTATCGTCATAACTTTAGGTCCTCAGAATTGACTTTGGATTGTAGAATTGGTCGCTACAAATTTTAGATCCTCATAATCAACCTCGACCCTCAGGATCAGTCATCCTCAGCACAACCTGAGAGCTAAACTCAACCAACTAAATCGGTCATCCCCGTCTCCTTAGGTCTATAAAATCGATCTCGACCCACCGAATTGGTCTCCCTAGCCCCATAGAACCAATCTTAAGACATCTGCAACCCGTTAAATCAGTTGTCCTCATCCCTTTAGGTCCTCAGAACTGACCTCGACCCATTGAATCGATTAACCTCATCCTCTAGGTCCTGAGAATTGACCTACAAAACCTATTTCATAACATCTATGTGGCGTCTATCATTTGATGACCCTCACTTATTCCAAGCTCGTCAATTGAGGGTCTCTCTCTAGATACCCCATCCTAGGAGCCCTAAGCACATCTTTAGGTCCTTGGAACTCACTCATCCACTGTAAAACCTAGATCATACTTTGAGTATCAATCTAGATGCCATCGGATGCTACTGAGTCCTGTTTGACTCTGGAAAACTTTTTTACCTGAATAAAAGCTTAATGAAAACCTTACACTTTGAACGAATTGTCCATTTTACTATCAAAAACTGATCTAGAGTCCATCGAGTGCTCCCAGGCCTCGCCTTAGTGAAAACTCAATGGATCTTTAAAGGGCTCTTAATCCCCTCTCCAACGGTTTGCCTTATGTGCAAATCAGCCTTATGGTTTGGGCAAACAATCCGTTTTACCCTGGAACTGATTTGGAGGCCGCTGGGCACTCCCGGGCTCTATTTGACTTCTATCAACTCTTTAAATCGAATTATAGTGAATGAATATTCTAAGGTCTCTAAATACCCTTTCCAACAATCTACCCAGTGCACGAATTTTCCTTATGGTACGAACGAACGACTAATTTTACTCCAAAGGGTCACCAGGCGCTTCTGGGACTCGTTTGACCAAGGTCAACTCTCTGAACATAATGATGCTAAATTAATCTTCTAATTCCTATTAATAACCTTTTCAACAGCCTATCTCCTTCACGGATCAGCCTTACGATTCAAATGAACAATCTATTTTCTTTCGAGAATTTCATGTCTTGTGACCAACAAGCGCTTCTGGGGCCTGTTTGACTTCGGTCAACTCCTAAACTCAGGAGTGGATCACAGAATTCTTAAAAGGATCTGAATTCACTTTCCAACGATCTACCCCATGCACAATCTAGACTTACAGTTCGTGTTTTACGATCATTTTTCTGAGAAACCGGCCTTACACTACTAATTGGAAACCCCAGGACCCTGCCTATTGGCAGTGTGTCTAGGTTTCATGTCGATAGGCAGGTCGATCGGCAACCCCCTTAGCCCTATAAATAAAGTCCATGACCTCACTTTGAAAGGCACCCCTGAATATTTCTCTCAACAATATAGAGAGAATTCCCTCAAATTTAGAGTCATTCTTTCCTTAAAAGTCCATATCCCACATTCCTTTCATCATTTTCATACTCTTTTGAGTGAATTCCCACCCACCACCTTAAACCACCATTAGTTCACCTTGAGGTCAACGCATCTATGAGGAAGATCTACTTCAAATATTCATAAGAAGGTCCATTTCTTCCTTTTTGTCTTTAAATTCTCTTAATTTTGCATTAGCTACTTCATTTTCTCTTTAGTACTTTAGTTCATTACATCACACATCTTAATTCCAGATTTTTTATTAATAGTATTCGCACACACCCAAAACACAAAAAAGAGGGTTCACATGTAAATTCCAATAGGGAATTTCTCATCACATTTTCTCACGCTAAAACACCTTTTCTAAACACACACATAAACAAGGTCCCCAGTTGGGTTTATGGGTTAAACCACACCTCATTTTATTTACGAACTACATGAGCTTTGATGCCCCAGGCTACGTAGGTGTCTTAGGTAAATCCCTCGCCTCGAGTCCTCCCACATATATATTTATTTCTATATTCTCACCATATATTCGTTATATATACATTTTACATGCCTATTTGCTTGTGACTTATCCAATATATGCAATTATTCCTTCATAACGATTTATGAATCGATAAACACTTACATCACATTCATCATTATTATTATTTTTGGAACACTCCTTAGGATGACCTCGCTCCGCCTTTTTGCATGACGTGAGTCGGGCAATTTGTCCTCTACTTATATTATGTACATTAGCACACACATCACGAATTTCTATAGGAGAAGATTAACACTTTCCCATGAGAGACCGAAAGGTTGGTATGGGTTCATAAGACCTTCCCATTCTGTAACTTAGTCCCCGAACCTTTGAACTACTTGGTTTCGCAAGCATCAATATTGTCCTTAATGCTGCTCTCTCCACGTGGCAATATTCCTTTTGTGTTTTATGCAAAATAGGATGGTGACTCTATTTATACATATCAACCCACACCAACGATGACTGAGTGCCCCTCTAAAGGACGTAATCTCGCGTTAACGCCGAAAATAGGAGGGGGGAGGAAGAAGTGATCCACCTTCGGAGACCCCGACCCCCCGACTTTGTGATGGCCAAGTAATTACTTTTAAGCCTTTTTAACTCTCCTGCTATTATAATGGTACCATGAATTCATGAGTATCTTTTGAAACTTAAATTCTTACTCACATTTTGAGGCACTTTTGTTGTAAAAGGGGGTTAAATGTGGTTTTAGGATCACCACTCCATTTTATTTCTTTTTCTTTCTCTTTAAATCCTTTTTTTTCAAATGGCTATTTCTTTGACCGAGGAATATTCTGCCTAACTCAACCATTTGGAGGATATGAGCTTACATGAAGTCGAATATGCACCTTTTAACTTGTGTCTAGTCACTTTGTTGTGCAACTATCATATTAAGTGGGGTCTTTTGGAGCTGACCTTGCAATTTTGGTTCCTGAAGGACAATATGTTTCGCTTTGGGCATGATGAGGTATGTCTGACCTATGAAGAAATATCTTGCGTGTTGGGTGTACAGTCTCTCATTCTAGCTACCATGCTGGTTTTTTCCAAACTCTACTATATGTACTAGGTCAATTATTGCACATGTCACCTTCTACTTTCTGACCTTTTGTGTCTGTGGGCGGGGGGGGGGGGGGGGGGGGAGGGATTGACCTTCCATCAGTACTCGAGTCAGTACGCTATCAAGATACCCAATTTGGGAGTCGAGTTATTGTGATGAGATTAACTACCAAGTTTCTTCTATTGAGGGTTAATCTGAGTGCAAATACCCAAGTTACCACCATAATTTTGTGGATGGGATGTCATTGCAATCCTGCGATTAGCATTCTTGCGGAGACCTTGAACGATATGGATGACTAGAAGACGGTCCCTTATACCTTTTTACAAACAAGTCGTGTGATGTTCTATATGTGGATCGTAAAGAGGTTTTAGTTGTCTATGCCCCCTCCTTTTCCATCTTCAATTACTAACAACTTTTTTAGTTGGAACTATGTGGAATTTGGAGTTTCTATAAATGATTGGTCTGACTAGATGATGGAAAATGGAACTAGTTCCATGAATTGGTATATGTTAGGATAGGGTGAGTTGATTGAAGTTGGATGATTATCACTATATCCATCTCGTGGGCCTTTTTTGGACATCCATTTATATTTCTTGGATGCTTCAACAATATCCCAAAACTGTATCCCTTCTTGTTAGTGGCTCCATCAAAGAATAACTACCATTGGATATATTAGGGAGTTGGACATAAAATCTCGTCATCGGGAAATTTTGTGATCCATTCATTGGCTTCTTCTAATAGGTTATATGTTAAGTAGGTAGAGATGTCTCTTCCTTTGATGGCCTTTTCCATGTCATAGACAATGTAAATTTCATCTAGTAGAAGAAATTATCGGGCTTGCATCTTGACATGGCGAGTTTTTCCAGGACGTATTTCATGGGATCGATTCAAGACACAAATTAAAAGGGGAAGGCAATTATGTAGTGTCAAAGTTTTTGGGTGACCATGACCAAGGAAAAATATGCCTTTTCAATGCATTGTAGTTAACTTTATATCCCATAAACTTCCAACTAACATAGTAAATAGATCTCTCTTTGCACGACTCTTGATGTATTAGGTTAGAATAGCCCCAATAACTATATCAATGACAGTCAAGTATAGGAGGAGAGGTAAGTTGGGTTGCGTTGGAATGAACATTGGTGGTTGGATAGGATATCTCTTGATTTATTGAAGGCCTCTTGACGTGACTCATTCCATACCTTGGTTGAATCCTACCAGAGGAGCTTTGTAATACCTTGTAATTTTGATAATTAGTTAAAATAATCAAGTATTTAATTTGGGAGAAATTTTATTCATCAATTATTTGTAAACTTGCGTTAATTATTATATTTAATTGAGGATTTAAAGTTATACATGAAAAGTTGAGCTTGAAATGAACTTAATTGAGATTTTGGAATTTATTTGATAAATTAGCAAAGTTGTAAAAGCATCGATGTAATTACTTTAAAGTTGGGCATAATATAGTAATTATGGAACGTAATTTAATAAATTAGATGTATGAGGAATTTTTGAATAAAGATAAGGGTATAAAGTTATTTTTCTTCATTGCTTGATAAAAATGTTTAGGGTAAGGACTAAATTATGAAGGATTAAGAATTAAGGGGAACGAGGGTTTAATTATGGGTGGATATAATAAATGGTAAGACGCTATTATGGGCATACTCAACCACTATGGTGGGGTATAAGCCTCTATAGTGGGGAGTATATAGCCTTTATAGCGGGTTATTGGTTTTATAAGAGGGCTTAGCCATCAACTTTTTCTTTTCAATATACACATAAAGTTTTATGCCTTTGTTCCTTCTGACCCTCCCTAAACTCTACCGCTACATCATAAAAATGCCACTAGCCTCAACCCCTCACCCTAATTACATTCCAATTACATACCTAAACCATAAATTTATAATTCATATTTCAAGAAAAGAATTGGGAATTATTCTCGAGCATAATTGGGATTTAGTTGAGACAAGTTAAAGGAGAACTATTTGTGCAGCTTTATTATTTTAACGGTTTTCTTCTATAATTTCTTTTACACTTTTAGGGATGATCACGCATTGAGGCACGTTAACAATCTTCTCCTCCCTTTTTATGTATTTAAATAATAGTTTTCACCTAAACCTAATTCACATGGTTAACATAAATTAAATATAATTAAGACTTTCATATTCCATCCATGAGGTTTTATAAATAAGAAAGATAATAATGTTTGCTAATAATTCATATAATTTGTTTAAATATAAGTAGCGTTCATGTTAAAATATTTAGAAAGGTATGTAAGTTATCATGGTTGTAGATTTATTTGATTCCTATGTTAAAATCTATTATGTCAAATCCTAAGTAAATTTGATATTGATTTAATTTATGAGTTTAAGACAATTATTAAAACCTTAAGTAAATTTTGCATAGGAAATGAGAATTTAAACTTGGAAATTTTATAAATGTTGTAAATTACATAATTTAGCTTCTTGATTTGCCCAATTACTTAGGATTTATACAAATGCATGTTACTAGGAATGTCATAATTAAATTTCTTAACCTAATATATAGAATTTCTACACTTTGTTGAATTTAACCCTTAGTAGTGATAATTAAATTATGTTATCTTCGTAATTATCCCATATCATAATTCTACGGATAAATAATATATTAAGTGATTAGTAGAAACAAGAAAATAAGCAAATTAATTTAGTGAGAATTCTTCTAGACTTCATTATAGATGACTTATGCCTAACGATATTATCTTCTAAGATAAATATTTTGTTATGTAATATATTGATGATAAGAGATTTTAAAGAAACAAAAGTGAAATATAAGTTTTAAATAGTGAATAGAAAGTAAAGAAATTAAAGAAATATACAATTATAATGAATGGTGAAATAAAATGATAATAAAAGGTCGTAAAATTATTAGTGACATTAGTGGTAATAGTTGGAGTTCTCAAAGAGTGAATATCTCTTTTATATGTACATGATCCAACATGGAGATCCATGGTTAACTATTACATATTTGATGGAGTGTTTATGGGGTATATATAGTGGAGATTGGATTTATATATGATGATGTGTTTGAGGTGTTTCTGTTAGAGGTTATATTTACATTTGTGTGTCGTGGGACTAGTCACTCCAATAGGGACTCAAGGATATACACAATTACTCTCTCTCTCTTTATATATATATATATATATATATATATATATATATATATATATATATATACACACACACACACACACACTAGCGGAATGCCCGTTCCTGAAGGCACGACGAAAATATACAAAGTATGTAATCGCGAAACGACAAAAATTTCATTCCCCAACAAAACAATGTAATTTTAAAAAACAATAGTCATACTCTCCTCTTTTTATAGGACTATCCACCATGCTTAACAAATAACAAATAATCCAATAATAATCAAAAGTATACGTTGTTGATAGGACATACGTCATATTTAGTTCACAACAAATATTTTTTTTAAATTATATGATGTCATGTATACATCGTTGATAGGACCATACTACATACTTTGTTCGTAACAAATAATTATTTATTGAAAAAAACTATTGTACAAACCTATTAGTTTAAAAAAATTAGGCAGTTTTTTAGTCTTGTATAATTAAGTAGTGGGTCCATTTTGTGTTCATTTCATTTCGTTTTGTTTCTTGTTATCATTTCGATTCCAAAATAGCAATCGACCATATTTAATTTCAATACAGATCAGTTGAATTTTTAAAAAAATTGGACAAATTTCATTTATTTATATAACTATCCACGTATTTAAGATATAAAAAAATTGAACTATCCGCATGTTCAATGTAGTACTATGGTATATTTTACTACCACACAATATACAACCCAATTTACCATTCTAATAGCAATTTGCATAACGAAGATGTACGTTTAGAGATCATAAGCCCATATATTTACAATGTTGCCTTATAGCTCTACAACCCAATAAAAAAACTCTAGCATATTAACATAGCTCTTCAACTGCTTATCTTGATCGGACATCCAAGTTAATCAAAAATAAAAACATTGTTGAAGCTCCATGTGTCTTTCACTTATCATTTGGATATATATCAATAATGATCCCATGAGTACCCATGTAGTAACTGCTCGTTAGAGTCCCAAATCGGTCCTGGCCAGAAGTATCCCAAATTTGTAGCTTGAGTGTCTTTCCATCCAGCTCCAGTCCAAATTTTAAAATCTACTCCAATGGCACTAATGTAACTATCAATATAGGAATCATAAGAGAATCTGTGAAGACATGATTTATCAACAGAAGAGTCCCCGATTAACAAAAGATTGAACAAATAATCATAATATAAAATAAAATACAAAAAATATCCCATATTTTTATTCAACCGTATCCACTATGTTGCCTTATCACCGAACTCATCCAACATTTTTTGCAGCCTATACATTTTCTCTGACTCCTTTAGTGTGCAAATTAAAAATTGATCAGAATAATAGTTGAGTTACTCATCTAGTGTGAACATTAAAACAAATCAAAATCAATCCATTAGAATACAACCGTTTGGCTTCATAAGTGAACATTAGTTTATAATCAAGGTCTAAATTTCAAATTAGACAAAAAAATGCAAACAATTTAAATTAAGAATGCAATAAGAAATGTGTATGGGAATTGTAGACCTTTACAATTTTATCGATGGTCTAGAGTACATGAGTGCATTAGTATAATCATGTTAGCTGATGAAACTGATGACATCAAATCACTGATGTCACCAAATACCCAAGCTACTTATATATGAGGTCGAGGATCCTTCAATTACCCGTTGAGATATTGAAAATTAACTATAAATCTCAGGGTATATACGCATTTATTGTATTTAAAGATGGGAGAAAAATAGCTAAAAGATTCAAGCTATTTGAGGTCAAACTGTGCACTATATCATTTGGACTAAAAAAAAGGACCAAGAAAAAAGTAGTCACCATGCTCATAGATATATGACAGAACAATAGTTCTTTGAAATTTTGCTGAATAATAAAATTACAACTGTGTATATTTTTTTATCATTCCACAGATATAAGAGGGTGTGAAGTTAGACTTAAATCCATCTCTGTCTTCGTTATAGGGCATAGCTTTTTAGACAAACTGCCAAACATTTGTTTCCTTCCCCTTTTAAGAAAAAAAATTGATAAAGTTTAAATTATGCATTGCAAACAGTTCATAAAATATGAATTTATCAATGGCTAACACACAAACCCCACACTAATTTTATAATTTGGGGGCAACATGATAGATACAACTAACAAGATCTTCTCTGCCTTCATTCTACGTGTTAGAGATTGTTATAATTTTAGTCATGTTCTTGAGAAACGATTGAAATAAATTTTAAAAAAATTAATTAAGTGATGAAACTCAATTTAAGCATTAGCAGTAAAAGAAATCTTTTAAACCAAATCAATCTAGAACTTACACAAAGTTAATCTATTACCCGAGCTTTGAACGCGTAGAACTTGACGCGTAGAAATGTAATATTATTCAGAGTTTCCTTACATGTACATGTCCTTGGTCCAGCATTAAACGTAGGGAGCTTGAAACTGAAACTCAAAAGAGTCCATGCTTATAAAATTGGAAATCAAAACTACCTCAAACACATTCATCCTTAGTGGAACAAAAAAGTGAGTAGAACCCCAATATGTAGACCAACTTCTCTAAAATTGACAGAAAGTTATGCTTGATTAAAGCAATTAAGAGAGAAAAACATGCTAAAGTTCAAGGTACCATCATGCAAGTATTCAACTATCATTTGGAATTCCTAATTTGTAAAATACAAAAAAGTACTCTTGACTTTTGACACAACACTAAAACCAAAAAAAAAAGTCAAAGCAGGACACAGTTGGGAGGGAAAATTCTTGTCTAGAGAACTAATGTGAAATAGATGAACTGCATAATCCTCAAAATAGATGTCCTTATGGTGCTCAAATAAACTACATGTCCTTACAACAATCAAGATAGATGAACTGCATAATGCTTACTTGATGTGAAAGAAAAGCTTATGTTTCAAAATCATACAATACATAGTGAGAGGCCCATAATAATTCTAAAGAAGAAAATTGAACCGAGACACCCACGCGCCTTAATTAAACATAAAAACATGCAAGTATTTAAAAGAAACTAGGGCCTATTCCAAATTCATACCCATTGGGCAAAACTAACTAACAGAAGAAATGTCATATTTAAAATCATGTAAACATTAAGACATGAAAAGCCTTCTAGCTTAAATGCAGAAAGTCGCTCATCCATATGCCATTTGGATACAAACAACCAAAAACTTAGAGCTTAAACTAAGAATGTTTTCAAGTTATGCGCAGAAGCATAATGTGTAAATTTTATTATTAAATTTACTTTTTTTTTACAAAATACTTATAAATCCAATTTCTGAATTTGCTAATGACACCATGAAAAAGAATACATATAACATACAATTCCATGAAGAATCAATCAGATAAATAAGCATCCAAATGATAAATACTCTAGAACCTTTTGCAAGGAATTCACTCCCAAAGAAGTTAGCACCACACACCAGAGGCATTAATGAAGATATTGCAGAGACACGATCTACTTTTAGGATCTGTATGTAGAGATCCTGAAAAGGAGAAAAATAATTAATCAAACGAATAATACAATATAACATTGAATTCATGCAATTTCTATGGTATTCTAGGTTGAAAAAAATCATATCAATAACAAATAGTAGTCCATCAATGTAAGAAATCAGTGATGTGCTATCACATTTAGAGAAAACAACTCGATAATATTATCTGATTGATAATAAGATACTATTTTGATAACATAATTCAAAGGTATATTTTGATAGCACCTGATAATATGTTTAAATTCAATATAATATGTTTTAAGTTCTGGTGTTTTAACTAACATCATAAATTCAAAACGTCAAATAGAATTATCAGATTTAAAGTCCACGCAAAAAGAAAACTCATCTTAACCTTTTAAAAAAAGAGAGAGAATAATAAAATTTAAACCCATCCTAATTCACCCATCCATTTGACTGTACCAGTTAAGAAAAAAGATCAAATAGAAAAAGAAAAAAGAATTTTCTACTACTGCTATTTCATTAGATAGCTGATTGGATGACGTGAGACAGTTATTTGTTCCTGAGCCAAAATATAAACAACATGTTTCATAGTGAACTAATTATTGCACACATTAAATATTCAAGACGTCCCTATATCTACCAACCTACCAAAACATAACAAAATAACTGAATAGAAAAATAAAAAAAAAAGAGTAAAAGGACATACTAAATGTAAGAATGATCTCTGCCTTGACTTGGCATTTAATTTCTACGGAGTAACAAAATAATAATGCTCACCTTCTCATTTTGTTAAACACTTGTGGGGACAACAAAGAGAATTTCAACTCATGTAAATAACCAAGCACGTATATTGAACAAACTCAAAAGAAAGACAAAACAACAAAAAATTACAATATTGTTGAGAACCACAAACAAAGCCGCAAATCAAACCACAAAGAGAGAGCATGGAGGAAATTAGAGTGTACCCAAATAATGGTATCTAAAAGTAGTTGTTAGTTACCGTCCACTCAAACCAACCTTCCACATTCATCTGCTTTTCTTTAAACTTGGCTTAATACGAAGTTTACTATCCATTTTCTACAAAGTGCAAACAGAGAAAAAGAAAGAATTCAACAAAACATGAGAAAAAATCGTTTTCTTCCGAAATTATATGACTTCAGAATACATAATAAATGAAATTAAATTTTAAAATCAACCAATTGCTCAGGTTGTTTCCAACTGACTACAAAAAGTACTCACCGAGCTCCCATCTCTCTGCTCACTACAGTAAAACCCAAAATGATCTAACACATCTCATTAGAAAGGGAAAACAATAAAACAACTTATAAAAATCCCAAAACCAAAACAATTTAATGTGTATGGGTTTTTTGTCACCTGTATATTACAAACAAACCGAGTTCCGATATGATGATGTAGCTTGAGCTCTCTGAGAACCCTTCTGTAGTGCATAACAGCATGTTCCTCCTGCAAACCTGGTTCTATTACAACATAGTGAGACATCAACTAATCAATTACCATCCACCTGTTGCAATAATTAAAAAAGTGTTATTGTGAATGAATGCAACCATGTGGCACTCACTTATTATAAGGACAAATCATCTTGACTTTTTCGACAGATAATTCATTATGAGAAAGTTTGAATTGTATCTTGATAACCATAACTCCATTATGATTGGATCATTGTAATAGTCTAGCTTCACTCTAGTTATCAACTGATAATTCAAACTTGCTTGAGACCATACTTCAAGGAAAACGACACTAATTAGAATCAAAACATCCAATAGCTTAATTATAGTTGCCCTAAATTAAAATTACCCATCTAATTGAAGAGAAATATTGAAAAAATCAATAATGGTTTCATTCAAGTCCAAAAATACAAAAAATGAATGGTATATTGAAATAGTATGTACCAAAAAAGGACCATGATAAGGATGTGTACAAAAAGAAACCTCCATTAAAAAAAACACGTGGAATTCTAAATCATCCTAATTAGTTACTTTGAAAAACTTCTTTGTTAGTTACCTTTTCCATCTTTAGCTGTTGCTTTGATAATCTGTAAAACAATAATAAAATGTCAACCATACGTGTTACTCAGCATTCTCAGTAGGTAACTTCAATCGGTGCTAAATTCGAATGAAACTAAAATTATGAATATGTCACTTACACCTGGCTGCTTTCATTTCACTTCTTATTTTTAAGGAAAACTGTAAATATAATACCTAAAATTGATTCTCGAGAAGATATAAGAATTATTGATTTACAAACAATTTGGATATTATAATCCAAACAAACTCTAGACATAGTTAATTAACACTATAATAAGAAACAGAAGGGGGACACCACAAATAACTTGAACACGACATGCGACATGTGTATAAGTACCTTGAGTCTTGCCAAAAAAGGATTCAATTCAAGGTGTATAACTACTGTATGTTTAAAAAGAATTCACAAACAATACCTTGAGTCTTGCCAAAAAGAAACTTCATCACAATATTTTAAGACATATTTAAAAAATGAAATATAAGAACTGTATGTAACAGATACTTTGAAGCAAAAAATTTTGACATTTGAGTTTTTTTAAGAATAAATGCAACTCGAATTCTTGTTCCAAAAGTGTAGGTAGCAACATTGTGTTCCTTGAAGAAATTAATCAAACAGTCAGGACACATAAGTACATAAAGATATATAGGTAGCAACATTATATCCTACAAATTCATGTTTATGTCAAATACATATATATACTGTTTTAAATTGGACTGATTGTGTGATTCATATGATCAAGTTCATCCACTAAATGCAAGTTAAGATGCAAATTAGACAGTAAACCCAATCTATGATAATCGATCCTCTTTCAAGAAACACCCACATATAGCCCATGTAAAATTAGATTAACAAAGAAGAGTACAAATGGAAAAATCAAAATCCTAGGTGGAAAAAACAATCCAAGACCCCCAAGGTTCACAAATTAAATCAAAACCCCTAAGTTAGATTAACACAACAGATTAATAACCCCCAACCACTTCATCAAATCAAAACTATAAAAACAACATACACAACAGAGAATAGTTATTTCAGTAAACTATGTGTGGACCTACAAAACATAAGGCATATCAAGTCATCATCAAGACAAATGTAAATTAATAAGATGTAAAAATTAGTGTTTTAGAGTATAAAAGCATAAAAATAAAAAATTCAAAGAAGCTTAAATAGTAGGAATGAATATTAAACCAACCTACAACATAATAAATCTAATTAGAGCAAAAAAATGAACAAAATAGTTAAAGAAAAATTGAACAAAAAATCTATTTAGAACAAAAAAGTGCTAAAAAAATAGTTCATGAAAAAATGCTAAATCAGGTTTGATAGAATACCTTGAAGGTTGAAAGGAGACAGAGAATCAACAAATAAACCTGTAAAATAAATCTAATTAGAACAAAAATACACACGCTCGAAATGTTTTAAAAGTGATGATTGAATAAAAAAATAAAAGAAACCTAGAGATGAGGCTCACGCGAGTTTGACCACTGTGCCTAGAAGAAGATGAAGATCAGCATGTGTAAGCGAGTGTGTGTGCATGTGTAAGCGTGTGTGTTTGCATGTATGTGTGTGTATGTGTGCATGTTTGGGTGTGTAAGCGGGTGAGAGTGACTACCTTAGGGCGGCGGCGTTGGAGGCTGAGCATGGCAACGTTGGAAGAGGAGGGCGGTCGATAGGGTAGGATTTTTGTTGGAATGGTTTGTGTTGAAAGGGGATATAGTCAAAATGAGTGAGGGATAGAATGAGAAGACGGCTAGGGTTTGGGGGTCAAATGAGTGTAATGGGGAAAATGATCTCAACCCTTAATTTGTGAGTGATGTGGCCAAATCCTCAACTCTAATTAAGTTATCAACTTATGGAATAGTAAAACTAATCTACTCCTTATATATATATATATATATATATATATATATATATATATATATATATATATATATATATATATTATGTGTTTGGGGTGTATTTGGTAGAGGTTTGATGATGTGGATTTATTTCATATTCTTCTACATGTGTGGCGTGTGACTAGTTACCTCGATGGGGACTAGGGGCTTGACACGATGATAGTCTTTATTAATAACATAGTAATTAGATTGTGGAGATTATAATTTCCAACTAGTATACAGTGAGGAATATTTATATTGTGTGAGTATATAATATTATAAACTGTCGATTTGTAATTTATTTACATAACTTCTTTTGGATTGCATAACTTTATTAGCCTGTGATGGCATGATCATCACCGTTGAACCGCCTTTCAGGTGCTCGTGATCGTCCTACCTAGAATTTATCTTTCGCAACACCGATCTCTATTCCAGCCTCATCACCAGTATGAGGATGTAGGTTTCAAATCTAATAAGACATTTTACTTACATTGTGTTATGAGATATGTGAGCATTATTATTTCAATTTTGATCATGTTCTCAATTTTAGTTAGTAGTTTAGGAATATGGAATTTTTATGGTGGCTTGTATTCGTAGAGATTTTTACTTTACGATGTTATTATTGGGATTATGGTTGAGGTTGGTTATGGTTTTATTTATACTTGAGTTGGTGGTGATTTCTTTCTATCATTATGTCTTTGGGATTTATGTTACCATACTCCAGTTGTACATCTTTATCTATTGTTTTTCTATCATTCTAAAAATTATATAAAAATTAAATTGATCAATTATATGATTTAATAAGTAGATTTGTTCAACCTAATTATTAGAATATGCGGGGTGCCATAGTTGGTATAAGATTATGGTCTTAGGAAGAGTAAGTTCGATAAGATCATTCTAGTCATCCACATAGTGTTCTTTGAAACATGCATTTCCCTTGTATTCTTATCGTATGATTCCTAATACTAATAAGCGGAAGATTCTCACCATCACACATGTTGCTCAACTAGTTCCTGTAGAACCATTATCACTTACACACCCAACAACACCATTACAACACATGCGATTACTCCCAACACCCGATGCTTAGGGACACTACCATTTTGAGGCTCAACAACTCTTATAATTGATATCGCATGCCATATAGGTGGCATTAGTAGAGGTCATGTAGGAGAGGCCAATTGAGGCACCATGGCCAGTGACACCTTATCAAGATCGTGATTAATGCCCAGGACTATGTTTAATAATGACAATAAATAAGAGTAAGAGAGAATAATATTCAACACTAAAACTAGTATTAAATGAGATCTTGTTACACTAAATGCACTGTGAACATAATAAATATGTGGAACCATCATGTAACTTGGTCGGAGGGAGAAAAAGCAAGCACTCTTGTCATAATAAAGGCAAGGCAGTAACTTCAAGCTTAGTTAATACTCATCAATGGTGGTATTAATGGAAGCAAAGGGAATATTCAAACAATCAACGTTCTCACGGAAGCTCTCATGTATGGTGAAAATCCATCAGCAATTCTAGGTCCGAATTACCGTCCTTGTGAGTTGTTTTGTTGATTTATTTATACTAAGGCAAGGTTATTCAAGTAACCCTGCCGATGTGAAATGTGATTTGACCGGGATCAAGTGCTAGGATATTGTGGCATTAATGTTGAAGATATTTCATTAAATGCCTGAGATATTATATTTTGGCAGAAAATAACCTGACCAATGAAGAGCGTGGTGGCATTAATGAGGGTGTGACATGGAAACTCATAGGTCGACCCTAAAATGGCTATAAAGTTGGAGTTTATCTAATAGGTCTGACAATCCTAAGGATAAAACCCACTTGAGTGCCATTACTTCGAGTTCTTAAATGCTAAGCGTTATGACGTCACAAAGTAAGTGAATAGTGATCTACACAGGGTGTGTTGTCATGTCAATCAAAGAAAGAGTTTTATTAAGCCAAAGTTGCTCGTGAACCTATGTATACTATTTATTGGATGGAATTATCTCCAAACGATTATATGGGATTGGGGGTCCCTCGAGGAGGTTACCCATTGATTAGGGTAACGACTGTTTGTGCTAAATGAAATTTTTCCGAGGTGTGTCACGAGGGTTGGTTATTGCTTTCCCAATGTTTCCTTGCTCCAAATCTTTCAAACCAAATCCATGTGAGGTTCCAAGAGGAGGTCATTCGATAGATCATGTAAATTCTCTCGTGACCTTCCTAGCATGTTTTCTCGACAGTACTGAACGTCCTTGCCCATATTACAAAGTGAAATTTTACAAGTGTAAATAAATAAATGAGAACATCATACTTCTTGTTACAAATATTATCTTTCAAATAGCCTTGATATCTGTGGGAGGACCCCCGAGCCGTCTCTATAGGAGGTCCCTCGAGTGTACTCTGACTTCATTTTCTTATTAATCTTTTGCTAATTACAAAGTCATCCCAACTAATCAACCCTGGGTGAGGAATACCCCCTACATTTTCCCCTTCGTAGAGATATTTGTTTACTTTAAAAAGAAATATTTGTAAGAAATATTCAATCAATCTTCGAAGTATCTGCGAAAAAGATGGATTAATTTCAATAATCAAATCTTATCCTAAGAAATGTTTATTTTGTCATTGAATTTCTTTATGATTTGTTCTAGTTTCAAACCCCTTGTGACCCCATCAAGTGGAGCCCTTCAAAAATGGAATGCCATGATTGCCTTTGAAGTAGATTTTTCCTGAGAGTTAAATGATTTTGTTCAAAATTTCTCCCCAAAATTATTCATCTCCCTAGACTGGGGATATTCGTACTTGCAATTATTGCTTTGGTCGCTTCGTATTTAATGTGACTGGCATTTACTTCTCTTTTTTGCACATGGATGCTAGGGGGCTTCGTATGTTTCTCAATCGAGGTATTCCATGTGTCGCCTATGTGTTGTCATTATTACTGCTTCTATATTTGTGTTCCTATGCGTGCGTGCAATCCATGCGGGGCACCTCAAACGTTTACATGTGTTTCTGAATCATCATTATGATCTGTTCTTTGTACTTTTCTTTTCCCTATAAAAGGGCACTCAGCCACTCCAAATCGTTGTCTTTGTATTTCTTTATCTTCTGCATTTCTTTTGAGAGTGAGAGAGATTACCAGTCCTTTTATTTTATCCTCTCTCTAACTAAACTTTTCCTTTTCTTCCCTATTCTTTTTTGTACTCATGGTCCCTATTGTTAAGAGAACTAAATCATCATGGGATGTGTCCCCTCGTAATATTTCCCTTCAAAACCAATGGGCCCGTTATCATCGTGCACCCTACGTTGGTGAGCCTGGTCATTTTTGGGCAGTTGTAGAGCATTTTCAGAGGACACTTAAACTAGCAAAAGAGGTGAACTTCTTGGTGGATGAGAGAGATGATGACCATGATTTTTCTTACATCCCTACTGCGATGGTGACCCTCTTTAGGATCGAGAGGGGTGCCCCTATTCTAAAGTGGAATTTGAATCCATTGGTGGTGCTTGCGAGGGTCTAGGGGCTTGAACTGACTATATTCATGGAAATTATGACGTGAAGTTAGATCTGGTGGGTTTATCTTCGACTTATTGGATGGGTGATACTACCCTTACCAATAATAAGCACGCTCTTCAAACCCTTATTTCCAGATGGAGTAGCAAAACACACACCTTTGTAGAAGCTTAGGGAAATTTACGATCACCCTTGAGGATATTTGTGAACTTCTTGGGTTAGAGGCTGTTGGGTTTGAGACATTATATAAAGAGGTGATTTCGAATGCTGAGTTAGCCTCTCGAGCAGAGTTGGAGGCTGTGGTGAAAGATTGTATAGTCACATATAATAATTGTACCTATTCAAAAGTTATTCGTTATTTCTTCTACACTGATGATAAAGCGAATGCCAAGGCTCGCGAGGATGCAAAGAAGAACCCTAAGGGAAAAAATATTGTGGAGATTCCCCCCACTAGCAATGGTTACAACTCCAACATCGAGCTGACAGGATATATTTAGGTCATCCTTTCCAAGGTTATCCTTTATGGCAAGCCCCATGATTATCCTAGGAAGGACTTGATAAATATGGTTGTTCGAATGTCTTATGGAGTCAAACATCCTTTGGTTGCCATAACTTTGGGATATCTGTGTACCTAAATTGATCGAGTTTAGGTGGACTCTGTGCGCAATATCGGCTGATTTGACGTTTCCAACTATTTGAACCACATTCTTTTGACAACTTTCTTTATGCCCACTTCCCCAATTATTCTCCTACTAGTAACTACCCACAGGACCATTCCATCAAGGTGCCTCGTATATGTTATTGGAACCACAAGCTTTCTAAGAAGCCTTTTCACTCTTTGCTTGATAACGTTAAGAAGTTTATTTGTCGCTCGTACGTGGGCACTGACCAGTTTCTTACCAACAGTTTCTTTGATGAGGAACCTCGACCCATTATTTCCATTGAGGAAGTATTTGCGATGAATTATCGTTTGAGTAATGTTCCTCTGGTCCTTGTCACATCCTACTTGCAATCTTATACGGAGTGGTCATCCTTCTACTCGAGGTATTGTCCCAGCTGAGTAGTGATGAAATTTGGGTACAATCAGGGTACCCCCATGCTCAACCATTTTACTTATAAGAAGACCACTAATTTTTCCTTTGCTTGTGACAACTTTCTGACTTCGACTGTTGTTAATCTTTATGCCAATTATACTACTAATTCCATCGTCCCAAGCAAAGTTGCACAAGGAGGCAAATCGACCATGTACCTGTCTGTATTTTGGATGTATCAACTCGGTAGGTTTCAAACCAACATTCCTAAGGAACCCTACTACCCTGCTGTGGAGATATTCCCACCTACTGATCTAGGATTGTAGACTTGTATTACTTCCAGTTCTCAGTTCCCCATAAAACCACCAATGATTCTGTTTCGGCCGAGCTACCTCCTTTAGACCCTCTGGATGAAGGTGCTCAAACTTTGAGCCTGGTCGAAGAGGTGGGTGCTCCCCCTGGTGCTTTGAGAGTGGCTGAAGAAGGGTACACTCCTTATACTCCTTCTAATGGGGTAGCTGTGAGGGCCACTAGGTATGCTCCCATGAAGAAGAGCAAGGTTGATTA
The DNA here is from genome assembly GCA_949130495.1 of Sambucus nigra. Taxonomy (NCBI): domain Eukaryota; kingdom Viridiplantae; phylum Streptophyta; class Magnoliopsida; order Dipsacales; family Adoxaceae; genus Sambucus; species Sambucus nigra. The sequence goes on along the minus strand of OX422213.1, from coordinate 200,282,907 downwards.
AGAGGTTCCTCTTATATTGACTCCTGACTATCTCAATAAGTTAACGAGATACTCGAGCAACTTCAACAGACTTGGGAAAATTCCTCTATGGAAGATAGGGATTCAATGTCATCTTAAATGATTTCTCGGGGTTTTTCTTATGCACCCCCAATTACTGAAGGCAGTAGGAAATATAAAAGGTCTTCGATTAGGTTGATCAGTCCTATTAAGGTTACTTTTCAGGAAACTGGTGAGGCAAGTGATGAGGAACACTTTGAGGAGAAAGAAGTTGATGATGATGATGAGGAGGAGGAAGGTGATGATGAATAAGAGGACGAAGAAGTTGGAGAGAAACAATTTAAGGATGCATCCCCAAAAAAGATATTGTGCAATATAGTGTGAGGAGCTCCCATGTGGTTGTACCTTCAGTGATGGTAACTCTTGAACTCATTCCTAAATTTTGGCCCTTTCTTTTTATTCTTGGCTCAATTTTGGTTCTTTAGTCATAGTCCGAATTTCCCGAACAAATTTCCCCCTTGGTGCTTCTTCACACGAATGATAAAGAATCAGTTACTCTGCTTGGGCCCTTGATCCTCAACCCCGAGGGAGGCGAGGTTGTTTCTTTCGCTGGCCTGCTAGGATTGGGGAAAGAAGATGCTGATACCCTCCTGGGTGCTCCTATTATTCTGGTGGATCAACATCCTTTGGTGGTTCAAGGAGGCTCCCATGAATAAGAGGATGTGGTGCAGATGGCCACCAGGAAATTCGTTGATGAGTCGCAACACTTGACTTATCCTATAATTTCCCATCCTGTTGCTCGAGTGGCATCCGTTATTGAGAAGGTATGTCATCTCCATCTCTTGGATAAAAACTCCTACATTTATCATTTATTAGAATTTCCTAGTAGTATAGGACTTTAAATCTCCCATAAGCAAGGGTCGGGCGCGCCAAGTAATATTGGACTTGAAATCTCCCATAAGTTAGGGTTAGGCGCACCAAGTAATATTGGACTTTCAATATTCCATAATTGAGGGTCAGGACTTGAAATCTTCCATAAGCGAGGGTCAGGTGCACTAAGTAATATTGGACTTGAAATCTCCCATAAGAGAGGGTTAGGCGCGCCAAGTAATATTGGACTTTAAATCTACCATCAGAGAGGTTCAAGCGCAATAAATAATATTGGATTTTTAATTTCTCATACAGAGTTTATATATTTCCCTTAATTGAAACTTATATTTCAGGTTGGAGTTAATCAGTCGGTCATTTGTGAGTCAAAGTCTGAGGGTGTTGAGTGGGAGACTTCCCAAGGAAGGCCTATAGATGAATTAGCTGTGATGAGTGAGGCTCCTGGTCTGCAAGCACTCCCCTTGAATGCAACTATTGGCGAGGTACCTCAATCGGGTGTTTCGAGACTACAGGAAGGTGACAGTGCTTCGAACACCCAACATCCTTCTGCGAGCGATAGTGTCTTTAACATCCATCCACCAAAGGCATTACCTGATGCATTTGTGAGACAAACCTTGCATGATTTCCCCCCACATATTAGTTGCTTCTCCTCATGAACTGATAGAGAGACTTTTGGGTCATTTCACATCCACCTTTGCTCCTCTCAGCATCTAGCCACTTTCGATAATGATGGCTTGTAGGCTGCTCGGATTGGCTACTGTGCTGGGCAAAGTTTTCAACACCCCTATCGAATCTCTGAGTTATGATTGCATCAAGGTTTTACTAATAAAGATCAATCTCCTCATCAGTGATGGCTTCTCCTTATCCTGGTTGGTCTAGCTCCTTCGCAACTTTAAGAAATTTGATATGCCTACTCTTTATTCTTGCCTAAAAGCCTCTCATCGTGTGCAAGTGGCCATTTATGAAGAGTTGATGAGATTGGAGGTTAAGCTTCTTAAGCCCGAGGAGTCCTTGAGGTGTCTCGAGAGGCTGTTACCAAAGTAGAGGCTAAGGTAGAAGATATCCAGCAAAGGAGGGAGCGCTATCAGAAGGATCTGGCGGATTTGGAAAATAATCAGAGCACTCTCGAGTAGATTCTGCCCCAACATTATCATTATTTATCTGGCTCAACCAATTTATTGTCATCATTGATGTTCTTGATGACTAGCTGCTCTTCATAATTTCCCCTTTTATGTTATTTTTAGACTTTTTATTAGATGTGATTCAACAATCTTATCTATTGAACACCTTGCTTTGTATTGAAATTATTTTCTATTTTGACTTATACTGAATGTGATGACACAATTGTGAGACATACGTTACATTTGTGAAAGAAAAGAGAAAACAAATTTGGGCATAGCTAAAAAAATAAAATGTCTTCATTTAACCATGTAAATATGTAACCCTACACTATAGGGAACATTCTCCCAAGAAGGTGCAAAACAAAATCTTAACCAAACCAAGTGGTTTATTATGGGTAAACTAACAAATATTTCTAAACATAGTAAAATTTGAGCCATTTGTTGTTTAATTTAAAAGTGACATTGTCTTCCACCTTCGATATCTCACAGTAGCATGAATCATGATTTGTTCGAACAACATAGGGGAACTCCCAATTTTCTTCAAACTTGGGTAATTAAAGTCCCCTGATGTGCCTGGTGCAATCTTTTAGGACTAAGTCTCCTTCTTTTAACATCCTTGGCCTCAACATATGATCATATGATTGGGACAACTATTTTCTATACATTTTAAAGTGCCTCGCTGCGTTGTCTCTATGTTCCTCCAGTGCCTAGAGTTGTACGTCACGACTATGGGGAGCATGGAACTTATTAAATTATAATGGGCAGAGGGTTCCTCGAGTTCTACAGGTAATATTTCCTCAGCGCTAAAGACTAAAGAGAAAAGGGTATATTCTGTAGGTTTACTCCTTGTCGTTTGGTAAGCCCATAAAACCTTAGGTATCTTATCATCCCACATTCCTGGGAAATATTCTAGCATCTTAGATAAGATTTTTACTAAAGTCTTATTGGTATCATCTTCTTTCCCTTTTCAATTTGAGTATGCCACAGTTGACTTGTGGTGGATAATGGAATATTTATCCATAAGAAAACTTAATTCATCTTTCACAAAACGAGTGACATTATCTGGGAGAAAAACCTTCGGGATACCAAAATGGAAAATGATGTACTCCTTCATGAATCAAGCAACTACCCCTGCGGTGGCTCTTCGTAGCGGTATGGCCTCTGCCCTCTTGGTAAAACATTCAGTGGAAACACGTATCCAAATATTTACTCATGTGGAGGGATTTATTGCCCTTACTAGGTTTTATTGCCATGTGTGGAATGGGAAAGGGGTGGAGAGAGAATATAGGTCCACTGAAGGGGTGTGAATCATATTCTCGTGTAGCTGGCCAACCTTGCACTTGCGAATAAACTCCGTAGAGTCCTTTTCCATCGTAGGCCAAAAGTATCCTAAAGTCATGAATTGGTCATAAAGTTTGGCCCCTCCAATGTGACCCAGGTCGTGAGCCTACTTAAGTTCTTCTTTGGCTTTTTCCCCCTGATGCACCTTAGAGTCCTATCATGATAGCCTCTTCGGTACAACTACCCATCTTAGACGTAATATCTAGGCACTCACCTCTTTAGTGTTGTGTCATCGTCTTTCTCTAGTGGCATCACTCCATATACCAACATGTCCATGTACGTCTAACTCCAATCTTTAGGTTAATCAATGAAGTTGCACTCTGCTACTTGGTAAAATAACAGAAATTTCCCACAATCCCTCTATATTATCGCAGCATCCTACCCCATCGAAGGCCATAAGTAACCTGCTTGCTGGACCCTTCTATACAAAGGGATCTCGATGGTTTCATAACTGTCTTCATGGACCTCTATTAATATTTATTTTACATCTTCGGTATCCACACATCTGGATAGCCAACCCCCTTTGTTTTTGTAGTACAAGTTTCCCCTAGAGGTCAACCAAACTCTGCGAGCCTACACCTATTTCTAGCTGCTTCCTTATTTCGCCCCTCCAATCATTACTGTCATCAGTGGGTAGCATTTCGAGTATTGTCGAGGGAGTTGTCCTCTTAGTAATTCAAATCCCTATTGACTCCCCATCAAAAGCAGTCTTTTAGGCAATCATGGCAGAAGTGTCGGCATTCCTATTGATCGTTCCCGGGTGCCTTTTAATCTTTACCACTTTGAATTGCCCGAGCAACCTTTGTATAATTGTTCGGTAGGGTGCCAAACTCATGTGATTTAGAGAAAATCCCCCCATCACTTATTCAACCACCAGTTTTGAGTCCCAATTTATTTTAAGAACCTATATGCCCCTTCTAAGAGCTTCGAGCAACCCTAGCACCAGTGCCTCGTACTTAGCTTCATTGTTCGAGCATCTAAAATCCAACTTGAAGGTAATTCAAACTTCTTCCCCATTCTTTATCAAAATCAGACATGCTCCTCCCTTATTTTTAGCTGAAGAGCCATCAAATTCCATGATCCATTCTTCTAGGCTAGATGCCAGGAAGTTAGACTGAAGATCATCGCTCAAAAGTTCTTCCACGGGTGGCTCAAACGTCCTAGAAGGAAAAATAGCTAAGAGATTTGCATAAGCTTGACTCTTGATAGCTTAGGGAACTATAAATTTGAGGTCATACTCCCAAAGGATTAGAAACCATTTGGCTACCCTACCTATTAGTACAGTTCTAACAAGTAAAAACTTTATAGGATCACATCTAGTTACAATGTGTACTGTAAAATAAAACATATAATGCCTAAGTTTTTATGATACAAATACAAGGGACAAATAAAGCCTCTCAATGCTAGTATAACTGGCCTTTGAACCATGCTAGGCCAAATCGGCAAATCGAGAGGGTATTTTAGTCATTTTAAAATGTAAGGAAATAAGACCCACGAATTTTAGTGTTTAATTAATTATTATTGGGAAGGCCATTAGGGCCACTTTCAGCCAAAAAGCAAATAGTGGGCTACGTGAGATAGAGGAGAAGTTACAGAAGGTTTTCAAACCATAACCACCACCCACCACCACCACTTTTGACGGAATCGTGACCGGAAAGAAGGAAATAACCAGCCCTTGGACATCATCAATGGATCTAAACATCAATCTTAAGGCAATTTATTTGATTGCATTAATTTTTCAGCGAATACTTCTTCCATGTTAGTGTAGGAATTGCTAATAGCCTTGAAAGATGATGAAAACTCATGAATTTGGTGTAGAACTTTAAATCTTGGATAGGAATTGCATGTAGGTTAGTTCTGGACGAAATTCAGTAATCAAAACATAACCCTTGATGAATTAAAAACGGATTAAATAAGAGAAATATCATGGTTCTTGAAGAAAATAGGAAACTAGGGTTTTTATGAAGATTTGATCCATATAAGGCTAATTGTTTATGATTTAATAGTTTTGGAACGTTAAAAATAATATATTTAGGTTGTGTAATGATCCTATATCCTTAGTTTAGAATTTCATACCTTGTAATGATGTTTTGGGACAAATCTGGGACTACAAAACGAAGCAGTCTGTAGCCTCACCTAGTGCGATCGATCGATCGACATTCATAGGTCGATCGATCGAAATTCATAGGTCGATCGATCGACCACCATCGATCGATCGACCTCCATAGAAATTGTCATGTTTTTCCCTTTGTTGAATTTTAACAATTTCGATCCTAGAGAGTGATTGGTGGGGACCTTGTGAACACTTTTGGATTAAAGAAAGACCAGAAGGCGTGTATATGAGACCCGGACTGTTATTAAAAATTAAATTTGGGATTTAAGTTAACCCTAATTAGGTTTGACGAGTGAGGTACTATTAAAGACTGTAATTGAATGAGTTAAATCTATATAGTTGATAATATAAGGTTAGTGGAAGAAATATGACCCTTAAGAGTATTATATTAAAGAGTGGGGAATAATAGGAGACTTAGTAACCTTTTTGGAATAGGTTTTAAGTACTTGAAACTACGACGTGAGATGTGTTGGTGGACTATATTATATAATTATCTGGAAGTATAAAAATTTACTAATTGGAGTAACGGTATAGGTATTGAGAACATACCTTTAATAATATTATAAATTATCTAAGTTGTGTGAATGCCTAGTATATGGATTTATATGTGTATGACATACCTACCATACTTTCTATCTCGGTAGGTCGGCTTTCGGAACAGGGCCATCTAATCTTTGTGTGCCTACGGGGGGATTTAGATTGGTACCTTAAGGACATATGGCTGTGAACGATTTATTTGTGAGTTAATAAGTCAGCTGACTATGGGAGCTTAGGTATGTGCGTGACCCATGGATATGTGAACTATGTTCGCCTCCAATTTGTGTGATTTTGCTTATTGAAACGATTCCTGAGAGATTTGGAATATGTGGTCCTTATGTACGTGATGTACCGGGATTTGATAGCAAAGTATGTGTGCACCGCAGCTTAGCCTAGGGGTTCCCTTATTGTATATTTATGTTGAGATTAATATATTGGGTATTATAACAGACGCTTTGCTAATGTGTCAATGTGAATACTTGTGACATTTTTAGTAGAGTTAAAAATGAGAATTCCCTATAAGATTTATAATAAATTAATATGAGAAATAAAAAGGTAGATACACACAAGTTAGATTATAACGTCTTGAACAAACCCCTATATTATAATGTGAGTACATGATGCGATATAGACTAGTTAATAACGGCATATCTAGGATGGGTTATGGATATACATTAGGCGTGCATATTAGTTGAGAGGTGAGAAAATCATGTGAGAGAACGTGACTAACATGTATTTAATATTCATTGTTTAATGCAATTAAACACTTGCTATATTTTTAAACTATTTTCACATCGGGATCTGACCCGTTTGCTTCCAAATCTATTCTTTTTTTGAAAAACCTTTTAGGTGCCCAGCCACAGGGACGCCAAGCTTAGAAGTTCCATTTCAGTGACGTGATATTGCTGCTATGGAAGTTACAGGATCTCGATAATAGACGCCTCCACATTCTACATTGATTATATTTCATATTCATTCATCTGTTAGTGCATGCCGCCCCTTTTATTTTAGAGGCAGCTTTATCATACTCAGTTTCATTTCAGTTTTGGAGTTAATTAATTAATTATTCAGACTTTGTATTTGGTTTTATTCAGTATTTGGATTATTCAGAGGAGTGTTACTCCAGACTCATTTATTATTCCATTTATATTATGTTGTGATTGTGGTACCATTAGTTGATAATTTAATTGGTTGCATGTTAACCTTATTTAAATAATTGTAAAAAAAAATTAACCTTATGTTGTAATTAATAATTTAATTAGGTGGCTAGTAATTGTAAAAAAAAAATGTTTTCAACAGTGATGCTATGAACTGAACCAACTTGATATTTTGATTTAATTTGAATAAAGGAGTAGCTACCCGGCATTTAATTAGACGGGGTGTCACATGTGGTATCAGAGCATTAGGTTCTAGTGTCCTTAGGATCTATACGGCTTGTTATGTTTCTGCATAGCATCCTTTGTTATAGAGCCCTATATTTTAGGATTGTTGTACTCTTTTGTTTGTCTTGCGCTCTTCAGCTATTTTGAGATATTAACTGTGGACTTATAAAACTTCTCTCTCATTTCAGATGCCTCCACGACGTGCACAGAAAGTTACCAGGAGTGCCCAGCCCGAACCAGAGCCTACACCAGTTCGGGGTTCTATGAACATTGTAGCAGTTGCCGCCATTGTAGCCCAGACAGTAAATGCCGCTTTAGCAGTTGTGCAGCAGGCGCCACCTCAGGCACCTGTGGCAGCCCCAGTTCAGGCTCATGCATTCCCGTCTACATGGGAACGGGTCTGAGATGCCTTTCAGAAGGCACACCCTCCGGAGTTTGCACGTAGCTCTGACGTCGTTGTGTCCAGTCAGTGGAAGAAGGACATCTAAATACACTTGAGTATGTATGAGTGTAAGGATGTATAGAGGCAAATACTGGCTACTTTTAAGATGGTAGGAGCAGCGTTGCAGTGGTGGGAGTCTATTACCACCGCGGAGGAGAGAGATGTTCTTACTATTCAGGAGTTATGGGTTCCGTTCGACCGCAAGTATTTTCCCTCATCAGTTCATACCAAGATGAGGATAAAACTGATGAACCTTAAGTAGGAGGGGAAGACAGTGGCTGAGTATGAGGCCGAGTTCACAAATCTTCTGAACATCGTTCCCGATGAAATTCTGACTGAAGAGAAGAAGATCCAGAAGTTCATGGATGGGTTGACATGGAGGATTCGTCAGCACTTGCTAGGTAATCTCTCGTTGGCCACTTATTCTTATGTGGTTAACGCATCATTACTTCACTGCCAGGACCACTGCTTTCACTTGTCAGAGGGTAAGCGAGCAGGAGATTCTAGCCATCAGGGCAGGACAGGGGGGGATGGTGTCAGTGGGGCACAATCAGCTCAGGGTCAGCACAGGCAGGGTGATCAGAGGTCCCAGCAGGGGGATTCTAAGAGATTTAGATCTAGAGCTTTCAGAAATAGTCAGGGATATTTTTGGCATAGCCAGCAGGGTCAGGGTAGGAATGGTGACAGCCATCAGGGCCATGGGCAGCAGGGGTAGAGAGGGGAAACTTTACGGGAAATGTTTTATTTGTGCCAAGATTGGCCACAAATGCCAGGAGTGTCCTGAAAGGGGCAGTGCCCCACAACAGCAGCGGCAGGGTGCTCGACACGAGCCCCAGAGACCTATGTTTCTTGCCGCCCTCCCAGCACCACCGTAGATGCCAACTTTACCACCCATCCCAGTAGTCCTAGTTCAGCAGGGATAGCTTCAGTACGGGCGGGTTTATCAGCTCCGACAGGCTGCAGTCCCACAGGATCCACCCGCTATTGAGGGTATGTTTTCTATTTAGAGGACTATGGGGCGTATTTTATTTGACACGTGGGCCACACACTATTTCATTGCCATGAGATTTGCACGCACTATGGGGTTGTTAGATATCGCAGAAAGCACTACTACTTGCGTAGATTCGTCGTTGAGTTGGGGTTCTGTGATTTCCCTTATATGTAGAGGTGTGGGTGTAGAGATCAGGAGGTTTACCTTACCTGCTGATATGTTAGTGTTAGATATGACCGCGTACGATGAAATTATCGGTATGGATTGTCTAGTGGCGTATCGAGCCATAATTGATTATTTTAGTAGGAGTATTATTTTTGCCATAACCGGGAAGGAGATGTTCCTAGTGGCGATGCCTCGTCTTGAGGGAGGATCGTCCACTCACTTGTACTATATAGAGGAGGATACCTCTAGGGAAGTGGTGATACCACTTGATTCGATTACATTTGTGAGGGATTTCGCTGACGTATTCCAAGATATTCCGGGATTACCTCCTAGTAGAGAGATAGACTTTGTTATCGATTTGATGCTGAACACTCGACCGATAGCCCACCCACCTTATTGTATGGCTCCATCGGAGATGAGGGAACTACATGATTAGATCAAACAGCTATTGGGTCAGGGGTTTATCCGTAGGAGTACTTCGCCGTGGGGTGCTCCTGTGTTGTTCGTTAAGAAAAGGGATGGATATTTGAGGTTGTGTGTAGATTATCAGGAGTTGAATAAAGTCACGATACGGAATAAGTATCCACTACCCCGAATTGATGACTTATTCAACCAGTTGAGATGAGCTTCCTTCTTCTCAAAGATTGACTTGAGATCGGGATACCATCAGTTGCGAATCAGGGAGCAGGATGTCTCAAAGACTGCCTTCTTGACGAGATATGGTTCCTACGAGTTCAGGGTTATGCCTTTTTGCCTAACCAACGCCCCAGTTGTGTTTATGGACTTGATGAATAGGGTGTAAGAGAGTTCCTAGACCAGCTCGTCATCGTCTTCATTGATGACATTTTGGTTTACTCCCAGACAGAGGAGGAACATGCCAAGCATTTGAGGCAGGTTTTACAGACGCTGCGTCAGAACGAGTTATATGCAAAGTATGAGAATTGTGGATTATGGCTGAAGGAGGTTCAGTTTTTGGGGCATATCATTTCCGATAGGGGAATATCTGTTGATCCGGGAAAGGTATCAGCGGTGAGGGACTGGGGATAATCCATGACACCGACTGAGATACATAGTTTCTTGGGCCTAGCAGGATACTACAGGAGGTTTATTCAGGGTTCTCAAAGATAGCGGGTCCTTTGACACATTTGACTCGCAAGGGGTGTGCCATTTATCTGGAGCGATGCCTGTCGGTTGGCATTCAACAAGTTGAAGGACAAGTTGACCTCAGCACCAGTGTTATCATTTCCCAGACCGGGATTTGAGTATCTAGTCTACACCAATGCGTCCTTACTAGGACTTGGGGGTTTACTGCAACAGGAGAGTCAGGCTATATCTTATGCTTCCTGTAAGCTTAAGCCTCATGAGAAGAATTACCCCACCCACGACTTGGAGTTAGCGATAGTCGTATTTGCTCTTCGGATCTGGAGACATTATCTCCTGGGGGATAAGGTCCGCTTATTCATGGACCACAAGTCCCTATAATACCTCTTCACGCAGTAGGAACTAAATATGCGTCAACAGAGGTGGCTTAAGTTCATGAAGGATTATCAGTTCGATATCCAATACCACCCAGGGAAGGCTAACGTGGAAGCAAATGCGTTGAGACATATTCCAGTAGGTGAGGTGGTCGATGTGTGAAAAGCAAAGTGGAAGGAGTTGGGACACCAGGATGCAGTGGCCCGATCATTCATGTCAGCGATGACAGTTACGCCCCAAATCGTTACGAGAGTGATACGGGCTCAGGTAGCAGACTCGTTCTGTTAAGAGCAAATAGTATGATTACTAGTATAGGGGGCCGAGTCTTATACCGTTAGTTCAGATGAGGGCTTACGCTTTAATGGAAGACTGGTTTTTCCTGAGGGGGAAGACTTGCGACACGAGGTAATGACAGAATCGCATGGTTCGCGGTACATCCTGGTGGGGGTAAGATGTACCAGGATATGAGGTGAAAATACTGGTGGAGCGGGATGAAAAGAGACATCGTCGAGTTCGTTTCTAAATGTGCCACTTTTCAGCTGGTAAAAGTGGACCATCAAAGCCGACATGACTTTTACATCCATTAAAGGTTCCTATGTGGAAATGGGAGAGCATTTCCATGGACTTCATCACGGGGTTACCTATATCACAGAGGGGTCATAACTCCATATGGGTAATCGTGGATCGGTTGACCAAAATTTCTCATTTTCTACTAGCCAGACAGACTACACTACGGGACAGTATGCCCATATTTTCATAGCGAAGATAGTGAGACTCCACGGGGAGCATCTTGATATCGTGTCTGACAGAGATAAGATAATTATTTCACGATTTTGGGAGATCATCCAGGAAGCAATGGGTACGGAGTTGAGGCTGAGTATATCATATCACCCACAGACAGATGGGAAGACTGAGCGGACGAATCAGATGTTGGAAGATATGTTGCGTATGTGCATTCTAGACTTTCGAGGGGGTTGGGAGCAGTATCTTCCACTGGTGGAGTTTGCCTATAATAACTCCTACCAGTTCACTATTGGCATTGATCCATTCGAGGCGTTGTACAGTCGACCTTGTCGTTCCCCAGCATGTTGGCTAGAGGTGGGGGATAACAAACCCCTTAGGCCGGAGGTGATTCAGGATACTTCGTTAGGATAGAGATGATACGGAGCCGAATTCGGGTAGCTCGGGACTGATAGAAGAGTTATGCCGATGCCAAGCGATTCTTCAAAGAATTCAAGGTGGGGGACCAGGTGCTTCTCAGAGTGTCTCTTATGAAGGGGATTATGTGGGGCCATTTCCTATCATCGAGCAAATTGGGCCTGTTGTGTATAGACTTAGGTTACCGGAACACTTTCATAGGATCCATGACGTGTTCCATATTTCCTCACTAAGGAGATATCTTAGGGATGATTTGGTCCATACCCACATTGCTTTAGAGGACATCGATCTACATCCTGATAGTTCCTACAAGGAGGGGCCGGTTGCTATTCTGGACAACAGCGAGAGGAAACTGAGGTCGAATATAGTACCATTAGTACGTGTTCAATAGCGGCATCAAAATGCCGAGGAGTCCACCTGGGAGCGCAAGGACGAGATGCGCGAGCATTATCCAGAGTTATTTTTTCCAGGTATACTTTATTTCTGAATTTCAGGATGAAATTCTTTTATTAGGGGGGAAGTATGTAATACCCCGTAATTTTATTAATTTTTATTTAATGGGATTAATTAAATATAATGGGAATTAATTTGAAATTGATCCGAATTTAAATACTAGCGTGACGTGAGTTGGTATTTGATTATGATGATAATATTGAGTATTACTGAGTATATATGGTAATATATGACTATGGAAATTATTAAAATTGCCGCGAGTTATAAATACGACAGTGGAAAAAATTAAGTTGGGACGCAGGTGTCAGTCGCGTCAGAAATCAATTTAATTAGACCAAAAAGTAAATTATAATTTTATCAACCGTATGGTCATTTTGAGTGAGCCAATGTGTCCGGAGGGGTTGAGATAGTTAGAAAACACTAGTCGGGGGTTTAGTTTGGGTCCCGGGGCATTTCTAGGCCAAACCGGCAAACTGGGAGGGTATTTTAGTCACTTTAAAATGTAAGGAAATAAGACCCACGAATTTTAGGGTTTATTTAATTATTATTGGGAAGGCCATTAGGACCATTATCATCCAAAAAGCAAACAGTGGGCTACGTGAGATAGAGGAGAAGATACAGAAGGTCTTTAAACCATAACCACCACCCACCACCACCACTTTCGACGAAATTTTGACCGGAAAGAAGGAAAGAACCAACCATTGGACATCGTCAACGAATCTGAACATCAATCTTAAGGCAAATGATTTTATTCCATTAATTTTCAGAGAATACTTCTTCCATGTTAGTGTAGGAATTGTTAATAGCCTTGAAAGATGATGAAAACTCATGAATTTTGGTGTAGAACTCTAAATCTTGGATAGGAATTGCATGTAGGTTAGTTCTGGATGAAATTCAGTAATCAAAACATAATCCTTGATGAATTAAAAATGTATTAAAGAAGAAAAATATCATGGTTCTTGAATAAAATAGGAAACTAGTGTTTTTATGAAGATTTGATCCATATAAGGTTAATTGTTGATGATTTAATTGTTTAGGAACGTTAAAAATAATGTATTTAGGTTGTGTAATGATCTTATATCCTTAGTTTAGAATTTCATACCTTGTAATGAAGTTTTGAGACAAATCTGGGACTAAAAAATGAAGTAGTCCGCAGCCTCACCTGGTGCGATCGATCGATCGACATTCATAGGCCGATCGATCGACCACCATCGATCGATCAACATTTAAGGTCGATCGATCGACCTCCACAAAAATTGTCATGTTTTTCCCCTTGTTGAATTTTAACAATTTCGATCCTAAAGAGTGATTTGTGGGGACCTTGTGAACACTTTTGGATTTAAGGAAGACCATTGGGCTTGTATATTAGACCCGGACTGTTATTAAAAATTAAATTTGGGATTTAAGTTAAACCTAATAAGGTTCGACGAGTGAGGTACCATTAAAGACAACAATTGAATGAGTTAAATCTATATAGTTGATAATATAAGTTTAGTGGAAGAAATATAGCCCTTAAGAGTATTGGATTAAAGTGTGGGGAATAATAGGAGACTTAGTAACCTTTTTGGAATAGGTTTTAAGTACTTGAAACTATGACGTGAGATATATCGTTGGACTATATTATATAATTATCCGAAAGTATAAAAATGTACTAATTCGAGTAACGGTATAGGGATTGAGAACATACCTTTAATAATATTATAAATAATCTAATTGTGTGAATGCTTAGTATATGGATTTATATGTGTATGACATACCTACCATACTTGCTATCACGGGAGGTCAGCTTTCGGAATAGGGCCATCTAATCTTTGTGTGCTTACGGGGGGATTTAGATTGGTACCTTAAGGACATAGGGTTGTGAATGATTTATTTGTGAGTTAATAAGTCAGCTGACCATGGGAGCGTAGGTATGTGCGTGACCCATGGATATGTGAACTATGTTTTCCTCTAATACGTGTGATTTTGCTTATTGAAACGATTCCTGAGAGATTCGAAATATGTGGTCCTTATGTACGTGATGTACCGGGATTTGATAGCAGATTATGTGTGCACTACAGTTTAGCCTAGGGGTTCCCTTATTGTACATTTATGTTGAGATTAATATACTGGTGATTATAACAGACGCTTTGCTAATGTGTGAATGTGAAGACTTGTGACATTTTTAGTAGAGTTAAAAATGAGAATTTCATATAAGATTTTAATAAATTAATCTGAGAAATAAAAAGGTAGATACACACAAGTTAGATTATAATGTCTTGAACAAACCCCTATATTATAATGTGAGAACAGGATGCGATATAGACTAGTTAATAATGGTATATCTTGGAAGGGTTATGAATATACATTAGGCGTGCACATTAGTTGAGAGGTGAGAAACTCATGTGAGAGCACGTAACTAACATGTATTTAATATTCATTGTTTAATGCAATTAAACACTTGCTAAAATTTTAAACTGTTTTCACATCGGGATCTGACCCGTTTGCTTCCAAATCTATTCTTTTTTTGAAAAACCTTTTAGGTGCCCAGCCACAGGGACGCCAAGCTTAGGAGTTCCATTTCAGTGACGTGTTGTAGTTGTTGTGGAAGTTATAGTATCTCGATAATAGACGCCTCCACATTCTACATTGATTCTATTTCAGAATCATTCATCTGTTAGGGCATGTCGCACCTTTTCTTTTAGAGACAACTTTATCATACTCAGTTTCATTTCAATTTTGGAGTTAATTAATTAATTATTCAGACTTTGTATTTGGTTTTATAAAGTATTTGGATTATTCAGAGGAGCGTTACTCCGGACTCATTTATTATTCCATTATATTCTGTTGTGATTGTGGTATCACTAGTTAATAATTTAGTTGGTTGCATGTTAACCTTATTCAAATAAAATTTGACAACACTTTTTTAAATATTAGGTGGCTAGTAATTGTAAAAAAAAATGTTTTCGACAGTGATGCTATGAAATGAACCAACTTGATTTTTTGATTTAATTTGAATAAAGGAGTAGCTACCCGCTATTTAATTAGACGGGGTGTCACAGGGGATTATCATTTAGGGAGACATGTGGATCGTTTTTATCTTGTCCATGGACTCTTGGTGCATCTGCTTCCATATGAACTTGAACACCTTTCGCAACAACTCCATAAGTGGATGAGTCACCTCAGCAAGTCCGGGCAAAAATCGCCTCAAGTAAGAGATTTTTCCTCAGAATCTCTTCAACTCCCTCATTGACTTTGCCTTGGCATGTCAAGGATGGACCACTGCTTGTCAAGATCCATCTAAACTCTTTTCCTATTCAACCTAAATCGAGGAATTTCCCACTAGTCATCCCGAATGCGCATTTGAGGGGATTCATTTTTAGTTTTTACTTCCTATATCGATTGAACACTCTCCTCAAATCTTCCAAGTGACTAGCCTCCTTCTTGGATTTAATCACCAGATCATCAATATAAAATTCCATGATCTTGTGGAAGAGGTCTTATAATATGGCCATCATGGTCCTTTGATAAGTGGCTCCCACATTTTTTAGACCGAAAGGCATGACCGTGTACACGAAGTCACCTAAAGGTGTTTAAAAAATTGTCTTCTCACAGTCAGTCAGATTCATCTTGATCTAGTTATACCCTACATAAACATCCATGAAGTTATACACCTCGTGCCCTATAGTTGCATCTATTAAGATGTAAATGGATAAAACGAAACTCATCTTTTAGGCACGCACGATTCAGGTCCTGAAAGTCTATGCAGATCCTAATGTGGATCTTATCTTTCTTTCCTACTGGCACAATGATAGACATCCAAATAGGATGATGAATAGGGATAATGAAACCGGATACGAGCAACCTTTGAACTTCTTCCTTAATCTTTAAATCTAACTCTTCTTTATATATTCGAGTGGCCAGCTTCACTGGTATGGCTGAAGGCAAAACATTCAGGTTGTGGCAGCACACCTCCTTATCAACTTTAGGCATCTACATGTACTTCCATGCGAAGAAATCCTTAAACTCTTGTACAAACTTGTTCAAACCCTCTCATGATGTCCCTTCAAGGTCCTTCGAGATAAAAATAGGGCTAGGATCATCACCCTCTTTAGCCAGATCTCTAACTCTTGGATTTGTGGCCTGGGTCTATCTCATACATTTGGGCACTTATTATACTTCTTCCATAAACTCCTGAATGATAGAATTACAAATCATCAAACATTATCCTTGGTTGTCCACCAAGAAACATTCGTAGACCAGGTATGCTTCATCATCCAAGCCTTCAGTTGCTCGCTCACACCTTCATAATTTGTAAATATTTATGTCGCTGGGCAAAACTACTCTTTTGCATTGCCAGGGGTTTTCTTCCCTATGAGACCTTTTGTAGCCATTTTCTTAAAACTCCCTCGTAGAATGTATGATGATCACACTCTGTCACTGAACCTGTTGTTCAATAGGATCAATACATGGCATCATTCGATCACGTAACTGTCTCGATAAACTGGGAGGGCTCATTATCTCCAGCTTGCATTCTTCTTCATAACTTACCGCTGGTCGAGCTGGTGCACGCACTGTTTTTGGACTTCTTGGGATCTTGGTGCCTCTAATGTACCTTGTAACCATCGTAGCCTCTTCTTCCATCTTAGTATATAAGGATGCATCTACTAGGTGAACTTTCCCTTTTATGCACGGCTTCTTAGATGTTCAAATCACCACCTCCTTGCCTTTTACATTTCCTTTGGCACATTGGTGATAGTAGAAGGCACCAACCCATGGTTGTGAATCCACACTCTTCCCACTAATAGTTGATATAATGGCTCACAGTCCATATGTTGAATTTTATGTGAGAAGTAATATTCCCCATCGTAATGCCCAGGTTAGCATACCTCATAAATTTAGACGACTGGTTGTCGTACCCCGAAATTGATAAAGAATGTTGTACTAGTCTTGTCTCAGATAGGCCAGTAGCATAAAAGGGCCCAACGGGCATGATATTGATGAATGCCCCACTATCCAACAAAACACGAGTAAAAACACAATCATTCATAGTGGTTGTAAGGTACCTAGTCGATCTATCAGCCTCCAAAAATGTAACCTTAGAGAGGTACCTCCTTATAAGCTTGGCTATGACCCCATTCCATTTCAAGTGTGGAGCAATATTTTTCTTAATAATCTCTAAGATTGCTCATGTGACTTCCAATCGTGAGTGCTCGGAGAGCCCAACTTGGTCAAAGAACACACCAAACTTATGTGATTGTGTTACTGCTGCACATTCAATCCAAGGGTCAGTTTAATCCTCCTCACGTTCATACACTACTTCTACATCTCTATAGGCAGCCTCATCAAAGTCTATCATAGCATTCACTGCCTCGAGAGATAAGGCCTCCATTTTTCTACTCAAGCTTTCGATAGGGTTTTCTTTATCTTTGGGTTCATCTTCTTCATTTGTATCATCTTCCATTTGCAACATAGCCAGTTCGAAAGTACATTCCTCTAGAGATTTTTCAAATCCGTCTTCTAAGATCCACTGTTCCCTCATTAGTTGCTCGACTTCTACATCAAAGGAACTAGCCATGTCTGCCCCATGAGATGGTAGAGGGTTACCATTCATAATACCTTGGGGAAGTTCAATATCTCCTTTCTTCACGTGATGGTTGATCAACCTACTTAGCAAAAAATATACACTAGTTGGGTGGTTCACTTTTTTGTGGATCTTACAAAAGTTTAGCTTTTCTTTGTCTTCTCGAGATACTTAGGCCGTACTTCCATTGATTGGTCTGTAAACTTTATCGTGAACCACGAGGTCATAAATGTTTAATGCCTGTTCCATCGTGCATGGCAGTTCGGTAGGGTCATCCTCGCCTTCAATCCTCCTCTTATTTCCCTTATTTTTCTTCATCGGCCACCACTCCCTTACCCTTTTTCTCCCCCATCCACTTAGTTTACTCTCTGGGGTACTCCCCTCCCCGAGCTAGATGACGACCTTAGCAATAAGCTTTCCAAGGTAGGTAGGGGAGGTGTGGCTTTACGACTATAGAAATGTTCCTTTCTTCTTTTAAAAATGATACAAATGTGCCTTCTCGTGTCTCGTTGATCAAGTGGAAAATATACTAGGTTAGAAGCCCCTCCGCACAAACTTGCAAAATATTATCTTCTCACGTTTCCTTTTTCACATTTAGAGAGCATTCGTGAAATCTTCTTATGTAAGTAATAACATCCTCCCCCGACTTTTGCTTCTTGCGAGCTAGTTGTGTGAGTGGTAAACCTATCTCCTTAAAATAAAATATTATATTAACAAGACGTGCAATTCCTCCTAAGAGGCCATGCTACCTGGCGCCAAGTGGGAATACCAAGTATAAGACTTTTCTATCAAGGATTTTGAGAACTCCCTTAGCCTTAGCCTTTTGTCATTACAGTAAGACCCCAGGCTCTCAATGAACCTTTTCACATGTTCCTTGGGATTAACACCTTTTCCCCTGTATTTCTCAAAGACGGGTGGAATATATTCTACTCAGTAGGGCTAATTATTGTACTCCTCCGGGTATAGAGTACTAAAATCATCATAAATTGAGGAACTATCTCCTCCAGCCTTGAACACCATTATGAACTTCAAAATCTCCTTCTTAATTTCCTCCATGCTATATGGTGGAGAGTTGGTTACTAGTAGCACCATAGCGAAAGGAGTTATTGGCACAGCCAGTGCACTCCCTGCTATGCTAAAGATTGTCATCGGCATTACACCTACCAGACCTACACTTGGTACAGTTGTTCCTGCAGCTAAGGTTGGGTTAACCGTATGTGGGGTAGTGGGTGAAACATTATTTATAATGGGCGTGGACACTCCTCCTATAACAGAGGGATATGGTATTCCCGCTAGTGCTATTAGGAAGGAGTTTGATCCTCTAGTGACTCCCAACATCGCCTGAGCCTCAGGGGTTTTGATGAACTCCGTAAATAGGCCCATGACTCCCATCATTTGCATTGGTCCTATTCCAGCTATCATGTCGGCCATATCCTTCATGCCCATAGCAGCTAAGCTGGTTCTACTAGCGCTACTCTCGTTCCTTCAGGTAATATAGTGAGATCTTCCTCCTTTGCACGATGTATGGCATAAAAATCAATAATCTTGGCAATATTATCCTTTAGCCTCTTTTTAAAAGAAAATACCTCCCTTTTGGAGTTGCCAAATGTAATATACGGGTTCTTGGGATATGATTAGTATCAAGTGAGGCATAACCCCTTATCAAAACCATGATTAATTACCAAGACTATGTATAATAATGGCAATAAATGAGAGTAAGGTAGAATAATATTCAACAATCAAGATTGTATTAAATGAGATCATTTTACACCATAAAAGCACCGTGAACACAATAAATAAGTGGAACCAGCAAGTAACTTAGTCGGAGGGAGAAAGAGCAAGCACTCTTGTCACGATAAAGGAAAGGAAAAAACTTCAGGATCAGTTAATACTCATTAATGGTGGTATTAATGGAAGCGAAGGGAATATTAAAATAATCAACGTTCTCACGAAAACTCTCGTCTATGGGGAGAATCCAGCAGCAATTCTAGGTCTGAATTGTCGTCCTTGTGAACTGTTTTGTTGATTAATTTACACCGAGGCAAGTTTATACGAGTAACTTTGTCGATGTAAAATGTTATTTAACCAGTATCAAGTGCCAGGATACTGTGGCATTAATGTTGAAGATATTGCATTAAATGCATGAGATATTGTATTTTGGTGGAAAATAACCTGACCAATGAAGAGCGTGGTGGCATCAATGAGGGTGTGACATGGAAACTCATAAGTCTGCGCTAGAATGGCTATAAAGTTGGAATTTATCTAATAGGCCTGAAAATCCTAAGGATAAAACCCACTTCAGTGCCGTTAATTCGAGTTCTTAAATTCCAGTCATTATGACGTCACAAAGTAAGTGAATAGTGATCTACACAGGGTGTGTTGTCATGTCAATCAAAGAAAGAGTTTTATCAAGTCAAAGATGCTTGGCTGGAAGTTGCTCGAGAACCTAGGTATACTATTTGTTGGATGGAATTATCTCCAAACGATTATATGGGATTGGGGTCCCTCGAGGAGGTTACCCATTGATTAGGGTGGTTCGAGGGACTGTTTGTGCTAAATGAAGTTTTGCCCAAGTGTGTCACGAGGGTTGGTTATTGCTTTCCCAATGTTTCCTTTCTTTCAATCCTCCAAACCAAATCCATGTGAGGTTCTAAGAGGAGGTCATTCGATAAATCATGTAAGCTCTCTCATGACTTTTCAGGCATGATTTCTTAACAGTACTGAAATAACCCCACTAATGAAGAGAATGGTGGCATTAATGAGGGTGTGACATGGTAGCTCATAGGTCTACCCTAGAATGGATGCAAAGCCTGAATTTATCAAATAGGTTTGTCAATCCTAAGGATAAAACCCACTTAAGTGCAGTTACTTCGAGTTCCTAAATGACAGTCGTTATGACATCACAAAATAAGTGAATAGTGATCTACATAGGGTGTGTTGTCATATCAATCAAATGGAGAGTATATCAAGTCAAAGTTTCTCGGTTGGAAGTAGCTTGAGAACCTAGGTATACTGTTTTTTAGCTGGGAATTATCACCAGAAAATTATCTAGGATTAGGGTCCCTCGAGGAGGTTACCCATTGACTAGGTGTAACAACCCATATTTTTAAAGAATTGAAAATGAATTAATTCGGTTAAAAGTTTAAATTACACATGTGATGTAATTTAATAAAAATTAAATATGATGGGTTGATTAAATTATTATTCGGAGAGAAATGATTAATGTTTATTGAATAAAATTACTAAGTGAATAGTAATTACATAATTGATGTCACAACGAGTGATGGTGACGTGACAGTTGAATATCTCAATCGGATGTCCTAAGCGGACTAAATAAGGTAGAGATATAAAATAAAAAATGAGTAACTCGAATGATGATAGCAGATTATGCCAGCATCAAGAGGGACCATTCCGGGGATGCTATATGTGTGTATATATTATATGTGTGATGCAGATATATACCCGTGTAACATACCTACTTATGTGAAATAGTAGAATTGATACATGATGAATATCTAAAAAAGAAATTAAATGGTGAAATTTAAAAAGTGGCTCAATAATAAAATGAGAATAAATAATTTATTATTGAAACCGTAGTACCGTATAGTATGGGGATATACGTGAGAATTAAACTTATCGAGATTAGTCAGATTCCTGAGCTAGTTGGGCAGGGGACACTAGTTAGGTAGAATACATTAGGCGTCCACATTAGTTAAGAGGTGATAATCTCAAGTGAGTGTACGTGAATAATACCTGTGTAATAAATAACTAATTTAATTTGTGATTTAAATACTTACTAAATATTTTCAAAATATTTTACATGGGCTCTGACCCGTGTCAAAATATTTTCAAAATATTTTAGGTGTCCATCCACAGGTATGCCCAACTTAAAGATCCTATCCAGTGACACGCAGTTCCAGCAGTGTGGAGGCTTGCGGGATATTTTCTTAGACGCTTCAACTCGTTCTTTCTAGATAAGAGATTTCATTATCAGTTCATTAGGGCGTGTTGCCTTCAGACTATTTATTTATTTTTGTTATGCATCACACAGTATTTAGACTTTATTTACTTATTCCAGGTTATGGTTGGATTATTTTATTTAAAGAACTGATGGTTTATTCGATCTCCTTAAATTAATTATGTATATCTGTCGTGAGATTATTCAGATTTGTTTCATGTGTGATTGGTTTAATTCATTTCAATTATTATTGCATGTGTTAATAATAAAAGATAAATTTGGCACCAACTTAATTTGATGTATGTGATTAATAAATAAAAAGTTTTCGACGGTGATGCCAAGAATGAAATCATTAATGATTCTGGTTTAATTTAATAATGGACTGATCACCCAGGATTAATTTAGGTGGAGTGTCACAGCTGGTATCAGAGCATCAGGTTTTAGTGTTCATAGGATCTGTACGGCTTACTACGATTTCGGTGAAGGGTTCTTTGACTTAGAGCCTTATTATTAGGACTGTTGTATTCATAATCACGTATTTGAGATTAGGTTCTTCTGCAGTTATATTTGTATTAACGGTGAACTCATACAATTCGATCTATTTTCAGATGTCACCTAAGAAGGAATGACAGGCTGGGATCGCCGAAAGAGGTAATGCTGGAAAGTATCAACGAGTACCTATATTACCACAAGGTATGGTAACTGTCGGCTGATATTGTAGCACAAGAAGTTACTGCTGTATTATTACACTATCGATAGCATAGTGTTCATATGTGCAAGGGAACCTAATCAGTCAAGCAAGTCAAGAAGAAATAGTAACAATGTAATATCAAAGAAACAACGATAGGATACTCGAGGCCGTCAGGGCCAAGAGAATAATAGTGAAGGCTAGCAAATCAAAGCCACCAGGGCCAACACGGACACGAGTAGGGAGATGTTTTACATGTGGAAAGGGTGTCCATAAGTGCCAACTTTGTCCGCAGGGAGCTAAGGAGAAGCCTCAATCGGACCAACAAGGTCAAAAGAAGAAAATTTTCACTTGTCAATGTTATATTTGTGGGGCGGCGAGTCACATAAAGAAAGATTGTCCACAATAGGGCCAACAGCAGGGTCAGTACCATCAAGGAAATTAGGGCCCACTTCGGAAGAGTTTCCAGGCCAGTGTTTTATTTATGGACAGAGGGGCCACAAGAGGAGGGGTTACCCACAATAAGGAAGAGAGCCACAGAAGCAGGGTGCCTCACAAGAGCAACAGACGCAAAGGCCACATGCGGCACCATCCCCACCCATTCCTCTACAGTAGGGACAACTTCAGTATGGCCGTGTTTATAACATCCGAGATTCAGCCATTTAGAAGGCCCCACTGGCACTATACGTTACTACACATGGTCTTGAGATAGTGTTTTAGTTGATACTGGGCATCACATTCTTTTATAGCGGCTAGATTTGCACGAGTTACCGGCCTATTAAGAGACAGTTGATAGTCTCCTTATGTGTGTCGAGTCACCAATGGGTAGTGGGTCGCTTGTACACTCGATTTGTAGAGATGTGGATATCAAGGTAGGTAGATTGTGTTTAGCTGCCTATCTTCTTGTATTGGATATGGAGGGATATGATGTTATCTTGGGGATGGATTGGTTAGAAGTATATCGGGTGATAGTAGACTAATATGGGAGGACTATTATATTTTCGATACCAGGACATGATATGTTCTTAGTGGCGATGCCTCTTTATGAGGGAGGGTCGAGCACTCATATATATTACATTGAGGAGGAGACCTCATAGGAGGTGGAAACTTCATTAGATTCGATTCTAGTTGTGAGGGAATTCGAGGATGTCTTCTAGGATATAACCGAATTGCCACCTAGTAGGGAAATTGATTTTGTTATTGATGTAGCACAGGGTATGAGAGCTATAGCTAGAGCGCCCTATCACATGGCCCCATCGGAGATGCAGGAATTTAGAAAGCAGATTCATCAGTTCTTGGGGAAGGGTTTTATTCGATGGAGTACTTCACTCAGGGATAAACCGATGTTGTTTGTGAAAAAGAAAGATGGATCACTTCGATTGTGTATTGACTACAAAGATTTTAATAAGGTCATAATTTGAAATAAATATCCACTGCCTCGTATGGATGATCTATTTAACTAGCTGAGGGGCGCAACTTACTATTCCAAGAGTGATTTACGGTTCGATTATCATCAGTTAAGCATCAGGAAGGAGGACGTTCCTAAGATTGCTTTTCTGACACGATGTTCCTATGGGTTTAGGGTGATGCCATTTTGACTCCCTAATGCGCCAACAACATCTATGGATCTGATGAACCAATTTTTTTGAGAGTTCATTAACCAGTTTGTGATCATGTTTATCGATAATATTCTGGTTTACTCTCATTCAGAAGATGAGCTTGCCGAGCACTTATGGAAAGTTTTACAGACACTTAGAGAGCACCAATTGTATGTAAAGTTTAGTGGATGTGGGTTCTGGATTATAGAGGTACAGTTTCTGAGCTACATAGTGTCTTAGAAGGGTATTAAAGTTGATCTGAGAAAGGCATCGATGGTGAGGGAGTGAGGACAGCCCACGACACCAACCGAGGTATGCAGCTTTTGGGGGTTGGCAGGATATTACCAGTGGTTTGTTAAGGGTTTCTCGAAGATTGCGAGTCCGTTGATAAAATTGACTCGTAAAGGTGTGTCGTTTACTTGGGACAACTATTTTCAGCTAGCTTTTAATGAGCTAAAGGACAAATTGACCTCAGCACCCGTACTTGCACTGCCTAAGGGGGGAGTAGAATATTGTATCTACACTGATGCATCCTTGCAGGGACTTGGGGGTGTATTGTAGCAAGATGAGAGGGATATAACGTATGCATCACGCAAGCTTAAGACCCATGAAAAGAATATCCCATGCATGATTTGGAGTTAGCCTCTGTTGTATTTTCCTTGAGGATCTGGAGACACTATTTGTTGGGTGAGCAGTTTACTTTATTCACACACCATAAATCGCTGTGGTATCTATTCACATATAAGAATTTGAATATGTGATATAGGAGGTGGATGGAGTTCGTTAAGGATTACCAGTTTAATATTCAGTATCATCCTGAGAAGGCTAAGGTGGTGGCTGACGCATTAAGTCGAAGACCAGCAGGTGAGTTAGCAGCGGTTTGGAAGGCGAAGTGAAGAGAAATTCGACACAATGATGAGATTTCTATAGGATGCATGCCCATATTAGTTATTACGCCCGAGATTATGATAAGGGTAGTGAAAGCACAGATAAGGGATCAATTTTGCTAGGACAGAGTTTGCCAATTACTAGATGATGTGATTGAGGGTTAATCGATCAGTTCAAAGGGTGGTTTACATTTTAATTGTAGACTCATGGTTCCAGAAGATGATGATTTACGACATACAGTGATGCTAGAGGCTCATGAGTCCCAGTTTACAGTGCATCCTGGTAGGAATAAGATTTACTAGGACATGTGCAGACATTATTGGTGGTCATGGATGAAGCGAGACATAACAGAGTTTGTCTCAAAGTGTACTACCTGCCAGCTAATGAAGGTAAACCACCAGCGATCGACAGAGATGTTACAACCATTAGAGATTCCCGTGTGGAAAAGAGAGAGTATCTCTATGGATTTTATCGCGGGATTACCATTATCGCAACGAGGTCACGATTCTTATGGGTGATAGTGGATCGCTTGACCAAGGTGGATCATTTTCTTCCAGTTCGAACTTATTTTGAGATAAAGGAGTATGCACAGTTATTTATCACTGAGATAGTATGGTTACATGGAGTCGAGTATAATATTGTGTCCAATCGAGTTAAGATCTTTGTGTCCCATTTTTTACAGAGTCTCCAGGAGGCAATGGGGATAAAATTATGATTTAGTACAACATATCACCGACAGACAGATGGACAGATTGATAGGGTTAATAAAATGCTTGAGGATATGATGTGAATGTGTATACTCGATTTTAGGGGCGGATAGGAGCAGTATCTCCCTTTGGTAGAGTTTGCGTATAATAACTACTGCCAATTTACTATCTACATGGCACCATTCGAGGCATTGCATTATTGGCCTTGTCGTTCGCCTACTTATTGGTTAGAGGTAGGGGACAATAAACTATTGGGGCTAGAGATGATTCAGGACACTATTGCCAAGATTCAATTAATTCTAGGAGGCATTTGGATAGCTCAAGATAGGCAGAAGAGTTACGCAGATGTAGACAAAAGACATATTGAGCTTGAGGTTGGTGACCAGGTATTGTTGCGAGTGTCTCCTATTAAAGGGATGATGAGATTTGGCGAGAAAGGGAAATTGGCCCCGAGATATGTGGGACCATTTTTTATTATTGAGAGGGTGGGACCATTGGCTTATAGATTAGTATTCCCAGAGCATCTTCAGGGGATTCATGATGTGTTTTACGTGTTGTCACTGAAGAAATACCGATAGAGTGAGAGATATTTTTGGCATGTTCCACTAGAGGAGTTCGACTTCAAGCCCGGCATATCATATGAGGAGAGACCAGTGGTGATACTTGATCGTAGTGAGCGTAAATGGCAGTCAAAGGTGGTACCATTGGCTAGAGTTCAGTGGGGGCACTGTCATGTAGACGAGTCAACTTGGGAGTGGGAGGATGCCATGCATGCGCAGTAGTGATAGTTATTTACGACAGGTACGTCCGATTTTTTAGGACAAAATTCCCTTGTAAGAGGGAAGTATGTAACAAATCGTATTTTAAAGAATTAAAAATGAATTAATTCTGTTAAAATTTTAAATTACACTTGTTACGTAGTTTAATAAAAATTAAATATAATGGGTCGATTAGTTTATTAATCGAAGAGAAATGATTAATGTTTATTGAATAAAATTACTAAGTGAATAGCAATTACATAATTAATGTCATAATGAGTGATGGTGACGTGGTAGTATGATATCTCAACCGGATGTCGTAAGCGGACAAAATAAGGTAGAGATAGAAAATAAATAATTGGTAACTCGAATGATGATTTTGAGGTAACGGTTGAGTCCGAAAGGGTCGAAACTGTCAAAATAGTATACCCGGGTGTGCAGTTTGGGTCCCAGGACAGTTTTAGATATAATTGACAACCCGAGAGGGCATTTTAGTCATTTTATAACTTAGGGTTAAAGGAAGTTTCAGATTTTGAGTATTATTTATATTTGTGGTGATGCAAGGCTAGGGTTAAGATATTAGAAAACAAGTGGAGGCTAGTAGAGAGGAGAGGATGAGTTTCTTGGAGCTTAAGAAAGGGTTTTGGGGAAAATACAAGCTCATTTTAGCATCACATTCACTATTAGAGGAAGGATTAGAAGAGAAGCTTCTTTAAAGAGGATCAAATCAGACAACTTCAATATAAGGCCAGTATTTATCTTGAATTTTTTTTTGAGTTATGATACCCATGTAGAGTAGGGACTTTGAATTTAGTAAAATTGATGATATTTTGTGATATGATTGCGTGTAGAATGAATCCACTTGTACAAACAAAACGAAATCAGAAGTTACGAGATTTAGATCACGAGACCCTCCATCTAGATACAAATGCAATAACATCATTCTAAAGATTGAATTGTAGAACTTCTTAAATTTGAGAAGTCTATGAAATTAAGTAAATTAGGAATCATTTAAAACTTAAACCGTCATCTTAAAAAACTCTTTTCTGCTATTTTGGTTCCGAAAATGGCTATTCCATCCACTATTCCTCGTAGAAAATCATGTTTTCTGCATTTTGTTCATTGATACATTTTCTCCAAAAACGGCTCTGAAATGCCTCAAAACTACATCTTAAAAATCTGGACAGATTCATGGGGAAAATTTTAAGAAATATTATTTTTGTTATAAAAGTTTTATTTTAAGGTGGATGTCCACTATCACACATCCCACATTGGAAAAGTACGCTTTTGGGAAGAGATGACTTGTATTATAAATAAAGGGGTGACCCCATCATTATTGACACACTAATTAATGAGAACTTTTCCTCTCTCTAAAATTCTCTTAGTGCCCTATTTCTCTCAACACGTTATCAGCACGAGGAACTTATAACGGTCATTCTCAGTCTACAATTTATGGCCGACTTTCATCGTCTTTTGACTACCAGGTTCTTTTTCTTCCCACTCATGGACTCATATCAGTTTAGATGGGATCGTCTATATATATATATATATATATATATATATATATATATATATATATATATATATATATATATATATATATATATATATATATATATTGTCAACCCATATCATAAATATACCTCATATGTATTGTTTTTAGAATCGTATCATATTTATGAACCTTTGCGAGTTTGTCTTAATTAAAAATCTTAAAGGCAACATTCTGCACATTCTTCATCAAGAATATAAGACATCACATGGATTTTTATATCATGAGCATGATATATATGTAATGGACTTTAGTTCAAATAACTATCTCTTACAATTATTTGGGGACAACAACGTTGTGTGGATTTTATTATGACATGACTTTAAAAGTTATGAAATTTTAATATTTTTTTAATGCAATTACTATGTCATGCAATTTTTTTATTCCCATCAGATTAGTTTATGCACAAATGATTAAATTTTGAGACCCAAAGATTTCTAATAATTCATATTTTTGGGACTCAAAGTTCCCAATCCATATTAAAAAAAAAATTGCGACCTGAAGTTCGCAATTGATATTCATTTTTTTGACATGATAATAACATGTACCATAAAATCAAACATGCAGTTTTGATTTTTGGAACCGAAAGTGCCAAGTAATTGGGTCATGAAGTTCTCAATTACCTTTAAAATTTGGGACTTGAATTGTTATTTACATTATGGACCTGATGTTCCAAATAATATATACCCTCCATCAAAATCCAAAGTTTTGATTATTTCTATCATAGAGCAAGGGACATTAAACATCCCCAAATAATTTTTTTAAAATCTGATAAAACCTGAAGTTTTGACACAATAGGGTAGAGACTTTAAAGTCCTTATACTTATTAAGATTGACCCGAAGTTCAATTATTTTATGTGTTGATCTGAAGTTTCAACAAATAAATAAAACGGACCTGAAGTTCTAATTATAATTTTTTTTATTATGCATTACATATTTCTTATTGTAATTTACTTATTGAACAGTTTAAAAATGTCAAATATCTCCAAACTCGAATTTGAAGCACTTAAAATTTCTAGTGTGAATTATCTTAATTGGTCTCAAGATGCTGAACTCCACCTCCAAGGGTGAAATCTTGGTGATGCAATAACATTTGAAAATACCATGTCCCGACAGGACAAAGCTAAGGTCATGATATTCCTTAGACATCACATACACAAAGATTTTAAAAGTGAGTACCTAACTGTGAAAGATCCTCTTTATTTATGAAAATCCCTGAAGGATCACTATGACCATAAAAAATCGGTCATACTTCCATGTGCACGCCATGAATGGCTCAACTTGAGATTTCAAGATTTCAAGACTATGTCTGAATACAATTATGCTATGTTTAGGATTACCTCCAAGCTAAAGCTATATTGAGAAAAGGTAGAGGATGCAGGTATGTTGGAAAAAACATTCTCAACATTTCATGCCTCG
The DNA here is from genome assembly GCA_949130495.1 of Sambucus nigra. Classification (NCBI taxonomy): domain Eukaryota; kingdom Viridiplantae; phylum Streptophyta; class Magnoliopsida; order Dipsacales; family Adoxaceae; genus Sambucus; species Sambucus nigra. The sequence continues at coordinate 200,253,712 of OX422213.1, read as the reverse complement.
AATATGCTCCTGCAGCAGCAATATCGAGAGTGAGGGTTTAAAAGGTACTCGAAACTAATCTCATGTCTCCTAGTTTCTGAGAAGAACAATGACTTACTTATGAAGAATCATACATCTAGACCCACTGGATCTGGAGCACTCCCTGAAGTGAATGCTAACTCTATTCAGAATAACAAAAAAGGCCGAGGAAATATGAGGCAGGTCCGTGGCAACTCCAAAAGAGGTGGCTACCATAATCAAGGCCCTAGATAATATAAGAAATTCAAGAACCACCAGAAGTGGAATAATCACAAAAATAAATAGAATCAGAAGTCAAATCCACAGAATCCAAATGATATTTGCTATAAATGTGGCCACAGTGGGCATTGAACACATACTTGTCGTTCGTCCAAGAAACTTGTGGAAAAATATCAAGCCTCGAAAAAGAAAGCAGAGACAAACATTTTGGAAGGTCCTGAAGACCACCAGAGACGGTTCTGAAGAACTAAATGATTATGCTTTATTTATTTATCTACTTTGTCTTTTCTATTGAGACATTAGTAGTTTATCATTAGATCTTAGACAATTTTATTGAATATCTTTATTTTGAGAATTTATTAGTTAATGGGGTCATTTTGATCAATTTTTTATCCTTATATGATTGGTGGATTTAATTTCAATTTATATTTAATTATGTTAAAGGTATGGATACAAAATAAGCAGAATCGATGACACTTGTCTCGTAGATAGTGGGACAACCCACACCATTTAAAAAAACCATAAGTTTTTCTCAGACTTGGTATAATATACAACGAATGTTTCCACTATAGCTGGTCCTGCTAAGATTATTGAAGGCTCCGGAAGATCCCATGTGGTGTTACCTAATGGTACCCACTTATTCATAAATAATGTTATATACTCAAGAAATTCCAGAAGAAAATTATTGGGTTTTAAGGACATAAGAGTGACCGAGTATCATATTGAAACGTGTAATGAAGTTAATAAATAGTTCCTTTACATTACTTCTAGTGTTGAAATCCAGAATCTCACACTAGAGAAATTGCCTGCATTATCCATGGGGTTATACGATACAATAATTAATGTTGTAGAATCACATATTGTCATGAGCCGGAAGCTAAATGATCCTTATAATTTAATATTATGGCCTGACCGATTGGGTCACCCTGGATCAAATATGTTACGTCAAATCATAATCAACACATATGGAAACTCTTTAACAAACAAACAACTTACCTTACCTGGTGATCATTTTCACACCTCTTGTTCTTAAGGTAAATTAACCGCAAAACCATCTTTTCTCAAAATAGCTTCTGAGTCACCATCCTTTTCACAAAGAATTCAAAGGGATATTTGTGGGCCTATCCACCGTTTTAGTGGAGCTTTTAAATATTTTATGGCTTTAATTGATGCATCTACTCATTGGTCACATGTTTGTTTGTCATCTACTAGTAATTTGGCTTTTGCAAAATTACTTGCTCAAATCATAAAACTTAGAGCACATTTTCCTAATCAACACATTAAATCCAATCATTTAGATAATGCGGGAGAATTTACTTCTAAATTTTTTAATGACTAATTTTTATCACAAGGAATTGATGGTTTAGCTGAGTCTTTCATTAAACGTTTGCAACTTATTGCACGACCTTTACTTATGCAATCCAAACTCCCAATCTCTATTTGGGGACATGTTATCCTACACGCTGCTAAGTTAATTAAGCTTAGGCCTACTTCTTATCACCCTTTTTCACCTTTTTAACTTGTGTCTGGATGTCAACCAAATATATCACACTTGCGTAAATTTGGTTGTGCAATGCACGTGCCCATCCCCCACCCCAGCATACCAAAATGGGTCCCCATCGTCATTTGGGAATATATGTTGGTTATGATTTTTCGTCAATCATTTGTTATATTGAGCCACTGACAGTTGATACGTTTACCGCCATATTTGCGGATTGTCATTTTGATGAGACAATCTTCTCGCCATTAGGGGGAGGAAAGAATGTACCAGAAGTATGATATTTTCCTTAAGAACGACGAGAATTAACATGGAACACTTCCACTTTGTCTCATCTAGATCCCCGTACTCTTCAATGTGATCATGAAGTGAGAAGAATATTGCATCTTCAGAAAATTGAAAATAAATTACCTGATGCATTTAATGATGCTGCAAAAGTAACCAAGTCACATGTACCCACAACAAATGTGCCTGCAAGAATTGATGTACGAGTGGGACAAACGTTGACATCAGTAGCAAATGAATCTATTGCACTTTAGAAGCATGGAAGACCTATAGGTTCCAAAGACTCTACTACCCTGAAGTGGAGATCAAATGAAAAATCATTCCCTACTAATCCTCTCGAAGAGGTTACGAATATAAGATTCACTTTCTGTGAAACCCTTGAAGAGGTTATTATTTATGAAAACACACAAGTCACTGAAGTGACTATACAAGCCACTAAAGTGGCAAAGGTACATAATAATAATAATAATAATAATAATAATAATAATAATAATAATAATAATAATAATAATAATAATAATAATAATAATAATAATAATAATAATAATAATGAGATCTCTATGTTTTATACATATTCGAGAGAAATGTGGGATCATACAAAAACTGTCATCGATGATATATTTTCATATGTAGTAGCTACACAAATTTCAAAGGGAAGTGATAAGGACAATGAACCACGCACTCTAAATGAATGTCGACAAAGAGTAGATTTGCCAAAATGGGAAATTTCCATTAAGGCAGAAATCGAGTCTCTAAATAAATTTGGTGTATTTGGACATATAGTACAAACGCCAAAAGGTTTTAACCCGGTAGGTTACCTATGGGTTTTTCTAAGAAAAATAAATGAAAATAATTAAATCACTCGATATAAGGCACGGCTTGTGGCACAAGGTTTTTCACAGAAACCTATGATTGATTTTGAGGAAACATACTCCCCCGTATGGACAGTATAACTTTCAGATATCTAATTAGCTTAGCAGTTTCTAAAAATCTTGATATGAGACTTATGGATGTTATTACCACTTATTTATATGGGGAATTAGACACAAAAATATACATGAAAATCCCTGAATGATTTCCTTTTCCCAAATCAAAGCCGAGGAATATGGACGTTCATTGTAGGGTTTAAAGCAATCCATAAGAATGCGGTACAATCGTCTTAGTGAATACTTGTCTAAGGAAGGGTATGAAAACAATCCAATTTGCCCTTGTGTATTTATAAAGAAATCTTCAAAGGGATATGCAATAGTAGCAGTCTATGTGGATGACATAAATTTAATAGGAACTCCAGAAGAGCTCAAAATAACTGCTAGCTATTTAAAAAAGGAATTTGAGATGAAAGACCTTGGGAAAACTAAATTTTGTCTCGGCCTGCAGATCGTGAAAAATTCTAGTGGGATTTTAGTCCATCAGTCTAATTATACTGAAAATTTATTAAAACTCTTTAATATGGATGAAGTACACCCACTAAGTACCCCCATGGTTGTCCGGTCTTTGGACATAAAGAAAGATCCATAACGTCCTAAAGAAGAAGAAGAGGAAATATTGAGTCCAAAAGTACCCTATTTTAGTGCAATTGGTGCATTATTATATTTGACATAATGCACTAGGCCGTATATCTCATTCTTTGTAAACCTGCTTACTAGATATAGTTCTGAACCAACCAAAAGGTATTTGGTTGGTGTCAAACATGTCCTAAGATATCTACGTGGAACTACTGGCATGGGTTTATTTTATTCTTATAACCCTAATAGTTCCAAATTAGTTAGGTATGCAGATTCTGGATATCTCTCTGATCCTCATAAGGGTTGATCTCAGACATGTTATGTATTTCTTTGTGGTACTTCTTCTATTTCCTGGCGTTCTACTAAATAAACTTTAGTAGTTATTTCTTCTAACCACTCTGAAATTTTAGCTCTTCATGAAGCTAGCTGTGAATGTGTATGGCTAAGATCTTTAATTCAGCATATTCGTAGTTCTTGACAATTGCCTTCTACTACACATATTCCAAGTACTATTTATAAAGATAATGCAGCATTTATATCAAAAATTAAAGAAGTATTTATTAAAGGAGACAAAACCAAGCACATTTCACCAAAGTTTTTCTTCACTCGTGAGATTCAGAAGAAAAAGGAGATTGAAGTCATACAAGTTCGTTCAAGTGATAACCTAGATGATCTCTTCATAAATTCACTACCAAAGGCGACATTTCAAAAGTCTGTGTACGAGATTGGAATGAGTCAACTCCACCAACAGTGAAATTGAACATATCAATCAGGGGGAGCATCTTATCATCGGGAGGATACAAGAACATGTAATTTGGGACATATGTGCGTTTTACTTTTTTTTTAATTAGGTGTTGTCCCACTGGGTTTTCCAAACAAAAGTTTTAACGAGGTAACATTAAGAACGTCCAACACTAATTCACTAATCACAATAGTTGTACTCGTTTTCCTTCACTTTGGTTTTTTCCCAATGGGTTTTTCCTTAGTAAGGTTTTATGAGGCAACGATCAATGAATGGTGGAAATAATGTACGTCCAAGGGGGAGTGTTATAAAAGTTGTATTTTAAGGTGGATGTCCAATATAACACATCCCACATTAGAAAAGTAGGCTTTTGGGATGAGATGACTTGTATTATAAATTAAGGGGTGACCCCCTCATTATTGACAAAATAATTAATGAGAACTTTTCCTCTCTCTAAAATTCTCTTTGTGCCCTATTTCTCTTTGGTTTGTGGTTCTGTTGGAGGTTGTCTCAATTGATTGATTATGATTGTGGTTCTATACTTAGTAGATGAACTAGGAGGTTATTTTAAAATGGTTTGAACCTCGAGAAGGTGTAAGATGTTCCAATGATATTGGTGTGTCGTTTGAAAGACCCTAGGTTTTCGATCTTGGAGATAAATCTTTCGTTGCGAACACGTGGCCGCCAGTTTGTATTTTAAACTAGTGATAGTAAGTAAGGGGTAAATAGGACCCTTAGATTAGTGAGAGATAATCGAAATTATGTGAAATGGAAGTTTAATTGAAAATTATGGTACGTTGAATATACGAGTGAAATATATACTACGTACGAGTTGATGAAAATAGGTTATGTGTATACCTACTGAATCATATATAAATAGGTTGTGTGAATACATATAGATATGATTTGAATATGTATGTGAACATACCTATACATCCTGCTATTAGGAGGTTTACGTGCAGAGGGCGATCCCATCTTGACGATTCCAATGAGGTCTGGATTACTGCCCCAGAGCATGGAAGTTAGGGCGATCCACTGTGTGTAATGTATTAGTAGGATTGGAAGGTCATTTGAGTACGTTAGGCATGTGAGTTTCCCAAAGTCTGGGAACCATGTTAGCCTCCACTATAATGTTGATTTATTTGGGTTTCGAAGAAACATGTCTAACCAATAGTTCTTTATTGAGTATGAGAGGTACATAGACTTGATAGCAGATTATACCAGCATCAAGAAGGACCATTCCGGGGATGCTATATGTGTGTATGTATTGTATGTGTGATGAATATATATACCCGTGTAATATACCTACTTATGCCAAATAGTAGAATTGATAGACGATGAAAATATAAAAATGAAATTAAATGGTGAAATTTAAATAAGTGGCTCAATAATAAAATGAGAATAAATAATTTATTATTGAAACCGTAGTACCGTATAGTTTGGGGATATACATGAGAATTAGACTTGTCGAGAGTAGTCAAATACCCGAGCTAGTTGGGCAGGGGATACTAGTTAGGTAAAATACGTTAGGCGTTCACATTAGTTGAGAGGTGAGAATCTCAAGTGAGTGTACGTTAATAATACATTTGTAATAAATAACTGATTTAATTTGTGATTTAAATACTTTCTAAATATTTTCTAAATATTTTACTTGGGCTCTGACCCATGTCAAAATATTTTCAAAATATTTTAGGTGTCCAGCCACAAGGACGCCCAACTTACAGATCTTATCGAGTGACACGTAGTTACAACAGTGTGGAGGCTTGCAGGATATTTTGTTAGACGCCTCAACTCATTCTTTCTAGATAGGAGATTTCATTATCAGTTCATCTGGGCATGTTGCCTTCAGACTATTTATTTCTGTTATGCATCAGACAGTATTCAAACTTTATTTACTTATTTCAGGTTGTGGTTAGATTATTTTACTTAGACAACCGATGGTTTATTCGGTCTCCTTTAATTAATTATGTATATCTCTAGTGAGATTGTTCAGATTTGTTTCATTTATGATTGGGTTAATTCATTTCAATTATTATTGCATGTGTTAATAATAAAAGATAAAATTGGCACCAAGTTAATTTGACGTAGGTGATTAGTAAATAAAAAGTTTTCGACAGTGATGCTAACAATGTAACCATAAATGATTCCAGTTTAATTTAATAATGGACTGATCACCCAGGATTAATTTTGGTGGGGTGTCACACTAAGGTGGTTCGAGCGACTGTATCTGCTAAACGAAGTTTTGACCAAGTGTGCCAATAGGGTTGGCTATTGCTTTCTCAATATTGCATTGCTCTCAATCCTTCAATCCAAATCCCCGTGAGGTTCCCAAGAGGAGGTCATTCGATAGAGCGTGTAATCTCTCCCATGCCCTGCCAAGCATGGTTCCGTGAGGGTACCGAACGTCCTCTCCCATATTGCAAAGTGAAATTTTTCAAGTGTAAATAAATAAATGAGTACCTCATACTTCTTGTTACAAATATTATCTTTCGAATAGCCTTGATATCTGCAGGAGATCCCCTGAACCGTCTCTATAGGAGGTCCCTCGAGTTGTTTCTGACTTCATTATCTTGTTATTATTTCGCTAAGAACAAAGTCATCCCAACTAATCAACCCTGGGTGAGACTCCCCCTACACCTAATACTAATAAGCGATATGTGTAATAATTATTTGCCAATAAAGAGGAAGATTTGCACCATCGCACATGTTGCTTAGCTAGTTACTGCATCACCAATACCACTTACAGCACCAACTGCACCATTACAACCCATGCCATTAGTCCCAACACCCGATGCATAGGGACACTGCCATTTTGGGGCTCAGCGGCCCTCATAATTAATATCGTGGGACATATAAGTGGCGTTAGTAGAGGTCATATAGGAGAGGCTACTTGAGGCACCATGGCCAGTGGCACCAACTCTCACATCAGATTGAGTGAAGTCCCATAAAAAAATATTTTTTCTTAAAAGCTCTCTATGATTATATTATCTTATTCCATTCCAAAACATATTTGAGTCATAGTTTAAGCTGTTCCAGAAATGTTTATGTTCAAGATTATAAGGCCGAACTTCTTCATCTTAAATTGAGACCTACTGCATGCCATGACCAATGAGAATGACACTTTGGGAGAAATTTAAAGGACTTAAAATGACTTATATTCATCCTTGTTCTAACATAAATAAAATAGGATTTTTTTTAATTTGAAAATTTGTTAAAACTTTTGTGTGAGTTCGTATGGACAAATTGAATAAATACACTATACAATATACTTTTCTTATAGAAAAAGTATATTCATAAATTTATATTCTTATGTGTGTATTTTAAGTATGAGTATTCTTAGTTGTGATCAAGTAAACATTGAGTGTTTGCCAAAATTAGTTTCAAAATCTTGGATTGCAAACACTCATTAAAATCCCTGGACAAAGGAGCGACCTACCTCATCCCAATGTCACTATATCGAAGTCCTTCTTTGATACATCGAAGGCTCCTTCTATGTTACTTTGTCAATTCAAAATTCCTTGCAACTTTACATGACACGGATCCACCACAAGTTCGCTACATTGATAATTTTCTTCATTGTAACGAAACTCAAGTGATGGCTCCAGATCTAGCACAAAATGGAATTTGTCCTAAAAGATTTCACTGTCAAATATGAAGATTTTTTAAATATGAAATGCCTATTTAATTCAACGTCTTCTCTATAACAATGTAAGGGTAAATTTTTTTATATTTTCAATGTTATATCAACCAAAATAAATTAAATTTTTTTAAGAAGAAAAATCTTGTTTGCATTTTTAATATATCCATTGTTATCATTTTATTTTAAAATTATATGAAGTTTCATTATTTCTTCTCAAGAATTGAACAAATATTTTGTAAAATTTCTTCTTGAAAAACTTTAAATCTTTTTTATATCTCAAAAATCTTTATGGGTTTATTTTTATTAGCCAAACACTTTCAAAACTTCACTCAACCTTTAGGACTCTCACATCCTAGAAAGTTGGATCGACCTTGGTGACTTTTCACTTGTTCCTTTGGCACGGAAATTCTTCTTCAACTTTGAAGAAGTTTTGGAGATTGATGCAAAAATGAAATTATCAATGAAAGTTGACACATGCGATGTGGTGAGTGGTCGGAGCGCGATCTATGCTTGATCTTTCAACAAGAAGGTGGAAGAGGTTTCCTTTAGAGATTTTGCATTATTGAGTCTATGAGAGGTTAAATTTTGTAATTCATTTCTCCATTTTTAAACATTATATAACTAAATAGTGGAAGGTGTCGGTTTGGCCTAAGATTTTTTCCACAAGGGTATCTAGTATAAATCCTCGTCGGAAGTACTTGATTTACTATTATGAATTTTGATTTATGTTATATGCTTCATGAACATGTAATAAGTTAAATCAATTTTTAATCTACGATTTTGTCATTTAGACGTTAGGATTAACTTTTACCCGAATTTGAATGAAGAACAAACATTACGTTGATTTTGGTAATAAGTTTTAATTTGGTCATTTGCTTTCAACACACATATTCTCTCAAGTGGTATTAGAGATAGACCTCATTTTGTCAGGTTTAATCACTTAGAGGTAGATTTTGTGTGTGTAGAAATGGATTTTGGATATGAGATTCTTGAGCCAACAACTTTTATACTAGACTTCATTCCCAGTCCACGTTACATGTCACCCTTTATTCAAAAGTGAATATGAATCAAGTGAGGATGATTGTGACGATATTCATTTCTTGAATCTAGAATCTAAATATTATAAATTGCATGAAACGTAGTTCAAACTTTTAAAATATAATTATTTATTGTCCTCCAAAGGCAAAGTGAAGAAAATGCACCTCAATTCTCACCCAATCTCAAAGCTCCTTGTGTGAAATATGTATAGGTTAGGAAAGAGATTTTGGAAGGAATTAAAATTAAAACTAATAAGGTTTCAAATTCTGTTGCCTCCACCTCTAAACATTAGAGTTTGTTGTTTTATTTGTAGTCAGATTTTTTGTTAGAATCTCAGCTCATACATCTTATGCTTCACTACACCAAATTTGTCGAATTGTCACGGTCATTGACCTTGACAAGTTGAACTTGTCAAGGTCAATGACCGTGAAAATTCTGGGGGTGACAAATTTTTTTGTCACGGACTTGTCATGGTCATTGACCGTGACAAGTTCATTAGAATTGTCACGGTCATGTCACGGTCTATGATCGCGACAAGTTTTGTCACGGTCATAAACCGTGACAAATCTGTGACATTCTTTGAAAAATTATCACGATCAATGACCGTGATAATTCTGGGCAGAATTTAAAAAAAATCTACTGGGCAGTATGGCCACTGCCACTACCCAGCAGTATATTTGTACCTATTATAGCAACGTTGTACCTGTTCAAACATCATATATCCAAATAAAATAGAGATAATGCAAATATACATTCAAAACAATATGCATCGCGATATAATCCAAATATAATTCAATTGTAACAACTTAAACAATTCAATTCAAATAATGTCACTACATGTTTGGGGTAAGGTTAGCTCTGAGGAGGTGAGTAGGCCACACAATATACGAATTTACACACCCATCAATATACATCGTGTCGCATTGTTCGCGTAACCACAAGGGAGAGTTCTCCTTCCCTATCACATGCGTGACAAGCACCTTGGACTCAATGTCTTGAGCAAACGTCCATGAACTGGCATACCCTGGACGGTATTCGGGTCTTTCAACCCCCACCCTATCCGCTGGCCATCAAATATGTCAAATATAAACACGCTCGGCCAACCAAGTGTCGACATCAGTCGGTTGAAGGGAGCTAAATAGGGGAGTGGATCATCAAAGTCTGCACGTATCGGCGATGAAGCAGCGAGGTCCACATCCTCATCATCCTGCACCTCCTCCTCCACCACCTTCTCCTTCCTTTTCCCCTTATGGTTTTCGCCTAATGAACTCTTCATGAATGAGAACATATCTTGGACCATCGCCTCCAAATGAGGCAGTTTTGCATCACGCGAGTCCACCGTTCGAGCCAACCCGGTGTCGCTCGTCTCCAATCCGATGATCCTATATTTGGCCACCCGCGAGCTCACCCCCCTCGCGATCAGCGCCAAGCACTTGGCTGAGTGCGTCTGTGTATAAAGATGCCTTGTCGATATCAGACTGCGACTCATGCACTTCCTTAAGCTTTGCCTGAAATGACAAAAAGCACATCATTAGTAAAATAAGTAAATAAAAAAATTATAACGTAATTAATAAGAAGTAAAATGTCGGATTACTTACAATCGTGGTCGCGAAATTTTACTTATCCTTCCTATGTGGGGGTAGTCCACATAGGCTCAATACTTATCCTTCCTCTTCTTCGTCTGAATAGCCACATAAGTATCGAGCCTATGTGGCCTACCCCCAGGGACACTCCCTGTCCCCTGAAATAAAATAAAGTAAAATTAGTATCGGCCCCGCAAAGTAAAATAATGCAGAATAATATGTTTCTGTAGTTATAGAAAAATTAAATCTTACCATCATCCTATGCTCCACCTCGGCATAAGACGTCCGGCCGGAGTAGTGCACGTCTGTCTTTTTTGCCCGATTTTCCCTCCCTGATTAGCGAGATGCCAATTGTCGCTCCCCGATCTCATTGTCAATGAACTTTTGCCATTGTGCCAATGAGATAGGCTCCTTCGGTGGGACGGATTCACGCATTCGGATAACGGACTCTCGAGTCTTCCTAAAGTACCGGGTTCGCATATTTTTCTTTCATGTCTTGTGTTTCTCCCTCAACTGCTCCAAGACGGAATCGCGTAGCTTTGGATCCAGACTGAATTATTCATGTCCAATAAATACAATGTTAGTTGTGAATAAATATAAATATAAAATGAAATCGAAATTGAAATTGAAATATTCATATAAATTCATTACCTGTAGTTCCACACAAATAGCTAACTTGAGCTCATTTGGCACCTCCCTCCAACTAGTTTACCCCGGGCCGATGATCGTCTTTACCATCTCGAGGGGTCTCGCTAATAGCCCCATCTTGTTCTCGATGACCATCCCCAATTTTCCATATTTGGGGAGCCTAGGGGCCAAGGAGCCCTCCTCGCCTCCGCTGCCACCAAGACCAGACGATATCATCACAATAAGCATCATCATCCTCGCCTTAATACCTGAAGGAGACATTTGCTGTAAAAAAATGTTGTTATTAGTACAAATAAAAATGAATTAGAAGAAGCCATGCAAATATGTACACTTACTACAAATCCAAATGAATTATTACTGGTTAACACCTCAATTCTTAATTCCAAAACAACAACATCTACCTCATAATATATACAATTACTAAAAATACGAAACATCCCCACCCCCACCCCTACTGTCCACACACACGCACACTACACAAGAGTGAAAATGATAAAGTGCACACTTGTCAAAGTAAACGCACCAGGGGGAATTATTGTCCTTCCCCTACTATCTTCTTTCAACCATAGTTGTGGCTTAAGTTTCAATGATTTAAGGTCTTTTTGTACATTTTCTCCATCCTTCGAATGACTCCTCCCAAGGCAAGTTCCTACAATATGTTCAACGAAGTTATTACCCGTCATATTAGGGACACATTCAGAAGATTTACTTTCAATTTCTGAACCTGAAAGTTGTCTCGGCGGTAGCCTATATTCAACCCCGCCCAATAAAAAATTAGTACCTTTCTCAAATTTGAAACTATGAGCTGGGGGTAAAAACCTCCTATGGTAATGGTATACATTTTTTGAGCTAAAGGATAGACGAAAAGATTCAGTCTCCTCTCCACAAATAGGACACCCCAAATAACCATGTACTACACAGCTGGATAATGTCTCGTAAGCTGGAAAATCATGAATTGCCCACATCAACATAGCTTTCAGTGTAAACTCTTCTTTTCTAAAAGAGTCAAATGATTGCACACCCTCTTCCCACAACTCATTTAATTCTTTTACCAAAGGAGCCAGGTAAACATCGATGTCATCACTTGGTGCCTTTGACCCAGGTATCAACAAAGACATCATCAAAAATTCAGGTCTCATACACTGTGAAGGAGGGAGGTTGAGGGGGGCTAGGATCACTAACCATACACTCTGATTGGTGCTTAGATTTCCAAATGGGTTGAAAACATCTGTTGATATAGCCAAACGAATGTTGTGCTGTTCTCGAGCAAAATTGGGATACTCATAATTCATCCTCCTCCAAGCTGTAGAATTAATAGAATGACGCATGAGATTTCCCCCTACTTCTGCCCTAGCATGCCAAGTCATTGCCTCCGCTATCCATGGTACTGTGAAAAATCGCTTTAATTTAGGCCCAACGGGAAAATATTTCAACACTTTTTGAGGCACTTTTGAGCTTGTGCCTTCCTTACTAGTAGAATGGACATATCTAGGTTCATCACAAACCAGACAACGATCGAGATTTTCATACTCCTTTTGGTATAGTATGAAGTCATACAAACAATCATGAATCGATTTATACTTCATTCCCAAACCTTCAAACTGTTCTTCATAACAGGGTAACTATTTGGAAGTGTATTCTCCTGGGGTAGTAACGCCTTTACCCATTTCAGAATTCTTGTCACGCTATTATTAGACAAACCATACTGCGTCTTCAAACTGTGAAAACCAACCATGGCATGTAAAGTTGTTTGATCTTTCTTACAGCTAGAGTATAACGGTTGGGTCGCCTTAAATTTTAAACTTTGGTAGTCATCGTCAAGGTTTATTGTGATATCTTCACAAGCACTTGAACCTTGTACATCATCATTAACCTTATTCTCCTTTGCTTCATAAACTTCGTATGCATCATCAACTAAATCCTCTAACATATTATGATTTGCGTCGTTCCCTTCTACATCTATCCTACTTGTTGAAGGTTGTTCAGGGACAAAAGAAACTTTTAATTTACCGTAAAAACTCCAAAATCGATAACTATCTTGCATACCCAATCTTAACAAATGTAGTTCAACTGTTTTCCACTCAAACACCTTACCATTCGTACACCTAGCACACGGACACGGAAACTCTTCATCATTATCACATCTCTTTGCGTATTTCACTTATTCATTAGCACCTCTGTGAAACACATCCCCCATTCTATTTGTCTCACCCATCCACTCTTTGTATTTCAGATATCCCGTCACAATCACCTATTAAAGGTAAGAAGCGTATATTCATATATTAGTATAAACAAACTTAGATTTATAGTATGTTTCATTTAATTCTGTCTTATTTATATTCGATTTTTAAATTTCAAATTCAAATTCAAACTTAGATTTATAGTATGTTTCATTTAATTTCTATCTCCTCCATCTCCTCTAAAGGGTGAGTGGTCCTATTCCATTCAAGACCGCATATTTCTGTAATATACTTAACAGGTAATGCACATTATTACGATTTGAGAAAAATTCGACAGCATATCCCCGTAGTTCTCCAAGTACATGACGTAGATTGGCAAGTGTGAGTATAATTTCAATTGATCAATTGAAATAATAGTCACACTTGTCAATCTAGTATGTACCTAGATAACTTTAGGATACGACTGCAGAACTTTCTCCAAAAGTAACAACTTTAAGCCACTAAGAATATTATTATACAGAAATTATGCAGTCCCAAACTGTCCAAATGGGACAATTTAAGAGATCTCATTATAAGGGTAATGACTCTCGAACAAGTCTAAGGGCTATTGAATGCGTACGCATAAGAACTAGAAGGCTAGTATCTATGAGCACTATATGTAATTTCAAGTATGTTTCATTTAATTATCATACTGTATATATATTGTTCGTTATACAAAGTAATTTTCAAAAAAAGTTGAAAAATCCCACCCCCATATGGACAATAATCCAGTGGTCACGCCACTTTTAAAATTAAACAACCCAACATCGATCCACTATAATTCAACCGCAATGGCAACAACAAATGTATATCCTGTAATCCTTCTAATTCATCTACTCAATTAATTCTTTTCATCAATTAAAGTATACAATTATTAATTTGCTAACTTACAATGAGGAGCAATCCTACTTGCATATGAAAGGGCCACTAATTATTAATTTACCAAAAAAATTAACAACCAATCAATATTCAATCAATCAATTCTTTTACAAGGGTCACTACAATATGAGGGGAAATATCTAATAAACCAATAAAAATTTAATTAAAAAAAATACACACACGCACATATACACTCCCTACCCCCGGCCCCCTACCCCCCCCCCCCCCCGGTGCCCCTGCCCACCACACGCACACACACACACATATACAGACGTACATATACGCATACACACGCACATATACACACACACACACGCATATATACACACACAAACACACATACCCCCCTCTCCTCCCCCCACCACACACATGCATATATACACCACACATACACACACATATGCACATTTACACACACATATATACACACATGCACATATACATACCCATATACATAAATGGAGAAGAAATAGAGAGTAAACATACCAAAGTTCTAGAGAGAGAGAGAGAGAAATGGAGGGAACAAAATTGGTGGGAAAAAAAGAAGGGGGGTGGTTTTTTACTGACAGAATTGTCACGGACGTGTCACGGTCAATGACCGTGACACGTCTTTGTCACGGACTTGTTATGGTCATTGACCGTGACAAGCCTAGCCGCTAAAAAGGTGACAATTTTATCATTTTGGTGCAGTGCTTATCTATGTACATTTATTTCATATGTGAGTGTATGTTTAATATACATAATCTTAGATAACTCATATGTAATTTGTTTATCTTCTTGATTTGTTCTTGCTTTATATCTTGAATAATTCAAAAGGATTTTATTTTTGAGAATACTTTTTTTTAAGTTTTATAAAAGTATGTTTTTATGATTATCTCACCCAGTTGGTATCTTTATTGATCCATATATTTATTCTTATACATATTAAAAGTGTATATTACCTTGGATATATATTCTTTGCATGTACTTATTATCCTTGAATTTTACTTATTTTATGCTTAGGCTTTACATTCTCTTTTAACCTTAAACTTGTATTTCTCTAAATTGATTATTTTAAGATTTCATTGGTCATTTACATGGTAATTTGATCTTGTTGGAACATGTTTAGGATTATGTGCTTCATGTATATATTTTGATCCTACACATGCTCTTTTGTAGTTTTATATGTTCTTCATCGAAAAATTCAAAAAAATTATTGGTACAATCATGGTTATGCCTTTTAGATGATACACTCCATGACTTATTTTTTTTATATCAAAATGGCTTATTTGATCATTTTTTCGTTTGTTGGGAATATGACGCGTGCTTCATGAAATGAGTACAATTTACTTTTAAGTTTTATAAACTCTGAGAAAATTTATGATTTAGAATGCATTATCATATCTTGTTGCACTTTACACCGCACTACACATTGAGTTGATGCCAATTTACAAGAAATGCTAAATATTATGATCTTTTACAAAGCGTTCAAAGCTTCATTTGACTTGTGAAAATGTGTGTAAGTCTTATATGTGTAGGTGAGGATTTTTTTTTATGATTTGGAGAAGTTCAAAAAGCTTAATATGTATCTTAAAAATCTTGAGTGATGATGTGGCTAGGTTTACAAGATAATTCTACCTCTGAAAATTAGAAATGTTGTCCTATCTTTGTGCTTGAGTGGAAGCCACCACATGCAAAATAATTTGAACATTGTAATGTCTAAAAGATTTTCATTTATCTAAAATTGGGTAACACCAAACATATGAGACAAAATGTCTTGACCAATTGCTAATTGAGAGGGAAAATGATAGTTGAAAATAATCCAGAAAGGTGTTGGAGATTTCACTTAAGTCTAAGCTTTACGTTGTTTCTTTTACGATTCATTATATTAATTTAACTTGATCTTGAACATTTTTCTAAATGGTTTTTATTATTTATTTTTTATTTTTCACAATTGAGATATGATCTTATGTTCTTGGTTAAAACTCTCATCATGTTATTAGACTTTTACGATAATATTTTCTTGATTATGAATATTAGACATAGAACTCAAATTTTGGTAAGTATGATAATATTGCCTATAATTTTTACCTATAACAAATAGGTCTTGGTGTCGTTATCTTATTGCATAAATATTGATTATGCCATGTAAAATCCTTTATTTGAGACAAGTTTCTAAAAGCACAACTATTTTCGTTTTCTTTTCATCTTATTCTCTTTCCCCACGTAGTACATCTTTCAAGTTTATTAAAAAGATTTATATGAAAATGCATGATTGGGGATATTTTGTTTGTTTATTGATAATTGTTTTTGGTTCATACTTTCTTTTGTATGTTCTTAATTGTCTTTAGACCTGATGTTGCTTATTCATGTTCTTAGAGCATGTTGTGCTACCATTAACTTTGATATTGATACAAAATTTCCATACATGTTAATATTATAGCTCTTACATTAGGATTTAAATTCTATATTATCTTAATGTTGTTGATCATCACTTATGTCAGTCACATTTGATAGGAAGCCATATTGAAATGCTTTACATCTTAGTATATCCTATATCCTTGGTGGTTGATATTATTGATATTACTCATGCTTGACCTTTGGATGTTTCTTAGTCATATTTGATAGATACTTGAATTATTATGTGTGACACCCCACTTAAAAAAATATTGGGTGATCAGTCATATATCAAATTAAACAGGAATCTCATAGGATTTCCTTCTCAGCATCACTGTCGAAAACAATTTAATTACTATTAACCTATTTGCCCCGACGTCAAATGTTAAACTTTCTAATCTTTTTAACTTAAACGCACAAGTAAATCCATCCATACAAAGATATGAACAACAACTGAAAGAAAGAAATCATTACCGATATCTCTCGGTAAAACATTTATACAACCATATCGGATAGGCGTAAAAGAAAAAGAGACAAATAAAATAAATGACAATTGTTGGGCAACATGCCTGAATAACTCACAATACCTCCTATATAGAATCACAAGAATATAGGCGCATCTAAAAAATTTCTTGCCAACATCTATAGTTGTGGCATCAACGTCTGACTCGAAAGAATAGTCATCCAGGAATCCCTGTGTCTGGACACCTAAAAGTATAACAAAGGAGAAGAAAAAGAAAAGATGGATACGGGCCACAGCTCAGGTTTGAAAAATATTTTAGCTAGTGCTTGAAATACTTTAATATTTAAAATATGATATAATCCATATTTAAACTGGTGTCACACTCACATGAGATACCCCTCACCTCTCATCTAACAGTGCACACCTAAGGCATGTATTTTAAATACCCTATTTATGCTACCCAACCTAAATAGCATCTCACTGAACTTCCGAATACCCCAACACTATCTCATGTCGGGCATATATATTATTCCAAACTTTCTCCCCATCTTATACCTTATAATTTCTCGCTTATGATTTTCTCATTCACTAGTTATTGAGCACTAATCACATTTTAGTGTTATTTCTCCCGTATATAATATTTTCATCTTTATATACGTATATCACATATTTTATTCTAGATTTTATACTCCCGGATGATCCAGAAATTATTTTACAATTCATTCTTTATTCTGTCGTATACACACACACACACACACACACACACACACACACTAGGGTATGCCTGTGCCTGAAGGCACGATGATAATTTTCTAAAATATCAATCGTGGCCATGTCATAAGTTTTTGAACCCAAAAATCATAAAATTTGAAATACAAGCATATAACAAATTATAAGGGCACCAAGTTCGTTCCTGAAAAAATAAAAGAAACACCCATTGTTAAAAACGCCCATTGTAACGAAACTCAACAGTGCTCTGAAATTAATCAAACATAAACAAAACACCTAAATATCAAACGAAAAACATAAACATCGAATTAAATCTACATAATAATCATACCATGTTTTCAAAAAAAAAGTTAAAATTAAAGGTCAAGAAATAAGAATCATACATTGAAAAGAGGAAGAGGGGGCGGCGACGATGAGTGGTGATCTGCAGTGAGTGGTGATCTGCAGTCGATGGCACAGTGAAATAGTTTAATGATTTATTAGTTCTCAAATTTATTAATTTTAATTGTTATAGAGTAGTTGAGAATTTTAAACACGAACGGAAAAATCATCACATTGATTCGAAATTGATATTTCAAAAGACGTATTTATGCTAGGATTTAGTTACATGAACGTGTCACGTTCGTTTCAAAATTTTGACTCGAGTTAGTAGTGTAAGAGAATTAGTATTTTAAATAGATTGACGTGGTAACGTAAAAAAATTGGAGTTAATTTTTTTAAAATAATAAAATCATACAATAAATTTTTAATTTTTAAAATCATAAAATATTTCTCAAGTTTATTTTATTAACTGTTAAATAGATATTTACAAATTTAGACGATGACACGCCATAAAAATTGCCAAACTAATCCAATGGTCTTGATAGACAACTTATGTGTCACAATCATGTTACAATTAATCATTTCTTTAACGCTACAACTGAAACGTGTATAATTTAAGTCAAAAAAAATTTACAACACAAATAATTATAAACAATTTAAACAATTATCACCAATTTAACTTAATTCGTGGCAATCGGACCAATAGGCAAACTTAATTCCGTTAATAAATTTTCTTTGAACCCCGAATCATTCACTGCAACATAATGGATGAGAAACTAAATTTATCAAAGTGACCCAAGTCATATATAATATTGGTGCCAAAAAATGCCAAGCCATGGGCCATTTTAATTACCAAAAATACCTAGCTTACTTTAGTCATATGTCATTTCTTAAATATTAAATAAGTTTTATATATCGAAAACATGTCTTAATTTCAATTACCAAGCTTACTTTAGTCACATGCCATCTCAATTACCAAGTTATCACACATAAACTTATCTATAGGCCATTTAAATTATCAAGCTTACTTTTCAGTGTAGTAAACTGTATAAAGCCTATAAAATCTGCTATATTTTATCCTTTAGATTTTCAAGGACAATTAACGGTATAAACCTTACAGTAGCTTCAGCATTAATCAAGGGATTTTGTCCCACTTTAGCCTTAAAAGCATTGAACTCACGTGGAGTATTCCAGCTAGCAGATCCCACAATATCATTCGCTAAATTTTTTATCTAATCACCAATGGGCTATTTTTTGAAGCCTGAGCCGGATTTAAAGTTTACCTGCCATTTTTCTTATTTTTGCAACATGAGTGAGATGTAGTACTTTGTAAAACCTTAGAATAATACATATCCATATAAACAAATATGCACAAATAATGCACAGACAGAACCATATATATACCATAAATGATATGTGGAATTACAAATGAATAGTAAAAAAAATTCAGTCAACCTTTATAAAAACTCAATAAAAATTCTCCTTTTTTTTCTTATACACTTGTAATTACCAGCTCTAGCAAGCCCATTACTCTCATCAACTTCAAGTTACCAATGTCTTCAATCGTACCTAACTGAGATACTTCGAACATAGGAACCTATTTAATGAATCCGATATACATAGTTATTCAAGTAGTGAAAAATAGTTATTCAACTAGTGAAAGACATGGGGATATTGAGAGGTTTCTAAAATTAGTGCTTCTTGGTTGAGAATCCCTTTACCGTAGAAATCCAAACATACCCTAATTCAGTGATAAACTGTGCAGCAAAACTACAAAGAGCTTTTGCAGCCGGACCCCTAACAGCTCTACGCTGAAACCACAAAGTGCAATAGAGAAATTTTTGACAGGTAACGAAATCTCATTCCAAAATAGATCCCTTATTTGCTGCCAGGTGTCATCACCAGCTCCGACCAATAGAGTTGCCACATATACTGATAATACTTTTTTGAGTTGCGCCTTATACCGATTAAGTAGTTCAGACAACATGGAAGAACGAACTCCAGCAATATGTGCATCTATATAATCCCAATGTTCTCCTTAAACACCCTTTTCACCAACTCTTCCATTACCCTTTTCCACTGTCCAAACTTCAAAAATAAGAAAAATGACAAGTAACTTTTATTTCCACAGTAGCATATTAAACTTTAAACAACTAAGATTTGTGTTGCTGCTATCTCAATTGTCCCAAACAATAACAAAAACAACCACTTTGAGAGTCCCCCAAAACAAAAAACAATAACAAAATTATCAATATGGATTAAATCGAGAGAAAGTGAGAGTGGCCTTCTTGTTGTGTCTATTTTCGATAGTCATCTTTACTTATCCAGGAAACACAGCAGTAAGTTCATGATACCTTTACAGGTATCTATGTGAACACAACAGTAAAATCACCTACGTGACTTATTGTATCAAATTAAAGATTGGGAAGAAAATAAAATGATAATACTCATATCTGAAAAACTACCTAGAATAACAACTCATAATATCCCTCACCTACGTGATAATGTCCTGATATTTCAGTCTCTGCTTCTTTCTCAGAATATGCACCCTCACCTGGTTTTTCCACTTTATTCTCTTCCCCAAGCTCTCGAATCGGGAGTGGTTCATTCTCGGCATCTATGAAAATATCCGCCTCTGACATTCTCAGAAGATGCAATAGATTTTTCCTCTTTATTCTCTTCGACTCCAACTTCTGGAGTCAAGATTGGCTTATTCACAACCTCACTGGGCACTGGAGTTTCATGATCTTCAGTCTCCGCTTGATTTTCATGCTCTTCAGTCTCCGCAACATCTTTTTCTTTATCTATTGGAGAGATTTAGTTCGAATACAGTTAATCCCCAAAAATTGACCTGCTATTTGGTTTGAATACAATTTAACACGTTATTTGGTTGTATATGTTCGAACACAACTACAACAAACTCATAAATATTGAAAGATATAAACAAATATACATCTCACCATGTTTGGGTTCGAATGCCGTTAAAACAAACTCACAAAAATTAAAAGATATAAACAAATATACATCTCACCATTGCAGTTGTTGGAGTTGGTTGCAACACTGTTCTATCCCTTAAATCCCGCCGCCACATACGAATCTCCATGAAAATAAAGAAAAGGAAAAAAACAAAGGGGAAAAAAGTCCTAATCAGATTATAGTCTAATGTCTAATATACTCTTGAAATAAATAAAGGGGAAAAAGTCCTAAAACAGCAGGAAAAAACAAAAAAAATATAGATCTTCATACCTGAGTAGTGTGAACAGAGGTAGGCAGCCCACGGGCGGACGACTGGACAGCAGGACAGCTGCTGCTGGGTGGACAACGGCTGGATAGTAGGATGGTTGCTACTAATGGACGGACGACATCTTGACAAAGGAGAGAAATATTCAGTTTTTAGGGGTTTGTTTGTGAGATTGTGTTGTGCTTGTCCCACGTTTAATTCAATTGGGATAAAAAAAGTGGTGAGTTGGTTCAGATTGTGTTGTCCAGGGCCAAATCCGCCCTTGTGTGTTCTGAATTGCTTGCACCATATCCACATATCCAAAAGACAAAGCCATATCAATTAGATATCCAACCGACAAAGCCATCAACTCTAAGATATTGTAGTGACACTTTCAAGTTTCTTTGAGATTGTGCAGTTGCCATAATGCAGGCCCGACATTAGCACCCATGTAATAGTACTTGTAATACTGAGTACATAGGAGGGAATCAATGATATACCCGTGACCACATTGATGGTGCATAAAATCTGCCATTTTCTACTAGGGAGCAGTTTTTCATAAGCATTAGTTTCTCTTGGTCAGTCAGAAGCAGAATCATAGGCCATTAGTGTCTCTTGGTCCTCATGATCGAAGTACGAAGGAGGCTATCAATTAATCATTGTAGCCAATTCAATTCACGACCAATGTATGAAGGATAATTGCTATTCTGCAGGAAAAAATATCACATTAACAAAGCAAGAGCCTAGATAAGACAATATGTCGGAATATAAAGTTGAAAAAAATTCCAAAAGCACTGTATAACGAATTTCATACAACTTGACTTTGATTACAATCAGGTCTTAATGAATATGTGATAATAATTTGGGTACCAATGATTGAAAATTAACAAAACTGGACTTTTCAATAATAGCTCATTCCAATGAAAATAAAAATGAAGTTTCCATTTAGATAATAACTCAAGATTCAAACTCTACCGACAATTAAGATTCAAAACAGTACTTGGATTTAGGACATAAAACGCTCACTTTCTATAGGTGGTTCATAAATTTAAAGAATTAACTGAAAACACTCACGTTGGAATTAAGACACACACTTTCTGCGCGAGGGTGAAAAACGTAAAACTTTCAACTTAATGGGGTGGGGGGCGATCTTCTTCGTAAACAGGTAACCTCTCACAGCAGAATACATTTAGTGAAATGAATTTACAAACTCAGAACTATAGGAGGTTATCATGTCGTTGTTTCCAAAGTAAGAACTCAGGACAATATTAAAGTCGGGTATATGAAAAAAGTGATATTTACAAACTTACTTGATACATCTAGACTTGGATATAAGGTGCAATAAAAACTAATATGTTTGCAAGGTCACATTGTTGCTTGATTGAATACAGTTGAAATGAAAAACTAAAAGTTTGCATGAGGTGAGACCATTGCAAATCATATCCGTTTCAAATCATATAAAAACACACCATACAATAAGGAGTTACCTAATCAGATGATGAAAAGTGTGAAACACCTGCAGACATAAAAAAATTAACCATATAAAATATGTAACAAATCATTTAGTAAACCCATATGTAGGTATAGACATCAATATATGTTAGCCATCAATATATGTTAGACAAAAAAAAACATCGAAGTAAAGTATCTAACCTTAATATACTTCAACCAAAAAATCAATTTTTTGTGAAGCCCGAATAAATTTTTAGGGGTTGAGTTTTCAACCAAAAAACAACCGACCACGAACAATGTAAAATCTGAATCAAAATCATGAAGAAGAAAACAGGTGATATATTAGAACCCAAATCTGAAATCGATTATAGATCTCACAAATACAATATAACAATTACAGATCTAACACAATAGATAGATTTATAAATTAGGTTTCAGAAACCCTAATTTAAAGAAACCAAAAGGCAAAACCATGTTTACAAAAAAATTGATCGAAGACCCATATTAAGAGGGTAAAAAAGAAGTAAATATTTAGATAGACACTCTCATTAGATCGTTTCTCATTCCATCCCAAACGAACCAACAAAGGATTTGATGAAAGAATTTTAAGATCAAAACATCAGTCAAATACAGATAATAACATATCATATTGGTATGCAAGAGTTAGGTAGTGAATTACCACATCGTGAGCATGGAGAGAGAAGTGGGTATGGAGAGAGAAAATATTTCTTTGGAGAAAGAGTTTAGATGAGAAACTGGGGTGGGGTGTACGAAGAGGGAGAGAGTTTTCTTGGTAACCGTGTGTGGGTAATTGTGTGTGAATGGTAAAATACAATTTTGCCCTTGTTTTTAAATTTTGAAGAAAGTGGGAAATAAATTAGAGTGTCCCAAAAGGAAAGGAATTCAAAATTTTCAAGGGAAAAATAGACATTGCAGGATAAAATCATAATGATGATATCATCTTTTAATCTTATGATATACATAAATTTTATACTTTTTATATATACTAGGGTATGTCCGTGCCTGAAGGCACGCTAATAATCGTAAAACGACAAAAAATATCGAAGTACGAATTACAAAAAGGAAACAATTTCGTTCCCCAACAAAAGAAAATGTTGTTTTAAAAAAATTGTCATGATATTTCCTTTGTTATGGGACTATTCACCTTGCTTAAGCAATAACAAATTGTCCAACAAAATTCAAATAGTCTAAATTCATCAAATAAACTCGCGTTGTTAATCAAGTTAACAAAATGTCATTTAAAATAAATGGACAAAGTCTCCTTTGTTTATTGGACTATCCACCCTGCTTAAGGGGTAAAAAACAATTGTACACTATTCAAAAAAAAGGTACAAAATATTATAGCTTTACACTTGATCTAAAACCCATCAAATGTTGTATTTATTCTCATAGAAATATCAACACAAATATGAACAAACGGTACAAAATAATACTATATTACCAAATAAAATATGGAAAAAAAAATTATTTAGAGGAAAGCCAACTCAACTCCTGCTGCTACCAACGCACCTTATCGCCTCCCACAGCCTAGTGCTGGCCCATCAAAACCTGAAAAATTCAAGAATCAGTAAGATGAACTCCCCGAGTCGATTTTTTTAGGTGTATTTACCAAAAAATAACGAAATTTAGGTTCGTTAACGAACCAAAAAAATTGAAAGCATAAAATTAGGTTCATTAACAACTCTGAAATAAACAATTACTTGATCTAGACTAAAATAATTCATATACAACAAAAAATCTAAACAAAAAAGATGGAACAACAACTAATCTAAACAAAAAAAGATTGAACAAAGGCAAATTTTGATTCAACTCACCATTTCAATACAAAATCAAGTTAAGTTATAGTATTGTTTCAACAAAATGTGCTACTAATTTTTCATTTATGATCATACAAATGGGTATTGTATATTTAAAATCAAAACAGTTAGCAACATTGATCAGATCTAGAAAAAAATAGAACATAATATCAAATCAAACCGGGGCCAACTTCAACTCTCGTATCAGAAAATATAGACAAAGCCAAAACTACCTTCTCAGCTCGGAACTCACGGAGACTTGAAAGGTGACGGGGTTAAGTTTTTTAACGACGGCGCTTATGAGGTCCTTTGAGATATTCCTGGTTTCTTTTTGGAGCTCTGACATCAAGCCCCAATTTAAAGACGGATAAAAAATTTCACTCTCGGTTACAGCAATTGAGGTTTGGGTCCTGGATCTTTATTTTTTTGCCTATTAAAAAGGTAAATTAGATATTTAATTGATGGTCCAAATTTTTTAAATTGATTAATTTTTAGTCCTATATCATTTTATCTTTTATTTTAAGTCCCAAAAATGTATGTCCTTGTAATTAGTAAAATGACTAATAATTTTAAAAAGCACCACCTTCAACTAATTATAAAATGATATATTAATTGAATCCATAAAAATAAATAGCAACGAAAATTCAACTATGTACGCTTTATATTTCCTATTTCTCCAAACTTTTGTACTTCGAAAAATTGAAAATTTAAGAAATGAAAAAGCTAGGAACGCATACAGATTCTAAGCTTTTGCCAAAAAAGCTAAACTTGAAGCGTCTTTCTACTTGCATCCTCAACCGCCTGCCCATTTGCACCATCGACCCCAACAGCTTCAGTATTATTCCCTTCCCCCTTAATTATGCCAATTTTTTTGAGTAGTCCCTGAACCTAGTCCCATAGATGCAGAACCACGTAAGTCCCAAACCCACCAATCAAACCATAGGAAATGGAGTAAGTCAACGGCATCAAAATCAGCATCATGAAGGCTGGGATGGCTTCTCTCATGCCATCCCAATTGATCTCCACCACATATTTCATCATTAAAACCCCAATTGATCTACAGTCTGCATCGCTTTTGTTGTCATCGGACTTTTATACCTCATATCCCGTCGTGGTCCTAACTCGCCACGTGTCATCGACGACCTCGACCTCCTTACTGGACCCTCACCGTTATCCTTCCGGAACCCGATAACCCATTTTGGGATGGTCATTACCCAACCCGGATTCGATCTCGACCTCCCCCTCTCCTCACTGTAGATTTTTTAATTCTTTCATTCCCATTCCCATTCCCATTTCCGGCGGTGATTTCACCGGAGTTTGGCCCTTTTTTCACCGGAGATCTCCGGATCCTCTGGGTAACTTCACCGTCATCATCTTTCTTGTCTGTGACCGTATTAGTAGAAAAACTCTCACTCAAACTATACATCTCAGATACTTCAGACACCTCAGAAACAATTTCTTTCTCCATTCAATTCTTTAAACCCGTTTTCCTTTTTTCGTATTGTATTGTATCCCCACATTAACTGAACAAATAAACAAAGGTAACCATCTTCTCTTTTGTTATCTTCATACAAAATAAAAAAAGGAAAACGGGTAGGGGAAGAGGAAATACCATAGGGGATCGTCAGATCGGCGGCCAAGGCTCACTACCGGAACAAACCCACATATTTTCTTCAACACAGTTTCAGATCTAAACAAATGAACAAACCCACATATGTTTTCTTCAACACGGTTTCAGATCTGCTGATAACACAACCACCAAATCGAGCGTACATAACTGAGAGAGAGAGAAGCGTTGGTTTTGTGAGGGAGGTTGTGGAGAACTGAGAGAGAGAGAAGCGTGCTTGCTTTTTTCACTGTCTAAGAGTGGGCGGGTGAGATATTTAGTGGCTCGAGGTAGACTGAGAATTTGGGCGGGATAAAGAATTTTGCAATCTAAAATTAAGAGGATTTGGTTTGGTGCCTTGTGCTTGTTCGTGAGAGAGAGAGAGAAAGGTTTGAAATCAAAATATCCTTGTGTTTGAATTAAAGTGGAAAAGATATTAGAGAAAGAAAAAAAGGGGGAACTCAAATGATAGAGGGGTAAAATAGGTAGTGCAAAAAAAATTATCTAGATGACATCATTAGCTAAACTTGTGACATACATAAGTTTTATACTTTATTATATAGATATATACAGTCCTGCTCTTGTGCGGACTAGTCCACATTTTAAGAGTGCGGACCGGACATGTGTCACCTGAAGGTGAGCCCAGAAAAGAGAGAGAGTGTGCCTATAATTTAGGCGATAATTTCTAGGCACACCGTTAGGCGACACATGTTCGGTCCGCATTCTTAAAATGCGGACTAATCCGCACAAGAGCATTATATATATATATATATATATATATATATATATATATATATATATATATATATATATATATATATATATATATATATATATATATATATGTGTGTGTGTGTGTGTGTGTGTGTGTGTATATTCACTTATCATATATATACAATATACTATACACATCAAGTATATCCATACTTATATGTCACACACTATATAAGTATAGTATACATCCCTCAGAGCTATAACTCAACGGATGCAGTCTCTCAATGCTATCATCTTTTAGGGAGATACTCACACATCATCCTGGGTACGAGCGGTCAGACTCTCACACCGACTTGGTAAAAAACAAATCACAACGTATGGGAAGTGGTCATAGTTCCTCACCTTAAAGTGAGAACGAATCATACCCAAGACGTCTCATCACATGATAAATGTCACACAATATAAAAATGGATGTTATGACATGGGGACTATACGCTCCCTACTCATCAAGTCAGGGCCTCACCCATGTCATACAACTTTCCATGATAGCACTAGAGGGGTATGATTAAAAAAAATATCATTCACACACAGATATATTCATAATCACATCATATATATACTGTCTCTATACTGTATATATATATATATATATATATATATATATATATCACATCAAATCCATCTATCATGCCTATCTCTCGTGACATTAGCCTATAATCCTTAATATACCAATTCGTATTAGTTCATAAGTATACACACAACTTATTTTAATCCCATAAGTATTCACTCACTTATGATATAATTATCACATTCATTAATTCCGAATAATAGCTTATCACATCTAACTAGTATTCTTAAATCATCCTACTCGCACCTTCTGATATATATATATATATATATATATATATATATATATAATCGGCATATATAATCTACACGCATAAATATATATGTACAATCCTGCCGAAAAATTTCTCGAATGTCGTTCATCCCAAACATTCCTAAAATTCATGCCCTGAATTTTATTCCCACTAATCCCAAGGGTCACACATCACTTAATGAACCATCTAGAGGTCCTCACACTCTATTTAGGATCCCTTGCTATTTATCTCCAAAATGAATTCTTCTCCAATCCTTTTAGCCCAAGAAAAAGATATCTCAAAATTAACTGTCATATCCGAATCGAACCTATGGCCATAAAACGAACCGATCCGGTTCCAAAAAATGAACTAGTCCGGCGATCTGATCAGCTCGAGAGTTCATTTTCTCTTCTAACTCCGAAATTTATGATTTTTACCCTCAACAACCATTACTATAAACATCTATTCACTAAGATATACCCAACACACCAATTTATTCTTGGGATTCATCAAGTTAATTAAGATTTAAAACCTATATTGATTAAATCGTAGTTTTATTCAACCCTTTCCAATTTCTCACTCAAAATAACACCATTAAAATGAATTTAAGCTTAGATTTCATATGGAGTAATTATCACATCAATTTCTATGAAATCATTTCACAAAACTCCATTTTATACAAGAATTCCAAACCCAAAATTCATATTATTTACACCAACTATAATATGAATTATAAACACACTTAAATAATTAAAGAAAGTTAAACACTTGCCTCGTTGGATAAATCCAACGTCCTCGTGTCGGGATCTGTCGGAGATTGGCTAAAAATCTCTCCTTTTTCTCCCTTTTCTTCCTTCTTTTCTCTCATTTATTCTTTCTCTCTTTTCTTTCCTCTTTTCTCTTTCTCTCATGACTTATAAGGAAGAAATGAGGGTTTATCATTTATTAAACCCTAAATTGGCTCATATGCACAATTGTGAGTCCCTACTAGTCCAAAAAGTCCCGAAACACAAACACTACCCCCCGGGTACTCTATTCAAACTATTCTGGCCCTTACAAGACCAACCGTGCACTCGAAATTCCCATCCGAGTCACTTATCAAAAATTCACCTTTTACGTCCAATACAACTCCACACGTGTATTTTCCAAACAAAATATTATTACTTGTCGCTTTTCCCAACCGCGATCTGATATAAAATAATTCAACTTCATTTACTTATTCTCATAAGTAAATATAGCACACAATAATACAAATCCGTTACTCGCCAAATTAATATTTAACCCACACTTCAAATTCTATTTCACTTAAAATTCTCAAATCATTAAATTACACCCACTCATGTAATTTAAATATCCATAAAAGTACATGGTATTACATCATGTTATATCATTTGGTATCTAGAATTGTGTCTATGTTTTGAGTTTTAAGATAGTTATAAAAATTAGTTTCCATCAATACCTTGTATTCCTATTCTCATTGCTCATTGTGATTCACCTTGTGTTTATTATATTTGTGAGTGTTTACTATGGAAATCTTAACTATGGTTTCTATATATTTGTCATGTTATATCATTATTGATCATTTTTTTTCTTTATATCTTACATCGTATGATTCATATCTCATATTACTCCTTGTGCTTATTATGACACTTAGCACGTCATTCATATCTTAAAATGTATTTAATCTAATTATGTCATATAGTTATGTTCCTTGTGTTGGTATTAAAGTATTTCTTGGCCATATCATATTTTCTAAGAAAAGAGAAAATTGCATCAAAGGAGAAAAGACTTGATTAAGGAAGAATTAATTTGCGTTAAAAGAAAGTTCGATCT
Source organism: Sambucus nigra (assembly GCA_949130495.1). NCBI lineage: Eukaryota > Viridiplantae > Streptophyta > Magnoliopsida > Dipsacales > Adoxaceae > Sambucus > Sambucus nigra. The sequence continues at coordinate 200,224,047 of OX422213.1, read as the reverse complement.
AACATAAAAAGAGAGAAAATTTGTGTTATTAGAACATACTAGATGCTAATAATATTAAGGAGAGTCTAGTAAAGAAATGATAGATCATCAGATTTTGGTGACATATATATTTAGCCGTGCTCTTGACTTAGTTATCTTCGATGCTTCATATGTTCACATTCTAATATGACTTCCATCTCAATTATATAATGTGATATATTGGTTTCAATTTTAGATTATCTTTGATTAATCCATCTATTTGAAAAATATTTCATTATGTTCGTAATGACACTAGTTCTTGATTATATTTTCCTTGCCTTTGTCAATTCCATGATGAAAGGGGGAGAATCATCCTTCTTTGGGAAAGATTTTCTCTCCTATGGATAATATTTCCTAATAAGAGAATATTTTTTAGGGATATAATCAGTTGAGGGGGAGAATATTTTCTAAGGGAGAGATAGTTTAATCATGAGAAAATACCATTATGTGATATTATGACATAGTTTGTATGGAAATGAATGATTTTAGATAACTTAAGGAATGAAGTTTATATATTATATATAATTGAGATATTAGATAAATTTGGTATATGTTCTTCAGTAATTTGATGAACCATGTTTACATTGTTATGTCTTGTATTCATTTTATTACTCCTTTTCTCTTTTAAATTATTTATCCATTGGTATCTTGATGTCTTTAGTAGTGTTTGATAGGAAAACAAATTACAAGAGTTACAAATGGTTATGTCGTTTCTATCATTGTCTGCCTTTATCCAGTCGAGTCATGTTAGAGGTGGTAGATTTGATTAATTTGTTTATAATATTTTATTTTATGTATTTTGTCACAGAATAGACAAATGGAGAGATTATAAGAGCACAAGTTTCACTCCAACAAAATGTGCCTTTAGTAACAGTATTTACCATTACAAAAATTTTAGTAGCAGTAATTTTTCATTAGAAAAAAGTCGTGGGGAACAAAATTAGTAATAGATATTTGTTGAGTGAATCTTCACCAAATTAACGAGCCAGTTGTAAGTTAGAACCAAACTATGAAGTTTTGGAAAGAATTTAGCAATTTTAAACATTAATTCTTGTCAAACTAAACCAATTAAGAGAAGATATTTAGTAATTGTATTCAAGGAAAAAAAGGAATACAAATTGGAATTACACTACGATGTCTCATTGCCAATATTGGGATTGATACGTGTAATTATGTTGCTGTTTAGTAACAACGTGACAAGTGTACTAAGATGGTGAAACTTTTCAAGATTAACTATCTCATTGTGGGATAAACCAATGGAGTCAAATTGATCCTACATACAAAGAATATAGGATTTCATGATGACATGATTCAATAGATATATATGTGTTGAAAGAAATCTTTGTCGTACACTATCACAACAAAAATGCTTACATTTTACAGCAATTGGAGAGTTTGGAATCGCACATAGTATCCTTGCCCAAACTTGCAGCCCTTTAGTCATTGTCTGATAAAAACTAAAAAAAATTAGTAAAATAAATCATGGAATATATTGAGAAAATATATTCAAAACAGATGGACGAATAACACTCGGGCGATAAAAACAACAAACTCAACGTCTTGTATACATGGATGGGCCTTAACGTCTTATATAACGTCTTATATACTGAGGTCTTAACTTCTTGTATACATATTTATTCAATAATAGAGAGGAAGCTAATAGGAAGTATAATAAGTAATAATAATAGACCTCAATTATCTTCATACTGATCTCATCTTCATGATAAAAAGTCCGTTGTTGACTGTTGGCAAAACTCCGTGTTGGACCCCAATAACAATTGAAAAAATAAGTATAGTTTATTATGCACTTGGGAATTACAACTGCCAAACCTTGTTATAAGTACCTAGTCTCAACTCGATAAATAAAAATGTATAAAATAAACAATTTAACTAAATATGACACTTTTTGCAGTCAAGAATTATAATTTAACTGAATATTAACATTAGAAATGGATGTAGTACTCATTTGAACTAATCAAGTAGGCGTTTAAATAGCTATCAAATACGGAAGTCTTCTGAATTCGCTATATAACTATATCAGTTTAGATATATTAGCAATACTATTCACCCATAATTTCCTGTTCTCATTATATTGCAACTAAAATTATAAATGAAATAGAAAATTGTGTAATAGCGTAAAATCTAGGCAATAGAACGTGACAATAACATCAAAATGCATGCATCAACTAAGGCAGTGTGAGGTGGGAGGAAGTGGGCATCATAGATGATATCGCCTAACTAGAGACAATAGAGGATCACAATGGTAACACTTGTGCATTTGCAGGTTCCATTGTGAACATCTGTGGTAGTCGTGTCAACATATCACTTTTTGGCTAAGCGATGGCGATCCCATTTATAAATGGGAGGGCAGTGAAAGGCGATGTCATTTATGGTGTTGAAAAGATCATCGGTGAAGATGACTTTAACCCAAGTGCACCTCCGCATTCAGGGTGGCTGATATCCGCGCCGCCATCCCCAAACATTGTTGGGTCAAGAATCCATAGCGCTCACTTATCTATGTCTTGAAGGATCTCATTAGGGTATTTTCTTTCATTTCATTGGTTCTTTACTTCAGTAGCTGGGTGGTTTTGCCTATCTACTGGCTTGCACAGGGCACAATGTTTTGGGTATTATTTGTTCTTGGCCATGATTGCTAACATGGAAACGTTTCGAACAGCGCATAAGCTGAACAATGTTGTAGGCCATTTCTTACATTCTTCAATTCTTATGCCCTACCGTGTATGGAGAATCATCCATAGAACACCATCAGAACCATGTTAGTGATACTGGGGAGATTGTTCAAACAGTCCCTCAGTTGTATGGATCTTCTCAGAGCAAAATAGAGTGACTCTCTGCAAAAATAGTCAAGACACGGAGAGTAGTAGTTGTGATAGGACTGCTCTTACTTTATAAACTTAGTATAAGTTGTTTACTATGCGCTCTTGTTGGAAAATAAAAGTCAATTAAAAAGCTGTTCAAATTTTTTTTGGAACATATTTATGAGTAACTTTAAGTTTAAATTTAAGTGGGATTCATACTATGATAATTATGGGATCATATACGAAGGCGTTGAAAGATTTTAAAACTCAAAAATTAGTTAGAAGACTGTAACTATTGCTTGTTTTATTTAATAATGATGCTAGAGGGAACTAACAAACGTTCATGAGAAATAAAAGGAGAAGTTGTTGTTACTAAACTAGCTGTTATTAACTAAACTCCTAAGATGCCGCAATCTTTGAATGGCTCCGCCTTTGAATAGTTCTTTTGTTGACCGTGTGTAGCTTTCAATAGATATGAACATATATCTTAGTTGTTAGATATCATATTTCTAACATTCCCCCTCAAGGAAAGGTGGGGTGCGTGGCACACATCGAGCTTGGACAAAAGATACTGAAATTGCTGAGTTCATAAAGATTTGGTTATGAGTGGGATCGAAACGAGGAAGAAGATCTCCACTTTAACCGAAAAAACCTTGAGAATAAATAAAACCCATATAATTTATAGATGCAAGGGTGCAATGCTCAGCTTCATAAAAAAATAAGGTCTCGTAGACCGGAATGAGCTTGATCAAATTTGATTCAGAGGCTCTCGGTTTTGACTAGACCGACACCTGTAATGACCTCTTGGGACATAATGAGCTTGATCACAATGGATTCAGAGGCTTTTTTATCAGTTTTGGCTGGACCGACACATGTAGGCCTGTCGATGGATCGAGTTTTATCCGAATTCGAATTCGATCCATTTAAGCATATATGGATCATGACTAAAATCCGATTATTCGATTACCCAATTACCCGATTACCCGTTTATTAAATGGAGCGGATTTGGATTCATATGCCCCGATCCATTAATAATCTGATCCGATTAAGATTATATATATATATACATATATATATATTATTTTTAATTAATATATATTGTATTTAATAATATTTTAAACATATATTATAATAGTTCTTTATTTCATTATCTGTTTTTTGGGAACATTTACAAAATAAATTAATGAAATAAGAGTGAAAATAAACATGTTGCAAATCAAGTTTAACATAAATGGATAATCGGATCGGATCCGAATCCGTTTAATATAAACGGATAGGATTTGGATTTGCCTGATCCTATCCGATTGATAATCGGATCGGATCCGAATCCGGTTAAAATAAACGGATATGGATTTGGATTTGCTTGATCTTGTCCGAATCCGATCCGTTTACAGGCCTAGACACTTATAATGGGCCTCTTGGGACAAAATAAGCTTAATCACAATAGATTCAGATGCTCTTTGCTTCTTGGGCTTGATCACAATGGATTCAGGGGCCACCTTTTTTTATGTTTGATTCTTTTAAAACTCGACCCTTTTTTTTTGCGCGGTTAAAACTGAACACATAAATCAACTGTTATCTCCATGGAGCACATTTGTACCATTTTGTCAATGGCGATAAATAACAATACTTACATGTAGGACAGTTCAACTCCTAAAAGTCTTTTCATTTCTAGCATAAATAATTTTGGCCCATAAAAAGAAGATAGAAGTGGACAACTCAATGGTAAAATAGACTTAATATTGGACTTGTCTTCTTGTTTTTGCCTTTATAATCTTTCTTTTTCATACTGCATCTTTACGGGACCAGCCATATCACCTTTATCAAAGATGATCTTTTGTTTTGCCTTCAAGATAGTGTCTGCAATCTGACTCTTTAGCATAGCAGCACGAAGAGCCTATTTCGGGGATAACTGAATATCATCAATAAAACCACCAGTTTCACTTTCAATAACCATTCAGTGAACTCCGATCTTTTATTCCACATATAGTGCGTAATCACTATTATTGGCTCGTGTTTTGTACCCGACGGACGGTAGCAATTGAATTGTAGGTACCTCCACCGGAAGAACGGTATACCAATATGGACTACATGATCAAAATTACTCATGAGAGTTTGATTGCTCTGATACCATGAAAGATTTTAAAACTCAAAGATTAGATTGAAGACTGTAACTATTGCTTGTTTTATTTAATAATGATGCAGGTATTTATACTGCTTATAAATGACAAAAGTGCATGAGAAATCAAAGGGAACTAACAAACGTTTATGAGAAATAAAAGGAGAAGTTGTCGTTACTAAACTAGCTGTTATTAACTAAACTCCTAAGATGCCCCAATCTTTGAATAGCTCCACCTTTGAATAGTTCTTGTGTTGACCATGTGTAGCTTTCAATAGATATGAACATATATCTTAGTTGTTAGATATCATATTTCTAACACGCGTTCTCCTCTGCAAGGAGATTAACATAGTACATTCATATGTCTAATTTTATTAAGTTATGAGTGATAAATATGTCTCCAAAGTGACTCACAAAGCAATGAAAGTTAACAAATTGAGAAAGTTTTAACTCTTTTCCCATATTGGAAGAGTAGTGGAAAATTGGTGAGTTAATAACACCCCAAGTATGTACTAAGACTTGGATACCTTGGGGTATCCCAACTCTTTAAAGGGGAGACGGCCTACACTATGCATGTGTTGGGCTTGACCCAAAAGCCCACACGCGCGCCATCCGTCCGGCTCTGTTCGCTTCGGGCTTAGGCTTGGGCCTAAACACACAGAATTGTGTTCGATGTGATTTCACATTGTTGTGCTACTTGTTTAATTCGAAAATCCATTCTATCCTAGGAGACAATTATTCATTAACCTAAAGCACTAAGGAGAGAATAAAATTATCTTAAGAACACTGTGGTATCACACAGGGCTCAGATTCTTTCTTGTTTCTAGTAATTATTTCTGCAAATACAAGTAAGTATTATTTTCTGTAATTTCATTTTTAATTTCTGTAATTATTATTATTCATAATTATGTGCTATTATATTAAATAAATAGTAGAGATAACAATCTTAAGACAATTTTAATTTTGTTCTACTATTTGTATAGTGTACAAAAAAATTTAATTACACAATTTTATTTGTATAAAATAAATCTGTTTTGACAGAAAATTTTGAATTAAAATATTATTTTATTACAGAAATTTAATAAAACAGTTAGTGTTACAGAAAAATTAATTTCTACACTGTTTATATATACTGGTTAGAAAATAAAAATTTATTTGTAAATTTTTTTTGGTTTGTTAAATCTGATTATATAAGATTTTACTTTGAATTTATAATTTTGCTTTGTACGGAATTTTTTTTATTAAAAACAGTGTGACACGGATTTGTTTTTCTTAGACTAGTATAAACTTGTGTTTATATTTTAGTTTAATTCTGAATATTACTTAGAATTCTTCTGGAATTCATTTATTGTTAATTATAATTGAGGAAATTGTATAACATAATTGTGCATTCTGTTTTGATTAATTCATTTATATATGAATATTATCGTTGATGAAAATTCTATTTTTGTAACAAAAATGGAATCGCATAGTACGAACACTATTCCTGCCAATGTGATTGTCACTAACACAAATATGATTGCACCCGTATCTATGCCACACCGAGAGAAATTGAAAAAGTTCAATGGAGCTGACTTTAAACGTTGGCAAGGACAAATATATTTTTATCTCACTACCTACCAGCTGGGTAGGTTTGTATATGAAGATTGTCCCTCTATTCAAGAGGGAGATGACTCTGAAAAGGTTGCTGCTATTGATGCTTGGAAGCACTCTGACTATCTATGCCGGAATTATATTATGGCCTACTTGGACAAAACATTGTATCATGTCTACTGCACGATCAAGACATCCAAGGAATTGTGGATTTCCTTGAAAAAGAAGTACAAAACTGAAGATGCTGGGATGAAGAAATTTATCGTCGGGCGTTTTTTTGACTTCAAAATGGTTGACTCTAAATCAGTGATCTCGCAGGTGCAAGAACTCCAAGTGATCCTCCACGACATTCATGCTGAAGGAGTGTCCCTTAGTGAAACCTTCCAAGTTGATGCAATTGTTGAAAAATTACCACCATCTTGGACTTTATTAAAAAATTATCTCAAGCAAAAGCGAAAGGAGATGAATATGGGGGAGCTGGTGGTTAGGCTGAGAATTAAAGAAGATAACCGCGAGTCTTAAAAGAAAAGTGGGAAGAATCCAATGGAAACGAAAGTCCATGTTGTTGAAGGCCCTAAGAAGAACAAGCGAAATCATAATGGGGAAGGCACTTCTAAACAAAACAAGAAGAAGTTCAAAGGCAAATGCTAAAACTGTGGTAAACCTGGATACCGCTCAAGCGAGTGTCGTAAGCCTAAGAAGTAAAATCGGAATAATCCTTAAGCAAATGTAACTGAGGGTGAAAACATCGCCAATGACTTGGTGGATATGAATCTTTCTACTGCGGTCTCTGAATGTAATTTGGTTAGAAATACTAAGGAATGGTGGGTGGACACTGGAGCTGCACGACACATTTGTGCAAACAAATGGATATTTTCTATCTATAAGCCTTTGGAAAATGAGGAGACCCTCTTTATGGGGAATTCTTACACTTCTAAGGTTGTGGGATAAGGAAAGATTGCTCTAAAAATGATTTCTGGAAAGGAACTTAATCTCAATGATGTTCTTCACATGCCTAATATCCGAAATCTAATTTCTGGATCTCTCCTGACTAAAAATAGGTTCAAGCTTGTGTTTGTGTTTGATCGCTTTGTGTTGTCAAAGAATGACATGTATGTAGGAAATGGCTACCTAAATGAGGGGCTCATTAAAATCAATGTTCTTACTGTAACCCCAAAAACATATGTTTCAATGAATGAATTTGCTAGTTCTTCTTACTTGATTGAGTCATCTAATATTTGGCATGCTAGATTAGGACATGTTAATTTTGAAACATTGCCTAGATTAATTAACTTGGATTTTTTTCCAAAATTTAATATTGATAAAAATTATAAATTTGAAATTTGTGTGGAATCTAAATTAGCTAGATTACCTTTCTATTATGTTGAAAAATAAATGAACCTTTAGATTTAATTCACACTGATATTTGTGATTTGAAAGTTGTTCAAACTAGATGTGGAAAAAAGTATTTTATTACTTTTATTGACGATTGCACAAAATCACTGTTATAAAAAACCCGCCTAGGCACGGCCTAGGCTTAAGGCTTGAGAGAAACGCCTCGCCTTACGCTTTTCACGCCTTATTCTTGGTAAAACCCTTAAGGCTCACTTTTTTCTAAAAACAACAATGCCTTAATGAAACGATGTAGCCTTTTAAAGAATTTATTTACAAACCGGACCATTATCTTATCCAAAATAATCAAATAGTATTTTAATTTGCATATATTCAGACATATTTTTATGATATGTGCAATTTTTATATTTTAATAGCCTTGTTATGGTTCAAAAATATTAAAATATATTAAGAAAGCATAAACGCCTTTTCACGCCTAGGCTTCTAAGGCTTAAGGCTTGGCCTCCACGCCCCGCATTTTTTAGAACCTTGCACAAAATATTGCTATGTATATTTGTTACAGAGTAAAGATGAAGCTATTAGTGCATTTAAGCAATATAAAAATGAAATTAAGAATCAATTAAGTAAAAAGATAAAGGCAATAAGGAGTGATAGAGGAGGAGAACATGAATCTCCTTTTGAGGAATTTTATTTTGAAAATGGTATAATCCATCAAACAACTGCTCCTTATTCTCCTCAATCAAATGGTGTTGTTGAACGCAAAAATCATACATTGAAGGAGATGATGAACTCAATGTTATTAAGTTCAGGAGCTTCCCAGAACTTATGGGGGGAAGCCTTACTTTTTGCTAATTACATTCTCAATAAAGTACCTCACAAGAAGACTTACAAGACACCTTATGAATTATGGAAAGGTCGAAGACCTTCCTATAAATATTTACAAGTGTGGGGGTGCTTAGCCAAAGTGATGGTTCCTAAACCTAAAAAGGTAATAATAGGGCCAAAAACCGTGGATTGTGTGTTCATCGGTTATGCTACTAATAACAGTGCATATCGATTTCTAGTTTGTAAATCTGAGATATCGGATATTCATGTTAATAGGGTTATTGAATCGAAGGACGCTTCATTTTTTGAAAATGAATTTTCGTATAATATGACCCAAGAATCTGGTCATTCTAAAAGTAAAAATCAAGCTACTACAAGTTGGACTCATCAACCTATTGAACCAATAAAGGATGAACCAACACGTAGTAAAAGAGCAAGAACCTTGACTTCTTTCTCTCCGAATTTTCTAACATATTTACTAGAAAATGAACCTCAATCTTACGAAGAAGCCATGTCCTTACCCGATGCTTCTAATTGGAAATAAGCAATTTATAGTGAAATTGAATCCATATTACAAAATCACACATATGAACTAGTGCATCTTCCACCAGGTTCAAAATCGTTAGGTTATAAATGGATCTTCAAAAAGAAGTTGAAGGCCGATGGATTAATTAATAAATATAAAGTTAGACTTGTAGCTAAAGGCTATAGATAAAAGGAAGGGTTGGATTACTTCGACACATATTCACCGGTAATAAGAATAACATCCATTCGGATGTTAATAGCAATAGCTACTATTAATGGACTTAAAATACATCAAATGGATATAAAAATCGCATTCTCAAATGGTGAACTAGACGAGAAAATTTATATGGAGAAACTTGAAGCGTTCAAGGCTCCTGAACAAGAAGGAAAAGTATGTAAGCTTGTTAAATCACTTTATGGATTAAAGCAAGCACCTAAGTAATGGGATGAAAGATTTGAGAATCGCCGATGCTATATTAGGAATTAAAATTTCTAAAACATTGGATGGACTTATATTATCTCAATCTCATTACATAGAGAAAGTACTTGAAAAATTCAAGAAGTATGATATTAGTCCTACCATAACACCTGTAGATGTAAATTTACATCTACCAAGAAATAATAATGAAAGCATATCTCAACTAGAGTATTCTCGTATTATCGTCAGTTTAATGTATGTCATGAACTGTACGTGACCGGACATAGCATACTCAATAAGTAAGCTAAGTCAATTTACGAGTAATCCAGGGAGAGATCACTGGAAGGCAATATTGAGAGTTTTGGGTTATTTAAAATATATTCAAAACTATGGACTGCACTACTCAAAATATCCAGTTATTATTGAAGGACATTAAGATGGAAATTGGATATCCGATGCAAAAGACTCCAAGTCTATGAGTGGGTATGTGTTTACCCTTGGAGGTGTAGTCGTATCTTGGACATCCTCAAAATAAACGTGCATTGCGAGGTTGACAATGGAATCCGAATTCATTGCACTAGACAAAGCTAGAGAAGAAGCTGAATGGCTTCGAAATTTCTTAAAGGATGTTCCAAATTAGTCAAAATCTGTGCCCGCAATATGTATACATTGCGATAGTCAATCGACGATTAGAAGGGCACGGAATCACATGTATAATGAAAAGTCACGACATATTCATCGTCGACACAATACCGTTAGACAACTTCTCTCAAATGGAATTATATCAATTAATTATGTAAAGTCAAAAGATAATATAGCGGATCCACTAACGAAAGGTTTAAACCGAGAGCAAGTTGAAAGATCATCGAGATCAATGGATCTAAAGCCTATAAATAAATAAGAATCAATATAGTGGCAACCCAACCTAGTTGACTGGAGATCCCAAGATCTAGGTTCAATGGGCAAACTAAACTACATTGTATTCAGTAAGCACTGAAGGATATTTAATCCTATCCATTCCAAATATGAGACAGTGCACATCTGTCATGAAATTAGGATAACTTATGCTTTTAATGACATCCATATCTTAGTATGTCTAAGTGGGATATTACAGGATACTCTTTATGGAAGTCACCTACGTGAGTAAGAAGGGGCCCACTTCTATGAGAATAATGAAAGGCAAATTCTCTAAAATACTCATGCAACCAAGTGGTGTTCAAGGCCAAAACGAACATAAACGTGAGAACCAACTGTGTTGAAGAATTGTTGTGTGAATACTGTTGTAACAGCCCACGAATTTTGGGGTATTTTCAAAATATAGAGGAAAATAAAGTTTTTGGTAAAATTATTTTTATTGCTCAAATATGTTGGATTTTATTTTTAAAGATGAGAATTTCAAATAGTTTCGAAATCGGAATTAAAATGGAGTTTTAATTGAATTTTTATTATATAGAAGAGTCCTCAAAATATAAAACTCTCTTAGAGACCTCAAAACATAAAACTCTCTAGCAAAAAAAAATATTTTAAAATATTGAACGGTTAGATCGAGCTGAAATTTTGTTTACAGCTTCCTCTCGTCTTCAGCTAATTCTCTGCAAAATTTCATCCATTTCCAACGGTCCGATCGTCCGGAATAAAATTTTTAGTGTTTGTATCTCATTAGAACTCTTTTCTTAATCAAACTCTTAATCATTTATATATCAAAAAATTCGTGGATGGACTTTTCAAATCACTTTTCTCAAACTTTTCAACCCGAAGACCTCTCCAAAATTACTCCCTTTCATATACAAACCATAGCCCCAAACTTATTCAATATTTCAACCTTAGATTATAAGGCTTATTTGGTGTTTTCTCAAGTTTGGGCTAGAACGAGATTTGATTATTTTTGCGAGAGGAACGTGATGGTGTGATTAGATTTTGAGGCTGAATTATGTGATGATTTTGAGGTATGGGGTTTTACACAATATGCTCCTTAATCTCGCGAGTGTTATTCCCTTTGTTTTCTTGTGATTATTGACTCATATTTGAATTGATAAATTCATTTGGAAATCTGGAAATATTTGTTGGAATTGGTGTTGAGCATGTTGTCATGAGATTTTAATATGGTATTGAAGTTGGGCATCCGCCAATATTTCTTTTTCCGGATATGCTAGAAAAATGCATAGGCGCGGTGCGGTGGTGAGGCCTGGTGACCCGGTTAATGTGTTGTTGAGAAATAATATTGATATAATTGCTTATGAGATTCGCATTTGATTTGAATATTCGTACTCGTATTGTGACGTTTTATTCACCGCTAATATTTGTTGAGCATCTTTCCTGTCGTATTGTGTACTTCCCCATATTTTCTTTTAGTGGCAGGTTAGCGCAGATTTTGGGCGCTTGGGATTTATTGGAGATGGATTTTAGCGTTGATTATTTTTGGGAAGGATTTTTAATGCAAGATGAGGAGAATTGCATTTATTTTGATGTATAGAGCATTGGAGATTCTTTTTGTATCGAGACAGATAGTTGTTTTATTTTGAGAGAATTGTTGTATTTGTATTTTGAAGAGATTCGGAATTTGTAGTTCTCTTCTACTGTTTGGGAATTAGATGCTCTATACCTTGTGAATTGTGGATTTGATTTGGAGATTGATTTTAGAGAGGATTATTTTGGGAAGATTTTTAATACAATATGAGAAGATTGTATATATTTTTGTTGTATAGAGCATTTTATTTCCCGATAGATAGTTGTATTATTTCGAGAGATTATTCGCTGTATTTAATTTGAAGAGATTTGAGATTAGTAGATTCTCTTATTTTTATTGTGGGTTTTAGATGCTCTATACCTTGTTATATTGTGGAATTGATTTAGTTTTATCGATGAGTAGCGCGCCGTTCGCTCTCCCCGGGTGGGCGGGGTGTTACAACTGTTATCTACGTTTACAAAAATGGTTGACAGTTCAAAGATGTGAAGTCTACTGATTAACCAAGTAAATCCGATAGTATATCACTAAGGAAAGTTCAAGGCCACTAGGCTACTTCTCCCGATGCAATAAATCTTTAGTTTTACTTAACCTGTGTCTGCATCTGCATTAGCATCTGCTCTGTTTTTATTTATAGTGATATATCATTCATGTGGGGGATTATTGGAAAATTGGACTTAAAGTTGGAATTAAAAAGCTGTCCAGATTTTTTTTAGACAGAATTATGAGCAACTTTGGGCTAAAATTTAGGTGGGACCCACACTACGATAATTATGGGATCATATATGAACGTGTTCTCCTTCTCAAGGAGATTAACGTAGTATATTTACATATCCAATTTCATTAAGTTATGAATGATAAATATGTCACTAAAGTGACTCACAAAGCAATGAAAGTTAATGAATTGGGTATGTTTTAACTCTTGTCCCACATTGGAAGAGTAGTGGAAAATCGGTGAGTTCATAACACCCCAAGTATGGACTACGACTTGGATGCCTTGGGGTATCCCTGCTCTTTAAAGGGGAGATGGCCTATACTATGCATGTGTTGGGCTTGGTCCAAAAGCCCACACGTGCGTGCTGTCCGTCGGGCTCGGTTCGGGCTTGTGCTTGGGCTTGGGCATGGGTCATTTTAAATTAACTTTCTGGGATTTAATTAATAATTAATTACGAAATTAATTAATTATTTAATAAACTGTTGGCAGTTATTGCCAACAGTCAATAGTTAAATTCGTTTAACTGTTTTGAGAGTTATTTTGAACAGTCACTTACTTTGCTATAAATACAAATGCTTCCCTCCTATTTTGGACTAATGGAAAAATTCCCTATCTAAATGTCTTCCAACAGAAATGTTGTTATTCCCAGAAAATAAATTCTGCATTCTTTCATTCTTTTGATTACCATTTGACATACTGTTTGGGTTGAGTAAACACATAGAATTTTGTTCGATGGGATTTTACATTGTTGTGCTACTCGTTTAATCCGAAAATTCGTTCTATATTGGGAGACAATTATTCATTAACCTAAAGCACTAAGGAGGCAATAAAATTATCTTAAGGACATTGTTGTATCACACAGGGCTCGGATTCTTTATTGTTTCTAGTAATTATTTTTTCAAATACAAGTAAGTATTATTTTCTATAATTTCGTTTTTAATTTATGTAATTATTATTATTCATAATTATGTGCTATTATTTAAATAAATAGTAGAGATAACACATGTGTCGTCTAAAAGAGAAACTTAGGGAAGGCATTTGAGTTAACATTGGCCTTCTTTCTTGTTCTGGATTAAGAGGTTGTATTAAGGTAAGTCTATATTGTGGTATGTCTTGTTAGTGTTTGTATGTACCTGTTGAAGATGTCTAGATGTCTTCATAAAATCTGGCATTGGTTTATGTTTCAATAGGAGTGGTAATAAATATAAAAAGGGGCATATACCAAATAGTCCCTCGAACATTTTTTAATACACGTTTAATCCAAGCCTTTTTATTTTGCTCCAAAAATTCCTTCACCATACCACTGGCGCGGACCTTTAAAAACAAGAGAATATTAATTAAATGGGTGCTTAAGGGACTTTTTAGTACAAAATAAAAGGCTTGGCCTAAATGTGTAATAAAAAATTTTGAGGGACTTTTTGATATTTAACCCAAATAAAAAAGTACCAAAACCAAAAAAAAGATTAAAACCAATGCATGTTCCACATGCTAAATCTAACCATGGAAGCTAACGATTAGTACAACGAGTATATGTTCCATTTATGCAAGAAGTTTAAAACCTGTAATTACCTAGTTATAGTTGTCATAAAAATGACACGCGATCACAAATGTGTCTAGTGTGCGTGCTATTTAGGCTCAAGTGAAAGCCTGTTGCTTAAGTAATAATCCGATAAGTCGAGTATCGATCCTCAGGGAAAAAGGACGAACGGAGTCATGACGACGTTGGAAAGATTAAGAAATCCTAGCTTTGACTCTAAAAAGAAGGAAAAGGTGATTTGGATTACGAAATAACTATAACTAATTGCAAAAGTGAAAATGATTACAAATGAAATTACGACTAAATGAAATGCAATTATTCTAATTAAACGAAAAACTGATGACAATTTTGACTAAAACCGTGACTATGAAATGAGAATGATAGGTCGGGTTACAGTCCCCCACACCCTAGAAATTCACTTCGTAGGGTACTAGATTCGAAATTAAAATATTAAACGAACCCGGTCTTTGATACTCCTAAGTATTACATATATGAGGGATCGTAGCCTGCAGAGTATGTAAGCAAAGGACGAGTTAAAGCAGTATCGCATTAACTAATACTCGCGTCACATTCTTAAGCATCCTGGTTACCTAGGGCAAACGAGATCAAAAGTCTTACAATGGTTATACTAGTTATACGAAACGATTCACCTCAGATTTAAATTCAAACTTCTATTTCCACTATCATGAATTACATCGGGTGGGGTTCATACACCCCAACCCTTGAAAACTTAGCCGGACATATTAAAACTAGAAGAAAACATGCTTTTAATGAAAGAAAACATTTTAACTAACAACTTAAGATGAAGAATAACGAAATTACTGACTAGTGAATTAACTTTTGCAGCAATGAAAGCAAGAATTAAAATGAATTTATTTGAATTGCAAAACTGGAATCAAAGCTATATAAAAACTAGGATTTCTTGTTGTGTTCTTCTATAAACTAATTACAATCTTGTCTAAACGAATTAGAAGCCCCCCTAATGTCTGGGAAGTGTTTTAAATTTATACCCTACGAAAATTACAAGAGTTGGATGCATACAAAACTCTATCAAGAAGAAGATAGTCCCAAATCTCAAACCCTGGATCGATCCAACTCTAAAATGAGATAACCCAACTCGTTTTATGTTGTTCGGAGTAATAAAAGCCTCTAAATTATGGCGTAAATTTGGAAGAATTTATGCCTAATCAAACCCCCCTAACTTAGAACTTTGATCGTCCCAAGCAATGTAAAAGAATCAGAACATGATCCAACTCTAAAATGGGATAGAATACCTTTTTTGCGGGCAAGAAATTGTATTTAGCGTATGCAATATGCCTTTAAAGCCCTAGGTTACCCTAGTAGGATGAGTTGTGTCTTCTGAGGGTTTGCAGTGAATATACCCACAAAATTCGACTGAAAAAAAATTCAAAATACTAAAAAATTGTATAATTCAAACTTTTCTAGAAAATAGTCATCATCAACTCATGTTCAAGAGTCCCAAATCATAGTGCATGTGTGTGAAGCCAGAAATTTAATCGAAAATTTCCACCGATTGACCATTACGTTACTTATTCGAAAATTTATTTTGATTTCAAAATCTCACGGGATACTCTCACGAACAAATCATTCAGAATGTGGCTATTTTCTCTCGGTATGCATGATTTATAAGATTAAATGCATTGGAACCAAGTTCATGCACACAAATCGAAAGACAAAATTTTATGGTAAATGGATCTCATCATCGGATTACGGTCATAAGAAAACAAAAACATTGCCTCTAATTCATACCTTTGATCTCTTTTATTATCTTTTTGTATTTTAGCTCTCCACACGATAACCAATTTCGCAATTTTAGACTCCATTAGGACTTTTTCAGGTTAAAGGTGTATTCGGTAAAATGGGAATGGTAGGGAAGGTCATAATTGGAGAATTCATTTAATGATGTTCATTTGTGCTTTTCCGAGCTTTTTCTCATTTTTTCTTCTTTTTCTATTTTTTTCGATTTTTCACGCTTTTCTTTTCTTGCTATTTTTGTTGAGCATTTTTTTTCTTTTCTTGCCCCTTTTTATGCACTTTTCGGACTTAATTTATGGGATTATCAACTCTCATAATTCCGGGCCAATTACGATTTTTCGGGTTGTCAAACGAAAGGAAAAAAAATTATTCGGCTCAATTTTGGTTTACAAAGGGATAATTTTTCGCTACTTTTTCTGGCCAATATTTTTGGGTGACAAATGAGGGCATACTTCATTGTCCGAAATACTAATTGCATTATCATATGCATTTCGAGATTAATTTAATTTAGAGATTTTTAGCGTGTTTTTTAAAGCAACATCACACATTTTCCCCATAACCAATAAAAGTGAAATGATTGAGATCCTTGACGACTTATTAAAATTCTGAAATGAACTTTGAGTTAACAATTTAACTCGGATTGATTTCAAAACTCACAATAATGAAAGGCTCGAATCTCACCGGGTTTGTTAATCTCCACATATATTTGTTAAGTTGTCTATGTTCGCTCAATTTTCATCTTTAGTCAATTTCGGCTTTGTGTACTATGTTTTTACTATTTAAGACTTCAAACCAAATTTTAATGATATTTTTGAAAATTTTGAATTCCAATTTTTATTTATTTTAAAGAAAAATATTTTTGTTTTTTCAAAAATTTTCGATTTTTTTGAAATTTCTGGGCATTTTTTAAAATTTGTGAAGTTATAGAAAGACGCACTTGTGACCCCCCTAACTTAGACGTTTATATTGTCTTCAAGCAAAAAGGACTAAAATCTAACTCAAAGCGAATTAAAAGTGTGAATAAATAGAACGAACAAATATGGAAAATGCAAAATTTTATAGAACGGATCAGCATATGTTACAAATGGAAAGAAAAACAAACAAACATGTGATAAGAACCAACAAGTACACAACCACGTTTCAGAAATAGCATTACTGGGGTGGTGGATTGGATCTTTCGGGCACGCTGGGGTCATACGGGTCATAGAAGAAGCTTAGAGGGGGGCAACCGAAGTTGAGTTCATACATGTGAGTTTGGAGACGGTGCATCATGACCGTATCCCTACAGTAGGCCTCTTGATCCCTATTGTATTGCGTGAGGAATCTGTTAAATTGGGTTTCCACTGCCGAAAGATGCCGATTAATTTCTACATTGGCGGGTGAAAAATCAGAATCTTCATCCATGTCGTAATCCGCGTCGCCCTTGCCCATCATAATGTCCTCCTCCTCCTCGTCGCTACTCTCCTCATCACCTCCCTCTTTCGCTTCTTCATCACCACCCTCCTCTTCGGTATCACTAGCCTTTTGTGCCATCTGGGCTTGGATGCGAGCTTGTTGTCTTTCACGTTTAGTTCAGGTAGTGGCCCCAAAAGGAGTTGGGAGGCGCGGGAAATCTTACGGGAGGGCAATTCCGGCATCGGCTAACATGGATGTGATGAGCTGGGCAATGGGGGGAGGGGTGATGCCCTTTTTATCCGTGGTGGCGAAGAATATGTCCTTATAAATGCAAGCATCCAGGCTGATGGGGGTGTTGGGGTCGAAGAGGTGATAGACGAGGGTGGCTTGATGCGGGCGCATCACTGAGTTATTGCCCGTTGGGAGAATGTTTGCGCACACGATTTTGAAAATGAGGCTCACTTTATCACTTAGATGGACCACTGGGTATGTTTCGATATTACACTTAGCATTGAGGTCGATGCGCTACATGCACACGTATTTTTTAAGCAGGGAGAGAGGGTTTTGGTAAATGTATTGATGTGGGGTCGGGACATCCTTAGTAGCCAACTTCTAGGTCAGAAGTTCCAAGGATAATGGGATGCGGATGCCGCCAATGTAAGCTTCATACGTGTGGTGCCCGGTGCGAACAAGTGAGCCATAGAAGGTGCACACCGCGTTGGGCCATACCGCGTCATGAGGTTCGTTGAGGAAGCGACACCAACCCCAGGCCATGAAAAGATCGGTGACAGAATTAGGCATGTCATTCCAAATGACTTGGCGCTCTATTTTTAGTTTATGAGGTTGGTCGAAGAAATGTTCACACCACCGTTGCTCTTGAAGGGAGCGGTATCCGGCGGCTTCGTCGTCGAGAATTTTGACGGAATCGTATTTTTGGGTAGGTGGTTGGTTGGCCATAGTTTTGGGAAAGAGTAAAAGTGTCGGACATAAATAGTGAGAGAGAGAGGAGGAGAGTGAGTTGTGGTGGGGGAAATGTGGTGAGGAAGGTGTAGATTTTATAGGTGGGGAGGGGAGAGGGTAGGGTAGGATTTGGAGGAAAGGGGGAAGGGATTTGGGGAGGGCGGAATGTGTGTTGGGAAGGGAAGGGACTAAAATGGAGGTAATTTGAGGGATTGGGGGAAGAGGGGTGAACCTAGGGAAAGCCAAGAGTTGCAGACACTAGACCAATCCGGGTGCCCAGGACCGGATCGATCCGGTCCCCAAAATAGCTCTAGTCCACCTATGGGATGGTATACTCTCTTTGTACGACTTTCGGCTGCTCCTTCCTATGATTCGACACTTGTATGACTTGATTACCTCTCATCTCAATATTGTGGCTCTAAAATACTCGCCTTGTAAAGCGTGTTGGTGCTCTAATTCCTCTCCTATTGTGATGTGATGCTACGGACTCCACTTATCCTAATCTATGTGCAGCTACGATACACAAGAATTCACCCTATAAACGTCGGGGTGCGACGACCTCTCAGTTCAAGCTCATTCTACCCCGTAAACGGGGTTCGACAACCAAATAGTGTCGGTCTCTTCTATGCACGCGTCAACATATAGCTTTAGGCGCTGTCCATTTACTTTGAACGTGTTCCCCCCTTTTAGATCTTTTAATTCTACTGCTCCATGGGGGAATACGCTTTTCACAACGAATGTCCATAGAGACCGTAATTTACCTCGAAATAGATGAAGTCGGGAGTTATAGAGGAGTACCTTTTGTCCCGGTTGAAACTCTTTCCGTCGAATAATCTTATCATGTGCTAGTTTCATCCGGGATTTTGAAATTTTGGCATTCTCATACGCATCATTGCGTATTTCCTCTAACTCATTTAGTTGAAGCTTGCGAGCTTCATCAGCTTTGTCCATATCGGAATTTAACCTCTTAATTGCCCAATACACTTTGTGCTCCAACTCAATGGGAAGATGTTAAGGTTTTCCATACACAAAGAGGAATGGGGACATTCCGAATGGGTTCTTGTATGCGGTACGATAGGCCCATAACGAATCGTTCAATCAAAGGGACCAATCTTTTCGGTCGAGATTGACGGTCTTCTCAAGTATGTGTTTAATTTCACGATTTTCCAATTCGTCCTATCCATTCTTTATGGGTGATATGTTGTTCCAACCTTATGAATGACACCATACTTTTTTGTAAGTTTTTCAAACGGCTTATTTCAAAAGTGTGTGCCGTCATCACTGATTACCGCTTTACGTGCACCGAAGAGAGAAAGTATGTGTTCCTATAGGAACTTTATCACCACTTTATTGTCATTAGTCTTGGTAGCTATAGCTTACACCCACTTAGACATATAGTCTACTGTAACTAGGATGTATAGGTATCCAAAGGATGGGGGAAAAGGTTCCATGAAGTCAATACCCCAGCAATCAAAAACCTCAATGATGAGAATCGGGATTAATGGCATCATGTCTCGTCGGGTAATCGCTCCCATCCATTGACACTTGTCGCAAGATTTGCAACAATTGTTGACATCTCATAACATTATGGGCTAGTACAAACTGCTTTGGAGAATTTTAGAGGCTGTGTTTTTCAAGGAAAAGTGTTGTACGCATCGTGGGATGATTTGATCGGCGCGATATTTAAAAAGTAATGGATCATCATAGAAAAACATGCGCAACCAAGTGATGAACCTCTTCTTATCTTGCAGTGTCCAATCAGGAGGGATGGCTCCCGTGATAAGATAGTTCACTATATCCGCAAACCAAGGTAAAGAAGAGGTGGCAAAGAGTTGGTCATCCAGAAAATACTCATTTATGGGTGTAAGATCGCTAGGCACGTCGAAAAAAAGACGTGATAAGTGATCAGCAATGACATTTTCTACTCCTTTTTTTCTTTAATGGAGAGATTAAACTCTTGTAGGAGTAGGATCCACCTTATGAGGCGCGACTTTGCATCTTTATTCGCAAGTAAATATTTTAAAGCCACGTGGTCGGTGAAACAAGTGATGGGGGAACTGGTAAGATAGGATCGAAATTTATCGAGAGCAAAGACTACCACTAATAATTCCTTCTCCGTGGTGGAGTAATTATGTTGTAGTCCGATTAGAGTCCGACTAGCGTAGTAGATGACATGAGCCTTGTTGTCTTTTCTTTAGCCCAAAACCCCTATCGCATAATCGCTAGCATCACACATAAGCTCGAATGGTAATGACCAATCTCGAGCTTGCATAATGGGAGCGGACACAAACATGTTTTTCAGTTTTTGAAAAGCACTTTGTCATGCTTTCGTCCACTCTAATGAGGTGTCCTTCATAAGAAGATTGCTTAAGGGTCAAGTGATGGCGCTAAAGTCCTTAATGAACCTTCTATAAAACCCCGGGTGGCCCAAGAAGGAGAGCATGTCTTTTAGCGATTTAGGTAGGGGTAGGTCAGCTATGATATCTATTTTTGCTCTGTCGATTTCGATACCTTTGGATGAGACGATGTGGCCAAGAACTATACCCTTGGTGACCATGAAATGGCATTTTTCCTAATTCAGCACTAAGTTCTTTTCCACACATCGGACTAGTACTTTCTCAAGATTGGCTAAACATAGGTCGAAAGAGGTGCCAAAAACACTAAAGTCATCCATAAAAACCTCGAGACCTCTCTCAACCATGTCACTGAATAAGCTCAACATACACCTTTGAAAGGTTGCCGGTGCATTACGCAAGCTAAATGGCGTACGTTTGTAGGAAAATGTTCCAAAAGGGCAAGTGAAAGTTGTTTTCTCTTGATCAATTACATCTACCTCAATTTGGTTATATTCGGAATAACCACCTAGGAAGAAATAATAAGGGTGGCCCGCTACTCTTTCAAGCATTTGATCGATAAATGGCAAGGGGAAATGGTCTTTCCTAGTTCCCGCATTGAGTTTCCGATAATCAATACAAACACGCCATCCAGTGGTGGTACGTTGGGGAACTAGCTCACCCTTGGCATTTTAAATCACAGTCATGACCGACTTCTTCGGGATAACTTGAATGGGTCTCACCCACTTAGTATCCGAGATTGGATAGATAATCCCAGCATCCAACAATTTTATGATTTCACTCCTCACCACATCTTTCATTGTGGGGTTTAGCCGTCTTTGCATTTCTCTCGAGGGCTTAACATCCTCCTCAAGGTAAATCTTATGGGTGCAAATTAGAGGGCTTATCCCCTTTAGATCAGCTATACACCAACTAAAAGCACTTTGGTGCTTCCTTAAAATCTTTAATAGCTTACCCTCCTGCTCTTCATCTAAGCTAAAGGAGACAATAACAAGAAATATCTCATTTTCACATAGGAAATCATATTTAACATTGGAGGGTAGTTTCTTCAACTCGACAGTCGAGAATGTGTCACTAGAGGGCAGCACGTGTGCTTCCCTTGGTAGTAACTCTTCGAATCAAGAAACCCAATTAACATCTGTCGCGTCCTCGTCCGAAGCTCTCTCATCGAGTAAGCCGCTTAACTCCTCTATATCCCTCTCAAACTCGGTGTCGGCCCCCTAACTCTCATGACTATAATCTAGGAAAGCTTCTAAGGCATCTCCACATTAATTTTTCCCAAATTTTTCTTCTATGATCTCCTCAATTAGGCTCACCTCATGAAGATCATCTTCTTCCCCTACTTGTTGGGCTATGTCGAAGATGTTCGTTTCTAAAGTCATATTCCCAAAAGTGAGTTGCATCTGCCCATTTCTAGTATTAATCATTGCGTTAGCCGTATCTAAGAATGGGCGTCCAAGGATGATGGGAACATGATTTTTCTAGGGGAATGAGGGATTCATGTACCAAATGGCAAAATCTATCGGGAAGTAGAAAGTGTCCACTTGGACTATCACGTCCTCAACTATAACCCTTGGTATTTTCACGGTTCGATCCGCTAACTGGAGAGTGATCCTTATGGGCTTAAGATCATCCAGATCAAGTTTCCTATAGATCAAATATGGGAGGATATTGACACTCGCCCCCAAATCGAGTAAGGCCTTTTCGAATTTGTTCTCTCTAATGGTACAGGAAATAGTGAGTGCACCGGGATCTTTATATTTAGGTGGAAGATCATTAAGAAGGACTGAGCTCATGTTCTGTGCTAGAAAAATGTTTTTCTTTACCTTCATCCTCCTCTTGACTGTCAGTAAGTCTTTTATGACTTTTTCATAGGCTGGAATTTGCCTTATTGCATCGAGGAAAGGTAAGTTCAATTTTACGTTCTTAAGGACTTCTAGCACTTCATCACTTATGGTCCTTTTTTGGGTAGGGAGCAATCTTTGAGGAAATGGAGCAGTGGAGGGTGGTTTTACAACTACCTTGGGATCACTAGTGTTTTCCTTCTCACTCTCGTTCAAGGATATATCTTCAGACTCTTTCATGTCGGGCGAATTCTACTTGTATTTTGAAATGTCGTGTGGGGGAGGTGATAAATCAACAACTCTCCAACTACGAAGAGTGGTTATAGCTTGGCAGCGCTCCTTCTATTCTATAGAGGTGGAGCTAACACTAGGTTAACCTTGGCGAGGTCTTTGGCCTTGGGCAGGAAACTTGCCCTTCTCTTAGATGCTCAATGCGGATTGCATTTTAGAGATGTTCGCATTTATTTCGACGAATATGCGTTCATATCTAGCATTGTTTGCACCTTGATAATTTATTAATTGGTTCACTGTATCCTCAAGATTCCTCCGTAGTGGACTTCATATGGAGCTGGAGGTGGTGCTGCTTGTTGGTATTGAGGAGGTGGTGAAGGTGGGACAACCTGTGAATGTGGGTTCATCGCAGCTTGTGGTCGTCCGTAGTTAAAACCAGGGTGGTTTCTCCACGACGGGTTGTAAAAGTTCCCATGTGGGGAATTAAAATTTCCTTTGAATCCTCCTATAGCATCCACATGCTCGGTGTGCATGGCTTTGTAGGCGGAAATCGTCGGGCATGCCTTTATGGAGTGGCCCGCCTCACAGATAGCACACACTTTTTCTTTCGAACCACGGTTGGATTCGGAGATATTTCTCAACCTACCATCAAACCACTCTTTCATATCTCTCTGAAACTGATCGAATCGACGGTCTATTAAGGTATTGCTATCGAATTGATATAGACTGGATGCAGTCTGATTGATAGATGGTTGTCTAGACCGGGTTGGTTAGGATCAGATGTGTCCCATGCTTGCATAGTCTTTGCGACATACTTAAGATGAGCCTCATCATCGCATGAGTTTAAATCCCAAAAAGGTCTTTCACACATTGTTTGCACAAGTTGTTTGCACAAGTTGTTTGGAAGCTACTGTCAACCCATATGGAAGAAAGATATCAGTAGGTGTTTGTCAAAACCATGATGGGGGCATGCGCTTACTAACTCTTGGAAATGTTCCCAACATCTGTCAAAAAACTCATTATCATGTTGTCGGAAAGCTTGGATTTGAGTTTTGACTGAGTTGGTCTTGTGCTATGGATAGAATTTAAGATAAACTTAGACTGCATATCTCTCCAGGAAGTGACGGAGTTAGGGGTAGAGACCATAGCTAAGTCTTGGTTTTATCCTTTGAGGAAAAAGGAAAAAGGAAAAAGCTTTAGGCGAATGACATCTTGTGTGCAAGCTTGATCACTAAATGTGTCACACGCCTGTTCGAACTCACGAATATGCAGGTATGGTTTCTCCGAATCCATACCATGAAAAGTAGGGAGAATCTGTACCATCCCATTGTGAAAGTGGAACTGACCGGAATTATACGGAAGTAAAATGCAACCAGGGGTGACAGTACGCTCAGGAAAGAGTAAGTCTTTCATGGGATGATAGGGGACATCTCCCTCTCTAGTACAAAAACTCATCGCGTCAGACATCGCACTCGCGCTCTCTTTAAATGACTCTGTGTACTCACTCGGTGTCCTAGATGTGTGACTCGAAGGTTGACCTAGCGACAGAGTGCTCAGGAGTAGGAATCAGAACCCAAAATTATGGTACGCGAGGTGTGTGTGTGTGTGGGGGGGGGGGGGGGGGTTCAGAGTTACACTCAACTATCGAGTTTTCGTGGATTCTGCTTGGAGTATTGTGAGGAGTCTGAGTATGTTCATGATTTTGCATTAAAGTCTTTTTTTTAAAAGATGAATTTTTATTTTTATTTTTATTTTTAAATTTTTTTATGTTTTTGGATTTTTTTTGGTTAAAGTATTAGATTGACGTGATCTAACCAAAGTCTACCTAAATCCCCGACAACGGGGCCAAAAACTTGACGCGACCACAAATGTGTCTAGTGTGCGTGCTATTTAGGCTCCAGTGCAAGCCTGTTGCTCAAGTAATAATCCGATAAGTCAGGTATCGATCCTCAGGGAAAAAGTACGAACGGAGTCGTGATGACGTTGGGAAGATTAAGAAATCCTAGCCTTGACTCTAAAAAGAAGGAAAAGGTGATTTGGATTACGAAATAAATATAACTAATTACAAAAGTGAAAATGATTACTAATGAAATTACAACTAAATGAAATGCAATTATTCTAATTAAATGAAAAATTGGTGACAATTTTGACTAAAACTGTGACTATGAAATGAGAACGATAGGTCGGGTTACAGTCCCCCACACCCTAGTAATTCACTTCGTAGGATACTAGATTCGGAATTAAAACATTAAATGAACCCGATGTTTAATACTCCTAAGTATTACATATATGAGGGATCGTAGCCCGCACAGTATGTAAGTAAAGGACGAGCTAAAACCCGATCTTTAATACTCCTAAGTATTACATATATGAGAGATCCTAGCCCGCATAGTATGTAAGCAAAGGGCGAGTTAAAGCAGTATCACATTAACCAATACTCGCGTCGCATTCTTAAGCATCCCGATTACCTAGGGAAAACGAGATCAAAAGTCTTACAACGCATATACATGTTATACGACACGATTCACCTAAGATTTAAATTCAATCTTCTATTTCCACTATCATGAATTACATCGGGTGGGGTTCATGCACCCCAACCCTTGAAAACTTAGCTGGACATATTAAAACTAGAAGAAAACATGCTTTGAATGAAAGAAAACATTTTAACTAACAACTTAAGAGGAAGAAGAACGAAATTACTAACTAATGAATTAACTACTGCAGAAATGAAAGCAAGAATTAAAACGAATTTACTTGAATTTCAGAACTGGAATCAAAGCTATATAAAAACTAGGGTTTCTTGTTGTGTTCTTCTCTAAACTGATTACAATCTTCTCTAAACGGATTATAAGCCCCCCTAATGTCTGGGAGGTGTTTTAAATTTATACCCAATGAAAATTACAAGAGTTGGATGCATACAAAACTCTATCAAGAAGAAGATAGTCCCAAATCTCAAACCTCGGATCGATCCGCTCCAGATATTTTGGATTGGTCCGGGTGACAACCGGATCGATCTATTTTTCAAATCACCCGGATTGGTCCGGTAAAAAGGACTTATGCAGTGAAATTTGGGAACAGATCAATCCATTTTTTGGGAGAACCGGATTGGTTCAGTAAACGCATTCTTATTCAGAGATCTTTGGTACCCGGATTGGTCCATTTTTCATATAAAACGGATGGTCCGGATTGGCTTCTCAATTTCTCTTGATTTTCTTTTCAAAATATCTTGATTATCTCATACCTTCGGGTCTTTATAGCTTATATTCCAAAACTCAGAATAGGACGCCGTTTCTTCCTATGGGTTCATAAACTTGAGATCTTCAACTTTTATTTTGGGTCCTTAACCAAATTCTTAGTGGAAATTACGCTTTTGCCCTTTTGATTCGTCCTCTTTCTCTTCTCTTGCTTCTTCTGGTATCTTTCTTTCGTTTATTCATTAAATACCTGTAAAATCAATAATAAATACACGAGACTCGAGATACTTGTTAGACAAAGCCGTTAGCAATGATATGATATAACCCAACTCGTTTTACGTTGTTCGAAGAAATAAAAGCCTCTAAATTACAGGGTAAATTTGGAAGAATTTATGCCTAATCAGGTAGATATGGTGACGGTGCACTTCTTCGTCAATTTGATCTTAGTGTAATTATGGGGAATCATATTGATGCTGATACCCATTTAGCAGATGTAGTTAACAAAGCTTGTTGCTGAAGGATCTTCTTCTCCGATTTCATCTCAAAAACTTTTTCTTCTAATCCCAAGTGTCTTGGCTCAGTTGTATAAGGCAGCTACTGGGTCAATGTTGGGTGTGGATTGGGTTTGGTCACCAGTTTGATCCCTGACACTGTTAAAATAATGGTTGGCCAGCGGAAGCCATGAATCGCGAATGAGGATTAGTCGAGGTGCACACAAGCTGTCCCGGACACCTCACAGTATGCTACAAAAAAAACTAACCTATTAAAAACCAGAAAACAACATTACCATTACATAGAAAACAAAAATCTCCCAAGAAATTTTAATTTTGATGAAATTCTCAATCTCAAATACAAATCTAAATGAAATTTAGACCACGTGTGCATAGAAGCCTTCAACTGAACTATCTTTGACTCTGCCTCCAAAGCTTGTTTCAACTTATCCTCACTAACTTTGCTCATGTCTTCGTATTTTTTCTTTGTTATACCAACTTTTTCTCAAGAGAGCTAACAATAGCCTACAATTTTTTCCAAAAGAAACAATGCATTGTCAAATAGATCAAGAGTGCATCCTAGAGAAAATTTGAATCCTTGAATTTTAGTCTCTTTACCTTGAGTTTCCAATTTTTAGCAGCAAGTTTAAATATTAATGCATGGTCAATGATAGGTACCTCTTGTATGAGAGGGATCCGATCTGCTGCCTTGTTAGCAGCCTCAAGTTCCTTCTTGAGCATTTCTTTAACTTCTTTGAATTGAAGTTTCATCTCTTGCAAAGAAAATTGTAGTTTCTATTTTCTTGCATTTTCGTTTCTTCGACGTCAACCTAAAAACAGAGTAGGTAAATTCATACTACAAATTAGATCCTTGTATACTGATAAATAAAAGAATTCCAAGAAATAAATTACAAAATTAATAACGTTATGGGACAGACTAACCCTCACGTGTTTCTTTAGCTGTAGTCTCCAAGTCAGTTCTTTAACTTGTTTCTCTAATTTCTTTTTGGAAGCTTAGAGAAAACTTATATCTCTAGAAGCCTATATTTGAGACCAACAAATAGTAACTATCTAATCTTTAAGAAGAAAATACAACATATGAACACCTTAAGTACTTTAGACCAAGGCCTCCCCTGACCAAGACAAGTGGGCAACCACGCATGTACCACATTAATTTGGAGTTCTTAAGTGTTCATTTGTTATATAACATATTTAAATGAAAGGGCATGTAAATGGATTTCTGAATGCTAAATCTAATATTCAAACCCGTAAACATAATGTCTCTCGAGTATCAACCTCTTCGAAACTAACACCTAAAGAAAGAATATATATATATATACAGAAAGTCTCTTGTAAGAACTCCTTATGGTGCAGACTCTGGTACATATCATTTTTTTAAATAGAAAAAAAATGAATTTTTTGATGAAACTTCATGGATATGATATCCACGGTGCGAAGATCATCTCTAATTTTTTTCAACAAAAAATTCAATAAAGCCCCGTTGAGATGAGGTGATATGTAAAAAAATGGTATAAACATGTATTTTCAACCGTTGAAATTTTGAGTCGGCGCCAGCCACTTGATTGATTGAATTTTTTGATGAAACTTCATGGATATGATCTTCTCACTGTCGAGATCATATCCATGAAGTTTTATCGAAAAATTCATTCAATCAAGTGGGTGAGATGATCGTCAAAATTTCAACGGTCGAAAATGTATATTTATACCATCTTTTTACATACCACATCATCTCAATGATTTTTTTGTTAAATTTTTTGATGAAAAAAATCACAGATGATCTTCTCATCGTCAAGATCATATCCATGAATTTTCATCAAAAAATTCATTTCTTTACTTTTTTTTAAATGGTATGTACCGGGGTTCGTACCATAAGCAATCCTTAAATAAGAGGGCCTCTCTCCCTCTCTCTATGTGTGTGTGTGTGTGTGTGTGTGTGTGTATGTGTGTCAATATACATACATATAAATGCGTTGTATTAAAATAAAAGGACACTATTTACTTCATTCGTAAGTACCTGATTCAAAATTCAAATCCATCGACCTCATGATGCACCAAGTAAGAAAATGGTGCATCATTTACTTTTTTACGGGTTTACTGTGATATATCCTAAGAATACAACAAGTAATACAACTGGCATTATGCATATTAATGTTGTTATACATTGATGAGGTCGAAAATTTAAAATTCAAAATATAGGTATATGTATTAGATCTCCACAAGTCATTTTGATTGTCTAGTTAAAGATTGCACTTGAGAGTCAATTTCAGTTTTATCATCATAGAAGCACAACATATACTCCAAAGAAACTGAGAAGTTATCGAGACTTCAAGGCAATAGATAGAGAAATTACAACATATACTCGAGGACAATTTTTATTTTTTCACTTGGATAAGAAGTCAATTGAGGTTGACTGGCACATAAAATAGTAAGATGGTCCACTAATCAATATTTCTTATCACATAAATACATAGAAGTTGTACCTGTTCATTAATATCATAATCACAAGATTTAGTAGTAGCACGAATAAAATGACAGCACACATTAAGATACTTGCTCAACATCGTTTATTATACTTGCCCAACATTAATTTATTATACTTTTACACAAATTTTAGATACTAACTATGTTCAAAAAATCATAACCTATTGTGGTAGTTGTGGAGGCAATTGTTATGCAACACAAATAAAGATGAGAGAAAGATTATCAAGAAAAGAACAAGGAATAGAGGAGGCCAATCACACAACAAATGATATACGTGGTTCAGCCAAAATATGCCTACGTTCACGGTGGTGCAGTCGATGTTATTTCTATATACTCCGAAGAGTGATTACAGAGAATACAACTTGTCCTTTTGTCCCGGACCTAGGGTTTAATATATACAAATACATGTAGGTGAGTGGAGGTGATGGGTTCTTGCACGTTTCCCATCTCCCCTATAACTTCCCTTTATGGGATCGTGGGAGGAGACTGGATCAATATAAAAGATAAAGGGCCTGGACTTTGGGCCGCCAGGACTGGGCTACTCGTCCAGGCCCATTTTCTAAATTCTGGGTACCCACAATTGCCCCTAAATTTGTTGTGCCATTTATATGGGCCCAACAGATTTAAATGATTAGCCATAATGGCCGTGTTGCAATTCCTCGGGAGCTGTGGAGTTGATTTTGGCGGCAGCTGCTTCGCTTACTGTGCACTATGATTAGAATTTGAAGGCTTGTTGGGATAACCACATCTTTTTTGTCGTTTCAGACTTTCCAGCACTCTTCCATCTTCTGAGAATTCTAACGCATCATTCCCTTTGCTCTCAGTCCCCATTCTCATTACTTTTTAGTTATCTTGAGCTCGTGCTTCTTCAGTACTTGAATCGATCTTCTATTTTGTAAGTTTTTCGTGCCCTTCCTTTGCATTTTCTCTTTGGTTTGTAGCTTTTCTTTGTGCTTTTCCAATGGCGAAGATTGGAAATAGATCGATCTCTGAGTTTAGAAAGTTCTACAACATCCCTGAGTGGGTAGAGATTGAGTGCTGTGCCTCGCCTCCTAAGAATGTTAGGGATATAGAGGATGCCCACTGGATCCATGTTTTGCTGCTTTCTCAGGGGGGACTTACTTTTCCCCCTAATGATCTATTTTTGCATTTCTTTGATTATTTCAATATCGTCCCCGCACAATGCTCGCCAAACGTGTGGAAAATAGTAAATGGTGTACATAGAATAAATCAGTTGTATGGTACTAAATTAGGACTTACCGAGGTCTGTTTCTGTTATTCCTTTTCTCGAACTAGCTCAGGTGTCCTCTACCTCAAAGCCAGGAGTCCTGATAGGGTATTGGTAGTTAATCTACCTGATTCCCACAAGGACTATTGGCAAGAGGGCTTTCTTGTTAAAAATTGGCATTTTTTTCTTCTGTTCGAAGGGTCGAGGTTTGAGAGGTTTATTGTCCCCTTTTATGGGGAAGAATATATAGGTAGATATTTGTACTGTTGTCTCAATCTCTGCTAATTTATGACTTTTCTAACTCCTCTTTGCTTTTCCTTCTACAGCAAGGTCGAAGAACTTGGAGCCTGCCCTCTGCGAGGTCAGAATCTCGGAGTTGGTGAAAGTTTAGAACATCAGAGAGACTTTGGGTGACGGTGAGCATCCCAGGTCTGCTGCCTTCTTGTTAGAGTACAAGAACGTAGGCTCCAGCTTCATAACACGGCCTGTGGACAGTGTACCAGAGTTTGATTCTTTGGGAGAGACTACTACTGAGCCGATCCAGTTGGACAAAGAAGAGAGCAGCTCTGAAAGTGAGCCTGCAGGTAATCTAGGTGAAGGGAGCTCTGACAGTAGCAGCTCTTTTAATTCTGAGAAGAATTCTGAAACTCGAGGATCGTCAAGCACTTCCAGCAGTTTTTGTGAAGATATTCCTCCAAGGAAGAACCTGATCAGAGATGATGATGATGATGACCATGTGCTCCTTGCACAAAGGTCAAAGAAACAAAAGTCTGCATCTGGGGCCGTGGCTTCAGGTTCTCGACCTTCCTCTCAGGAGCAAGAGAGAAAGAGGAGAGAAGAAGAGCAGGTGAAAGAGAGGGAGAGAAAGAAGGAGGAGGAGAAGAAGAGACTGGATGAGAGGAGGAGGATGGAGAAGGAGAAGGAGGAGAGAAGAAGTATGGAGTCCTGGATAAAGCCAGGGCAAGCCTTAGTCCCGGTATCTGCTTTGCCCGAGGGGGCCTCGGTTGCCATCTCTCCTCAGCTAGCTCCTGCGCTGCTTGAGAGGGAAGTTCTCCCTGCAGATCGCCAGAGGGCGCTGGGGCCTGATCAATTGGCCCTGCAAGCTAGTCAGAGGCTAGCCCTGGTAAGATACTCTTTCAACTTTCAATCTTTTGACAAGTCCTAGATGTTTTCCTCTTCTTGATTTCTTCTATATTCTTTGCAGTTTGTGACTGACTTTGCTGTGCTCTACCATTCTCGCGACGAGTTGGTGAGGAGGAACGGCAAGTTGGAGCAGCAGAAGTCTGCTCTGGAAGCCAGGGGCTCTCAGCTAGAGGCTGACCTAAAGGCTGCTGATGCAGCCCGAGTTTCGTCTGATCTGGCCCTCGTCAACTCTACTCGCGAGAGGGATGATGCGGTTAAGGAGCTGGGCGAGCTGAGGAAGGCTTATGATCTAGTATGCTCGAGCAAGATGGACCTCGCGAAGAAGAACAGGGTTCTGGCCGAGCAGCTGGAGGCGAAAAAGGCCCAGGCAGCCACCATTAAGGAGGACTCATACAACTCTGGGTGGGCTGCTGCTTATGACGATGCCGAGGTTCAGATAGGCTATATCAGCCGTCTGAACTTCAAGAAGAGATGGAACAAAGCTCTTCTAGCTGCTGGGGTTGATGCTGAGTCTCCTCTATTCGACGAGCATGACCCGGGTCCCAATCCAACTATGGACGAGGAAGCTCCTGCCCCAGCCATCGAGGGTGTTGATTTTCCCTCTGATACAGTTCTTGCCGGTGTTTGCCCTGCTCAGGCGACTGAGGGCGTTCCTGCATAGGGGGATGCCTCTGCTGCTGCTGCTGACAAGGGGAAGCAGCTAGACACTGCTGGGTCGCCTGAGGTTGCCAGTTAATCTTCACTTAGGATTTAATTCTGTACTTTTTGCTTGTAATTTTTCAAGTTTCTGCTCAATGTACTTGACTTTGATTAATGAAATGAGAAGATTCTTCTTTTGTTTGTGCTGATATCTTCCTTTCCTTTATCTTTATTTTACTTGTAGTTGGTTGATGTTGATGACTATATTCCTGTCACTTCCCAACTAGGCAGGACCCTTGGTCCTAATGCAAGCCCTGAAGTTTGCCAGGCCTTTGTTAGACTTTGCAAGTTTGATAAGTCAAGGAACCAAAAATATAAAGATCAGTCCGAGCTAGTGGCCAAGCTGAGGGACAGGCTCCAGGTTATGGAAGAAATCGGTGCCTCAATGCAAGAAAAAGTTAGTGCACTGAGAGCAAGGTTACTGGAGGCCACTGAGATTAACCAGGTTGGGGATTTCCTACAGAAGGAGAATGAATACTTGAGGAGGGAGGTCTTAAAGCTTAAGGAGCATTCGCCGAGCACCGTTTCGGTTGTCCTGCAAGGTTCCTCATCGTCGCGAGCTGGATCTCGTCCTTCCATTCCGCGTGCTGGTAGGGGTGCTAGGGGCAGGAACAGGGAAGCCGAGGAACAGCGTGAGGAGGAGTTGCGCGATGATGTTCGGCGAGCTTATGTAACTGCTGCTGGGCTCCAGAGGGACGTCACCCGACTGCGGCATCTGTTCAAGAAGGGTCCTCGACAAGTGTAGTCTGATGGCTATTATCAAGGCTGGCTGGACGCTCCAACGAGGCTATCAGAGTTCGAGGAACTTTCCTTCATCAGAGGGTGGTTGAGTGCCCTGAAAGAGCTGCAGGTCCCGAGGAACTCAGTGTTATGGTATCGACACGAGATATCGTCCTCCACCCTGATGCCTAATCTATTCAGGAGGGATGATCGATGGATCCCCATTGATGATATTCCCCGGCAACTGTTGGAGTTGGATGCAAATGAGGTCGTGGAAGAGCTAGCCCCCGCTCCTGATGATGGACGAAGAGCTAGAGTGGCAGACTATCTCGTTCGGTGGCTTCCACCTTCTTGAATTTTTTGCAAGTCATTTTTGTCGTTGTTGTAAATATAACAAGTTGTTATTCTTTTGTCTTTTTTGATAATGTAAATGCTTTGGGCGAGCTTCGCCGACTAAACATGTATTATCACTGTTGTAAATATAAGAGATTAATGAAAAGTTTATGTTTTGGGCAGCTTTGCCGACTAAACGTGTTCATCCAATCTTTTTATATTCTTGCTGCTTCATAATTCTTTTTGTTTTGCCATGCAAGTGTCCCCCCAGTCCAGTATAATACCAAAATACCATTCTGCCCCATTTTACCTTTTAGGTTGTGTCGTCACACTCCCTTAGGCCTAAGTAGGGCAATTGGCGAGGACACACCTGGTATTGGATGTCTTCATCCGGTCAGGATTTTGCTCAACCAAAGTAGGTTTGATGACCAGTATGAAATCTGGTCGCATTGTCTAAGAATCCTCTGTAGGGCTTTATATATTGCCAAGGGCAATGCTAAGAGGTCTCTCGTGTTTCATGACGATGACCTGATGAGGGGTATCCCCCTGCTATATCGACCATCGTGCCTGTGATTTGGAAAAAGATGTGTGATAAAATGCAGCTATTGATTTCATTAGTAATAAGGGGAATGAACTGTTCCTTTCACATAACAAATACAAGAAAAAGATTCAACAATAGAATTCCTTGAGAATCTAAAAGTAGAATTTCTTGAGATTGGCTGCATTCCATGCTCGTGGTATCTCTCTGCCCTCCATTGTTTCTAAATGATATGCACCTTGCAGGTCGTCCCTAGTTGCTTTAAATGGTCCTTCCCAGTTTGGGCCTAGCTTGTCGTCTGATGACCTTACTGAGCTGCCCAGGACCTTCCTTAGAACATAGTCTCCAACTTGGAATTTTCTTGGGTTAACCCTTTGGTGGTAATGCCTTGCGAGCTATTGCTGATAGTTCGCAAGCTTCACCAGGGCTAGTTCTCTATGCTCGTCGGCGAGGTCGAGTTCAGCGAACAACGCCCCATCATTCTGGCCTTGGTCGACAAGGTCGGACCTCATTGTAGGCAAGCCCGCTTCTAGTGGAATGACTGCTTCCATGACATATGTTAGTGAAAATGGGGTTTCTCCTGTTGCTCGCCGAGGTGTTGTTCGGTATGCCCACAGAACATGGGGCAACTCGGTTGCCCATGCCCTCTTGGCTCGCTCCAGTCACTTCTTCAGTCCATCGATCACAGTTTTGTTGGAAGCTTCTGCTTGCCCATTACTCTGTGGGTAGGCCACCGAACTAAAGTTGTGCCTGATCCCGTGCTCGTTACAGAAGTCCTGAAAGGGGCCACTCTCGAATTGTGTCCCATTATCAGTGATGATGGTTCTGGGGATTCCGAATCGAGTGATTATATTCCTCCATATGAATCTTATCATGTCAGCGACTCGGATGTTTGCCAATGGTTCTGCCTCGATCCATTTGGTGAAGTAGTCAGTTGCAACTAACAGGTATTTGTGATTGCCGGCAGTAGTGGGTAGTGGTCCTATGATGTCCATCCCCCATTGGGCGAAGGGCCACGGGCTGGTCAGGGATTTTAGGTCGCTGGCTGGTTGGTGGATCATTGGAGCGTGAAGCTGGCATTTGGGGCATTTGCGGACATATACTGCGGAGTCCTTTTGCATATATGGCCACCAATAGCCTTCCTTCATTGCTCGAAAGGCTAGAGACCTTCCTCTGATATGACTTCCACAGACTCCTTCGTGAAGCTCGCGCAACACCTGCTCGACATCGCCTGGGTGGACACATCTAAGGTAGGGACCGGAGAAGGACTTCTTGTACAAGTCACCTCCTGTGGATAAGTGAAAGCGAGCAGCTTTGACTCTTATCTGGTGGGCAATTTTCTTATTCTCGGGGAGCGTGCCCTCTTTTAAATAGTCTCTTAAGGGGTCCATCCAGATGGGGGCTGATCCCACCTGGAGTATTTCTTCCACGTTTGGCAGCGTGCTGTTGTGGTTAATGCTTGGACCAATGAGGAAATCGATGGGAATGAGCCTTTTAAGATTAGAATCAACTGCCGAGCTTAGGATTGCTAGGGCGTCGGCATGACTGTTTTGCCCTCTGGGAAACTGCTGGATGTTGATCTCCTCAAAGCTCGTCATTAGTTTCCTCACCAGGGTGAGGTATGCTTCCATCCTTTCATCCTTCGCGTTGTAATCTCCATTTATCTGATTGGAGACTAGTTGAGAATCGCCGAACACCTGTAACCGTTTTGCTCCCAGAATTTGCGCCTTTTGGAGACCGGCTATTAGAGCTTTGTACTCTGCTTCGTTGTTGGAGGCTGCAAATCCAAGCCTGATCCCTTGCTCAAGGATGGTGTTTTCTGGGGTGATGAGGATGATGCCTACGTCTGCCCCCTTTGAATTGGAGGCTCCATCAATGAATAGTTTCCAGGTTTCCACTGTTGCTGGGTTCTCTTCTTTCTTTGTTGGTTGAGGTTGGTTGGGGAGTTCTTCGCCAGTGAATTTGGCTATGAAATCAGCGAGGATCTGACCCTTGATAGCGGTCCTTGGTTGAAATTGGATGTCGAACCGGCCGAGCTCGACTGACCACTTAGACAATCTGCCTGACAAATTCTCTTTCCTCAGGATCGCTTTAAGGGGGTGCGAAGTAAGGACGATTATAGTATGGGCTTCAAAATAATGCCTCAGTTTCCTCGAGGCTATCACTAGTGCAAAGGCGAGCTTTTCTAATGGCAGGTACCTTTGATCGGCGTCTAATAAGGTCTTGCTCGTGTAGTAAATGGGGTGCTGGACTCCTTCGACCTCGCTTATTAATGCCGAGCTGGCAGTGTGACTGGATACCGAGAGGTATAGGTACAAAGACTCCATTGGTTGTGGTATGATAAGCAGTGGTGGAGAGCTTAAGTAAGACTTGAGCTCGTCCAATGCTCGTGAGCAGTCCGGGCTCCATTCTATTAGTTTATTCCCTTTTAAAAGCCAAAAAAAAGGCTGGCACTTCTCGGAGGATTTGGAGATGAAGCGATTCAAAGCAGCGAGCATTCCAGTGAGCTTTTGCACGTCCCGGACTGTTCGAGGTGGTTGTACCTTGTTGATTGCATCGATCTGGTCCGGATTAGCTTCTATGCCTCTCTTGCTGACTAAGTATCCAAGAAATTTTCTTGACTGGACACCAAAGGAACACTTGCTCGCATTAATCTTCATTCGGTATTTCCTGAGGATTTCGAAGGTCTTTGACAGGTCTGAGAGGTGATTTTCCTTCTTCTTGCTCTTAACGAGCATATCATCGATGTAGACCTCCATTGTATCTCCCATTTGATCTTTGAACATTTTTGTGACCAGCCGCTGGTAGGTTGCCCCTGCATTCTTGAGCCCAAATGGCATGACTTTGTAGCAATACAACCCAACCGTCATGATGAACGCCGTTTTGTCTTGGTCTGGGGCATACAAGGGGATCTAGTGATACCCTGAGTATGCGTCCATGAAACTCATCCGCTCGTGAGTTGCAGTGGCATCTACTAGTTGCTCTATCTTTGGGAGAGGGAAACTATCTTTTGGGCACGCTCTATTGAGGTCGGTGAAGTCGATGCAAACTCTCCACTTCCCGTTGTTCTTAGGAACCAATACTGGGTTGGACAACCACTTGGGGAATTGTACTTCCCGTATGGATCCTGCATCCAGCAGTTTTTCGACTTCCTTTTCGACCGCTTTAGCCTTCTCAGGTGCAGCTCTTCGTGCTTTCTGTGTGACTGGCTTGAATGTGGGGTCGACGTGCAGCTGATGACAGACCATACCAGGATCAATGCCAGGAAGCTCGTATGGTTCCCATGCGAAGACATCTACGTTGTGTCTCAGCAAGGTCATCAACTCCTTCTGTTCTCATTCGGTGAGAGATGCTCCAATCAGGAATACTCTGCTACTGTTACCAACTTCGGCTATAACTTCTACCATGTCCTCGATGACACGCTCGGAGGGGAGGAGCCTGGTCTCCTCTACTCCTGGTCTTCCATACTTTAGTTGCTATTTAGAAGGTATCACACCCTCTTCAACTTTCTCGCTGGGTTGACCGGCCTTCTTCTCTGGCTTTGGTCGAATGGCTGCTATGAAGCACTTCCTTGCCATTGCTTGGTCACCGTGGATCTCCATTACTCCTCATTCGGTTACATACTTGAGCTTTTGATGGTAGGTCGAGGAGACCGCCTTCATTGCATGAAGCCATCCTCTGCCGAGGATGGCCAGGTATGGCGATTCGATGTCAACTACCAAAAACTCAATCATTTTGGAGACGTTCCCAGCACGAACTAGTAGCACTATCTTGCCTAGAGGCATGGTCATTTTCCCGGCGAAGCCGACCAAAGAAACAGTAGCTTCCTTTAGGTCGGAGACGCTCAACTTCAATTTTCTGAACAGGTCGAGGTACATTACTTCGGATGAGCTTCCTTGATCGACGAGCAGCTTGTCGATGTCGAAGTTGGCTATCCTGAGGGTAATGACCAGAGCATCATGATGTGGGGTCCTTACTCCCATCAAATCTTCATCCGTGAAAACAATATGCTTGTTATAGTTGACGTCCTCTGCTCGTCGACGTTTTCCCGACTGTGATTTTGCTGGATCGATTTGAAAGGCCTGCATTACTGCTGTAAGTTTTTTCAGCTCCATCCGAGCTGAGTTCCCTTGTATCTGTTTGACATCAGATACTCCGTGATTTACGGCGAACTCGTGTCCAGCATCATCCTCCAGCACATTATCGGGTCTCATCTCTCTGTTGGCAGTCACTTTCTCTGCCCTTTTTTCCACAAAGTCGTTCAAATATTCGGACTGGGCCAACTCTTCGAGGTGAGACTTAAGAGCTTTGCAGTGCTCGGTCTTGTGCCCTCCCTCTTTGTGAAAAGCGCATCTCAACGCATTGTTTCTCTTCGAGGGATCTCCCCCCATCTTCTTGGGCCACTTGATGAATGGCTCATCCTTGATCTTCGCGAGAACCTTGTAAATTAGTTCTTTGAAGACGGTGTTGACCGCCTGGAATGCTTTCGATGCATCCTGGTTTCCTCCGTTTTTGGATCCATTCTTGCCCCCGTTCTTTCCTCCTTTCTTCTGGTTCTCAGCTTTCTCACCTACCTTGGTAGTGAGCTTAGCTCGACCGTTTTCTCCTGTATTAGAGCGGGTGACATCTTCCACCTTTGCATATTTCTCAATTCGGGCCATAAGGTCGTCAATGGTCATAGCTTCCTTCTTTGTCATGGATTGGTAGAGGAGGGAAGAATTAGGGAGCCCAATTTTGAAGGAGGCCACTGCCACCTCCTCCGCACAGTCTTCGATCTCATTGAATAACTCCCAGTACCTCTTCGCGTATTCTCGGAGGGTTTCTTGAGGCATTTTCTTCATTGTCAGTAGAGCATCCATCCTTTTGGGATGGGAGCTACTGGTAATGAATCGGGCAGTAAAGAGTTCGGCTAGGGATTTGAAATTCTTAATCGATCGGTGGGGGAGCCTTTTGAACCACTTCTGTGCTACATCATGAAGGCTTGAGGGGAAAATACGGCACATCAGGGCATCACGGTGACTCCAGAGGGTCATTGCCTGTCGGTATTGCCTCAGTCTTTCCGTCGTAAACCTTGAACCTTGGAATGGCAAATTTCTTTGGAGCTTCCTCCTCTTCGATTTCTTTCGTGAAAGGTGACTTTATCTGGGTTTTGAGAGCTCGCCTTGCGAGTTCTCTAGTTGTCCTTGTCCCATGGTGAGCGGGATGCTGGTCCATCTCCCTTCGGACCATGTTTCGTATGAGCTCGTCGCTGCGAGCAGGGCTCTGGTGGCGGTGAGCTCTTCGTAGCTGTTCGTGGAGGTCGTCGTCTGACTCGCCTCTTACGTCCCTTTGAGATTCTCGCCTAGGGCTTCTTCCTCGGCTGCGAGACTTGCTCGCCTGAGGGCTAGGAGTACGATATGGGCGTCTCCGGTTATCAGGACGAAGTTCCCTTTCTAGTCTTTCCAGCCTTCTTTTCAAACGAGCATTCTCAGCCTCGTACCTGCGAGAAGACTCTCTCTGCTCATGGAGCCTTGCCTCGTACGCATCAATCAACCTGGATATCTGCGTGGACCTCACTGGTCCCTGACTTTCTTCTAAAGCTGGTCTTTCCAGGCGAGCTCTCTGATCTGAATGTTGGACTTCAGACCTAATTCTGCGAGGAGCAGGTGGCTCTTGGATATCTCCCGCTTGGGGGGCATTGTTGCTGTGACCAAACATCCTAAACTCTTTTCTTGATGTGGGCTCTTCTCAGGGAAAGATGAACGTTTCCCACAGACGGCGCCAATTGTGGAGGCAATTGTTATGCAACACAAATAAAGATGAGAGAAAGATTATCAAGAAAAGAACAAGGAATAGAGGAGGCCAATCACACAACAAATGATATACGTGGTTCAGCCAAAATGTGCCTACGTCCACGGTGGTGCAGTCGATGTTATTTCTATATACTCCGGAGATTGATTACAGAGAATACAACTTGTCCTTTTGCCCCGGACCTAGGGTTTAATATATACAAATACATGTAGGTGAGTGGAGGTGATGGGTTCCTCCACGTTTCCCATCTCCCCTATAACTTCCCTTTATGGGATCGTGGGAGGAGACTGGATCAATATAAAAGATAAAGGGCCTAGACTTTGGGCCGCCAGGACTGGGCTACTCGTCCAGGCCCATGGTTCTAAATTCTGGGTACCCACAGTAGTTAATATGAGAAAATAAAGTAGAGAAATCTGATTATTTACTCCCTCTCTCCATCATATATTAAGATTCCTACTTTTCTTTAATGCAGTCCAAAAAAAAGGTCACTTTAAAAATCAATGTATCAAATTTCATGTTATTCGAGTAAGTTTTAGTTTTGGCCTTTGATTAAGTCAAAGCTAAGGTTGACTTTCAAATGAGGACTCTTAATTTAGGACCAGAACGGGGTAATAATGTAGTATGTTACTAGCGAGTTTTATACGTTGTCTTACTATATACAAGTCAAATATATATGTTATTATTCAGCCTTTCCATTAAGTTTATCTACTTAAACTTTATCTTAGATATTCATTATCTATCTTCCTACTGTTTACACATTAGTAGATTCATCATTTATTAGATGTACACTATCTAATCTCCCTACTATTTACTCTTTAGTAGATTAATCGTTCTTTAGATACACATTATCTCATCTCACTACAATACGTTAATAAAATAATTTATACCAGTAAGCCAAATTACAAGTTCGCCATTCGTATAATTAATCTTTCACTCACTAAAATTATTTTACTTAACATTATTCCCATATCTACTAATTTCTCACAGTGGAATTATTCATAAGTATATATCTATATAATAAAGTAGCAAAGTTATGTATGTCATAAGCTTAAAAGATGATGTCATCAAGATAATTTTTTTTTACACTTCCTATTTTACCCTTGAAATTTTTTATTTCCCCCCTATTTTGACACACTTTAATTTGTTTCCCCCTTTTTTTTCAAAATTCAAACATGAGGATAGAATAGTATTTTTCACATCCTCACCCTTACACTCAATTCTCTAAGGCTACCCGTCTCATTTCTTTTCCCCACTTTACTCCCTCTCTCCTCTCTCCTCTCTCTCTATTTCTATCTCTCGGCTTGACAATGGTTGGTAAGCTCTAACCATATCCACTTTAAATCCATCACCAGAACCCAGATCCCCACTACCCATAAGAACCTCTTAGTCACCTGCTCCACCGCCGCCAACCTCCAAGATCGCCACACCACCACTTCCTGAGAGCGCGTCTTCAACTTCGCCGCTGGCCTCGCTACTCTTCCCGAAAACGTCCAAAAAATACTATTCTACCCGGATTCATCTTTTTTTTGGTGGGGAATGAAACAAATAATCGACAGTGTTAGATGACTGAGAGGTTCTTTAATCCGAGTTCTACATCTGGCGCAACGCCGGTACGAGCGTCATGGAAATGAGCTGAATCAGATCTACGCCGGTATGAGCAGAATCAGATCTACGCTCCCTCTTCAGCATCCCTCTCAACATTTGCAAACCCGACGAACCTATCGATTTCATAGTCACTGGATCTTGGGGTGACAAGGACTTTAAAGAATCCACAAAATAATACAAACCCAACGTTATTGTGATAACCCGGTATCCGAAATAAAGGGTGGCCAGCCCGATACTCCAATAATACAGGAATCATGGATGGAAATCATTCTCAGCATCGTGACAACATAAAGAGTATACGGGATAACCACACAATATTTCAGAAAACGGGTTATCAATTTTTTTTTGTAATTTAAAGAAAGCATTATCAACAACCCATAACAGAAAAGAAGGTGGAAACCCCAAAAGTATATATGTAACAACAACAACAATTCTACAATAAAAGGGACCGAATATAATGTCGGTCAACAAAATTTCATAAGGTACAACAAGTTCCATGAGTTACATATTACATCCATTATACAATTACAACAATTTGGGCCACACGCCCGAATAAAAACCCGAACATAACTAGAAAACAACAATGAAGGCGTCTACGCAAAATATCGCGTGATATCCGCAAAATGTCATGGATCCTCACAAGACACTGGATTGGGGAGGTCATTACGAGCATCTTTGCGGTGGAGCCCCTGAGCGATTAATATATTTATGCACAACAAGAAAGAAGAACGGGTCAGGGCCCGATTTTATGTGATCACCAGATAAACAAATAGTATGACAATTATGAACAGTTAATCATGGATGATAAAGATGATATTCTAACATGGTAACATCATGAAATAAACTAATGCAATTAAATGATTATAAATCAAAGTCAATTATACAAGAGAATATGAATAATCATAAGCCTTTTTCATCTTTCACCCTTTTCATTTTATCTTTCCATTCCTTATCAGGAATACAAATTTTATCATGTGCTCTTTGTGGCACGTATCTCAATTGTATGATCTTTGTGGCATATACTATGCTCTTTATGGAATTAATATCCATCAAGTCCCACTTGATGTTAGAATAGTTATAAGTATACATATATAACGATTCTAGGACCGCCCGTCCGGGTTTCCCCACTGTGCGCACCCCTAAATAACCATCATCTTCTAGGGCCTATCATCAAGACAACCTGGGATCCTATCGAAACGTCGGGAAGAGGCCATATTCCTGCGGGGTAGTCATAACCACACCCGGAATTACCTACCCATCGCAGAAAATATACAACAAGCGCTCATATAGCCTAAGACTATATCCACCCCGCATTCATTAGCCAGGGGGCTTCACCTTACGCATGAACTTCCCTTAAGATGGTATTTAGAGATGGTGTGTTTCAACCATTTTATTAATTATCATGATATGATTTAGTAAATTATCATTTACTTTATCCATTTACATTTTATCAAATGCATTATGGTTATCCGGAACTATACGTGCATCACATCATCATAATAACCTCGATGAATATCTAAACTCCCAAGTTATTTTCCAAATCTCCTTTTGGGCTTTATAATAGACCATCACGCCTCAAATTAACTTCTAAAGTCTCCAAACATAACTTCGTAATCTCCTAGACCCCTACTAGTTTATAAAAGGAAGTAATGCCTGAACATCACTTCACGCACCCTCGAAATAACTCCCAAATATACCAATTCTAATATAGGATAGTAAACTAACTCACCTAGAACTCTAGGACTCTAAGGTGACTTCACACAAGAAGGTTCCTAAGTCCTAAGTCTAGAGAAAAAGGGTTAAAATTGAAAAAGAAAAAAAAATTAAAAATGCAGGATTTCCGAATCAATTCGGCCAGAAAATATGAGATTCTGCATAATTGCCGAATCGATTCGGACTAACCGAATCGATTCGATTAGGAAGATTGGGTTTCTGCATAAAATGCCGAATAGATTTGTACTAGGTGAATCGATTCGGTTCACCTAGACCTGGAAACTGTCCCTAGGCTAATCGATTCGGCCCTGCGAATTTTGCCAATTTTGGCTATGGAGTCTTAGACTCCAAATTTATCCCCAACTCCAATCCCTTCAAACCAACTCATTTATTGTCACCAACACATCATAACTACCACTAACTACTACCATAAACCTCATTAATCATCCAAATCATTCTTGAATGAT
Organism: Sambucus nigra; assembly: GCA_949130495.1. Lineage (NCBI taxonomy): Eukaryota > Viridiplantae > Streptophyta > Magnoliopsida > Dipsacales > Adoxaceae > Sambucus > Sambucus nigra. Next base: position 200,180,678 of record OX422213.1, on the reverse strand, counting down.
TCAAGACCCTCAAATCCACAAAAAACCTAAAATAGTTAAACCATGATTAATACACAATTATCACAACTAATCATTTATCTTAAACCACATATAGCAAGTAGAAAACTTGCCTCAATCTAGCAAATTCATATTTTCCTTGTGTAGTAGCAATAATCCCACCTCAATCTTCAATATCTTCTCCTTTCTCTACTCTTTCTCTTCCTCTCTCTTATTCTCTCTAGGTTTAGGAATACAATTAGGGAAAATAGAAGACTTGATCAAGACATAAATCGTGCCTTTAGTCTACAATTTACAACTTAAGTGGTAAATACCACATTAAATGATTCGCAACTACACATATATGTTAAAACCAGTCAAAAGTGCCCAAAACCTCAAAATACAATATGGCACACATTTTGACTATCTCGCACGTTCCGGAACCAATTACGGCCTCCAAATTATCATTTGGATATTTAATAATTCATTTTAAGTTCCGATTCCATTTTAAACCATAGGGTCATTTTAAATCTTATGACAGTATAAAGCTCAACATGAGTATATTCACATACTCATACAGTAAATATACAACAAGTTAGTAAATATTAACTTTTCTTCATTAAATTAATACTTACTCCATATTCCAACATTTTATATATAATTACTTCACATAGTAAGTAAATATAAAATAGGTTCTCATAAGCGAGGGTTGTTACAGTTATCTGGCCTGAAAAATCTAACAAAGGTGAGCAGTTGGGTGCTTTTATCTATTTCGTATTTATCTGTTTCATTCTTTGATTGAATTTATGTAGTAATAATTTTCAATCAGAGTTTAGATATAGAAATAATAAATCATTAGGAGTAGAAGTAGGTTAAAGGATGGTAGAAAGTTGGTATGAGATTAAAGAATCGCAATATATGATGGATTTCAGAATTCACCCTTATGAAGTTTGAATCTGGGAATGGAGTTGTTAAGGTGAGATGGATCTCCTTTTTGTTGACAAACTTTCAGAGTTTGGGTCCAACAAGACACCTTTGATGCCTTTGTTTCATGTTTATGTATTAGTATTAGGATTCGATTCTATCATTGGGTTTGCGGGTGTAGCTCACGCGCGACTATCAAAGCGTCACAAATACTCGCTTTGGTCATTTATTTATTTTTTTATTATTATTTTAACATTTCAATATATCTGTTTGGGTTTGATATGCATAGGAGGCCGAGAGCGAGAGGAACTGCATTCTGATTTTTTTTGTTCGTGCATTAAAGATTTTTTTTCGTGCCTTAAAGAGTTTTTTTTGTTCGTGCCCCAGTTCATCATCCATTTCTGCCATAGCAATTCAAAGGATAGATGATCCCTTATAGATGTCGTTCTTAAGTATTTCTTCAAAGTGAGGAAGCTATGACAATAAAAGCAACAATTTCATGTATTCAAAACCTCTGCAAGAACCAAGTCAACTACTTTCCTAGATCTGGGTTTTTTTATCTATATCTTCTAAAGTTAGTATTTTAAAGAACCCCTATTTTATATATCTTCCAACTTTGCAAACTTTACAGATCAGGTATTTTTAATATCCATTTTTTTATCCATATCATGAAACTTAATTTTGATTTTTGTACATCCCTTTAATTTCACTCTATATCTTTCTTATGTGTGAAGGTGTATTGTTTGACTTGCATGATGACTGAGAATGTTTGGAGGGAGAGAGGCTCCTGTGCGGGAGCCCAAATGCTGGACTCCCGTGCGGGATATTTTTAAAAAAATGTATTTATTTTTATTTTTTTGTGTAAGTTATAAACATTTCAGGGTACCCTTATACAAAAAATAAACTCAAAATAATATTTTTTGGTATTTTAAAAAAATGGATCAATATTTGACAGTATTTTGAGCAGTTTAAATACTGTAAAATATTGACCCATTTTTTCAAAATACCAAAAGATGTTATTTTGAGCTGATTTGTTTTATAGGGGTACCTCGAAATGTTTATAACCCACACAAAAAAAATAAAAAAATGAACTTTTTTTTTCTAAAAAAGATCTCGCACGGGATTCCTCATTTTGGCTCCTGCACAGGAGTTGCTCCCTATTTGGAGGATAGATAAACTGATATGAAACATTTACTCAAAAGGTCAATTGTTCAATAACTTCAATGATCTGAATATGTCTGCAGCTTAATAATCTAAGTTTGAGTTTGTTGATATTGGATTCAAAACATGGTTTTTCTATGTATGGAAAAAGTTGACATTTGGTATATTTTACTTCCATAACGTATTGTGATTTTGTTGCATTAAATATACTTCCATAATGTATATGTATTGTGATTTTGTTGCATTATATATATATATATATATATATATATATATATATATATATGTATGTATGTATGTATGTATGTATGTATGTATGTATGTATGATTTTTTTCGACCTTTTATGCAAAAGTTGTCATTGTAATATTGTTGTTAATACCACAATTGTCATTTATACATAATTATGACAGTGTTTTTTTGCTTACATTTCAGGATAAATGGAAATTATTTTTGGGAGAAGCATATTGTAATGATGAATGAACAAGACGTGATGTCGGTGATATAAGTGACATGGTGTATTACAGTCACGATTGTCATAATGATCGAGCTTTAAAGTTGAGTCCTATGAGATTTGTAATGCCTAAACATGCTTTATTGTCATAATGACCAGGCTTTAATTTGATTTTCTTTGAAATTTGAACTGTATATTGTGCTACATGAGGTTGTGAGCTAAATAATTGATGATGTTTATGTAAGGTCCAAGATATACTATTATTATTGATATAGTAGTATTTTTTTAAATAATGTGGATAGTCATAAAAATAAATTAATCTTTGTCGAAATTTAATAAAATATTTGTACTATATATATGACATGGGAAGAGTTGTGATAATTTTAAAATTATCAACGTGCCTTCATGCACGGGCATACCCTAGTGTGTGTGTGTGTGTGTGTGTGTGTGTATATATATATATATATATATATATATATATATATCCAATATCATCATTATAAATATATGTATACAAATCCTGCACACCTAGGTTAAGACCTCTAGGCGCAATGCATACTCTGAAGGGTTCGGATAATCTCCCACGAACCATCAAAATACAAATCACACATATTGGAGGCGAACATAGTCCCTAACCCGATGGGTCACGCACATACTTACACTCCCATTTGACCTTCGAACTATCATATCTTAGATAACACGTTTCCAAGGTTCCATGTTCAATCGTACGAGTCTAAAAATTCCCCCAAAGGTTCATCAGGATAAGGTCATCCATACGCACAACCTCCACCCGATAGCAAGCAGCGTAGTTATGTCATACACATAATCAATCAATCCATATGTATACACGCAACCTATAATAGTCTTAGGTATTCACACAACCTATCATCATTTTTTAGGTATTCACATAACCCATAATAAATCTTAGGCATTCACGCAACCCATAATAAACCTTAGGTATTCACGTAACCCAATATAAACCTTAGGTATTCACCCAACCCAATTCTTTTAGTTAAAAATGTATTATAATTCTCTCTATTACTCACGGTACTATAACACCCCGCCCGCCCGGGGAGAGCGAGCGGAGCGCCACTCATCGATAAAACTATACTACTTCCACAATATAACAAGGTATAGAGCATCTAAATCCCAATATAAAAAGAAACCACTGAACTCATCTTCAAATTAAATACAACAAAGTCTCTCGAAATAATATAAATCACCAATGCTCTATACAACACAATAAAATAATACAAATCTTCCAAAAATATTCTTTCCAAAATAACCCACGCTAAAATCGTCCCAATTGGTCCATAGCGCTCAAATCCACGCTAACCTACCAACTAAAAGAAAATATGGGGAAGTACACAATACGACAGGAAAGATGCTCAATAAATATATTAACGATGAATAAAGTGTAACAACAGGAGTACAAATATTCAAATCAAATACGAATCTGAATAGCATTTATCAATAAATTCCTCAGCAACACATCAATGGGTCACCAGGCCTCACCCCATCCGCATATGCTTTATCAAGTCATAGCCCCGGGAAGCAAGAATTTTGGCGGGTGCCCAACGTCCGTGCCATATTGAAATCTCATGACAACGTTTTCAACAACAACATGAATAATACCACACAAATCAAAATAATTCCAACAATTATTTTTCCAGATTTCAATGAATTTAACAATTCAAATATGAGTTCAATTAACAAGAGATCAACGGAATAAACTCTCGAGAGATTTAAAGGAGCATATTGTGTAAAACCCCGTACCTTAAAATCATTGCATGAATCGCCACATAAAAATCATCCTCAAAATCTGATCACGCCATCACGTTCCACTCGCAAAATAATCAAATCATGTTCTAGCCCCAACATAAGATGAACCCCAAATAATCCTATTTTAAAAACTCAGAAAAATCATCTCCAAAAATTATTCGAATCGCTGATCCGACTTCGGATTTGAATTCTACATGAAAAATTAACTCAGGTATGTGTTTTGAGTTTTTCTCAAATCTCATTCGAAGGTACTCAAAATGAATATATAAAACACTCCAAAATGACTATTCTCATTCCACTCGTTTTTGCCTCTTTGGATTTCGTTTTTTACCTCGCTTTTTCATCTCCCTTTTTTTATAATCACCCATAATATTCCTTATATAGGCCTTCTCTCAAACCCTAACTTGGAGCCTAAGTTAACGCATATTACTATATTGCCCTTTGATTAAAAATTATCAACTTTACATATTTAAACCATTATAAAATGTCCAAATATAATTTAAATTTAAATGTTTGATTCGATTTAAAAAATAAATAAATTATATTATCCCCGATTAATAAAATAATAATATTATTAAAATTATATACCATATTCATAAATAAATCCCACAAAATTACGGGGTATTACATACTTCCCCCCTTGAAAAGGAATTTTGTCCTCGAAATTCAACGAAAACTAACGCTCGAAATAAAATGCTACTCGATTCTATTTCCCAAAAATCACACATTAAAGTCCTCAAGTTAATTATAAACATCCTCACCATGACGCCTAACACATGCTCAAAAAATTTTCTATCTCCAAAGAAAATATATCAAACCGGCATGCTAGCCCCAATACCCAATACCTGAGGGTTGTCGTATACCTAAGCTCTGATACCATTCTGTAACACCCCGCCCGCCCCGGGAGAGTGAGCGGAGCACCACTCATCGATAAAACTATACTAATTCCACAATATAACAAGGTATAGAGCATCTAAATCCCAATATAAAAAGAATCCACTAAACTCATCTTCAAATTAAATACAACAAAGTCTCTCGAAATAATATAAATCACCAATGCTCTATACAACACAATAAAATAATACAAATCTTCCAAAAATATTCTTTCCAAAATAATCCACGCTAAAATCGTCCCAATTGGTCCATAGCGCTCAAATCCACGCTAACATGCCAACTAAAAGAAAATATGGGGAAGTACACAATACGACAGGAAAGATGCTCAATAAATATATTAACGATGAATAAAGCGTAACAACACGAGTACGAATATTCAAATCAAATACGAATCTCAATAGCATTTATCAATAAATTCCTCAGCAACACATCAATGGGTCACCAGGCCTCACCCCATTCGCATATGCTTTATCAAGTCATAGCCCCGAGAGGCAAGAATTTTGGCGGGTGCCCATCGTCTGTGCTATATTAAAATCTCATGACAACGTTCACAACAACAACATGAATAATACCACATGAATCAAAATAATTCCAACAATTATTTTTCCAGATTTCAATGAATTTAACAATTCAAATATGAGTTCAATTAACAAGAGATCAACGGAATAAACTCTCGAGTGATTTAAAGGAGCATATTGTGTAAAACCCCATACCTTAAAATCATTGCATGAATCGCCACATAAAAATCATCCTCAAAATCTGATCACGCCATCACGTTCCTCTCGCAAAATAATCAAATCATGTTCTAGCCCCAACATAAGATAATCCCAAATAGTCATATTTTAAAACCTCAGAAAAATCATCTCCAAAAATTATTCAAATCGTTGATCCGACTTCAGATTTGAATTCTACACGAAAAATTGAGTCAGGTATGTGTTTTGAGTTTTTCTCAAATCTCATTTGAATGCACTCAAAATGAATATATAAAACACTCCAAAATGACTATTCTCATTCCACTCGTTTTTGCTTCTTTGGATTTCGTTTTTGACCTCTCTTTTTCATCTCCATTTTCTTACAATCACCCATAATATTCCTTATATAGCCCTTCTCTCAAACCCTAACCTGGAGCCTAAGTTAACGCATATTACTATATTGCTCTTTGATTAAAAATTATCAACTCTACATATTTAAACCATTATAAAATGTCCAAAAATAATTTAAATTTAAATGTTTGATTCGATTTAAAAAATAAATAAATTATATTATCCCCGATTAATAAAATAATATTATTATTAAAATTATATACCATATTCATAAATAAAGCCCACAAAATTACGGGGTATTACAGGTACATTGGCCCATTATGACTATCCTCTCTCTTGGGTTAATTTCATAAAAATCCTAATCGTCCGGAGAATATTTCAATTTTTTGGGATCTCGTTAAAGTGCCACAAATCTCGTTTTAACAATTAAGCACAACTAACCTTAGCCTTAACTCTCGCATACATGACTAAGTCTCAAACCTATCCAGTCCTAATGCCATCCAATATATACCTCATAATATTCTAAGGATGCCCCAAAAATGCCCCCGATAGTTTATCCGCAATTTCCAGGCTTAAATAAAGGAATTTGCCAAAATCTAGCAAACCAAATCGAGTCATAAATTTTCCGGTGGATTAAACACGCTGTACTAAAATGTCGATTACTTACTCTAGAGAACTATAATTGATCTGATTCTAAGCTCATTAGAAAGATAAGAGATAGAAATTTCCAGAAATGTAAGGCTCTCACTCTAATTCGAAGTACAATTTAAATGACATACGTTTAAAGTTACGTAAAAAATTCTAGAAGATTACTATGCTAGCAAATCAAACACCTTATAGTAAAATGTCGATAACTCCCTCTACAGAACTCCGATTTACCTGATTACAAGCTAATTAGAAATCTAAGAAATAGAACTTTCCAGTAATGTAAGGATATAACTCTAATTCTAAATACAATTGAAATAGCATACGTTTAAAGTTACATTAAAAATTCTAGCAGAATGACATCTTGTGTTCATTAATTAAACCCTAAGTCATTCAAGATTCATGTTCTTCAACCAAGAACCCATCAAGATTCAATCTTAATCATAAAATATATTCTAATATCATTTTATCTTCACATAGGGATAATTTCCAATGAAAATTTTACACAAAAACATCAAAGATTAAATCCAAGAATCAAATTCTCCTTTGATAAGAACTCTAGTTTTCTCTTGTTCATAATCTTTATAAATCAAGAACTCATATTTCTATGCTATTAATCAACCCAAACCCATTGATTTCATATTATCATCATTACGGAACATCTCTACATGCATTCCTACTTTATTTTATGATTTAAATCCTCCCAAATTCATATAAACTTCCAAAAGCATGAAATCAAACCCTAATCTATATGGGTATTATAACATGCTTAATATAAATTGCCATTTAAATACTTGCCTCTCAATAGGAAATCTGAATTTCATTAATATGATGGTGTGGTTGTTCTCTCCTCGCTCCGATCTCGATTCCATTGCATTTGGGGCGAAAAACTATGTAGGAAGCTTTGGCTTTCTCTTCCCTTTCCTCTTCAATGGCCTCTCTTCTATTGTGATTGTGTTAACCCTAGCCCCTTATCTCTAGTGGAAGATATACACTTAATATTTTCGGAGTTCTCTAAACCTCCAACTCTCGAATGACCAAAATACCCTTAAACGATACCGCGTTGGTCCAAAATCATCTCTAGACCCAAACTGTACACCCGAGTATACTTTTTTGACTATTTTGACCCTTTCGGAACCAACCATGACCTCAAATTCACCATCCGAGTCACTTTATAAAATCATCTTAATTCCACCTCAAAATACGATACGCGTGAAATTAAACTTAAATCAAATTGATTTACTCTTAATCGCTGAATTATATAATATCTCCAAATCAAATAAATTCCAAATCATCGAATCAAATAAATTCCAAATCATTAATTTAATTAAATTCTAGATCACCAATTTAATTAAATTAAATATCCTCAGAAATACGGGGTATTACAGGGATCCCCAATTCCATGACTTCGAAATAGAATTGGAATTGAAAAAAAATCAGTACAAATGTTAAAAAACTTTAACAGAAAAATTTTCAATTCCAATTATAATTCCATAACTGGGAATTGGGGTTCCTAAAACCCCAAATGAATTTAAGAATATAAATGAGTGGAAATTAATCGTATATTATTTCTTACCTCCTCGTCTTCTATCAAAGCTTTGAGTATGATATCAAATTCACAGTAAAAATTTCACAGGTGAAAGAAGGAAACCTATGTAAACAGTCAATTAACAAATCAATTATTAAATGCAATGAGGTGTAAATATTCAAAGAAATCACAGATCCATCACATATTGCATCATTGTAACATTAACTTATTCTTTGCATCTATATGATAGTTCCTTAACCATGTTTTATCTCTGATAAGATGCCCAAAAATGAAATAAATATGTAAAATTATAACCAGATTAGCATAAAATATCTTGAAGACATAATCTATAGTCTTCCATAGAAACCTAACATATCTAACTCATAATATTTCCAAAATAAGATAAACAAAAGTTCTTATAATGTATTCCTAAAATCCCCTAAATTACTATTCTAAGAAAACATCGCCATCTAAATAAATAGAGACAAACATACGCCTGTGTGTATATATGTTAGATGAATACTGAATAAGAAAATTGTAATTTGTAATGGAACGAGTAAAAATAGCCAATAATTTTGGATTTTTATACCTCTACACCTTAATTGATTGCAACATTGGCTAGGGTATCAAATTTGGAGAGTTTATGTTCAATATGACTACCATCACTGCCGGAGGATAAAGGCAAAGAAATAGAAAAAGAAGTAGGGCGAAAAAGAAATAAAAAAAAGGTTTGATGATGATCTACAAATACCCCATTATTTTGCTTCTCATTTTCCATTTTCATCCCTCAATATTGTACAATTCGATAAAAACATTAAATCATGACCAACATTCTAAGATCGATTAGACAACATTCAAATTCATTTGAGAGATGATTAAAAACAAATACGAAATAAAGCCCTCGTGGATCTGGTTGGGATATCATTTGGGAGTGTATGAGTTAGGGCTTTTCCATTTGGAGTGTATGCTTCTGGATATGGAGTGGATTTTCATTTGATTGTGAAGGAAAATTTCCCCCTTATTTTTTAATTTACACTTTTGAAATATTGAGTTAAAATTAGTAACACTTATACTAAATTAGTAACGGTAGTTTATTATAAGCAATAGTAATGGTATAATACTGTTAATAATCATAAAATTAGTATGCTACTAAAAGCATATTTTGGTGTAGTGTTTGCTAAAAAAACTATATAGGATTAGATTGTCCTTTTTCGTTATAAAACATATTTGAGTCATAGTATAAATAGTCCTCGAAAGCTATATATTCAAGATTCTCATAACATACTTCTTCATCTTCATCTTCATTCTAAAGCTAAATCGTGCCATGACCAATGAGAATGCCGATTTAGGAGAAATGCAGATGACTTGGAATGACTTAGATTCACCCTTGTTTTAAAAAATCTAAAATAGGATTTTCTCAAATTGGAAAATGCATTGAAATGTGTGCGTTAGTTTGTTTGGAAAAATCTAACATATACACTATGCAATATACGTTTCTTATATAAAAACAATGTTCATAAAAGTCGAATTCTTATGTATGTATTTTAAATACGAGTGTTCTGGTTTCTGAATAAACATACTAGGAGTGTTTGCCAAAATTAGTTTTAAAATCTTAGATGGAAATTACTAGGAAAAATCCCTGGATAAGAGTGCGACTTGCATCGCTATAGAGTCGCTGCAACGAAGTCCCTTTGTCCAAGTACAAATTACCTAGAACTTTACACGACTTGGATTCGCTGCAGGTTCACCATAATGACGATTTTCTTCACTGCATTGAAGCTCCATCAACAACTCCATATCTCATGCAAATAGGAATTTGTCCCGAAAATTGGCATTATAAAATGTGAAGATTCTCTTTTCAACCATATCTTTTGTTTTGTGGAGTAAGAAACCTATTTTTGTGTGGATAATAATGACTTAGAGGGTTTCAGATCTTGTGTCCACAAGTTTGAAAATGCCTATTTAATTCATCTCCTTCTCAATAATAAAATAAGGGTAAGATTTTTTATTTTCATTGTTATACCAATAAATCATATTTTCTTAAGATCAAAAAGCTTCTTTGTATTTCTTAGATATCCACTATTATCATTCTTTCTTATTTAAGGTTTGATTACTTTTTATTAAGAATTAAACAAACATTTGGTAAAAAAAAATTCTTTAGAAACTTTAAATATTTTTAACATCTCAAAAATAAGTTATGAGTTTATTTTGATTAGCCAAACACTTTTAAAACTTCCCTTAACCTTTAGGATCTCACATACTAAGAAGTTAGATTTACAATGATGGATTTTCACTTGTTCTTTTGCATTAATTTTTTTTCTCAACTTTAAAAAGATTTGAAGGTTGTTTTAAACACGACATTAGCAATGGAAGTTAACACCTATGGCGTGGCGAGTGGTCGAATAGAGATCCATGCTTCCTCTTCCAAACAAAAGGTGGAAAAAGTGTCACATGGAGGTTGTGTACTACTGACTCTAGGAGAGTTTCAAGTTAGTAAGTCATTTCTCCTTTTTGTAAATCTTTACCTATATAGTGGAAGGTGTTGGTTTAACCCGAGGTTTTTTCAAAAAAGGATTTTTCGTCAGAAAAATCCTCGTCTCAAATGCTTGATTTAATATTATGTATTTTGATATATTCTTCAAGAACATATATTAATAAGTTTAATAAATTTTTAAATCATGATTTTTTCACTTAGACGCTAGGATTAACTTTTTCCCGAATTTGGATTAAGGACAAATTTTACCTTCATTTTGGTAATAATTTTTAATTTAGTTAGTTCCTCTATACACACATATTATCTCAAGGTAAAAAGGGCATTTATGAAGAGTTACCACTGAAGGTTTGTGATTCTACAGACCCATTGGTGGCATTTAAGTGGCACTAGGACATTGAGCGTCACCTTAGGTTTTATCATGCACTGATGTTCAAAAGTATGTTCTTTCCACATTCCATTTTAATTATCTCCAGTGCTGGGAGAGTGACTCCAGTCAAGTAGAGATATCAATTATCATATACAGAGTTCATGACGAGGCTCAATGATAAGTACTTCCTCGAGTTTACTCGGGAACATAAGCAAATGGAGTTTCTTCTACTCCAATAGGGAAATCTATTCATCGTAAAATATGATAAGAAGTTTACAAATTTGTCACCATTTTCTCTAGAATACATAAATACGTTGAAGAGGATTGGATGTTTTGTGAACGGTCACATTTATCCTATACGACAGATTCTGATGACAAAGCTGCATACACTCATATATATTGGATGTTAGACTTACTCTTTGCTAAGATTGTATATAACAAGAAAACACCTAAGATATATGGAGGATCGAATGGTTAATGGAGAGGATAATAGGGCTAGCAAGGCCAAGGCTCATGGAAGGAATTCCAACCCAATCAGTAGAGACATCAACAGTTGCATGGACCCCCCAGGCAGTTTAGGGGTAGGAGTAATAAATCAATAAATAGGGATAACTTCGAGTCATTATGTGGGAGTTTGCTACAGATCTAAATGTACAAAGCATAAGGAGAACATATGTCCTAAAGGCAATACAATTCAGTAAAAATAATCTTGTCAGGTCCAGAGGTAGGGCTAGTTTGGACAGGGCCAACAAGTCTAGTTTGGTTAAGGTAGTAGGGGTAGTAGGGCTAGTACATATAGGACCACATGGGCAGTATAAGAAGGGCCCGTATGTCCAGTGTTAATCGGGCTTTAGGACAAATTATCAACATTTGTAGCAGAGGTAACAATATATGCCAAATTTTCCTTCCCTAAGGCAGTAAGCACCAGTAGCACTCCCATATCTTCCATCTGCAGTGACTCAGTCTCTACTACAGAATGGTAAAGTTTATAATGTGAGACCCATGGATAAGATAATTCCTCTTCAGTCAATTGATGGTTCATTTTCTAATCATGTGCCTTTAGACATGATTTTGTTTAATATGGGGGCTACACATTCTTTTGTTGCACACGATTTTATGGGTATTTCGTAGGTGATTTGAACTCCTTGTGCTAGAGTATTATCTACAGCTAACCCATTAGGTGTATTAAACCTTATCACCAAGACTTAAAATGGGGTAGGCACTGATATTGGTAGGCTATTATTTGTAGCTAATTTTTTGGTTTCAGATCTCCACACATATGATGTCATATTAAGATAGATTGGTTATATGCCTATCGAGATCTGATGAGTTGTGTAGATAGAGATATTATGTTTTCTATACCAGGTTAGGAGATGTATTTGGCCACTATGCCTAGGCTTGAGGGTGGGGCTACTATCCATTTGTATTTTATTGATGAGGAGGCCCAAAAGGAGACCAAAATGTCTTTAGATGTGATCTCAGTAGTTCATAAGTTCTTCAATATTTTATATGAAATTTTAAGTTTACCACCTAGTAGAGATATTGATTTTGTGATAGACTTAGCATAGGCATGAAATTGATATCTAGATCACCATATCATATGGCCCATATGGATATGAAAGAGCTTATAGATTAAATTAAACAATTATTAGAGCAAGGTTTTATCCATCATAGCACTTCACTTTTGGGTGCTCTATTTTTATTTTGTAAGAAGGACGAATCCTTAAGATTGGGTATTGATTATCGAAAGCTAAATAAAGTGATAGTGAATAATAAGTATCCACTATCGAGGATAAATGATTTATTCGATCATTTGAAGGGAGATTTTTTTTCAAAGATTGATTTGTGATTCGGTTAACTTAAGTTGACGGTATGAGAGGAGGATGTGCCTAAGATAGATTTCTGAACTCATTATGGGTCCTATGAGTTTTGGTTGATGCTGCTTGGGTTAACTAATTCCTTAAAATTATTTATGGACCTAATGAATACGGTGTTTCAATCATATTTAGGCCAGTACATTAGTCTTCGTTGATGATATTATGATCTACTCACGGGCATATAATGAGCATGCCATACATTTATTGATTACATTGAAAACATTGAGGTAGCATAAGATTTAAGAAAAATTCTCCAAGTGTGAATTTTGGAATAGAGAAGTCAAGTTTAGGGAAATATTATCTTTGAGAAGAGACTGTCAATGGATCCCATCAAGGTGCCATCATGTTGGATTAGGGATAAGCCATGGCACATATTGAGGTCCATAATTTTTTAAGTTGATTGATTCTTTTATGACATTTATCCGAGGTTTCTCAAAGATTGTAGGGCCAATGACTGAGTTGATAAAAAAGGTGTAACATTATTTTATAGAGATAAGTGTCAGAAAGCATTCAATACTCTCAAGGATAAATTTATCTTTGCACTAGTTCTTACCTAACCTAGGAGTGGAGTAGAGTTCTTAGTTTAGACCAATGCTTCACTGAAGGGATTTGGTGAGATATTGATGCAGGAGGAAAAATCGATTTCATATACCTCTTAAAAGTTTAAGCCTCATGAGTTTCATTATACGACTCATGACTTAGAGATGGCGGACATTGTGTTTTTATTGCATGCATGAAGGCATTACCATTGGGGCGATAAATTTAGACTCTTCAGTGATCATAAAAGTCTGTAGTCTTTATTCATACACAAAGATTCGAATATTAAAAAAAGAAGACAATTTGATTTTATTAATGATTATCAGTTCAAGATCCAATATCGTCTGGGGAAGGCTAGTGTGTAGTTAATTCTTTGAGGTGATGAAATAATGGTAGTTTATCATCCCTCCAGAGTGGGATTCGATAGATATGATTGGTGAGCTGATATGGGATTTTATGTGGATGCTCATTGTTGATACAAAAATTAGTATGTTGACGTCGACCAATTATATGAAGACACGTGTGATCTTGCGTGGCATAAAATATATTCACCAAATAACTCATAGTGTCGAGCTACTCAACACTTCGAGCTACTCAGCTTACCGAGCATCTAGTTAGGAAGATCAAACGATAAGAACAAATTCAATGAACATTCTTATTACATACAAATGTATATGTCCATTAAATAATGGCATATTGTCTATTCATATTGATAGCCCAAGGGCTATAAATACATTGTAACCCCGTCCATAATGGGGTAATCGATCACTTGCGATCATAATTGAGATCAAGAAAAAATACCCAGCAATACAAGACAGTGGACGTAGGCCATTTTTATTAAGGCTGAACCACTTTAAAAATCCTTTGTCTTTTTTCTTTATTCATATTTATCTGTGATTAAATAATTAGATCAAGTCTAGTTTTTTGCATCAACAGATTGGCGTCGTCTGTGGGAATGACTATACGTAGTTTTTTTCACTAAAAAATTCATTATACATAGCTGAGATCCCAAAATCTAGCAATAGGAATAATGAAGTAGTTCCTCCCAACCAATCCGCTCCTCCAACTGTATATGATCTCACGGGAATAGTGGCTAACTTAGCTGGAGGATAAACAGCTATGCAGCACACCATGCGACAACTCATTCAGACTGTTCAAAATGCAATGCTTGCCCAGTCAGGCCAGCGAAGCGTTCAGAGAAACATGCACTTGCCATCTTCATGATCTAAACGTACTCTATTCCCTCATGCTTCCCAGTCCAGACATACCTAATTCCATTATACCGAGAGGTCTAGCGATCCCTCGTATCAGCCTGGCTGGACATCTCCCATAAGAGTTATGGACTCTCAAGAAAATGTTACTCTAAGTCCAAAACGAACAAGCGCTCTAGAGAGGTTGAGTAGAGTCTCCCCCTTTGACTGTTTAGGCCCTAGGAGGAATAGAAACCCTCCTCAAATTGCGTCTAGAAATTCTCAACGACCAAATGATCTAACGGATGGTTCTGCCCAATCACGCCCTATAACTCGTACAGAAAGATCCCAAGAGGAGAATTCAGTGTGATCTGTTGCTCGGGCAAATAGATCAGACGCTGGAAATGATGCATGGAAGGGCTTCATTCAGAGGTTGGAAGACAGGTTAGGGGAAATGGCTAAGGCTAGAAACTCTCTCCAAAGAACCTTTATCAAAGGATCTCCATTTATACAAGCAATTATGGACTTTCCCACACCCTTAAATTTTAAGGATCCTATAGTTACGTCGAAGTACGATGGGAAGACTGATCCTGTTCTCCACATAGAGCAGTGCCAAGTTGCTGTAGATATTTATGCGGTCCCAGATGAGATACGGTGAAGGGTGTTCTTAGGAACCATCACTAGTTCTGCTCAAATATGGTATAACAGCCTTCTTCAGGGGCAAATTGCACTGCTGTAGATATTTATGCGGTCCTAGATGAGATGAGGTGCAGGTCGTTCTCAAGAACCATCACTGGTTCTGCTCAAATATGGTATAACAGCCTTCCTCGGGGGAAAATCACAACTTTCTAATCAGTTGGCTAAGCTCTTCATTGGGAACTTCTATTTTGGAGCAAGTCCAGTCAAGAGGGTAGCCTATCTATTGAGCGTAAGGCAAAAAATAGGAGAAAGCACCATGGACTACATCACTCATTTTAACAACGAGAAACTGGAGGTAATCGACTAAGAAGAGAAGAAAACCATTACAGCTCTGATGAGTGGTCTTTTATCGAATAAGCTGTATTACACTTTGGCCAAAGATCCCCCCAAATCCATAACATAGTTGATGACGAAAGAATCCAAGATTATGAATACCGAAGAAGCTATGGTTGTGAAGAAGAATGTTGAGGCAAAAGTGGAAACTAAAGCTGAAGGCAGGTCGGAGAGGAAGGATCATAAGCATAATGGAGGCAGTAAGAAATCGAAAGTCAAGGAAACATTTGAGAACTTGAGGAAGTATGCAAATTATACCCCCTTAAAGGTAGGCATAAACTATATTCTGGAAGAGATTAAAAACAGCGAAGAACTAAATTGGCCGGAGAAATTGAGGACAACCCCCGAAAGGAGAGATAAGTCCAAGTATTGCGAGTTCCACAAAGACCATGGTCCCATGACCAATCAGTGCATAGCCTTCCAGAATGAGATAGAGTCACTCATTAGACGAGGGAAATTGAATAAGTTTGTTGATCGTCTGCACGGTGAGAAGGCCAGCAATAAAGCACGACAAAGGTCTAAATCTCCTCACCGACCAAGAGATAATAATAAAAGGGACCATGAAGATGACCCGGAGGATGACCCCGATCTCCCCAAAAAGCCTAGACAGCCTGAACGTGAGGTATTTTCAATCCTCATTGGTTCATTTGACTATAATATGATAACATATGGAGATGCAGGAGGTGGTGATCATACCGCTGAAAGGAAAGCTTACCTAAATGAGCCCAAGCTTGTTACTACATACAAAGGATAAATCTGGCAAAAGAAGGTCGTCTGAGGAAGGTTAATAAGGATAAACTAGTCATCGGTTTTTCCAAAAGTGATCTGGAAGGTATCTTGTATCCTCACGACGATCCTTCGGTGATCAAGATGAGGATGAAGGATGTAATCATCTCAAGAGTATTGGTAGATAATGGTAGCTCGACAGACATCATGTTCTACCCCTACTTTGATAGTTTAAACTTGAAACTTGCCTAGTTAGAGCCATACCATAGGCCCCTTATTGGTTTCTCTAGCAACAAAGTCTTTCCACCTGGGAAGATCAAGTTGGACATGCTTATTGGTACCTGGCCTACTTGCAGAATAGAAAAAGTATGCTTTTTCGTAATGGATAAAAATATCCAATCAGCCTATAATATAATCGTCGGAAGATTAGGTATGAAAAAGTTCGAAGCAGTGCCATCCACGGTGCATCAATGCTTGAAGTTATCGACCAACTTTAGTGTGGGACTTGTGAAGGGCGATCAAAAAGTAGCTCGAGAATGCTACTATTCATCTACCGAATAAGAAGAGTTGGAGGATACTAGGAAGAAGACCACCACTAACCAAGTGGATAAGTCTGAAGATTCAGAGATTGATACACTGGACCCTAGAGATGAATCAGAGCTCGTGAAGGGTCAGGTCATAAAAGCGACGAAGAACATTATTCTAGACGATGAACGACCAGAAAGAACAATTCAAATTGGTGCTTCACTTGATCCAATAATAAAGCAAGAGTTGGTGGCGTTTTTTAGGCATAGAAGGAAAGCTTTCGCATGGAGTCATGAAGATATGTTGGGGATAGACCTAGCCTTCACGTGCCACGAACTCAAGGTTAATAAAGAGATCAAACCGGTGAAGCAGCAAAGAAGGGTCTTTAGCCCAAAGAAGAACCAAGCTATTCAAGAGGAAGTAGAGAAACTACAAAAGGCCTATTTTATTGAGGATGTCAAATATCCTGATCGGTTAGCCAATGTGGTGATGGTAAAAAAGAAGAACAATAAATGGAGAATGTGCGTGGATTTCACAGATCTGAATAAAGCTTGCCCAAAAGATCAATTCCCTCTACCCTGAATAGTCAGCTGGTAGATGCTACTTCGGGGCTTGAATTGTTGAGCTTCATGGATGCTTATTCCGGTTACAACCAAATTAAGATGAAACCAGAAGATAGGGAGAGTACCTATTTTATTACCCCAATGGGAACATACTGTTACAATGTTATGCCTTTTGGTCTTAAAAATGCAGGTTCTATATACTAACGGCTAATGAACAAGGTGTTCGCAGAGCAAATCGGTAGAAACATAGAGGTTTACATCGATGACATACTGACTAAGAGCAAGAAATCTGCTGACCACATAGATGATCCGGGCCAAACATTTGACCAGCTGGAGATATATCAGATGAAGCTGAACCCGACCAAGTGCATCTTTGGCGTACAAGAAGGCATATTCCTCGGGTATATTGTGAATCAACGAGGTATCAAGGCAAATCCTGATAAGATCAAAGCCTTGCTAGAATTATAATCTCTAACTATGAATAAGGAAGTGTAAAGCCTCACGGGGCATGTTGCATCTCTCAATAAGTTCGTCTCATGATCAACTGACAGATGTCTTCCATTCTTCAAGACACTCAAAAAAACTTTCGAGTGGAATGATGAGTGTGAGAAGGTGTTCCAAGAGTTGAAGAGATATTTGGGGACACCTCTTTTGCTGTCCAGGCTGGTAGTGGGAGAGAAATTATACTTGTACCTATCTATCTCAGAAAGTGTAGTCAGTTCAGCGTTGATAAGAGTAGACGACAGAGTGCAGAAGTCAGTGTCTTATACAAGCAAGGCATTTTGAGGAGCAGAGATTAGGTACCCAAAATTGGAGCAGCTGGCATTAACATTAATCGAGGTGAGCAGGAGAATGAAACCATACATCCAAGCCCATACCATAGTGGTATACACCGAGATGACACTCAGATAGGCTTTACACAAGCCAGAAAAATATAGAAGATTGATGTATTGGGCGGTGGAGTTAGGTGAATATGACATTGTCTATGAGCCAAGGTCTTCCCTAAAAGGGAAGGCAGTAGCATATTTTATTGCTAAATTTACTTACCCAGATACCTCCGACTAACAGGGGTCCAACGCAGAACAACCCACGAATGTTAGAGGACTATTAAAAACCATCCCCGATCAACTCCCATCAACAGACTTGTTGGAGGGGATGGTGACCAAGAAACAAGAATCCTCTGATAAAAGCCTAGAGTTGAGGGCTGATAAACGGAAGCACCAAATATTCCATCACGGGACTTTGTCAAATCAAGGGTTTGATAATTGTATCTCTGTATGGAATTTGTATGTTGATGGTTCTTCATGTGCCACATTCAGCGGGGCCAAAATAATTCTTAATAGTTTAGATAGATTGGATATAGAATATGCTCGACATTTCCAATTCAAAGCTTCCAATAATGAAGCTGAGTATGAAGCTATGATTGTGGGCTATAATTTAGCCAAAACACTGAATGTAGAACAAGTTACGGTGTTTAGTGATTCACAACTAGTCGTAAATCAGATTCTCGGGCTGTATGCGGCAAAGGGAGAATTCATATCTAGGTATCACACCAAACCTATGGAGATTGTATCCAATTTTGTAGCAGCTCAAGTGGTCAGAATAACAAGACTGGAGAATACGAGGGCTAATGCACTAGCTCAGGTAGCCTCAGTTACTTGCACCGAGCTACGAAGAACGATTCCTATTGAGATACTGGCAGACCGAAGCATTGATGACGATTTGATGGTGAAGTTTATCACTTTGGATATGGGACCTCCCTGGATGGATCCCATCAGGGCGTATATCGAAGAAGGCATTTTACTAGCCGACCAGCTTACAACCAAGAGGCTCAAGTTTAAAGCTGCTAGGTATGTCTTAAATAATGGAGTTCCATACAGAAGAGGTATGATAGAAGGTATACAGAGATGTGTTCATCCATCAGAAGTTAAAGATCTAATATAAGAAATTCATGAAGGCTCTTATGGAGCTCATGTAGCAGGTCGAACTCTTTTGTAGAGGATAACGGCACAAGGATATTACTGGCCAACGATACGAGCTGATTGCACAGCTTACGCTAAGAAATGCGACAAGTGTCAATGTTCTCTACCATACGAAGAACTCCCTAGGCGTTATTAACACCGATTACCTCACCTTGGCCATTTTCTATGTGGAGAATAAACTTGGTTGGGCATCTGCCAACTACCAAATGACGATTCAAATATTTGGTAGTCGCTATTGATTATTTCACAAAATGGGTGGAAGCAGAACCTCTCATTGACATGGCATATGAAAGGTTCTATCAGTTCGTCTGGAAGAATATTATTTGCACATATGGTTTGCCACATTCTTTCATCACTGATCATGGTAACCAATTTGATAATCAGGAGTTCGCTATGTACTGTCGACAGTCCAATGTTCAAAAGATTCATTCTACACCAGGCCATCCACAGAGCAACGGGAAAACAGAGGTAACCAACATAACTCTGTTGAACGGGCTGAAGAAATGATTGGATGATGCAAAAGGAAATTGGATTAATGAGTTGCATTCTGTGTTATGGGCTTACCGAATAACTCCACGAACAGGAACTAGGGAATCTCCTTACATGTTAGCCTTTGAAAGTGAAGCAGTCATACCCACAAAACTGGGTCTACCTACTTACAGGGTGCTTAATTTCAACACTCCAGCAAGCGATTGGATGAGAAGCTTAGATTTAGACATGCCCGTGGAAGTCCGGGAAGATGCAGCAATTCGAAATGCCGCTTATCAGCAATGGACTGCCATGTTCTACAATAAACGGGTCAAGAAATGTGATCTCAAGGAGGGAGATTATGTACTTAAGAAATCCATTCAGAAGCATAATAAGTTGTAGGCTAACTGGCATGGACCTTATCGTGCAACATTGATTTTTCGACCTGGAACCTACATAATAGAAACTTTAAAGGGGGAAGAATTAAAAAATGCGTGGAATGTAGAGTATCTGCGCCAATATTATCAGTAATGTATATTCATATGTATTCCATTCTTTCAATATCAATAAAAATTATATTTTCCCCATATTCTTTTTAGTTCATTTTTTTCGGAGTACTCGTGCTACAAACTACACTTGAAATTTTGCAAGAAAGCATCAAGAACCACCAACCACGGTTGGTCGGCATATCAACAACCACCAACCACGGTTGGTCGGCATATCAGCAACCACCATCTACAGTTAGTCAGATATCATCAACCACCAACTAAGGTTGGTCGGCATTAATAAACTTAACCAACAATCTTGGCATAACAATCATACAAGGAAAGACCTATTTGATTATGGGTGACCTCAAGGGGCATCCAAAACTAGGCAAGAAGATGGGTGACCTCAAGGGGCATCCACTGCCTAGGCACCAAGGTAATACATATAAGATTGCTATAACTAAGCGGGACCATGGGATGAACATAATTCCATTGCTTAGGCACTTATGGGTGACAAGTCACTACAACTAGGCAACGAATGGGGCAAAGTTCCATTGTCTAGGCAATTAAAACAAAACAGGACAAATTGTCCCTTTATAAATATATATACTCATCAAAAGATATCTCACAATTTACTTCCAAGGAAAGAACATTACAAAAAGATGAAATTTTATTCATTAAATACAAATTTCCTATTCTATTGGCTTTTTCCTTCCGATTTAGGTACAGGATCCATTCCAGCTGGAGGATCATCTAAAGTAAAAGGAGAATTGATATAATTTAAATCCTGAAACATCCTAGTATTGCTCGAACTTGGTCAATCAAGCAAATGTGGAGGATGGGATTTCTCAAAATCTTCATGAAGCTGGTAATCACCAATGTATTCTGAGATCAAACACTGAGGAATGGAACTGACTAGAATCCAGCTAACGTCCAGTTTGAAAGGAGGTACCAGTAGATCAAGTACTCCAAGATCACACAAATCCCATAACAAGTTACCTTTTTCAACGTGTATCATAGCTAGAGCATTCATCCATCCATACTTGTACCCCTCATTGTTTGACTGCTTCAACCTAGCATCAAGATGGAACAAAGCTTCATTGTATCCCCCATCCAAAACTCTCTAGACTGCTTGTGAAATTGATAAGTCAATCTCTCAACTTGCTGATGAAGTTTCTTCACTAAGTGTGGCCATCTCTCCTGGATCCTCGCGATGGGCGGGCGCACGATGGGTGGATCCTTAGGTCCCGCGCGTACCTCTTGAGAGCGCTTCGGCCGGCGTCATTTGGGTGAGGTGAAAGATGTAGAGAGATTAGAGTCGCTAGTCTATTTTATTCAAAACAGACAAAAGAAAGGGAGCCATCCCAAAAGACAGCATCCAAAGACATACTGATGCATACAAAACCAAAACGATTCGAAAGGGGTCCGGAGGCTAAGTTACAAAATGGGAAGGTATTAGGCACCCATTCTGCCCTTTCGGTCTCTCATGAATTTTTCCTATTTTCCTTTTATTTTCCCCGTGATATGTGTGTGCATGTGTATATATAGTGGAGATAGGAATCCTCGACTTGTACCATGGAAGAGGTCAAGTGAGTCATCCGTAGGAAGGTATAAAAATATTAGAAAATAGGATTTACGCGATTATTCTTACGTTGATCGTTATGATGGAATGATAACGCATGTGGAATAATACGCAACTAAGAACAAATATATGTATATATATAATATAAGAGAGTGGAGTTTAGTGAAGATAGAAAATGAGAGAAAAAGTAAAAATAGGAATCGAGTCGCGAGTTTTACCCTGAGATGCCTACATAGTCTATAGAGGCATCAAAGTCCACGTAGTTCGCATGCAAAATGAGGGGTGGGGTTTATCCCATAAATCCAACCGGGGGATTCTCTTATTTTTGTGTGTGTAGAAAAAGTTCTTTAGTTGTAAGAAAAGTGTGAGAAAAGTATGAGAATTCCTATTTGGAATTTATGAGCAAACCCTCTTTTTCTTATTTTTGGGGTTTTTATTTATATGAAAATAAGAGATGTGCAATAATACTAAGTAAAAAAGTATATTATGATGTGTGAGATGAGATAATAAAAGTGCTAAGTAATAAAACAAGTTATTGCGAATTTATGAGAATTTAAGAAGAGAGTTGAGAAAATTAGACCTTCTTGAAGATCTTGAGATTGATCTTGAATGTTGGAAAGCAGCCGTTAGACTTGGATGATGATGGAGGATAGTGAATTCACCAAGTTTGATGAAAAGGATGATGAAAAGCGAAGGTTGGAAAGGGATTTGGGTGTGGAAATCACGCTGACTTTGAGAGAGGTTTTCTGGATTCGCTGAGAGTGATATGTTTCTAATTTTGGCTCCCCTTTGCAAGTGAGGTCAGGCCTCCTTTTTATAGGCCCAGGGCATTATCGATTAGAATATCCCTGTTCCTTTCAATTGGCAGGTACGTTTAGGCACACTGCCGATAGGCAGGGTCTGGGACCTGCCGTTTGGTAGTGTCTTCCGGGCCTTTTTGGAAAATTGGCCTCAGAACGCAAACCGTTGATCAAAATCGCGTATGAGGTAGACCGTTAGAAAGGTAAATCAGAGACCTTAGAAAGACCTTTGGACTTCTCCCGGGTTCGAGAGTTGACTTTAGGTCAAATATATCTCGAAAGCATTCGTCAGTCCATTGGACGGGGAATCGTCGGACACAAAGGGATCGTTCGTCCGAATGGTAAGTCTGAATCGTGCACAGGGAAGACCGTTAGAAAGTTTAGGAGATTTACATTGACATTCCAAAGAGTTTGATCCGGTTCAGGGAGTTGACTTTGGTCAACCGGACCCTAAAAGCATTTGGTGACCTCTCGGAGTAGAACGAATCGTTCGTCCGTACCGTAAGTCGGAATCATGCACGAAGCGGACCGCTGGAAAGGGGTTTCAGTGGACTTCGAAGATTGATTCAGTCTCGGTCGAGCTGAAGAGTTGACTTAGGTCAAATGGATCCCGGGAGCGCCCGGTGGTCTTATAATTGAGTTTCGGGGGAAAATAGGTTGTTCATCCGCATGGTAAGTCAGAATTGTGCACGGGACATACCGTTGGAAAGGGTTTTCAATGCCCTTTGAAGATTCATTCAGTCTCAGTCGAGAAGAAGATTTTGACTTTTGGTCAAACGGAGCCTGAGAGTGCCCGATGGCTGCTAGGTCAGTACTTGGGGTATGACCTGGATTTGTAGTGATAAAGGGAGGTGCTAGGGACTTAAGGAGAGTTTAGGGAGTAACATAATGGGGTGTCTGTAGAGCCCCTCAACGGGTGAGTTTGGAACAAATGATAGCCATCGAATAGACACCGCATGATGCTTTTGAGGGAGGATGACCAATTCAGAGGGTCAAGGCTGATTCTGAGGACCTAAGGGAGCGAGGATGACCAATTCAGAGGGTTAAGGCCAATTATGAGGACCTACGGAGTGTGTTGGGGATAACCAATTCTATGGGTAGAAGCCGATTCTACGGGCTTAAGTAGAGATGACCAATTCTGCGGGTCGAATCCAATTCTGCGGGCTTAAGGTGAGATGACCAGTTCTGCGAGTTGAAGCCAATTCTAAGGGCTTAAGGGATGACTAATTCTGCGAGTCGAAGCCAATTATGCGGGCTTAAGGTGAGATAACCAATTCTACGGTTCAAAGCCAATTCTGCAAGCTTAGGTTGAGATGACCAATTCTACGGGTCGAAGTCCATTCTGCGGGCTTAAGGTTACGATGACCAATTCTACGGGTCAAAGACAATTCTGCGGGCTTAAAGTGATGATGTCCAATTCTGCGGGTCGAAGATAATTCTACGAGATTGAAGGGATGACCAATCCTACAGGTCGAAGCCAATTCTGTAGGCTTAAGGTGATGATCCAAGATCGAGGTTAATTCCGACCTAAGAGAGGTGATGGCCGAGGTTAATTCTGACCTAACTAAGGTGACGATCCAAGATTAAGGTCAATTCTGACCTAAAAGAGGTGACGACCGAGGACCGAGGTCAATTCTAACCTAAGAGAGTTGATGACCGAGGACTGAGGTCAATTCTGACCTAAGATAGGTGACGACCGAGGACCGAGGTCAATTCTAACCTAAGAGAGGTGATGATCCAAGATCGAGATCAATTCTAACCTAAAAGAGGTGACGATCGAGGACTGAGGTCAATTTTGACCTAACTAAGGTGACGATCCAAGACCGAGGTCAATTTTGACCTAACTAAGGTGGCGATCTAAGATCAAGGTCAATTCTGACCTAAGAGAGGTGACGACCGAGGATCGAGGTCAATTCTGACCTAAGAGAGGTGACGATCCAAGATCGAGGTCAATTATAACCTAAGAGAGGTGACGATCGAGGACCGAGGTCAATTTTGACCTCAGAGAGGTGACGATCCAAGACCGAGGTCAATTCTGACCTAAAAGAGGTGACGACCAAGGTTCGAGGTCAATTTTGACCTAAGAGAGGTGATGACCGAGGATCGAGGTCAATTCTGACCTAAGAGAGGTGACGATCCAAGACCGAGGTCAATTTTGACCTAAGAGAGGTGACGACCGAGTATCGAGGTAAATTTTGACCTAACTAAGGTGATGATCCAAGACCGAGGTCAATTCTGACCTAAGGGAGGTGACGACCGAGGACCAAGGTCAATTATGACCTAACTAAGGTGACGACCCAAGATTGAGGTCAATTCTTACCTAAGAGAGGTGACGACCGAGGACCGGGGTAAATTTTGACCTAAGAGAGCTGACGATCCAAGACCAAGGTCAATTCTGACCTAAGAGAGGTGACGACCAAGGACCGAGGTCAATTCTGACCTAACTGAGGTAACGATCCAAAACCGAGGTCAATTCTGACCTAAGAGAGGATAAATATTGGATTTTGGATTCCGCAGGGGAATAACGAATGAGCTGGGGAAAATATAGAGTGTCCTTTGGAGACATTGAAAATGACTTTCTGGAGTTTCGCTAGGGAAATCCTTCGTGATGTTGTTTTCAGCCGGGGAACCGATTGTTGGGAAATCCTTGTGATTTCGGGGATTTTACGGAGGAAAGTCAAGTTTGATTCCGTAAACTCCATTGGGGAAGTGATTAGGTGGCCCAGGTAATGGATGTATTGCTCGGGGAGGTTTGAGACCTTTATGGGATAGGAGGTGATCCTTAGAGATTTTCTGGGGACATTGTCGAGGAGGAGTTTTACTTGGTTTTTGAGAGTTCCGCTGGGGAAATGGGGGTTCCGCTTGAGGGAGTGTGAAGCTTTCTTGGTGAAAATGTTTTAAATCCTTCCTGGGATTTTTAGGAATTTTCTGAGAATTTTTCAGGGCTTTCTGGTATTTTTTAGGAATTTTTGTACGAAATTTTAAGGGGGTGCCGGTCGGCATGTGCAGAGGGTGTCATTCGGCCTCGGGAAGGTAAGGAGACAGTGTCGATAGGTGGGAGGGGGGTCAATGCCGATCGGCATGACCCTTGGCATCCTATATAAAGGGGGCGAATCCCCTCATTTTTTACGGATTCTTGCCTTCTTTCTTTCTGCGATTTTCCTCTGCAAATCATTTTAGCATTTCGATCTCTAAGAAATGGCTTCCTTTGTGAGCACCGCAGCGCATAGGTAATGGTTGACTGTTGATGACTGGGTGAACGTGGAGTGGAGGGCCAGGGCGCCTCTTTCTTTGGGGAGTGAGAACTCCTTTGATGCATTCAAGCCGATTGCGGATGAGCAAACCTTGCTACGGGAGCCATCGCGTCATCGGTCTTCTAAGGTGGTGAGCCATGGCGGTTATGTAAGTAGCCTGAATTTTGGCATTCTTTTCTTTTTTGGTGATTTTTCCTTCCTTCTTGAATTTTGATAAGGTTTCTTTTTTTGACAGTTTGATATCTCTTTGAAGAACATGCGTGCCCGTGGGACGATGGGACTTAAGGATGTCTCAGAGCATCTTCCACCTGTGGTGCGTTAGGTGGTATCATCAGCGAGTTTTGGGAGGTTGGCGTCTGCGCTGGATGAGACGCCTCGATCAATAGCGGTCCGGTGAGCTTTGGGGGAAAGATGGTAGGATACTACCCACACCTTCCATTTCGGTTTTTAGGAGATGACCGTAACTCCCATAGACGTACAGCAGTTGCTGGAGCTAGATTACAATGGGGAGCAGATAGAGGTGGATCGTTCTCTGTGGGTGAGGTCGGAGGCGATGCGGGCGGCGCTCGACGAAGTATGGAGGATAGTCTCTGAGGATTCCATCCGACTGTCCTTGCTGAAGGATGTTTTGTTGAGTAGGGTGGTTGATGTGGAGGACAGGCTGCAGGTGAGGCATATGGCCCCGTTGTTAATATTACTGGGGCTGGGAGGCTTCATGGTGGCGTCGAGCAGTGACGTCGTTCACTTGTGGTTTTTGCCATATTTGAAGATGTTTTCGAACATCCCTCTCTACGATTGGGGGATCTTGACTTTGGCGACCCTCTATTTTTCTTTGGACGCATTCAGTCAGCGCTGTCGGCAAACTTTTACTGAAGCCACATATCTTCTCGAGGTATCCTTTAATTTTGCGCATTTTCCTTTCAAGCATTCGGATTTTTCCTTATGCGTCTATTTTTTATTGTAAATTCCTGTCTTTGGCAAACGTGGTTCTATGAGGTAATTGGGTGCAATAACCCTCTAATCGCCTTGAAGGACGATACCGTTGGGGACTTCTGCCGATTGTATCGATGGCGCAAGGCCAATCGGCAGTCGAAGGGATCTCTCTCTCTAGAGGCGGTGCGTCAGGTCTTGAATGGCCTGACCAGTGGTAGGGTAAGACTCTTTCCTTTTCATTCTTAGTTTTTGACATGTTCTAATTTTGTATTGACTTATGCCTACCGGGGATTTTTAAGTGACCTTTTACCCTTGGGGGACAGCCATTCAGGATATGGGGGTGACTGGGATGAACGCGCAGATGAGGCATTTACTGACGCATGAGTTCGGCCATTCTTGGTATCTGGGGGGGCGGGTGGTTCGAAAGATTATTGAGGAGGAGGTGGTGGCTCCACCTGCACAGTCCCTTATGTCTATGAGGCGGGAGCAGCTGCTGCTGGAGGATGCGAGGATCGAGGCGATGATCGGTGAGTCCTACTTATTATACACTGATACGACTATGTCATATTACTATATGGATTTTGTGACGAGCCGGTTGATGGCGCCCATCATATATGATGCCTTGCCTTTCCCTCCTACGGGTTCGAGTCAGGCGATGGCGTCTTCCCATAGCGGTGGTGGTTCATCGACGTCTGCGGCGGTGGCGACTTCGAAGGTTCCCTTCATGCGATTGCATACCCCTTCATACAACATTCGGCGGGCTGATGGAGGGATGGTGCCTATGTTGCACCGTCCTCATGCGATGGATTTGGAGGAGCTGGGTTTGACAGAGGAGGTTCTTCGTCCTGCGGTATACCTTTATGTTTTTTTCATCTTTTGGGTTCCTTTTCTATTTTGATCCTTCTTTTGATACTAATTTTGATTTTTACTTTGTAGCAAGTCTGAGTTTTGACCACTTGGCTGAGGGACATCAGAGACTGGATATCTTCGGTGATTGCCCATATTCGGGATGCGGTCCCAGTTCCTTCTTGCTTGGTGCCGTTTGCTTCGTTCGGGGATGACTCTAGCTCGAGTAGAGGTGGTGCGTCATCTCACCGTAGGGGAAAGAGACCGCTTGATAGGGGTGGAAGCTCTTAGAGAGAGGGGTGAAAGGTAGGTGAGAGAGAGAAAGGATGTGGGTTCGGGCTGGGTCCCGTTTTTTTTATTTCCTGCAAAATTTGATGTAACACAGAAGAATATATATATGCAATGCAATGGGAGTTTTTTAATTTTTTAATTTTTTTTATTATCTTTGTTAATGGTGAATGAGTGAATGCATGCACATGCGCTTTTTACTTTGCTGCTAAGACCATAAAAAGAGATATTTTTGGAATTTTGAGGAAATTTTTAAAAATGAAAAATTATGTAGGGTGGAAGAGGATTTTTTTGAAATTCTGTTGAGAATATCAATTTATTTTTATTGAGTTTCTGATTTTGATAAAAAAAGGAAAAAGGAAAATTTCTAAAAATGGGGGGTTGCCGATCGACAAGCCCCTTGTCCTGCCTATCGACAATCAAGTCCAGTCCCATCAATTCAAAGCTTTAATTAGTGCCCTCTTCATCTTTTTTGGTACTTTGTGGGGTAGGATTCCCTTTGTTTTTTGTAGGGGTTATAGCTTTTGTGAGGGTTCTCAAGTATAAAAAGGGGTAGGGGTGGAGTATTTTCCTCACACCTTCACATTCTTACTTACTTGCCTACTATCTCTTAGTCCTACAAGATGGATCTCCCTTGTAGCATTGAGTTTGCTAACTACCTCGAAGCCTTGGAAGCAATGTGCTCTTATAATGTCGACTATGATGCTTTAAACATGCATTAAGTCTCTTTGTGGCGCAATCGGCCCATTGAGTGGAACATGCTGATGGCGGCGGTACAATTTTGGTACCCCGAAGACCATGTATTCCGCTTTGGGTTGGATGAGGTTTGTCCTACCTACGAGGAATTTTCTGCCATGCTGGGGATAAATCCCAGTGTTGCTGTGTCTTTACCCGAATTTTCCCATTCTCATAGGGATTTGCTGGCTGGGTTTCTTTGTATTTTGCCTTCGACGACTAGATCACTGGTTACTGAAGGAATGATCTCCCTCCCGGTGGTGTTGCAGCCCGAGCATTTACGGGAAGTAGGTGATGCTGGCTATGCTGGAGTCGTTGCTCTGGGCCTGGTTTCAAAATTATTGCTGGTGACTGGGGAACTGTTGGTGGATCCGCAACTTACAGCTATTACTTCATGGATGTCATCGCAATCCTACGACGGTGATACTGGCGGAGACCCTGAACGGTTTGGATGCCTGGCGAGAAGGTCGTTCTGACTTCCTGCGGGGTAGCCCTGTGATGCTATTCATGCAATTGTTTGAAAGACTCCGCCTAGTGACTCTTCCAGAATATCCTTTGTCGACTGCACCCAACTTCTTTTTGCATCACTTCTTCAGCGTTGGCCTGTATATTGAGAGCTGGGAGAATTTTCCTGTGGAGAATTGGGCTCGAAATATTTATTGGTTAGTGCCTTGGTGGGGACAGTTATTGCCTGTTCTGGAGCTATGAGAATACCCGTATGTGCGGCTGGTTAGTCTCAGACAGAACTCTTTTTATTTCCTTTGGCGGCTTCTGCGCCAATTTGGCTAGGCACAGGTCGTGCCATCTCGGACACTAAATTTCTTTCTGGTAGAGGATTTGATCGAGCGGCTGCGCCTACGGCTTGGATCTCTGTGGGAGACTCGGCGTCCGTCGACCCATCCCTCTCAGTCTATTGGGAGAGTTTGGCATATCCCTGGGGATTATATGAAGTGGTTGTGGAGGAGAGTAGTTAGAAAGATGTTGGCAGTAGAGACTGGACAAAAGTGGCTTATCTCTTTTGACACCATGGAAGGGGGTGTTGTGGTCTTTTCGAAGCTGATTCGAGATTATCGATCCATGGAGTGTCTGCAACACTCTGTTCAAGCATGGGAATCTTGGGGACCCCAGGATGTAGATGATGATGACGGAGTAGGATCCTTTGGTAGCTGTGGGTAGGACTCTTGGAAAGTTTATTGTGTAATGGGGGATAAAAGTGGGGATTTTGTTTTGGCTTTTTTAGGAGGGTAGGGGGAAGGGAGTTATCCGTTCCTTTTCTTATGTAATTTGTATCGTAGTTTCTTATTAGTGAAATAAATAAGTTTCTGATCATCCAGCTGTTCCTTTTAATGAATTTTGTGTTGTTTGAATTATCTATACCGATCGCTAAGGCATAAATAATCCTTTTGTTCAAGTATATGTTAGAATGGACTGTCGTTCTCGGAGGTAAGAAAATAATTGTATTTTGTGAAAAAGAAAGGGTCGTGCTCATGTAAGGTGTATGAGTTGCCTACATACCTATGGGTATTTTAAGAATTTTTAATTTTGTTTGAAAATGGTTTTTGCAGAGGATCAAGCCCACGTAGTTCTTGGTAGGGGAAATGAAGAGAGAATGTTTTTTTAATAATAGAAGCGAGATGAGAAGAGTCGTAGCGCACCGAGATTTCGGACTAGGGGTAGAATTTCTTGAGATGATCCAGGTTGACTGGACGAGCCATCTCTTCCTCATCTAAGTTAATGAGCATGGCGGCACCACCGGACAAGATCTTCTTGACAATGTAGGGGCCGCTCCAATTGGGCTTGAATTTCCCTCTGGGGTCCCAGATGGGTTCTATGATTTCTTTGAGGGCTAGGTCCCCTTCTCAGACACCGCGATCCTTGATTCTCTTATTAAATGAACGCGTTATTCGGTGATGGTACCTTTGTATGTGGTATAGTGCTTTTAATCTCCTTTAGTCGAGGAGGGTCAGCTCGTCAAGACGGCTTTGGCACCAGTCTTCTTCGTTGACCTTTCTTTCAAGCATGACATACAGCGAGGGTATTTCCAGCTCCACAGGTAGGACTGCTTCTATACCATAAACTAGAGAGTAAGGGGTAGCTCAGTAGAGGTTCGAATTGAGGTTCGGTAGCCCCAAAGGTCATACGAGATCCGATCATCCTAATCCCGATAGCCTTCAGTCATCTTACTAATGATGGCTTTAAGGTTCTTATTGGCGGCTTCAACTGCATCGTTGGTCTGAGGTCGGTAGGGAGAAGATTTGTGTCTCTGAATCCCATACTCGTTGACCACTTCTGTGACTTCTACCTCGAAATTCAACTCGTTATCTGATACTAGCTCGTGCGGGACCCCATATCGGCAGATGATGTTTTTCTTGACGAATTTGGTCATTTTGTTAGCGTTCAGCACTGCGTATGACTCAGCTTCGACCCATTTGGTGAAGTAATCAATGGAAACTATGATGAACTCATGCCCATTGGAAGCCTTCGGTGTAACCTTCCCTATGATGTCGACGCCCCAGGTAGAGAACGTCTAGGGAGAGGTCATGTTGTATAATTCACATGGAGGCAGATGTTGAAGGTTGGATAATTGTTGGCATTTGAGGCATCTCTGAACATAGGCGGTGCAATCTTAGGTCATGGTGGTCCAGTAGTACCCCTGTCTGATGATCTTCTTGGCAAGCATGTGACCGTTCATGTGGGGTCCACATTCCCCGCTGTGGATCTTTTGCATTGTCTTTTCAATGTCATCCCCTGCGATGCAGTGCAGATAAGTTCCATCGAAGTTCCTTTTGAGCAGTGCTTTGTGACAGATGATGTACTGGGTGGTGAGTCTTCGAAGGGTTTCTTGATCTTTCTTGTTGGAACCCTTGGGATACCTACCATGATTGAGGAGGCGCCAGATATCATAGTACCAACAATTGGCCATCTCGAGATGTTCTGAGGTGACGAGCTCAATATGGTAGCAGTGGGTTGGTTTTTCTTGCTTTTGAACTAGAAAGGGGGTTATAGTTATTCCTTCGGGCATGTCAACCATGGAGGCCAAGGTAGCGAGAGCATCGGCTAGGTTATTCTTTAGTCGAGGTAGGTAATGGAAGGTGATGTCTTGGAATTGGGAGGCTAGTTCTTCTAGGTGGGCATTGAAGGGTTGGAGCTTCTTGTCCTTAACTCTCCATTTTATGAGCACTTGACCGATGATGAGGGAAGAATCCCCGTAGACATCTAGGAATTGATTACATTTCTTGAGAGCAATTTTGAGGCCTACTGTGTATGCCTCATATTCAGTCATGTTATTGGTGCAAGGTAAATCCAGTTTGATGGCGATGGGAGTGTGGGAGTCATCTGGGGCGATCAGAAGTATCCCAATGCCATATCCCTTTTTATTGGCAGCATCGTCAAAGAACATTTGCCATCGAAAGTTATCTTGAGCATTGCAAAGGATGTTTTCATCTGGGAATTCGGATATCCAGGCATCAGATTCATCTATAGGGTAATCAACGAGGTAGTGAGAGATGGCTCTTCCTTTCATGGCTTTCTGTGTGATGTACACGATATCGAACTCAGCTAGGAGTATCAACCATTGGGCCATTTGGCTGGATAAAATGGGTTTCTCAAGCAGCTATTTGATGGGGTCCATTCGGGATATAAGTTTAATGGGGAAGGCAAGCATGTAGTGCCACAACTTTTGGGTGATCCATACAGGCGTGACACATGCCTTTTCCAAAGCGGTGTAGTTAACCTCATACCCGACCAATTTGTGACTGGCGTAATAGATGGCTATTTCTTTACGGGAATCTTTAGGGTATTGGGATAGCAAAGCCCCAGCTGTAGTGTTGATTATGCTTAGGTATAGGAGCAAGGGAGACCAGGCTGTAGTGGCATGAGTACCGAGGGTTGGGTCAAATATTGTTTGATTCTGTCAAAGGCTTCTTGGCATGCCTCGTTCCAATCTTTAGTTGAATCCTTTCGGAGGAGTTTAAAGATAGGTTCGCAGATGGAGGTTAACTGGCTGATGAACTGGCTGATGTATTGTAATTTCTTGAGGAAACCTCAGACTTCTTTCTCTGTTCGAGGAGGTGGCATCTCAAGTATGGCTTTCAGCTTGGAGGGATCTGCTTTTATCCCCTTCTCACTGACCATAAATCCCAAGAGTTTTCCCTTTGTAACACCGAAGATGCATTTCTGCGGATTGAGTCTCATCTGATACTGTCGCAGTCGTTCGAAGAACTTTCAGGGAGTGGGAACATGACCCTCTCTAGTCTTGGATTTGATAATTATATCATCCACATAGACCTCTACTTATTTGTGAATCAGATCGTGCAGGATGGTCATGGCAGCGCCCTGGTAGGTAGCCCCAGCATTCTTAAGACCAAATGGCATAATAGTGTAGCAAAAGGTTCCCCATGGGGTGATGAATGCGGTTTTTTCTTGGTGGTCTGGGTGCATTTTGATTTGGTTGTATTCGATAAATCCGTCGACGAATGACTTAAGAGCATGGCTGGTTGTGTTGTCCACGATCATGTCGATATTGGGTAACGGATAATCTTCCTTTGGAGAGGCTTTGTTCAAATCCCGATAGTCTACACACATCCAAACTTTTCCTCCTGATTTCGCTACAGGCACTATGTTGGCTAGCCACGTGGGATATTCGATCACATGAATGAAGCCTACGTTCAACTATTTGACTACCTCTTCTTTGACCTTGAGTGATCATTCGGTGCGGAGTTTTCTTAACTCTTGTTTGACCGGCTTGTAATCTAAAAGAGTGGGGATCTCGTGCATAGCTATTTCAGGATCAATGCCGGGCATATCGCCATAGGACCATGCAAAGACATCCATGAATTCCTTTAGTAATTATTCGAGTTGTGCACGCTCATGCTCGTCGAGGGTAGCCCCTATCCTAATCTCGCATAGTTGGATACTAGAATCGAGGTTAACAACAACAGTCTTTTCTTCATTAATTTGAACGCGGTTATGTTGTTTATTATTAACCTTATTTAGATTAGTTAAGAATTTTTCATTTGCAAAATCATCATCATCAAAAGTTTGATTAGAATCCAAACAGTTAATGTAAGGCACAACAAGATACTCAAAATCTTCGTTTATTTAATTGATAGGAACAACAACATTGAGAACCTCATCAAAAGAGGACTCAATTACATTTGAACAAGGATAGACAATAGAAAAAGAAATGGGGTGAACATTAGGGTTAGGGGAGGTTTCAGAGGTAGAACTAGTGCAACATGCCAGTTGAGGAGAGGTGTATCAGCAACTTTATTCAGTTGGGATGGATCCAGTGATGTAGTGCCCGAGTGAACCATGTAGAGTGTTGGCCCCAGTGTCTGTAAGTTGAAGGGATCCTCAGAGTCACTTTCCTCAGTCTCTTCGGTATCTTTGATGAGCAGTTGTACATGGTGTTGGAAACTTTCGGCACATGGGTAGCTGTCTTGGAAGAAGATCACCATTCCAGGCTTTATCTTCTTATCTGTATGGTCATACCATGGTTTTGAAAATCCGCAAAAGGGTAAGTCTTCGCCCTCTTTGATGAATTGTCCTTTCAAGGAGTCACTTGGGATAGTGTGGATGCAGTTTAGTCCTATCTTTAGTCAAGACTGGCAGATCATTCTGAGCTCTTGTTCTGATGATTGATACCCCAAACCACAAGGAGTAAAATGCTTCTTTAGTTCAATCGGCTCAAGTATACCTTGTTGTGTTTGTCCTAGCCCCAGTCCGGGCATGAAGTGCATATTTCTAAACATTTAAATCACATTGACGTTTCCATGAGGGTTGTATTCTGGACAAACCCGTTCTTTAAAGTTGTCCCCTGTTGGGAGTAGGAATGGTTCAACTCGGAAACCTTATAGGAGCATATCATTTGACCTGTGCTGTATCTCAAGGATCGAACTACTGGTACTAGCACCATCGGCATTGTTGTCGTCGCCCAAGATGGTAATGACCCGTCCATTGGCAAAGAACTTTAATTTCTGATGGTGTGAGGAAGACACACCTTTGATACTGTGAAGCCAAGGTCGTCCTAGCAACAGGTTGAAACAAGCTGGGATGTTAATAACTTGTAATTAGACGACAGGGTTTATAGGGCCAACCCCTATTACAAGCTTTATGGATCCCATCACCTCCTGGGGGGTATTATCGTAGGCACGTACAATAGCAGAGGTTGGAGTGAGGTCTCTTTCTTTCAGGCCTAAACATTTAAAGGTTCTCAGTGGGCAGATATTCAAGGCGGATCCATTATCGATAAGAGAGAGTGGCATGACCTCCCCCATAACATTGACGGAGATGTTGAGTGCATGATTGTGGTTTAGCCCAATCTTGGGGATTTCTTCTTCTAAAAAGGATAGCATTCGGGTAGAGGTCAAGGATCCGACCAAATTTACCGCTTCTTCTGGTGTGGTAAAAGGAGGAACTGTGGGTCCAGTGAGCAACTTGATAGAAGAATTTTTGTGTAGCTGAGAAGACATAAAAATCCCCCATAGAGTGATGTTAGCTTGAGTTTTATTTAGTTGATCGAGGATCTTGCTCTCCTCGAAGGTCATTTCTGGCATAGGAAGGTTTTCAAATCCCTTCCCTTTGTCATTGGCTGGTAGTGAGTTTGGGATCTGGTAATGCCTCCCAGATCTGGTCATGTGATTTACTGAAGAATGGAAGAACATGAATCCTATTTCCTCTTAGATCTCGATTGTTCTGCCACCTTTTTTATTTCTCCAAGAAGTTCTTCAAACGATATCATCCCACACATGTCGACTATCGGGCCAATTTTCTCTGAAACTTGCTATTCATTTGAATCTTCAAATTCCCCCCCCCCCATCCGGTGGAAATAATTTTGTCTTTCCATGTAAAGTTGATGCATTCCAAAACTTCAAGGGCTTCTTCATACAGGTCATCCCATTCTGTGGGTATGTGTAAGGGTGAAGGGACCAGGCGCCCCTGTATCTTCAAAGCATCGAATAATTCGGTGATACTGTAAATATTATTGGTTTGCCTAAA
The DNA here is from genome assembly GCA_949130495.1 of Sambucus nigra. NCBI lineage: Eukaryota > Viridiplantae > Streptophyta > Magnoliopsida > Dipsacales > Adoxaceae > Sambucus > Sambucus nigra. Next base: position 200,144,590 of record OX422213.1, on the reverse strand, counting down.
TAATTTTGCCATAATCTGGATGACATCATCCAGGTTGAATTCACCGGTTGGTACTACCCAACTATCTGACTCTCGGGCCCATTTATGTGCTTCCAAGAACAACGTACTGAACCTCTGGCAATTAATAACCATCTGTGAAGGAAATTTCAGCTCGAACTCTAGGAGTTGGTTTAAGACTTCTGATAATTCCATACTTCCATTTTCAGAACGGGTACGGACAGCAATGCATGCTCTAGTAAGGAGTGACATTGCCTGATAAGCGAGGCTAGCAGGGTGTAGGAGGAAATATGGGCAGGTTTAGAGAGGTTTAGGAGAGTATATAGGTGTGATTTGAGTTAAGGGATCAAATTATGGGTTCTCTTCTAAGAAGATGGCATTGGTATGATTTGAAAGTGGGTTGTGAGTAGTGTTTAGCTTAGGATTGGTTGGTGGGGGCAATGGTACCCCGATCAATTATACCTGGGATTATGTTTTGGAGGTGAAGGCATTAGTCGGTGGTATGGCCAGCAGTTTGGTGAAAGGCTCACTGGCATCTTCCTTGAAATTTCTTGGGAGATGATTTGGTAATGGACTGGGATCCAAAGGTTTGATAAGGTTTCGGCTTAGCAGGGCTTGATAGACTTTGTAGAGAGGAGCATAAAGCTTGGTGTATTCCTTTTGGATTGGGATAGGGCAACTTTCTGGTGCCCATGATGTGGTTGGTTGAGAGATGTTGTTGATGGTTGACTGTACCACTGGCAGGTTTGTCATATTTTCTGGGGGTGAACTGTTCGGACACCTTCTTTGGTTCGACTTCTATTTTGGCAAGACCCTCCTCAATTTCTACTCCTGCTTCTCTGAGTTCTCAGAAATGGGGATAGTATTGTCCTCCCATCATTGCTCGGACATGGGGTAAGAAGTTCTTCTTCACTATGCTGACTTGTTCTTCCTCAGAAGGCCGATTGGTCATGGGGCTTTTTCCCTCCATCGGGCGATGAAGTTACTGGCTGATTCTCCAGGGTTCTGTTTGAGCAGCTCTAAATCACGACGGGTGACCTCAAGTTCTTTATTGTATTTGTACTGCGACATGAATTCCCTGGCTACATCCTCCCAGTTTTGAATTCTTAATTCTTCGAGAGACAAAAACCATCGGAGGGTGCTATCCTTCAAAGTTTACTGAAACAATTGGGCCATCACTTCTTCAAAAGCCCCTAGTAGAGTCATGGAATGGTGATAACTCCGGAGATGAACAATCAGGGGTCCACTTCCTCCGAATTTCTCGATATTTAGCATCTTGAACTTTTCGGGTAACCTCGCTTTGGGATAAGGAGACATGTAGGTGTAGTCCATGTAATTTCCTGAGATTCTGACTTAGTCAAACTTCTTAGTGAGCATCTTTATGTCCTCTTTGACCTTTTTCATCTCTTCTTCCTTTGGATCAATGATCATAGATAAGTTAGCCCCAGGTTGGGGCGAGGTTCGGCATAAGAAGATGGGCAGGCGGCGGCCCATTAATAGGAGGGACACGTGGAGCATGCATATATTCTTTGGGAACCTAAATAGGGTCAAGTGGACCCATAGAACGAGGTAATAGGGCCTCGGGCTCTTGAGGAATGGGAACCGGGTTTCGTTGCATCTCTCGGACCTCAGTTTGGAGGTTGTCAATCTTGGACACGAGCTGAGCTAGGACTGCCGTCAGATCCGGCTGCACAATGGGTACTTGATATGTGTTCTCCATGGAAGGCAGATGGATTCTGGAATTAAAAGGAGTAATAGGGGAACGGACGAAACTCCAGGGTGATTTGACTGAAGACCTAATCCAATAAAGAGCCAGGCCAAGGGTTTGTGATCGACCTGAGAAGGTGTAAAATGGGATTTATTTTTGAGAAAAAAAGGGATGAAAATTGTTTTTGACATTTTTTTTTCGAGATTGAAAGATAAAATATTTTTGGATTTTTGATAAAGAGAGAATTTTTTCTTTGGAGACGGTCTTAGCATGATTATTATAATTATTATGTTTTCACTTGTATTAATTCTCCTAAATGAAAAATGCCGGACGGGACCCGAGCCTGGATAAATTGGGTTTGTAATATATGCAAAGTTATGGTTGGACTTGTTACCAGGCTCACGGATAGGGTCCCATTTTAAAAATGCATGAAAATTCGAGCGACAGGCTGACCAGGAATTTCGGCAGAGTTCCGGGTTGAAATCGACAATCTAACATGTGTGTCCTAGGTTCGATGCCTATATGCGAGAATGCAGTTTGGTTGGGTGAATCAGAAAGGGTTCCCCCCTTTTGCGTGACTTCCACAATATACGTCCTGCTCTTGCGGGCAATCTACGCGTGGACAAGCAATTTGATATACCTGAGTGTACGTGAATTGCCTCACCATATACCTTGTGGGGACGGTACATGTGAGAACGAATTCGATATACTATGCGTACGTGAACGAGTTTCTCGCGATATACCTCCCGTCATGAATTTGGTCAAGCGGTACGATACGAGGGAACCGTTCGATATACGTCGAAGGTACTTGGCCAATGAAAGGTAAGAGTCATATCGCTTAGGCTAATGCGCCCTGTCGGACCAGCGCCCATCACGCAGTGACCCTCCAATTACTGGGTAAAATTTGGTCAATAACAATGCTCTTTGGTGATGTTGTGTGATTCATGCATGATCCTCTTATTAGTATTTTATGAGAATGTATTTTCCGATTATGCCAAACAGGGAGCAAAGTACAAGTACCAATGGTACACCAAGTATGGATGGGTGATGCGTGCAACATGTGGATATATGTGACCCTAGGTACACGTGGTGTGAAGTGTACATGGAGAATTTTCTACAAGTGTGTGAATAGAAGCATAAGTATGGGATATACATGAGAAAGGGGAACATGCAAAATTGGGGGAAAATATAAACAAACATAACATCCATGTAAATAGATTTTAGCCCTCAAAATAAAGATCATATCCCCAGCGGAGTCGCCACTGTGGCCATCCCTCCCGGATCCTCGCGGCAGGCGGGCACGGGATGGATGGATCCTTAGGTCCCGCACGTACCTCTCGGGAGCGCTTCGGCCGACGTCATTTGGGTGAGGTGTAAAAATGTAGAGAGATTAGAGTCGCCAACCTATTTTACTCAAAACAGACAAAAGAAAGGGAGCAATCCCAAAAGATAGCATCCAAAGATATACTGATGCATACGAAACCAAAATGATTCGAAAGGGGTCCGGAGGCTAAGTTACGAAATGGGAAGGTGTTTGGCATCCATTCTGCCCTTTCGGTCTCTCATGGATTTTTCCTATTTTCCTTTTATTTTCCCCGTGATATGTGTGCATGTGTATATATAGTGGAGATACGAATCCTCAGCTTGTACCATGGAAGAGGTAAAGCGAGTCATCCATAGGAAGGTATAAAAATATTAGAAAATATGATTTACTCGATTATTCTTACGTTGATCGTTATGATAGAACGATAACGCATGTGGAATAATACGGTACTAAGAACAAATATATGTACATATATAATATAAGAGAGTGGAGTTTAGTGAAGATAGAAAATGAGAGAAAAAGTAAAAATAGGACTCGAGTCTCGGGTTTTACCCCGAGATGCCTACGTAGCCTATAGAGGCATCAAAGTCCACGTAGTTCACATGCAAAATTAGGGGTGGGGTTTATCCCATAAATCCAACCGGGGGATTCTCTTATTTGTGTGTGTGTGTAGAAAAAATGCTTTAGTTGTGTGAAAAGTATGAGAATTCCCATTTGGAATTTATGAGCAAACCCACTGTTTCTTATTTTTCGGGTTTTTATTTATATGAAAATAAGAGATGTGTAATAATACTAAGTAAAAAAGTATATTAGGATGTGTGAGATGAGATAATAAAAGTGTTAAGTAATAAAACAAGTTATTGAAAATTTATCAGAATTTGAGGAGAGAGTTGAGAAAATTGGACCTTCTTGAAGACCTTGAGCTCGATCTTGAATGTTGGAGAGCATCCCTTAGACTTGGATGATGATGATGGAGGATAGTGAATTCACCAAGTTTTATGAAAAGGATGAGGAAAAGTGAAGGTTGGAAAGGGATTTGGGTGTGGAAATCACGCTAACTTCGAGACAGGTTTTCCGGATTTGCTGAGAGTGATATGTTTATGATTTTGGCTCCCCTTTGCAAGTGAGGCCAGGCCTCCTTTTCATAGGCCTAGGGAATTGCCGATCGGCATAGCCCTCTTCCTGTAAATCGGCAGGTGCATTTAGGCACACTGCCGATAGGCAGGGTCTGGGACCTGCCGTTTGGTAGTGTCTTTTAGGCCTTTTTGGAAAATTGACCGCAGAATGTTGATTAGAATCGTGCACGAGGTGGATCATTAGAAAGGTAATTCAGAGACCTTAGAATGTCCTTTGGATTGCTCTCGGGTTTGAGAGTTGACTTTGGGTCAAATATGGCTCGAAAGCATTGGTCAGTCCATTGGACGGGGAATCGTCGGACGCAAATGAATTGTTCGTCCTCATGGTAAGTATGAATCTCGCACGGGGCAGACCGTTAGAAAGCTTAGGAGATGTACTTCGACATTCCAAAGAGTATGATCCAGTTCGAGGAGTTAATTCTGGCCAACCGGGCCCTAGAAGGATTCAGTGACCTCTCGGAGTATAACGGATCGTTCGTCCGTACTGTAAGTCAGAATCATGCACGAAGTAGACCATTGGAAAGGGGTTTCAGTTCCCTTCAAAGATTCATTCAGTCTCGGTTGAGCTGAAGAGTTGACTTAGGTCAAATGGATCCCGAGAGCACACGGTGGTCTCCTGATTGAGTTTCGAGGGAAAATAGGTCGTTCATCCGCATGATAGGTCAGAATCGCGCATGGGATGGACCGTTGGAAAGGGGTTTTAGTGCCCTTCGAAGATTCATTCAGTCTCAGTCAAGATGAGTACTTTGACTTTTTGTCAAATGGAGCCTGAGAGTGCCCGATGGCTTCTAGGTCAGTACTCGGGGTATGACATGGGTTTGTAGTGATGAAGGTAGGTGTTAGGGACATAAGGAGAGTTTAGGGGGTAACAGAATGGGGTGTCTACACCAAGTTTTCTTTACTTTCCAATGCATAACTTTGATTGGAAAGTTGCCCGGTAAGACTTTCAATTTTATGGGACATCTCAACCAGAGCTTGATTTTTTTCTTTCAACTGAACAACCTGATTTGATAAGGCTTGTTGAGTCTTAGTCTCTTCAATGCTGCTCCGACCAGCTCCTGCTCTACGCTGCAAGGAAGATGTAGGTCTGACTTATTTCAAAGCCTCCCGTTCTTCTCTCAATGCAGCATTTTCAGTTTCCAAAAATGAAAACCCTCATCACTGACCGGGACCAGAGCTCCAGAAGAAGAGGCAGACTTTAGTTATCTCAGTTCTTCTCGCAAGATAATATTTTCCTCCTCCAATAACTTGGCAATATTTTTGTGGTCCTCAACTTCAAGCTTAAGCACACTCTCTCTCTTCCTTTTGGATGAAATAAATTTGTCATAACCCCGATCAGCACTCAACTGTTAGTAATTTTTCTCATAACCCTCATGCAGAAGTGCAGTGGTTTCCTTGTGTTGAAGTTGAAGTTCCTTGATCACTCCTTGAAGGTATTCAATCATTTCATAATAAGCAGTATTATTGGTCACCGCCCGATCAAGCAGACATTTTAAATATTAGTAAGCCTTAATTGCTCGCTCAGAGGCATCAGGTCCAAGGATATTAATTATTTCAGCTTCAGTGAAATCTGTATGACTAGCCTTGAAGTAATCAATACATTTCTTCATTAACTCAGTATCATGAGCTGACAAGAGTTCCATCCTCGCGATAAACTAGCAAGGAAAAGTAAAAATGGATCAACAACGATACAGATCGAGCAAGTAAAGGATAAAACTCAAAATAAATAACAAAGTCCATTTTATTGATCACAGGAGGAGAAAGTACAACCAAAGTTACAACAAAAGGGAAAATAGAAAAATAACATAACTAAAGAGCCGAACAAATCTACACCTTCTCCTTATTTCCTACAACATCGTTAGTCAATTTGGATGAAGGAGTTGGTTCCTCGAAGGGCAGTTAGCATTGCTCGGTAGACGTTGTTGCTTACTGAACTTGATCGAAGGATTGAGGAATGGTAACAGCAAGTGTTTTTTTACTATCACCATAGAAGATTCATCATATGAAGCTTCATCTTCTTCTTCTTTTTCAATAGAAGGAGGAGGGCCATGAGTGTGTTTCTGAAACAATTCAGAATCATCAGCAATATTCAACTCCTTCAAAGCTACAACCCATCCATCTCAGAAGTACTTCAAACTTTCATAGTCCATCTGGGAAGAGATAGCAGCCAAAGATTTATTCTATCCATTGTCCTATCCAGAGCTAAAGGACTTCTTCATAGCAACTTTCCTCTTCACTCTCTTCGAGGAAGTTTTTCCCTAGGAAACTCTTCAATAGACTTCAACTTCTCCTTAACCTTTTTCTTATGTTGTTCAGCCTCTTCAAGCTTGCCACCAGCTTCCACCTTGCTGGAAAGAGTAACCTTCAATTTTTCCTCCAAATCTTTGGAGGCATTTACAACCTGATCTCGAGTTATATCAACTTGTTGACGAGTCATCTTAGCAGATTGGATTTTATTCTCCCAGGCAGCTTTGTCTTTTTCGTACTTATGTCTGGACTCTCCCAAATATTTTGACAACCCAGCAAGGGCTTCCTCTACTCCACTGGATGAGGTTGAAGCTTTGATGGCTTTATCCTTCTCCATAATATTATCGAAGTACACCAAAAACTGCAAGAAGAAGAAAGACACGAATCAAAGTATGAACATGGCAATAAAGAATTATAAAGATAAGTATAATGACCACTTACAGATGCAAGGTATTTGGCTGCAAAATCTGTAACCTTATCCCAAGGAGTTAAAGTTTCAGCAGCCCGACAATCAGAGAGAGTCCCCGACTTGATCAATTTCTTGGCCAAGCCAGGGGTAAGGACGGATGGAGAACTATCCCTCGAAGAAGACATCCCAACTTTAGCATGTTTGGCAACAGCATCCACTGGCCTTTCAACAAGACCCCTCCTTAACCTCCTCAAAGGAGCACTTTCAATTACAGGTGCTGTCTCTTCTTGAATAACATCATCTTCAATCAAAGGTGCTGCCTCTTTTGAGATAACAACTTCAATGAAAGGTTCTGCCTCTTTAGGGTAAATAGGGGGATTCTTGATAATATCTTTGGGAGGAGGAACAACATCTTTTTTCTTAGTTGGAGTGTCGTCTTTGTTTTTCTTTTCCCCTTCAGTACCAGGAGCAGATTTGGCAAAGAGGTCAGGAACTTTCCTCTTCTTCATCATCAGGTCAGCAATAGCAATACCCAAGTCAGGAGAAGCTTCTTCAACAAATGAAGAAGATGCTGGAGCTTGCTCAAGGTCAATCAATAAGGGAGGAGCAATAAAAGAAGAAGTGGTGTTCTTTTATCTCAACAAATAAGAAGCAGACCTCACGTGTTCCCCATCTATTGCTCGATGCAACCCCCAGATAAACTTCAAATCTTTTATATTAATGTCACTCTTTTTTGGGGATTTCCTTTTACTGTCAACTACAATAAACAAAAAATAAGTGTCAGTGACACATTTCATCAAACAAAAATAGAGCTAAATTAAAAAACTAAAAATAACCTATCCTATTGCCATAAAGTGGACATCTGGGCACATCTTTCCCTTTTAACGGGGTGGTGTTGCCAATTTTTCATCACAACCCCATGATCAAAATAGTCCCTATTAGCATCAGGGAGATTGACCACTAAAGTTCTATGAGAATACCTAGTTTTTAAATAAAAGGTGGTATCGCTAGTAACCCATTTAAAATAGTACATAATTTCAGGAATCCCTAAATGAGTTCCATAAATTTGATTCAACCTATGTACGCCATTAACTACCCTCCATGTATTTGGACATACTCTTGCAGGAAAAATATCAAAATATTGGTAAAATTCCAAACACAGCGGATTAGGCGGGAAAGAAAAGCCACATTCTGCTACAAAAATGGATGGAAACCAGTGTCCCTCAGATAAAGAAAATAAATCAGAAGGGCAAGGAGGTTCTTCCAGAATAACCCAAGAAGGAATTGAAAAATCATCTCAGAACTTATCCAATGATTCGATAAGATAAACCATGGTGGATAAAGCAAAGAAAGAAGAAAGAATAAGTTCTTACAGAAAATTGAGAAATCTGCTAAGGCGGATGATAGAAAGAACGAGTGTAAGAAGAAAAAGTGAGAAGACAAAAGGCATAGAAGTCTAAAAGGCAAAAGGTAGAAGACGATTTGATTCTATCGCTTTTAAATGCATTGCTTCGGGAAGCGAGAAAAGTAATGATCACTAGAGAAGACGATTGCGTTTCCGATGGCTAAATGATGAAAAAGTCGCAAATACCCAGCGTCTATCGAAGATTCAAAATATTTATGAGTTTTGCCATTTCGCGCTCAAAATCATTAAATGTCACAAGTGTTGGATATCTTTAATCTAAAGATACTGGGTAAACGTGTTCGAGCAACCTCTAGGCATAATGTTCCACATTCTCATAATCAACCTCAACTGTGAAACATTGGGGGTTTTTGTTGATACAAAAATTAGTATGTTGACGTGGACCAATTATATGAAGACACGTGTCATCTTGCGTGGCATAAAATATATTTACCAAACAACTCATAGTGCCGAGCTACTCAACACTCTGAGCTACTCAACATACTAAGCATCTAGTCAGGAAGATCAAACAATAAGAACAGATTCAATGAACATTCTTATTACGTACAAATGTATATGTCTATTATATAACGGCATATTGTCTATTCATATTGACAGCCCAAGGGCTATAAATACATTGTAACCCCCTCCATAACGGGGTAATCGATCACTTGCGATCATAATTGAGATCAAGGCAAAATACCCTGCAAAACAAGACAGTGGATATAGGGCATTTTCATTAAGGCTGAACTACTCTAAAAATACCTTGTCTTATTTCTTTATTCATATTTATCTGTGATTGATTAATTAGATCAAGTCTAGTTTTTTTCATCAACACTCATAGTGATTCTAGATATTGTAATATGAGTGATCAGGATGAAGTTGCATTTAAGGAAAAGTTGGCAGAACTCCTCTCTACCGATGTATATTTCTTTTCAGTGGGATCCAATGATGGTCTTCATTATAAGCGCATATTAGTGGTACCTCATATGAGAACTTAAGATGGGTGGTTATGAAGAAAACACATGGTTCACTTTTTACGGCACATTAGAGTGGGAACAAAATGTACTAAGATATTAAAAGGCGGTATTGGTGGTGTTATTGTCTACAATTGGTTTCAAGGTTCATCTTCAGAAGTTGAGATAAAATCTGAGATAAAAATTAATAAATAAGTAGTAAAATGCATATATGAAAAGGCTGAGATAAGAATAGGAAGAATTACAATAACTGTTACTTGATTTAGCTCTTAAGGAGGAGCCTATGCGCACAGGGTAGCTTTTTTTACTATGTAATAGGTGACCAGAGGTCTAAGAAAAATATAATTCGCTCAATCTCTCCTCATTTCGTGCTTTCACAATCTAACTATATGAGTATCTCTCTGCCGGTCCAGATCCCAATGGGGGATCTTTCCTTTTATAGTGAATGAGTATGAGAAAATGTATGTTAGGACTAGAGTATGGGGTTTGCACGTGTCCTGCCCTTATAGGTTGGGCAGAATCATTTTTTAGTGGATTACAACCAATATGAAGAAAGTTTTAAAGGTTTCCTCATGAAGGAATGTCCCTACAAATGTTAGTTGATGATGGTGCCACTTATATGGCACTCGTCGGTTTTTAACAATTTATCAAAGTTGTCAGTTAACCTTATTAGCAACGATCTCACCCATTCAAATGGAAAAAAGACAAACCACATTTCCTATGGCCAATTTGCTATACTGAGTCGAGGTCATCCCTTGGTAAGTCTGATTAGCCCGGGATATGCTCTTACTCACTATTGAATTATTTTACTCTGTTCTCTTCCGGTCATGATTTTCTCTATAAATATGGTATAACAAAATCCCCCAAGACTTCGCTCACGACTACATGTCTTCATGTTGTATAGAGGCATAGAAAAAAGAAGTGAGTGAATTTTTTTGCAAGTGGTTATCTCTTGGTTCAGATGTTGACAGTTATTCTTCTTGGCTGGCCAAGCCGAATGAATTGTGCATTCTTACTTGCATTTTCTAGTTGACTTAAATGTGACATATGTAAAAAATCTTGTGGATCTTCAATAGGCACATTTCACACATGATTTTTCCCTTATAAAACTGAGGCGAAGCCATTTTAATCCCATTCAAACTGTTTGTGCCCAAGCTTTCTAGAGAGAGAAAGAACAAATCGTAAGACATTTCCATGTCATTTGGAGATTCTATAACTCATCTTTCGATTAGTTTCTAACATTAGGTACCCCTCATTATTTACCTGCTTCTTTTTTCTTCGATCATTTACTGTTTTCTCGATTAGGTTTATGTTTGTGTTGGGGTATCTTCATTAGGGTTTTCTATTTATAGGGTTTAGTGGGGGTTATTTTAGGCATGAGTGTGCCCTAGTGATTAATTTATAGTAAACCTTTAAGGTTGACGTGGCATGTGTGCACCAAAGAAATATCTAAAATTATATTATATTTATCTTTTATTTGTCATTGTTTATCATGATCTGTCTTCTTGGTGTTACACCTAGTGTAACACTGGATAAAAAAGGTGATATTGTTGGACATGACTCCAGACACTGCTATTTTATATTTTCGTTGAAAATTCTTGTTGAACAAGTTTTAAAATCTTGCGAGTGACCCTTGGGGTCACTTGACGTTGTAACATTAAAAAATGATCCATGAGAGCCTAAAGTTGTGGCTCGCTATTTATGTGAAAAATATGTTTTGTGTTATATGATGGTATGCTGGTGTCAGTGACCTCTTGGGTCCTCCCACCCATATTCTCTCTTTCTCAATATATTAAAGTGGTTAAGTTTTATCTTTTTTAACAAGACGTATCCCTCAGCCTCCAAACTAAAACTATCAAAAGGTCCCAACTATCCATTCGCTCAAGCCCTGCTTTCTCGGCCAATGCTTCTTACTAAGTAAATCGGTTAAGGTCGACGACAATGAGTGTTGGTGAGGGAAGTGCGTATGTGTTCACTATAGTCTTTGAAATTGGTTGCCCATGCACTTTCTATTTTGTATAGTTGAGGCACTGCTCGTATGATCCTAATTTTTTTGGGAGCAGATTATATTGCACTTTCTTCTCTTTATGGTTAGGGGGTTAGACATGAAATATCCATATATATTTTTCATTACTCACATAAATCTCAAATAGTTGAGGAGTTTCTCATGTACCCATTTACATTATCTTTTTTTTTAGAGAAGAGGATAAGACCCCACTTTAATTAATAAGAGGAGAAAAAGAGCCTTTGTCCGGGGGCTTACAATGAAAGCATACAATAGAGAAGTGTTTAGTAAAAGAACATAGAAATATAGAAATAAGACCTTTATAAGGTCTACCTTTAGATGCCACAATAATTTCTTCATGTATGTCTCTAAAATATCTTTATTTTTCATATAAACTCCATCAAAATTAGCCCGATTTCTAGTGCACCAAATCTTCCAACAAATGAAGTTAGGAATAATCTTACAAAGTAAAGTACGCATAGAATCCCCATGTGACTTAAATCACCAAAACATGAGGCGAGATCGCAATCCAAAATGTTAAAAGTTCAACCCCATTAAATTTTCAAAATGTTTCCACACACTTAAGGTCGTATCACCCATAGCAAACAAATGATTCCCATTCTCTTCCTTAAAAAGGAGACAACGTCTACATTTTAATAATAGAGGAATTTTAATATTCTTTAAATTCTCATCAAGAGGAAGACTACCGTCAAGTAAATGCAACATCATAATGGAGATTTTAGGAGCGATCCTATTATCCCATATCATAGTAAATAAGGATTATAACAATGTTTGTCTCTAACCACCTCCCAACCCTTTTTAAGGGAAAATTCATGGAAGAGCAATCCATGATCGGGATGGTAAAAAATATTTGAATCAATTACATCCCCAATAGCTTGCATCATTTTCTAAGTCTTATTAAAAAATAAAGTTATACCCCTGAAATTTAAGTGAGCCAATTTTTTGTATTTTCAAGTCCTATATTAAGCCCATAAGGAATTGTTTTTAAGAAAAGGAACCCAAATTTTACACGAAAAACCCATGCAAAAATCACTTAAATATCTCACCCCAAGGCCACCTTCTTTCTTCTGACAACAAATAATATCCCATGTAACCCAATGATATTTTTGGACATCCTCCATACTACCCCCAAAAAATTGGAACAAATTTTGTTGAACTTTTTGAAGAAGGCGGCGGTAGGAAACAACGTAGCAGATAAATGTTGGCCTAGATAATTAAGTACCGAATCGAATTTAACAGAGTTAATCTACCAGTATGATTGAGATGAACACTTTGCCAATTCTTAATTCTATCAGTAGCCTTAGAAGATATAGGAGTAAAAAGAGATTTTTTTTTCCTTCCACGAAACAATGGAACTTCGAGGTAGATCAGAGGTAAATGTTTATGCATGAATCCAACAGTGGAATGCAACATATGATGCTACCTTGGAGTGCAAAAATCTTAAGTGATAAAATTACTTTTTCTCTAGTTGACAAGCATTCCGGAATGCTTCTCGTAATCTGTAAGAAATGACATGAAGTTTTTAACGAATTTAGACTGACCTTTAAGGAAGAATAAGATATCATCGAGAAAGGACAAAGATGAGACTAAGGACAACTAATAGGAATTGAGAAGTGAGAAATAAACCTTTGATTCATAAGATTATGAAGGTCATGGGAGAGCACCTCAGCTGCAATAACAAAATGAGACGATGAAAGCGGGTCATCTTAATGAACACCACGACCCGATTTAAAGAAACCACAATTTTTTTCTTTGAAAAGAATATAATACCAGCAGTTTGATAGCAATCTCCAAATCATGTCAATCCAAACTTCAGAAAACCCTTAAGCCATTAAGACTTGGATGATGAAATACCAAGAAATTCGATCATAATCTTTAGCCATATCGAACTTCAGAACCACATTAGGGGCACGAGAGTTTTTGTTGAGTTAAGAGAACAATTCCTGAGCAAGTAAGATGTTGTCTGTGATAGATCTTAACTTAATGAAACCTTCTTGAAAAGAGAAATAATCTTTGGAAGCAAAGTCCCAATTCAGTTAGCTAATATCTTTGAAATAATTTTGTTGGAAAAAATACAATAACTTATAGGCCGTAAATCAGATAAAGTTTTAGGTTTTCAATTTTGGTAATAAGCACAATATTAGTACCAATCCAACTTATTAGAATGTCCTTGCTAAGTAAAAAGGATTGAATGACTTTAATTAAATAATTTTTTTATAATATTCCAACAAGTTTGAAAGAAAAACTCAATAAAATCGTCCGAAGCCACAACCCTATATTTGTCCATAGAAATAAGCACTTCTTTGATCTCCTCGTGAGCTGGAACATTAGTAAGCATGGATTTGTCATTAAAATCCACTATTTTGGGAATATTCTTGAAAATGTTGAGATCTTCTTCAAAGGTAGAATTTTCTCCAAGCAACATCTGGAAATGGGAAACAACATATTTTTCAACTTCCTTAGGATTCGAAACCCAATGGCCGTCCTCAGTTTTAATACTCTATATCAATAGTTTATTTTTCTTCTTCTTAACCATGGAATGAAAAAATTTGGTATTAAGATCTCCCTGTTGAGCCCATTTAACCCAATCCTTATATTCCAAAAATTTCTTCAACTTTAAGTTCTTTGTGAAAATTTTGCTGGGCTAGGTGCTAGGCTTCTCTATGAGTGGGAGAAGGATAAAGATCATAAATAACTAATTTAAGAACCAATTTATTCTTCTACTTTCTGAACATGAGAGAAAACATTAGAAAACACCTCCGTGTTCTAAGTAGAGACAACAGTTTTAACATTCCTCATCTTAGAAAAAAATAAGGCCACAGGGTTACTCTAGCATAAAATAACCCAAGTAGCCTCCATTGTTTTAAGAAAAAAAATTATGAATATCCCATATATTCTGAAAATGAAAAGTTTTAGTAAGTGAGTCACTTTGAATTCACAAACTGAGAACAAGAGGGGAGTGATCCGAAATAGTATGATGAAGATGATCAAAAGAAGTAAAATGGTAATTAAACCATTCATCATCACCAAGCACCCTATCCAGTCTTGCTAAAATTTTTGTCTGCCCTTTCCTTATTGTTACACCAAGTGTAGTTAGATCCTGAGAAAGCAACCTCTTGTAAACCTGACTGAATCAGAGTATAATTAAAATCAATAGTAGCTTGTGTGTCAACAAAATTACCCCCTAATTTTTCGTCCTGCTTAGCCACAATATTAAAATCACTTCCTCTGACCCAATATTCATAACCAAGAGAAGAAACAAAATTAATATCATCCCATAAAAAATTTATATCATCTTTATTGCACTTGGCATAAACATAGGAGAAAAAGTTAAGAGGAGTTAAGATTATGAAACTTCACCGAGATAGTTAAAATTTGATCCATGTCTCTAACAATATCCACCTCATAACTGAATTTCCATAGGATCCATATCTTAACACTAACATTATCAACGCCACAAGAAAAACCAATTTTCTGAGCAAGGGACTGCATATTATTAACTTCAACTTTTGTCTCTTAAATAGCAACAATACTAATTTGGTGTTTGTGAATAATTCTTTTGATTCTACGAAGGGAGGAGTCGTTGCCTACTTCCCTTATATTCCAGAATAAAAGACTTAATATAGATAAGTAAGAGATAAGGAAGTTTGAGAAGAAATACTAGCATACCTAGTTTTAATACAAGAGACTAGAATTGGTTTGCCTTTGTTTAAGCACCCTATATCTTTGACTTACTTAAGTCTATAATATATAGGTGCTCATCTAGTTTGGAAATTGTGAAATTTTTTTGAGTCCCACTCTTAGTTACCAAAGGAACCTCAGACTCAACTTGATGCCTCTATCAGTTCTTAAAAGCTATCTCACCAACAACACTCACTAGGACTACATACATACATCATATAATTATATAATTGGTTATGTGTAAGTTAATTACCTTGAAATTGATTTTCTACTATTTTTGGGAAATTTTAAATAATTTCTATGATTTTAAAATGGATTTTAGAAATTAAAAATAATGGTTTTGAAATCGTTGGGGTTGATTTGTAATTTGTTTTAAGGCTTAAAATCTCTCTCGATCTCAACCTTACACGTGTTGCCTTTATAACGATCAGATGTGTGTTTTCTCACACTCACATTCTTGAGACTCACCGTTCACCATTGGATCATTTTAATCAATGATCTGCATGTATTTTCTTATAATCCCCATGTTTGATTTTCAACCAATTAAATATATTTTAAATACAGTGGCTTGGCTGCCCTAAGATTGACTTCGAATCAATCATAATCGTTTATTTCACTTCGATCTTCCAAAGACTTCTTCTCTCAGTATAAAAGGAGACTTCGTCTTCAATTTTGTAATTTTTGGTCATTGTATCCTCTGAGAGAAAATAGAGAAAAAAGAGAGAAGATAGAGAAAGTGTTTGAGAGAGAGGGAGAGAGAGAGTTCGAAAAGTTTTTTTAAACCCTAACTAAAACTTCAAACCAAATCCAAACCAGAAAAATATTTTTCAGAGTGTTTATAGTTCGGGATTTGAGAAGTTTTTCCTCTACTGTCTTATATCTCTTTACCAACTTAATCACGTTGATTAAGTCTCTATTTCTTTGTATAGAAATATGAGATATAATTTCTGTGATACAAGTCACTTAGTTATTTGCTAGATCTGATATCTTGTTTTGAGAAATCTATTTTTGTTGGTTGTTTTTCAAAATAAATGTTATTTTCAAACCCCAAAACCAGCAATACCTTTTTTGATTTCAACTTGCTCAAACTGTCAGACTTATATCTAGTTTTGAGATCTTGATTGTGGTTTTCACTTTCATTTAAATATTTTTAAACAAAGAAAGTGCATAGGATTTTGGCTAGTTTGTATAGCAACATTCCTTCTTGATCTGCGATTATTTTGAAATATCCAAAGTCTAACTTATTTAACTAAGATGGTTTTAGAAACCCTTTCATTTTGAGAGATCCGTTTGTAATTTGATAACTCATATTGTCTCTAATTAGGTGTGTGTGAATTGCATGCATGAGTTTAGAAGCACTACACCACATACATCTTCACACTACTACACTGAAAAGTGTTGGTGTTGAGATACTGGACTATTAGATTCGATGTAGAGTTAAAAGGAGTAAAGATAAGAAGCCGAGAGAACATCAACAACATCATAAACTTAATAGAAATTAGAACATGCCAGAGGAGTTGGTACATTTATGAACTTATAGTAGGTTTGATTGTGTGTCTTAATTGTTATGTAGCTTGTAATATATTTCTCATTTTTAGTGGACTTTTTAATTTTGTGGCGTACAGTTCACCGTGGATGTTTCCCTAATTGGGTGGGTTTTACCACGTTAAAATTGCTTGTGTACACTTCCTTTTACTCTCACCTCTTTCTTGAGGTTGTGTTGGTTTATTCAGTTTAAGTTTTATTTTTCGAAACTGGTTAACCTAAAACTGAAATTACTCCTTCATAACTATTTTACACATGTTGTGTTTACAGATTTGTTTTCAGAAAAGAGTTTCTTCAACAAACTGTTCGGAGCCATTTAAATAGTTTAATCTTGTATTAAACGACTTAAGTGGTAGTTTTTCAATTGGTATCAGAGCATTGTTTTTCAAAAATTCTTTAGATCTTGTGTTTTTGAAATTGTTTTCTCAAAATGAATTATGGAAGAGAAATTTGAGAGAGTAGGTAAACTGTCCAGACCCCTTCTCTTTGATGGAACCAACTCCCCTTACTGGAAGGTAAGGATGGTTGCATTCATCCAAGCGACTTTGGGAGACGATGTCTGGAAAGATATTGAAAATGGTTACACTTTTCCTACATAACCAGCCGCTGAAGGAAGTAATGTGAGAATTAAAAAGTTACTAAATGAATTCACTAAAGAAGAGAAACATGTTTCACTTAATAATGTTAATCCAGCTCTAAAGAATCATGGTACAGGTTACCATCCTCTAAAGAAGCATGGGATAGGTTTCACTTAATAAAGGCGAAAATGCCATATTCATGTATATCAATGAACACGAATTTAAGAGGATATCTTTCTGCTCTACCTCTAAAAAAGCATGGGACACCCTAGTGACTGCTCATGAGGGTGATACCAGAGTTAAAGTTGCTAAAACTCAAATGTTAATATTGTAGTATAACTCCTTAATCATGACTGAGACTAAGTCATTTGATGACTTCTATATTAGACTGACAGACATTGTGACTAAATTTCATGCTAGTGGGATTGTTTATGATAGAAAGGAAATTATATCTAAAATTCTAAGACCACTTCCAAAAAAATTAGATAATAAAAGATATGCAATTGAGGAGATGGATGATCAAAATCTTACACTTGATCTCCTCAATAGAAAATTGAGAACTGTGGAAATGGAATTAGAATTTAAGAAACAATTAACCCAGTCCCAAAGGAGACAGTCTACCTCCAATCTTGTCTTTTCATCTAAGTTGACCACACCTGAATTTAGCATACCTAACATTGACTTAGACTCTGATGAGGACCGTAATTTAGATACTTTGGATAATTAGATTTCCTTAATGTCTAAACAGTTTAAGAAAACTGAAAGCTTTCAAAATACAATAGAAAAAAGGCAAGGCAAACCTACTTATCCAAATCAATCTAACAATAGACCTCATGAGAGAAGACAAGACAAACACCAGTCTGACCTTCATAAGAGACCTAAGAAATACCTTAAGAATGTTTAATGTTATAGATGTGGAAAGCTAGGACACATGGCTAGTGACTGTATAGTTAACTTAGACAAAATTCACAAACATAATAGGGCTCATTTAAGAAAGACTTGGGATGACTCTGAAAATGATGAACCTGAGTCAACTAACACTTTACATGTCATTCTTTGCTAAGATAATCTACAATGATGATGAGGAATCTGATCATACCATGACTGATAGTATGCCTACTAGTTTATTTGCTTTATTTATTGAGAATGTTGATAACACTTCAAACAATGTGTGTGTAGTCAAAAGGAACTTGCTATTATTGGTGTCAATAGGTGTGTGAGTCCTAAAAATGAACCGCTAGGGGACACTTCACACTGCACACTTAGCAACTCCGAAAATGATGACCTTCCTGACATTCACACATTATACATAAAAACTCTCAAAAAAAGCACTAGGCCTGAAAAAACTGTCAAGGATCTTACCCAGAAGATAGAAACCTTAAGTCTGATGATCAAACAAAGTGCTGAAGAGTATACTACCCAATGTCTAACTCATGAAAATGAAACCAAAACTTTTGGAAAAAAAAAACTGAAAGAGTTATCTAACTCTAATGAAATTCTAGAAAAGAAATACAAAGGAACATTGTTAGAATTGGAACAAACAAAGGAGAAAACGTCCACAATCTTCAAAAAGTTTGCAAAATTTGAAAATAATTCTAAGTGTTTTGAAGATTGTGTAGTTGAAAGCAAAACCAATTCTGATGACAGAACTAGAATAGGTTTTTGTCCTAATTCTAAGACACAAACCAAAAATTTTGAAACCATAAAGTTTGTGTCTGGTGGAAAAAGACCTATTGAAACTTGTCTAGATTTTCAAGTTTTAAAAAATGATTTTGACAAAAATCAATTGAAGTTAGACATTAGTGAATCAAGATACTCTAACCATAATGTTGAACAAAAGACAAAATATGTCTACCCTCCTATACATCAAGCAAATTAGATATTTCATCCTGTGCTACTTAGGAATAAGACTAGAGCTCAAGACCTAGACAAACCCTTAAATAACACCTTTCCCAAGGTCATGAGGTCAACCTTCCATATTTAATGCTCCTATTGTGATGTATATGGACATTACTTAGATGGTTGCTATTCCAAACGTCTATATAATCCTATGTATAAGTCTCCTATTTACCATAACTTCAACTATTCTAAGAGAAGCCGAAATAAGTATGTCCTTCCTAGACAGCTAGACCGAAACTCTAACTATTGTAATACAAGGAAAATGAAAAATATTAAAAAGACAATCTAAATGACAAAATCCTAGATTCTATTCTAGACCAATTTCTCCAACTGTTTATAACAACAATAAAATTGTGCAAAAATCTTTTAAAGAAAAGTCTGAAGCTCGTAAGTTTTATCAAATACGAGCTAATAAGAGCAAATTGAAAACTAGGGCAATATGGGTTAGAAAAGATGATCTATTACTCCAGTTAAAATGCAACATAGTGATCAGTGCTTTTAGATCTAAACACACTACAGTTGGATGGTATTTAGACTCAGGATGTTCTAAAGATATGACCGGGGGTAATTCCAAACTCTCAAATAAAACTAACTTCTCCGGAGGAAAAGTCTTGTTTGGAGATGGTGTATCATCCCAGATCATTGGTAAAGGAACACTCCATGAAGAAGGATTACCCATTCTTGAGAATGTTCTCTTGGTAAAAGGACTTAAAGCCAATTTACTGAGTATATCATAGTTTTGTGACTCCAACCATACGATCACTTTTTTAAAGAACAATTGTAAAATTTTAAATAAAAAGGTGACTGCATTATTACAGGACTCTGTACTCCAGATAACTATTACACAGTTAATCTAAGTAAAGAGGTCTATAACATTGCTAGAATGGATGACAATGAGATATGGCATAATAGGTTGGGTCACATCAATTATGATAATCTTGGCAAATTATGCTCTCAAGAGAGAGTTAGAGGTCTTCCCAAGATCAAACCAATTCCAAACATTGTCTGTGGTCCATGTCAAGAAGGGAAAATTGTCAAGGCTCCCCATAAGAAAGTTAAAGAAGTTCTATCCACTAAACCTCTAGAACTCATCCATATGGACCTAATGGGTCCGTCTCGTATTGTTAGTCTTTGTGGAAACAATTACATCCTTGTTATGGTTGATGATTTCACTCATTTTACCTAGGTTTCCTTCCTAAATCATAAATCAAAAACTTTTCAAAAGTTTTTGAAAATCCTAGTTCGTATAGAAAATGAAAAGGACACCCAAGTAGATAGAATTCGTAGTGATAGAAGAGGAGAATTCGTACATTCATGTATCATAGAATATTGTGACTATAATGGTTACAAACATTAATTTACTTCTCCTAAGACACCTCAACAAAATGGGATTGCTGAGCATAAAAATTACACTCTTAAAGAAATGTCCCTATGATGATATATGCGAAAAACCTACCAAAATATTTTTGGGTAGAATCTATTTGTACTGCCTGTCATATAATCAATCGCATCTACTTAGGGAAGAATACCAAACAAACATCCTATGAGATTTGGTATGGAAATAAACCTAACCTAAAATACTTTAGAACTTTGGTAGTACTTGTAATATCTGTATGGACAGAGAGCATCTGTCTAAATTTGAAACTAGAGGTGATAAAGCCATCTTTTTAGGATATTCTCCAAACAGTAGAGCCTATCGTGTCTATAATCTTCATACCAAATCCATGATGGAACCCATTAATGTGGTTGTACGTGACACTAATGTAGAAAGTAAGACCAAAGAATCAATTATTCTGGATGAGATCGAAAACATTATAAAATATGACTCTTCAAAAATAGTTGAATCTTTACCAACTGAGACCCCTGATATGCCTAATTGGGTTTCCAAAGATCATCCTTTAGATAGTGTCATTGGTAATCCTACTGATCCTGTTCGTACAAGATCTTAAGTTCATAACATTGCTCATTTTGCATGTTTTGTGTCTCTTATTGAGCCCAAAACTGTAAATGAAGCCCTGAATGACAACTTGTGGATAAGTCTATGCAGGAGGAACTTCTTCAATTTGTCATTCATGATTTTTGGTATCTTATACCCTGGACTGAAAATAAAAGGTTTATTGGCACACGTTGGATTTTTAAAAATAAAATGATGACTCTGGGATGATTATTAGGAACAAAGCTAGATTAGTTTCCCAGGGCTACTCTCAGATTAAAGGAATAGATTTTGAGGAAACATTTGCTCATGTCACTTGCCTCGAATCTGTTCGTTTAAATTTTACCATAACTTGTCATTTGCATTTCACTCTTTATCAAATGGATATTAAGTCAGCCTTCCTTAACAGAATTTTAACTGAGGAGACCTATGTAGAACAACCCAAAGGGTTTATTGACCCTCATCATCCAAATTATGTTTATCGTCTTAAGAAAGCTCTTTAGGGGTTAAAACAAGCTCCTAGATCTTGGTATTAGCGTCTATCCACCTTTTTTTTAGATAATTGATTTAGGAGAGGAGGAAGTGACCAAACCTTGTTTGTCAAACATTTTGACAACAACATTACTATTGCTCAAGTGTATGTTGACGATTTCATCTTTGGTTCCACTTCCCCTTTAGTAGTTAAAGCCTTCTCTAATATTGTGCACAAAGAATTTCAGATGTCACTTATGGGGGAGTTACAATTCCTCTTAGGACTCCAAGTTAAACAAAATTCAGAAGGATTATTTCTATCGCAATCTAAATGTGATTCAGAAATTGTTAAGAATTTTGGCTTAGAAATAGCTAAAGATGTTAGGACTCCTATGAGTACCACTGTTAAACTTTCCAAAGATAAGAATGGTAAATCTATTGATACCATCTTGTACCATAGTATGATAGGAATCTTACTTTATCTTACTGCCTCCCATCCTAACATCATGTACTTTGTCTGCGTGTGTGCTCGATATCAAAATAATCCTAAAGAGAGTCACCTTTCGTTCATTACAAGAATTATCAAATGCATCAAAAGCACTCTAAACTTAGGACTCTGGTACACTAAAGACACATCTAGTACTATAGTAGGTTACACCGATGCTGCTTGGACCAGTTGTATTGATGATAGTAAGAGTACTTCAGGAGCATGTTACCACATTGGTAACAACTTGGTAGGATGGAGTAGTAAGAAACAAAACTGCACTTCCTTGTCTACTGTCGAATCCGAATATATTGCAGCAGGAAGCTGTTGCTCTCAATTACTTTGGCTAAAAAAAATGCTAAAAGATTATGGTATCATTGAAGATAAGTTACATTTATATTGTGATAATCAAAGCGCAATTAATATTTCTAAAAATCCTGTTCTGCACTCTCGTACTAAACATATTAAAATCAGATATCATTTCATACGTGAATTAGTTGAATCTAATGAATTAGAAATAAATTACCTTCCTACTAAATTACAGTTAGCTGATCTATTCACTAAACCCTTAGATAATGCGCATTTTGAATCTTTACGCAAGTTAATTGGCATGATTTTTGCAGAATGATGTTGTATATTTTATGGGTATTTTTTCTTCGCCCTTTGTCCATTTGAGACAAAATGGGGGAGAAATTTGAGTCATCTTGGACATTTTTTTGTATATTCTCAACTAAAAGGCTTGATCTTAGTGTTTATCTACAGGAATCGGTACCATCAGTTTCACCAGATTTTATTAGGGTATTGGTCTGTAATTAGTTGGATTATGTAATTTGATCTTTCTATGATATTGGGTAGATAGAAAAATTGGTATAAGAATATGACTTTATTTTTTTTGTATCCCTACGAGTCCTCGTTGACTCAAAGGAGATTTTGTCTCATATTTCCAAGGGGGGAGATTGAAGAACCCTATATCTTCGACTCACTTAATTCTATACTATATAGGTGCTCATCTAGTTTGGATATTGTGACAAAATTTTTAGTCCCATTCCTTGTTACCAAAGGAACATCAGACTCAACTTGATTCCTCTATCTGTTCTTAAAAGGTAGCTCACCAACAACACTTACTAGGACTGCAAACATACATCATATCATGATATAATTGGTTATGTGTGAGTTAATTCCCTTGAAATTGATTTTCTACTATTTTTGGCAATTTTTAAATAATTTCTAAGATTTTAAAATGATTTTTAGAAATTAAAAATAATCGTTTTAAAACCTTTGGGACTGATTTGTAATTTATTTTTAAGGCTTAAAATCTGGTTGGGTAAAAATCGAAAGCGCTTGAGAATATTGTGGGTGCAATTTGTATTTTTTGGAATTCTAAAACACGCATTTTTCTCTCGATCTCAGCCTTACACGTGTTGCCTTTATAACGATCAGATGTCTGTTTTCTCACACTCACATTCGTGAGACTCACTGTGCACCATTGGATCATTTTAATCAACGATCTCCATGTGTTTTCTTATCATCCCCGTGTTTGATTTTCAACCAATCAAATATGCTTTAAATACGGTGGCTTGGCAGCCCTTAGATTGACTTTGAATCAATCCTGATCATTTATTTCACTTCGATCTTCCAGAGCCTTCTTCTCTCAGTATAAAAGAAGACTTCGTCTTCAATTTTGTAATTTTTGGTCATTGTATCCTCTGAGAGAAGAGAGAGAGAGAGAGAGTTCTAAAAGTTTTTTTAAACCCTAACTCAAACTTAAAACCAAATCCAAACCAGAAAATCTTTTTCTGAGTGTTTATAGTTTGTGATTGGAGAAGTTTTTCCTCTATGTCTCATATCTCTTTACCAACTTAATCACATTGATTAAGTCTCTATTTCTTTGTATATAAATATGAAATTTAATTTCTGTGATACAAATCACTTAGTTATTTGCTAGATCTGATTTCTTGTTTCGAGAAATCTATTTTGTTGGTTGTTTTTCAAAATAAATGTTGTTTTCAAACCCTAAACGAACAATACCTTTTCTGATTTCAACTTGCTCAAACTGTCAGACTTAGATCTAGTTTTGAGATCTTGATTGGGTTTTCACTTTCATTTAAATATTTTTAAACAAAGAAAGTGCATAGGATCTTGGCTACTTTGTATAGAAAGATTCCTTCTTGATCTGCGGTTATTTTGAAAGATCCAAAGTCTGACTTATTTGACTAAGCTGATTTTAAAAACCCTTGCATTTTGAGAGATCTGTTTGTAATTTGATAACTCATATTGTCTGTAATTAAGTGTGTGTGATTTGCATGCATGAGTTTAGAATCACTACACCACATACACCTTTACACTATTACCGTGAAAAGTGTTGGTGTTGAGATACTGGACTGTTAGAGTTGACATAGAGCTAAAAGGAGTAAAGATAAGAAGCTGGGAGAAAATCAGCAACATCGGAACCTTAGGAGAAGTCAAAATACACTAGAGGAGTTGGTAAATTTCTGAACTTAGAATAGGTTTGATTACGTGTCTTGATTGTTATATAACTTGTAAGATGTTGCTTGTTTTTAGTGGACTTTTTACTTTTGTGGCGTAGAGGTCACCATGGATGTTTCCCCAATTGGGTGGGTTTTTACCACTTTAAAATTACTTGTGTCACTTCCTTTTACTCTCATCCCTTTCCCGAGGTTGTGTTGGTTTATTATGTTTAAGTTTTATTTTTCAAAACTGGTTAACCTAAAACTGAAATTACTCATTCATAACTGTTTTACACATCTTGTGTTGAAAGATTTGTTTTAAGAAAAGAGTTTCTTCAATAAACTGTTCGGAGCCATTAAGATAGTTTATCTTGTACTAAATGACTTAAGTGGTAGTTTTTAATTTGTTTTTCTTTCTCTTGGAGGTTGGAGCAGGCTTGGTTTTTACTTGAATGTTAGAGCTTTTGTCTTCATTAACATAAATACGAATAGGGGTGTCGAACTCTTTTTTAAAGCAAGGATATTTATCATGAAGTTTTAGGTAGAAGTCTTTCAACTCTGCTATAGATAGCTGTGGGAAAACTATGTGATTACAATCTTCCACAGTATTCCATAAAGGTTTTAAAAAAGATTCACAAGATTTATTAACATGACGAGGGGAGATTAATCCAGACTTTGTACTGAGATGGCGAGGAATAACTAAAGTAGAAATAGAGGCCAATTCATCGCCAATTTCAAGAGAATAATCTTGCATTAAATAAAGAATGGGTTATGAACAAGAACTTCATTCAATGAGTTAATGTCACCATCATCCAATAGATGCGGGTCAGTGTCCTCAACAACCTTAATGGCCATATTTTTAGATGTTAGCTTTATAACATTTTACAAAGAACCAGTTTGTGAAATAGAAGCAAGTTCATGGGCAGTAATTTTTTTTAACTCCAAAGCCACCATTAGGGTAATCTGTTTTCACCACATGAGAATTATCGACAACGTATTTTGATCCAATGAAGGAATTATGCACAACAGCGTTCTTATTACCAACAGTAGACGCCACATAATCTTTTATGGAGATTCCAGCATTGACTCGATTCTTCTCCTTCCATAAAAGAGAAGGTTATTTAGGGTTTTATAGTTAACCACCATCAAGAGCATCTTTATATGTAATTTTATTAGTAACATCTTCACATTTAGAATAGTCACCATCAACATAACCCAATGTTTAGGCACATATTCTTCACATTTATCCCCTTAATTTCAGTATTTTTATGATCCCGTGCAGTGTAAGTAGCTTGGATTTGTCTCTTATGTATGCTACTAACCCCTTTTGGCAAGTATTTCTTGTTTTGTGTATTTCTCATGTGTTTTACAGGTATTTCATGTAAGTTAGTGCAAAGGAGAACTCAAAACAGTGAAAGAAACCAAGAAATGGAGAGTTCAAGGGAATTTTCGTAATTTTGCAGCCTTAGTCCGGAGGTGGGGCCAACTAGAAAGTTGAGCTCTAAATTACAAGAATACTGGAAAAAACGGCACCTCAATCCGAGCTACGGTGAAGAAGTTACGATGTTTTGAAGTTGCGGGATAATGAAGAGTCTGGATGTGCGGATTTCTGTCATTAATTATGCATTTAATGCAGTGCAACTCTTGGAAAACTTGTTCCACAAGCACTATTGGTTGTCAATTTCGAGATTTTGTGCTATAAAAGCCCATGACCTACATCATTTGAAGGGGGGTTGCTAGAGAGAGGCTAGGTTAGGAGTAGGTTAGAAGTGCTAGATTGAATTTTAGGGTTAGATTTTGAGAGCAAATTTTCTATTCCTTCAAGAGTTGTATGAACCCTAGTTTGTATTCTGAATCTCAATTCCTTGTTGCTGAATTCAAGTAAACTCTTTCCATTCTCTTATTTTATTACTTGCAAATTATTTACCATGTTTTGTAGATCCATAATTTTGTGTATGAATTTGTTTTTTTTTATCCAATCATGAGTAGCTAAATTCTCAAGGGTTGGGGTACATGAACTCAATCCTAATACAAATTATTTGTATGGAAAATTAGAAAATAAATGAAAATATTGGTTGAATCGTGAATGAAAATCATATATGCATTGTCATATCTTTTAATCTCTCTTGCCTTAGGTACTTGGGATGTTTAAGAATGCTTTGTATGTATAATTTGTCGTTCACCGCCTTATATTGATCTTTGATTTCATATGATGCGGTCTTGAACCTCATATATGTAATGCTTAGTGATGATAAGGACTGGATTTAATCAAGAATTTTGATTTATAATTCTAGTATTCTAAAGGATAATTTGTTAAGGATTGAGGGATTGTACCCTACCCTATTTTCTCCCATTTGTCAGATCTAACTTCTTTTGCACTTTTCAGTTTGTTTTTCTTAAGTAATTTTTTAATAGAAATTTTCCCAATCATCATCTTTTTCATTTTTATTTTAGAAGTAATAAATCAATTAAATTCTATAAACATTCCCTGTGGATTCGATACCCAGACTTACTACTATACTCCATAAAAGTGTAGTTAAAAGTTTAGGTTTTTTTTGTATTGAGGTTGGAAGCCGATAACAACGACTAGCGTATTACACAGACGCTCGGTTTTCCACTCCATCAAAATGGCGCCGTTGCCGGGGAATGTTTTGTTATAGATTATAATTGATTTACTATTTCAAAAGATTTTTTTTCTTTGGATTTTTTTTTACCTTTTTTGTAGCCTTGCACAATTGAGCACCAAGAAATGTAGAATCCTCAACTGCACACCTTTGTACTTGAATTTCCATTTACATATTATTCGGTAATAATGTCTTTTCATGGTGAGTTCGGTAATTATAATGGTTCATATGGTAATCGTTTTCAAACTTTTTATTCTCAAGAGTCCGCGGCTCGACCTATTACCATTGGTGAGGCTGTTCTAACTCTGGAGTGTGAAAGGCTTGCAAATGAATATAGGAGAGAAATTTATATTAATTATTCTCAAGAATCTGTGCCTCGGCCTATTACCATGGGTGAGGCCTTTCTAAATCTTGCGTATGAAAAGCTTGAAAACGAATATCGAAAAAAAAATCATTTTGGGGAATCCAATGAAGATTTTTTCTCCAATATTTGTGAAACTATAAAAGGTTTTCAACCAAAAGAGGAATCCGAGGTTCTAGAGCCAAGGGATCCTACTTTGGAAGAATACACGCTTTTTCTAACCAAAAGAGTACTGGATTTTCTTTCCACCCAAAGCACAAAGAATATCGATTATGGCCTTGTGAAGGAAATGGTCACACTTTGCGATGATGTGCGTTCTATTTTGGAAAACAAAGAGGAGGTTGAGACTTGTGTGTCACCTCAAATTTTTGAAGAACATATCATTGAAAGTGAGTCTTGCTCCCTTGAAATTCAATCTCCAAGTGATGATGAATCACTTGAGATTGAGTTTATTTCATCACCATTTTCGTTCACGGTTATTGAACCATTAGAAGTACCGCTAGATTCCTATGAGTCGGTTGAAAATTCTGAAACGTTTACACCTTTTACCGACAAAGACACTTTGCTAGAATTGTTTTCTAATATGGAATGTTCCTTTTTGTGTGCCCCTCTCCCCATACTACTTGAAAAATCTTTGGGAGGTGATTATATTTTTCTTGGATCTCAATTGTACTTGTCCCACCTACCACCCAAACCCCCCATCATCCCGTTAAATTTTTTAATTGGTGATGGTTCATTTTCTCCATCTCACACATGCCTTCCGTTTTTCAAACGGAATTCTTATTTTTCGGGAGGCATGCACTCTAGTGAGGGTACACCCTTAATCCCTCAAAGTCAAATTGTATTTTGGGTGGACCCTCAAATTTTTCGACTTCTAGTGTATGATTTATTAGCCGTTCAAATTGTAGGTTGTAAATAATTAGTTTTTTCTTTTTTATTATAGTCTAGTTTTGATAGTTAAAGTTTTTGTTATTATTTTTTGCTATGCTTGGTTCTAACGTGTTTTGTAGATTCAATGGACTCGTACTCATCGAGGATCGCTCCATTTGGGTAATATCTTTCTTTTCCTCTCTTTATGTTGTGTTCTTGATTCGCATTGAGGACAATGCAACATTTAAGTTAGGGGGTGTGGGATATTCTTCCCATTTATTGTTTAGATTCATTGATTCGATCACATGTTCTTTCCAAGTATGTTTTTTTTTTTAGAAAAAGAAAAAAAAATTGAAAATTTTTGAAAAAAACCAAAAATATTTTTCTTCAAAATAAATAAAAATTGGAATTTAAAATTTTCAAAAATGTCACCTTTATTCTATTTAAAGTCTCAAATTGTTAAATCTCAATTGCACTGAGCCAAAATTGACCAAAGATGGAAATTGAAAGAAAATTGACGACTTTACGAATAAGTGTGGAGATTGATCAAACCCGGTGAGATTTCGAGCCTTTCAATTTTTTATGAGTTTTTAAATCAATCCGAGTTTATGATTAACTCAAAGTTCTTTTCAGCATTGTAATAAGTCGTTGATGATCTCAATCCTTTATTTTGATCGGTTATGGGAAATGTGTGAAATGTTGTCTCGAAATTCGTGCTAAATATATCTCTAAACTTAATTAATCTCGAGATGCATATGGTAATGCGATTAGCAATTTGGACAATGAAGTAGGCCCTCGTTTGTTTAAAACCAAAAATATTAGCCATAAAAAAGTTGTGAAAAATTATCCCTTTGCAACCCAAGTTGAGCCAAATAAAATTTATCTTTTCGTTTGACAACCCAAAAAACCCAAATAGCCCGGAATTGTGAAAATTGAATATTCATCAATTCCAAATTGTGCAACAAAAAGGGGCAAGAAAAAAAAATAGATATGCTCAACAAAAATACTAAGAAAAGAAAAAGAAAAGAAAAAATGAATATTGAAAAAGAAAAGAAAAAAAATGAGCAAATGCCCGAAAAAGCACAAACGGACATCATAAGGACATTTTCCAATTCCAACATTCCCATCCATTCTCATTTTTACCCTTTACACCTTTTAACCCGAAAAAATCCTAACCGAGTCCAAATTGCAAAATTAATTACTGCGTGGAGAGCTAAGACATGAAAAGATAATATGAGAGATTAAATGGTGTGAATTAGAGGTGATGTTCCCATTTCCTAATAATTGTAATCCGATGATGAGATCTTTTCACCATAAATTTCCTTCTTTTCAATTTTGTATGCATGAATTTGTGTCCATTATATTTACTCTTTATATCATGCATACCGAGAGAAAATAACCACAATCCGAGTGATTCGTTTGTGAGTGCATCCGTAAGAATTTGAATCAAAACGAATTTTCGAAAAGTAACGTAATGCTCAATCGGTGGAAATTTGAGGTTTAATTTTTGGCTTCGCACACACACACTATGGTTTGAGACAGTTGAATATGAGTTGATGGTGATTATTTTTCGAAAATTTTAAATTGTACAATTTTTAAGTATTTTGATCTTTATTTGAGTCAATAAAGAATTTTGTGGGTAAATTTACTACAAACCCTCACGAGACAAAACTCGTCCTACTAGGGTAACCTAGGGGTTTAAAGGCTTGTTGCATACGCTAAATGCAATCGCGTGCCTGCGAAAGTGGAATTTTATTTTAATAAAGGAATTTTCAAGAGTAGAATTTTGGTTAGGATTCATATACATTGCTCGGGACGCGCAAAGTTCTAAGTTAGGGGGTCTGTTTAGGCACATATTCTTCACATTTATCCCCTTAATTTCAGTATTTTTATGATCCCGTGCAGTGTAAGTAGCTTGGATTTGTCTCTTATGTATGCTACTAACCCCTTTTGGCAAGTATTTCTTGTTTTGTGTATTTCTCATGTGTTTTACAGGTATTTCATGTAAGTTAGTGCAAAGGAGAACTCAAAACAGTGAAAGAAACCAAGAAATGGAGAGTTCAAGGGAATTTTCGTAATTTTGCAGCCTTAGTCCGGAGGTGGGGCCAACTAGAAAGTTGAGCTCTAAATTACAAGAATACTGGAAAAAACGGCACCTCAATCCGAGCTACGGTGAAGAAGTTACGATGTTTTGAAGTTGCGGGATAATGAAGAGTCTGGATGTGCGAATTTCTGTCATTAATTATGCATTTAATGCAGTGCAACTCTTGGAAAACTTGTTCCACAAGCACTATTGGTTGTCAATTTCGAGATTTTGTGCTATAAAAGCCCATGACCTACATCATTTGAAGGGGGGTTGCTAGAGAGAGGCTAGGTTAGGAGTAGGTTAGAAGTGCTAGATTGAATTTTAGGGTTAGATTTTGAGAGCAAATTTTCTATTCCTTCAAGAGTTGTATGAACCCTAGTTTGTATTCTGAATCTCAATTCCTTGTTGCTGAATTCAAGTAAACTCTTTCCATTCTCTTATTTTATTACTTACAAATTATTTACCATGTTTTGTAGATCCATAATTTTGTGTATGAATTTGTTTTTTTTTATCCAATCATGAGTAGCTAAATTCTCAAGGGTTGGGGTACATGAACTCAATCCTAATACAAATTATTTGTATGGAAAATTAGAAAATAAATGAAAATATTGGTTGAATCGTGAATGAAAATCATATATGCATTGTCATATCTTTTAATCTCTCTTGCCCTAGGTACTTGGGATGTTTAAGAATGCTTTGTATGTATAATTTGTCGTTCACTGCCTTATATTGATCTTTGATTTCATATGATACGGTCTTGAACCTCATATATGTAATGCTTAGTGATGATAAGGACTTGATTTAATCAAGAATTTTGATTTATAATTCTAGTATTCTAAAGGATAATTTGTTAAGGATTGAGGGATTGTACCCTACCCTATTTTCTCCCATTTGTCAGATCTAATTTCTTTTGCACTTTTCAGTTTGTTTTTCTTAAGTAATTTTTTAATAGAAATTTTCCCAATCATCATCTTTTTCATTTTTATTTTAGAAGTAATAAATCAATTAAATTCTATAAACATTCCCTGTGGATTCGATACCCAGACTTACTACTATACTCCATAAAAGTGTAGTTAAAAGTTTAGGTTTTTTTTGTATTGAGGTTGGAAGCCGATAACAACGACTAGCGTATTACACGGACGCTCGGTTTTCCACTCCATCACCCAACTTCATGCAACTTTTACAAAATAAGGGAACATTCTCATAATAGATCTTTGCCAAAATCCTTTAGATCCACAAACTATCCAAATTTTTGAGGGGGAAATTTTAAAATCAATCTATACATATAGTCTTGCTTGACTGGGATGGGTAACATTTGTAGTAGACTCATTTATCTTGAAAAGAGAACCAATGCATTGGGCTATAGGAAAAACATAAGTCTTAGCAAAGATATGGGTAGGGAGATGGGGTAATGAGACCCATATAGGAATAATGGGACAGTTAGAGTCGGGAATAAAATCCACAGTCCATTTAAAAACATTATATGAGCCTTAAAGATGTACCATTGATCTCTTAACCATATATGAATGAAATCCTCTCCACAGTAAAGTTTTATGAGAAAATGTTATTTATTAAGAAGTCCGAGAGAAAAAGAAGTTTTAAAAAGCTTTATGAATAGATTTCATAGAAGTACTTCCAAAAGGAAATCGTCTAACACAAGATTGTTTATAAGGATGAGCAGGACGATCAGATACTTCAGAAGAAAATTCAATTAAGGTATTCCCTTTAAAGGTAGTGAAATCTTTGGGAGCAATATTAAACGTGGAATAAGAATCGGAGATGAGGGAGGCAAAGATCTTAGCCTTGTCTTTATCAATGTTAGGAGATTTTAGGTTAGAGTGGGGAGGGACAACCGCTATAGCAAGGTGACTATGATGAAAGTGGGAGGTTAGAGGAGATGGTTAGAAAGGAAGTGGGTGGACGACTGTATAGAGAGAGGAGATGAGAGGAAAAAATGTGGAACATGTTTAAATCACAATTCAAGTCTCTCCATCTACATTATCTCCCTCATGTAGAACTCTCGCATTCATTTAGGAAAAAAAGTTTTGCATGAAACATCATTTTGGGGTTTTGAGAGGATCTTTTGTCATCATTCCTTTTTGTGTTGCATTCAATTAGTTGTCATGCATGGACATATAAGACACATTTCTCACTACTTCAAAGGCCACGTGTCATATTGGGGAGAGGCATTTATAATTCGGTAATCATTACTCCCCTTTTCAAACTGATGACATCCTTTTATGTGCCAAAAGTACATATACCTCCAAACTCCTTTTCAAAAAAAGTTCATCTTTTCATTTTGTTGGCTTTAGATAAAGAGAGTTCTTTGCCCTCCATATTTCTGTCAAGATATATCCATTCTTTATTTCATCGAAACACTTGATTTGAATGGCTTATTCTTCCTTAAATGTGTTGTTTGTTACTATTATTACCTCCACTGAGATGTTGATAGGACTTGCCTATTTAAATCCAAGTGGCGTCCATTATTTCATCTAGAACATCCATTGTTAGCACCACCGTTCCTTTTGTTTATTCAAACACCCCACCACTGGTGGCGGAAACGGTCCCTCTAGGACTCAAGGTGGGGCTAGTAGCTACTCTCCTATGAGCAAATCGTAGGTGACGTACTTGGAAGCATGGTCGAAGAAGGATTTTACCTCCTATAAGTGCACCCATGTTTTATGATGATGATAACTTTATATCTTCACTCGATATTTTTGAAGCTAACATCATCACTATGGTGTCCTAGCAACCTCAATTAGGGTTTCTTGTATCCAAGGATACCCTAATTTTCTCCCCTAATAGTATTTTAAGAAATAGAGTGGGCATGGGTGATTTTTCCCTTTTTAACATCAATTTGATGTATGTAGTGGAGAACCCTAGAAATGGGAAGCTTGGCTTAATTATATCATGTCTTAGACCATTATCATCAAGTTTTTGAGGGATTTTCACCGGGTTAAATGCTTGAGATATTAAAGAATTGTATCATCACTAAAAGAACGAGAGCCCTCAATTCTCTGATATCTCATTGGAGTGTGGATACTCATACCTTTGTCACAAGTTGGTCAAGTTCACTACTACTTTAAAGGATATATGTGAACTCGTTGGTTTTCCTATTCTGGGAAGTCACATATTCACTGATAATTATGAAGATGTTGAGGAAAAAACTTTATGTGAGAAGTTGGAGAAAACATTGAGGAAGTTGAAGAAAGCATTGGGGTAGTGCATACATTATGTCTGTCTTAGTCGCACAAGGGCGAGCAATCATTCCTTTGTTCAGTGGAAAAGATATGGATTTTGGGATTCCGAACCTTTATCAAAGGATTAAATGAAAGTAAAGAATCACATAAGTCTAGATGGTCCAAATTTGAAGTCAATTGGTAATCTTGTTACCTTATTTATCATTTTTCTATGAATATTTTTATTTTCAGGGAGGCTTAACGACTCCCCTCATGAGCTTGTGTTTTGTATAGCCTTTCTCCTTGCTCACGAAAAGAATGTGCCTCTAGCTTCCTTAACTTTGGGATCTATGAACCCTTAGCTAGATCGAGCACATTCTTTTCCATGCACTCTTCCTTCTTACACTAAATTATGCCAAGGTGTGTAAATCTATCACTTGGAGTGAGTAAGAAGACAGTTCAGATATGACTAAGGTACCTTTTCTCCTGACTTCCTACCATTCATTATATTGAGCAATTGTACTGGGGGCATATTTAAATTTTACCCCTGAGTGCATGGTGCGTAGTCTTGCCAAGTTTCAGAACTTCCCAATATCTACTCGTGATTACTTATCTTCCACGAGTAGTTCCTAGTTTTCATTATGGCAACCCCAAATTCGAAGTATAAAATATTACATTCAAGAATTTCCCCATGAGTTATTCAATGACATAATTCCCTCCTTAGAAAAGTATTTGACCAAGCTCACTCGAAAATAAACATGGAATTACATTCAGGTTATAAGGCCATCTTTGGAGTTTATCACTCTAATTTTAGTAAATCCAATTTGTGAACAAACCGTCTACTCATGACGTCCAAGGGTGGACTCCAAACAAGCCAAACCTAAGGCCAAAGGGAAGGCGAAAGATTATTCTAAAAGGAAACACCCTGGTATGGATCTTTATAACTTTGTCCCAACTTAGATAGTGGGTCTTCCTCACCCATGTATCCTATAAAAATGCGAGCAACTAGAAAGAAAAACCGTTCAACTAAGGTTATGAGCACTGCCATTCTAGTAAACCAAAGTTTAGAAACCGATATGCTCGGTGTTGAGGAGACATATTAAACTGTTCTCAATCGAGGATATGAGATCTTTAAAGCATCTCCTCCACATCCATATATTCCAATCACTTTTCATCACGTGGAGGGTACCTTTCTTATTTCTCGCTTACTTTATAAACCTCAAAGTAATAGAGAGACGAGTGCGTTCTAAACATCATGTTCATTTGAAGAATAACTTGTGTATTATGGAAATAGCACTTCCTATAATTATCCTAGTTTATATTCAAATGACATTGGGTCACTCTCTATCATTGAAGATCACTTGACTAATAATTTATCTTTTGTATCAGCTCAAAGAAATGTGATAGTAGATATTAGGAAGAAATCTTCGAGTGACCATAATGAAACAATGATTCCTTCTCCCAACACAACCAACCCAGCTACTGGGATGCTACCTTATAGGCATGTTCCCTATTTGGAGACTGTAAGTGTGACATATTTCTTATTAATCTTTTATTTCACTAGTATGAATTTGGTGATGAATATATTGTTTCGCTTTTCTTTTTGGAAGGTGTCGTTTATGGGGATAAGCACGACCCCAAGAGTAAGTATAAATTCTCCATCTTCCATTTCATTTGCACGTCCTTTTCGCGCTCCTTTCCAAAGGGAAAGGAACTCTATATTAGTGTCCTCCATGAGCTTAGATCGAGAGGTATGCTCCTTTCAAAAAAATTTATTATCTTTATAAATTCTGTTGGAGAAGAATGATATAAGTTGTTGTAAACTAACTTCATGGTTTACAGGTGAAGCTTTCAATTGTATTTCCCATAACTACGGGAAATTCTTTGAGAGCTACTTATTCCCTGGTCATGTCACGAGAACCCGTTCGCGGGTATCGAGAGGGTTCTTAACTTTATTCTTAAGGTTGTTTTCCTTTAATATTTACTTATTCATGTCTTGATTCGAAGATTCCGGCTGTACCACCTTCTTTTGCTCATGTCTTTATTGCTTCTTCAGGAGCAGCAGTTCGTCTAGTCAGCCCTCAACCAATGATGAAATATTTTGACTGAGGTACTTTTCATTCAACTATCTTTTCTTTCTTGATTTCTTTTTTCAAAAAAAAATAAATGAAAACCATTTATGACTTTTTATCTCCACAGATCTTTTGGAGAGCAACACCCTTACCTCTAGGGAAATCATTTTGCCAACTAGGGTGACTATTCCCGAATTGCCTCCTTCTGGGACAATTTATGTACTGCGAGCATACTTGCTTATGGACAATAGGCCTCAATTCTAACAAATCTCTACTCAACCAATTTTGAGTGTGGCATCAAGCATCCCCACATTACTTATTTCTTTATTAAAAGAGGTAATTTAATATTATTAGCTTCTATCTTGAGATTTTTGGAAAAAATGATATCGTTTCTCACTCATTTGAATGATCACTTAATATATTTTTTAATTACGTTTGTACGAGCAACCCTTCTCCTATTACTCAATCGGTTGAGTCTCAAGTGAGTTAGGTGACTAACTCGAGTGCTCCTTCCCATTTAAGGACTCATATATATATATATATATATATATATATATATATACAAAAATGATCTTGTGCATACCAGAATGTATTTTAAGAGTGCGGACCGGACATGTGTCACCTGCCGGTGAGTCCAGAAAAGAGAGAGAGTGTACCTATAATTTAGCCTCTCTTTTCTGGGCTCACCGCTAGGTGACACATGTCCGGTCTGCACTCTTCAAATACATACTGGTATGCGCAAGATAAGTACTATATATATATATATATATATATATATATATATATATATACATATATATATTTCAATTTCCATTCTTTGAAAACATTGTATACTTGCCCTCAACATGTTTCTCATTTTTAGGTTGGAACCGTGGTGAGTGTGATTACCCTTGTGTCTGAGGGGACTCGGGTATTTAACCTCATTATTCTTTTCTTGTACAGTTGCTCGTACTTTGAATTTTTTTTACTATGTGATTAACCTGTTTTTTTATTTTTTAGGTCACAAATATATTTAGTTCGAGTGATCCTATGCAAGGGGACTCTTAGGTACCAAACTGTCGTGCCTCTTTTTTTTATTCATTTTCACATATTTTACAAATGCTTGCTCGGTTGCTCAACCTGTTTATTTATTTTAAGGTGAGCATCGCAAGTTCTCCTATACTTATGGATCCTCAAGTACTAAAATGTCTTACCCTTTTCTTCATTTGCCTATATTATGAAAATGTTTGTTCGATTGCTTAACCCATGTATTTGTTTTTAGGTGAACATTATGAGCGCTCATATGTGTTGGTAACCTGGGGTACTAAACTGTTTAACTTTTTTATTCATTTGTGATAAGCACCCAAAACTATACATTTTATACCCCGAATAGACGTACTTTAGTTGCTAATTCTCGACAATTTGGGTCTTATGCGCTTAAATGTTTATTTTGTAGGTCTAATGTGCATTGCAGAGTTCAAACGCTTAAATCAAGATAATTGCGCGTTTTATGGAGTTAATTACCTTGTCCCTAAACCCTTACCCGAGCCTAAATCTATCATAAACCTAGCCCAAAGCCTGTGTGTGTTTAGTTTGTATCTTTTTATATTTTTTGTTTGAATCATTTTTCTTTTTAGGATTTATTTTAGACTTATTTAGTATTTTCTAGATTTTATTTTCTATTTTTCTATTTTATTTTTTCTTTTATTTTGATTTCTATTATTTTTTAGTTTTAGTTTTATTTTATTTTATTTTATTTTATTTTATTAGGATTAGAATTTTTAGGATTTTATGTTTTTATAAGTTTTATTAGATTTTGCATTTTCTTTTTAGGATTTTAATTTTAAGTTTTATTAGATTTTATTTTTATTTTTATTTCGTTTTAATTTCAATTTTTATTTGAGTCTTTGTTTTATTTTAAATAGGATTTTATTTTTTAGGTTTTTATTTTATTTTATTAATTTTATTTTTTTAATTAGTTTTAGTGTTATTTTTAGGGGCTCAAATTAAACACACACAAACAAACACATCCTATACACCCTCATCACACCCTACACCCACCTACTTCATCTTCAACCCCCAACCACCTTATCTCTCCTCTCTCTTTCCCCATTAACAAACCTCAATTTACACAACCACCTCCATAACCACCAACAAAAACCCAACTCTTACACCACCTGCCCAAAACCTCTAACCCAAAACAAAAAAAAACCACCTCCGGCGACCTTCTTTGCTGCCACGCCACCCAATTCCGGGCGAGACCAAGTCCGGCGCTGACTCCACCGTCCCTTTACCCCTTGCCCCCGGCGACCTCTCATCCCTCTGCTCAACCCCCCACCCGCTGCCACCGGCGCGCACTCCTGCGCCCCACCTCCGGCGACATCACCGCCCGGATCCGACCCCTCTCTATCTCTCCTACGCCATCAACCACCAGCCCTTAAACCTCCTACCTCCGGCGCGCCACCTGACCCGCCGCTGACCTCCTGTCTCCGGCGATTCTTGTCTCCGACCCTCTAGCCCCCTCCGGCGATTCTTGCCACCGAACCAAAACCCCTTAAATCCCACACCCCATATCCATTTCTTCTCAAAGCCCTTCTACGACTTCACCTGTCAATAAGCCAAAGGCCCAAACAAACCAAAGCCAAGATTAAAATAAACCCAATTCCCCGCATGCCATAAAACCCAACTTATTCCCTTAAAACCAATTTACCCAAATACCCTTAAAAAACCCCAACTATTAATTCTAACCCAACTTCCTAAAAATGCCTCCAAACCTCTCATTCCCAAATCAGATTTTATTCCTCACCTCACTTCCCACATGACCTCACACACCCCCATGCACATGTGCTCTCACCTCTCCCACATGTTCACCATAGCCAATTCCCATTTTTACCCCTAGCTCCATACCTATTATAAAATGAAGATGAAGACCTCATTTAAAGGAGAGCTTAGAGAGAGGAATTTTTAGAGAGAGAATTGGAGAGATAAACACCAATTTGTAAATAGTTTTTCCTTTTATTTTTTTAGATATTTGTTGAGAATTAATTGTGAGTAATTGAATTGAATGGAAGATGATAGAGTTCAAATTACCAATTTCAAGGAGACTTGTTGAAGATTTGTTCTGTTTCTCTACTCTTTTATTATATATGCCTTTGATTATTAATTTGTCATATTTTATACCATGTTAGGCTAAAACCCCTTTCAAGGGGTGGGGTAAAACCCTTATATGATGTTATTTTATTTTTAATTAGTTTAATTACTTGAAAAGTCCCTTTGGATGTTAATTTTGATCCCTCACCCTTAGATTTACGCCTCGAGAGAAAATCAAAATTCTAGTGATAATACTCATTTTAGATTTGAACTAGAGATAGGGGTTTCTTAAGTGGGGTATTATAACTTGAATTTCAACTCTAAATTCATTTTCTAAGATTTACATGAATTTTAATCGATCGATCCTAGTGGGTGATTAATTAAAAGGAGTGTAGATCTATTTTTCTAGAGTTGTGGGGTGTTAAACTTAATTTTCTAAAAGATTAATATTATAATTACACGTGCAATGAGAGTTGGTTTGTAATTTTGATATTAATTTGGGAGAATTCAAATAATTAAATTAATTAATTTGAATAACTAAAATTTGTGGTGTAATCCCACTCCTTGATTGATCTCACAATTATCTACCTCACTTTATCTCTTATTTTAGTGTTAGACTTTATTTTCCATTTTAGCCATTTTCTAGTTAGTTATGATCATATTATATTTAGTTTAGTTTAGTTTAAAACCTCACCTCACCCTATTGTTTTAATATTCGAAAAAGCTAAAAAAATTAGAAAAGTGAAAAAGCACAAAAAGAAAATAAAAAGTGAATTACAATTGAATTTGTCTCTAGCTTACTCCCTAGAAAGTGGATTGATACCCTTATTTACCGCTACACTTGAGTTGTTATATTTTGTAGGTATTTGAGGATTTTGACTAACTTGGCTTTCAACAACGACATATATACAAAAGTCAACGTTATCAATTTGCTTATAGTGTGAAAATGTTGCTCAATTTCTCAACATATGTCTTTGTTTTTGGTGAACATTACGAACGCTCCTATGCCTGTAGAGACACAAGTGTTAAATTGTTGTACCCTTCTCCATTTTTTAATTATTTGCTTATACTATGTAATTACTTGTTCTATTTATCAACATGTGTCTTTGGTTTCAGGTGAACATTACGAGTGCTCCTATGTTTGTGGGGCTTGATGTACTTAACTTTTATCACTTTTTTTTGTGCCTACTTCACGAGTAACCTTTGTATTTTATTTGTTAAGCTGAGTAGAGGAGTGATCATCTACCTATCACCGTTGTAGATCCTTGTCCTAAGCAGCGAGTGAGATATTTATTTTTAATATCGTATTCTTCTTTTGGATTGACTAATTATTTATTTAACCATGTCAAACTATTTCTTACAAGAGAGGGATCAACGTATGGTGTTGGTAAGTACTCTTACTCCTATAGGCAGGAGATTAAGTCTCACTTCTTTAAATGGTTGCTTCTTTAATATTTTACTTTATGTATTTGCTCTTTTCGTAACCAGGAAGAAGAAATATGGGAAGGAGAAGGCAATGAGGAGGGTGAGAAGGACTCTAAGGCCACCCATTCTCATAAGGATGAGGACGAGCATGCTGATGAAGAGTCTTCTGTTGGTTGTGATGCGAGATCCATGGCCACTGGTTTGACATCGTATATTTGATGCTTCAGATTATTATAGGAAAGAAATGTGGTCCGAGAGCCATGTGATTAGAGTTCGTGAAGAGGATCATATTATCTTAGTCTTGATCTTCGAGCACCACCTAAAAACATTCACTGATTAGTCTATTCTTAACATTAAAGGCATATCTATTTCTAACTTGAAAGTACCTGCTAATCATGTTCGTCGATCTACTACTACTCCCCCGAGTGAGATTACCCCCACTGATATGCGTACCTTCCTTGTTTCCATTAAAGACTCGAAAGATTGTTACCTCTTTAAGTTAGATTGACCGGATACTATCGTTCGCAGCCTCATAAACCTTACTATGAAGAGATTGATAAAATCTCAATCTTTTGAAATTGTCAAGGTCGAGCAGTATCTTTAACAAGTGACTGCTATCAGGGATCATATCAAGTCTCCTGAGATTGAGTTGAATAAGGTCCTATCTGGTGGGGAAGATAATGATGGTCGTATTGGAAAGATTGAGCAGGATGTCAAGGGAGAAGTTGCTGAAGTTTGGGAAGGTTTTTAGAAGAGATAAAACCTTACTTTCCTTATGATAATCAGCTAGTATTTTTTACTTTTCCTTTTGGAACATTTGTAATATCTTTGCCTACTCCTCGAGTAGGTCATTTTGTGGAATGGAATATTAGTTACCATTATTTATTTTGTGCACTTTCTTTCATTGTTTTTGAGTAAATGATGTTAATTTGTGAAAGGTAAACATATTTCTTATCTTTTCCTTATATTGTGGGATCATATACTTGCCATATTTCATATTGCTTTATAAATTATTCACGAGTGAGTAGATTTTGGTAAAATAAACCACTTTCCCTTATGCTTTGGGAACTATTTCTATGCCCACTATATTTTGTTTTTGAGCCATGCATTTATAATGATGCGAAAATATCACCTCAAAACATTGTGAGCAGATATATAAACTTATTTAAATAAATTAAATATGTTTTTGTATATTTTGGAAATTCTAGATCTACCTTGCTCGCTATATTTTTTCTTTTGTTGTTAGGTAGAACTAACTTGAAATTATATCCCCTTATAATATGGGATTAATGCATTGGAGTTCTCAAAAGAACATTTTCCCTTATACTTTGAGGGTTCTTGAACCATTATGCTTGCTTTATTTTGTTATTGAAGCTAAATGATCTTAACTTTAAAATGTATCCTCTCACATAATATTGTGAGAAGACACATTAATAATGTAACTTTGGTTATATTATGAAATATATATGAGTAATATGATCAGCATAAAATTTTAATGAAAGATTGTAATAACCAACATGAGAAGTTGTATTCATTTTGTCACAGAGTTGTGTACAAAAAGAGGTTTCTTTGTCATACAACTTTAATTTTCATAAGTAATAAAATAAATAAACAATGAGATACCTCATGCATAGTACTTCTTGAGCCACTTGCAGTTGATGGACTGGATACAATCACTTTGCATCTCTGAAATCTGGCAATACTCTAACTTGCCCACTCTTCTAACCAAAAATGGTCATTTCCAGTTGGGATTAAAATTTGAGTCTAATGTTCTCCTTAAATAATGAGTGGATGGTAAAAAAACCAGGTCCCCAACTTGGAATTCCCTTAGCTTGACTAAGTTTTCATATGCTCACGAGAGTTGTTGGGTGTAAACTTTGAAATTTTCTTTAGCTCCAATTGCATCTGCCTTGGATCTGGTAGCAAAACATTATTCAAAAACATTACACCAGAGGGTATTGCTAGTTATATAGGCAAAACAACTTATGTTCCATAGACAAGCTTCATCCTTGAGGTTCCAAAGGCCCATAAAACCATTAACAATTTTTCATCCCATGTTCGAGGGAGATCTTTTATCATTTTCTTTATAGTATTGATCAAGGTTTTGTTGGTTTCCTTAGCTTGTCCATTCCCCTTTGGATAGGAAATAGTTGAGTTATTGTGGATGATTTTGTATTTATTTATCTATAACCCCATGTCTTTGCATTCAAACTATCTTCCATTATCTATGAGGATGACCTTTGGGATGAAAAACCTACAGATGATGTAATCACAAATGAATTGCGTGACAACATGAGCAGTTATCCTCCTTAGAGGAATTGATTCTGGACATTTAGTATAAAGTTTTATAGCCACTACGATGAAACCTTTTTCACAAGAAGCTAGGGCGATCTTTACCACCAGATCAAATGCCCAAGTGTGTAATGGGTAAGGAGCATCCAAACTCCATAGGCTCACTGATGGCGTATATGCCATATTCCCATGCACTTGATATTCTCTATATTTTTTCAAAAATTTAATGGAATCTGCTTCCATTGTGAGATAATAATACCCCAGGGTCATCAGCTGATCATATAACTTTTCTGCTCCCATGTGTGAGGGTTCATGAGATTCCTTTAACACTTTTTCCATTTCTTTTTTGGCAACACACCTCAAGATCTTATCATTGTAACCTTTATTATACAACTCTCCCTTGACTCGATAAAAATAGGAAACTCTTATCTTTAAGAAGATTGTATTCTCTCTTTTAATGACAAACTTTCTATCATTCAGGTACTCTATGTATTATTTCCTACAATCATCCAAAGACTTTAAAAAACTTGCTTTAGTCGGCTGGTCAAAATGGATTTATATTCCAACTGGATTCATCTTGTTCAACTCTTTCATTCTCTTGCATTTGGAATTCCAGAATTCAACTAAAAGTGTCAAAAATCATGTGGAAGTTGATTCTAAAAGGTATCCCAATAGATGAGTATCTAAAAAAAAATACACTTTAGTATCCCATCTAGGTGTATATGCTGCATCATTCCACAAGAAGAAACTCAGGAACATCTATTCTTTGTTGGCGACCTAGATCAAATTATTTGGAACCAATTTCAATCTATGATGGGCTTCTCATTTCAAGCATCGACTTTTAAAGGCAATCTAATGCTTTGGTGGTTACATGCTCGAGGAAATTCAATTTGGAGCTTACTTAGCAAAATCATCCCTCCCTTCATCTGTTGGCACATCTGGAAAGCAAGAAATTCAAATCATTTCGAAGATTCGCCTATTATCTCTTCGAAGATAATCCAAAAAATCAAAGATGATATTTTTTTAGCATTTCACATAAAGCCATATCATGGATCCAAGGCTAGAATTTTTCTTTCTTTTATTTCAGACTTTAACGTCACTTGTGTTTGATTCCTTGTTCATGCCACCTGGAGAGGGCTCTTCTCTCCTTATCTAATAAAATTCAATTTTTCCAAAAAAAAAAAAAAACTAGATTTATATTCCAAATAACTTTTCTGCAAACGAGCAACATCTTTGTTCATGATACCCTTATAGTAACCTCCTTACTATAAACACCTTTAAATTGGGATATACGGGTCCCCATAATGCATCTCATGCATCTCCTGCATATTCTCATGAGCCTCTTCTTCTCTCGCAACTCTTGCCAAGTATCCCCTTCGACTTTTGAAGTAGAGAGTACCTTTTTAGCATGTATATGTTTGAGAATTCTACGATTTCCTATTTTTTCATGTGTTTTTAACTGCTTGACCATGGAGGCTCTCCACTCCTTGGGTTTTATAATACCCCATATTTTTACGTATTTGAATGTAATTAATTCGCTTTATTTTAAAATTACATGAGAGAAGTAATATAATTGAATTGAATGATAATGTGTTTATTAAATATTAATTGAGAGAGAGAGATAATGATTAATATTATGAACTAAATTTATTAAGTGAATAGTAGATAACGTATGGAAATTATTACATATAATAGCGAGTGATATTGGCGTAATTAGATTTTATCTCAATTGAGAGTCACGTGTAGAAAAATTGAGGTCGAGATAGTATAATGGTGTAGTGTGACTTGGATGATGATTTAGAGGTCACGGATGACTCTCGAAGGGTCAAAATAGTCAAAACAGTATACTCGAGGGTGTCGATTGGGTCCTGGGGCATTTTTAGGATAAATCGAAATCGTATAGGGGCATTTTAGTCATTTGGAAAATGAGGATTAGGAAACCTACAAATTTCTAAATCCTTTATCAGATATTAGATAGAAGGGGATAGGGTTAGAAACTCAAAATACAAGGTGAGGCCATTAGAGAAGAAAAGGAGAGAGTTCTACGAGCTTTTGAAGAAATTCTTAGAGCTTTCATCTTGTTTTTGCACCACAAACAACTTGGGAGGGAGAATGGGAGGAGGCAACAATCAAACCCAACTTATTAGACAAGAAATTAAACCTTACTGATAAAAGGCAAG
The DNA here is from genome assembly GCA_949130495.1 of Sambucus nigra. Lineage (NCBI taxonomy): Eukaryota > Viridiplantae > Streptophyta > Magnoliopsida > Dipsacales > Adoxaceae > Sambucus > Sambucus nigra. Next base: position 200,100,147 of record OX422213.1, on the reverse strand, counting down.
TGTTTGTACACAAGTTATTTTCAAGTTATAATACCTATGTGACTAGGGTTTCAATTATATTGTTTAAATGAAAATCCTTGGAAGAAAATATTGATTTAAATGCATGTAATGGGTAGGTATTTGCATGTAGAATGATTTAATATCTGCAGAGGATTAGAAATCAGAAGAGATGTGATTATCACCACGAATCAAATCTGAGCGTTTGGAAAAAAATGTGGGAAAAGCACAACTGACTTTTTCTTTATAATTAATGGGTTTTGATTCATTATTGATTACATTTGTGAAGAATTAATATGTTTAGAACGTTAGAAATCATCCTAGTACATGTAGAAATATTTTGGGACAATTGGTTTTACGATTGGTAAAGAATTATGGAAAGTGGGTGAATGAAAATGGTGAAAAACGCAAACTGTCCCACGAATAAGAAGACCTGGTACAAACCAAATCAATTCGGCCCAAGGACAAATAAATTTGGTAAGGTGAATTAATTCGGTATTTGGGCAAATCGATTTGGCCCTGTCAGAATTGCCCATTTTTACTTATTTAAGCCTCGACACTTCTTATAAATAATTGGGTGACCGTTGGGGCCTCTTTAAATCATTATGAGGGATCTATGGGATTACATTAGTACCTTGATAAGGTTATGTGGTATTCTTATGGAGGGATTTAGTATTAGAACTATCTCGGGCTTAAATCGCAATGTAATTAATTAGATAGAATGAGAATAGAATTTCAAGAAAGCGAGGGTTAGATTATTGTACAAACCAATAGGGTAAGGAAAACTTAGCTACTGAAATAAAATAAAGGGTAACTAGGTCCCTTAGAGTAGAGAATCATACTTCATTAAATGCGATAGTGAGAATAATCATAAATTGAAAGTACGGTAAGTATTCGAGTGATATATACTACGTACGAGGTGTGATAATTAGGTTGTGTGGATACCTATTGGATATATATAGGTCATGTGTGTACCTATTATATGATTAATTGTTTTACGTGAACATACCTACGTTTCCTGCTATCACGAGGGTTCCCAAGCAGTGGGTGATCCCACCTTGCCGATTCTAAGGAGGTCTAAATTTGTGCCCCAGGACATAGAACTTAGGGCGGACCACTATGTGTCGTGTATTAGTGGGACCGACATGTCATTTGGGTAAGTTAGGTATGTGCATAGCCCAAAGGCTTAGAACTATGTTCTCCTCCATTGCTTGTTATATATTTTGGGTTCGAGGAGACATACCGAACCAATAGTTCTTATATTAGTACGAGAGGTACACGGACTGATAGGAGAGTATGCCTATTTGTTATGGTTGTTCTTTTGAGAGACATCGTAATTATATATATTATTGATAAAAATATATATAACCATTCAACTAATTATATTTACGTGTGATAGTAGACAAATTTATAATATTCATATAAATAATGAATTAAGTAGTGAAACTTAATTAAATGATTAACTGACCAAAGACAGAGAATGGTACTTATAATATTATTAACATAGGAGAGATGTTAATTCGGATAGCATACTGTATGGGCGATACGAGATACTTATAGGTGTCAATTGTCCAATTAGATACTTATGTCTAGTTATTTTGGGTAGTATGGCTAGGTGGGATAAGTAGAAACGTTAGGCGTGCACAGTAGATGAGAGGTGAGGAAACTCCAGGGAATTTACATGTACATAACATGTGTAATCAATAACTAATTTTTAAGTTTTGATGAATACCTGCAAAATATTTTCAAAATGTTTTGGGTTCTAACCTTGCTATAAATCTTTTTCAAAACCTTTTAGGTGTCCAACCACAGAAACACCAGACTTGACGATCCATTCTAGGAACGATTAGTTGCAGCACTGTGGAGGCTTGCAGGACTTGCTTAGATGAATCTATCATTCATTCTTATTGTAGGCTTTCATTACAGTATCTCAGTTGGGCATGTTTCCCCAATCAGAAGTAACTTATTTTAGTTATTCATTTCATACTTGTAGCAAGATTTATTTTCCTATTTGTTAATTTATTATTTGGGTTGGATTTTAGTTGATGGTTTAGTTGAAAAGACTTATTCATTTATTTATTTCATTGTAATGGTTGAGACTATATTAATGGTGTGAATGTTTTAATTTAGTTTGAACATATTACTATCAATTGTTTAATGACAAATAAAATTTTGACACCGTCTTAATTAACTATTAGGTGGTTAGTAATTAATACGGTTTTTGGATAGTGATGATAAGAATGAACCAAATGACTTTTAATTAATAAAGGACTGATCACCGAGTATTTAATTAGGCGGGGTGTCATAGATGGTATCATAGCATCAAGTTCTAGTGTCCATGGGATCTGTATGGCTTATTACAATTTTCGTGTATCGTTCTTTTGATATAAAGACTTGTTATTAGGATTGTTTGTTTTATCTTTACGTATTTGAGATAACATGCTTGTGCTATTAAAATTTATACAAACTGTGTACTTACATAATTCGATCTATTTTCAGATGCCATAGAGGAGAGAGCGAGCATCTAGGACAGCAGCCAGGGATGAGGTGAGGGAGGCTCACTAAGAGCCACAAGATGTGCCTTAGCCACATCCACCACCAGAGATGATCTCAACGGACCAGGTGGCAGATATTATGTCCCAGGTGGTCAATGCAGCGATGATATCTATGGCCATGCATTTCCCATAGCCCCAGCAGCTAGTGGCACTGACCATTTAAGCCCAGACAGGGCCATATACTTAGGAGAGAGTCTGAGAGACATTTTAGAAGGGCCACCCACCCCAATTTCAGGGTAGTTCTGATGTGGTGGAGGCATGTTAGTGGAAGAAGAATATATTGCTCCATTTGCACATGGTGGAGTGCAGTGAGATACAGAAGCAGATTCTAGCTACTTTTAGACTTGTTGGGGGCATAACTATAGTGGTGGGATTCAGTGACCACCATTAAGGAGAGAGATTATATGACAATTACTAAGTTCTGGGTAAGGTTTGACTGCAAAATGCAGAAGAAATTTAATGAGGTGTCACTGGGTAACCGATCTGTAGAAGAGTATGAAGTGGAGTTCACACATCTATCTAATTTTGTGCCAGACGAGGTGAGCAATAAGGAGCAGAAGAAATTAAAGTTTATGGATGAATTAGTCTGGAGGATCAAGCGGCACTTGATCGGTAACTCCGTATTGGAGACGTATACAGACGTCATCACTGCCTCTTTATTACACTGTTAGGTCCATCGCTTGAAGGGAAGTAAATGAGGAGGTGATCCTAGCCAGCCGGGTAAGTCCAGTGGGGGTGGTGTTAGCGAAGCATCATAGTAGGGGAAGGATTATCGACAGGGGGATCATGACAAGAGGTTCAGGTCAGGAGGAGATCGGCCAGAGGGCCAGGGGTACAAACAGGGTCCGTAGGGCCCTAATGAGAAGCAACAGGTTTCTCAAGGCCGTCAAGGCCAAAGTAACCATGAAGGTGGCCAGCAGGGCCAGGATCACCAAGGTCAACATCAGGGCTAGCCTTAATAGGGCCAACAGGGCCAGAGGTAGAGACTTTTTTTGAGACAGTGTTTTATTTGTGGACAGTAGGGTCACAAGAGGAAAGATTGCCCACAAATGGGCATGGCACAACAACAGGTTCCCAACAGGGGCAGAAGGCTCCATTACCTCCACTACCAGCACCAGAACCACAATCGCCACAATAGAAGCAGGGTCAGATGCACTACGGGCATGTATATAACGTTCAGGACGTGCCAATGCCACCAGCCCCTCAGGCACCGCCAATAGTCAAGGGTAAGTTTCCTATTCACGGGCATAAGGGTAGGATTATTTTTTATATGGGCACATCGCACTCCTTTACTTCCACTAGATTTGCATGAGCAGCCGATCTTTATACACTCAATATGTAAAGGACTAGATATTATTATTGGGAGTCTGAGCTTAGCATCAGATCTTCTAGTATTAGACATGGAGGGCTACGATGTCATCCTAAGTATGGATTGGTTAGTAGGATACGGGGTGACAGTAGATTGTTATGAGAGAATCATAGTGTTCTCTATTCTGGGTCAGGAGAGGTTCTTGGTGGCGATAGTTCTCTCGTACAGGATGACTATATTTATATAGTATATGGGGTGATTATTCTCCTCCTTAATATAGTATACGGGGTGATAGTAGATTTGTGCCCCGGAACATATAACTTAGGGAAACCCACTATGTGTTGTGTATTAGTGGGACCGACATGTCATTTGGGTACATTATTTATGTGAGTAGCCCAAAGGTTTAGAGCTATGTTCGCCTCCATTACTTGTTATTGATTTTGGGTTAGAGGAGACATACTGAACTAATAGTCCTTATTTTAGTACGAGAGGTACACGGACAAATAGCAGAGTATGCATATTTGTTACGGTGGTCCTTTGGATAGACATCGTAATTATATATATTAGTGAGAAAAATATATATAACCATTCAACTAATTAGACTTACGTGTGATAGTAGACAAATTTATAATATGCATATAAATAATGAATTAAGTAGTGAAAATTAATTAAATGATTAACTGACCAAAGACAGAATGCTATTATAATATTATTAACAAACGAGATATATTAATTCGGATAGCGTACTGTATGGGCAGTACGGGAGACTTATAGGTGTCGATAGTCCAATTAGTTACTTGTGTCTAGTTAGCTTGGGTAGAATGGCTTGACGACATAAGTAGAAACGTTAGGCATGCACAATAGATTAGAGGTGAGTAAACTCAAGGGAGTGTATGTGTACATAACATGTGTAATCAATAACTGATTTTTAAATTGTTATAAATACTTGAAAAATATTTTCAAAATGTTTTGGGTTCTAACCCTTGCTATGACTATTTTTAGAAACCTTTAGGTGTCCATCCACAGGGATGCCAAATTTGATGATCCATTCCAAGGACGATTAATTGCAGCATTGTGGAGGCTTGCAAGACTTGTTTAGATGCATTTATCATTCATTCATAGTGTAGGCTTTCATTCCAGTATCTCAGTTGGGCATATTGCCCCAATCAGACGTTACTTATTTTAGTTATTCATTTCAGACTTGCAGCGAGATATATTTTCCTATTTTTTGAATTATTGTTTGGGTTGGATTTTAGCCGATGGTTTATTCGGCAAGACTTATTCATTTATTTATTTCATTATGATGGCTGAGAATACATTAATGGTGTGAATGTTTTAATTTTGTTACAGCATATTATTATCGAATGTTTAATGACAAATAAAATTTTGACATCGGCTTAATTAACTAATAGGTGGATTGTAATTAGTATAATTTTTCAACAGTGACACTGAGAATGAACCAAATGATCAACCTTTTTTAATTAATAAAGGACTGATCATCCTGTATTTAATTACGCGGGGTGTTATAGGTTTCTCACTTGGAAATAATGACCTTAATGTTGTTGGCATTGTTTTTATCCGAATGTTGATAGTATTTTCTAACTTATCCATTTTCAATTTATGAACGATTGTTGTCGAAGAATTTAGATGCTTGTTCATCATTATGGGGGCCTTTATACTTTAACAACCAGAAATTAATTCAACAAATGTTGGATGATTTCTCGGTAGGGAGCAAGTTTGGTATCTTTTAGAGAAAATTCCCCATTGACATGCTTAACTACGAGGTTAGAATCCCCTTGTATGCAAAACACTTTACCTCCTCTTCTTAAAGATTCCAACAACATAAGAGAGGCTATTTCTCCTTTTATTTTTTATAAAATTTTTGGGGGTACCGTCCCTCTTTTCTAAAAAAAAAACACAGGTATTGGTGCTTCATATTTAACTTCATTATTCGGGAACTTAAAGTCTAACTTGTAGGAAATAGTGATGTTCTCCTTGGTATTGGAGAGTACGATTGCAGCTCCTCTAGTACCTTGTGCACACGAACCATGAAATTCCATCTTCCACTCTTCCATTTGTTTGCACAAAAAATATTAAAAGTTATCTCCTCGTAATTCCTCGCTCGGGGGTTCAAAAGGTTAGATTGTTAAGTTAGCTATAAGATAAGATAAAACGTCACTCTTGATGGCCTTATATGCAAGACACTTCAAATCATATTCTAAAAGGATGAGAAACCACCTGGATGCTTGCCCAACTAAAATAGTTCTTACGAGTATGTACTTGATGGGATCACATTTGGTGATTATATGTACAGTAAATGCGATCATGTAATGTCTTAAATTCTGCCCCATGAACACTAAGGCTAAGCAATGCCTTTTGACCATTTTGTACTTAGACTAAATCCCAGATATCACCCTAGACAAGTAATCCATAGACTTTTACTATCCTTATTTTTCTTAAGAGATTAGAGCTCCAATTGACCTTTTTGTAAAAGTTAAATTTAAGAGGAAAGGTTTCCATGCTTTAGGGGGAATCATGGTCGAGGAAGATGTCAAGATCTCCTTGATCCTCTTAAATTCTTTCCTATGCTCACTTACCCACATCCATTTCACTTTGTCTTTCATGATTGGCGATAAGCGATGAGTGATTTATGCTAAAGTTAGTATTAATCTCCTTAAGTAAGAAACCTTGCCTAAAAATATCTTAAGCTACCATTGACTCCTTGGCGGAGGCATCATCAAAATTTCCTTTTTCTTTTCTGCATCCATTTTCACCCCTTGCCTATTAACCACAAAACTAAGGAACTTTCCTGCTTTGAGCCAAAGGGACACTTAGAGAGGTTCATCCACATCTTGTAATTTCGATAATGTTAAAAAAATCTTCTCAAATATTATATGTACTTTCTCCCTATTATGGACTACAACATCAAATCATTTAAATAGAACTCTAATATGTCATAAAACAAATCATGAAATATGGTCATCATCGTTCGCTGCTAAGTTGCTCGACATTCTTTAATCCAAATAGCATGATTGTATAGCAAACATTACTGAGAGGAGTCCAAAAAGCTATTTCTCAGCATCTGTTAGATCTATCTTGATCTTATTATATCCAACATCCCCATCAATGAAACTATACCTTTCATGCCCAGAAGTTGCATCCACCAAGATACCAATGCTTGGCAATGAGAATTAATCTTTTGGACATACGCAGTTCAAGTCCATGAAGTCCACCCAAATTCTGACTTGCTTCTTATCCTTCTTGGCCATGGGCAAAATGCTCAAGATCCAAATAAGATGTTGAATGGTCTTGATAAAACCCACTGTGAGTATCTTCTCCATCTCTTCCTCTATCTTCAATTCTAAATCAACCTTGTAAGTGATATTAGCATATCTCACAATTAAAGAATTACGAAGAATATTCAGTTTATGAGAGCTTACCTCGCAGTCTATCCTCGAAATTTCTAGATATTTCCATGTAAGCACATCTATGAATTATTTGAGAAGGTTGATAGTTTCTTCTCATTTTTTGAACTCAAACTTTTAGGAATGAAGATGAGTCTCTCATCACCACCCTCTTCCCCCAAGTTTAACTCCTCTAACTCTTACAGTTGTTCCCTTGGTCCATATTGCATGCAGTTTAGAGCTTTTTACGGCTCTTCAACATGCTTTGTTATATGTAAATCATTTATCAAAAAGCATTTCGATATCGGGTTGATGCTCTCATCCTAAAATGCCACTCGCGTACACTGTTACAAATGATATATCACTTTACCGTTAGGAAATACCACATTTTTGCAGCTTTTATCTGGCCTAGCCTTATCTTCAATCTTCCTTTTCCTTTATCTTTTTTCGTAAGGGGTGCCACTCATGGACCCAACCTATCATGGACAAATCACTTCACCTAACCCCCTCCATGAACTGCTCGGGACTCCACAACTCCTTTAATCAAACATGTTTTTCTTTATTCATTAAGATCAATATAAATTGCCGTATCAAACACATGAGCTTCTTCTATTGAGAAAGACCTTTCGTTTCCTTGATCACTATTTTAGTTTGAGGAATATCAGCTTTTTCACACTAGTGAAATGTAATAGGCACAGTGCTATGATTATAAATCCACACCTTTCCTATCAATAACTAGTAACTTGTATTGGCATTGATTCGGTGGAATTTTATTTGATAAGTGAAGTTACCCAAATTTATCCCAAATTCACATATCCAATCGATTACATTCCAATGCTATCAAATCTTGAAATCACCAAAGGGACCGGTACAATCTTCTCTTTTGAGATTCTAGTTTCATAAAGAGTGCTTATGGGAATAATGTTGATCAATGCTCCCCCATTCAACAATGCTCACGAGAAGCGGATCCCATTCACAAGAGAAGTCACATACAAGTGTCTATTATGAAAAAATGGTATCTATTTATCATCCTCATAGAACACAATTTATGATGTGTACCTTTTGATGAGTCTTCCAATAGGTCCATTCGAGTTGATAGATAAATCCTCTTATCTTGTACTGCTTTAAGAATTTTCATGGTAATCACCAATCTGGTCTCAAAATAATAACATCCCCGATTTTTCATTCTCGATTGATCATGTTAGACACAAAATATAGGAAGCACTCAAACACTTTTTTATCATTTTTAGCATCAACGATAAACAAAAATACAATGAATAAAAACTATTCATAAATAAAACACATTAAAGCATGACAATAAGAATAACTGAAACTCCAATAACCGAATCCACTATAAAAGTATTTTTTATACAATTATCTCCTTCAAAAAAGGAAATACAATGGTAATCACCTTTAAAGAACTCCATGATACAAATGACTACTATAGTAAACTAGAGAATCCTACTCTAAGGATACCAAGCTGGATCTCTATAACTGCATGTCTGACTGCTCAGCACTGATAAACTTGTATATAACATTAATAATAATACATGTGGGGGAAAACATCTATAGATTTGGGTCAGAGCCCAAAATTTTCAAGAAATATCTCTAAATAGTAATGTAATTTATGCGATTTGTTTATATTAACCACACAACTCGTCGACACTCACACGCAATGAATACCTCACCTCTTATATAGTGAAAGTACTACGAGCATGTCCTAATCTAAGGCATAAACTATACTAAAATTATATATCTCTATACTAATAAGCAAGTAACTGAAAAACAAATGCAATAAGGATGTAACTAAGTACACATGTACATAATACATCCCACTACCCAATCTTTTACTTATTTATATTCTCACGATCTCATAATGTAGCATTTTTATTTGTCTTAACATATTTAATTAAAATTACTCATCACTGAATTATAGAGTATGTACATAATACAATCCCATACTAACCCCACTCATGTCACCCGAAAGATAAAATATATGCAATCTCATAACAAGCACACATTGTGACATAGGGCTTTAAATCAAAGTTTTCGTCACTTGACTAATGTCATAGACACGTATATAAGTCACATAATAACCACACAAAGGAATTTACCTTTGGGGGACCTTCTCGTGCTTCTATCGGCAACACTCTAGGAATACTTCACCTAACGGATATCAAAACAAACATACACACAAATATATGAATGGGGGATCACTATGCAATCACACCACTGGGTAGTCCTATGCCAAAAATTGACAGACGGATAAAGCCACTAATCTCTCTCATCATGAAGTCTAGATCGACTGGGCGTATGATAAAAATATATCATCATGCAATTGATATCCCGCGAGAAGTGTGCGCGTGTAAGTGCACAGTCGTTGTTTTCTGTCTCACCGCGACTATACAATCAAACCTAAATTACTACTACACTTGCGAGGTGTAACACCCCCTAATTTTGAGGATTTAATATTTAATTATTTTTGGGAGTTATAAAAATATTTAAATTAGAGAAACTTAAATTTATGATTTGGAAAATTTATTTGAGTGGGAAGAATTATTTATAATTGGTGACTTTTAAGTTTAATTGTTCGAAATCTCGTGTGTCGCATTTTGAGGACGAAATTTGGAAATGTCAAAAAGTATTTCGGATAGCAATTCCGAGTGCGCGGTTGTGTCCGGATGGGTCGAAATAGTCAGAAAAGAGTACCCGGGGGTAGTAATTGAGTCTCGGGGTATTTTTGGGCATAGTTGGGCCCACACGGGGTGAGTTGGGCCTTTTTAATTAGGCCCACATGGCCAAAAACGGGATTTGATATTTTTAACCTAATAGAGAGATTAGGGAACGGCAGTCAACACACCTCTAAACCTAGGGTTTGAGAGGAAATTGGGGGAAAGCAAATCAAGAGCCAATTCGGGGATTTTGGAGCCAAATTAAGGGACTTCACCAACGGATCAGACACTACAAACAATTCCAGTAAAGTGGTTAACTGTTGTAATTTCTAAATTGACGATAATCAATTCATATCATAGTGATGTGTAAATCAAAATTCATTTTAGGGGTGTAACCAAAGTTAAATTGGGTTTTTGGAAATTGATATACTTTAATGGGATTAAGGGGGAGATTGATCTTGCTTATGATTTTAGAATGTAGAGAAATGAATAGTATGTTAAAACCAATAAGAGTAGATGGTTAATTTCTGTTAATATGAATGAAATTCGTATTTGAGATGTGAAACCCGGATAATACCCAAATCGGGAAAACCTTGGAATTAATGGATATTGTTGATTAATTAAGGTCCGTGGGATGTTTAGACTCTTTTCTTATATGGAGGATATGTTAATTGCATTTGGGTAAGGATGTAGATTGAGAATCAAAGCTTTAGGTTTTGTTCATGGCTAACAAAGGGATGGAGGAGACGAACACTGGATCGATCGACCCAAGGGGTTCGATCGATCGATGCTACAGGAATTCTGGCAGTGCCGCCAGTTTTTATTATATGGGAATAATTATTGAGAAAAGACTTTTGGGCTAATTTTACATGTTGAAATAGACTAAGCGAGTGAGTCTGGGTAAATTGATGATTATAGGTAAATATAATTAGGAAATTATGGAGATTAATGTGCGACACATTGTGGGCAAATATGTGGGAATGAAATTATGAGATGTAAAATGGACCAAGTGAGCGAGTCCGGGTATGTTGGTTAAGTGACATCAAAGTATTAAATTAATTATTGAGAAAGAGTAATTAATTTGGAGTTGGAACATAGACTCGGGGAATATTAAGTTACGGGCCAAGTAAGTGAGTCAGGGGATAATGGTTGGGTGACACCAAGTTATTAAATTAATGGATGTGGTAATTAATGAAGGTAGAGTCGGAGGGTAGACTCAAAAAAGTATTAAATTAATTGATGTTGTAATTAATTAGTTTAGGGTCGGGTTGTAGATCCCGAATTTCGTATAAATTAATGAATGTATAAATTAATTATATTAGAGTTGGACCACAGACTCGAATTTGTGTTGATTAATTAATGTGTAAATTAATTATATTAGAGTCGGACCACAGACTTGGATTTGTGTTGATTAATTAATGTGTAAATTAATTATATTAGAGTCGGACCACAAATTCGGATTTGTGTTGATTAATTAATGTGTAAATTAATTAAATAAGAGTCGGATTGTAGAATCGGGTAGGTATTAAATTAATGGGTATGTTAATTAATTTAATAAGAGTCGGATTGTAGACTCGGGTAGGTATTAAATTAATGGGTGTGTTAATTAATTTAATAAGTGTTGGATTATAGACTCAGGTAGGTATTTAGTTAATAAGTGTGTTAATTAATTTAATTAGAGTCGAATTGTAGACTCGGGGAGGTATTAAATTAATAAGTGTGTTAATTAATTTAATTAGAGTCGGACGATAGACTCGGGGTGGTATGAAATTAATAAGTTTGTTAATTAATTTAATTAGAGTCAGACGATAGACTCAGGCGGTATTAAATTAATAAGTGTGTTAATTAATTTAATTAGAGTCGGACGATAGACTCGGGGTGGTATTAAATTAATAAGTGTGTTAATTAATTTAATTAGAGTCGGATTGTAGACTCGAGGAGGTATTAAATTAATAAGTGTGTTAATTAATTTAATTAGAGTCTAACGGTAGACTCGGGGAGGTATTAAATTAATGGGTGTGTTAATTAATTTAATTAGAGTCGGACCATAGACTCGAGGAAAGTATTATATTAATTGAGGTGTGAATTAATTATATTAAAGTCGGACCATAGACTCGGGAAGATGATAAATTATTAAGTGAGAAAATTAATTGTGTTGAGTCGGGCCACAGACTCAGGAAATTACAGGCAGTGTACGGAATTTTGAGTACACGGTAAAGCCGGGGTTTATATTATATATATATACGGTGTAGTGATAGTATATATATACGTGTATATATTGTGTGTGATTTTAAATATCAGTGACAAGATATTTATTCAATTTATATACTCTCATGCTATCAAGGGAGGTTGCGCGATGTGGGTGAATCCCCTAGATTGAGGAGTAGGGCGAGTATATCCCCAGGTCATAGCGTCCGATATATATGGGTGAGGGATTTATCTCACTTTCAGGGAAGGAATATGACTGCCTCCACTACGTTTATATTTTGGGCCAAGTTGGTGAGCGATTCCAACTTGGGGAACTAGGTTTGGTGAGCACACCTAGTGAGATAGCATTTTAGAAGGAATCATCCGACGAGGGTATACTCGAAGGGATGGATATACGTATGTTATATGTGTGGATATTATGGTAAAGGTACGTATATAATGGTAATAAATATTATATACGGGTAATAATACAGTATGTGATGTATTTACTTTATATAACTTGTGACACAATTATATGCTACTATTTAAGAGGAATTAATTAAGTTAATTGTGAGATAACTTATAATTCAAGAATCATTATACTCGGGTTAGAGTAGTATGGTAAGGGAAGGTTATACCAGGACTAGTTGGACGGGGTAGTACAACTAGGTGGGGTTAAGGTAACCGGTAGGTGTGCACAATAGTGGAGGGGTGAGAAGGTCCACAAGGGAGTGCGACACTAACTTAAATATGAAGCGCATTCTTGCATTTTAAATTACTGCAGTTAATTCACTTGCTAAATATTTTCAAAATGTTTTGGGTTCTAACCGTTGCTATAAAACTTTTTTCAAAACGTTTTACGTGTCCAGCCACAGGGACGCCAGGATTGATATTCTATTCCAGGGGCACGGAGCTGTGGCATATGTGGATGCTAGCAGGAGTTTGGATTAGACGCATCATTCATTCATTCCTAGAGTTGGAATCTTGTATCAGTTTCAATTTTATTTGGGGCATGTCGCCCAGACTTTCAGTTCAGTTTTCAGACTTATTTTATTCCGGGGTTGGATAATTGTATTGGATTATTTAACTTTGGTGGCCGGTGGTTTATTCGACAAGTTGTGTAATTAATTATTCAGTTGAGTTTTATTCAGTTGTGTGAATGGTTTATAATTATTTCCGCATGCACTGTTTTGAGTAATTTAAAAAGTTAAAATTGGCACCAGCATTTGGAATACTAGGTGGTTTGTAAGTTTTAAAAAGTTTTCGACAGTGATGCTATGGAATTTCCAACTGACATTCCTGCTTTAATTTGGTATAGGACCGATCACCCGGTATTTTATTAGGCGGGGTGTCACATATGGTATCAGAGCATCAGGTTCTAGTGGCCTTAGGATCTGTGCGGCTTTTCACATTTCGGCTTAGCAATCTTTGATATAGAGCCCTATTATAGGATTGTTGTATTCTCATACGTATGCGCATATACGTTCTTCTGCGAAATTTATATTTGAGAGTGAACTCATACGATTCAAGTCTCATTCTAGATGATGCCCATGAGAGGGAGCAGCTAGGGCAGCAGGGGGAGTTGAGACTAGGGAGGCTCATCAGGAGCAAGAGTTACCGCATCAACAACCAGAGATGATTTTGGCAGCACAGGTAACTGAACGAGTGGCGCAGGCAGTTGAAGCGACGGTGGTCGCAATGGCAGGGTACTTTTCACCGAATCAGCCACAAGTGTTAGTGGCGCCAGATGTTCAGGATCACGCGAGGCCGTCAGGGGTGGAAACCAGTACGAGAGATTTTCTCAAGAGTGGGCATCCACCAGAGTTATGAGGGGGTTCAAATGTAGTGCTAGCGTGTCAAGGGGGAGAGATATTCTGCGTCACCTACGCATGGGAGATTACGATGAGGTGCGGAGGCAAATGCTAGCCACTTTTAGTTTAGTGGGAGCAGCGCTACAGTGGTGGGAGTCGATCACCATTGTTGAGGAAAGGGATATGCTAGCTATTGCAGAGTTTTGGGTGCGGTTCGACCGCATGTATTTTCCTCAAGCGACTGAGGCCGAAATGAGGAGAACATTTAAAGAGGTGACTCAGGGGGACCGTTCCATGGCCGATTACGAGGAAGAATTTACTCGTTGGCAAATTTTGTACCAGATGAGGTAAGCGAGGAAAAGAGAAAGAAAGCAAGGTTTATGGATGGATTAGTCTGGAGAATCAGACAACATTTAATTGATAATTTCGCATTAGTAGATTATACTGATGTCGTTAACGCAGCACTTCGACACTGTCAGGAATATCGCTTCCACGTGAAAGGAAGCGGGAGGGGAGTGGGAACTAGCCAGTCGGATAAGTCAGGAGGGAACAATACCAGTGGGGTATCCCAGCAGCAGACTGGGGGAGATAAGGGGCAGGATTTTCGACAGGGAAATCATGCCAAACGATTTAGAACTGGAGGCTATCGACGGGATGGCCAGGAATTCTAACAAGGTCGGCATAGAAGGGACCAGTGGAAGGGTGAATGTATTAGAAGGTGTTTCATTGGTGGAAAAAGAGAGACACATGAACAGAGTTTGTCTTAAACGAGGCAGGGGTCAACTACAGGACGAGGTCCTGGATGTACAGCCACTAAAGCAAGTCATGGGCGCATTCGGGCAGGGAGAAGATGCTCCGAAACTCGAGGATCAGTCGTTGCAGCTGGGGTATGGAGGTAACTATTTTTACCCTATGGGCATGGGGTATATTTTTGAGTGACAAAGAGGATGTCACAGAATAAGACTTATTTTTCACTAGAGTTCGCAGGTGAGTCGAATTTAGTGGGTGCGTTGGCGGTAGCACCCATAATATGTGGATAAACTTTCCATAGAGTAGCGGAGTTCCTTGGTGTTCTTCACGGGAGAGTGGAGGTGTACACTGAGTGAAGGTTTAAATTAGGAGAGGAGTTACTACTTTCAAGAATTATGGGAGTAGGGTTGATAATAATTTCTGAAATATCGACTGTATAGCGATGGAATTTTACTAATGTGAATAGTGAGGGTAAGTTTTGGTGTTCGTGACACCAGGATGTGATTGGTACGAGGTATCACCTGAGAGGGAGTTTAGCCTATGTATATGTGTGTAATTCTGTTATATTGTGTGGGGCTATAGACCCGAAGTGAAGTTTTGTGTTCTCACATTTTATCCCGGTAAGTAGGGGCGTTTACTGAAGTAAATCAGGGTGGTTAGATTTATTTTCGAGCAAAGAGAGATAGCTCGGGATATATTTTGCACAAGGACTAGTGATAGTAAGGGCGCGGTATTATACGCTATCTTGGCTAGCATGAGGGGAAGCGTATATACTTTTGTGTTAAGAGACAAGTATTTAGGGGTACGTGCTATGGACTGAGGGTCTAACGGATCTCAACGACCGGTAATGTAGGTAGTAGTGTATCGCGGGGGTCCTTGTTTGAATTTCACTTTGCGAGACATCCCACGCATGAAACCTAACGCAACGTTGGAAAGTGGGGAGATGTTTGGTCGTTAGTACATGGGTTGGGTACCCCGGGCAATATATATATATATATATATGTGATATGACTACGGGTTCGAAGTTATATTATGGGTTACGACTAGCATAGTCGGGTAACTTTCGTGCGGTAAAGCGCGAGAATAGGGTGTATGGTCACCCGGGTTAATTAAGGCAAATTTTGTGCGGTTAAGCACGGGTATATGCATACTTGTGTAACGTATGGTTAGAAGCGGATGGGATAGATATAGCAGGCTTGGAGGCACATGACTAGAGAGTAATATGCGAAGCTTAGAACATTACGCTCATCTTAATTTTGAGGACGAAATTCCTTTGTAAGGGAGGGAGTATGTAACACCCCGTAATTTTGAGGATTTAATATTTAATTATTTTTGGGAGTTATAAAAATATTTAAATTGAAGAAACTTAAATTTATGATTTGGAAAATATATTTGAGTAAGAAGAATTATTTATAATTGGAGACTTTTAAGTTTAATGGTTCGAAATCTCGTGTGTCGCATTTTGAGGACGAAATTTGGAAATGTCAAAAAGTATTTTGGATAGCAATTTCGAGTGCGCAGTTGCGTCCGAATGGGTCGAAATAGTCTGAAAAGAGTACCCGGGGGTAGTAATTGAGTCTCGGGGTATTTTTGGGCATAGCCGAGCCCACACGGGGTGAGTTGGGCCTTTTTAATTAGCCCCACATGGCCAAAATAGGATTTGATGTTTTTAACCTAATTGAGAGATTAGGGAACATCAGTCAACATGCCTCTAAACCTAGGGTTTGAGAGGAAATTGGGGGAAAGCAAATCAAGAGCCAATTTGGGGATTTTGGAGCCAAATTAAAGGAGTACACCAACGGATCAGACACTATGAACAATTCCAGGCAAGTGGTTAACTGTTGTAATTTCTAAATTGATGATAATCAATTCATATCATAGTGATGTGTAAATCAAAATTCGTTTTAGGGGTGTAACCAAAGTTAAATTCGGTTTTTGGAAATTGACATACCTTAATGGGATTAAGGGGGAGATTGATCGTGTTTATGATTCTAGAATGTAGAGAAATGAATCGTATGTTAAAACCAGTAAGAGTAGATGGTTAATTGTTATTAATATGAATGAATTTCGTATTTGAGATGTGAAACCCGGATAATACCCAAATCGGGAAAACCTTGGAATTAATGGATATTGTTGATTAATTAAGGTATGTGGGATGTTTAGACCCTTTTCTTATATGGAGGATATGTTAATTGTATTTGGGTAAGGATGTAGATTGAGAATCAAAGCTTTAGGTTTCGTCCATGGCTGACAGAGGGCTGGAGGAGACGAACACTGGAATAATCGATCGACCCAGGGGGTTCGATCGATCGATGCTACCGGAATTCTGGCAGTGCCGCCAATTTTTAATACATGGGAATAATTATTGAGAAAAAAACTTTTGGGCTAATTTTACATGTTGAAAATAGACTAAGCGAGTGAGTCCGGGTAAATTGATGATTATAGGTAAACATAATTAGGAAATTATGGAGATGAATGTGCGACAAATTGTGGGCGAATATGTGGGAATTAAATTATGAGATGTAAAATGGACCAAGTGAGCAAGTCCGGTTATGTTGGTTAAGTGACATCAAAGTATTAAATTAATTACTGAGAAAGAGTAATTAATTTGGAGTCGGAACAGAGACTCGGGGAATATTAAGTTACGGGCCAAGTAAGTGAGTCCGGGGATAATGGTTGGGTGACACCAAGTTATTAAATTAATGGATGTGATAATTAATGAAGGTAGACTCGGAGGGTAGACTCGGAAAAGTATTAAATTAATTAATGTTTAATTAATTAGTTTAGGGTTGGGTTGTAGACCCCGGATTTGGTATAAATTAATTAATGTGTAAATTAATTATATTAGAGTCGGACCACAGACTCGGATTTGTGTTGATTAATTAATGTGTAAATTAATTATATTAGAGTCGGACCACAAACTCGGATCTGTGTTGATTAATTAATGTGTAAATTAATTATATTAGAGTCGGACCACAGACTCGGATTTGTGTTGATTAATTAATGTGTAAATTAATTAAATAAGAGTCGAATTGTTGACTCGGGTAGGTATTAAATTAATGTGTGTGTTAATTAATTTAATAAGGGTCGGATTATAGACTCGAGTAGGTATTAAATTAATGGGTGAGTTAATTAATTTAATAAGAGTTGGATTGTAGACTCGGGTAGGTATTTAGTTAATAAGTGTGTTAATTAATTTAATTAGAGTCGGATTGTAGACTCGGGAAGGTATTAAATTAATAATTGTGTTAATTAATTTAATTACAGTCGGACGATAGACTCAGGGTGGTATTAAATTAATAAGTGTGTTAATTAATTTAATTAGAGTCGGACGATAGACTCAGGGCGGTATTAAATTAATAAGTGTGGTAATTAATTTAAATAGAGTCGGATTGTAGACTCGGGGAGGTATTAAATTAATAAGTATGTTAATTAATTTAATTAGAGTCGGACGATAGACTCAGGGCGGTCTTAAATTAATAAGTGTGTTAATTAATTTAATTAGAGTCGAACGATAGACTCGGGGAGGTATTAAATTAATGGGTGTGTTAATTAATTTAATTAGAGTCGGACCATAGACTCAAGTAAAGTATTATATTAATTGAGGGGTGAATTAATTATATTAGAGTCAGACCATAGACTCGGGAAGATGATAAATTATTAAGTGAGAAAATTAATTGTGTTGAGTCGGGCCACAAACTCAGGAAATTACAGGCAGTGTACGGGATTTTGAGTACACGGTAAAGCCGGGGTTTATATTATATATATACGGTGTAGTGATAGTATATACATACGTGTATATATTGTGTGTGATTTTAAATATCAGTGACTAGATATTTATTCAATTTATATACTCTCTTGCTATCAAGGGAGGTTGCGCGATGTGGGTTAATCCCCTAGCTTGAGGAGTAGGGCGAGTATATCCCCAGGTCATAGCGTCCGGTATATATGGGTGAGGGGTTTATCTCACTTTCAGGGAAGGAATATGACCGCCTCCACTACGTTTATATTTTGGGCCAAGTTGGTGAGCGTTTCCAACTTGGGGAACTAGGTTTGGTGAGCACACCTAGTGAGATAGCATTTTAGAGGGAATCATCCGACGAGGGTATACTCGAAGGGATGGATATACGTATGTTATATGTGTGGATATTGTGATAAAGGTACGTATATAATGGTAATAAATATTATATACGGGTAATAATACAGTATGTGATGTATTTACTTTATATAACTTGTGACACGATTATATGCTACTATTTAAGAGGAATTAATTAAGTTAATTGTGAGATAACTTATAATTCAAGAATCATTATACTCGGGTTGGAGTAGTATGGCAAGGGAAGGTTATACCAGGACTAGTTGGACGGGGTAGTACAACTAGGTGGGGTTAAGGTAACCGGTAGGTGTGCACAATAGTGGAGGGGTAAGAATTTCCATAAGGGAGTGCGACACTAACTTCAATATGAAGCGCATTCATGCATTTAAAATTACTTCAGTTAATTTAATTGCTAAATATTTTCAAAATGTTTTGGGTTCTAACCGTTGCTATAAAACTTTTTTCAAAACCTTTTAGGTGTCCAGCCACAGGGACGCCAGGATTGATATTCTATTCTTGGGGCACCGAGCTGCGGCATATTTGGATGCTAGCAGGAGTTTGGATTAGACGCATCATTCATTCATTCCTAGAGTAGGAATCTTGTAACAGTTTCAGTTTTATTTGGGGCATGTCGCCAAGACTTTCAGTTCAGTTTTCAGACTTATTTTACTCCGGTGTTGGATAATTGTATTGGATTATTTCACTTTGGTGGCCGCTGGTTTATTCGGCAAGTTGTGTAATTAATTATTCAGTTGAGTTTTATTCAGTTGTGTGAATGGTTTATAATTATTTCCGCATGTACTGTTTTTTGTAATTTAAAAAGTTAAAATTGGCACCAACTTTTGGAATACTAGGTGGTTAGTGAGTTTTAAAAAGTTTTCTACAGTGATGCTAAGGATGATCCAACCGAGATTTCTGCTTTAATTTGGTATAGGACTGATCACCCGGTATTTTATTATGCGGAGTGTCATATGAGGCAAGCACAATGGTAAGTCAGGTATCAAAAATCCACAGGGACGAGATGCTAGAATTTATATGATCTAGTATTTCGAAAGAAAAGTGTAAAAGGTGAACTACAAACTAAAAAGGAAAAGATGCATAAAAGGGAAATATTATTCTAGGTGAGGGAAATGAAACTAAATTAACAAAGCGAGTAAAACTATAGGTTGCGTCAAATATCCCTCACCCGAGTTAATTTGTATAAAATGGACACATGGGTCGACGAGTTATTTAGAAAGCGTCTTGTTTCGACAGTTAATTGAACCAAGGGTTGTTACACCCCTAAATCCGCATAAAAGCCTAATATGATTTTGCCGTCAACAAATATCCCGAAAATTGCGCACAAAAGGTTGTAAGCACGGAACATACATGATATGCCCCGTCAAATCTCCTAGGCGCAATAACTAGGACAACGCACCTGAAATAGACCCGTAAACGCCATCACCAAAGAAAAGCAACGAATCAACTCGAGTGAGTTCAATTCAAACACAACATAATTTAATTTAGCAAGAAAGCATGTAAAAAACGCGATAAATAAAGTGGTTAAATAAACGCGATAAATCTACACTCGAAAGCACTTAAATCAAAGCATGTAAACTTTTTAGGAAAGCATGTAAACCTAATTAACAAAGCAAGAATTAATGGAAAACAGCTATATTAATGGAGAGGAAGATGAATAGTGCAACTTACAACCCAATTGGGTGTCAAACCAAGAAGAATAAAAGAAGAACTCTTCAGATCCCCCAAACCCTAAGCTATTCTACCCTAAAATCTGTTCTAAAACGTTAATCTATGATATTACAACAAAAAATGCTTTATATAGTAAGTGGGAAAAGAAATAGAAAAGAAAAGAGAAAAGAAAATAAAAGGCAAAATATCTCCTGGAAATAGGGGATCGATCGATCGACCCCTTTGGTCGATCGATCGATCATGAACAAAAAATTTCACTGTCGTGAAGGATCGATCAATCGATCCTTTTGATCGATCGATCGATCAAGCAGGTATCAACACACTGCATTGCTGTTTTTGCATGCTTGCATTTTTCGTCCGCTAAAACTCCCATAACTTCTTCATACGGACTCGGATTCGCGCACCGTTCGCGGCCACGCTAATCTTGTGAGGAGGGATACAACTTCCATGGAGATGTTGGGCCAGGTGGCCAAGATGTGAAAAGACTAAAATGCCCTTAAACGTGCGGTCGCGTACAAAAATTGAGCGGAATGCATCCGAACTTCACACTTAGCATCCAAATACTTATAAAAGCTCAATTATCCCCTGCAAAACATGTTAATGTAGAAATCCGAGGTTGTCTGGTTAACGAGCATAAATATAGGGAATAAGATAACCGAGGGGGCTAAAATGCGTAGGTTCGAGGGATGAAATACGCAATATTTGCATCGTATTACACCCCCTAACTTACACATTGCTAGTCCCTAGCAATGAAATAGGATGCAACAAGAACTACAAGCAAACCAAACACAGGAGATAGTACAAAAGTATGGTATAAAAGCAAAAGGCCACTTTTGCAGATGATTCGATTGCATTTAGCGTATGCAATAAGCCGTTAAACCCCTAGGTCACCCTAGTGGACGAGTGTCATCTCGTGAGGGTTTTCAGGGATGGTACCCACAAACATCAATTGGCTTCCTCAAAATATGCCCAACCCAACATGCGGCAAGCCCAATAATAGTGAAAAGGATTTCATACGCATTATTAGCAAAGTGAATGAATTCAAACAAAAGTCCAAATCATTAACATTATAGAATGCACCTTATAAAATTAAAACCTTAAAATGTGGGAGGGGAGCGAGCACAGGAAAAGTATGATTTGGAGAAAAACTTATATAAACCGGATAAACATTAAAGCAAGCATACATTCAATCTTCACGGGCATTACACTCATGAAATGAAATTCACTTGAAACAGGGAGGTAACACACGGAACATGCGGGCTAAAGAGTAAATGTAAATGGAAACTAGGCCGCACACATGTCACAGATGAAGAACGCTATATATATACTGAAAAACTGTAATCTCAATGAAAGGATACCGCACACCAAAAGAGGCGAAATGCATTTTCATAAATTATCACAACTATTATGACTTTTAAATTACATCAACCTAAGATCACATAGGACTTTAATAGGGTTGTAATGTAGGTATGGCTAGGGTACAAAATGAAGGAATATATATATGGATTCAAAGTGTTCAGAATGAAAACTCGGGATAATGGGAAAATGCGGTAATATCAACATTGGAAAACAAGTTCCAAAACGACATTAGATATATCATCGGGGAGATAAATCAAAGCTTATTGAACTATATACAACATTTACAACTTTATCTTTCTTTTCTTTTCTTCTTTTTCTCATGTTTTCTTTTGTTTTCTTTTGCCTTTTGCTTTCTCTTTTTCTTCTCTTTTTCACTACTTTATTTTCTTTGCTTATCACACTCTCATATTCCTAAATTGCAACCGACATCACAACAACATCATTCAATCCCAAGTAACATTCCAAAAAAAGGTATGGAAAGTGTATGTATGGTATAAAACTCCAATTTGGAGTTGGTTATGGGATTTGGGGTTATGAAACGAAAAGTTATATTTAGGCTCAAAGGGGTTAACGAGGTTAAACATATAAGGGTGAGGTCAAGGTCAATACGGGTGATATAAAAAAGAGGGCCTATGATCATTTCAAAAAGTTTACGCAATTCTTGAATCAAAATAATATTTGAAAATCATGATCAAGTAACACATTTCAAGTATGAACTCAATTAATGAACGGTCAAATGAAAGAATAGTGAGATTACCAACAAATTCAACGTTTTCAAAGAAGAATGAATAGTGTATACACTCACAAACGACGAAAGGTACAAAGCTTACTCGGTGTAAGTATATACAATGCAACAAAAGATTACCGAGTTATAAAAATCTTAAACCAAATCAATATAACCATAAAAGTGCATGTGCTCATGGGATTAAGGTTTAATTCATGAAGTTATTCATAATATCAATAAGTGAGACTAAAGACTAACAACTTCTAAAATCGAGAACATGCATCATTGGGTTGTCTATTGGATCGGGCAATTATTGAAATTTATCATCGAAAACAAAGGCAAAAAGCCCAAAAAAGGAGAAAAAAGAAAGAAAATATTTTTGAAATTTTTGATTTTTTCTAAGAAAAGCATACTAAGTAACTAATGTGTGAGCAAAAACAAGGAATAAATAATGAAATGGATAGAATATCCCACACCCCTGAACTTAAAACTTGACATTGTCCTCAATTTAAATTAAGAACCACGTCAAAGAGAGGAAACGAGCAATATTACCCAAAATTGGAGCGATCCCCATAAGAACAAGTCCAAAGAATTTACAAAACAAGTTAGTACCGAGCATAGCAAAAACAAAAAATAGAAAGTTAACTAATTACACTAAATTAAATTAAAAAAGAAAGAAAAAATAAAAAGAAAGAAAAAATAAAAAGAAAGAAAGCTAACTATACACAACCTACTATTTAGGCTTCACACTAACTGTACACTAGAAGTCTAAATAACCAAGGGTCCACCGTAAAAATGATTTGACTTTGGAGGATAACCGATGTACACTCACATACAAGCATGCCTTCCGAAAAATATGAATTTTGTTTGAAAAACGGAAGGCATGTGTAAGGCGGAAGAAATGAACCATCGCCAATTAAAATTTTTGGAGGGACGATGGGGGGTTTGGAATAAACGGGGGATAAAAACATGTGGGGACCAAGAAAAGCCGAATATCCTCCCAATGATTTTGAAATTGGAATGGGAGGCGGTGCACACGAAGGCACGAATGCGATCGTGGAAGGCGACTCGAGCAAGTACTCCTCATCGGCGAAAAGGTTTAAAATATTAAAATTTGAAACCGAATCATCGGGTACTTGAGACAGTGTGATAATAGAGAATGAAAATGGGGATGAAGGAAATTCAAACTCATGAGATGAATCATCATCGCATGACGTTTGAGTTTCAAAGGAAATAATATCATTTTCAATGAAATGTTCTTCTTTGGGGGCCAAAGAAGAAATCATTTCATTGCAAATAGATATTACGTCATTTTCATCCTCGCTTTCAATATCTATTATGCAATGGGAAAAGTCCAGAATGGTTTGTTCCAAAGTTGGTAAAAGTACCTCATTTGGTTCAAAACATTCCTCGACTTCGAAAGTCTCGGAAGAAAAATCGTCATTGGACTAAAATAGTAAATCCAACTCATGTTCCCACGAACAATTCTTTTCCCGATAACGATTTTCAAGTTTCTCATTCCCATACATACGCAAGCCCTCACTGAATGTCATAGGTTGAGGTGCGGATGCATGAAAATGGGAAATTTGAAAATTACCATCGGACTTAAACGAAAACTCATTATTATAGGAATTTTGAAAACTATTCGAATTCGTTTAAAAATTCCTATTATAAGGAGGTAAATGCCCAAAATCATTATCATCGTCATCAAAATTCCAATAACCAAAATTTTGACTTTTGTTATACTCGCCCAAAGTAATATTTGAATTTGTTATACTTTGGGATTCTAAATATTCACCGCAAGTCATAGGTTTGCGAGAATTTTGAGAATTATAACAATGATTACCGAAAGAATTGGAATAAGACATGCTTACCCCAAAAATGGCTCAAAGTGGCGAATTCCACAAAGTAAGTGCGCGCGGGAAAAATTCAAGCGTTTCTAAGTGCTCAAATGTGGAAGTCCTGCAAAATATTAGGAAATAATACAAATATAAAGAAAATACTATGAAATACTAAATCAAATCAAGTCTAAAACAAACTAGTCCCCGACAACGGCGTCATTTTGATATCGCGCGAGAAGTGTGCGCGTGTAAGTGCACAGTCATTGTTTTGTGTCTCACCGCGACTATACAAACAAACCTAAATTATGACTACACTTGCGAGGCAAGCACAGCGGTAAGTCGGGTATCAAAAATCCACAGGGACGAGATGCTAGAATTTATATGATCTAATATTCCGAAATAAAAGTGTTAAAGGTGAATTACAAACTAAAAAGGAAAAGATGCATAAAAGGAAAATATTATTCTAGGCGAGGGAAATGAAACTAGATTAACAAAGCGAGTAAAACTATAGGTTGCGTCGAATATCCCTCACCCGAGTTAATTTGTATAAAATGGACACATGGGCCGATGAGTTATTTAGAAAGCGTCTCGTTTCGACAGTTAATTGAACCAAGGGTTATCACGCCCCCAAATCCGCATAAAAGCCTAATATGATTTTGGCGTCAACAAATATCCCGAAAATTGCGCACGAAAGGTCGTAATCACGGGACGTACATGATATACCCCGTCAAATCTCTTAGGAGCAATAACTAGGACAACGCACCCAAAATAGACCCGTAAATGTCATCACCAAACCAAAGCAATGCGTCAATTCGAATGAGTTCAATTCAAACACAACCTAATTTAATTTAACTAGAAAGCGTGTTAAAAAAACGGATTAATAAAGCAGTTAAATAAATGCGATAAATCTACACTAGAAAGCACTTAAATCAAAGCATGTAAACCTAATTAACAAAGCAAGAATTAATGGGAAACAACTATATTAATGGAGAGGAGGATGAATAGTGTAACTTACAACCCAATTCGGTGTCAAACCAAGAAGAATCAAAGAAGAGCTCTTCAAATCCCCCAAACCCTAAGCTATTCTACTATAAAATCTGTTCTAAAATGTTAATCTCTGATATTACAACAAAAAATGCTTTATATAGTAAGTGGGAAAAGAAATAGAAAAGAAAGGAGAAAAGAAAATAGAAGGCAAAATATCTCCTGGAAACAGGGGATCGATCGATTGACCCCTATGGTTGATCGATCCATCATGAAAAAAAATCCACTGTCGTAAAGGATCAGTCGATCGATCTTTTTGATCGATCGATCGATCAAGCAGGTATCAGCACACTGCATTGTTGTTTTTGCATGCTTGCATTTCCCATCCGCTAAAACTCCCATAACTTTTTCATACGGACTCGAAATCGTGCACCGTTCACGACCACACGAAGCTTTCGAGGAGGGATACAACTTCCATGTAGATGTTGGGCCAGGTGCCCAAGCTATGAAAAGACTAAAATGCCCTTGAATGTGCATTGTGTACAGAAATCGAGCGAAATGCTTCCGAACTTCACACTTAGCATCCAAATACCTATAAAAGCTCAATTAACCCCCGAAAAACGTGTTAACATAGAAATTTGACGTTGTCTGGTTAACGAGCATAAATATAGGGAATAAGATACCCGAGGGGGTTAAAATACGTAGGTTCGAGGGATGAAATACGCAATATTTGCGTCATATCTGCAATCCCACACCACTAGATAATAAAATATCACCCAATTGATCAAGTTATAATGTCTCTCTCGCGAAAATGGCAACCAACTGAATGTGTGATATCGACCTCCACAAAATCCTACATCAAAAGCCATGTGTGTGGCACACTGTAAGAAAACACTTGAATCTAAAGCCTAACCGATGGATTCACCACGAGCAACGCGTATGTTCACATAAGCATATAATCTATATACATATACACTCAATATATATAAACACATGATATCGCATACTCTCACCTGTACCCAAATCATCTCAACCCCAAATTCCATATCATTAACTTAATTATAGTTTACTATATCTTATTATCTCTCAAAACCATATCAAATATATAATACAAAGTAGGATACCGCATACTCTCAACCGTACCCCAAATCATTTGAATCCGTAAACACTAGATTATTCATTATGTGTTTAGGTTTATGAACTCTTAAACCTTATTAAACCCATATCTTAGTTTATTACATCTTTAAACTATGAGTACTTGTCTATATATATAATCTCTCGTAAGATATATATATGCCTCATTTAATTACTAAAGTAATTGCACATCCTATAATTTTCAAGACCTGAATTAACCCCCAACACTTTTGCTCATTACTCTCCTAGCTCAATATATACACACAACCATAAGATGTTATTCACTCACATGTCTAATCAATATAACATAATCCCAATACCGGATGACACTAAATAGTACTAAGGTTTAGAACCCCGACATATATAACTATTACCAATGTTAACCAAGTTTAATCTCTCACTAAACTAAGTTTAACAACCAACAATGGAGGCCCAAACTCAAACTAGGATCCCAAAGACCAACTAAACAAACCCCAACACATCCTTAGGAAAAATAGGAGGGGTTGATCAATTTAATCCTAGGCTCGATCGATCGATGGTCACAGATCAGGGACCTTTCTGCCGCATTACGGATTTTGTCCCTTAAAACCTCTATTAAATCTTCTCTAAGATCCCAAAGCAGAATTAAAACTCAACCAACATTCAACATAACTATTGAATTATGATACTCAATGTATTCTAACAATTATTTAAGATTAATATCATCAAAAATAAGGTTTAATTCATCTAAGTTCATAGTTTTAAATCTAGTGTATTAATAACATGCAAGAAGCCCAATTTCTCAGTGATTTCATTTTCGATTTACAAATTAACATGAGACTTTTACTTAATGTCAAAAGTTAACCCTAAAGCATGAGTTCTATTTCATATTTACATATCTACAACATTCAGTTTCATATCCTCTCTATAAAGTACAAGTCCTCAATGCATACATAATTAATTCAACTCCTGATTAACCCATATACACAAACAAGATTAAGATGAATTAAATCAAGATCAAAGAATGTTTTCTAATCTCAGATTAACATTGGAAAACATTTATTCTAATTAAGTTAATAATTTAAATGTGTATTATAAGAAATTTCTTGCCTGAAATAACAAAAGGTGAATCATTTATGCTTTGATTCCTTATTTTTTCCTCCTCATAGTTCCTCTCAAGTTCTCCTAAATCTCAAGGAATCTTAGGATTTGTTTTTAATGTATAAAATGATTAATTAATGAGACTTAACTCTATAACATAACACTAATTTCCACACCTCCATATAACACCTATTTTTGGTCCCCTAAATGAACCCAAAATACCACCTGGAATAGTCCAAAACTTAGTCTAAGGGTATACCTACATGTAGGGCCTAACTTCAGACGATAAAAACACATCATCGAGTCTCCATATCACTATAGAGTCGGCTCCAATTTCTTATACCTTGTATTTCACGGTAAAACCTCACAATGTAAAATACAAAATCAATTAATTATTTTATGCATGACCGGATATAGTCCAACATAATTAATTAACCCGTTAGTTAATGTAACATTCAGTATAAATTATCGTTTGATATGCAAATTTAATCATCATATAATATGCAATAATTATTACCAATTGTCTTAAGTAATAATTAATTCCCATTTATTAATTTCTTCTCATAATTAATAAATAATAAATAAATGCCAAAAAATGGAGTATTATAAGACAACTCCAATTTAATCAAAAAACCATTTGAACAATGGACTTTTTGCGATCGTTGTGCACTCAGAGTTTATTTTCACCTCATAAGGTTGTGTATTACAAATATATTTTGCCTTTGATGTCCCACTATCATCTAGCCTTGCATTAATGTTCCCCTCTTCAATTTCCAACTCCTCGTCCCAATCACATATGTAGTATGTGTTGGCCAAACTGAGAAAACAATCATCACAAGCTTTGTCATTTTTTTCCCATTCCTTAGATTCCATCATTTCCTCTAAGTTGTTGGCCACAACTATGTTTTCGGACCGATATTGGTGTGATGGTAGTGGGTCCTCATCGACATTTAGGGGAGGGAGTTGAATAGTTCCACTAGAAACTTGCTCATTTATTATCTTACATATATAATAACAATCTTTTGTTGAATGTTGCACTCTCTGGTGAAACATTCACCTTGTGTGCTGTTGTGGGAAGTAGATTGCATAAGTTAGGTGGTCCTGCCATTCCTTCTCATACTAATATTTGATAACTATCCATATCTTCCTCTATGCTAATGGAAATGGAGGATGTACATCACTCCCAAACCTTTTTTCCCTAGAGTTCTATTCTTTAATGTTACTTGGCCACTCTTATTTCCTTTGGGACAATTATATACATAGAAAACATCTTGTCATTGAGAGACTTAAAACCTTCCTGGTTGAGGAACCATTTGGACTCTCTAACTCTAAGATTTTGGTTTTATAATCATATCAATTTTTCTTCTTACTCGAGTATTGTCCCTGAATATGCAATCTCATGTTTTCTTAATCGGGTGGATCTTGTACTCTTCGAGCAAACATTCCAAACAATTTTGCAACAACCTTGTGTATATAGCTTCCTCGTGGACATCAAGAGATATCTCTCTAAACTAATTGATGTACTGCATCAGCACCTCCCTATGTTTTTGTACTTCCTGTTTCAAGTGCCTTAGGGTAAACACATCTTCAGCCATACAGAAAATCTTAAAAATTGCCTATGCATTCCTTCCCAGGTTGGAATGTTGTTTGGTACTAAGTGAGAATACCATGAGTAAGCATCATTTTGAGAGTTTTTGAAAACTCCCTCAGCCTTAAGTTCTTATCATTTTAGTTCACACCAAGGTACTCCAAAAATTGTGTGACGTGCTCTTTAGGATTCACTCATTTTTCGTTAAAGTTTATGAAATTTAGTGGAACATACCCTTGTGGGTATTGTATCTTATTAATACTATCTGGATAGGGATTCTTCAAATCCTCGTATAAGACAGGAATTGAAGTCTATTTAAGTGAGAGGAGTCTCTTCACCTCTTCAAGAGAAAACTCCTATTAAGGTGACTCCCTCACCTTAAATTTCTTTCTTGCAGTAGATACAATAGGAGTAGGGGTTGGCTCGGGCACCACTTTCTTCGCTGGTGCCACTTCTAGAACATCTTCTCTTCTAGTACGAGTCACCATTAGTTAGCACAAATTTGTCCCAAACTCCTCATATCTACATTGCATTGTTTTAGAAAATCAAATAATAAACTCATGAGTTTTATCCCTATCAACTATGGAGCAACTGAGTTGCTTCTTTGGACCACAAAAGTACCATGACCTCATATTCCTATAACCACAACATCTTCATTGGTAGTGTTATCACTTTGACCTTCATTGCCTATTAGAGTGTCTTCAAATACTAATTATTTAGAAATATTATGAGCTTATTTATCCATGGTAGTGAGGATACCTCCCCAGCAGAGTCGCCAAAATATAGGAGGATAGTGGTATTGGGGTATATGAATATATATAAATGGGTGAGACATAACCAACTCTAATGAAAAACTTTCTATGGCATAACAATAAGAGAAAGAATTGAGATAGAACAAACGTTTCAAATATAATAATGAGATTCATGTCAGATCGAGCGGTGTTCTTTGGTGTTGGAGAATTGTTTTGGGTTTTGATATGGTCGAGATTATTTTGATCCCTTTTTGGAGGTCTCACTTTGTGCGGTATTGAGGTATTTGGTGGTGGCTCGGTGCCTTGTAGCATTGTAATGTCGAGAAATTTGGCGGTGTTTGGTGATGTTCTTGTTAAATCAGGTTTATGCTTTTCAAACGTCACTTGATCTTGGTATGATATGGATTTGAGTTTAGTTGTGTTATGTGTTTCACCATATAATTTCTACATCTTCTACGGTGACTGTTGGGATACTGTGATATTATGTTGAATAATCAACTTGTGATTGATTTGTGGCATGCGTGCTCAGATGGATTTAGTTTGTTTTGATAGGTTTGATGAGTTGTTACAGGGTCTTTGTTCGATTTTTTTTGGACATATGTCGTGCGAGCATTTGTGCTCTTGTTTTTGTGTCTTGGGCTTATTTTATATCTGTGGCGGTTCGCCTTTTGGTTTAATATATTTACATTTTATAAAAAAAAACTAATAATTGAATACAACTTTTCAATAATAACTAATGGAATGAATACTCTTGAGAGCAGTGATCCTCTGAGGTTGGAGAAGTATGAACTTCAATATTTAAGAGGATGTAGGGAGATACTATTCTTATGTGAGAGTTTGTGTAACATAAAAATTCTTGTCATGCCCTTTCTATAAAGGACCACCTAGTGCTCTATTTATAGTAAAACTTTAGGGTTAATGTGGCGTATGTTCGCCAAAGTAATATTTCTTTATGATAAATATCTAAAACCCTTTTGTCTTTATCTTTTATTTTCCATTCTCTACCACAATTTGTCTTCGTGTTATGACACATGGTGTAATAGTGGATAAAAAGGTGATCATGTTAGCCATGATGCCAAAAAGTGCTATTTTGTCTTTTTATTGAAAATGTTTGATCAACAAGTTTTGACAGCTTGCGGGTGACCTTGAGGGTCACTTAGGAATTGTAATATTAAAAATTAACCCGTGAGCACCTCAAGTGGTTGCTCATTATTTATGGGTAAAAATGTATTTTGTGTAATGCATGCATGTGAGTGACATGTTGGGTCCTCTCACCCATATTCTCTCTAAACTCTAAATTAAGACTCTCAAAAGGTCCCAAATGTCCATTTTCTCGAGACTTCTTTCTCGTCCACGGATCCTTGCTAAGTAAACCTATCAAAGACAATGGTAATGAGTGTTAGTGATGGAAATGCTCGTGTGTTCACTATAGTTTTTAAAACTAGTTGCTCATGCACTTGCTTTTTTGTATTTCTGAGGCACTTCTCATGTGTTCCTCTTTTTCTTTGGGAGTAATTGTTCGGGCACTTTCTTCTCTTTGTGGTTAGGGGTGGGTGTGAGTGCTCGAGCAAACTCCCTATATATTTGTCATTACTCGCATAACCATCAAATAGCTGAGGCGTTGCTTATGTACCCCTCTACATTTACTATGTTAGTATTGGCATTATGGTTGATATTGATTATGGTTTTATTTATATATAAGTTGGTGGTGATTTCTTTCTATCATTATGTTTTTGATATTTATCTTATCGTACTCCAATTGTACATCTTTATCTATTGTTTTCCTCTCTTGCTAAGAATAATATTTAAATGGAATTGACAAATTGTATGATTTAATAAGAAGACTTGATCAACCTAATTATTAAAATATACGAGGTGTCACGACCTTGAAGATATATTCATAGATTTAATTAAGTTAGCTAATAAGTATGCTAATTACTGAATTTTCCTTAAGAAACCACACTTCCTTCTCGGTTCAGGGCGGCAACATATTGCGAACTGCTTTAATTTTGGTAAGGTCTACTTAGATTCCTTTTTTGTTGACCATGACACCTAGGAGTTTTCCTTTGGATACACCGGAGATACGTTTCTTCAGGTTGAGGAACATTTAGTATTATCGTAGTCGTTCAAAGAATTTCCTAAAGGAAGGGATGTGACCTTCTCGAGTTTTGGATTTAATTATTATGTCGTCAACCTAGATTTGAATTCTTTATGGATGAGTTCATGTAGTTTGGTTATGGTTTCACTTTGGTAGGTAGCCTCAACATTTTTAAAATTGAAAGGAATGGTGATGCAGTTGAAATTTCACCACGAGGTAGTGAAAATTGTTTTCGCTTAATAATTTATGTGCTTCTTAATCCTATTGTTCCCGACGAACACATCAAAAAATGATTTGAGGTCATGATTTGAAGTGGTGATACTATTTTGATCTTATTTTTTATCCAACGAATCATTCTTGCTCACTGAGGGCTGATTATATTTTGATCTCTCATGGAATACTATTGGAACCAAGATTAATGAAAATAGTTTTCTCATCATTAGTTTAAACACAATCATGTTATTTAATTTTATCCTTATTAATATCATTTAAGAATTGTTCATTCACTCAATAATCTTCATCAACAGTTTGATCTATATAATCAATGCAATTAATGTAAGGAACAACAAGATACTCAAAATCAGCATTTATTTGTCATTTGCAAAAACAACAATGAGAACCTCATCAAAAGAGGTCTTGTTTACATCAAGAATAAAAATAAAAACTTCGGGTATAGGTTCGGTTTTGACTTATTGAGTGATATGGGTGTTTGTTGGTAAGGAAGGACTAACTAAAAATACTCCACCAGTTGCGCAAGGGATTGTTGTAGGGAATGATCATATCAGTGGGTCCGATACATTGGGTTCAGTGCGAAGCACGCAAACTCCCATCCCTAGTTCAATAAGGTGAAAGGATTCTTCATTATAAGTACTCTCGGTATTTTCACTATCATAGGAGGTTGAGTTAGAGGATTTTATGGCTAATGTCTTCACTTCATATTTATAATGTTCTATCTAAGTGATCTTGTCTTAAAAGAATATCTCAATCCTCGACTTCATTTTTTCTCATCTGGGTCATAACATAGTTCAGGGGAACTTTAATACATGAAATCTTCATCTACTTTTACAAAGTAGCCGTTGAGGAAACATGCATAAATAACTTCCTTTATTTCTTTCAATGTCCTCTTCTTGTGTGATTAGAAGACAACCATGAGTTATATTGGTGAAGGCTGGTACCCCAAACCTTGAAGCTGAAAAGAAATCTTCAGAATGATCAGTTCGGTGATCCCTTGTTATGTATGGTCAAACTCCATTGCTGGAATTAAGTGAATCTTATTAAACATTTGGATTACATTGACAATCCCATGTTGTCTATATTTATGATTTACCTTTTCATTAAAATTATGCTCAGTAAGAAGAAAGAGATATTATGCTAGATCCCCAAGATCGGATTACTGGAGTTGATATCGTCTGAATTATAGTCATCTCCAATGATCGTGATGATTTAGTTGTCCATAAAGAACTTGGTTTTTAATGGATAGAGTAAGAGAGACCTAGGATATTGTGTAGCTACAAACAACCAAGCAGCAAGTTAAAATAAGATAAAAAGTCAATCATTTAAAATTCGACTTAAAGGCAGATTAAGTCAGCCCCTGGTGTGAGAATAATTGATCCCATGAATTTTCGACGAGTACTATCAAAAGCACGCATGACAATAGATGTTGGAGTAAGGTCGCTTATTTGCAGTCACAAGCATTATAGTGGACAAACATTTATAGTAGAACCATTTCCAACCAAAATCATAGGAATAGTCTTCTGAAGGACATAAAACGAGATACTGAGAGTATAATTATGGACAGGGAATTTTTTTTGTATCTCTTCATCAAGAAAAAAAGTATGCCCTCTTAGCAATCAGGGTACTGATAATGTAAATGGTTTTCTCGGGAGACGTAATGGGAGGAACTTGGGTTTGTATGAGTAGTTTGATAAGAGAGTTTCTATAGAGCTAAGAGAAATGAATATCCCCCCATAGTGTGATATTTTCCTGGGTTTTCTTCAGTTGTTAGAGGATCTTGATTTCTTATAATGTGACCTCTACCATTGGTAGTTCTTTAATAACTCGTCGATGGGAATATTCTCTGTAGTCCAAACTATATATTTATAGTACTTGCTTGAATGAGTCATATGATTCACTGATGATGAATAATTGAGAAATCCTATGTTTTCATCAACCATGGGGTCACTAGAGATTTCACATATTTCAAACAAATGTTATTTAATGGATATTAGCCCACAAAAGGAGGTATTCATATTGGTGGCTTCACTATTAGGATCATTGTCTAATTCATCTGAGTTGTCAGAGTCATCGCCCCATTCCATGGAGGTTATCCAATTGTTACCTAAGAAATCTATGCATTCAACAACCTCGAGGGCTTAAAAGTGAAAGTCTTCCCACATTGAGGAAAATTGATTCTAAGATGGGATCGGGTATCCCCTAAGTTTCGTGTCGATAAGGAGATCAAAATATTCACATATCCTCCCATTATTGAGACTTTCTTCTGTTAGAACCTGGACTATGATGTCGAGATTGAATTTTCATAGGGACACAAACCAATTATGAGAATAACAGGACGACTTACGGACCTCAAAATAGAGTTCTCTTACTTTCGCATATTCTTCATCCTCAAAAGTTAATCTAGGTGGAAATTTCATTCCAAATTCTTTTATCTGCTCTAGAATGGCTGGAAAGTTCATGCTCCGGGTATAAGATTTAGCAAAAATCATTATATATGATCTCATTAACAGGGTAAAGTCCCAACCATAACTTATTTTAGGATAACGAATATTGGTTGGAAATATTTGTAGAGAGTTAAGGAATTATTTAATAAAATGGGTGAAGTAAGGTTGTTTATGGGTTTAATCTTGGTTAAGGGATCAAAATCTAAATATTCACCAATTAGTATGGCATTCGTACTAGTTTAGTGTAGTGGTAATGGATTCTTGATGGTTTTTTGTTTTGGTCCAATAGGAGGGGATATGATTCCCTTGTCAATGAGTCCTTTAAAAACATTCTTGAGAATGATAATACTGATTATTAGTGTGACCAATAGTATGATGGAAATTGTAGTGGGTGTCATACTTGAAGTATCATGGAAGTGGATTAGGTAGTTGATGAGGGTCCAATGGCTTGATGAGATTATGGGAATTTATGGCTTGATAAACTTTGGAAATGGGATAATGAAGATCGATGCAATCTCTTCTCACAACAGCGGGATGGACTGTAGCTGGTTTTTCAAACTTTCTGGGAGTGAATTGACTTGATGACTTTATATCTGATTCTCCTTTAAAAGTTTGACTCTAAATGTTTTCTTTAATTTCCATTCGACTTCCTGGAGAGATCTAAAATTGGTATAGTATTGACTACTCTTGATGAACATCAAGAATTTACTCTTTAGATATTATGTTCTTCCTTTTACGAACGGTTGGTCATAGTTGCATATTTCTCTCTCCATCTGACTATGAAACTGTTTACGGATTCTTTGAGGCTTTATTTAAGCAATTCTAGATCATGATAAGTTAATTCTAGTTCTTCGTTGTACTTATACTTAGCCATGAATTCACGAGTGATATACTCCCAAATTTTCATGGGGGGTTCCTCCAGAGATAAGGACTAGTGGATGGCACTTTCTTTAAGGTTCTGTTGAAACATCCAAGAAATAATTTCTTCAACCATACATATAAGGATCATAGTTCAATAATAGTTGTGAAGATGTAAAGTGGGAGGCTCATTTACTCCAAACTTCTTGATGTTCGACCATTTGAACATCCCAGGCACGAGATTTACGATAGGGAGACATATGGGTATAATTCACATAGTTCTCAAAAAGTTTCACATGATCAAACTTACAATGAGGATTTTGACGTCTTATATCACCTGACTAAGTTATTCTTACTTAGGGTCCACCAAAATGGGTATAAGTAGGTTAGCGCCTAGTTGAGTAAGATTAGGCATTAACAAATAGGAAGGCAGTGGCCCATTAACTAACAAAACACATAGAGGAATTTTGATGGGATGAGAATGACTCCTAAAGGGAAGTTAGTATTCTTCAAGGGCCCACATAGGTTCAGGAAATCATTGAGCCATGAAAGGAAAGAAGGATATATTTTAGTTTTAAACCCTTTGAGAATTGAGCTTTGGTCTTTCATAATTTAGTGTCATCTAACTACAGGTTGTCGATCTTAGCACTAAGTTTAGCTAGAATATGAAAAAAATTGTTTACTAAGTTAATAACAAGATGTTATAGATTAATCAAACTCCGATAATAAACTCCTTGAACAAAACTCTTTTTGAAATATAACACAATGTTGAACAGGTTCTGAATATGTTTTTTAGATTTGTTAGTTTGATTACTTTAGATTTTTAAAATTAAAACCTATCACCAAGTCTTAAGTGAGAAACCATTCACATAAGAAATTAAGAACATTCAAGCAAAAGAACACAGTATTTTTAACGTGGTAAAACCCTAAAGTAAGCGAAACAATCATAATACAAGTTACACCACTAAGCATGCAAAACAATATCCTAAATCTAAGTCAAGAAAATATACCTACACGGGTTACTCCACTCTCAAAGGCTTCTAACTTGATTTTGATCTCCCAAAGCAACTTCCATTCTTTGTCCTTGTCCACTGATTATAGCATCTCTTACAACACCCAGTTTCTAAAAAAGAACCACTATACTAAATTTTCATGTGAGACTGTAGGTGGTCGTGATGTGAACTAAATACAAAAATGCAACTCACACCTCTCAAAATAGTTATACAGACAGAATCCTATGAATCATAAAACTTCTATATGATATGCAAGAACTATTTCTAAAACTTAGACTTCTTTTTCTAATCAGATCAGAAAAAAAATCTTACTATTAAAAGCAACCAAGATCCTACATGTCTCAACTTTTATTTATGTACAATTTTATTCACAAAATGTGAAATACAATTTGAGAGACATAAACATCTTTGAGATCACCTTGAAAAATCAGAAGTCTATTTTTTAAAAATAGTTGAAAA
Organism: Sambucus nigra; assembly: GCA_949130495.1. Lineage (NCBI taxonomy): Eukaryota > Viridiplantae > Streptophyta > Magnoliopsida > Dipsacales > Adoxaceae > Sambucus > Sambucus nigra. Next base: position 200,063,109 of record OX422213.1, on the reverse strand, counting down.
TAGATAGGGATCTTTTAAAAATAAGAACAAATTTAAAGCTCCAAGATAGATAAAAACCTAGAAAAATTTGTGTGATATTATCTTTAGAAAACCTCAAGATTTATACAGAGAAACTCAAGTTTTTCTTAGAGATAGGTTCTAAGAGAGACAACTGGATTGAAGAGGTCTTAAAATGTCAAATACCCCCAACACCCTTTCTCACAGAAACCCTATATCTAACACTCAAGTTAGGTTTTTCTAATATATGGAACTGGAAGGTTTGGATGTATGGTATTTTGGAGAAAACACTTTGGATTTAGTCTTTGGACGAACAGGGTTTCCTCTCTTCTCTCTTTTTATTCTCTCTTTTCTCTCTTCTCTGTTTTTTCTATCAAACTAGACGAATGAAAAAAAGTTCCCAAATGAAGACCAAGAGCCTTCATTTATACTGGTCGTTGAAGGATCAAGAACACCGACTCAAATCAAGGGCTGAGATTAAGGCTGACCAATTGACTTTTAATCTAACGGTTGACCACATGCAGGGATTAAACGAATGATGATTGGTTGAAAGTGGGATGACATGGATTAGCTTAGAACGCATGCAAAATGTTGATTAGATTGATTCAAAGGCCACGATCATTCCTCATAACTGAGTCTTAAAAGAAACACAAATCCAACTGTTGAATGACCAACACGTGTATGGCTGAGATTTCATAAGAAACGCGTGTTTTTCTGATTAAGAAAATATGAAATGGACCCCCAGAATTCTTTAGCGCTTTTGTATTCTACCCTGAGCAAGTTTTTAGGAAAAACAGTATTTGCATTTAAACGCCAAACATTTAAAATCACAATTTAATTAATTTGGAAAGTCATTTTTTAATTTCAAAAAAAATGTTTTAAGTGATATAAAAATGTTTGAAAAAATTCTTAAAAAATAATATGACTCTTGTGCACACATAACATCAATAATATGCAGTGTAAGTGTCCTAAAGTGGTCATGAGGTAGATATAACTTCCCTTTTAAGAGGATCATAAGGTTCTTGGACTGGTTTTCTTCTTTGATGCTTAGATACTTTGAGAGAGAGCAACTCTTGAAAATATAATCCTAGTTTATCTCAATGTCCAAATTAGTTGGAACTCCTATATGATATAGACTCAAGTAAGTTAATCATATAGTGCGTTCTCAATCTCCCCTTTTGTATATTAGAGACAAAATTACTTTGAGTAACCTGTACAAGTGGTTAAAAAGAAAAAAATTCTAGATTTCCTATACAAAGTATCTAACTATCTTTTCCCATCCTAGAACCGAAAATAAGAGAAAGAAAATACATCACTCAATGACAATACAGACAAATGCCCTAATAAATAGGACAAACTATACAAACAGGTCTGAAAAAATGCCTGAAACAAATAAAAACTCGATGGCGTATTAGTTGAGTTCGTTCAAAATACGATATAAAATCTAAACCAGGTACATGAAACATCAGCGAGTTACTCAAGTTCCTCTTCCCCAATTTTGCTCAAATAGACAATGGGGTAAAAAGATATAAAGCATGAGAATATGTACTATGAAAACAACACAATTAATAACATAATCAAAAGCATATGCAAGGGTTTCCTACATTAAGTAGTAACTATCATACCTAATCGGCATCTGTGTATCCTACAATAGCACTAGTGGTGTCTTTAGTGTACCAAATACCATGTACCCCTAACAAATTTGAAGACACGTTTGACACTTAACATGTGTGATTCTTTGGGTGAACATTGGTATCTTGCACATACACATACGATGTAGGCAATATCATGTTGGGAAGCATTAAGGTATAAGAGGCTCCCTACCATACTTCTATATAGAGTTGGGTCAACATTTTTCCCATTTTCTTCTTTGGATAATTTGGTAGTTCTGCTCATGGGAGTACGTGCAGGTTTAAAGTGTTCTAACCCAAACTTCCTAATGAGATCAGAGGCATGTTTGGATTGATTTATAAAAAGACTATCATTGAATTATTTGACTTATAGTCCTAAGAAACATTGTAATTCACCAATTAATGACATCTGAAATTCAGAATGCATTATCTCAGAAAAGTCTTTAACTTGATTAGGACAAGTTGAGCCAAAAATGATATTATATATGTAAACTCGGGCAATCAGGACATATTTTTTCGATTTCCTAATGAAGAAGGTTGGATCGTTTCCACCTCGATTAAATTCGTGGGAGACTAAAAATGTAGACAACCGTTCATACCAGGCTCTAGGAGCTTGTTTCAAACCGTATAAATCTTTCTTAAGTCTAAACACGTTATCTGGATAAGAGGGATTGATAAAACCTTTAGGTTGTCCTACGTATACTTCCTCCATTAAAATTCCATTTCAAAATGAGAATTTGACATCCATTTGAAAAGGTTTGAATTATAAATGGCATGATATGGCTAAAACAAGGTGAACCAACTCAAGATGATTGACAGGGGCAAAAGTCTCGTCAAAGTCAATTCCTTCTATCTGAGAGTATCCTTGTGATACTAACCTTGCCTTACTTCTAATGACCTCCCCATTTTCATCAGTTTTGTTTTTAAAAATACATCAAGTGTCGATAACCTTCTTAATTTTTGGCCTAGGAACGAGATACAAAACATCATGACTCTGAAACTGGACAAGTTCTTCTTGCATAGAATTAATCCAGAATGAGTCACAAAAAGGAATCAGTTACATTTTCCGATTCTATAAGAGAAATGAAACACGTAAAATGTGCTACCTCTTGAAGTTGGGATCTAGTTCTAACTAGATCATAAGGATTACCAATAATTTTGTCAATAGGATGGTCTTCAGAAACCCAAGTTGGTACAAAAGTAGTTTCAGGTGGCAGTGAATCAGTTATCTCTGGAGAGTTAGGGATGAAATTGGTTTCTTCCACATCCAGGACGACTGGTTGACTGACACTACTCTCAGCACTGGTATCATTTACAATTACATTAAAAGATTCCATACTGACTTTGATTCGACAATTAAAGACACGAAAATCCCTACTGTTTTGAGAATATCCAAGAAAAATTCCTTTTTCTCCTCGGGTGTCAAATTTTGAAAGATGCTCCCTGTCCTTAAAAATATAATAGACACTACCGAAGGTTTTAAAATATTTTAGGTTAGGCTTTTTGTGGAGCCAAAGTTCATATAGAGTTTGTTTGGAATTTTTCCTAAGGTATACACAATTAATGATATGGCAAGCAGTTTGAACTGCTTCAACCCAAAAATACTTTGGGAGATTTTTCGCATGTAACATCACTCGAACCATTTCTTGTAGGGTTCTATTCTTACATTCAACAACTCCATTCTTCTATGGTGTCTTAGGCACACTAAATTAGTGTTTATAACCATTGCCTATAAAGTATTCTGAAACACCAGAATATTTGAATTCTCCACCTCTATCACTTTTTATGTGACATACTTGGGTGTCCTTCTCCTTCTCAATTTTTAAAATATTTTTTGAGAACTCACTGAAGGTATCAGATTTATTTTTCATAAAGTCCACCCATGTATATCGTGTGTAATCATCCATAATAAAAAGTATATAAGTGTTACCACGGAAACTGACAGTTCTACAAGGACCCATAAGGTCCATGTGCATTAATTCCAATTGTTTTATAGTTAAAACATCTTTAACTTTCTTGTGAGGAGGTTTATATATTTTCCCTTCTTGACATGGACCACAAACAGGATTAAAAGAGTTCTTGATTTTTGGTAATCCTGTAACTATTTCCTGGGAACTTAACCTACGAAGATTATCAAAATTTGTGTGTCCCAATCGATTATGACATAGATCAGCATCTTCTAATCTGGCAATGTTACAGGAATCAGATTTAGGAATGACTATGTAACAGTTATCCTTATTTATGTTTCCTATTAAAATACAGTTCCCTTTTCATCAAGAATTTTACAATCAATTTTTGAAAAGGTAACAGTATGATTAGAATCACAAAATTGTGATATACTCAGTAAGTTAGCCTTGAGACATTTAACTAAAAGAACATCATTTAGTTTTGGGAGACCCTCCTCACACAATGTTCCCTTACCTATGAGTTTAGATGAAACCCCATCACCAAACACAACACTACCTCCAGAGAAGTCGGTTTTGTTTGTAAATTTGGTTTCATCCCCGGTCATATGTTTAGAACATCCGGAGTTCAAATACCAACCAGGTGATGTGCATTGTGCCTTAAAAGCTCTTATGACAACATTACACTTGAGCTCGGGTAGCAAGTCATATTTTTTAATCCAAATGGGGCTGTTTTTTAAAAATTTATTTCCCTTTGATTTAGAATAGTTTTGTTTGGTCTTTCTAAATAGTTTCTTTTTAGCTTTAGATCCTCCCTTCTTTTTGTAGTTAGAGTTCTGTGTGGTCTTCCTTGGGAGAACATAAGTATTCTTACTCTTCTTAAAATAGTTAAAATTTGAATAAGTAGGTGTATATAGTCTCTTTTGAAAACATTCGGCAACAGTGTGGCCATAGACATCACGGTATGAACAGTACTAAACAGTGGAGGACTTGACTTTACTATTAAAGTCTTTGAAATTTGGTTTATCCCTAATAGGAATGGTTGTTCATGTGTTATTGCTTTTGGGTTTCTAACATTGATTTCTAACAGGAGGACATACATACTTAGCTGGACCATTAGATTTGGGTTGTTGAGTGCAATCACTTTGTTTACCCTTACAGACATTTTTGAAAATATGTTCTTTCTGAGTATCTTGAAATTTCTGGCATTTCTTTATAAAAATTACATTTTCAGGAGAAACATTTTTACTAATAATGACCTTTTCTCCAAAACCTAAGCTAGATTTGTCTTCAAAATCAAACTTACTTCATTCAAAAATTTCTTTATAAGATTTCAGTTGTGTTTCAAAATGTAAACTTTTTTTAAAAACATTTGAAGTTTTTTGTTTTGATTCTTCAAGTTGAAGAAGAACAACTTTATATTTTTTCTCTAAAAGATAATCTTTATCAAACAAGTCTTCGATTTTTAAAGAAGATTCTTTTGTTTCAGTCTCATGGTCAACACATTGTGCTGTAAATTCTTCAGCATTCTTCCTAATAGTTTGGTACACGTTCATTTAATAGCGTCACCATATTATCAAGACGGGCATTTTTCTTAAGTGTTTCTGTGTATAGCTTTTGAAGTTCTTGAAGATCATCATCAGACTCACTGTGTGTCTCATGTGTAGGGTCACATATGGTGCTCATTTCTTTTGTGAGACTCACACACACTTAAATTTTATCGACATTATTCTCACTCACACTCACCTGTATACTATCATTTTTAGCGCTATTTTTATCATCAGCAAACACTATGTTATCATTTGCAGATACAGTAAGAACATTATCAGGCATAATGAGTAGTCAAACATTCATTATCATGATGGTATATGATCTTAGCAAAGAAGGACATACAAGACTCATCATTATGGGTTGACTCAGTTTCATGTGAATCAGAATCACTAGAGTCATCCCATGTCTTACATATATTTCCCTATTGTTCTTGTTCAAATTTGTTTTGCATTTATTAGCCTAATGTCCCATTCTACCACATCTATGACATTTCACATATTTTAGGTCCATCTCAGGTTTATTTTTGTCATAGGGATGTTTGTCATTGTGTCTTTTATGACGTCTGCGATTTTCATTACCTTGATAATTTTGTCTGCCTTGTTTAATGACAAGTAATATTCAACACAATTCACATATTACTTTACTCCCGAGTAATGTTTAAATTTGAATTAATTTTCAATTATCCCACAATTAATTCTAATTAATCACATTTTAAAAGTCATTAAAAATATGGGATGTTACATACTTTCCCCCTTACAATGGAATTTTGTCCCAAAATTCGAAAAAAGTATACGAGATAAGAACAACTATGTCTATATGTTACGCATCGCATCCTCGCACTCACGAGTAAACTACTATGCACCATCCATATAGTGCGCTATCAAACACCCTTAAGAATGAACTCCTCACGTATGTTCTTTTTAAATCCCAAGTTACCCTGTCAGAAAAGGTTCTTGTCCAAGCCTTACCGTTTAAGTTTCACTACTTAAACTTACTTTAGATATTCATTATCTAACCTTCTACTCTTCACACCTTAGTAGATCATTATCTAACCTTCTACTCTTCACACCTTAGTAGATTAATCGTTCTTTAGGTACATACGATCTCATCTAGTGACGACCGCACACAAGTAGGTTATTTGTGCAGTATATATTTTACACACATTATATACTATAAGTATCAATTATCTCTAATCTTCGCAACATCACTTGTTTCACCGCCTTTAACTAACAAGTAGAAGAACAACAAGGCTGACCGTGCCGTACCTCAACTAGAACCATGCCCAAAAGTGAACTTATATGAGTTATTGTATGAAAACTCCACAAGTGGAAGGGATTACTCTCATCCTCCCCTAAGAACCAAGGGTACACATATAATTTATTCTTCAACATCTGATTAATCCGCTTGTTCTTCCCATTCGTATGCGGATGATAGGTCGTACTCAATCACATCTCGATACCTATGGCCTCATGAAAAAATCTCTAAAAATTGAAAGATAATAATCTTGTTCCAATCGGACACGATATCAAACGGTACCCTATGTAACCGCACTATCTCAGTTATAAACATCGGCACATACTGTCCCGTAGTATGATCATTCCTAACTACCATAACATGAGCTACTTTGGTCAATCGATACACTATCACCATGTAGGATCGTGACCCCCTCCATAATACAATCCTTGGGAATAATCTCCCATTACTACTTAGGAATCCCTAACAGTTGAAGAAATCCCAACTGGTTTTGGATGGTCCACCCTTTATCAACAGACAGGTGACCCATTGTAAAACAAATTTAGCAATATTTCTCTTCATTAATCACATCACCACTGTCATTTATTACATGATACATCTTATATGCTCTCAAATGTATCTGTAACCATGATTCATGTGACTTTGCCTCACCGCGTGTCAACAAGTCCTTCCCCTTGCTCTAAAAGTAGTTTCTCGTTAACCGTAAGCCTCTGATAAATCTTTACAGAATAAGCTTTGACTTTCTTGGCTAAATGTTGTCGAATTCACATGACAATCATAATCTATTACCCAATATAATATTTTCAATTACCTAGGGCGCCCATACGCCCTATATCTCCCGCATTATTTCTTAAATGAAATATAGTCTCACATGATAGTGGAATTATCAACTCTTAGTTATACTGTCGTATATGTACAATAACTAAGGTACGAAACACATGTACTATCGACCAAACTTCTTTCGAACTCCCGACGTTTGTTAGTTTCATGCGTGGGATGTCTTACAAAGCGAAATCCAAACAAGGAGCTCCCCCACCCCCGATACACTATTACCTAATATTGTTTGTCGTTGAGATCCATAAGCCCCTAGTCCATAATATGTACCTTCCCACAATCTCTGTATATTGACATAAAAGTAAAAATATCATGAAACATGGAACTATCATTATCCCAAGTTTTCATCTCTATATATATAACGAGCTATATCTCATTGCTCGATAAAGACTATAATGTATTCTGAGTCACATCAGTAAATAAATCCCTTCGCACCGGGATCACATATAACTAGACAACATACTCATTGAAGTCTACGATACCATGAAAATTTTCATTTATATACATATATATAGGCCCAACCCTATTTCAGTTGGCGCCTCACAAAGTTAATATTACTCCCCCCGGAGTATCCAACACGATTGTCTTATTATTCAATCTACTATCATTCAAACATTCGGTAATTATCACTTCACATTACCATAATAGGATTTTCATACTAACTCAGTGTAGTAGAAAAATATAACGATAAAATATATTCTTAGTCCCCATCTGGCTTACTCGCGAGTGACATCAAAAAGCCCCGATACTCATGATAAATATATTTGTAACGATGATGGTAAAACTAACGTATCCACTAAACTCGACTCGCACGCGAATTTTAGTGTTAACAATTCATATGTAAGTTGTGACACACTCATATCACTTGAATTAATCCTTTACTATAAGGATAAAATAAAATTTCATCAGTCTTACTTGATTCATAGGATCCCAACACGTAGCTTCCAACATGATCCATGAGTATCTAAAATCTTTATGCATCAAGTATTTCGCCCAATAATTACCCCTCCTCGTTGTGGGCAAATTATTATGTTTTGTGGCTTACACGCCCATCGTTAAAATGTTGGCCCAAGATCTCTAGTCCTCAATTCTATGCCTAAACCCACCACTCTCGGGTTATAAATTTCTGGTCCCAATTCTCTTGACCCAATTTTTCTTTTGCTGGAAATCTCACCCCTCGAGTTATTATGCCTAACTTCCATGGTTTCCCATTCTCAAACTTATCGGTCTCACTTATCAACGTGGACACATTCAACACTGGTAGTCTCACTCTTTACATGTAGGGATATTTTCTGAGCCATTTTCCTGTCACTGGTCCCACTAACCATTTTGGAATGTCCTTTACTCATACTTGGCAGTCTTAGCTCCCAGTTGTGATTTTCGTTGTTCCATTAGCTCCACTGGTCCTATGGAACACGTTGTCAACCCCGCTGGCTTGGGTTGAATTCATCACTGCTTATTAAAGACTTAAATAGGTTCCCTTACTGGGTATACCTTTCGATAATGTTTCACTATCACCATTGAATTCAATCTTGTCCTTCAGCTAGGTTTTCCTAACTCTCCGACATCCCCTTTCTTCTGGGAGTATTAACAAATTTCTTGGCGACATCGACCCTAGTCGTCTTCATCAGATTTCCCCTCAGTATTTGAGGATTCAACTCACGAGTCTTTCCACGTATTAAACTCTTCTTATCTTTGATGCACCCCTTCGTTGTTGGGTAAGGATTTCATTAAGCAAGTTGACTGCTCTCTCGCGTCGGGCTTTCTTTCTTTCTATAAAAATAAGTTTCAAAATTATTTCACATCCCAATAAAAACCGCAGATGGATGATTTCACAGTCAAACCATACCCAAATTTCTCATTTTAGCTTCACACGTGCTTCTTTATATGTGATGTCTGACTCTCATCACTTTATATTGCTCCTATAAGCAAAAATTTCACCCAAAATTTTCAAGTCCTGGGTGTTACTACACTTCACCCTACATAATTGCCTTGGAATTTCTTTCTTCACAAAAGTCTTTCTGACTCCCTCACCCTTCACTAACAGTACTGGGTGGGTTTGGAACGGCACAAACTCTATCCATGACGGTGCTTGGGAAACTACAGCTCTCGAATAACTCCTTTATTGTCCTCATCCCAAACAATAATTTTGGTGGGTTCTATCTTAAACACCATTTTCTTAAACACTCTATATCTTTGGATGATTTCTCCTCCAACTGTCCTTATAATGACCCTTGCTGGTCATATAAGAAGTACATCACGTATATTTATTTCCTAGATGGAGCACATACGTCATAAGACGCAGAGGAATACAACATTCTAATAATAGGGATCTACATCAAAGAACACTATGCTGAAACGTAGAAAGCTGTACAGATCCTAAGGATGCTTGAACTTGCTGCTCTGATACCACTTGTGACACCCCGCCTAATTAAATACTAGGTGATTACTCATTTATTTAATTAAATCAGAATATCCAGTTGGTTCATTCTCAGCATCACTTTCAAAAAATAATTTATTTATTAATTCACCTAATAATTAACTAAGCTAGTGTAAAAAAAATCCATTTTAGTTAATTAAAACCATTCTACAAAGCGTAGGAATAATATACAACATCACATCACAACTGAACAATACTAAATATGACTGGAATAACTCTCCAGTTAAAAATATTTCATTACCATCAAATAAAATTAATATCAATAGTATTGGAACAAATTATCACAATCTCTTGAATAGAAATGAAATAACTAGAATCCTGGGCGACATGCCCTAAATGAAAGTAGACACTACAGATGTGTAAATCAATAGAATGGAAGCGTCTAAACAAATCTTCCTCTCCAGTAGCAGTTATAACCCGTCGACATATCTATAATCTATGCCGACAATCCTTGATACTGGATACCTGATGTACAAGATACAATTGAGAAGAGAATATGTAAGAGAACGGGTCAGAGACTGATTGTAAAAGATTTTAAAAATAACAAGTAATTAACAAGTGCAATTAAGCAAGTATTATGTACATATTAGATTCTCGGGCTCTCGCTTGAGAATTATCACCTCTCATATAGTGTGCACGCCTAAAGTACCTTATCATCTCCGAAATTAAGGTTCTGAATTAGGATTCTACTCCATATCATTTCCCCTTATTTCCCACATAATACGTATGATAATTAAACATGTTCATTTCTCTTTAATATGAACTAGGCTTCCACATCTTAAAAATTAAGTATTCACTTACTTAATTAAATCAAATTTCATTATTCATTTTTATTTACAATGTCACACAATAGATTACCTCATAGTATATATGTTAATCTACAAATTTCACACAGTAGATTACATCACCATATGTATAGTTTAATCTACAATTCTCGTATAGTAGATTTCATCATACTATATATTCATCACACTATTATATATACTAATATAGCACCTCCAAGACACAACTGCGGTGCATGCATACTCTGCTATCATGTCCTGATATATATCTTGCTGTATAAAGGACTATTGGGTTGGCGTCTCCCACGAACCATAAATAACATAACACAAATATTTTGAGGCAAACAAACTCCCCATCCGAATGGGTCACACACATACCTACGATCCCATTCAACCATAAAAACTATCATTCACACCGATAGAATGTGTCCAAGGTCCTATTCTCAAGGTATGAATCTAAAATCCCCCAAAATGGGCTCATCAGGATAAGATTGACCATAACGCGAAACCTCTACCCCGATAGCAAGCAGCGTAGGTATGTCATATACACAATAAATAATAATATATGTATTCATCCCACCATATATAATAACAATAGGGCACAAGCACAACCCATATAATAATTTCCATACATAGTATATTTATCTCACATATCCTACGTGTTTACAGATTATGACTTTACTTCTCAAATTATATTCTCGAGCTTCTCTCATCACTCGAAGGATAATAATTTATTTCTCATTTAAATTCAGTAGGTAGCCATTCATATCCTACTAGTCCATGTCAACACAATTCCCGAAAATCTATGAATGAAAATCATCTTCAATTAGGTTTATTTCTCGATAATCTCAAATTCAATCTTAACCCTTTTTATTTCACCTATTAGGGTTAATCCCACATAAGCCTAAGGTTATTCCGGTAATAATAACTACCTTACTACTGGTCCTAACCTTAAATCATCTTTTATTCGATTCAAATCCCAATATATATATATATACTTTTCCATCGTAATGAATTTATTTCACACTCGTTAATTTCCCCCATTCCATCCATACAAAATAATATTTTGCGTGTCTTAAGTATACCCTACTGCCCTTCTCTAATTCCTAATTTATTCAATTAATCATCACCAAATATTTCTCCAAGTTGGGATTTAAATAAATATTTAAAAAGAAATAAATCACATTTCTAGGGGGAGTAGATCGATCGACATTCTTGAGTCAATCAATCGATCGACCAGATAATTGCCCAGATTCTGAATATTTAGCCTACGAGTCTAACCAATTTTTATCCTCAAATCCTCTATATTAAAATCCCAAACTCCTTATAATTCATTCCATATGATATAACAAGACATATAAATGATTTCCAATCATTAAACAACCAAAAACATCAACAGGTTTGGATTAAACATGTTATTTCTCCTAATCTCTAGAAAATCCATCTTTTACCATTTCTCTAAGAAAAACATATAAATCACAAATTTGTTTCACCAAATGATTCTGAAATTTCGTGGATTAAACCACATATTCAAAAAGATATTTATCCTTCATAATTCTCATTTCAAGGTTTCATAAAAAATCATTTTAATTCATTTAACTTTTCAGAATTTTCTAAACAACCTAACATGGACAATATACATGCTAGAACTTGCAATAGTTAATCACTTGCCTCTAATTCATAGTTCTGAACTGTTGGAGAAGATTTTTCTCATAATCCTTCTTCGTTTTTGCGATCAACATCCGGTGGTGGTGGTGGTGGTGGTGGTGGTGCAAGGTGTCTCTTAGTCCCTTGCTTTTTCCCAAAAATCTCTTCCTCTCCTAGAGAAGTCCCTCACTCTCCTCAATGACTTGTCTTTTGATTTTTGGTGAATGAAAATCATTTCTATAAACTCTTCACTTATATAAGACCACCTCAAAATTCTTAGTTACTATTCACTTCCCATGCGCTAAAAAACGAGTGAATATTTGGTCTCCCATGGGCTCAAAAAATTGTTCTCCTTCCCCTAAACGAGTGAATCTATGTATATGTGGAAAATGTGTCGTGTGTGCAAAGTGAAAATATACATGGATGTGTAAGTGTGTGTGTGTGTGTGTGTGTGTGAAGAGTGGAATCATCATATCCACATCGTGGGAAGGATGGGAATGAATCCTCATAAGGAGATAAAATATGAAGAAAGTCCCGAAAATGTAACATCGCTATTAAAAGGTGAGTATTCATAAATGGGACTACTAGAAAAAGAGTAATATAACTAAATATGAGGAATATGTTAAAATAAATGTATAAAATGACTAATAATGTGAGCGATGTCCTGAAATTGTAATCTCGCTATGAGGGAATAAGGACACGTTTATGGGACAACTAAAGAGATAATAAATTTAGGATAAATAATTACATGAGTAGAATATGAGAGTGTATGTGCTCGAAATCGAGATGGATGAGAGGTGCCCAATTAAAGTCTATTGTTAATAAAAGGACAAGGTTTTCTTTTAAGTCAAGTTAGGGTAACAAACACAAAGCCTAAAGTCTCAGTGATTTACCAAGTATATTACATCAAATTATATCTTCAACTAATTAGGTGACTTAATCTAAGTACAGAAATATAAACAATTTATTATAACACCAAGGCGTACAAGGGAAAACTTACAAAGGAAAAAAATCTCGGGCCAACAGAACGACAAATGAACTTTGGTACGACTTACAAAGGGGAAACATTTTACAACCGTATTGCATAACTTCAACCTAATTCCTTTTCACACCATATCTGCCACCAACGGGAATCCATTAATAACTAGATCATGCTTCAGAATCGCCATTGGTTTTGGTCCCAACCAATGTCTTATTCAAATAATAATCAACAATCTTCCTTTTGAAGTAGAAGACGAACTTCATGTTCAAAGAACGTGGAATAAGATTGAGAAACCTCCAATAAGTGTACCACTTTCAACGTGTGTGAAGAACCTAAAGTGAAAGTGTATTTGAAAATATTGGCTTAACTCACGAATATATCTTTGAGATAAGTAAAATCTAAAAATAGCATGCGAACATTTTATAAAGATATTTGTTCAAGATATAAAAAGATTTTAAATCAAACAAATTCACTTCAAAATATTTTTAGATTTCAAAAGTCCTTGAACATAAAATATCTCAAGAATATATTAAAGAGAAAAACAAGATTAAAAACGTGGAATAATGAAAGATTCAACCCAAAAAAGGTTTTTAACTTACAAAGATTTTTCTCTCCTAAAATGATTTTTGTGGTAAGAAAATACTTATCAAAAATATTTCTCCACAAAAGAAATCACAAAATCACACATCTTTCACCCTTGTTCAAAACAAATTCCAATCTTACTTATATATACACACAAGCCTGTATAAAAAGCCTAAGGTGACAAGTAGTAAAGTTGTAAACTTACATATGAAGTGACATGATGCAAAATGTAAAAATATATAGTTACATATTAGTGTTTCACGAGTACCGAGGAAGATGTGCACAATTTTTAAAAACAAGCTTTATGCGCTAGATTGACACTTTTCGTTGTTATGTCACTGCAACAAAGATTTTCTTCAGTGTGATAAAACTACAGAGAGATCACAAGGAAAAACTAAGATAAAATATCTAGACAAAGGCACAACCAGCGAGATACCATCACTGCAGTGTAGAAAAAATCCGATGTGGGGATGCTTCAGCGACAGATGCACAATATCCTTTTAAGTTGTTTTTTGATACATGATCAAAAAGTAACTCAAGACATATAAATTTAATCACATATTTTTCAAAATATTTTTATTGCATTTCATATAAATCTAGTCCAAATAATCCATATCAAAGCACATAAACAAACACCAAAAATATTTTTATAAAAGATAACTAGAGTGATATGTATTAAGGATGAGTATTTCCATTCAAATGATTTGTATGAAGCTTTTTCGAATGACCTCAAGGACGATATTCAAAGTATATTTGGTCAACAAAATAAGACAATATAGTCCTATCGAGGCACATGAGTACAATGCATACTCTTACAATCTCCCCTGTGTATATTCCATGATAAAATATATGAACAAGAAGATCACAAGTTTTATATGAGAGTCTATTAACCAGAGACATAAAGATACAGGCCCGACCAAAGGCAAAATACTATCATTTACTATAAATCTTCAAAACAAGAATCCCAAAGAAATTTTGCACCTATCAATCTGTCATACATTCTAAAAATATAGATAATGATACCAGTATAGTTAACATTTTAAAAAGAAAATGTGTATATTCAAGCTTTAACATAAAAATTTCTTAGTGCTCTAAACAATTTTGAGAAGTGTATTTAATTTCTTGAATATATACATCATCTTCTTTTAGTTTATCATGAAACACATCAATAGATGTTCATTATTAAAATCCCCCTTAATCTTATCCTTATCCCCCTTTTTGTCATGGAATTGACAAAGGTAAAGAAATATCAAACTAATCAAGTGTGATAACAAGGATCATATAATGACGCATTTCATTTAAATTAAATAAAGATAGTACATGCACTCCAAAGAATGTAGTTAAAATTTCACTAAAGAGATAGCAAGATAATTTGACCAAGCTAGAGCATGAGTAACACACATGTACTAGTCAGTACATTATAAGAAAATATCATGGGGTAATAGGCAATAATATAAGCAAATGAATAAATGACCTAAATAATCCATATTGTGTCAAATAAAGATATAGAATAAGATGAGATGAAGAACACATGATAGATAATGAAGAGAAATGATCAAAAGTAGCCTATATTATAAAATTTAACAATGATGTCCAAAGAAGCTATGACAGCTTCCACCCAAATCTGACACTTACTGAGTACACATCCATCCATACCAAGGTATCCAAAAATGACAACCTAGAGTCACCAACTCCAAAAATAAAATATCCAAACCACACACATAAAACCACCAAATGTATCCAACCAACAAAGTTTAAAATATATTCATAGACAAAATATGGATGAAAAAAAATATCACTACAAAATCAAATCATCACCACCTCCATCTACCCGTCATAATCATCATTATCATCATTAGAATCCTCGGGATAAGAGAGAAGTCAAAGAATCTCGGTGCAAAGATTTTAAACATTCATACACATAGCATCCATCTGCATAATGACCGAAATCTCAAACTTATTATGTGTCTAATAGATCGAGGAAAACCGTTGGCACATATATAAATGAGTGGCATCAACACCTAGACGAAGATATCCAAAACCTAGTTTGAAATCTAAGTGATATGCTCATCGGGAATATAAGATCCACTAGAGTATTTGTAACACCCCGTATTTTTGGTACTTTTAAAATTTAATTAATTCGGAAATTCTAAATTACTAGTGTGTTGTAATTTAATGAATTAATTATGATAGAATAATATATAAATATTAATCTGGGATTGAATGGTTAATATTTAGGGAAAATTATTTACTGAGTGAATAGGAATAATGTAATTTCGTCGGTTCGAGTATTAATGACGAGGTATGTACTTATCACATCCGGAAGTCGGTATAGACTATATTGGGTGGGGGATAAGTAATTTTTATAAATTAATTCGGATGCAAATTCTGAGTGTACAGTTGAGTCCGTATGGGCCGAGATAGTCGGAAAAGTGTACCCGGGGGTAGTAAACGGGTCACGGGACGTTTTTAGACATAGTCGGGCCCACTCGGGGGCATTTTGGTCACTTGGGCTTGGCCCATTAGTCAAAAAACGGGAATGGATTAATTAACTTAATAAAAAGAAATTGAGGATGGCTGAGCTTAATTAGAAAGAGGAACTTAAGGGTTAGGAAACCCTAGCAGCAGCCAAGCCATTTTGGGGATCTCAAAGAACCAACAAGGTCATCTTCAACCTTGGAATCCATCACAAATTCAGACACTACGAAAACTAAGGCAAGTGAATAACTTGCAATAGCATGAAAACTGTCTTTCAATTCATATTTGTGTGCTGTTATGAATTAAAAATTCATGTTGGGGTTCATGGTATAAACATGGGGCTTTGATAATTCTAAAGAAAACATGAATCTGTTTTGGCCGAAATTATGAGGAGTTATGTAAAACCTGATATTGGAATATTGATGTGTACCTGTTAGGATGATATTTAGTTAAACTAGAACGAATCAAATGAAGAAATTTGGAGTAAAAATGTGTTTAAGGAAAAAGATGGATTTTCCCCAAAATTTATGAATCAGTTGTTTATGGACGAATTGATGATTGTTGTAGTCTTTCTGGGTTATCCTAATAAGGTTTCTAGTATACTCTGGTGATAAGAAGGCTTAAAACTCATGTTAGAAGAGGTTAGGTTTTGAGGAAATCCGTCCATGGCTGCCCTGTCTTTGCGAAGAAGACGAAGACATGTTCGATCGATCGATCGACGGTCTGGGGTCGATCGATCGACGATCGCCAGAATCTGGCAGTTTCGCCAGTTGGTTATATAAGAGGAAAAATTTATATAAAAACCCTATGTAATTAATTATGGAGAAATTAAATACATAAGTTTAATCTAATTAATTGTAGATGAATTAATTAGGGTTTGAGGCTAATAAATTAGAGTCGGAAATTTTGACTCGGGTAAATTTTGGGCTACGAGAGTAAAATCCAAATTTATGGTGGGGGCGACACCAAAAATAATTTAATTAATTAAAGTGCAATTTAATTAATATTTAGAGTTGGACCATAAACTCTTAATAATTTTATAGGCTTATATTACGGATTTAGCGAACGATATAGTCGGGACTTTTATACTTATATATATACGGAGGCGATAGTATATATTTATAATGTGTACCATTAATATCTGTGATTAGATATTTTGTACTATAGTGCTATAGGGGGAGGTTGCGCGTAGTGGATGAATCCCCTAGCTTGAGGAGTAGGGTGAGTATATTCCCGAGGTCATAGCGTCCGTTATATGGGTGAGGGACATCTCACTTTCAGGGAAGGAATATGACCGCCTCCAATTAATTATTTTTATCAAGTTGGTGTGAAAATTCTAACTTGGGATAACTAGGCTATGTGATTGTACCTAGTGGGTTAGCACTTTATAGAATTTACATTTCCGGGAGTATTTTGCTCGGGAGGTTGCAAGTTGTTATATATATTACAGTATGATTGTGAATGCTGAAATATGATTATAAGTATATAATTTAATAATTAATTATATACGGGATATTAATGAAAAGTGAGTTATTTCACATGTATAACAAGTGTAGAAGTTATATGAATATAAAAAGGGAAATGATTTAGTTAAGTGATGTTACAAATAACTTATAAATCGTAATCACTACATACTCAGTTAGAGTAGGGTGGGTATAAAGGAACTTTGTTAATTATCTAGTCATGAGTTGTATAACTAGGTAATTTAATTAAAGCGTTAATAGGGTACATTAGAGGAAGGGTAAGGAAGTCCTCAAGAGAGTGCGATATTAACTAAAAAATATGAAGAGCATGCATATTTATTTATTACTGCAAGTTAATCATTTGTTAAATGTTTTTCAAATGTTTTGGGTACTAACCCTTGCTATAAAAACTTTTAAAAACCTTTTAGGTGTCCAACCACAGGGACGCCAGCCTTGACTATATTCCAGGAATCCGTTGCTGCAGCATATGTGGATGTTGCGGGGTTTTGATAGACGCCTCATTCTTCATTCTTAAATGTAGAAGTTCATGATTAGTATTCGAGCATGTTGCTCACTTTCCATTTATTTGTATTAGACTTGTTGGGAGTCTATTCTTGTCTTTATGGGATTTATTATTTGGACCGTTGGTTTATTCGGTCAATCATTTTTACTTGTGAATGATTAATTCAGTTATCTGTGATTGTTATATAGTTTTATTTTTCCGCATGGGTGTTTGTTTAAATAATGAAAGATAAAAATTTGCACCAGTCTATTTTTTTCACTTAGGTGGTTAGTAATTAAATAAGACGACAGTGATGCTAAGAATGGACCAAATGAGAAACCTATTCTAACTTGATTTAGGACTGATCACCCGGGATTAATTAGGCGGGGTGTCACAGCATTGGGGCAGTGTAGTCCTCTGCCTGGTCTAAGAAGAATCACCACCTTTATTATAGTCAAGCGCCTCTTCCACTTCACCACTTCATCTACTTATTGAGGTGGGGTCTTTTGTTCAACTTCTTTTCCGATAATAAAAGGTTTGGTAAGTGATAATTTTTCCAAACTGAACCTTTTTCTCATTTAAAAAAATATGAACATTCCTTTTCGAAAGAAAAAGATTGATGAAATGCCCATAAAATAGAGAAGGATGAGCCTTGCCTTTATTGTTGATACCTTTCACCATAAATTTGTACATCAACTAACCCAAGTACAAAGACACACATTGTTGATACAAAAATTAGTCAGCTGACGTGGACCAATTATATAAAGACACGCATCAGCTAACATGGCACAAGTTCAAATTACGAGCTACTCAATGTACCGAGCTACCAAGCACACCAAGAAACTTATAAGGAATGCCAAACGACCAGACATATTCAATGCTTATTGTATTACAAGTCATTCCTTACCATGTATAGATGTAAATGCCTATTCGATAAAAGAACACCATTTATTCACATTGACAGTCCAAAGGCTATAAATACATTGTAATACCCACTTGACAGGGCAAGCGAGAATAATCGAAACCAAGGCAAGAAACCAAGTAATACAAATCAGTGGACATAGGCTATTTCATTAAGGCTAAATCACTTTAAAAATATCTTTACTCATATTTATCTGTGATTAATAAATTAGAACAAATCTAATTTTTTACATCAGTAAATTGGCGCCGTCTGCGGGAAACGACTATATATAGAATTTTCACCTAAAACTCATCACCAATGGATGAAATCCCAGAATCCAGTAACAGGAATAATGAAGGGAATCCTTCCAATCCTTCTACACCCCCAAATGCGAACGATTTGACAGGAATCTTAACTAGTCTAGCTAAGGGGCAAGAAGCTATACAAGAAATTATGCGACAGTTAGCTCAGAACTTTCAAAATGTAGTATTTACCTAGACAGGCCAAAGAAGTATCCAAAGAATCATGCATATGCTATCTTCGCGACACACTGAGCCACGATCTGCGTCACGATCCAGACATACTGAATTCAATTATTTAGAGAATTCAAGAGATCCATCTTATAGCCCGATCTAACTTCCTCTGTAAGAATTTTAGATTCTCAGGAAGACATCACTCTAATGCCAGAGAGAACAAGTGCTCTTGAAAGGTTGAGCAGAGCCTCTCCCTTCGATCGTTTGACCCCCAGGGGGAATAAATCCTCCTCGGCTTGCGTCGAGAAATTCTCAATGACCAAATGATTTAAATGAAGGCTCAGCCCAATCACATCCAAACCCGAGACCTGCATCTCGAAGAGAAAGATCCCAAGAGGAAAATTCTACACGATCTGTTGCTCGGGAAAATACTAATAAGTCAGGGGCTAGAAATGATGCATGGAAAGGATCTATTCAGAGGTTGAAAGATAGGTTAGGAGAGATGGCCAAGGCCAAGACCCCTCTCCAAAGAACCTTTATTAAAGGATCTCCATTTGTACAGGCGATTGTGGATTTTCCCACAGCAGCAAAGTTCAAGTCCCTTGTGGTCACACCGAAGTATGACGAAAAAACATATCTTGTCCTTCATATAGAGAAATACCAGGATGCGAAAGGTATTTATGCAGTCCCAGATGAAATGAGGTGCAGGGCATTCTCAAGGACCATTACCACATCTGCCCAGATATCGTACAATAGCCTTCCTCGGGGGCAGATGTAATAACCCGCGTAATTTTGGGCTATTTTAATTAATTTTTGGAAAATGGAGGAAAATAAAGTTTTTGATAAAATTATTTTTATTGCTCAAATATGTTGGTTATTATTTTTAAAGGCGAGAATTTCAAACGGTTTCCAAAACGGAGTTAAAACGGATTTTAAAATGATTTTTAAATGTTTTTAACTCTTGGAGTTGTTTTGACTTCCAACTCTTCATTTCTTTGCCTTATTTAAAGGAATATTTTGGATTCCAACTCTTCATTTCTTTGGATTATAAAAGGAAGTCATGGGTAACCCTTTTAACATACTTTTGGCACAAATTTTGGCAGCAAATATATTTTATATTCCTCTTCTTTTTATATACACATTGGCCCTTGAGATTTATGAGTTCCAACCTTAGATTAGAGGTGTTCTTGGGGCTATTTTGTTGGAGGTTCTTGGCGGAGATTTTTGTAGATCTTTTGTGTTGATCTTGAGGATGTGATCATTGGTTTCTCATCATGGTTTGAGGTATGGGGTTTTACACAATATGCTCTTTTAAATCTCTCGAGAGTTTATTCCGTTGAATTCTTGTTAATTGAACTCATGTTTGAATTGATAAATTCTTGGAAATCTAGAAAAATAATTGTTGAAATTATTTTGATTCATGTAGAATTATTCATGTTGTAATTGAGCACGTTGTCATGAGATTTTAATATGGCACGGAGGTTGGGCACCCGCCAAAATTCCTGCTTCCCGAATTATGGCTTGATAAAGCATATGCGGATGGGGTGAGGCCTGGTGACCTGGTTAATGTGTTGTTGAGAAATTATATTGATAGAATGCTATTAAGATTTCCATTTGATTTGAATATTCGTACTCGTGTTGTTACGCCTTATTCATCGCTAACATATATTTGTTGAGCATATTTCCTGTCGTATTGTGTACTTCCCCATATTTTTTTTTGTGGCAGGTTAGCATCGATTTGGGCGCTATGGATTATTAGAGATTGATTTTGTCTTGGATATTTTGGGAAGAATTTTTAATACATTTGAGAAGACTTGTATTTATTTATTTGGATGTATAGAGCATTGGGATTTATTTTATTTCAAGTTAGATGTTATATTTAATTCGAGAGACTTGTTGTAATTGAAGAGATTGAGATTAGTGGATTTATATTATTGTGGGTTTATTTAGATGCTCTATACCTTGTCACTTGTGGATTTGGGTTTATTTTATCGCATTAGCGCTCCGTTCGCTCTCCCCGGGCGGGCGGGGTGTTACAGCAGATTAAAACCTTCCACCAACTGGTAGAGCTCTTTATAGGTAATTTATGTTTTGGTGTAAAGCCAGTTAAAAGGATAGCCCATCTGTTGAGCATTAGGCAGAAAGAAAGGTGAAAGTACCAGAGACTACATCACTCATTTTAACAATAAGAAATTGGAGGTCATAAACAATGATAAGAAAACAGCCATCACAACTCTCGTGAATAGTCTTTTGCCAGATAAATAGTAATATACCTTAGCTAAGGATCCCCCGAAATCCATGGAAGAATTAATGGCCAAAGCAGCAAAAATCATGAACGTCGAGGAGGCTATGGCTGCGAAGAAAAATACTGAGGCGAAAGTGTAAAATAAAGATGAGGGTAAATCGGAGAAGAAATATAACAAGAATAATGGTGGAAGCAAGCAGTTAAATGGTAAGGAAACATTAGATCATTTAAGGAAGTATACTAACTATACTCCCTTGAAAGTGGACATAAATCATATTTTGGAGGAAATCAGGAACAACGAGGAATTGAATTGTCCAGAAAAGATAAAGACAGCCCTTGAGAGGAGGGATACATTCAAATATTACGAGTTCCACAAAGATCATGGCCACACAACCAATCAGTGTATAGCTCTCCAAAATGAGATAGAGGAATTCATTAGACGAGGAAAGATGACTAAGTTTGTTGATCGACAGAATGGCGGAAAGACCAACAATAAAGGTTGACAGAGATCCAAATCTCCTTGCCGACCAAGAGAAGACAAGAAAAGGGACCATGAACATGACCCTGAAGATGATCCCGATCTCCCCAAATGGCTAAGACAACCTGAGTGTGAGGTATTTTTGATTCATTTCGGTTCATTTGATTGTAACATGATTACAGGTGGAGACGTAGGAGGAGGTAATCATACCGCTGAAAGGAAAGCTTACCTCAATGAGGCTCAAGCTTGTTCCTATATACAATAAATAAATATGGCTGAAGAAGATCGCCCAAGGAAAGTTAACAAAGATAAGTTGGTCATTGGCTTTTCTAAAAATGATTTGGAAGGAGTCTTATATCCTCATGATGATCATCTGGTGATCAAAATGAGAATGAAGGACATAATCACTTTGAGAGTGCTGGTGGATAATGGTAGCTTGGCAGATATCATGTTTTACCCTTGTTTCGATAGTTTGACCTTAAAACTTAGTTAGTTAGAGCCGTATCACAGGCCCCCTATTAGGTTTTCTGGAGAAAAAGTTTTTCCACTTAGAATGATCAAGATAGACATGTTGATTAGTACCTGATGAGTTAGTAGAATAGAGAAGGTGCGTTTCTTTATGATGGACAAGAATATCCAATCAGCCTATAATATAATCATGGAAAGAGTAGGCCTGAAAAAGTTTGAATCAGTTCCATCCACAGTACATCAGTGTTTGAAGTTCCCGACCAACTTTGGGGTTAGAGTTGTAAAGAGAGATAAAAAAGTATCTCGAGAATGCTACTACTCTTTCGTCGAGCAAGAGGAATTGGAGGATGCTAGGAAGGAAACAACCACTTATCAAGTGGATGAATCTGATGAGTCTGAGATTGAAATCTTAGATCCAAGAGATGAAACAGAGCTCGTTAAAGGCCAAGTCATGGAAGCAACCAAAAATATTTTTCTGAATGATGAGAAATTAGAAAGAACAACTCAAATTGGCATTTCACTTGATCACGTCTTAAAAAAAGATCGGGTAACATTCTTGAGGCAAAGAAAGCAAGTATTTGCATGGAGTCACGAGAACATGACGGGTATAGACCCAAATTTCTTATTCCATGAGCTTAATGTCAACAAAGAGATCAAACCAGTGAAGCAAAGGAGAAGAGTCTTTAGTCTAGAGAAGAACCAGGCTATTCAAGAAGAGGTGGAAAAGTTGCAAAAAGCATCTTTCATCGAAGACGTGAAATATCCAAATTGGTTGTCTAATTTTGTGATGGTAAAAAAGAATAATAATAAGTGGAGGATGTGCGTGGATTTCACAGATCTGAATAAAGCCTACTCGAAAGATCATTTTCCTCTGCCCAAAATAGATCAGTTAGTGGATGCAACTTCAGGACATGAGCTGCTAAGCTTCATGGATGCTTATCCTGGATACAATCAAATTAAAATAAAGCTAGAAGACAGCTAAAGTACCTCTTTTATTACCCCCGAGGAACATATTGTTACAATGTTATGCCTTTTGGTCTAAAAAATGTTGGTGCAACATATCAGCGACTGGAAAACAAGTTATTTGCGGAGCAGATTAACAAAAATATGGAAGTATATGTCGATGACATGTTGACTAAAAGCAAGAAAGTTGCCGACCATATAACTGATTTGTGCCCAATATTTGATCAACTGGAGAAGTACCTGATGAAGTTGAACCCAACCAAGTGCCTTTTTGGCGTACATGAAGGCATGTTCATTGGATAAATTATGAATCAAAGAGGTATTGAAGCAAACCATGTCAAGATAAAATATTTTCTGGAGTTACAGTCCCCGACTACTAAGAAGGATGTACAAATCCTTACTGGGAGTGTAGCCGCTCATAATAGATTTGTCTCCTGAACAACTGATAGATGTCTTCCATTCTTCAAGGTGCTCAGAAAGACCTTTGAGTGTAATGATGAATGCGAGAAGGCGTTCTTAGAATTGAAGAGATACTTAGGGACACCTCCTTTATTATCCAGGCTAGTAGCGGGAGAAAAATTATACTTATACTTAGTTGTTTCAGAAAGTGTAGTTAGTTCAGCCTTGATAAGAATAGAAAATGGAGAGCAAAAAACGGTTTACTATACCAGCAAGGCATTAAGGGGAGCAGAATTCAGGTATTCTAAACTGGAAAAATTGGCATTGGCATTGATTGAAGAAAGAAGGAGAATGAAGCCATATTTTCAAGCCCATACAATAGTGGTATATACTGACATGCCACTCAGATAGGCTTTACATAAGCTAGAAAAGTCTAGACGATTAATGTATTGGGCAGTGAAGTTAAGGGAATATGACATTATCTATGAGCCAAGGTCCTCTCTCAAAGGAAAAGCAATGGTGGATTTCATCGCTAAGTTTACTTACTAAGATGTCTTCGATCAATAAGAGGACAATGCAGAGAAACTCAAGGATGCCAAAGGGTTTACTAAAAATACCCCCGATCAACTCTTAGCAAAAAAATTGACAGAAGGGATGACAACAGATCAACCATAATCTTTTGGTAAATTACAGGAGATGAAAAAGAAGTATGAGGAGATGAAAGGCAAGATTCCATCAAGGAATTTTGTCAGACTAAGGGTTCAATGATAATATTCCCATATGGAATTTTTTTGTTGATGATTCTTCATGTGAGATAAGCAATGAAGATGGAATTATTCTCAATAGTCCAGATGGGATAGACATTGAATATGCTCTACGTTTACAGTTCCAAGCCTCCAATAACGAAGCTGAGTACGAAGCTGTGATTATGAGCCTAAACCTAGATAAATCACTTAATACAGAGAAAGTGCTGGTATTCAGTGATTCACAATTAGTGGTGAATCAAATGTTAAGTCTTTATGCAGCAAAAGAGGAGTTCATGTCAAGATACTTAGCCAAGGCTTTGGAGATTATAGCTAGTTTAGCAGCTATTCAGATGGTTAGAATTCCTCGATTGGAGAATGCAAGAGCAGATTCACTTGCTCGGATAACTTCAGCCACTCGTACAGAGTTAAGAAGGACAATCCCCATTAATCTACTTGCTAGCAGAAGTATTGATGAAGACCTGATGATGAACTTTATCTCCTTGGATATGGGACCATCTTGGATGGATCCCATCTGGGCTTATATTGAAGAAAGTATTTTACTAGCCAACCTACTTGCAGCCAAGAGGCTGAAGTACAAGGCTACCAGGTATGTTTTGAATAATGGAGTTTTGTATAAGAGATGTTTGATAGCTAGTTTACAAAGGTGTGTTCACTCAGCAGAAGTTAAAGACCTAATAGAGGAAATTTATGACGGATATTGTGGGGCTCACATAGAAAGAAGAACTCTACTACAAAGAATGATTACGCAATGGCACTACTAGTCAATAATGCGCGTTGATTGTACATCTTATGCTAAAAAATGTGATAAGTCTCAGAGACTTTCTACTATATGAAAAACTCCTCAGGCGCTGCTAACACCAATCACTTCACCTTGACCATTTTCTATATGGGGAATAAACTTAGTTGGGCCTCTGCCAACTACAAGAGGATGATTCAAATATTTGATGGTAGTTGTTGATTACTTCACAAAGTGGGTGGAAACTGAACCTCTCATTGATATGGACTATGAAAGGGTCTATCAATTCATTTGGAAGAATATCATTTGCAGATATGGTCTGCCCCATGCTTTATCACTGATCACGGTACCCAGTTTTATAATGATGAGTTTGTAGCGTACTGTCTATAGCCTCACATTCAAAAAGTCCATTTTGCTTCAGGTCATCCCCAAAGTAATGGACAAACAGAGGTGATGAACAGAACTCTACTGAATGGGTTGAAGACGAGATTGGATGATGCTAAAGGGAATTGGATCAATGAGTTACAATCAGTGTTATGGGCCTATCGAACAACTCCCTGAATAGTAACTGGAGAAACCCCTTACATGTTGGCTTTTGGGAGTGAAGCAGTGATACTTGCTGAACTAGGATTTACTACTCATAGGGTACTCAATTTTAATTCTTCGGTGAGTGATTTGATGAGACACTTGGATTTGGACATGCTCGAAGAAGTCCGAGAAGATGCAACGATCCGAAATGCAGCCTACCAGTAAAGGACTGTTATGTTCTATAACAAAAGGGTAAAGAAATATGATCTAAAAGAAGGTGATTACATGCTCAAGAAGGTTATTAAAAAGCATAATAAGTTGGAGTCAAATTATCATGGACCCTATCGCATCACGTCAGTTGTTCGACCTGAAACTTAAAGAATATAAACTCTCAAAGGGGAAGAATTCAAGAATGCCTGGAATGCAGAGCACCTATGAAAGTACTACCAGTGATGTAACAGTCAATGTACTTGATTCTTTCAATATGAATGAAAAAGATAATTTCCTCATTCGTTTTTTTTTGAAGTAATAGTGCTACACACTACACTCAACAGCTTGCAGCATTTGAAAACGCACAACCACCAACTAAAAGGTGGTCGGCATCAATAACCACCAACTACAAGTTGGTCAGCATCAACAACCACCAACTACAAATTGGTCGGCATCAGCAACCACCATCTATAATGATGGTTGGCATCAATAAAGACACCAACAATGTTGGTCTCCACGTAATCGAGCAAGGAAAATTCCTAAATGCTTGGTTAAAACATGAGTGATGAAAGGGGCACCTAAACTGGGCAAACAGATGGATAAACGTCCACTTCTTGGGAACCAAGGTAACTAATTGTCTAAATATCTAGATATATTAGTGAGAGCCATGGTGACAATTGGGTGATAAAAAATATCTCTACAACTAGTAAGAACATGGGATAAATATTTCATTGCCCAGGAATTTATGGGTGATGAAACATCACTAAAACTAGACAGGAACATGGGATAAATATTCCATTGTCAAGGCCCCAAAAATAAAGTGATAGACTATTCTTTAATATTCATTTATATCCAAAGACTGATTAGATAAGAAGATCCATCATTCTTATTAGTAATTTACTAATATAAACATCATACTGTTGATTTACTGTTAAAATTGCAAAAGAACTCCATGTTCAAAATCAAGAATACAAAAGTTTATTTTCTTCATTAAAATAAACAACTGTTACTAACAAAGTACAAAAAGATCATTTTATTATTTTCTTTCCTTCAGACTTTGATAAAGGGTCCATTCTAGTTGGAGGGTCATCTAAAGCATAAGAAGAATAAATAAAATTCAAGTCCTGAAGTATTCAGGTGCTACTTAAACTTATTCGGTCTAGCAAATGAGGAGGTCGGGATATTTCAAATTCTTCATGAAGACTGTAATCACCTAGGTACTCGGAAATCAAACAATGAGGAATGGAGCGAACTGGAATCCACTTAACATATAGCTGGAAAGGTAGTTTTAGCAGATCAAGTATCCCAGGGTCATACTAATCCCGCAGTTCAGTTCCTTGCTCAACTTTCATTACAATTAAAGCGTTCATCCATCCCTGTTTGTACCCTTCATTATTTGATTGATTCAATCTAGCATCAAGATGATATAAAACCTCATTGTATCCCTCTATCCAGAACTATCTGGGCTACTTGTGAAACTGATAAGTTAGTCTTTCAACATGTTGGTGCAGTTTTGTCAGCACACTTTCTTTATTCTGTAATAAAGAACTATGAGTTGATAGTTGTTCTGTAAGCATTTGAATCTTCTGGGACATCTCTGCCAGAGCTTGATTTTTCACCTTCAATTGAGCAACTTAATTTTCTAAGACTTGCTGAGTTCTAGTCTCTTCAATGCTACTTCGACTTGCTCTTGTTCTACCCTGAGAAGTTGATGCAGGTCTAATTCTTTTCAAAGTTTCCAACTCTTCTCTTAATGAAGCATTTTTAGTCTCCAAAAGGATATACCATCATCATTAACAGGGACTGTAGCTCCAGAAGAAGAAGTACATTTTAACTGTCTCAATTCTTCTCTCATAACGTTATTTTCCTCCTCCAGCAGTTTGGCGATGGTACTGTTCTCTTCAAGTTCGAATTTCAAACGCTTTATCTTTTATTATGGGAAGAAATTAATTTATCATAGCCCCGATCAGCGCTCAATCGTTTGTATTTCTTCCTATAAATTTTATGAAGAATGGCACTAGCTTCTTTGTGCTGAGCTTGGAGCTCCTCAATCATTTCATAATAGGTCACGTTATTCACCACAACTCGGTTAAGAAGAAATTTCAAGAATTGATAAGCCTCTTTTGCTTGTTCTGAGGCATCATCACCTAATATTGTAATTATTTCTTCATCGGATAAATCCAGGTGACCAGCTTTGATTAAGTCAGTACACCTTCTCAACAGCTCGGAATTATGAGAAGACAAAAATTCCATCCTAGCAACAAACTAGCGAAGAAAAGTAAAGATAGATCAACAACGAAAATAATGAATAGCAGAAGAGGAACTCCATATAAGAAAAAAGTCAATTTTATTGAACAAAATGAAGTGAAGTACACTCAAAGATACAAAACAAAAGAAAAACTACAGAACAACTTTACACTTTCTCCTTATCCCCCTCCCCCACCTTCTTAGCTGATTTTGAAGAAGGAGTTGGTCACTGAAGTTGCTTGGAAGGAAACTGATGTTGTGCGGAAGAAGGCGTTGTTTGCTGGGCTTTCTCGGAAGACTGAGGGATAATAGCAATAGGTGTTTTCTCCACCACCATCAAAGAAGATTCATCAGATACAACTTCATCTTCATTTTCCTCTACAATGGTAGGAGGAGGGACATGGACATGTTTCTAAAATAATTCAAAGTCTTCAGCAATGTTTAACTCTTTCAGCGCTGCAACCCATCCATCCTTGAAGAATTTCAAACTTGCATACTCAATTTGATCAGAGGCAGTAGCTAGAGCCTTATTCCACCCTTTGTCCCATCTAGAGCTAAAGGAATTTTTCACAACAGACTTCCTCTTCGTCCTCTCCGAGGAAACCCTCTCCCTAAGCAGGTCTTCAACAGATTGTACCTTATGCTCAAGATCTTTCTGACGCTATTCAGCCTCTTCAAGATTTCTCTCAGCTTTTTCCTTACTCGTAATAGCGACCTTCGATTTCTCCTCTACCTCTTTTGTAGCATCCACAACTTTTTGCTGAGCTATTTCAGCATCCTTGATTTTATTCTCCCATGAAGTTCTATCATCTTCATATTTTTATCAAGAGTCCTCTAAAGATTTTGATAACCCAACAAGTGCCTCTTCTACTTCATTGGAAGAGGAAGCAGCTTTGATATTTTCATCCTTTTCCAAGATATTATTGAAATACACCAAAAACTGCAAGACAAAGAGAAAATCAAGTTAGTATATGAAAATTGAAAGAAGAAATGAAATGTTAAGGTAAAATAACACTTACTAATGCAAGGTATTGGGCTGCCAAATCAGAGACTTTTTCTCAAGAAGTATAGGTTTCAGCAGCTCTATGATCCGAAAGAGTTCCAGACCAAATCAATTTCCGAACAAACCAGGAGTAATGAATGCCGAAGGACCCGCACTCAAGGTAATTCAATCCTAGCAGGTTGAGCAGCAACATCAATGGCCCTTTCAGCAAGACCCCTTCTTAGTCTTCTCAAAGGTGCATACTCTTCAATCAAAGGTACTTCCTCTTTTTGAGTAGCATGGGGGTTCTTGGTAACCTCCTTAATAGATGTAGTTGCCTCCGAGATGGAGTAGCATCTTTTTTCTTAATCCCTTCAGCTGGGACATCTTCTTTGTTCTTTTTTGCCCCTTCAGCACCAGGGACAATCTTAGCAAAGAGATCATGAACTTTTCTCTTCTTCATCATTAGATCAGTAATGAAAGTATTCAAATAAGAGGAAGATTATTCAATAACTGACAAAGATACTGGATCTTTCTCAAGATCAATCACCAAAGAAGGAGGAGCAATAGGTCGAGCAATAAAGGAAGAAGTGTTGATCTTGTATTTCAACAAATAGGAAGGAGATCTCACGTGTTCCCCTGTAATTGATTATTGAAGACCCCAGATAAACATCATCTCTTTTATATTAATATCACTCTCTTTTGAGGGTTTTCTTTTTCTATCAACTGTAAATTAAAATTATAGAAAGAAAAAGTCAGTGAAATATTTTATCAAACAAAAACAAAGCTAGTTTAAAAATAAATAACAACCTATACCATTGCCATAAGGTGGACATCAGGGACCTTGGTACACGTCATCTCCATTTAATGGGAGATGTTGCCAATTTTTCATCACAACCCTATGATCAAAATAATCCTTATTAGAAGTAGGGAGATTGACCACCAAGATTCTGTTAATATACCTAGTTTTTAAATAAAAAGTGGTGTCACTGGTGACCCTTTTATAACAAAACATAATTTCAGGAATCCCTATATGAGTTATATGTAATTAATTTAGCCTATGTACGCCATTAACTACCCTCCCTGTATTTGGAACTACTCTTGTAGGTACAATATCAAAGTATTGGTAAAATTCCAAACACAGGGGATTAGGCGGGAAAGAAAAACCGCATTTCGCTACAAAAATAGAGGGAAACCAGTGTCCCTTATCTAAAGAAAATAAATCACAAGGATAAACAGGTTCTTCCAAATCAAACGAGGAATGAATCACAAAACGGTTCTAAACTTATCCAATTACTCAATAGAGTAAACCATGGTGACTAAAGCAAAGAAAGAAGAAGGAAGGAAGAAATTCTTACAGAAGATTAAGGAATCAGCTAAGACAGATGACAAAAAGAATGTTCGTAAGGAGAAAAATGATAAAATAAGGATTTTGGAAATAAAGATGGCAAAAGGTATAAGACAATCAGATTTTATCGTCTTTATATATGCTGCCTCGAAAAATGAGAAAAGTAATGATCAAAAGTGACGACGGTTGCATTCTCGATGGCTAATCAGAGGAAAAAGACGCAAATACCCAAGTGTTCTCCAGAACTCATTATTTGAAAATTTTCCATTTCGCTCTCAAAACTATTACGCAAAATGAAAAAAAATTACAAGTGTTGAAGGTCTGTAATTAACCAAGACATGGGAAATGTGCCCGAACAACTTTTTGGGTAAAACATTCCACACTCTCGCATCCAATGATACAAAAATTAGTCAGCTTATGTGGACCAACTATATAAATACATGCATCATCCAGCATGGCACAAGTTCAAATGCCGAGCTACTCAGCGTACCGAGCTACTCTGCGTACCGAGCTACCAAGCACACCGAGCAACTTATAGGGAATGACAAATAACCAGACATATTCAATGCTTATTATATTACAAGTCATTCTTTACCATGTACAGACGCCTATTTGATAAAGGCACACCATCTATTCACATTGACAACCCAAAGGCTCTAAATACATCGTAATACCCTATTGGCAGGGCAAGCGAGAATAATCGAAACCAAGGCAAGACACCCAGTAATACAAATCAGTGGACGTAGGCCATTTCCTTAATGCTGAACAACTTTAAAAATATCTTGTCTTATTTCTTTCCTCTTATTTATCTGTGATTAATAAATTAGATCAAATCTAATTTTTTACATCAACACACATGTTCCAATAATATACAAAATCTTTCAACTATAGGTCGAAATGGAAGAATGATGAGAGTTTTGGGTGATGTTTTCTTTTAAGATGATGTGGAGAAGATAGTAGAAATCTATGAGATGCTTTAATTAAAAAGACTTTTGGGGTGAAAAGGTTATCTTTCCAACAATAATTTTAAAAACAACAAAATTCTCATTTGTATTCGTATTAACACTATACAGGTAATCATGATTGTGGATAGTGGGCAAAAAAAAATCTTCATAAACACAACAGGAGTGATCATGACAAAAATACCTCGAACAACAGAATTGAAACCGATCACACTTGATAAAAATGTTGTCATAGTGTAGAATTCACGAACCAAATTGGGGTAAACATCTTCATTATCCACAACTTGATTCCCAATCATAAGCCAATACCTTTCCTAAAAAACCATTTGGGAAAAAACATGATTGATTCATAGAGAGTCCCAATTGATATTCCACTCATAGTAAACAGAATGATATCTAAAGTTCTCAAACCAGTTGTAGGCATATTGGTTTATGAACTATGATGGATAAGGAGGTGTTAGAGTGGATGGTCTAGTATTGAAACAACTTTCTTCATCAAACTTGGGATTCCGTGCATTTTAATTAAGAAAAAAATCAATTACACTCAAAAAATTAGGTTTATGAAATAAACCTAGAAAAATGGAGTCCAAAATGGGAATGATTTTCAACTCTTGGTGCAGCACGCCAAGAATGTCATAAACTCGAAAGAAAATCACAAAACTAGAGTAAGAACATATAATAGTAGTCAAATCCATGGAATCCAAATAATATAACATGAAATACTTCAAGATAAAGTTAGAATATTTCAACGGGGAGAAGAAAAATTCCAAAAGGAGTTAAATAGAAAGACATTCTTTAAATTAATAAAGAAATGCCGAAAAGATTCAAAAGTTTCAAATCTAGAAAAAGAAGATGAAGAGGATATTACTAGGATGTTTTTAAAAAAAAACTTGGAGGAATATGGAAAGAACCTTTGAAAAACTCCAAAAAATATAAATAGGGCCACAAGCTTTTCAAAAGTAGAGGGACAATTGGGGAGAATGACAAACGCGTTTAAACCTAACTTCGCAAGAGCAAAACTCTTCTCTGGTTGCGACTGTCACCATTACGATGAAAAATATCGTTGTGGCAATAAGGCCTCACTGGTAGCGGGTTTGATCAGAAAAATTTAAAAACCCTAACGTGAGTATTCGAACCAAGTAACAACTCAAAATGACACAAAGTGATTGTAACAACCTGTATTTTCGTATAGTTAATATTTAATTCATTCGGGATTTTTAATTACTGGTGTGTTGTTACTTTAATTGAATTAATTATGGCAATATATATATATATTTAAATATTAATCGGGGAGTGAATGGTTAATGTTTAAGGAAATTTATTTACTAAGTGAATAGTAATAATTTAATTAAGTCATTTCGGGTATTAATGACGGGGTATGCACTTATCCCAGCGGGGAGTCGGTATAAACTAAATTGGGTGTGAGATAAGGATTTTTATAAATTAATTCGGATGTCAATTCTAAGTGCGCGGTTGAGTCCGGATGGGTCGAGATAGTCAGAAAAGAGTACCCGGGGGTAGTAATTGGGTCTCGGGACATTTTTGGGCATAGCCGGGCCCACATGGGGTGATTTGGGCTATTTTAATTTAGCCCATTAGGCAAAAAACGGGATTTGTGTTTTTAAACCTAAACCTAAGAAAAGGAAAAGGAGCAGCCAACATTATTCTAACCTAGGGTTTGAGAGGGAGATTGGGGGAAAACAATCAAAAGGCAAATTGGAGGTTATTGGAGCCAAATTAAAGGATGTCGACGACGGATCAGACCCTACGAACACTTTCAGGCAAGTGGTTAACTGTTTTTACTTCTAAATTATGATATCCAATTCATATTTTAGTGATGTGTATACTAAAATTCGTTTTGGGTGTAAATGGGTACGAAATGGGGTTTTTGTTTATGGGACATTTGAATGAGATTCAAAGTAAGATTTAGATAGGTAATTGATATCTGAACATGTATATATGATTTGAATGAGAAATCCAGAACATAAAAGAGTAGAAATTAAATCTGGAAATTGGATTGTAAACAGATAATTGAATTTTTGTGGAGAAAGACCCATTTCGAAAATCATGAGATAAGTAGATAAATTGATTATCCTAAGGTCCCTTGATGTGTAGGATGTGGAATAACTATGTTTATGTGGTGGGATAATGTGATTTGAGGTTTAGACTTTGGATTAAAAACCTTAATTTTCGTTAATGGTGAAATTCAGCAAGGAAGGAGAGCTGGAACGAAGGGATCGATCGATCGATCGGGGGGCATCGATCGATCGACGATGGTTAATTCTGGGCAGTTCGGCCTGTGTGTGAGATAAGGGGGAAATTAATTATATATTAATTTTCATACATTAATTGGTGTTATATAATAATGAAATACAGATTCCTAGTAATTATGGGGAATAGTAATTGGGACTAGGAGCAATTTATGTGGGGAAACTCTATGGAGGAAATTGAGGGATGTTATTCCAAAATAGGGAGATACGGATCAAGTGAGTGAGTCCGGGTATATTGGCTAAGCGACGCCAAGGTAGTGAATTAAGGTTGGAGATAAACTAATTAATTTAGAGTCGGAATATAGACTCGGGAACATATTAAGTTACGGGCCAAGTGAGCGAGTTCGGGTAAAAATGGTTGTGCGACACCAAGTATTAAATTAATTAATGAGCAATTAATTAAAGTAGAGTCGGACTATAGACTCGGGAAAGTGGTAAATTAATTAATGTGCAATTAATTAGCTAGATTTGGGCTGTAGGCTCGGGAAGGAAATAAATTAATTAGTGTGTAAATTAATTTAAATAGAGTCGGACCACAGACTCGGATTGGTATTAAATTGATAATTGTGCTAATTATATAATTAGAGTCGGATTGTAGACTCGGGAAGGTATTAAATTAATAGGTGGGTAATTAATTTAATTAGAGTCGGATGGTAGACTCAGGGAGGTAATAAGTTAATTTAGGTGATATTAAATTAAATAAGGGTCGAGGTATAGACTCGAGCTATCATTATAGAAATTTATTTGGGTGAAATTAATTAAATGAAAGTCGGACCATAGACTTGGATTGGTATTAATTAATTAAGTGTGTAAATCAATTAACACAGAGTCGGACCATAGACTCGGGGAAAGTATTACATTAATTAATGTGGGAATTAATTAAATTAGAGTCAGATCATAGACCCGGGATAATAATAATATAATAAGTGAGAAAACTTATTTGGTCGAGTCAGACGAGAGACTCGGGATTTCAGGCTAGTGTTACGGGTTGTGAGTACACGGTAAAGCCGGGGTTTATTTTATATATATATACGGTGTAGTGATAGTATATATATATGTGTATATATTGTGTGTGCTACTAACTATCAGTGATTAGATATTTATTAAGTTATATTCTCTACTGCTATCAAGGGAGGTTGCGCGATGTGGGTGAATCCCCTAGCTTGAGGAGTAGGGTGAGTATATCCCCAGGTCATAGCGTCCGTTATATGGGTGAGGGGATTATCTCACTTTCAGTGAAGGAATATGACAGCCTCCACTTCGTTTTGTTTTGAACCAGGTTGGTGAGCGAATCCAACTTGGGTAACTAGGTAAAGTGAGCACACCTAGTGAGATGGCACTTGAGAGGGAATCATCCAGTGAGGGTATACTCGGAAGGATGGGTACACGTATTTTATATGTGTGGATGTTTTAGTAAGATACATATAAAATGATAGTGAATATTATATGTAGGTAATAATACAGTGTGTGATGTATTTATTTTATATAACTCGGGTTACAGTTATATGCTGTTAATTAATGAGAAATTAATTAAGTTAAATATTTTTTGGAATAATACAGTGTGTGATATATTTAATTGATATAACTTGTGTTACGGTTGTAGGCTATTAATTAAGAAGGAAGTAAATAAGTTGATTAGTGAGATAACTTATAATTCGGAAATAATAATACTCGGGTTAGAGTAGTATGGCAAGGGGAGGTCACACCAGGACTAGTTGGACGGGGTAGTACAACTAGGTGGGGTTTAAGGTAACCGTTAGGTGTGCACATTAGTGGAGGGGTGAGAATGTCCACAAGAGAGTGCGACACTAACTTTAATATGAAGAGCATTCATGCATTTTAAATTACTGCAGTTAATTCACTTGCTAAATATTTTCAAAATGTTTTGGGTTCTAACCCTTGCTATAAAAATATTTTCAAAACCTTTTAGGTGTCCAGCCACAGGGACGCCAGGATTGATATTCTATTCCAGGGACACGGAGCTGCGGCACATGTGGATGCTAGCAGGAGTTTGGATTAGACGCATCATTTATTCATTCCTAGAGTAGGAATCTTATATCAGTCTCAGTTTTATTTAGGGCTTGTAGCCCAGACTTCTCGGTACAGTTTTCAGGCGTAATTCATTTAGATGTTGAATATTTGTATTGGATTATTTATTTGGTGGCCGGTAATTTATTCGGGAAGTTTTGTAATTACTACTCTTTTTACTTTCATTCAGTTGTGTGAATGGTTTACATTAATTCCGCATGTACTGTTCTTGTTAATTAAAAAGTTAAAATTGGCACCAGCTTTTGGAATACTAGGTGGTTAGTAAGTTTTAAAAAGTTTTCGACAGTGATTCTAAGGATGAACCAACTGGGATTCCTGTTTTAATTTGGTATAGGACTGATCACCCGGTATTTTATTAGGCGGGGTGTCACAGATGGTATCAGAGCATCAGGTTCTAGTGTCCTTAGGATTTGTACGGCTTTTCACGTTTCTGCTTGACAATCTTCGATATAGAGCCCTATTATAGGATTGTTGTATTCTCATACGTATGCGCATATACGTTCTTCTGCGAAATTCTTATTTGAGAGTGAACTCATACAATTCGATTCTCATTCCAGATGATGCCCAGAAGGGAGAGAACAGTTAGGGCAACAGGGGGAGATGAGACGGGGGAGGCTCGTTAGGAGCAAGAGCTACCACAGCAACGACCACAGATGATTTTGGCAGCATAGGTCACTGAAAGAGTGGCACAGGCAGTTGGAGCAACGGTGGTCACAACGGAAAGGTACTTTCCACGGGATCCGCCACAAGTGTTAGTGGCGCCGGATGTTCAGACTCACGCGGGGTCGTCGGGATGGAAACAAGAAAGAGAGGTTATTTTAGCGGGAACCCACCATAGTTGCGAGGGGGTTCAGGTGTAGTACTAGCATGTCAAGGAAGAGAGGTATCCAGCGCCACCTACGCATAGGAGATTGCGATGGGGTGCGAAAGTAAATGCTAACCACTTTTAGTTGGTAGGAGCGATGCTACAGTGGTGGAAGTTGATCACCACAGTTGAGGAAAGGAACACACTAGCTACTGCAGAGTTTTGGGTGCGGTGACTGCAAGTATTTTTCCTTCAGCGGTTGAGACCGAAATGAGGAGAAAATTTTGTGAGGTGACTCAAAGGGGAGACCGTTCGGTGACCGATTACGAGGGAGAATTCACTCGTTGGCAAATTTTGTACCGGATGAGGTAAGCAAGGAAAAGAGAAAGAAAGCAAAGTTTATGGATGGGTTAGCCTGGAGAATCAGACAACATCTAATTGATAATTCCGCATTAGTAGATTATACTGATGTCGTTAACGCAACACTCCGGCACTGTTGGGAATATCGCTTCCACGCGAAAGGAAGCGGGAAGGGAGTGGGGATTAACCAATCGGGTGAGGCAGAAGGGAATAATACCAGTGGGGTATCCCAGCAGCAGACTGGGGGAGATCAGGGGCAGGATTTCCGATAGGGAAATCATGCCAAACGATCTAGAACTGGAGGCTATCGGCGGGATGGCCAGGAATTCAAACAGGGTTGGCATGGAAGGGATCAGTGGCAGGGTGAACATATTAGAAAGTGTTTCGTTTGGGGGAAAAGCGAGACACATGAAGAGATATTGCCTTAAGTGAGGCAGGGATCAACTACAGGATGAGGTCCTGGATGTACAGCCACTAAAGCAAATCACGGGTGCATTCGGGCAGGGAGAAGCTGCTCCGGAAATCGAGAACCAGCCGTTGCAGCTGGAGTATAGAAGTAATTATTTTACCCTAGGGTCATGGGGTATATTGTTGAGTGACAAAGAGGATGTCATAGTATAAGACTTATTTTTCACTAGAGTTCGCAGGTGAGTCGAACTTAGTGGGTGCGTTGGCGGTAGCAGCCATAGCATGTGGGTAAACTTTCCGTAGGGTAGCGGAGTTCCTTAGTGTTCTTCACGGGAGAGTGGAGGCGTACACTGAGTGATTGGTTGAATTATGCGAGGAATTACTACTTTAGAGAATTATGGGGGTAGGGTTGATAATACTTTTCTAAACATCGACTGGATAGCGATGGAATTTAACTATTATGGATAGTGGAGTTAAATTTTAGTGTCCGCGACACCAGGGGATGGTTGGTACTAGGAATCACCGGAGAGGGCGTATAGCCCATATATATGTGAGTATATATGTTGTATTACGTGGTGCAATAGTACATAGTGAGGTTTTGTGTTCTCACATTTTATCCCGGTAAATAGGGATGTTTACTGAAGTGAATCAGGGTGGTTAAATTGATTTTCGAGCAAAGAGAGATAGCTCGGGGTTTATTTTGCGCAAGGACTAGTGATAGTAAGGGCGCGGTATTTTACGCTGTCTTTGGTAGCATAAGGGTAAGCGTATATACTTTTGTGTAGAGAGACAAGTATTTATGGGGATATGTTTGGACGTTAGCACATGGGTTGGGTACCCGGGCAGTAGATATATATATGTGTGTGTGTGTGATATGACTACGGGTTACGACTAGCATAGTCGGGTAACTTTCGTGCGGTAGAGCGCGGGGATAGGGTGTATGGGCACCCGAGTTAATTAAGGCAAAATTTTGTGCGGTTAAGCACATGTATAGGGTGTATGGGCGCCCTGTTAAAGTTAAATGCATACTTGTGTAACGTATAGTTAGAATCGGATGGGATAGATATAGAGGGCTTGGAAGAACTTGACTAGTGAATAATATGTGAATACTGGAACACTAGGTTTATCTTAATTTCGAGGACGAAATTCCTTTGTAAGGGGGGAAGTATGTAACACCCCGTATTTTCGTATAGTTAATATTTAATTAATTCGGGATTTTTAATTACTGGTGTGTTGTTATTTTAATGGAATTAATTATGGCAATATATATATATATTTAAATATTAATCGGGGAGTGAATGGTTAATGTTTAAGGAAATTTATTTACTAAGTGAATAGTAATAATTTAATTAAGTCATTTCGGGTATTAATGACGGGGTATGCACTTATCCCAGCGGGGAGTCGGTATAAACTAAATTGGGTGTGAGATAAGGATTTTTATAAATTAATTCGGATGTCAATTCTAAGTGCGCGGTTGAGTCCGGATGGGTCGAGATAGTCAGAAAAGAGTACCCGGGGGTAGTAATTGGGTCTCGGGACATTTTTGGGCATAGCCGGGCCCACATGGGGTGATTTGGGCTATTTTAATTTAGCCCATTAGGCAAAAAACGGGATTTGTGTTTTTAAACCTAAACCTAAGAAAAGGAAAAGGAGCAACCAACATTATTCTAACCTAGGGTTTGAGAGGGAGATTGGGGGAAAACAATCAAAAGGCAAATTGGAGGTTATTGGAGCCAAATTAAGGGATGTCGACGACGGATCAGACCCTACGAACACTTTCAGGCAAGTGGTTAACTGTTTTTACTTCTAAATTATGATATCCAATTCATATTTTAGTGATGTGTATACTAAAATTCGTTTTGGGTGTAAATGGGTACAAAATGGGGTTTTTGTTTATGGGACACTTGAATGAGATTCAAAGTAAGATTTAGATAGGTAATTGATATCTGAATATGTATATATGATTTGAATGAGAAATCCAGAACATAAAAGAGTAGAAATTAAATCTGGAAATTGGATTGTAAAACAGATAATTGAATTTTTGTGGAGAAAGACCCATTTCGAAAATCATGAGATAAGTAGATAAATTGATTATCCTAAGGTCCCTTGATGTGTAGGATGTGGAATAACTATGTTTATGTGGTGGGATAATGTGATTTGAGGTTTAGACTTTGGATTAAAAACCTTAATTTTCGTTAATGGTGAAATTCAGCAAGGAAGGAGAGCTGGAACGAAGGGATCGATCGATCGATCGGGGGGCATCGATCGATCGACGATGGTTAATTCTGGGCAGTTCGGCCAGTGTGTGAGATAAGGGGGAACTTAATTATATATTAATTTTCACACATTAATTGGTGTTATATAATTATGAAATACATATTCCTAGTAATTGTGGGGAATAGTAATTGGGACTAGGAGCAATTTATGTGGGGAAACTCTACGGAGGAAATTGAGGGATGTTATTGCAAAATAGGGAGATACGGATCAAGTGAGTGAGTCCGGGTATATTGGCTAAGCGACGCCAAGGTAGTGAATTAAGGTTGGAGATAAACTAATTAATTTAGAGTCGGAATATAGACTCGGGAACATATTAAGTTACGGGCCAAGTGAGCGAGTTCGGGTAAAAATGGTTGTGCGACACCAAGTATTAAATTAATTAATGAGCAATTAATTAAAGTAGAGTCGGACTATAGACTCGGGAAAGTGGTAAATTAATTAATGTGCAATTAATTAGCTAGAGTTGGGTTGTAGGCTCGGGAAGGAAATAAATTAATTAGTGTGTAAATTAATTTAAATAGAGTCGGACCACAGACTCAGATTGGTATTAAATTGATAATTGTGC
This sequence comes from Sambucus nigra, assembly GCA_949130495.1. NCBI lineage: Eukaryota > Viridiplantae > Streptophyta > Magnoliopsida > Dipsacales > Adoxaceae > Sambucus > Sambucus nigra. The sequence continues at coordinate 200,022,621 of OX422213.1, read as the reverse complement.
TAATTATATAATTAGAGTCGGATTGTAGACTCGGGAAGGTATTAAATTAATAGGTGGGTAATTAATTTAATTAGAGTCGGATGGTAGACTCAGGGAGGTAATAAGTTAATTTAGGTGATATTAAATTAAATAAGGGTCGAGGTATAGACTCGGGATATCTTTATAGAAATTTATTTGGGTGAAATTAATTAAATGAAAGTCGGACCATAGACTTGGATTGGTATTAATTAATTAAGTGTGTAAATTAATTAACACAGAGTCGGACCATAGACTCGAGGAAAGTATTACATTAATTAATGTGGGAATTAATTAAATTAGAGTCAGATCATAGACCCGGGATAATAATAATATAATAAGTGAGAAAACTTATTTGGTCGAGTCAGGCGAGAGACTCGGGATTTCAGGCTAGTGTTACGGGTTGTGAGTACACGGTAAAGCCGGGGTTTATTTTATATATATATACGGTGTAGTGATAGTATATATATATGTGTATATATTGTGTGTGCTACTAACTATCAGTGATTAGATATTTATTAAGTTATATTCTCTACTGCTATCAAGGGAGGTTGCGCGATGTGGGTGAATCCCCTAGCTTGAGGAGTAGGGTGAGTATATCCCCAGGTCATAGCGTCCGTTATATGGGTGAGGGGATTATCTCACTTTCAGGGAAGGAATATGACAGCCTCCACTTCGTTTTGTTTTGAACCAGGTTGGTGAGCGAATCCAACTTGGGTAACTAGGTAAAGTGAGCACACCTAGTGAGATGGCACTTGAGAGGGAATCATCCAGTGAGGGTATACTCGGAAGGATGGGTACACGTATTTTATATGTGTGGATGTTTTAGTAAGATACATATAAAATGATAGTGAATATTATATGTAGGTAATAATACAGTGTGTGATGTATTTATTTTATATAACTCGGGTTACAGTTATATGCTGTTAATTAATGAGAAATTAATTAAGTTAAATATTTTTTGGAATAATACAGTGTGTGATATATTTAATTGATATAACTTGTGTTACGGTTGTAGGCTATTAATTAAGAAGGAAGTAAATAAGTTGATTAGTGAGATAACTTATAATTCGGAAATAATAATACTCGGGTTAGAGTAGTATGGCAAGGGGAGGTCACACCAGGACTAGTTGGACGGGGTAGTACAACTAGGTGGGGTTTAAGGTAACCGTTAGGTGTGCACATTAGTGGAGGGGTGAGAATGTCCACAAGAGAGTGCGACACTAACTTTAATATGAAGAGCATTCATGCATTTTAAATTACTGCAGTTAATTCACTTGCTAAATATTTTCAAAATGTTTTGGGTTCTAACCCTTGCTATAAAAATATTTTCAAAACCTTTTACGTGTCCAGCCACAGGGACGCCAGGATTGATATTCTATTCCAGGGACACGGAGCTGCGGCACATGTGGATGCTAGCAGGAGTTTGGATTAGACGCATCATTTATTCATTCCTAGAGTAGGAATCTTATATCAGTCTCAGTTTTATTTAGGGCTTGTATCCCAGACTTCTCGGTACAGTTTTCAGGCGTAATTCATTTAGATGTTGAATATTTGTATTGGATTATTTATTTGGTGGCCGGTAATTTATTCGGGAAGTTTTGTAATTACTACTCTTTTTACTTTCATTCAGTTGTGTGAATGGTTTACATTAATTCCGCATGTACTGTTCTTGTTAATTAAAAAGTTAAAATTGGCACCAGCTTTTGGAATACTAGGTGGTTAGTAAGTTTTAAAAAGTTTTCGACAGTGATTCTAAGGATGAACCAACTGGGATTCCTGTTTTAATTTGGTATAGGACTGATCACCCGGTATTTTATTAGGCGGGGTGTCACAGATGGTATCAGAGCATCAGGTTCTAGTGTCCTTAGGATTTGTACGGCTTTTCACGTTTCTGCTTGACAATCTTCGATATAGAGCCCTATTATAGGATTGTTGTATTCTCATACGTATGCGCATATACGTTCTTCTGCGAAATTCTTATTTGAGAGTGAACTCATACAATTCGATTCTCATTCCAGATGATGCCCAGAAGGGAGAGAACAGTTAGGGCAGCAGGGGGAGATGAGACGGGGGAGGCTCGTTAGGAGCAAGAGCTACCACAGCAACGACCACAGATGATTTTGGCAGCATAGGTCACTGAAAGAGTGGCACAGGCAGTTGGAGCAACGGTGGTCACAACGGAAAGGTACTTTCCACGGGATCCGCCACAAGTGTTAGTGGCGCCGGATGTTCAGACTCACGCGGGGTCGTCGGGATGGAAACAAGAAAGAGAGGTTATTTTAGCGGGAACCCACCATAGTTGCGAGGGGGTTCAGGTGTAGTACTAGCATGTCAAGGAAGAGAGGTATCCAGCGCCACCTACGCATAGGAGATTGCGATGGGGTGCGAAAGTAAATGCTAACCACTTTTAGTTGGTAGGAGCGATGCTACAGTGGTGGAAGTTGATCACCACAGTTGAGGAAAGGAACACACTAGCTACTGCAGAGTTTTGGGTGCGGTGACTGCAAGTATTTTTCCTTCAGCGGTTGAGACCGAAATGAGGAGAAAATTTTGTGAGGTGACTCAAAGGGGAGACCGTTCGGTGACCGATTACGAGGGAGAATTCACTCGTTGGCAAATTTTGTACCGGATGAGGTAAGCAAGGAAAAGAGAAAGAAAGCAAAGTTTATGGATGGGTTAGCCTAGAGAATCAGACAACATCTAATTGATAATTCCGCATTAGTAGATTATACTGATGTCGTTAACGCAACACTCCGGCACTGTTGGGAATATCGCTTCCACGCGAAAGGAAGCGGGAAGGGAGTGGGGATTAACCAGTCGGGTGAGGCAGAAGGGAATAATACCAGTGGGGTATCCCAGCAGCAGACTGGGGGAGATCAGGGGCAGGATTTCCGATAGGGAAATCATGCCAAACGATCTAGAACTGGAGGCTATCGGCGGGATGGCCAGGAATTCAAACAGGGTTGGCATGGAAGGGATCAGTGGCAGGGTGAACATATTAGAAAGTGTTTCGTTTGGGGGAAAAGCGAGACACATGAAGAGATATTGCCTTAAGTGAGGCAGGGGTCAACTACAGGATGAGGTCCTGGATGTACAGCCACTAAAGCAAATCACGGGTGCATTCGGGCAGGGAGAAGCTGCTCCGGAAATCGAGAACCAGCCGTTGCAGCTGGAGTATAGAAGTAATTATTTTACCCTAGGGTCATGGGGTATATTGTTGAGTGACAAAGAGGATGTCATAGTATAAGACTTATTTTTCACTAGAGTTCGCAGGTGAGTCGAACTTAGTGGGTGCGTTGGCGGTAGCAGCCATAGCATGTGGGTAAACTTTCCGTAGGGTAGCGGAGTTCCTTAGTGTTCTTCACGGGAGAGTGGAGGCGTACACTGAGTGATTGGTTGAATTATGCGAGGAATTACTACTTTAGAGAATTATGGGGGTAGGGTTGATAATACTTTTTTAAACATCGACTGGATAGCGATGGAATTTAACTATTATGGATAGTTGAGTTAAATTTTAGTGTCCGCGACACCAGGGGATGGTTGGTACTAGGAATCACCGGAGAGGGCGTATAGCCCATATATATGTGAGTATATATGTTGTATTACGTGGTGCAATAGTACATAGTGAGGTTTTGTGTTCTCACATTTTATCCCGGTAAATAGGGATGTTTACTGAAGTGAATCAGGGTGGTTAAATTGATTTTCGAGCAAAGAGAGATAGCTCGGGGTTTATTTTGCGCAAGGACTAGTGATAGTAAGGGCGCGGTATTTTACGCTGTCTTTGGTAGCATAAGGGTAAGCGTATATACTTTTGTGTAGAGAGACAAGTATTTATGAGGATATGTTTGGACGTTAGCACATGGGTTGGGTACCCGGGCAGTAGATATATATATGTGTGTGTGTGTGTGATATGACTACGGGTTACGACTAGCATAGTCGGGTAACTTTCGTGCGGTAGAGCGCGGGGATAGGGTGTATGGGCACCCGGGTTAATTAAGGCAAAATTTTGTGCGGTTAAGCACAGGTATAGGGTGTATGGGCGCCCTGTTAAAGTTAAATGCATACTTGTGTAACGTATAGTTAGAATCGGATGGGATAGATATAGAGGGCTTGGAAGAACTTGACTAGTGAATAATATGTGAATACTGGAACACTAGGTTTATCTTAATTTCGAGGACGAAATTCCTTTGTAAGGGGGGAAGTATGTAACACCCCGTATTTTCATATAGTTAATATTTAATTAATTCGGGATTTTTAATTACTGGTGTGTTGTTATTTTAATGGAATTAATTATGGCAATATATATATATTTAAATATTAATCGGGGAGTGAATAGTTAATGTTTAAGGAAATTTATTTACTAAGTGAATAGTAATAATTTAATTAAGTCATTTCGGGTATTAATGACGGGGTATGCACTTATCCCAGCGGGGAGTCGGTATAAACTAAATTGGGTGTGAGATAAGGATTTTTATAAATTAATTCGGATGTCAATTCTAAGTGCGCGGTTGAGTCCGGATGGGTCGAGATAGTCAGAAAAGAGTACCCGGGGGTAGTAATTGGGTCTCGGGACATTTTTGGGCATAGCCGGGCCCACATGGGGTGATTTGGGCTATTTTAATTTAGCCCATTAGGCAAAAAACGGGATTTGTGTTTTTAAACCTAAACCTAAGAAAAGGAAAAGGAGCAGCCAACATTATTCTAACCTAGGGTTTGAGAGGGAGATTGGGGGAAAACAATCAAAAGGCAAATTGGAGGTTATTGGAGCCAAATTAAGGGATGTCGACGACGGATCAGACCCTACGAACACTTTCAGGCAAGTGGTTAACTGTTTTTACTTCTAAATTATGATATCCAATTCATATTTTAGTGATGTGTATACTAAAATTCGTTTTGGGTGTAAATGGGTACAAAATGGGGTTTTTGTTTATGGGACACTTGAATGAGATTCAAAGTAAGATTTAGATAGGTAATTGATATCTGAATATGTATATATGATTTGAATGAGAAATCCAGAACATAAAAGAGTAGAAATTAAATCTGGAAATTGGATTGTAAAACAGATAATTGAATTTTTGTGGAGAAAGACCCATTTCGAAAATCATGAGATAAGTAGATAAATTGATTATCCTAAGGTCCCTTGATGTGTAGGATGTGGAATAACTATGTTTATGTGGTGGGATAATGTGATTTGAGGTTTAGACTTTGGATTAAAAACCTTAATTTTCGTTAATGGTGAAATTCAGCAAGGAAGGAGAGCTGGAACGAAGGGATCGATCGATCGATCGGGGGGCATCGATCGATCGACGATGGTTAATTCTGGGCAGTTCGGCCTGTGTGTGAGATAAGGGGGAACTTAATTATATATTAATTTTCATACATTAATTGGTGTTATATAATTATGAAATACATATTCCTAGTAATTATGGGGAATAGTAATTGGGACTAGGAGCAATTTATGTGGGGAAACTCTATGGAGGAAATTGAGGGATGTTATCGCAAAATAGGGAGATACGGATCAAGTGAGTGAGTCCGGGTATATTGGCTAAGCGACGCCAAGGTAGTGAATTAAGGTTGGAGATAAACTAATTAATTTAGAGTCGGAATATAGACTCGGGAACATATTAAGTTACGGGCCAAGTGAGCGAGTTCGGGTAAAAATGGTTGTGCGACACCAAGTATTAAATTAATTAATGAGCAATTAATTAAAGTAGAGTCGGACTATAGACTCGGGAAAGTGGTAAATTAATTAATGTGCAATTAATTAGCTAGAGTTGGGTTGTAGGCTCGGGAAGGAAATAAATTAATTAGTGTGTAAATTAATTTAAATAGAGTCGGACCACAGACTCGGATTGGTATTAAATTGATAATTGTGCTAATTATATAATTAGAGTCGGATTGTAGACTCGGGAAGGTATTAAATTAATAGGTGGGTAATTAATTTAATTAGAGTCGGATGGTAGAATCAGGGAGGTAATAAGTTAATTTAGGTGATATTAAATTAAATAAGGGTCGAGGTATAGACTCGGGATATCATTATAGAAATTTATTTGGGTGAAATTAATTAAATGAAAGTCGGACCATAGACTTGGATTGGTATTAATTAATTAAGTGTGTAAATTAATTAACACAGAGTCGGACCATAGACTCGGGGAAAGTATTACATTAATTAATGTGGGAATTAATTAAATTAGAGTCAGATCATAGACCCGGGATAATAATAATATAATAAGTGAGAAAACTTATTTGGTCGAGTCAGGCGAGAGACTCGGGATTTCAGGCTAGTGTTACGGGTTGTGAGTACACGGTAAAGCCGGGGTTTATTTTATATATATATACGGTGTAGTGATAGTATATATATATGTGTATATATTGTGTGTGCTACTAACTATCAGTGATTAGATATTTATTAAGTTATATTCTCTACTACTATCAAGGGAGGTTGCGCGATGTGGGTGAATCCCCTAGCTTGAGGAGTAGGGTGAGTATATCCCCAGGTCATAGCGTCCGTTATATGGGTGAGGGGCTTATCTCACTTTCAGGGAAGGAATATGACAGCCTCCACTTCGTTTTGTTTTGAACCAGGTTGGTGAGCGAATCCAACTTGGGTAACTAGGTAAAGTGAGCACACCTAGTGAGATGGCACTTGAGAGGGAATCATCCAGTGAGGGTATACTCGGAAGGATGGGTACACGTATTTTATATGTGTGGATGTTTTAGTAAGATACATATAAAATGATAGTGAATATTATATGTAGGTAATAATACAGTGTGTGATGTATTTATTTTATATAACTCGGGTTACAGTTATATGCTGTTGATTAATGAGAAATTAATTAAGTTAAATATTTTTTGGAATAATACAGTGTGTGATATATTTAATTGATATAACTTGTGTTACGGTTGTAGGCTATTAATTAAGAAGGAAGTAAATAAGTTGATTAGTGAGATAACTTATAATTCGGAAATAATAATACTCGGGTTAGAGTAGTATGGCAAGGGGAGGTCACACCAGGACTAGTTGGACGGGGTAGTACAACTAGGTGGGGTTTAAGGTAACCGTTAGGTGTGCACATTAGTGGAGGGGTGAGAATGTCCACAAGAGAGTGCGACACTAACTTTAATATGAAGAGCATTCATGCATTTTAAATTACTGCAGTTAATTCACTTGCTAAATATTTTCAAAATGTTTTGGGTTCTAACCCTTGCTATAAAAATATTTTCAAAACCTTTTAGGTGTCCAGCCACAGGGACGCCAGGATTGATATTCTATTCCAGGGACACGGAGCTGCGGCACATGTGGATGCTAGCAGGAGTTTGGATTAGACGCATCATTTATTCATTCCTAGAGTAGGAATCTTATATCAGTCTCAGTTTTATTTAGGGCTTGTAGCCCAGACTTCTCGGTACAGTTTTCAGGCGTAATTCATTCAGATGTTGAATATTTGTATTGGATTATTTATTTGGTGGCAGGTGATTTATTCAGCAAGTTGTGTAATTACTACTCTGTTTACTTTCATTCAGTTGTGTGAATGGTTTACATTAATTCCGCATGTACTGTTCTTGTTAATTAAAAAGTTAAAATTGGCACCAGCTTTTGGAATACTAGGTGGTTAGTAAGTTTTAAAAAAAATTCGACAGTGATGCTAAGGATGAACCAACTGGGATTCCTGTTTTAATTTGGTATAGGACTGATCACCCGGTATTTTATTAGGCGGGGTGTCACAGTGATCAATCTCACATAGTCCACTATATAAAATGACTTTGACTAATAGAATTTGAATCATTTGTGTTATGAAATGTCATAGTCAAGGTTTAATGGTTATTCCAAGTACGAAAAATGAATAATAAACTAGATAATAAAATATTTATAACAAGTTGCAAGTTAATTTAAAAGAGCACATATAAGGTAACTCGTGTGGAAGAAATAAAGGTACAAAACTGAGCTTTTGTCCAATGATATAACATAAGATATCAAAAGAGATGTTTTACTTGAAAATCTTAAACTTTATATGATTTTTATTGAAATAGTTTCATTTTCCTTGAAAAAGTAAAATCTTCAACTAATAATTGTTTCTTCCTCACTAAGCAATATTGGTTAAAATCTTCAAAAGTCGTATATCCTTAACGTTACTTAATATTTGGATAGATAAAACCTTTGATACATAGCTTCAAAATAAATATTTCATGTGGTGTTTTTCACACATTCATTACTATAGGTGGGAAAATATTTCTAAACAAAGGTAGTTCTCATAATCCTGTAGTTGTATCCCTTACCACATCACCTCTAATGATTTTACAAGACAGGGTTTTTAAATCCAATTATGAAGATACAAATCTTAGAAGTAATAAGGCTAAAATGACACCCATTTTAAATTCACATATATTTTAAAAATTCCATAAAGCATTACACGAAAGTGTTTTATTCTTTAGTTCATAAGATAATGCTAAAAAATGTAGTGCGGTGTAAGTGAGACGTGTCATGACATATACTCAAGATAAATTAAGCTCAAAAATCATAAACTTTCAAATCTTTTAAATTCTACATGTATAGTTCATAGTCACAAACACAACCAATATACAAACATCATGTGTGAATAAGTCAAAAATATTAAACTAGCATTTTAGCAAGGTGACCTATAAGCATAGAATCACAAAAGTATCTAGAAACAAAATATTCAAATAAGTCGTCATAAGAGTACAATGGGAAAAGGAACAAGATAAGCATTTTAATAAGTCCTAAGAACATGATCAAACCTTCTAATGATTAGAAGTCGAGGGGATAAACAAAATGATTCAATCCAGTTTCTAAGTCTACTTTATGTAAATGATCCTTCCTAATCCATATTTGTCTAACATTAGGCGAATGAGAGTAGGTTGAAACTTTGGCATATTAGCAATAATTTTCCCCTTAACTATGAACATGCTGAGGATGTTCACGTAGTTTTACCAAAATGTTATTCTTATAAAATCTATTATTATTCCTAGCATTACGAAAATGCGATGTCGACTTAAGCTGTGACAACCTGAATATAATTAAGATAAATTATGTTTAAATCATGATTAGCTTATGTGTTATGGATAATATGTTATTAGTATATATAATGTTAAGTCATTATATTTAGTCTAATTCTACCTTCATAAAGTATGAAATATTGAATTAGTTACAAACACCAAATTTTGAAGTTTTCGGTAAGAATGTTCATGTTGGAGGATAGTTTTGACCATTATAATATAATAATTGACTTGAGTTATAAACTATATATTTGTAGATATATGAGTTAGGTTTGTAACACAATAAACGTTTCATCTAACGAACATCCGAGTGGGAAGATATTGTCTCTTTACGAACATGGGGTAAAGTAGTCATTTAGCCTTAAATGATATTTTGTTTTATATAATGCCACATGTTATATTTTCATTGGACCAAGGGGGGGTGACCATAGGCCGACTTATAAACCTTTAATTAATATCTTCCTTCATCATATTTCAGCCATGGAAGAGTTTTAACCTAAGTAAAGAGAGTGTTGAGGTTTAGGAAGAAAGTGTGAGGAGGAATTGAAGAAAAAAATTATAGAATATTGATATTGATATTGATAAAAATATCCGTAAGGTAATGCCCCTAAGGTAATTCCACCCATGAATATTGATATTTTTATTTTATTTATGATTTATATGACATAAATCCTTGATTTTTTATTGACCTTTCATGGTTGGGTGCATATTTATGGATATATGCAGGTTTAAACAAAGTTGAATGTGTAAACCCTTAAATTGCTTTGTTTAGTAACCTTGTTTATTCAAACTTCCATATCTTTTTGTATGATTACTGAAATTAATTCATTCTAGTTGGAGATTAACATATACTTATGCATGTATATCATATCCAAAAATAAAGTAAAAATAACAATAAATGAATCTTGGGTGAAGGTTTTAAGTTTGGGTATTAAATCTGCCCCAAAAGAGAAATGTGCATACCATATGTTTGATGTTTTGCTTGACATAGAAAATGAGCTCTGAAAATTATGAAATTTTAATCTTGTATTATTCATTATGTTTTCTGAAATTGGGTGAAATATTATATAAAGTTATGATGTATAAAAATTATGAAAATTCTTGGAAGATGACTGAATGATAGAGGAGCCTATAGGGCGGATTTGCTCTGCGGTAAAGAAATGGGCATATCTTTCTCGAGGAAACTTAGAATGATGTGTCGTATTTTATGTTGGAAACCTAATACGATAAGTATTGGATTACCAAGAATAATTAAAGTGGGTTTGGGCTATAATTTGAATATGTTAGATATCATTACTGAGTCTAGGTAGGACTTCATTTATTATGAATGATTTGAATTGAATCATATGATGCTTATGAATTGAGTTATGTTGAAGTTGTTCTTTGAATTTTTAATATTCTTATGATGATACTAATATTGTAAGAATGATAGGAAGAGAAGAAGAACCGACTGAACAAGAGTCAAATAAAGGAAAAGGGAAAGCTTGTTAAATTTCCAAGGTGAGTGTACTTATGATTGTTTCATATATACAAATATATGAATATAGCTCTAAGAGAAGTATTTGTTTGAATACTTCGGTATTCAATATTTGTTTGGGTATTCAAATATCCCGGATGGATTGGAATTGGACAAAAATCCAATTATTTGATTTGTCTTATGACAAGGATTTGTTGGAACTCATGTTCCAGGATTTTTTATTGCCAATGGGCAGAATTATTTGGATCTTATGATCCAGGATTTGTTATTGCCAATGGGCAGGATTGCTGGGATTTTATATCCACATTTTTGATATAAAATTGTTATTTCATGGTAGGGAAGGAGTACCTCACTAAGATTAATGCTTACGGTTTATATTTTAACTATTTTAGGTTTGTATGCTACCAGTTGGGATACCATATGACCCGTAACTTTGAGAGTTGCACCGTTGGAAAGAGCTGGGCTTTAAATATGGGGATTTTATCATTGTCACACTGAAGATTTTAATACACTCACGCATTGTATATATTGCGGTAGTATGGATTGAGTTGATGATTGTGAAATTTTATCATAGTTAATCATAGTATTGTATGTCCGCTTAATTTTGACTCTGATATTGATATCATTATGATATAAGAATAATAGTATGTTCATTATTCACATTATGCAGAAAAATATTGATAAATGAATTATATTTCCAATGGGCTCAAGATCATGATCCAATTATTCTAATAACAAATAATTAGTATGGATATTGGGTTTGGGGTGTGACAATTAGTGGTATCAGAGCGTTGTTATTAATTTGAGACGTGTGTGACGGTCAGATAGCAGTATTGAGTTGATTTGATATTTATGAATTGTTTATGTACTAACCAATAGTTTAGTATTATAAATTGCTTATATTGGTTATTAGAACTTTGTTATATTACAGATAATTCCAGATGGAACCTGGGAATGGACAACATAGAGAAGAAGGAGTAGCTTCTCATACAGACAATACTGAAGAAGAACAGAGTGTTGTTGGAAGGGCCAGAGAGCATGAACAACCTACGGAGATGCAGTTAATGGCACGGGTAATGATGAGCACGGTAGAGCAACAAGAAAGAAATATGGCACAAATGGAAGAACAAAAAACTAGATATCTAGAATCAAAGACTGTGGCCAGGATTGAGAAAGAATCAAGGAAGGAAATGAAAGATTCGGTGCATGAGAAGTTTTTGAATTTGAATCCTCTGGAACATTCAGGGTCAGTTGAACCTATAGAAGCTGAGATGTGGGTCAGGGATCTAGAAAATATCTTTGCAGTTATGAAGGTTCCAGATAACCAGAAAGTGAATCTAGTTGTGTTTAAGCTGAAAGGAGAGGCAAAATATTGGTGGGAAGCCAACAACCATTTGGTGCCTAGGATGGAAGGTACTGATGTTATTACTTGGGTTGAATTTATTAAAGCTTTGTATGTTAAGTATTTCCCTAAAGTTTATAGGAGGTAGAAGGTGAGGGAATTTATAAATTTGACCCAAGGGAAAATGTCTGTGAGGGAATATGAGGTTAAATTTACTGCTTTGTCAATATTTTCTACTAAGTATGTGGAGAATGAAGAAGATAAATGCAGTAAGTTTCTAGACGGACTGATTTGGCCTATTCAAAATAGAATGGCCACTTATAAGTTAGAAGATTATGCTTCTCTGGTAAACAAAGCCACGATAGTAGAAAGGCAAATGAACCAAGGGGCGGTTAGTAGAGAGAGTTTTAAGAAAAGTAGATTCGATGCATCTAACTTTAAGGGAGGTGAGGGTGGAAGTGTTAAGATGGAACCTCATAAATTTCAGAGAGGTGGTGGAGATATTGGTAGAGGTCAGGGGAGATTTGGCAGAGATACCAGGAGTGGAGGATCTTTTGGTTCGGTCAGAAAGTCAGGGAGAGGTGAGACCCCAATAGAAGGTGTTATATGTTTCTTTTGTAAAGAGGATGGGCATTATAAATCTGTGTCCTAAGCTTAAGGGATTGGAATGCTACCATTGTCACCAGGTGGGGCATATTATGAAGAATTGTCTGTAGTTGGCAGAGACTCTAGCAGCACATAGTGAAGTAGCAAGCAGAGTGTTATCTCCAGGCAGTGCAGTGAAAAGTGTGGGCAGAGGACAAGCTTGTAGTTCCAGGCCAGGTGGATGAGTTTTTACAATGAAAGAAGCTTAAATTACTCCAGGTGTGGTGACAGGTACACTTTTTGTTACTGATAGAAGTGCTTATATTTTGATTGATCCTAGTTCCACACATTCTTTTGTGTCCTATGCTTTTGTTGTATACCTGAATAGACCATGTACTCGTTTAGATGTGGGGTTGGGTATTTATATGCCTATGGGGGATATGGTTGTAGTTAAATATTCTTTTCGTGATTGTGTTTTGACTGTGGGGGCTAGAGATACAGTTATAGATCTACTTCCATTGGATATTTCTGATTTTGATATAATTCTGGGAATAGATCGGTTATCTATATATCATGCATCTATGGATTGTTTATATAAGGAAGTTATTTTTAATATACCTGGTGAGACTGAATTTAAATTTGTGGGGGAAAGGAAAATTGTTCCCAGTTGCATCATTTCTGCTATTCAGACGAGGAAATTATTGAGTAAGGGTTTTGAGGGTTTTATTGCATATGTTCTTGACACTAGGAAGGGGGCTTTAAAATTAGTCCATGTTCCTATTGTACGGGATTTTCCAGAAGTGTTTCCTAGTGAGTTTTCGGGGTTACCCCCAGAGAGAGAAGTTAAATTTAGTATTGAATTGGCACCGGGGACAACCCCTATTTCTATGGCACCATATAGAATGGAACCTACTGAATTGAAAGAACTCAAGATTCAGTTGCAGGATTTACTTGATAGGGGGTTCATACAACCTAGTGTATCTCCATTGGGTGCACCAATTTTATTTGTGAAGAAGAAAAATGGTACCATGCGTTTGTGTATTGATTATAGACAACTGAATGAAGCTACAATTAAGAACAAATACCCTTTACCTCATATAGATTATTTGTTTGATCAGTTATAGGGTGCTAAAGTTTTTTCAAAAATAGACTTACGATCGGGTTATCATCAGTTGAGGGACAAGGAGAGTGATATTTCTAAAATTGCTTTTCGTACTCGGTATGGTCATTTTGAATTTTTGGTGATGCCTTTTGGGGTGACTAATGCTCCAGCTATATTCATGGATCTTACGAACTGGGTACTTCATCCTTTTGTTGATTCATTTGTGATAGTTTTTATTGATGATATTATGATTTATTCATGTGATATGGTTGAATATGAAAAGCATCTCATAACTATTTTGAATCTGTTGAAAGATAAGAAGTTGTATGTCAAGTTTAGCAAGTGTGAATTTTGGCTATCACAAGTTGTATTTTAGGCCATGTTATTTCTGGAGATGGTATATGTGTTGATCCTAAAAAGGTAGAAGCTATTGTAAAATGGGAGAGGCCCAATAATGTGACTGAGGTGAGGAGTTTTTTGGGTTTAGCTGGGTATTATAGAAGGTTTATTAAGGGATTTTCTTCGATTGCTTTGACAATGACTAAACTAAATCGAAAAGATGTTAAGTTTGACTGGAATTCTGACTGCGAAAATAGTTTTGATGAATTGAAAAAAAGGTTGGTAACTGCACCTGTTCTTATTATTCCGCATGGTGGAGATGGTTTTGTTATTTATACTGATGCTTCACATCAAGGGTTGGGTTGTGCTTTTATGCAGCATGGTAAAGTTATTGCCTATGCGTCTAGGCAGTTGTGTACACATGAACGTAATTATCCTACACATGATTTAAAACTCGTTGCTATTGTGTTTGCTTTGAAATTATGGCATCATTATCTATATGGTGAGGTATGTGAAATTTTTACTGACCATCAAAGCCTTAATTATTTATTTACTCAGAAGGAGTTGAATTTGAGGCAGAGGCGGTGGATGGAGTTAATTAAAGATTATGATTGTACAATTCACTACCACCCAGGGAAGGAAAATGTAGTTGCAGATGCTCCGAGTAGAAAGGCTTCGGGAAGGTTATCTTGTATTCGGTGTGCTAAAGTTGACCACATCATGCAGTTGAGATTGATGGGAGTAGAATTGAAGCTAGGAGATGGGAACAGGTTCTTTGCTCATGTAAGCGTGAGGCCTTTATTAGCTACCCGTATTCGTGATTTAAAAAGTCAAGATCCATTTCTTAAGAAGAAACGACAAGATGTCCAAGATGGTAAGTCTGAAGATGTTTGTATTGTGAATGATGGCACTTTATTGTATAAGCAACGATTATGTGTGCCTAATGTGGGTGGATTAAAAGATGAAATTTTAGATGAGGCTCATAATTCCATTTATACTATGCATCCCGGTAGTACTAAAATGTATACGGATTTAAAGAAGCATTATTGGTGGAATAATATGAAAAAGGAAATAGCGGATTTGTTGTTAGGTGACTTATATGTCAGCAAGTGAAAGTGAAGCATTAGAAACCTACCGGTCTGCTTTATCCATTGCCAATATCGAAATGGAAATGGGATCATGTAACGATGGATTTTGTGGTTGGGCTTCCTCGATCTCAGAAGGGGTCAGATTCAATTTGGGTAGTGGTGGGCAGATTGACCAAGTTCGCTTATTTTCTAGCAGTCAAGACTATGTATACAGTTGATAGGTATGCTAGATTGTATGTTAATGAGATTATTCGATTGCATGGAGCACCGATATCTATTGTTTCAGATAGGGACCCTACTTTTACATCCAGATTTTGGGATAGCTTACAGTATGCTATGGGTACTAACTTGAAGTTTAGTATGGCTTTTTATCCTCAGACAGATGGGCAGTCCGAAAGGACTATACAAATTTTGGAAGATATGCTCAGAGCTTGTGTGCTTGATTTTAAAGGAAATTGGGATGAATATTTGACTTTGATAGAATTTGCATATAATAATAGTTTTTAATCTACTATTGGTATGGATCCATATGAAGTGTTGTATGGTAGACGGTGTCGTACACCCGTATGTTGGGGTAAAGTTGGTGAAAGGAAGATAGAGGGTCCAGAGTTGATTGAAGTCACCACTGAAAAAATGAATATTATTCAAGGTAGAATGAGAACGGATCAAAGCAAACAGAAAAGTTATGCGGATAAGAGACGGAAAGATTTAGAATTTTAGA
The DNA here is from genome assembly GCA_949130495.1 of Sambucus nigra. NCBI lineage: Eukaryota > Viridiplantae > Streptophyta > Magnoliopsida > Dipsacales > Adoxaceae > Sambucus > Sambucus nigra. The sequence continues at coordinate 200,006,934 of OX422213.1, read as the reverse complement.
AGGCGGATTACGTGTCACTTCGAATATCACCATGGAAAGGAGTTATGAGGTTTGGAAAGAAAGGTAAATTAAGTCCACGCTACATTGGACCATATGAAATTCTTGAGAGAGTCGAGATGGTTGCCTACAAGTTAGCGTTACCACAAGAGTTTGCTCGATTACATGATGTTTTCCATGTTTCTATGTTGAGAAAGTATGTAGCGGACCCTTCACATGTATTGGTGGAACAACCTATTGAGTTGAAGGAAGATTTGAGCTATGTGGAAGAACCGCTTGCTATCGTGGATAGGAAAGAACAAATATTAAGATCCAAAGTGATCCCACTTGTGAAGGTTGTATGGAGAAGGCATTCCATGGAAGAAGCTACATGGGAGAGTGAGGATATCATGAAAATTCATTATCCATATTTGTTTGATTCAGACAACCAAGGTATGTCAATTTCGGGGACAAAATTTCCTAACAGGGGGAGAATTATGACAACCCAAATATAATTATGATAAATTATGTTTAAATCATGATTAGCTTATGTGTTATGGATAATATTTTATTAGTATATATAATGTTAAATCATTATATTTAGTCTAATTCTACCTTCATAAAGTATGGAATATTGAATTAGTTACAAACACCAAATCTTGAAGTTTTCGGTAAGAATGTTCATGTTGGAGGCTAGTTTTGACCATTATAATATAATAATTGACTTGAGTTATAAACTATATATTTGTAGATATATGAGTTAGTTTTGTAACACAACAAATGGTTCATATAATGGACATCCGAGTGGGAAGATATTGTCTCTTTACGAACAGAAGGTAAAGTAGTCATTTAGCCTTAAATGATATTTTGTTTTATATAATGCCACATGTTATATTTTCATTGGACCAAGGGGGGTGACCATAGGCCGACTAATAACCCTTAATTAAGATCTTCCTTCAGTGTATTTCATCCATGGAAGAGTTTTAACCTAAGGAAAGAGAGTGTTGAGGTTTAGGAAGAAAGTGTGAGGAGGAATTGAAGAAAAAATCATAGAAAATTACGTAAAATCCCTAAAGTAATTCCACCCATGAATATTAATATTTTTATTTTATTTATGATTTATATAAAATAAATCTTTGATTTTTTATTGACCTTTAATGATTGGGTTCATATGTATAGATATATGTAGGTTTAAACAAAGTTGAATATGTAAACCCTTAAATTGCTTTGTTTAGTAACCTTGTTTATTAAAACTTCCATATCTTTTTGTATGATTACTGAAATTGATTAATTCTAGTTGGAGATTAACATATACTTATACATGTATATCATATCCAAAAATAAAGTAAAAATACCAATAAATGAATCTTGGGTGAAGGTTTGAAGTTCGGGTATGAAATCTGCCCCAAAAAAGTATATGTGCATATCATATGTTGATGTTTTTCTTGATATAGAAAATGAGCTCTGAAAATTATGAAGTTTTAATCTTGTATTATTCATTATGTTTCTGAAATTGGGTGAAATATCATATAAAGTTATGATGTATAAAATTTATGAAAATTTTTGGACGATGATTGAATGATAGAGGAGCCTATAGGGTGGATTTTCTCTGTGGTAAAGAAATGGGCATATCTTGCTCTAGGAAACTTAGAATGATGTATCGTCTTTTATGTTGGAAACCTAATACGATAAGTTCTGGATTACCAAGAATAATTAAAGTGGGTTTGGGATGTAATTTGAATATGTTTGATATCATTACCGAGTCGAGATGGGACTTCATTTATGATGAATGATTTTAATTGAATCATATGATGCTTACTAATTAAGTTATGTTGAAGTTGTTCTTTGAATTTTTAATATTATTTTGATGATACTAATATTGTAAGAATTATAGGAAGAGAAGAAGAACCGATTGAACAAGAGCCAGATAAAGGAAAAGGGAAAGCTTGTTAAATTTCCAAGGTGAGTGTACTTATGATTGTTTCATATACACAGATCTATGAATATAGATCTAAGAGAAGGATTTGTTTGAATACTTCGGTATTTAGGATTTGTTTGGATATTCAAATATCCAGGATTTGTTTGGGTCTTATGATCCAGGATTGGAATTGGACAAAGATCCAATGATTTGATTTATCTTATGACAAGGATTTGTTTGAACTCATGTTCCAGGATTTGTTATTGCCAATGGGCAGAATTATTTGGATCTTATGATCCAGGATTTGTTATTGCCAATGGGCAGGATTGTTTGGATTTTATATCCACATATTGGATATAGAATTATTATTTCATTGTAGGGAAGGAGTACCTCACTAAGCTTAATGCTTACGGTTTATATTTTAACAATTTGAGGTTTGTATGCTGCCAGCTAGGATACCATATGATCGGTAACATTGAGAATTGCACCATTGGAAAGACCCGGGGTTTAAATATGGGTATTTTATCATTATCACACTCAAGAATTTAATATACTCACGCATTGTATTTATTGCGGTAGTATGGATTGAGTTGATGATTGTGAAATTTTATCATAGTTAATAATAGTATTGTATGTCCTCTTAATTATGACTCTGTTATTTATTTCATTATGATATAAGAATAATAGTATGTTCATTATGTGCATTATGCAGAAAAATATTGATAAATGAATTATATTTCCAATGGGCTCAAGATCATGATCCAATTATTCTAATAACAAATGATTAGTATAGATATTGGGTTTGGGGTGTGACATAAGTAAATAAGAAAATTCTTTCAAACGTCCTTTCCTATTACAATAATAATATTTATAAATTCTAGGATGAGGTATATGAGAAAAAGTCTTGGGAGCAACCCAATCAAATTGTTGAACCTTTCAACATAACACAAAAATCCTTATCATGACCTTTTTTATGATAATAAGAGAAAATAAAATCTCTAGTAGGTCTTTTATCATGATGATTATGATCTTTACGAATGGGAGGATACATATTACACTTGTCTTTCAAATTGGTCATTCTATCATGTTTCCTTGTTTTATGAAAGTTTTGGAAACCATGATCAAATCTAAATGAGTGATTTGAGGTCAAAGGTATATCATTCAAATTCTCTCCACTAGGAAATTCATAATAATTGAATTTAGTTCTTAACATAAGTCTTCCACTTTGTCTAAAAGTTTAGCACTAAGATTAAGACTAATTTGAAACTCTGCTTTTAAGGTATCCACAAGCCTGGTCAAATTATTAATCTCTTTCTTTAATGTGAACACACATTCATCCTCAATGAAGGTAACTTCTTATCTTTAACTAACTTATCAAGAAATTCCAAGAAGTCCTTAAAGTCTAATTCTAGAGCTTTAACTTTAAGATAGATTTAAGTAAGCTCAATAAAATTCATTATATTCTTTAACGGAAGTAAGCTTATTAAAAAAAATTTGTTTTCTCATTTTAAGGGCTTTAATTATATTCAGAAATGTATCCATATCAAAAGGTAACCGAGAAGATTTATGTTCTTAATTATCTTTGATGGCTTTTTCTTTATCTCAATGTTTCACTCTCATAGAAAGATTAACATTAGTTTTAGATAAACTCTTATTTTGAGAAACAGGCGCATCAAGAGAAGAATGTAAATCATCATATTCGTATCACTAACACGAGTAATAGAAATGTTTGTTCTAGAGTGATTTAAAATGTCTCACGGTGTGATAAGTCCCAGTAAGGTACGACCTGTCGTAATTCCCATCATTTCTTACATTTGGTCATTCACATAGAAATCCATAGTCACACAAACTTGATATACCTATAGATGATAAAACCTAAGAAAAAGAGGTATATCTATGATACTAGTTGAGAGTATGTGTGCTCAATCGAGATGGATGAAAGGTACCCAATTAAAATCTCTTGTCAATAAAAGGACTAGGTTTTCTTTTAAGTTCAAGGTAGGTTAACAAAGACAAATCCTAAGGTATAAGTGATAAATTATTTACCAAGTATATTACACCAAATTTTATCTTTAACTAATTAGGTGACTTAATCTAACCACGAAAAAGTAAACAATATAGCACAACATCAAGGCATACGAGGAAAAACCAATAACGAAAAAAAATCCTCGAGTCAGCATAATGATAGATGAACTATTGTAGGACTTGCAAAGGGAAACTACAACTTAAAACCCTAATGCATAACTTTTGCATTTATATACTTTCACACCATATCTTCCATTGATAGGAAGATATCAACAACTGGAGCATGATTCACAACATCCACTTGTTTTGATCGCAACCAATGTCTTCTTCAAACCACAATCATCAATATTCCATTTGAAGTAGAAAACGAAATTTGTGTTACAATAACTTGAAACAAGATTTAGAAGACTCCAATGAGTGTAATATTAATCTTTATATGTGTAAAGAAGCAAAAGTGAAAGTGTATTTGAATATATTGGCTTAACTCATAGATATATCTTTGATATAAGCAAAATTTAAAAATAATGTAAGACAAATCATAAAGATATTTGTTCAAGGTAAAACAAGATTTTAAATCAAACAAATTTACTTCGAAATATTTTTATATTTCAAAAGTACTTAACTTAAAATATCTCAAGAATATATTGAAGAGAAAAACAAGATTAGAAACTTAGAAGAATTTAAGATTCATAGAAAAATAAGTTTTTATGTTACAACGAATTTTCTCTCCAAAAATGATTCTTGTGTTGAGAAAAGATTGATCAAAAATATTTTATCCATACAAGAAATCACAAAATCAAACGTATTTCACCCTTGTTCAAAATAAAGTTCTATATTATTTAAATATACACAAGCTTGTTAGATAAGCATGGGGTTACAAATAAGTATGTTATAGACGTACATATAAAGTGACAATATGCAAAAGGTAAAAAGATATGGCCAAATCTTAGTGTTGTACGAGACCGTTGAAGATGTGCAAAATTTCTTACAAAAAGAATCTTTTTGCATCAGACTAACAATATTCATTGTTCCGTTGTTGTAGAGAAGATTTTCTTAGTTATGGTGAAACTGCTGTGAGATGACAAGGAAAAACTCAGATGAAATCTCTAGACAAAGGAGTATCCAACGAGAGACCATCACTACAATGAAGAAAATATCCATTGTGGCGATGCTTCAGCGACACATACACAACAACATTTTAAGTTGGATAAAGGTGAAATCATTGATTTTTACAAGAGTTTATTGCATTTCATATAAATATAGTCCAAAAAATCCATATCAAAGCACACAAACACACGCGAAAAAGATTTTTATAAAAGAGAACTTGTGTGATAAAAAATCATGAGTCTAAGTATCCTTTTACCTTCCTAATAGTGGTATAAAACGATTTGTGTCAATAATGAGGATGTCCGTTCGAATTATTTTAATGAATATTTTTAGGAATGACCTCAAGGATAAGAATCAAAGTATATTTGGTTAACGGAATAAGACAATTTAGTCCTATCGAGGTACATGCGTATAATGAAACTCTTAGAGAATATACTAACTACATGAGTAAGATGATAATATATGGAAATAGACTAAATCAAATAATTAAAAATGGACTTGAAACCCAAAAATAACAAGTGGATGCCTATGTAGACAAAAAAGGGCATTAAATAAGGATAATTTTTCGAATCGAGTCAATTTGTATGTATTGGCTTTATTTCATGTTTGGGTAGTTTTTATTTCAATCATATATTAGGACTTGAATTGTTTATCCTTCAAGACTCTGACGTGTTATTGAAGATTATAGCAGCTAAAGATAAAGTATACATCATGTTTTGAGCCGAGTTATGTCTTCATCATCTGAGGGATCTCAATGAAGAATAAATTCATGTGTATGCTTGAAACCTGGATTTTGTTTTGGGCCTTAGGAGTTAATAAATTTATTTTTAATTCTTTTAAAATGATTTCATTCCATTTAATAGTTTTTGGAATAAATTTTTTTCTCATAAGGTCATTAGAACGACATTAGGTATATCGTTAGATTGAGTATATATACCTCGTTAGAATAGCTTCAAACGGACTTCGAACGAGAACGTTCTTGGCAACTTTTGGCTTATTCTAGAATCTCGTTAGAAATGTCCTTTGAAAGGTTTTTGAATGAGATGCATGGCTTCGTTCGAACAAGATGTACCTCGTTCGAATGAGCTGGTGAATTTTTGAATAATTTGAGCTTTTCCAAACCGCCTTTGATCCTTATCTCATTTTTCAATAAACCTCGTATAAATAGGGTTGTGGAGAAGTATATTTCTGAGAGATTTTCCAAGCTTGTTGAGTTCCCAAACTTATTAAAAAATCTCTCCAAGTTTATATGTTTGTTTTGAGAAAAATTCTTCTAAACCAAAACCCTAGTTTATGCCCATGTTTGGGATCCAAGTATCCTACATCTAAATGTTTGTTTGAGATCTCTTCCGATTTTTCATTAAAGGGGTCTGTTCTTTACTCTGTGAGAATTTTCTGCAATGGATATCGTGTTTGGTGTTATGCAACGGCTATTCTGGTCATGATACAAGTAAGATCAGTAGGATACCGAGACATAAGAAAATGCTTGCATTGTGTGGCTATCAGAAGGCCTCCATCAGTGGCTGAGAAAAAGGTAACAAGGGACGAAAAAGTGCGTCAAGGCTTGTAGGCATCGAGTCTATGTGTAAGTCAAAATTTTCCTTTTAACTAAACCTATATTGTAGTGGACTTGCGTGGATGGGGCGTCCGAGGTTTTTCCCATTATCGATTTTTCTCATACATTTTCGTGTTGTGATTTACATATTTCACTCTTACTTATACTCACCTAGATGCATTCTTAGGTCAGTTATTTGTAAATAGTTTTTACATAACACTGGTGGGTTTTCTAAATTAGTGCAAGTTAATTAAAAATTGTGAAAATAAAATTTGGTGGTGTTTTCTCTATAAATCCTAGGGCATATTAAAATTATAAAATTGGTATCAGAGAGGGTTACGCTAGTTTGTTGTGTTAAATCTCTCTTTTGTACTCGTTTAGGGTTTAAATGGAGTTTAATCGAGTGGTTGGTTTGGTTGTCTGACGTCCATTGTTTGATGGGAAAAACTATACCTATTGGAAGGCGTGGATGCAATGTTTCCTTAAATGAATCGATGAGAATCTTTGAAACTCTTATATTGGTGTCAAACAAGGTTCCCTAAACCCTAAATTGTTACGTTACATCTATGTTGGTGTACTTAATGTAAACTAATTGATTCCCGCATGCTTTCACGCAATTCATCACATGATATATCTTATGAGTGATCGCTTGCATGTTTCCATACACTATATTTTGTGCTTCCTGTCATATACTATTGCTAGTTGTATGATGTTTATCTTTTGTATGTTAATTTTCCATTTTGGGGAGGGGGGGGGGTCTTATTGAGAAAAATATGGAAAGATTTTGTTTGTCCTTTGATTCATTTTGAAATATTTTTTAAAAAAACTCAAAAAGATTTTTTTATTTATGTGTAGTTTAGTTTTACACATATTGTGTGGAATATTGATGTGTTTGAATCTCATTCCTTTCATTAATCCATGTGACTAAGACATTTGATTATGATTTTCAATGCTTGGATTATTATTAATCATGTTAGAATGAAGTATTTTGAAATTTATTTGCATGATGGATTCACTTTGAATATGCCTCCACATACATTTTGCATGAGCTCTTCTGGATTTTACTTCATATGTCACATGAGCTAAGTGAGGTGTTCTCCCAACAATCTTGTCATAAACATAAATTTCTTGACTATGGGGTAGTTTTTCATGTAAAAACCATTGCCTGTGAGCTTGATTAGCATAGGCTTGTTGATCAATTAAATAAAATCTCACCCACTGACAAATCAAAAAAATAATTATGTGGATACTCTCATCTTCATATTGAAAATGCGACAGGGTGGCCCGATTATATGTATAATTCGTAGAGTATGTCACACACACCCTAAACCAAATTATATTTAGACCAAATTTAATCTTGATTAAATTATGTGAACAAGAAAAATATTTTATTCAAAATGAAGCCAACAAAACCAACCACAAACCAAACAAACAGAGGACAATAGATGAGGAAAAAATCCCTTTCGGGCCAAATTTATATTTAGCATTGTTTCCAATTTAGGTATTACAGATAGACATACATAGACTTACAAAACTTAGAGATCCACTAAGCAATACAGTACCGTCTTTAATCCCAATTCTCCACAACAAAGAATTCAGATCCAGCACTATCCCGCAACAAGCTCCTTTTACCTCGGTATCCACTGACCATCATCAAAAATCAATATTCCTATCTTCTCTAGAAGTATAGTACAGACTCAACCAGATAAACAATAGAGAATAAACTCCACAAGGTTTTGAACATTGATAGTGTTCTTCTAGACTTTGATAAAACAGAACAAATCATTCAAGGGATTTGATTCGGAAAAGAAAAGTGTTTTACACAAACTAGGATTTAGAGACCTTTTGGATATGCAAACAAATCTCGCCAAAACTACTAAGAAAAAATGATCTAAATACCCCATTTCATATAAAACATAAATTTTGAGTCGGCACAAATTTCAAAAAAAGTCGTTCAAATAAAAAATGGACTTCATTCGAATGAAAATTGCATCTCATTCAAACCAAGGTAAAGCATCTTTGACGCTCGTTGGAAGTCCATTTAAATGAACTCTCATTTGAACGAAAGTGTAAAGTTGTTCGAACGACAACAAAAATAAAAAAATTCTTTTGAAAAAATGATTTTAAAACATGCCTTCAACAAATTATAAAAACATTCATGATGAAAGTGTGTATAAACGATAAGATACCACTTGTTCGAATATATTCCCCAAATTTTAAATTTTTCCTTTTAAAATTTTAAATTTCCAAGTGCGAAAGGATGGTTCAACAACAAATTTAAAAACAATTATCTTTTCAAAATTCACAATTAAAATATTAAATTTTAATTTCTTTAAAACTAAAATTAAACTTGAACAAATATGTGAATTTTTCTTAACTACAAATTTAATTCAATCCAAGTCCTAAAATTTTCCTAACAACAATTTATTCAAATGTGAAATATAGGCCAAACAAGGTTAACACAAATTTTATCAAATTAAAATTAGTCGACTTGAATTAAATTAATTTAAAATTCACCCAAACTGATTTAGAACCAAATTAAACAAATGTGTGATTTAAACTATTATTTATCTTGATTATCCTAGCATGCATCTATGGTGATTTTTGCAAGATAAAAATATAAACCTATAACACTACGTCGTGATGTATGAGGAAAACCCAAATCAAAAAAATCTCGGACGGCCCTGCCTACAAATACACTAAGTACGGTAATTACAAATACAAGACAGACGGCTTAATTCTTTGACTCGACTCCCTTTAAGCCTTGACGCGTCTTCTTGTACTAGCCTCCGCCTAATCGACAACTCCGGAGTCCACCAGAATCTTGGAATCCACCATTGGGTATTGGTAACCATCAACCGACACATAGTGACTTTCACCGTATGCGAACGCCGTAAAAAACAATTTTTTTCTCCTTTGTGGGTAGAGAATGAACCCAAACTCTCTTCTTGTTGTGTAGAAAAGGAACCCATTGACAAACACTCTCCAAGAAAGATATATATATATATATATATTTAAGAACTTGGATTAAACAAACATGAGTGTAAAAATCTTGGTTTTGTTCTAAAGATTAAAACATTTTAAATACAAAAACCAAGGAGACTTTTTCTTGGAAGAATTTAGTTCTCAAATCCTTTGGAATAATGGAAAAAGTTATGAGGAAAAACTTGTTCCTGTACTTCTTAAAATATAGCAAAACAAAGTGGGGAAGTGGGGGGTTGAATAACAAAACTGGGAAAAACTGAGGAAACTGAAATCTCGTTCGAAGTTCATTCGAATGAGTTCGTTTGAATGAGTTCATTCGAATGAAACTTCTAACGAGAAAACACAAAAAAAATTTGAAACCTTGTTCGAAGTTCGTTCGAACGAGGACGTTCAAACAACGTTTCTTACAAAATTTTAGGCCTTGATCCTAGATAATTTCTATACGAATGCATGGCCGCCAGTTTCGTATTTTTCTAATTTTTTTTAATTAGTTATGATTTTACTATAGAAAGGTGTCTGAGAACAAAAACATTAAGTAGTATGAATTCAAAAAACAAATTTAACAAAAATACTAACACCCAAAAATATTTTCCAGGCTCCTATATATATATATTGGTGCATTCATACCCTTGGAGACTTTGGAAAATCAAATGTTGATGATGTATACATTTGGCACGAAAACCGACAAGGATGCAATCTTTAAATTCTTGGAAGTTACGTCTTCAATTCTTCCAACGTCATAGGCTTTGATAGGTGCAAACTTCTATCATATGACACAAATAGTTTTGTCCGGAATTGAGCCAACACTACAAATTGACTCGATTGGAAATTTATCCTTACAAATATCCCCCTTTGTCTATTTCGGGACAAAACAAAACTAAAAAATTCTAAGGGCTGTCAAGCTCATTTAGACACAACATCCCACCAAAAAATAAAATAAAAGTACACACGCTTTGACTGGACCCAAAGAAGCTTTGTTGCTTTATCAAATTTGCCGCTAAAATGAATTCATGCACACTTAAGAAAACCATCAAACGCATAGGAAATATAACAATATAAAGTGCGAAACATAAATACTCCCCCTTAATTAATTATCCCCATTTATCTAACATGATCTACCTAAAGAAGGTCGCGACTCCCCCTAAGTTAAATATCCTCAAATTTAAAAGGATTAGACACCATTTCTCCCCCTTTTTGTTCAAGAATAGACAAAGGTTAAAGAATTAACAAATAACTTATTTCTCTCACAATTTAATGCAAATACCATTTCTCCCCCTTAAATATACACAAGGGATATGAATTAAGAAAAAACAAGTTAAACATGCAGTGGTGCATAAAGTGACACGATCATTAAAGCATAAGGGCAACAATGAAATACAACTAATCCACAACAATAGCAAAGGATACCAACTATGACGGGATGACAAAAATGATACCAACTAAGATGATTTGAACATAAGCATGGGATATCAACCAAAATTCGCAATAGGTTAGATACCAATTTGAATTAAAAGCATATATGGACTAGCAATCAAGGTAAAGACTCAAAACAAACAAAATATCATATATGTATACACAAGAGATACCAATTATGTACAAGCACACATATATAGATATAAACACACAAATGACACAAAATAACTTAATTTTTCCACACTCTTATGACATAAATGTGTCATATGGAAACAGATGTGAAGGGGCATGAACTAGAAACCAAAGAATTAAGACCCAGTCACTTAAACATGTTCACGGAGTTCTTATACATTTGCAAAACTTTATCAACTAAGATTTATCCTAATGGGACAAGACAAAGTGAACTCTATGAACAGACAAGCACAATGTATACAAGCCTAGAATATTGATGTTTCTATAAACCAATAGAGTCAATGTGCAAAACCGTTGATAATCCATCCAAACTCCCTCAAATATAATATTATTCTTGTCTTTTGAGTGAACATATCAATCTAAACAAAATAGGCCTTGGTGATATTTTTCTTTTATAATGTCGCATTGTTTTTAGCATTTGGACGACGTATTTCTTTTAGGTCCATTGCAAATGGTGGCCTACTCGCAAAGCATAATTTTTCCTTTCAGAGCCCTTCCCCGTGCACTATAATATAAAAAAAATTATCACACAAAAAATCTCACTTGCAACGGATCTAACATGCACAAAACCTCCTAAGCCACAAAATATGTATATAACTAGATTGGTAGGAGAACACCTCATAAAGCTCAAATATACATATGAAGTTAAAACTTCGAAAAAGCTCGTGCATATGTGTGAGAAGGCATATAAAAAGTGAATCCATTAAGCAAGTCAAATTCAAACTACTCCATGTAACCATGACAAAGAACACTTTAAGGATTGAAATTCCTAACCAAAAGTTCACGTCACATGGAAGTGGAACGATATGATTCAAACACAAGCATATGCCACAAAAGGTGTGTAAAACCAAAATACACACACAAAAATAAAATATTTTTGATCTTTTTAAAAAATTTAACCAACACAAAAATAATTACTCAAAAGATAAACAAAAATCATTTGTATTTTTTATTAAGCTCAAATAACTCATAAAAGTAAAATACCAATGATAAACAAAATCTTTTTGCATTTTTCATTTGATGCAAATAAAAATGAAAAGAATAAAATACAAAAGATAAACATGTCATAAATCTAGCAAAGCATATATAATGAAGCATGGACTAGAAAATGATAAACAAACATACAACTAGCATGAATATATAGCATGTAGCACAAATGCTAGTGTATGTAAAGTATGAAAGTAATTAATCATAAGATATAGCAAGTGAATAGTCGTGTGCAAGAATGCGAGAACCATAAAAAACTAGAAATTTCGAAAAAGGCATATTTTCCATTTTAAAAATTCAAAAGGAACTTAAACGCAATAATTGAGAGATCCTTGCTCGATACCAATTTGAAAGTCTGTATAAACGATATGATACCACTTGTTGGAATATATGCCCCCAATTTTAAATTTTAAATTTCCAAGTGCGAAATGATGGTTCAACAATAAATTTAAAAACAATTATCCTTTCAAAATTCACAATTAAAATATTAAATTTTAATTTCTTTAAAACTAAAATTAAACATGAACAGATATGTGATTTTTTCTTAACTACAAATTTAATTCAATCCAAGTCCTAAAATTTTCCTAACAACAATTTATTCAAATTTGCAATATAGGCCAAACAAGGTTAACACAAATTTTATCAAATTATAATTAATTGACTTGAATTAAATTAATTTAAAATTCACCCAAACTGAATTAGCACCAAATTAAACAAATGTGTGATTTAAATTTTTTTTTTATCTTGATTATCCTAGCATGCATCTATGGTGATTTTTGCAAGATAAAAATATAAACCTATCACACTACGCCGTGATGTAGGAGGAAAACCCAAATGGAAAAAACCTCGAATGACATTGCCTACAAATACACTAAGTATGGTAATTACAAATAAAAGACATGCGGCTTACTTCCTCGACTCGACTCCCTTTAAGCCTTGACGCGTCTTCTTGTATCAACCTCCACCTAGTCGACAAGTTCGGAGTCCACCGGAATCTTGGAATCTACCATTGGGTCTTGGTCACCATCAACTGACACACGGTGCCTTTCACCATATATGAATGCCGTAACAAACAAATTTTTTCTCCTTCGTGGGTAGAGAATGAACCCAAACTCTCTTCTTGTTGTGTAGAAAAGGAACCCGGTGACAAACACTCTCCAAGCAAGATATATATATTAAAGAACTTGGATTAAACAAACATGGGTGTAAAAATCTTGGTTTTTTTCTATAGATTAAAACATTTTAAATACAAAAATCAAGAAGACTTTTTCTTAGAAGAATTTAGCTCTCAAATCCTTAGGAATAATGGAAAAAGTTTTGAGGAAAAACTTGTTCCCGTACTTCTTAAAATATGGCAAAATAAAGTGGGGAAGTGGGTGGTTAAAAAACAAAACTGGGAAAAACTGAGGAAATTGAAATCTCGTTCAAAGTTCATTCGAATGAGATCGTTTGAACGAGTTCATTCGAATGAAACTTCTAACGAGAAAACATGATTTTTTTCTTAAATCTAGTTCGAAGTTCATTCGAACGAGGTCATTCAAACGGCATTTCTAACAAAATTTTAGGCCATAATTCTGGATAATTTCTATACGAACGCGTGGCCGCCAGTTTCGTATTTTTCTGATTTTTTTATGAGTTAGTTATGATTTTTCTGCGGAAAGGTGTCCGAGAACAAAAACTTTAGATCGTATGACTTCAAAAAACATTAACAAAATACTAACACCCAAAAATATTTTACGAGCTCCTATATATATGTTAGTGCATTCATACCTTTGGAGACTTTGGAAAATCAAATGTTGATGACGTATACACCTGGCACAAAAATCGGCAAGGATGAAATCTTTAAATTCTTAGCAGTTACGTCTTCACCTCTTCAAATGTCATAGGTTTTGATCGGTGCAAACTTCTATCCTATGACACAAACAGTTTTATACGGAATTGAGCCAACACCACAAATTGACTCGAATGGAAATTTATCCTTACACATGAATAAAATGTTCATGCATAAATCAAAACCATATCCCTTCTCGATCAAAGTAGTGATAATTTCAATCTTTGATTCTTGTTCGGTCATTAACTTGTCTTCATTTTGAAGTTATTGAGAAGTACAAGATAATGAGGATGTAACGGAATACACCAAACTAAAATAGATATAGAGCAATTATATAATTTTCTTTTACAAATCTTCCACTTTAGCTATTACGGTACAAAACACAAACCAAAAATAAATAACCCTAAGACAAGTACAACTACTGCCCTCCAAAACCTGAAAAGGAAAAGGCACATGTCGAATTGTCTTCAGCTGAAAGTCTTTATCGTGAAGTACATGAAACTATCAAGCCAGATAAGATCTACATACTTGAAATAAAATAAATACCGCGTGACGAATGGAATTTAAAGAAAACATAAAAACTGCCCCTTAATATGTTATCCCCTCTTTTACCCGTAATAGACAAAGGCTTAGAAAGTAATCCTAAAATATTAGCATCACATGAAACCAAATTTAAATATCATCTCAAAGATAAACAATTAATCACATGAGATGAGAATTCAAGGACGTAACCAACAATTTTTAAAATATTTCAAATTTTTGTGTATATAAAAAATACATATAAGTGTAAATACAGATAGTCACACCATGGAATAGCACAAAAATATTCAAATCACGAAAATGGAATAAAATTCCATGAACTTAAATCATAGGGAAATCAAAATCTTCAACTTATAATACCCTCAAAATCTCACATTTTAACTATTCACTCTAAAAATGTTTGAAAGAATCATATTGCTAATGATAGTGAAGCATTAATGAAGTAAAAAAATGGCCTTGGCACTTCGATTTTTGTATGCTGAAATAATATTTTAGGCTCTTGCCAATGGTGGCCTTTAACGCGAGAGATTTGTTCTTTCGTAGTCCTCTTACACTGCTTAAAATAATAATCAAATTTTGTTGAGAAAAGAAATCTGGGCAATGTTACTTACAAGCACAATTTGTTCCTAGTACATTTGGTTTGTTATTTAATACTATTGAGATGAGAATAGTGTATTAGACATATTAAAAGCAAGTGCAGTTTTCAAAAAGCCAGTGTATGTGTGCAATAAAGGCGATAAAGAGTAGCATGAAGTAAGTAATCTTCAAATAAAAATGAAATGCTAATCAGACATTATTAAACATACAAAAGAAACGAAGCTAACTCTCATAGCACCATGAATAAGCCACATGACTAGATAAAGTGTAGTTTTGATTTGAAAATCTTAAATTCACATCCATATATGGTGTGAAACAAAATACACAAACCATATTTAATTTTTCAAAAAATTTATCAAAAAAAAAACTTTTTTGAATTTTTTTTAAACTTTTTCTAAAAGAAAAGAAAATACTTTTGCTTTAAAAAAAATAGATACAGATATACAAACTAGTAATAGGGACAAAAGATAGCAACATGATAATCACCATAAACTAGATTTAATTCCCAAACTCAATTAATGGCACAAATACCCAAAGACATCCTAAGATCCTCAAATCTAAGTACATCTAAAGGTTTAATGAAAATATTGTCCAACTGACATTCGATACTCATGAAACTTAAGGAAACGATCTTATCCTCAATAAGATCACGAATGAAGTGCTCACGAATCCTAATATGTTTTGTATGAGAATGTTGAACTGGATTATGGGAAATATGGATTGCATTCCTATTATCGCAACAAATAGTCATTATGTTTGGGTAATTGCATAATCTTCCAACATTTTCTTCATCCTCAAGAGTTGTGAGAAAAAAATCCCAATGACGATGTACTTGGCCTCCTCTATGGACAAAAAAATGGAGTTTTTCTTCTTGCTCAACCAAAAAATGCGCACTCCCAAAGTAAAAGTATCCACCCAAGGTTCTTTTACATCCATTAATATCTTCAGCCCAATCGGCACCTGAATATGCCAGCAAATGGACATCGGTATCAAAGGAATACCAAATACTATTGGAAAGAGTCCCACTCACATATTTGATGATACATTTAAGATCAATAAAGTGATACTCTTTAAGGGATACTCGGTAATGCGCACAAACTCCAATGCTAGAGGCTATGTTGGAACGGCTAGCAGTCGAAAGATAAGACAACCTATCATACTCCTATAAAGTATTTTCTCTATGTCCTCGTCCAAAGTGTCTTTTCTAAGCTTAGTCAAGGAACTCATGGGTGTGTGTGAGTGCTTAGTGGAGTTTAAAGAAAACTTCTTCACTAGGTTCCTAGCATATTTAGATCAAGATATAAGTACCCTATTCTCAAGTTGATGCATTTAGAGACCTAAGAAGAACGTGAGTTCACCAGCCATGCTCATCTAAAACTCTTGAAGCCACGAGCTAAGAGATAAGAAGTTAGCCTTTCATACCAAGCACGGGTTGCGTATTTACAACCATATAAGGCCTTGTTTAGATAAGAAAACGTATTTCGGGTGCTTTGAGTCTTTAAACCCCTTTGGTAGTTCCACATAAACTTCCTCGTGAAGAATGACATTAAGGAAGTCACTCTTGACACCCATTTTGTATAATATGAACCGTAGATGACATGTTATGGTGAGTAGTATATAGATGGAATCAAGCATAACAACAATAGCGAATGTCTCGTCAAAGTCTACACACGCAATCTGTGTGTATCCTTGAGTGACCAACCTAGACTTATTGTGAATAATGGTACTATTCCCATCCATCTTGTTCTTATACACTCACTTGATACCAATCACATTAATCTTTTACCCCGAGGGAATAATTCCCAAACATCGTTCTTTTGAAATTGAAGTAGCTCATAATTCGTAGAACATATCCAATACTCATACTTTCATGCTTCCTTCACATTTTTAGGCTCTACTATAGAGGTGTAGAAAAAGTAGTTAACCACATTCTCTAGTTGAGAACATGTCTTGACACCTAGTGTGAGATCACCATGTATGTCGTAAGGGTCATGACTCTTTCGAACCCAAGAGGGTGGATCCTCTAAATCAAGAGTGGGGTCCACCTGGATGGTATGGGGAATAATGAGATCATAACCAAAGGGTTCATTGTTCTCACACTCAAGGCTTAGATCAATAAATGTGGTCGACGCATCGTCTTCAATTATGACATTTATCAATTCCATAACCTTAGAGCTTTTAAGATTAAACACCCTATAGGCTCTAGTAGATGATGAATACCCTAAACATTTCCCACATCGGTTCTTGCGTCAAACTTTCCTAAGTGCTCTCTATCTCTAAGGATATCGCAAGGACTCTTAAAAACTTGAAGATACGATAGGTTGGGTTTATTCACTATCCACAACTCATATGGAGTGTGGGGTGCATGTGTACATATATATACCCTATTCACTATGTGGCATGCGGTATTAATTTCCTCCGCCCAAAAATGTTAGGCACATTTTTTCCAAGAATAATGGATCTATCCATCTCTTGAATTGTTCATTCTTCCTCTTAACAATACCATTTTGTTGAGGAGGACACGCGACCAAAAACTCATATTTGATGCAAAGTTCATCATAAAAGTTATCCATTTCGACTTTTTTAAATTATATGTCATTGTCACTACAAATTTGATTAATAGAGACACCTAGTTGATCTATAGGATATGGTACTTAGTTGTTAAGAACTCAACAACATTAGACTTTTCTTTAAGAAATCCAAAAAATAGGATATCGTAAAAAGTTATCAACCATCACTAGGGTATATTACTTACCACCTATACAATTCGTACGTGTAGGTCCCATAAAATACTTGTGAATCCACTCCAAAACATAGGAGGTGGTAATGGTATTTAACTTTCAGTGGGGACTCTGAATTGTTTTTCATATTAGAAAGGACCACAAACTGAGGAAGTTGGTTTCCCAAATGATGGTAAGTCGTGCACTAGATCTTTCTTAACTAATCTCTGAAGATCTTTACAACTGACATGACCTAGTCGCTGATGCCTAAGGTCTATAGAGGAGACTTTAGCATTACTGTACACTAAAAAGGAGTTGGGAATAATCTCGTAGCAATTGTCATTAGTCCTCGCACCTTATACCAAAAGTTCACCGGATTGATCATAAACATTACACTCTAACCGATCAAACTTTACTACAAAGTTGGCATCAAAAAGTTGGCTCATGCTAATCAAGTTCTCTTTCAACCCTACAATGTACCACATATTATCTATTATAGGAAAAATGGGTATCTCCATACAACCACATCCAAATATGCTAGGTATACACCCATCTCTAAAGGTGACTTTGCCTTCCTTGCGATCCATAAGGTCGGTAAAATATGAATTATCACCGATCATGTTCTTAGAACACCCACTATCAAAATACCATTGAGAAGTATCTTTAACCTCGAGAGAAATATGAATAATGAGGGCCTTGTCATCATTCTTAGGTACCCAAGTGGAGGTAAACTTTTTATTTCCCTTATCATTATTAGCTCTAGTTATAGCATTATAAGTGTTCTCAAAAGGCATAGGCATCCTTTGAAATTCTTCCATTAAGCTTTCAGAAGTCTTGACTAGAAACTCAACTTGCTCTCTAAAACTAACATAGTCTCTATAGTGTGTATGGAAGCATGTGTACGAGAAACTCTTCCTAACTTATAGAAAATTTCCCTAAGGTGACCTCTTCATTTATAATGGGTACAAATATAGACTTGTTTGGTTCTACCTTATTTGAAACGTTGGATGAATTCTCTTTGTTGGGATAGGTCGAGGTCCATACGAATCCATCATAAACATAGGAATCGGTTTAAGTGCACTTTGGGAAGTGGTAGAACCATCATATCTTATCCTTTTCCTATCCTTAAAAGCTAATGCGGGACCTAGTAACATCTTTCCAACCTACTTTGATGTGTCCTTTAAAGTAATCTTCACCTCCCGATCACATGTGAGATCTTTTATGAGTTGATAAACACGCTCTCCAAGTTTTCACAATTTTCCAATTAAGCTTTAGGTCTCTCGTAAGACTAGAAACTTTGTTAGTCAAGTCAATCTTTTCCTATCACTACCAAAACTAGAAACTTCGTAAGACTAGAAACTTTGTTAGTAAATAAATCCTCACTGAGGTCTCACTCTCTCTAGGCCTTCAACTCCCTTTTCCAAATATAACATCCTGGAAGGCAAATCCTTATTTTTGGCTTTAAAGAACATGGTGTAAAACTCGATATAGTCATGTTGGAGGCCACGTTATCCCTCACTCAAAACATCATCAACCTCACTCTATCCATAATGGTTCAACTAAAAATATCCTCATCAACATGAGACATACTTGAAGTACTAACATGACTATCCATGAACGTGGTGAAGTTACGTCCATGAGGTGATTCACCCTTAGAATCCACTAACTCATCATCTATATCATTTGGAGTAGCATTATAAGCATCTTTGGCTTTTGCCTATCTCTTAAGACTTGTATCACACTCGTGGGATTTATGGCTCTTACCCTCGCACTCATAGCATCTCTCCGAATCATCTTTCTTAGGGTATTATCCTCTCTCTTTTCTTTGATCATACTCAAAAACATTCTTGCCCAATTTAGAACTTTTGCCTTTCTCAAAACTTTTATTTTCCACTCTGGAAGAATTTTAATTTCTTAATTTGATAATTTTTTGCAAATAAGACAAGATCATAGAGATCAAAATCAAATTCAGAGTTAGAAACCTCCTTTTTTTTCTTTGATTAAGCTTTTAAAGAGATCTCCTTTTCTTCTTCTTTTGATTTTTTAGGGAACATGTCTATTTAGTAAGTTTTATGGTCTCCTACAAGCTATTATGACCTAGGAGTATCTAAAATTTCCAAAGAATTAAGGACTGTGACTTCTGCATTAAATCGAGATGGACGATATCTCAGAATTTTCTCAACTACCCTCGTCTTAAGAATTCTCTCACCTAAATTAAAACTAGAGTTCATAATGTTAGACAGGCGAGCATTAAATTCATTAAATGTTTCAGACTCAAGAATGCTAATGGTTTCAAATTTTATGGTGAGATTTTGTAGCTTAGAATCTTTCACAGCATTGGTACCCTAGTGAGTGAGTTGGAGAATATTCCATGCTGCTTTAGACATGGTACACGTCATGATATGAGGAAATTCATCGGGTATGACTGCACTAAAAATTACACTTATTCCTTGGGAGTTAAAGTCACTCCATCTTAAATCATCCTCAGTCCATGTAGTGCTAGGCTTGATACTAAGTACATCATCATTAGTCACAGCGAGTGGAGTCCACCCCCTTCAATAGCAATCTATAATCGCTCATCAATCGGTAATGACCTCATTCGAGCTTTCCAATAGGCATAATTAGAGCTATCGAATGTAGGTGGCCTATTGTACGAGTTATCTATATAACCACTAGGATTCATATACATAACTCCTAGAAATAAGCTCTGATACCAATTTAAAAATGCGACAGGGTGGTCTAGTTATATGTATAATTTGTAGAGTAGGTCACACACATAAAACCTAATTCTATTTAGACCAAATTTTTTTGTGTTTAAATTATGTGAAAGAGGAAGATATTTGAATCCGAACGAAGCCAAGGAAACCAATCACAAATAAGCTAACAAAGGACAGTAGATGAGGAAAAACATCCCTTTCGAGCAAAATATATATTCAGCATTGTATCCAACTTAAGTATTACAGACAAACATAGACACATTTATAAAACTTAGAGATCCACTAAGACAATAAGTAATGTCTTTAATCCCAATAATACACAAAAAATTATACAGATCCAACACTGTCCCGCAATAAGCTCATCTTATCTCAGTATCCATCGATCAGCCTTAAGATTCGATATTCCTATCTTCTTTAGGAGTACATATCAACTCCACAATATGGTAAGAAGATAATCAACTCTACGAGGTTTTGAACATGGATGGTGTTCTTCTAGGGTTTAAAAAATCTCAACAAATAATTCAAGGGATCTGATTTGGAAAAGAAACGTGTTTTACATAAACTAGGATTTAAAGACCTTTTGTATATGCATTGAAAAACAAATCTCGTCAAAAGTTCTAATAAAAACTGATCCTAAGACCCCATTTTATAAAAAAAAACAATTTATAAAGTGGTACAAATTTTAAGAAAAGTCGTCGTGAAAACTAGACTTGTTCAAACAAAAACAATATCTCGTTCGAACCAGGTCAAATCTTGTTCGAACGAAGAGCCAATCCCATTCGAACCAACTTCAAACGAGCTTCAAATTATTTAAGTTCTATAAACAGACCAACCCTATTTAATGTTTGTTGGATTTCCTTTTGAATGAACTATCATTCTCATTCTAACAAAAGCCTAAAGTCGTTCGAATGATAGTAAAAATAAAAAAAAATTGAAAAAATGATTTTAAAAACATGTCTCGAATAACTTATAAAAACATCATTGAATAATGTTTTTATTCATAAATCAAAACCATATACCATCTCGATCAAAGTAGCGACAATTTCAACTCATTCGATCTTCGATTGTTGCTCGGTCACTAACTTGTCATCACTTTGAAGTTCTTGAGAAGTAAAAGATGATGAAAATGTAAAGGAATATGCCAAATTAAAATAGATATTGAGCAATTATAAAACGTACTCTTACAAATATCCCTCATTTTTTGGAAACTATGAGATTGTTCAAGGCTAATCTAGTTAGTGCCTAGACTTGAATCTCACAATTGGTCCTCTTCAATACATTCATAACTTTAATACCCCATATTTTTAGGAAATAAATAAATGATTATTTATTTATTAATTAATATTTAATCAGGTGAATTAACAGTAAATTTATTGGGTTTAATTTGTTTGGATTATTAACTAGAATTTAAAATGAGAGTTTTAAATAATTTGTGAATGACTTGTAAATTAAATTAACCCAATTGTAATTAATTTGATGTTGCGGGTTGGTTTTGTTAGACGGGACTCTAGAGTTGTACATAGTCTAGAATTGGTAGTTTTAAATGTAGAAGATTGGGCCCCGGTATAGGTATACCTTTGGTCCAAGTTTTAAGAGTATTAGGTTAGTATTTTGGGCATATTCTGAGGTCCAAAAGTGGTCCCCTAATAAACCTACATGTTTAGGATCATTGGTTTATAACCCTCATAATATTTCATAATTACAACCCTAGCATCAAGAGGCAAACTTTAGGAGAACGGTAAGAACCCTCAAGATGAATTAATCAAAGATCAAGCTTCTTTTAAGACAAGAAATACTATCTTGCTATACTGTAATCTATTTATGACTTTCATTGTTAATCATTGGTTAGGGAAAATTATAAGGGTTTAAGAATTTAATTTTATGTATATAATAAGATTTTTAACATGTTTATGATAGATTCTAATTGGTTAATTCATTAAACCCATGCTTAGGTTAGAACTCAAATTTAACTTTTAACTATATGTCTATATCGTTGGAAACCCTTGATTAAAATGATTTTAATGGTTATATTTTGTAAATGTGATTCCTTTTATACTTTAAATGATTAATTATTGTGTAATCAAATATTTAATGAAAGACTTAATGTTAATCATATGTTAATATGGCCTAATAGAATGAAGAAGATAACGTTAGGGTTAAAATGTCAAGATTCGAATTTAAACCCTTGATTATGCTGGATCCATGTTAATTCTTGTAAAGAACATTATAGTCATTATTTCGTGACTTGAATGTATAAAGGAAAGGTTTATGGTTGTTGTATCAAATTTTAGAATGAGTTGGATGTTTTGGGACCGCAATGGGAGAACTTTCTGGGCAAACTTGGACTACTGGACCCATCGAGTCGATTTGGCCTAGTCCCAAATTGATTCTGCACTGGAGCATGGGTACACGTTGGTTAGTTGTGGGGTTTTGTAATTTGGTTTATTTTGGGATGGTTAGATTTTTGCAAGTAAATATATATAGGCACACAAGAATATTTGTCTCTCAGCCTCCGTTTTCCACTGAGGTCGGGTTTATGTGATTGTGCCCCTGGAAGCTGTTTGACACCCTATCCAATTTTATGGCACACCCCTATTTAAGCCTAAGCCTATTCTTTATGTGAGGGTTTTCGGTTGTTCAGAGTTTTTAGTTTATTTTATAGAAAAAAAATGGATCGAGTTATCCCTTTCGAGCTTACCTTAAGATAGGCTAAGGCCGGCAAATGATAGTCCTTTGGTTATTCAATTAATGAAAAAATATTTTTGTTTATGTATTTAGTTATTTTTTTTTGTTAATGGATTGTTCTCATACCATTAATAACTTAGAGTGAACTCCCAATTTATTGAATTTATATGTATAAGAAGAGAATGTATGTGATCGACTTCCAATACTTGTGATGATAAGATAATTCTCCTATTAACATGCAAACAAACCAATATCATAAATTATTAAGTTGTTAATATGGTAAGAAACTTTTCATTAAATAAGATGACGACAGTAAATTTATTTAAAAACAAATCAATTTCTTATTGAAACATTAATTTTCCATTTCCATTAACCTTCTTATTTCACTACTAAACATAAATAACCAGGTAATATTAACTTAATTATGATACCAATAGTTTAGTTAGTATAGGTTGTGATGACCTACCACACTTCCATTTTATTTTGCTCATGTGTTCCTATTATTGGCAAAACGGACTCGTTATAAGTCATACCATCCATTCTTAGTTGAATATTTTCCCAATCGAGTGTAAACCAACTTTTATTAATCGCACCACCCATTCTTTGGTGGGATTTTTCCTATTCTAAGACAAACCAACTTGTTCTAAGTCATATCACCCATTCTTAGTTGGTTGTTTTCTTATTTGAGGCTAAATCAAATTGTTTAAAGTTTTACCACCCATTGTTAGGTGGGTTTCCTCCTATTCTGGGCCAAACTAACTTGTCCAAAGTTAGAATCCCCATTCTTAGGTGGGTTTTTGCATGTTTTATGCAAAACCAACTTGTTCTAAATCATACCACCCATTCTTTCATTATTTTTTGCTTGTTTAAGGTTAAACCTATATGTTCTAAGTCATATAGGCGAGTTTCTCCATATTCGACTTGTTTTAACTTGTACAACCCATTCTTAGGTGGGTTTTTGCCTATTATAGGCTAAACCGACTTCTTTTAAGTCGTACCTCCCATTCTTACAAAAGGGTTTTTGCTTGTTCTTGGCAAAACTAACTTCTTTTAAGTTGTACCCACCATTCTTAGGTGGTCTTACATTGTCGAATAATTAAGCCATGTCGTATAACCATATGCATTAGTTAGGCTAAAAAACTTGATTTTTTTTATAATATGAAATTATTTAATTCTTTCTCGACTAAGAGCTAAACCAAGCTAAGTTAAAATAATTTTTCTAATGATAGATATTTATTAAGTTCTTGACATTGCCTAACATGAGAACAAGTATTCCATCCAAGTTCTCCTGATAATATAAATCAATTCCTCATATTGATGTAATTTTATGTGGACCCTCTTGGTTAGTGGACAACTTTCCATTAAATAGATTTTTTCCCCTGGTAGCAACTTTCTAAGGTCTAAGTCACCCTATATGAATTGTTGGCCTTTGAATCTCTTATTGGGGCTCTTCGTGAGCTCTTACGAGCACGTTGCTAGATATATTATGGGTTGTTCTAATTTTATTTACAAGTCTAACTCATGAGCAAGTAGGCCATTATTGTTTTTCTCCTCATAAATCTTAACCTAAGTGTAGGTAGGCCGATTTATCGAGGCATGATGGCCTCCATTCCATAATCTATGAGATGAGGAGTTTTATAGTTGGATGTTCTTAGAGTGGTTCATTATCCCAAAGAACCTATGCAAGTTCATCTACTAACTTTCCCTTGGGAATATCTAGTCAGCGTTTAGTTCTGGAAATAAGTGTCTTGTTGGAGTTTTTAGTTTGCCCATTCCTCAATGGCAAGACCACTAAAGTATAATGGTTGAGAATTCCATATTTTGCAAAAAATTCTTTAAATTTCTTGTTATTGAACTGGGTCTTATTTTCTTTTATAAAGGTCGTGGTATAAACAAATCTAGTGAGGTTACTTCTCAAAACAAACCTCTTGGTATGAACTTCTATTTTGTGGGTTTAAGGTTTAACGTCGATTCTTTTAGTAAAGTAATCGGTTAATGTAATCAAAAACTTGAAATCGCCTGAGGCCCATGGAAGTGGGTTGACAATATTAATGCCCCACTAAGAAAATGACTAACAACTTGCAAGGAGCTTAAAGTCACACATCGATTGCCTAATAATGGGGGGAATATTTTCACTTCAGTCACCTCTAAGGAAATTGAATCCTAACCATTTGTTAGAAAAGGACACCAATAGACTTACAAGATAGATCTTTATGCAAATGATCATCCTCTTGATCGAGCTCGGTAGTTTCTTTGATTAATTTCTCTAATAATATTTCCCACTTGGTTTAGAGGAAGATATTTGTGGAGAGGTCCCATGAATGATCACCGATAAACATGGCTCTATGATTTAAGGAAAAAACAAGCCGACTTAACTTTGAATTTATGGGCCTCCTTTTTATATCATGGGCTCTCCCCCTTCTTAAGGTAAATGGTGATTGGATCCATCCATAAAGGAGCCTGGTCAACTTTTATATCCAATATCTTTTGTTTTGGCATATTTGTTCTTTGTCATTTAATGTATTCAACTTCTATCATTCTTTGAAGTTGGTATTAATGGAATAGTCTAATGTACTAAGGTCTAACTCTAGTGAAAACTTCATCATCCTGTTGATAAGGTTAATTTTTTTCAATACCTCTTGGAGAAGGAAGAAAGTGAGGGAGACGATGCACTATGCATAATGATAATGTCTTAATTTCTTGGACAACACAACTAAAGCTAGGTAAAGTTTCTTTATGGAACATATACCCCCTCAAGGAGGGTTTAGTTGACCTATCTCAACTGTTTCTCTCTATATTTTAGTCAAATTAATGCCCCACTGTTGGAATGTTATGAAACGATTAAGTAAAAGTGGATCTTCTGGCTATTTGTTAGTGTCGACAACAAGAGTGGGGAGCCTATTTATTTTCTCCTATTCTTTATCATATTTTGACATCCAAATTGTTGTATCATCTTTTTTCAAGAACTAAAATAACACTAGCCACTTATTTGATGACCTGAATATGAAACCGATTAAGAGTTGTAATCATTTTTATAAACACTTAATCCTCCCTAACTATGGTTGGTGTGTATGCCCCTTTGGATGACGAGATAGAAAAATAACTTTCCTGAGATAACTCCAAAGTCAAACTTCAACACATTGATCTTTATTTTTTAGGTTCTAAGGATCGCAAAGGTTATGGAAAGGTTTCTGATATGGTCGGCAAAAAGCTTGATCTTTAGAATCGTGTCGTCGATATAAACCTTCCTTATTGAGACAATATGATTTTTAAAAATCTCTTGTAAGAGTATATGTATACTCATATACCCTCAGCTAATTTGGATAACATTATTCCATTTTACAAAATAAACTTTGAGTCTTTAGTCCTTGAGATAGACATGGTAAAGTTTCACATCAAGTCACATTCTTCAAAAAGCTTCATCAAACTCATCCAGTCATCGTTAACTTTCACATTCTTGGGAATTCCATTTGGGCCGAAGTAAAATTAATTAAAATATTTTAACACAATTTTTTCATATTCAAATTTACTTTTCATAATTGTAAAACTGGTTTTTGTGTATGTGTTTTGATATGTTTCTTTTGTTATTGGTTATATAAGTATGAAAATATATTTTTTATACACAAATCTATTATGAAGAAAAGTTCCATGAGTATATCATATGAATATCTGGTTGGGTTGAAAAATTCATACATTTTTTCCCTTTACAAGTTTAAGAGTAGTTCACGGGCTTCGTTGCTTCAACGAATAACATATTTTCTTTAGAGAATGCTCTTTTTTATAGCACCTAGACCAAAACATTTTCCTAACTATGCTTTGGTCCTTCCCGACCTCCCTTGATCCCCATTTGCTTTAACAAAACTCTTTCGCTTATCCTTTTCTTCATAAAGATGCTTCAATGTCTAAGAAATTTGGCTAGCAAAGAGATCATTTAAAATATTTCTCTCTTTTTCATTGGGAAAATTGAAATACTTTCTTCCATCCATCTCTTTTAATCTTAAGTATCTATAATTTTTTATGAAGTCAGTCATCCCACTTGGGTTCTTTGTGTCTTCCATCATAAGGAAGAGAGTTCCATATATATATATATGGAGTTTGCATCATTATTAAAATAATCCTCAAGGTGAATATTTTTCTTTCATATTTCTATTAAAAATTTTAATAGATTTATTCAAAAGGATCAAGGGGATTTTTGAAGAGGGTAAGTTTTTTATCTAGGAATAAAAAAAAAATCTTCTTCTTCTTCTTCTTCTTCTTCTTCTTCTTCTTCTTCTTCTTCTTCTTCTTCTTCTTATTATTATTATTATTATTATTATTATTATTATTATTATTATTATTATTATTATTATTATTATTATTATTATTATTATTATTATTATTATTATTATTATTATTATTATTATTATTATTATTATTATTATTATTATTATTATTATTATTATTATTATTATTATTATTCACATCTCTCTTCATATTTTTTATATTGTTTTAAAACTTTGATCAAAAGTCTTGTGGATGTTTAAACACATCCAAGTATATTCTTGAATAAATATTTATATCTTTATTTTCGAAAGAGTTTTTGAGATATCTCAAAAATACGGAGTTTTGAATAAGCCAAAGGATTTTAAATGTTTTTAACTCACATCATTGAAACTAGTACCCAATAATTAGTGGAATCTCATTTGTTCCATTGGAATAAAAAAAAAAGTTGATTCCACTTAAAAGAAGATTTAAGAGAAAAGAGATTTGAAGACTTTGGCCGAGGCCAAAATTTTTCACAGTTGTACAGTCTACTATAGGTGTTGAACCATTCTCTATAAGATATATAGATAAAGAGTGGATAGTAATTTAGTTCATCGTGTGGTTGTAAGTAATTTTTCCTATTTATAAGTCTCTACCAAATTTCATTTTTCATTTATTTAGGCCTCATGATTTTCCAATGAGTGGATTTTTCCTTATACATTTTAGTTTTTTTTCTTGTACATCCTTATTCATTTGGTTGATTCTAAACTTGATAAAACTTTCCTTATATAGATATTTAGGGTGTATTTGTCTTTAGCACTATTAAAATTTGAAAATAATTTTAATTGGTCTATCACTATTGATCATCCGCAAAACTGGACTCTCACTTTGGTTACCAACCTCAGGTATATTTCCCTGAAGTTATTAGGGTTGAATAGCATCATCCTATCGAAATAAATTCCCATAATGGTGTGAATGAAGTATTCTTCTTATTAGGGAAGGATAAAGATATTTTATAGTATGTATATTTAGCGTACATGTAACTCATCTACTAATGCCCAATATTGAGTCGACAACTAATCAATCTACGGTAAAGGAAATATATTATTAGGAAAATCTTTGTTGAGGTTGGGGAAATCCATTTAAACCTCCTTTTACTAATTTTTTGGGATGACCATTGTGTTAGAGAGCCGGTATATGAAATGTATGTCCTTGATGGATTTGTCATGAAGTCGTATCTTAACTTGACACTCCATCACTTTCACTTTCTACAAAGTCATTTTAATTACCTTTTACTTAAAGGGATGACTTGTAGGATCCACATCCAACCAGTGAAAAGGAACTTTTGGATTAATGTCTGTTAAATCATAGGAGTATAAAGAAAATATGTCAATATTATTATTCAATAATTCAATGATTTGGTAGTCTTATTTATCTAGGAGTTCTGAGTTGACGAGGAATAAATTCTCCAGTTGGGTTAGGTCAACAGTAATGGTTTGTAAATAATCCATTACTTGGTCTACAAGGGCAAGCCTAGTCTCTTTAACCTACTAATAGAGCTCCTTTTTTACAGTTTGTCTTGATCGGCCTCATAGTGATCGGCCTTTAGGAATTTCTTGTATTGGGTCTTCTTTTTTGTGATGGAGGTGAAAAAAGTACTCATTGATCCTATCTAGTCTCCCCAAATCTCCATCATCCCCCAATCAGTCACAAACACAAGATTTCGGCGGAGAGATAAAAACACAACTCTCCATGTGTGTATCCACCATCTCCCAAGGATGATATTGTAAGATGACTCCGATCTCATAATGTGAAACTCTATTTCATGGTTGATTATATCAAATTTAACTAAAAGCTCGTGTTAGGGTTTTATTCTTAATATCATATGTCGTTTACTTTTAAATAAATGCATATCAGTTCATTTTGTAATAAGAATCATGGTTTTAAATATAATATAGACATGTCGCTCAATAGAGCTGAGTAGGAGTTCTGGTGAGTCATCTTCGGGTTGATCACAAGGAGATCAAAATTCAAAATCTAGCACTATTAAAACATTCACAACCTAGATATGGAGTTGACATCCTCGCATAAAGGTTGTAATAAAGTATTGTGATCGGTACATTCTCAACAAAGTATTGTGATCGGTATGGTTCAAGAACTTGTTCGATAGCTCAACAAAGTATTGTGATCGGTACATTCTCGGAATATATTGAATGGGGCATCCATGAAATTTGAGTATAAGGGATGTCTTAATTAGACAGCGTCAATCTCACACCATTTGCAAAGGGTGAAAAGATTCTTAACTACCGAGAATTACGAGGATTGAAATACTTCCGCAAATGTCACTTTGATTGATATGGGTGTGATATGATTTTATAGTGGGTTAAGTGATCTCCACATATTGGGTGACAGTTGTGCAAGTAGGTCTGAGATCATAATTTGTAAAAATGTGCATCTAGGGGACACTGTTGATTATGATCACCCCATAATAGATTTATATCTTTCATTTCCACCAGTAAAATAAGTTAAGTCTGAGAATAAGTTAAGTCTGGTGGAGTAGCATATAAGTTAAGTCTGAGAATCAAGATATTGATTAGATGTTGGTTAAATTGGATTAACAGTAAATTGATTTGACTAAATCAGTATCAAACACTTAACGTGTGGAATCATATTATGTACTATAATAAACTTTTCAAACAAGAGCTCTTTATTCCAAGTGATTTAGAGATAATTAAATTGGAGTGCATTCGTGATTATTTAGTAGAATTAATCATAATTAAATAAATAAGAAAATAATTATGATAAATGTAATTAGGATTTTTGAGTATTTATTTAGAAGCCAATTTAAATATTTGTCTTGGGCCCCTAGTATAGTTCATTGTCCAAGTAGTAGGCCTGAAACTCTCTATAAGACCAATTTAACTAAACCTCTTGGCCCATACCTGTATATATTAGTGTAATATATGGTTTTAGGTGAAAAGTTCATTGTGGAGGGTTAGAGAGACAAAGGAAAAATACTATTCATATTTTTTTAAGGGGTGGGGGGAGAGAAGGTCAATTTTATCATATTTCACCATGTTTTCATCTACAAGAGTGCCCACACACAAGGCTTACTTTGGAAAGATAATATTCTAAAAAATCGTGATGTTCAGATCATTCTTGCAAGATATTTGGAAACGGGCATCAAGTATTTTATCTTCTTCAAACTTTGTCTTCTCATGCAAATCGGAACATGATTCTCTATGGTATTATATTTTTGAACCTTAGATTTAATGTTTAAACCTAATGCTTGATTTCTTTTTAATGCATGATTAATCAAAGATCTTTAAGGATGATTTTTTTCGCATTTCAAATGTCAATCCCAAGTTTGTTACCCTGATATCTTGATCTTCCCTAATGGAGTTTCTATGTTAGAATAAAACTAATTAAGGGGATTTCCAGTCAGGTCAATCCGAATAGGATTCATCAAGGGGATTGACCAAACGCCCTTCCTACTCTCCATTAGATAATTAATAGTACGTCCTCAATTGAACCAGTTAATTAGCCATTATTTATAACAAGTCTCATGTTCTCGATAAGAGTGGCCCATTCTCCTAACATATAGGCAACGTGGACATGACAAGAGACGAAATATGAATATGCCTCCCACTATGGAAAACACTCCATAAAGCTTTGGAATGGAATAATAACAATAAAATTTTATAGCTAGTACATAAAGCCAGCGTAGTGTTGAATGATGGGCTAAGTGAAGCTCATTGTGTGAAACCTATTTCTAAATTATGAAATTAATAAATATAACAAACCCCTCTATTTTCTCCGTAGAAGTAGGTCAATACGACCGAACTATGTATGCTTGGTGTTAATCTCTTTATTCTTTTATATTAATCATAGTTGATATCATTTACTATTATGTTTTGTGTGAATTATATTTCTACTCAAACATAATTGGTGTCATGTGTGGTAATGATTGTCTCTAAATCCATGAATGGAAACTAGATAACTCAGGAAATCAACGATCTTATGGAACAATAGGAGGCCCTCCCCAAATTACAACCTAATCCCTAAGCTCTTACACCTGAGCAACATGTGGAACAAGAACCACTCGTTGAAAAGAGTCCATAGGAAGAGGTCCCAAATCCTCCTCCTCCAGAGCTCTTATCCACTATTCATATAGCCTCGGTAGCCCAAAGACTTGACCTGATGCTAGTTCACATTAATAATGGAGATGTCAGACATGAATACCTGTCTCATCCACTTCAATATCTTGGAGTCTTCCATGGTGGCCAGGACCCGTATCACCATCTTGTTAAGAGGAATGAATTTCTTAATTCGTCCTCTATCCCCCATGTAGTTTCCCTTCGGGGGAGCCCCTCGCACGTTATGTTCATACCTTGACCTTCTTTTATAAAAATCCTCTCCCTTGTGAGGGAGCAGTGATTATTAATGGTAACCTCAGTGTGGATGTGTTTTTCTACCTTCCTCATTAGCTCCATCATGTTAGTAGGGGAATATTTGATAGAGAGTAGATAGTGTTATTGCTACAAAGATCACACAAAAATATTAAGAATGCTAGTCGTTCATCGTATGATCGATCTGGATGAGTTCATCATTAGACTATTCATATACTCCTTTATAGTCTCATCCTTAGTTTAAAGGAAGTTGAATAAACAATCAATTATCTTCTTATGAACTGGACTGCCAATAAAATTCCTGATGAAGCATTCAATGAGTCCCCTAAAATATGTAGTGGAATTCGGTGAAAACTGACTAAATTAGGCTTTGGCTGATCGCTTCAGTGACTAGAAAATTCATGTAGATCCCATAATGATCTATGTGGTATCTCAAATTCTATGTTCAGTTGAAAGAATCCATTCTTATGATCTTCAAGTTTCATAACATTGGGACCTATTAAAGGGAGGTTCAATATGAACTGCTAATTCCACTATGACTATAACTATGATACGAATGAGTGTGTACATTATAAAATAGATATAAATGAATAGGTGTAAAGAGTCTACCTCTAAGAGTTCGTAGGAGAAATGATGGAAGACAAGACAATCAATACAATGGATAGACGGATAATCATCGCATGAGTAGATCAAGGGAGCGTGAACATAAACAATAGGGGCTAAAGAAGTTGCATGCACCATCAGAGGTAAGAGGATTAATATGATCTCTAAGGGATTTTAGGCCATATGGGAATCAATGTCAGTTCGTAAAGCCTACAAGATATAAAAGATATGACTAATGGGGATCCTCTGCTGATTAAGGCCTTGATCAAACTGGACGATTAGAAGGATCATGATAGATACAGAAATCTCAACATACATTATTTACTACAATTACTTTGAGAAACTGAAGATAGAGAATATCTTTTAAAGCCTGTGTAAAGATAACTCTTGGTCTTTGTTAGGGGGAAATTGTATCAATAGGGATCTATTGCATTTCAATTCATAATAAGGAGGAGATTCAAGTCCACAACATTATATATAGAGTTCCTTGTGGTGTGGTTACCTTTAAATAATAACATCCTAATAGAGCAAATGACCTTGAGCCGACATTGTTCTTTCAATTAAATATATAACCTTTTGATTCCCAACACTAAAAATGATGGGAGCGGTATGCAAAAGTCAGTCCCACGTAAGAAGTTATTATTTTTTAGCATTGAAAAAAAGGAATCTTTCCACATAGATGGTTAGATCCCAGGGAAAAATCGACCATGGGGCCACTAGTCGAACGCCTGATAATGATTCTCTTATGTGATACTCATTCGTAGTAGGTGGAATACGTGGAACCATCACTGGCCGGTCAAAAAGGGAAGAATTATTTTGTTTGTAAGAAATAACCATGGGAAATTCTCATGGATCCATGACGACATGCTTGGCATAGATGCCTAAAAAATTACCCATTAGTTAAAGGTTGATCCAGCTAACAGGCCAAGAAGATAGAAAAAGAAGGCACTATCTAAGGAGATAAATCAAGTGTCCCATATTGAGATGGGAAAATTTCTTGAATCAGAGTTCATTTAGGATGTAAAATACCCTAAATGGTTATCCAATATCGTGATGGTCAGAAAGCTAAATGGGAAATCATGACTTAATGTACCCTACTCAGATTTGAACAAGGCGTAACCAAAGGACTTATATCCTCTACCAAGAATTGATGAGTTGGTAAATTCAATGATAGGACATGAAATTCTCCCTTTCATGGATTCATATTCTAGATACAATCAGATCCAAATGCACCCAACAGATGAAGAAAAAACCTTATTCGAAAGTCATCGAGGAATGTATTGTTATTGGGTAATGTCATTCAGATTGAAGAACATTGGATCAAAATATATAAGGATCATAAATATGATGTTCGATAAATAGATAAGGAAGACCATGGAGGTTTATGCTGATGATATAATGGTGAAGAGCCTGAAATAAGATGAACACATTAACAACCTTAAGGAAACTTTTAGAATCCTCAATCGATATCAAATAAAGTGGAAACAAACAAAATGTGATTTTATTGTTGCATCCATAAAATTGCTAATATTCAAGGCTACTTGCAAGGGATCACAGAAAATTCGAAGAAAATACAATCCATCTTAGATATGAGAGACATACAAATGGTCAAAGAAGTGGAATAATTAATTGGATGAGTAGTAAAGATGAATATGTTTGTCAGCAAGGTGATCAATAAATGCCTTCTTTTCATCATGATTTTAAAGATGGAATTTGTTTGGATCTATGAGTTTGATCAAGCTTCGCAACTTTTGAAGGCATACATAACTGAATCTTCATTTCTTTCAAATCAAATTCCAAATGAAGAATTGTACATTACCTGTTTGTATACTCCACGACAGTTAGTTTAAATCTCATTCGGGATGACAATGGGATTCAGTGAGCGTTACACGACGTCATTAGGGTGTTCAGAGCAATAGAATCAATATATGCTAATCTTGAGAAGATGTCCTTCACGTGCATCATCTTAACTCGAAACCAAAGACCGTGCTTCCAAGTACACACCGTAGTCTTCCTTACCAACTATCCTCTTAAACTAGTCCTCCTCAAGCCAAAGGTCTCCAGTTAATTGATGAAATTTCCAATTGAGGTGGGGGAGTTTGACCTTCAGTACAAGCCGAGAGTGTATCAAGGGGCATATAGTTGCAGACTTCCTCGTGTATTTCATAAACTCTGAAGACAGTGAGTCCATTCAGAGGATGAATGCCTAATGACTTGTATGGGATGTTAATATGGATGGATAATCCAATGAAGTTGGTTATGAGGAAGATTTGATCATTGACACGGGACATGGTTTAAGCATAGAATATGCATTGAGTTTTGATTTTTGAACGTCCAATAATGAGGCCAAGTATTAGGCCCTGATCGTCGAAGTGCGGCTCACATTATCCTTCTAGAAAGATCATGTGAAGTCCTTTAGCGTTTCAAATGCGGTTTTTCAATACATTGTGAGATAATTTTAAACAAATGGAGAGAAAATTATAGCATATAAAAAATGTCACTAGGAGTTACAGAACTGATTCATGGCATACACCATTATCCACATTCCACAAGAAAAAAATACAAAATCTGACCACCTGGCCTAATTGACATCAACTGTAATACCCCGTATTTTCATAGTAATTAATTAATTATACAAATAACATGTGGTATGTCACTCATTATATTTGTTAAATGTTGGTGTGTGATTTTGTATGTGATTATATTTATGTTTCGTCAACTAACACTATAATCATTACTTAACACTATAATACAGGATAATTTATTAATTATATATTGGAAGTGACTTAGTATTTTAGAAGGCTAAGGAATGGTCAGGGAGTAGGTGTAGAGGGTTTCCTTGTTTGGATTATTCCCTCGGTGTCGGGTTCCATCGAATTTTAATTAATTCAACTTCTACCGACTTATAACTTAAGTTAATAAGACACTTAATTAATAAAATTTGGAATATTTCGTGTTGATCTTTGGGACATTGGGCATGTACATTTTTTATTTAAAATAGTGGAATTTAAGAATGTTGGGTTATGACTTGGGTAGAGTTTTTATCATTTGGAGTGATATTCGTGCTTATTGGGTTGAGTCCCATATTGGCCCTAAGGATAATTTTATGGGAAGCTTGTTTATTAGGTCCCTTAGACAAACGTATTACACATACAAAGCATTAGATAAACCCTAGAAGGCTAACGAGTGAATAGACACACAAGGGTGAAGGAATTTGATTGATTTGGAGATTAATTCCTCAATCAATCCATAGGCATGTTTACATCATTTAAGAATTCAATTGGGATTGTGTTATAATAGTAGTAGTCCATTAGATTCTAAAATTTATCAATGAAATATGAATTTAATCACTAAGGTTTGATTATTCAAATTTGATTTTACACCTTAATTCATGTTGATATAAGTTTATATTGATTTTATGTTAGTTATATATCTGGGTTGGATTGGGTTTTTGAGGTGGGTTCGATTTCAGAATTTATTAGTTAGCTGAGAAATATAATATGACGTGTAAGGAACCCTTAAATTAAAAACCCTAAAGGCAGGGTTGGAGTTTGATGCCTAGCTTAGAGACCTACATAATTAAGTTAAAGTTTGTAATATTTGGTAGATCTCAACGATATCATATATAGGACCAAAGGTAAGAACGTGTCTATAATCCATTTATTGGTAAATAACTTAGTTAGAAAAATTATATGAACCCTTAGGTTGGAGTTTACACCTAACTGGGAACCTAGGGTGTCTGGTAGATAATTGGGTTATTTTATAATACCGAGATAGGTTTATTGATTAAGCAAATCCTAGGGACGTTTAGAATGTATTTATAACTTGTTGAGTAAGGTTTGTATTTATTTATTAACCCATTGAGTTGGGTTTGAAGTTTTGTATCTGACCCGGTTATGTGGAATTATACTTCTTTGTTTATCCCGATTGCGTAGGGCTTACTTGATCTATTTATATGCAATCATACCAAGTTGTGTGAGTTCTTGTGGGGGGACATACTAGGAGGGATTTTGATAGGGCATGTACGATGTTGACCATGTTGGTAATCTGATGATGAAATAGGCTTTACCTTGGTCCTATTACCCAAATTCTACGATTGATGTACCCATGTCTAAGAGTGAGGATAATCAGAAGGAATGCTAGAATATATCCTTGGTATAGAGGTCGTGCGTTATAACGAGAATGCATCATTATTATCCCTTTTGGAGACTTTTATATTGCAGGTTCAGGATGACTTATATCTATACCTAGTATGCAAGAGTGATCCCTGAAGGTAGTAGGGTTAGGCCTTCGTACTTTTATGAGGGGGTTCAAGCATCGCCCATTTTTTTATGTGTCGGGGACCATACTTATCTGGATATTATACTTTGAGACTTTATTTCCTTAATTGTTAGCACAAGCATATCCCATAAAATTTAATATAGGTTATATATCCTCAAAGATTTTATAGATTATGTGATTTTATTTTGCAGTACTTGAGATGTTTGTACAAGTATATGATGTATAGTAGAGATGTATAAATATTAGATTATGACTCTATAATAATGTAATGTATATACTAGATTCTTATATTCTAAATTTGTGGCCTACGACTAGTTGAGAATATTAGACTTGAGATATTCTTTTTGAAATCATAACTAGAGATAGTTATTGATGCTACCATTAATAAGTAAGTTATTTTTAATGTAAGAGATTTTAGTTAAATAAATTATTCTTAAACCACGAGACGAACTTAAGAGTTAGAAATATATACTTAATTAAGAGATCTCAAATGGTGGGTACTTCTAGCGACGCTTACAACGAGTGGGTGTCTTCTTATGACTGGGCAGGTTTGGAGTGGCGGGTTGTGGTGTCGCTTGCATTGGGTAATGAGAATTCCTATGACTCCTTTGAGTCGGTGACTGATGAGAGAATCTTATTGTGCAAGCCTGCACACCACCATTCGGCGAGGGTAAAGAAACCTAATGGCTGTGTGAGTATTTGTCTTTTGATTATCCATTTTCTTTCTTTTTTGTTTTCTTCTTGGGCTAAAGAAGAGTTTTCTTTAATTTCTTGCAAATTGATATTTCTTCTTCTAGTATTTAGTCCAGGGGATGAATCGGATAAAGGATATCTGGGACTATCTTCCTAAGGCGGTGTATTGGATGGTGACATCTCCCAATTTTAACACGTTGACGGGTGCATTGGATAAGACGTCGCGCTCTTTTACGGTGTTGTGTGCGTCAACGAGAGGTGGTGGGATACGACCCACACATTGCATCTGGGGTTTGAGGAGATGACTTTTACTCCCTTGAATGTTCAGCAGCTGGTTGGGATGGATTACGCTAGGCATCATATTGTGGTGGACTGTACTCTGCGGGTCATGGAGGCGGCAGTGCGGGATGCCTTGAGAGATGTCGATAGAATCATATTGGGGGATTTTATTCATATTTTTGTGCTAAAGGAGACTCTTATGTCAAGGCAGATTGATGATAAAGATGGGAGGCATGTGAGACAGGCAACCCAGTTATTTTTGTTGCTTTTATAAGGAGGGTTTGGGGTGGTGACTAGCGGGGATGTTATCCATCTTTAGTTTTTGCCATTTTTTAGGATTATTTCGAACGTCCATTTGTATAACTGGAGGAGCTTCACTCCTACTTCCCTTTATACTTCATTGGATGTGTTCAGTCAGTTTACCAACATACATTCACAGGTTACACGTATATTCTGGAGGTAATGTTTAAGTTTAATTTTTTTTTATTTTCTTACAGTTATCGTTTGCTTCCTTTTCTAATTTTTAGGTTCGCCTTTTGCAGAAGTGGTTTTATGAGGAGATAGGTCTCAACGCATGGTTAGTGTCCTTGACTAAGATCAAGTTGTATGACTTATGTAGGATGTACCAGTGGAGGAAGTCGAATAAATGTTTGAACCAATCCTTGGCTTTGAAGGACGTGCGGAAGGTGCTGAATAACCTGATGAGCGACCAACTTAGGATAATTTCTGTTGCTCTCTAAGATTTTGGAATCTTTATTTTTTGGGGTATTTACTGACTCTTAGATAGGGATATAGGTGACCTTCTATCCTTTAAGTCTTCATTCGAGGTCCACGGAGGTAACGGGCATACATATGCAGATAAGGTAATTATTAGCACACAAGTTCGGGTACGTCTGGTACCTTTGGGAGAAGGTGGTACGTCAGATTATGGAGGATGAGCTGAAGTTACCACCATCGATGCACCCATAGTATATGAGGAGAGTAAGGGAAATGATAGAAGATACATGACACCGGCAATAGAGGGGGAGCACTACACGTTCTACACAGATATGACGGGGGGTTATGACTATCTGGACTTTGTGACCAGCTGGTTGATGCCTTCATCGATATATGACATGGAGAATATGCCTCCACCTGCTACTTCTTTGGATAGAGGTACCATCTTTTCTATGGAATTGACCCACAGCATTGGAGAT
This sequence comes from Sambucus nigra, assembly GCA_949130495.1. Classification (NCBI taxonomy): domain Eukaryota; kingdom Viridiplantae; phylum Streptophyta; class Magnoliopsida; order Dipsacales; family Adoxaceae; genus Sambucus; species Sambucus nigra. Next base: position 199,967,983 of record OX422213.1, on the reverse strand, counting down.
GGCGCGGATGTAGCGGCGGAAGAGGGTCCACTTCTTCAGGTTTCTTCTCATTCTTAACATATTCGGTTGAGCGGATGAATGGTGTTGTCGGTGCCTCATCATCCTCATGCGCCAGTGGATGGGTTGTCAGGTCTTGATGATATTGCTCTCCATTCTGAGGTATACCCATTTCTTTCTCTTTTATTTTCGATTCTCGATTTATTTTTTGCTCTTTACTTACTTGCTTGATTTTTATTGTTTTTCTTTTTCTTGCAGATTGTTCGCATGTCGACCACCTGGCTGAGGGACATTAGGACTGGATGGCTGGATGTCAGCTTATAAGAGGAGGACACCCAGCTCTCGTGTGGTGGCATCGACTACATCAGAGGAGAGTTCTAGTTTTGGGAGTGTAGGGTTTATCGCTCGTCACAATGGGAAGCGTGTGCATCGCCGAGGTTGAGGGTTGGTTCTGAGAGGGTTTTGGGGGTTCGACAGGGTCCCGATGTATATTTTTTTCTTTTTCTTTCCTACAATATATGGAATATATATATATATATATATATATATATATATATATATATATATATATAATGCATTTCTTTTTTGGTATTTATATTGATTTAGTGACCTACTCTATATGCACTTTTAATTTACTACTGAGATTTCTCATTTATTTGGAAACAAAGATAATGAAATCAAAGGACTCGAAGTGAAAAATGTTTTACTTTTAAAAATTATGCACAAAAGCGAGAGTAAAAAGGAAACAACCCGGAGTCTTATTTTTTTCAAAGTAAAATTTTTTATTTTGGAAATTGGTTTCAGGTAAAAGAGGAAAAGGGGATTTTTCTAAAAAAATAGGGGTTGTCGATCGGTATACCCCTTGACCTGCCTATTGGCATGGGGGTCAAGTAAAAATCACTCAATTTGGCCTTAATTACACTTTCTACGTACTTAAGGTACTATGGGGGCAGAGAAACTGGTGAGGCCTTAAATGGTTCATCTTTTGTGGTAATTTTTACTGTAAAAAGTAGCTTTGGGGATGTTTTCTTCGCCATCTTCTACATTCTCTCTTATGTAGCTTTCTTCTTCTTTGAAAATGGTTCTCCCAATGTCTGAGGACCCTTTTCCTACGTTGATATTTAGAGTCAATGCTCCTCTATAATGTCGACTACGATACCTTTATTTTGTGTTGGGTCTCCTTATGGCGTAACCGTTCCATAGACAGGAATCTTTTAGAAGTAGTAGTACAATTATGGTACCTTGAAGATCAAAATTTCAAGTTCGGCTTAGATGAGGTGTGCCCCACCTATGAGGAATTTTTAATAATGTTGGGGTCAGCCCCAGTGTAGCGTCAACTATGACGGACTTATCCTATTCTCCCGGGGTTTCTTTAGCAAAGTTTCTTCATATCTCCCCTCAGTTGCTCGACCATTAGTTCACGAAGGAAATATCTTCCTCCCGATAATAATGAAATCAATGTACCGGAGGGATTTCGCTAATGCTGGTTTTGATGGATCCATAGCCTTGGGCCTTAATGCTAGGATTTTTTTGTGACAGGCGACCTGATGGATTATCCGAATGCAACCACGATGAGGCATTGATGCCATACCACTGTAGTCATGCGGCGATGGTGTTAGCGAAGACATTGAGTGGTCTGGATTCCTAGAAGAATGTTCGGTCTTACTTTCTATGGGGGATCCCTATCATGCTGTTCATGTGTCTTTTTGAGATATTTTACCTGTCATCCCTCCTGATTACCCTCTGTAGGTCATTCCCAATTTCTTACTAGACCATTTTTTAGTTTCGGTCCTTCGACGGAGAACTGGGTTAACTGGTTCATAAACCATGTGGCCCGATGCCTTCAATGGTATGTGCCATGGTGGGAGGACTTACATCCTATTTGGCAGTTAGGAGAATACCAGTATGTGCGGCTAGTTAGTTTTTTCCAGACTTCCTTCTATTTTCCTTGGCAGCTCCTGCACTAACCAATTTCTTTCTAATGGAGGACTTGTCTGAGTCTTTGAGGATTATTCTTGGGCCTCTATAGTATCATCATCGACTGTCTACCTGTCCTTCACAATCCATTAGATGGGATTGGTTTGTGTCTAGGTATTACTTGAAGTGGTTGTGGAAGAGGATAGTTAGGAAGATTTTGAAATAGGAGACTGGGCAAAGACGGTTGATTGCCTTTGATACCATGGAGAAAGGTATTGTGGTTTCGTCGAAGCTCGTTAAGGTATACCATCGCATGGAGAGTATTCAAAATATCTATTAGGAGTGGGAGACTTGGGTACCTCGAGGAACGGGAAATGATGATGAGGAAGGTCCATATAGTAGCTAAGGGAAGGGTTTTATGAAGCTGGTTGTGTTTGTGTTTTATGGGGAATTTATGTAGGTGTATGTGTTTTGGTATATTTTTTGAATTTCTTATGAAGTCGGTTATTGGCAGAGATTGGTAGGTTTCTAAGGTAGGTTATTAGGGGAGTGGCTTGTTTTACTCCCATTATCGGTATTTCGTGTAACAACTGTATTCCTTGATTTGAAATCAAAGTAATTTTGACATATTTTGCTGTGTTTTTTAATGAATTTTGTATCTAAATTGTCTATAACAATCACTAAGGCATACATAATCCATTTGTTCATGTAAATGACGATATGTACCTCCGTTCTCGGGGAAATAAAAGAATATCATTTTGTGAAAAAGAAAGGACCGCACCCATGTATGTCATATGGGCTGCCTACATACCTCTATGGGTTTTGAAAATTCGTGAGCTTCATTTCGAAAAAGGGTATTTTGAGAGGATCAAGTCCCACGTAGTTCTGGGTAGGGAAAATGAAGATATATTTTTATAATAGAAAGGGGATAAGAAGAGTCATAGCGTGTCGAGAGTTCAGATTAAGGGTAGAACTTCTTGAGATGGTCTAGATTGACTGGATGCTCCATTTCTTCTCCATCGAGATCTGCAAGCATAGAAGCACCCCTTGACAGGATTTTTTTCCCAATGTAGAGGCCGCTTCAATTATTTTTAAATACCCCTTCAGTATCCTAGATAGGTTCTACGATTTCTTTTAGGATAAGATCTCCTTTTTAGATACTGTGATCCATGACTTTCTTGTTGAATGATCGTGCGATTAGGCAATTATACCCCTGTATGTGGTATAAAGCCTTGCGTAGCTTTTCATTTAAGAATGAAAGTACGTCATAGCATCTCTAATGCCAGTCTTCCTCATTGACTTTTCTTTCGATCATGACATGTCTAGAAGGCACTTCTAGCTCGATAGGGAGAAAGATGTCCATCTCGTAGACTAGAGAATAAGGGTTAGCCACAGTAGGTGTCCTGATTGAGGTGTGGTATCCCCAGAGGGGATATGGGATCCGTTCAACCTAATATCTATAGCTTTCGATCATCTTGATGCTGAGGCTTTTGTTGGTGGCATTGCAGCGCCATTAGTTTGGGGTCGGTAGGGAGAAGACTTGTGTGTTTGGATTCCATACTCGTCGACTAATTTTGTGACCTTGGCTTTGAAGTGGAGTCCATTTTCTGATACCAATTCATGAGGAACCCCATAATGGTATATGATGTTCTTTCGGATAAACTTGGCCACTTTATTTGCATTCAGTACCACGTATGACTTGGATCCAACCCATTTTGTGAAGTAGTCAATGGTGATCAGGACAAACTTGTGCCCACTTGAAGATATAGGGGTGACCTTCGCTATGATGTCTATGCCCCAGGTACAGAAGGTCCGGGGATAGGTCATGTTGTACCATTCTCGAGGAGGTAAGTGTTAAAGGTTGGCAAATTATTAGCATTTGAGGCACCTCCAAACATAGGCAGTGCAATCTTGAACCATGGTAGTCCAATAGTATCCTTAACAAATTATTTTCTTGGCAATCATATGACCATTCATATAGGGACCACATTCCCCGTTGTGGATTTTTTGCATCATTATTTCAATATCAACCCCTGTTATGCAATGCAAATGGGTTCCACCGAAGTTTCTCTCGAAAAGCTCTTTGTCACAAATGATGTACTAGGCAGCCAACTTGCGAAGGGTCATACAGTCTTTCTTATCTGCATCTTTGGGATACCTATTATGTTTGAAAAGGAACCAAATATCATAGTACCTTAATCTTGTCATGTCAAATTCTTCTTCGATGACGAGTTGATGTGGTAATAGTGAGTGGGTGCAGCTTGTTTCTAAACCAGGAAAGGGGCCATTATTATCCCCTCAATCATGCCGACTATAGAGGCCATGGTTGTTAATGCCCAAGGTTATTCTTCAAGTGAGAAAGGTAATGTAAGGTGACATCTTTAAATTAGGAGGCAAGCTCTTCTAGATGGGTGTGGAAGGGTAGCAGTTCCTCATCTTTAACTTTCCATTTCCTGAGGATTTATCCAATAATGAGGACAGAGTCTCCATTGATGTCTTTGTGCTTGATTTCTTTCTCGAGGTAAATATGGAGCTCTACGGTGCATGCCTCGTATTTAGTCATGTTATTAGTTTAGAGGAAGTCTATCTTAATGGAAATGAGGGTGTGAGAGTCATCAGTAATGATCAGGTGTATCCTAATACCATACCCTCTCTTGTTGGCCACTCTTTCGAAGAACTTCTACCACCTAAGATCCCCCTGAGAGGTGTAGAGAATGTCTTCGTCTAGGAATTTGGAAACCTAAACCTCGATTCCTTCCATAGGATACTCGGCAAGGTAGTCGGAGATGACCTTCACCTTCGTGGCTTTCTGTGTGATGTACATAATTTCAAACTCGACATGCAACATTAACCAACGAGCCATTCATCTAGACAGAGTTGGTTTCTCTAATAGGTATTTCATGGGATCCATTCAAGATACTAGTCTATTGGGAAAGCAAGCATGTAGTGACGTAGTTTCTACGTGACCCAGACTAATATGAAACAATCCTTCTCTAAGGTAGTGTAGTTGACTTCATACCCAACTATCTTTCATCTAGCGTAGTAGATGGAGCTTTTTTTATGGGACCCTTCAATGTATTGGGCTAGAAAATTCCCTGCTATTGTGTTAATGATAGTCAAGTATAGAAGGAAAGGGAGACCTAGCTGTAGAGGCATGAGCACCGAAGGTCGGGTGAGGTATGGCTTGATTTGCGAAAAGGCTTCTTGGCACACCTCAGTCTAAACTTTGGTTGAATCCTTTCTGAAAAGTATAAAAATGGGTTCATAGATAGAGGTCAGCTGGATGATGAACCGATTGATGTATTGAAGTTTACCTAAGAATCCTCGTACTTCCTTCTTCATTCAGGTTGGTGGCATCTTGAGTATGGCTTTCAGTTTGGTAGGGTCTACTTCAATTCCTTTCTCACTGGTCATGAACCCAAGGAGTTTCCCTTTAATGATACTGAACAAACATTTTAGTGGGTTGAGCCACATCTGCTACTGTCTCAGTCGTTTGAAGAATTTTCTCAAGGAGGGGATATGACCTTCCCGAGTGTTGGACTTAATGATCATTTCGTTAGTATAGACTTTGACCTCTTTGCGAATCAGGTCATGCAAGATAGTCGAGGCAACCCTTTCGTACGTAAACCTGGCATTTTTCAGCTCGAATGGCATGGCAGTGTGCAGAAAGTTCCTCTGGCGATGATGAAGGCAGTTTTCCCTTGGTGGTCAGGGTGCATTTTAATCTGGTTATAACTGGAAAACCATCGACAAATGATTTGAGAGCGTGGATGGTCATATTGTCCATGATCATGTCTATGTTAGGCAATGGGTAATCATTTTTCGTGGAAGCTTTGTTCAAATCCTAATAGTCGATGCACATGCGGACTTTTCCTCCCGATTTTGGCACGGGAACAATATTTGCCAGCCATGTAGGGTATTTGACTTCACGAATAAAACCCACGTTTATATGTTTGACTACCTCTTCTTTGACTTCAAAGGACCATTTTGTTCGGAGCCTCCTCAACTTTTACTTAACCGGTTTGCATGTCAGGAATATAGGGATCTCATGTTAAGCTATCTTTAGATCAATGTTGGGAATGTCGTCATACGACCACGCAACGACGTCCATGAACTCTTTCAACATCTTTTCAAATTATGTCCGCTGATTCTTGTTGAGCGTGGACCCTATCATAATCTTGCGTATATGGCTACTAGGATCGAGATTAATAATAACAGTGTCATCATCAATAGTTTGAACGTGATTATATTTTTATCATTTTCCTAATTTAGAGAAGTTACGAATTGTTCATTTACAAAATCATCATCATCAAAAGTTTTATTAGAATCAATGAAATTAATTTAAGGCATATACAAAATATTTATTTATTTCATTATTAGGGAATACATTGATGATGTGGTGAATAGCACCACCAGATAAGGTGTTGACAAGCTCAAGTAAGTGATAATAATGGCAGCACAAAAGAATATAAGTATATATGTAAAAGGAGGTGAAGAGAATAGGATGAAAACTTGAATATAAGTGATTCAGCCAATTAGTCCTACATCCACTGTGCAAATGAGTGTAATGTCACTGAAATAAGGCACTAATGGCCATGGATACAATCTCTCAAGCTTTCTCTCTCTACTGTGTAAAATGATAGAGTTTCAGCTAGGGTTGCAATTTTGGATCCCTTTATAAGGTAGAGGATGAACTCTACATATGAGGCTTAGGGGGTGTAATGTACCCCCTAAGTATGCAATGCGCATGTGCATGATGATCCAACCGGTATAAGGATGACACATGGCTGATCTTAACTAAGTAATAATGACCTCAATATTCCCTCACGTGGAGGGAACGATTCAGTTATAAGAGATTGGTCCACGTGTTCCAAGCCGTACATATGCATATAAATGATCGATTGTCTTCGATTGGTACCAACCTAGGCTTGGGTGAGTACGAGGGTGGTGGAGTATGACACTTGCCTTGTCTGAGATCAATGTTCCATGAAGACCTAGGACAGGATGTATGACCGAGGTTGGGTATGAGGTGTAACGTCGGCTAAGGCCGATGATGACATGATGCTTGTTGATTGAGCCTATGAGGCTTTTGCTAGTTTCAGGTGATACTTGTAACGTCGGTTATGGATGACTGATGGATAGCTGATCCCATGAGTCATGCAGACCTGATGCCCAATCGAGGTGATGCTTATAACGTCGGCTGTGTCCGACCTGATGAAGGACGATATCGCAAATAGTTAATCCCGAGCTCTTATTACCTCGGCTGTCATACAGGCCGAGGTTAATGTCTCTGAGCTGACATGTGCACTTTGGGCATATCAATCACCCCTGCCCTTAGTTACCTATGTAAATAGGTGACTAAGGGGTATGCATGTCCGAGGCTGTATTTCCTTATGTGCCAATATTTCCTTGATGTGTGTCAACTTCTGAAGTGGGTAGTGTGCCTAACAATGTGTATGATCCTGGTTGTCTTTTGGGATCCCAAGGCAATAATGGGCCTTGGGATGCATGCAAAATGATTTGAGGGTTTAAACCCTTCTTCTTATTCTTCTTCTTCTTCATTCTTTCCCATTTTTCTTGCCTGTGCTCTCTGCGATTTTTCTCTCTTCAAGAGCTCAATTGTTGCTATTTTTGGGGATTTCTTTGTTCTTAATCCTCTTATTCTTCATTTCATACTCCATCACATATCGTTTTTACCTTGCCTTTCCATTTTTAGCTTTATATTTCCATTTCTGCTTTTTTCGGTAAGGAGTTAGGCTTTCCAACGAGGGTTTTAGGGTTTTTCGATGATATTTTGCATTTTTCGGTGAGCCTGTTCTGGAGTGTTCTTGGTTAAAAAGGCTTTCAAAATCCAAGGTTGATCTTTGATTCGGATTTGAATTGAGTTGTTTGGTTGTAGTTTAGAGTCTCAAGTGTAGGGTCGTTTGTCTTATGCTCAGGACTTTGTATAAGCTTATAGAAGAGTTATCTTCTCTTAGAGAGAAAACCTTTGAAAAAATTAGGCAGATAGAGCTAGCCCAATAGGAAGCTCATAGGGCTGAGGCCTTCCCCCTCAGACCTATCTTCCCTCCACCTCTGAAGGTAATATACCCTGAGCCAGCCGAGCCTGTTGAGCCAGTAGAGGATCCAATTGACCCCACTCCCATGTCTGAGTCTGAGTCGTCTACCTCAGACCCAATGTCTGTAGACTCTTTCCCAGAGGCTATGGACTATTCTATTAGGAAATATCTAGTCCCTGATCAGGACGAGGTCCAAAGTCGTGCCTCGTACCACAATGGTGCTAGCACCTCACAAACTTCTTCTGATGTCGAGATTGTGGGGCCGAGTGTGGCTATTCCCCCACCCATTGATGTTATCCCCCTGTCGACCGCCACTGGGGCTGAGTTTGCTCAGAGGTTCCCTAACGGTCCCCCAGCATATTCCCAGGCCGACGTTGCCAGGGATGAAGATAATGGGCATGAGAGTGATGTTGACACCTCAGAGGCAGCCAAGATAGAGATCTTTGTCACTGAGTATAACCTTTTAGCCTTTAGGCACCTGTATTCTATAGGTCCTTCCATTAAGCTTAGGAGACCTCTGAGGGGTGAGGGGGCCTTTAATGGCCGAGATAGGGAGATTTGTGTGTACAAGCAGATCTTTAAGTTGGGATTCTGTCTCCCCATCCATCCTTCGATTAGAGCCATACTGTCTCATATCAACCTAGCCCCTTCACAATTATCCCCAAATGCCTGAAGGGTGATACTTAGGGTCATTGTCCTTTGGAAGGCAGTTCACCACTCAGACCTTCATGTTAGATTTTTCACGGGTTTCTATGTCCCATCCTTTGCCAAAAACCACCCCAACTACTACCACTTCCTAGCTAGGAAGTCAGACAAGAAGATGATGTTGGTTACCCAGACTTCAAATCATAACTAGAAACCATGGTATTTCTTTACCTCAGAGGCATGGGAATTTGGTCCTTATGCCACCTCTTCATCGTTGGAGCTGAGGACACCTCTGAGGTGGGGAAAGGTTTCCCTGGCTGCTAAGGTCGTCCCTGGGCTTAGCCAAGATAACCTTCAGAAGGTTAAGAATCTTCAAGAGCAAGGGGAACAGGGTTGGTTGGTAAAATATAAACATCTGATGACCCCCTATTACCTCTCTGAGACTGGCCTAAGGGGAAGCCCTCTGACCGAGGTTCGTAAGTATTATTTTCCCCTAAGTTGTACCTTTGACTTTTAATACCTCTGATTTACTAACTCAGATACTTCTTTTTACAGAATGCACAGAAGGCATCTCTCACGATTTGTGGGAGATGTCTGCCCCTAGTCTTGTTAAGCTGGTGAAAAAGGTTGGGTACAATGAAGCCCCTCCTCTTCCCAAGCAGAATGTCGGAACATCCAAGGCCGATGTCACAAAGAAGAGGAAGACTACCACTGACTCTGAGGATCAGAGGCCGAGTAAAAACCAAAAGGGAGATCGTGTCATCCCTATCTCAACAGATGAGGCTCTGGATGCTCATCTAGCCCAGCTGAAGATCAGCGACAGTTTGATAGGCCATGGTCTGAAGGAAATGGATACCATCAGCTCTATAATGACCGACGTAGATAAGCGTTTCCTACGCTCTCTAGATACCCCCTTACTGGCCGAGTTTAGCCTTCATAGGATAATTCAGGTACCAACTTCTACTTTTTTGTTCTTCCTAGTGTAACCTCGGCCTAGATGTACGTTAAAACTTAAGCTCATGCATCTGACTTTTCATTGCAGGGTATTCTACCCATGCACTAATTCGTCGACTGGACCTTGAGGAAGATTCCCCTTATTGAGAAAGGAAAAGAAGCTCAGAAGTTGCAAACCTCTTTAAATATAGAGGTTAAACATCTGTAAACAGCGTTGAATGAGTCTGACAATCAGGTTAATCAAAGGGAAAGGGATATAGCTAAACTCAAGAAGGATCATACAGCAGCCCTGAAGGGTAAAGACGATGTCCTTCAAACGAAAGTGGATGCTGCAGTAAAAGCTGCCTTGGAGGATGCCTCAGAGAAGATCTTAGCAGACTACAAGGTCTATGATCAGTTCATCAGCTTCAGCTTTGAATAAATTAAAAAAGGTATTAAGGCAACTGGTAAATGGGTTACCTCCAATGAGAAGGAGTCAGGGAGTCTGACTACCTCAGACTTTATTGGTCGAGGCTTTGGTGACCCCCGGTTTGCTCAGGCCTTGCAAGAGGTCGAGGAGGAAGCTGCTGCTCCAGTCGAGATGGCTCCCTTGGAAGCCGCTGAGACTGAAGATATTAATCCTCTGGAAGATGGAGTTGAGGTGACTAACGTCGGCCTAGAGGACACTACTGCGACTGCAAATACTAAGACCTGATTACGTGAAGCTTTTAATTTGTAACTTTTGCTTCTATCTGTAATTTTATGAATTCTGATGGCCCTTTAGAAACTATAGATTTGTAAATCTGTCTGCTTAATGTAATACCATCTTCTTCAGAGGATTTTTCTTCTTTCAATGAATGTCTCTTGCATGTTGTTTTAAAGTCTTCATAAATTACCACCAAATTATAATGTCTAAGGTCTGAGGTCATCAAATTATGATGTTAACCTCATACTGTGTCACCAAATTATGGTGTTTAAGGTTTGAGGTTACCAAATCATGATATTTACCCTCATAAATTACCACCAAATTATGATGTTTAAGGTCTGAGGTCACCAAATCATGATTTTTACCCTTATAAATTGCCACCAAATTATGATGTTCAAGGTCTGAGGTCACCATATTATGATGTTAACCTCATACTGTGTCACCAATTTAATGATGTCTAAGGTCTGAGGTCATCAAATTATGATGTTAACCTCATAATGTGTCACCAAATTATGATGTTTAAGGTCTGAGGTCACCAAATCATGATGTTTACCCTCATAAATTGCCACCAAATTATGATGTTTAAGGTCTGAGGTCATCAAATTATGATGTTAACCTCATATTGTGTCACAAAATTATGATATTTAAGGTCTGAGGTCGCCAAATCATGATGTTTACCCTCATAAATTGCCACAAAATTATGATATTTAAGGTCCGAGGTCATCAAATTAGGATGTTAACCTCATACTGTGTCACCAAATTATGATTAAGGTGTCTGGTCATCAAATTATGATGTTAACCTCATACTGTGTCACCAAATTATGATGTTTAAGGTCTGAGGTCACCAAATCATGATGTTTATCCTCATAAATTGCCACCAAATTATGATGTTTAAGGTCTGAGGTCTCCATAATACGATGTTTACCTCATAATGTGTCACCAAATTATGATGTTTAAGGTCTGAGGTCGCCAAATCATGATGTTTACCCTCATAAAATGCCACCAAATTATGATGTTTAAGGTAAGAGGTCATCAAATTATAATGTTAACCTCATACTGTGTCACCAAATTATGATGTTTAAGGTCTGAGGTCACCATAATACAATGTTTACCTCATAATTTTCATCAAATTAATGATGTTCAAGGTCTGAGGTCACCATATTATGATGTTAACCTCATACTGTGTCACCAATTTTATGATGTCTAAGGTATGAGGTCATCAAATTATGAAGTTAACCTCATATTTTGTCACCAACTTATGATGTTTAAGGTTTGAGGTCAACATAATACGATGTTTACCTCGTAATGTGTCACCAAATTATGATGTTTAAGGTCTGAGGTCACCAAATCATGGTGTTTACCCTCATAAATTGCCACCAAATTATGAAGTTTAAAGTATGAGGTCATCAAATCATGGTGTTTACCCTCATAAATTGCCACCAAATTATGAAGTTTAAAGTATGAGGTCATCAAATCATGATGTTAACCTCTTACTGTGTCACCAAATTATGATGTTTAAGGTCTGAGGTCATCAAATTATGATGTTAACCTCATATTGTGCCACCAAATTATGATATTTAAGGTCTGAGGTCACCAAATCATGATGTTTACCCTCATAAATTGCCACCAAATTATGATATTTAAGGTTCGAGGTCATCAAATTATGATGTTAACCTCATACTGTGTCATCAAATTATGATGTTTAAGGTGTCAAATCATCAAATTATGATGTTAACCTCATACTGTGTCACCGAATTATGATGTTTAAGGTCTGAGGTCACCATAATACGATGTTTACCTCATAATGTGTCACCAAATTATGATGTTTAAGGTTTGAGGTCGCCAAATCATGTTGTTTACCCTCATAAATTGTCACCAAATTATGATATTTAAGGTCTGAGGTCATCAAATTATGATGTTAACCTCATACTGTGTCACCAAATTATGATGTTTAAGGTCTGAGGTCACCATAATACGATGTTTACCTCATAATTTTCACTAAATTAATGATGTTCAAGGTCTGGGGTCACCATATTATAATGTTAACCTCGTACTGTGTCACCAATTTAATGATGTCTAGGGTCTGAGGTCATCAAATTATGATGTTAATCTCATACTGTGTCACCAAATTATGATGTTTAAGGTCTGAGGTCACCAAGTCATGATGTTTATCCTCATAAATTGCCACCAAATTATGATGTTTAAGGTCTGAGGTCACCAAATCATGACGTTTACCCTCATAAATTGCCACCAAATTATGATGTTTAAGGTCTGAGGTCACCATAATATGATGTTTCACCTCAATCCTCTCACCAAATTAATGATATATACATATAACACAATAAAGTATTGACACAAGAATTGCTCTTCTCATTAATACCCTCTTCATAAAATTATACATGTATTACAAAGAAACAACTGCAACATCATATGTAATACTTCTTCAGATGATCAGCGTTCTATGGATTGGAGAAAGGTTCCCCTTTGAGATTTTCTAGTCGGTAGGTACCGAGTACAACCTCATCGACTACTTTGTAAGGACCATGCCAGTTAGGGTGGAGCTTATTTGCCTTCTGCAACATCTTCTTTAGGACTAGATCTTCCACAGCTATAGGTCTTGATTTCACCCTTTGGTTGTAGAATTTTGTAGTTCTATGATGGTAGGTCGCCTGTCTTATCTCCGCGTCTTCTTTTCTTTCCTCAACCAAATTTAGGTCGAGTCTTCTCTATTCCCCATTCTTCTAGGGGTCATAGGTCTGAACTCTGTGAGTGGGGAGTCCTACTTCTGTAGGTATGATGGCTTTTGAGCCATGGGCCAACATAAATGGAGTCTCCCCCGTTGGTGTCCTTGTCGTTGTTCTGTAGGTCCATAACACTGCATAAACCTCTTTTGTCCATCTGCCCTTATATTCTTCCAACCTCTTCTTAATCCCATCAAGGATTATTCGGTTCGTGACTTCGGTCTGACCATTTTCCTGAGGTCGTCCCGTAGAAGAGAAGAACTGCTTGATCCCGACTCTCTCGCAGTATTTCTCCAAGGAAGCATTCTTGAAATGCGTTCCGTTATCTGAGATAAGGGTGTTTGGGAGACCTTATCTGCATATGATGCTCTTCCAGATGAACTGGAAGGTCTTCTGCTTGGTGATAGTGATCATGGGCTCAGCCTCTACCCACTTGGAGAATTAATCGGTTGCTACTATTAAAAATCGGCAATGGTCCCACAAAGTCAATCCCCCATACTGCAAATGACCAAAGAGAACTGATTGACGTCATAGGTTGATAAGGTTGATGAGGGATAGTGGAGAATCTCTGGCACTTGTTGATATGCCCCAAATGTGCCACCTCGGTTTAGAGACATCAACCTCGGTCGAGGACAAGGCCGACGTTGGAAGGGCCTTGGATCAGTGACCAACAGCCTCAGCCACGGCAGGGTCGGCCCTGGCCGACACCACTACCAACCTCTTCAGGGGATCAGCAGCTCGACAGTTCACCCGGGAATGACAACCTCGGCTGGGGGTGGGACGAGGTTACAAGGAGCCATACTTCTACCAAGGCCAACCCCATCAGTGAATCAACCGGAGTTCCGGGCATATTCCAGCTTAACCTCGATCCCGGCCGACCCTAATACCTATCCTCGACTTCACTTAAGCCGAGACCATGATGGCTCATCTAGGAGTGGATAGGCAACTAGACCTTACTAACCTCGAACTCTTACAGGCCGAGGTTATGACCAAGCACGGAGGCCGAGCAGTTATTGACATGTGTGGACAAGGACACGTGGACACAAATCAGTTGTAACAAATCATTCCCCCCACGTGGGGGGAATATTTCATCATCATTCTCTACATGTGACAGGGACAGATGTCTTCATCATATTGTCTAGATCAACATACACATTCTCTTTACATGCATGGGGGTACACTACACCCCCCAGGCACTATAAATACTTGTCTTACCCTTCTTAGAAAAGGACTCGAAATTAGCAACCCTAGTTAAAACTCTGTTCAAATACACAGTAGAGAGAGAAAGATTGAGAGTTTGTATCTATGGCCATTAGAGCCCTCATACAGTGATATTAATCACATACTTTCACAGTGGACGTAGTCCTGATTGGCTGAACCACTTATATACTGGTGATCTTCCTCTTCCCCTCACCTCCTTCTATTATATGCCTTTATGCTGTCATTGTTAACATTGAATTGAGCTTACAAACACCTTGAAGGGTGGTGCTATTTCCAGCATCATCACTTGTTACACCTTTTCACGTAGGCAGTAGCATCTTTGGCCAAGGTCAGCCACCAGTATCCCTGCATAATTATCCTCTTGGCTAAAGGTCTTCCTCCTATGTGACTGGAGCAAGAAACCTCGTGTACATCCTGCAGGATGTGTGGGACCTCTGTGGGATGGACACATCTGAGGAGAGGTAGTAGGAATCCTTTTTTATACAGGACATCTCTTATTATTGAGAACTTGGCAGCTCTGTACCTCAACTTTCTCCTTTCCATCTTTGATTCTGGCAGCTCTCCCTATCTGATATATCTGATAAGGGGGTCCATCCATAAGTCCCCTAGGTTCAAGTTGAGGCAAGGTCTGGCAACCTCTTCTTCCTCAATGGTCGGTTTGAGCAGGATCTCAACTGGTATTATCCTTATGATGCCTGACCTTGTTGTTGAGGCCAGCGTTGCTAGTGCATCTTCATGACTGTTGTCTAACCAGGGTATCCTCTTCATTTTCACTTTTTTGAAGCTTCCTAGCATCGTTCTCACCCTCTTCAGATATTTGGCCATCATTTCATCCTTGGCCTCATATAATCCAAGGATTTGATTGATAACCAACCTTGAGTCACTATGGACTAGGAGTTGGTCAATACTAAGAGATTTTGCCAAGGATAGGCCTACTATCAAGGCCTCATACTCTAACTCGTTGTTTTATGCCTTGAAGTTAAACCTAAGTGCATATTCAATGTCGATACCATCTGGTGCTAACACTATCAGCCCTACTCCACTTCCACTTTCACAGGACGATCCATCAACGAAGAGGTTCCAAACATCTTCATCTGAAGAGAAGTTTCCCTATAATACGGTCCCTCGCTTGAAGAGGTACCTTTCTTCCTCATTCTTAACTATTCCTTTTCTGGCTTGACCAGACACAACCTCTTCTGGATTTTGGAAGACGTTACTATCTGATTCACCTTCCATCTGTGGACTATTCTCAATCTACACCTCTTCCCAGGTGAATTCTGCAACAAAGTCTACAAGATCCTTCCCTTTGATTGAAACCCTGGGTTGATAAACAATGCCATACTCCCCCAACTCGATGGCCCAGGTCATCAATCTGCCCGACTTCTCGGTCTTGTGGAGGACTTGTCTTAGTGGTGAATCATTGAGGATGACCATAGAGTGGGCTTGGAAGTATGGCTTCATCT
Source organism: Sambucus nigra (assembly GCA_949130495.1). NCBI lineage: Eukaryota > Viridiplantae > Streptophyta > Magnoliopsida > Dipsacales > Adoxaceae > Sambucus > Sambucus nigra. The sequence continues at coordinate 199,952,301 of OX422213.1, read as the reverse complement.
TCCTAGAAGAGTGTATTAGGGCATATTTTAACTTCTCCATTCGAGGGTAGTTCTGTTCAGACCCTTGGAGGGCCTTACTATTAAATTATACCAGCCTCTGTACTCCATCGTCTTCCCGTACTATGGCTGCACTTATAGCTGAATCTGAGACTGCCAGATAAACATACAACTTCCTTCCCAGAACGGGCCGAGATAAGAGTAGAGGGATCCAAGGTAGGATTTGAGCTCCTTAAAGGCTTTGTCCCACTCTTCGTTCCATTCGAAGGCCTTTATAAGCACTTTGAAAAAAGGAAGAAACTTATCTGTAGCTATGGAGACAAACCTATTTAGTGAAACAACTCTTCTAGTTAGCCTCTTAATGTCTTTTATAGTTCTCGGTTTCTTCATTTCAAGAAGAGTTTTGATCTTCTCGGGGTTGGCCTCTATTCCCCTATGATTTATGATGAATCCAAGAAATTCTCCTGTACTACTCCGAAGACTCACTTGGCAGGGTTGAGCTTCATCCTGTATAAGTCCATGGTGTCAAAAGTCCTCTCTAGGTCGACTACGTGAGTGTCAACCTTAGAGATCTTTGTCAACATGTCATCCACATATACCTCCATCGTCTTGCCAATCTAACTCTTGAACATCTTATTTACAAGACATTGATAAGTGGACCCTACATTCTTCAAGCCGAAGGGCATGACCTTGTAGCAATAGGTCCACTTGTCGATAATGAACGCTGTCTTCTCTGAGTCTTCTAGGTCCATAAAAATCTGGTTATACCCGAAGTAGGCATCCATGAAGCTCATGAGCTCATGCCCTGCTATGGCATCTACCATCTGATCAATTCGCGGTAGGGGGAATCTATCGTTTGGACAATACTTGTTCAAATCAGTGAAATCTATGCACATCCTCCATTTCCCGTTAGCTTTTGGCATGATGACGGCATTAAATAACCACTCAGGGTATATGACTTCTCTGATGAATGTGGCTCCCTCAAGCTTTTTAACCTCTTCCCTGATGACATCAAACTTTTTCCTTGAGTAAATCCTTCTTCTTTATTTGATGGGCTTAGCATCTTCTAAAACATTGAGTTTGTGGCACATAACTTCAGGGTCAATACTTGACACGTCCGCATGGCTCCAGGCAAACATACTTTACCTCTTCCTCAGTAGCTTCACTAGCTCTTCCTTGAACTCAGGTATTAGGGTTTTGCCAATTTGGACGGTTTTTTCTGACTCGTCCTCATTGAGGACGATGGATTCTACCTCTTCCGTGGCTTCTCCCTTTTTGAGCTTCGTTTTATCCCTATGATCAAGTGTGTCGATGTTGTATGTGGTTGTCGCCCTTTTATGAGCCTCTCTCTCTTCCGCTCAGTTAAAGTAGCATTCTCGTGCTGATTGATAGTACAAATATAACACCCTACCGCGGAGGTTACGCAGGCATGTACAGAAGCTCACAGGCTGCGGATGTGGACCATGCAAAGGGCACGACCCTACTAAGCACAGGATGCGGCCCTATCAAGTACAGGTCACGGTGCTACCCAATACAAGGTGAGGCACCTTTGGCTCTAGCCTTTTGCAGGATGGAGCACTCATATTTCTTACCTGACAGGTCGTATCCCTCTCCATTACAGCAACTCCAGATTTTATGTACGTCACGTGCTCAGAGGACGTGTGCATATCATCTATAAATAGAGGACCACACCTCGAAATAGGAGAACAATTCCTCTCCCCAAGGAAGTTTCTACAACACCTAGTGAAGCTTTGCCAAACTCTCTCAACACAACCTCAATATACGACTTGGGGGCTACACATCTGCATCGCAGCCACCTCTCCGGCACACCGAAATCCTTAATACTGCCATGTACTCTCCTTTATTCTCATACTTGTACGCCTCTTTAGGCACGATTATATTATACGATGAAATGTATATAATGAGAACGAAGCAACACAGTGGACGTAGGCCTTTTTTAAAGGTTGAACCACTCTATATCTTGTCTTCTCTCTATTTACTTGCTTTATTTGTTCATTATGCACGTTATAGTTGATTTGTTGATATGGGAACAACTTATGGGCGATTTCTCGTATCATCAATCTAGCACCGTTTATGGGAACGAGATACTTCAATCTTGTTTCTCTACGTTTTGAGTTCTTAAACACCTCATTCTATCCATGGGGATCCTTTGGATCGTCATCTCATGAGTAGATTTTTGGTTATTGAGCTCTATTTTATATTTACACCCTTAGATGGGTATTTCGTATATTCAGATCTATTATGGTGTCTCTTTTTTTGACCTTAAATCCGTTTTTACCCCTGTGATATCGTTTCATCTGGATAATGCTGAAAAGCATGATGGGCTTTATCCCCAAAAAGATGAATGATTAGGGAAGGACTGTATTTACTCCTTTCTTGTTATTCTTGGCCTATGATCTAGGGTTTAGCATTGGAACAGTGATGTTTTTATGCACTGTGAGGGTATGCTCTTAGTGATATACCCCAGTAGGATCGCTCTCCACGTGTTTTGGGAGAAACTTAATTGCTGGGTTCCAATCTCGGGATTGTTCCCTCCACTGCCTAGTTATGGATGCGGCCAGGTGGTTAAAATGCCTTCATGCCAAAGCCTCTGCTAGCGTAGTTACATTACAACAACATCAGGTCATCGGGGACTAGACTCAAGTGGTTTTTAGCTCAACCTCGATGAATATCGTTCAAAGGCCACGACAGTACACTTATGTGTCTTACTGGTCGTGGCCTTATCAATAATGTCTTCCAAAGAGCCACGGCAATATACAAGTATGCTTTGTTGGCCGCGGTCACAGCAGTAATATCATGCAGCAATTCGAATGTTTCATCCCAACTTCATACCTGGTTAATTCTGTACTATGATTACTCACTTCTTTTAGTTTTGTCTCAGATTATATATACTTTGTAAAGACTAACAAAAGCAGAAAATGGAGGGAGAATCCAGCCAGAGCACAGAAGTCAAAGATGAGATTGTGCAGCTGTACAATCACCTCAACCATCTCTACGACAGTTATGCCTCACTCTAGACCCTGGTCAACTATTTAACTCAGAGGGTCCTCATGCTAGAAGATGCAGCCTCATCCAATATGGGGTGCGGCAACAAAGATCATTGTAGTAGCTCCTAGCATTGCCGTAACAATTACATCAGAAACCGAGGGAATGTCCCAACTAAAAGCACTGGACGCAGAAGGCAAGGCTTCGGCCAAGACCCTAAAAAGGAGAATGGAGAATGCAGAGAGGAGATCTGAGGCCTACACTCCGTTGGCTATCCCGATTGAAGACATATTTGAATTCATCAAAGAGGACAAGCTGTTGAGGTGGCCAGAAAACTTGAGGGCACCACCCTACAACAGGAACAAAGCTACTTGGTGCAGATTCCATCAGGACCATGGACATGACATTGAGCAATGCTATGCTCTGAAGGATGAAATCGAAAGGATGATAGGGCAAGGAATGCTGCAAAGGTTCCTCAAAGATGCTTAGGGGATGCATCTTTCCTTGATGGGCCATACTTCCCTTATCTTTATGACTTAGTTTATATCTCCTTTTGTTTATGCTCATAGTGAACAATACCTTTTATTTCATTCCGACTTTTTATGTCTATACTTAAGAGAATTAATGAATATAATATTTTAATTCCACGATTCCGTTAAATGATATCTTATAGACGACTTCATGTCTTAAACAAATTCTATATGGAGACATTGAATTATATTAGGAATGATTATATCTAAATGGGCCATCAACGCCCGTCGATATTCCTAACCATATGAAGGCAAATGATAACTTGAAATAGTAAAAGCAACTATTGAGAACGGTAGAGGAATTAGCTTATAACGCCACATATGGAGACTATATCTCCGCGTACAATGATTACATCCTTGAAAACATCTATCAGGATGCGTCATTCGCAGCTAGGGCTTCCAATGCCCGTTCTTGGCTTATGGGAGGCGTCATTAGCCGGGGGAGATCACTCCCCCGGCAAACATCATTAACTTGGTGAATATGAGACTAAACGTTATTAACTTGATGATCTCATGTTAAGCTTGGGAAAGCTTAATAATACCTAGCCCGGGAAGGCCTGAAAATAACCCATAGGGGCCGGAGACTTAATTGTCTACGGATAATCCTATATCTGAAAGGACCAAACACTTAATTGTCTATGGATAACCCTATTATAGCTTGGGAAGGCTTTATATATATCCACATAAGCTTGGGATAGATTTATAATACCTAGACCGGGGGGGATTGATAATAGCCCAATCAAAGCGACTAAAGGAAAGAATTAATTATTTGTTGCGATGACAAAGCATACCAAAGCTACATAAGGACGACCTCAACCCGGCATGCTATCATCAATTTCCTAAAGGGTAGAAAGATACCGCAACCTCTTAAATATGGCTACAGCCATTAAGTGAATTCATTCAGAAGGCACGAAAGATAAATTTAGGCAGTATTGTTAACACTGTTCAAGAAAAATAACATTTGGAGTAGGATCCAATTATAATGCTACAACCATAAAGATACAGCGGACTAAATCCAACACTTGAGGGTGTCACGGACCTGTCCAAAAAGAGATTGCGGCATATACATTCATCAACAATCGATAATAATTCAAGTGGGAAGGCTAAGGCGAAGGGAACAGGCCGCAGCCTAGGTGAAGAAACCATTTATAATATGGTGTCGCGGCCCTTATCAAGCTCATTCAATCAAGAACGCAATTTCAAATGTAAAAGCATCAGTTCAAGCATCAAGGCATTAAAGGAATAAATCATGCAAATGATATACAAAAATAATTGATTTTTAAAGGTGGTCGCAGCCTTGATAGTAAAGAGTGGACAAAGATCTATAGAGAGCATTCATCAAAGTATTGAAGTAAGCAAAATAGAAGAATAAAAAAGCTACTGGAAGAGGAAGAAAATAGCCAACATTAGAAGAGGCCGCGGCCTGAATTAAAAGAGCAAATCTGTTAAGGGGCGCAGCCCATATATACAAAGTTCAAAAAATGGAAGGGACGCAGCCCTGTATGTATGAGTAGTTCAAAAAGATTATACAGGCAAAATGCTCATGAGGCCGCATCATCATTGACGTCCTCATCATCACCTTATACAATTATTTCGGTCTCTTCATCTCATGTCGCAGCCTCCTCAACTTGCTTTCTTTCTCTCTCCTCAGCTACAGCTCTTAGTTCAACCACGCACAGATCATGGTCTGTATCACCCAACTTCTAGGATATAATTTTATCCTTGGAGACTGGAATTTTTTTTACCACTCTCTGCCTTAACTCTTGAAAGCCACAAAAGTAGGCTTTGTTATTGATAAAAAAAAGTCCTTTGACTTCTTGAAGTTAGCCACAGCAAGATCCGCAGCTTGGCTTAAGGCTACAACATATTCCTCATCTTTTAGCTTGTTATCTTCGGTATATTGGCTCTCAAGACTTTTGAGGGCCGCGGCATGATCAGCAGCCATCTTCCCCATTTTCTTTACAGCCGCAGTAAGCTTATTTTGAGCAGTAGTGGCTTATTGGACAGCCTCAAGAACTTGTGCCTTGGCAATTGACAAGGCCTCTACGACCTGAGAGAAATTCTGCTCAGCCTCATCTTTCGACCTAAAGGCAGACTCCAAGTCTTGCTTAGCCTCCTCAAGTGCCGCAGCTGATGAATCCTTGCCCGCTTTAAAAGAGGAAGATTTAGCTGCATCCAGGTCATTCTTATGAGAAGTCTCCGCAGCCCTATAAATCTTGAAGATCCCTTCATACTTTATTTTTTGGGTCACCACGACGTCCGCGGCCTGTTGGAACTCTAAAGAGTCAGTACAAGTAAAGAATTAATAAAAAAACCAAAAAAGAGCCAAGTGGGAGAATTTGTTACCTATAGTAGGATATGAAGGGCATACTCCTCTAAATCCCCGTGGTCCTCTTCCACTAAACGATTCAAATCCACCACCTCTGGAACCTTTCTCATTCTGTGGACAACTCTCACAGTTGTATCCCAAGAGGAGATGGGATTTGCTTCCCTGAGCTGAGGCCGCGGACGGCAATCAGGTCTAACCCTTAGCCTTCCTTGTGGTGGTGGTAAGTTGTCATTTACAGCCATGATAGTGCGCAGAGGAGAGGAATTGGAAGAAATAAAAGGTGAAGTGTCGCGTCCACCAGTATGGTCAGTTTCGAAGGGCAGAAGCCCTACCGCGGCCAGATGTTCACCAATATCATCATTATATTGGGCTTTTCTTTCTAATGTCGCGGCACCACCCTCAAATACCTCATGTGTCGTAGCCCTCCCAAATGTGGGATTTATCACATTTGCCTCTTCTACGGCAGTGGGATCAGCATTGTTTGAGACCAGTTGCATCTTGATCCATCTCTGCTAATTGAGATTTCAAAATCTCCCTATCTATCTCCTCACCTGAAGAAAAAAAAACAGAGATTTTAAGTACTTATGATTTGAAGACAAGTGTTGCGGAGGGATAAATATTTGTCAATCAGTTAGGGTTTTTTCTCTGAAACAGATATAAATAAAGATAATTGTTACCTTCCGCAGCCATTTCTGTTGGTTGAGACTTGTTGGGGAAATAGACTGCCTAAAAAATGGAAGTAGAGGTTACTAAGGTGCTGAATTTTTTCTCTTTATCCTTGATGGACGCATCCCTTCCCACTCTTCTCTCCTTCCGCTCACTGATCTGTAAATTATCAGGAGCTGCACAAGAGGATTATGTTAGTACAATACAATAAAAGGAACCGTGTGAATCGCAAACTAGGACGCGGTGTGATTATCAAATATATATCCCTGAGTACCTAGTTTGGATGGACGTCCCCATTGTCGCGGCATCTTATGTGATTTCTCTCTTTCAGATTCCTCTGGATGAACCTCCCATCCCTCTCTATAAATATAGAAATACTTCCCTTTCCAATTTTTTACACTGTTGGGCCTCCCAGAGTAAAGGGTTTCATCCTTGCTGCGGACAGTAAGGTAGTAATACCACACAAATTTCGCGGAGTTCTACTTTGGAATGTAAAAATGGAAGAACTCTGCGGGAGTTATGTCCCTGTTAAACCTTTGTTTCCATAATACTATTGAGGAAATAATTTCCCTCCAACCATTGGGGTCTACTTGGGCTGGGGCTAACTTCATTGCTTCAAAAATTCTCCTAACTAGAACTGGGACAGGTAGCCGCAGCCCATACACAAATGCATGAAGAGGGAAATAGACCCCATTATCAGTAAGATCCGTACAATGCCTTTGTTCCGTGGCAGGAGCTGAGCACATTAAGTCCTCAGTAAACTCGAAGGCCTCAGATACTTGATCAACCCATTCTTAGGTCATAATATTACGGATGTCAAGTGCAGCAAGATGCCTCTCAGCCCTCCCGGAGGGGCCAGCTGGTTCATCCCTAACACTAGTTTCACCCCCTATTGCGGTGTTATATTCCACATCCATTGGTCGATTACTAGAGTTGGCTTACTCTTCCATCGACGTGGTTTCAGAATCCTTCCTAGAAGTAGAGTCCACGGAGTCTGAGTCTAATACTACGCAGTTGGGGCAATCCTTCAGTTGGCAAGGCCATATTGACTTCAAAGGAGGCACGAAAGGAAGTTCAGGAGGAGAGGCTCCCAAATATTTTTCCCAAAAGCCTCTCAGAAATTCATTTGGGTCAAAGTTCATATGGCTGCAGTAGTACCTGAAAAGCAGAGTCCCCAGTTAGGCACTGCAGCCAACAGGGTTAAAAAAAAGACTCTAAGAGGCCGCGACAGGACTAGTTATATGAAGGTTAGAGTGAATAGAAATGATCAGTAAGATTGGCTAAATATGTCGTGGGGTTTGAGCCCTAAAAGATAATTATCACCGCGGCATGTTGATTTGATAGGTGTTATTTCCTTACCGTAGTTACTAATGGGCTAAAACACCGCAAACTCTAACACAAGAACCTAAAGCCGTAAACATCAACCTAGGGGCTTAAATGCCGCGAAATCTAAACCTATGGGATTACCCTCAGAGTCTACATGCCGCAGCCATCACCTAAATTACTAAGGGATTTTACAGTGCCGTGGCTACTCACTTAAACAGGTTAGAACTCAAATATTTATAAATTTAAAAATTAAAACCTAGAATGTGAAGGGTCTCTATCAAGAACACAAGGAGCAAATACAGCAACTTTTACTATCTTTACAATGGAGGCGTTCATCAAATAGAAAACAGATGAATTTATGCAATCCAAGAAAAACATAGATTACAATATCAAGTTGTTAATCATAATTCAAGAAAACACATTCAGATGTTCAATTCGTGAACCCTATTCCTATCATATGAGGATTGAATTCAAGGATCAAGAACAATTACATTCATATAAATAGATTCAGTTCAGTTATCATGATTTGTAATACGAAGTTCATATCGATTAGATGGAGTTTTGGAATGAAAATCAAAGCAGATACTTAAAGAGGGTGAAAAATGGTTGGAAAAATACTTGAAAATGGAGAAACTGGAAATGATCAACCTAAAACTGCCTCAGAACCACCACACTCAGCCTTGAGAAGTCATCGAAAAAATCAAGATGACAAACTAATAGGGTTCAGCTTTCAATTTGCTCTTAAAGTTTTTGGAAACATAATGAAGTCCACGTTCGAAACTATTTATATAAGAGCACGCGGGAAGACGAAGCGTCACCTTGAAAGCACCGCGGCACCTTGAGAGGACAGCACTACTCAGTCACAGGCCCAAGCGTAACCTCTTGGCACTACGACTTGGGGGCTTATTGATAGTACAAATATAACACCCTTTCGCGAAGGTTACACAGGCATGTACAGAAGCTCACAGGCCACGGACATGGACCATACAAAGGGCACAACCCTACTCAGCACAGGGTGCAGCCCTATCAAGTACAGGCCGTGGCACTACCCAGTACAGGGTGCGGCACCTTTGGCTCTAGCCTTTTGCAGGATGCAGCACTCACATTTTTTGCCTTACAGGTCGCATCCCTCTCCATTACAGTAACTCCAGATTTTATATACATCACGTGCTCAAAGCACGTGGGCATATCTCCTATAAATAGAGGACCACACATCTAAATAGGAGATCGATTCCTCTCCCCCAAGGCAGTTTCTATAACACCTAGTGAAGTTTTGCCAAAATCTCTCTACACAACCTCAACATACGACTTGGGGCTACACATCTGCATCGCAACCACCTTTCCAGCACACCGAAATCCTTAATACTACCATATACTCTCCTTTATTCTCATACTTGTACACCTTTGTGGGCATGATTATATTGTACAATGCAGTGTATATAATGAGAACGGAGCAACATAGTGGACGTAGGCCTATTTTAAAGGCTGAACCACTCTATATCTTATCTTCTCTCTATTTACTCGCTTTATTTGTTCATTATGCACGTTGTACTTGATTTTCTGACATGGGAACGACTTATGGGCACTTTCTCGTATCATCATCGATGTTTGGTCACCCTGCACTTCCCCTACCCCATAGGGGGTCGGGAATTTTAGCATTTGGTGGACCGTCGATGGCATGACCTCAAATTCCTTAAGGGCTACTCGTCCTATAATTAGGTTGTAGGCTGAGAAGATATTTTCATCCATAATGAAAAAATTGATCTTTCGGGTTAACCTTTTAGGCAACTCGTCTCCCATTTGTACATACATCTCATACATGCCCAACGGATGGACTTTTTCACCGCTTAAGCCCATCAACGGATGATGATAGGGTACAAGCCTAGCTCTGCTAAGTCCTAGGCTCTTAAAACAGGGCCAGAACATCACATCTGTTGAACTTCCTCCATCCATGAGGATTCTCTGCACCATACATCCATGCACTCTTATTTTAATTACCAGAGGGTTATCTTGCGGGGCTAAGATACCTTTGAAGTCAAGTCGGGAGAATCCAACTATAAGAGTCCATATCTACCTTCTTTCTCTTCTGCTTAGCCTCTGAAGACGTCAGATTCACAACCTCTACTTTGGTAACTGACTTAGCCTCTGCCACATAAGCTTTGTGGTTGGCTACATCTGAGCCTCCCCCTACTAGTCCTCCACATATGGTGTTCACACCAAAGGATATCATACCAACCCTCTTCACAAGGGCATTATCATCTTTTGGGGGGAGGTCAGGGTCATCATCATCATCATCATCATCATCATCATCAGAGTCTTCAGCTCTTCTTATTGGGGAATCTTCTCGGCACCTATTGTTTCTCTTATTTTTAAGGTCGTCTCTTCCCCATTTAGAATCTTTACCATTGACATACTTCCTGAGCTTTTCTAAATTCAACATCTTTTCAATATCGTCCTTCAAGGCGATGCACTTGTCAGTTAGATGACTGTGGTCTTGGTGGAACTCGCACCATATATTCTTATTCCTTTTATGTGGAGAAGCCTTTAGCTTCTCCGACCATCTCAGGGACCGGTCATTTTTTATTTCATTGAGGATGTGTTTGCAGCTCACAGTTAGAGGAGTATAGTGTGCAAACTTGTCGTCTACAGACCTCTTTTTTTTGTCTTTCTTCCTTTGGAATTTCTCATTGGTACTTCCGTTCTCATCCTCATACTTTGCAGCCATAGCCTCTTCAGCGTTCATGACCCTCCTAGCTGTTGCTAACAACTCTGCCATGGACTTGGGAGGGTCTTCAGTAAGATTCCACAATAACTTTCCCTTCTGAAATCCTCCAATAAGGGTTGTCATAGCTATATTCTCTTCGTAATCTTCAACCTATAATTTTCTTGATTGAATCTAGCAATGTAGTCTCTTAGGCTCTCGTTCTTGCCTTACTTGGCGTACCACAATTGAGTGGTCTTCTTCTGAGGTCTTACCCCAAAATAAAAATTATGAATAAACCGTTCAGCCAAGCCCTTAAAGTTATCAATAGAGTTCTTTGGAAGGGAGGTAAACCATATATGTGAATCTCCCGTTAAAGTCCCAGAGAAGGCCCGTCACCTCAACTCATCTGGGATTGAATAAATGTCTGCCGCAGACTGGTACATCTCAATATGATGCACAAGGTTTGTACTACCATCATACTTGGGAGACACCGTAGGTGGTTTGAACTTAGCAGGGGTTGGTAAGTTCACTATCTTTCCCATAAATGGGGAGCCCTCTGAGAACCCTCTTTGTAGCGGGTCTCAGCTTTTAATGAGGTCCCCAATCTTCTCTTCAAGACTTTGAATGGAATCATTCCATGACTTTGCAATGTTGGCTTGGCCAAGGTTGTCCCTAGCCACCTCCAAGGGGTGAACTGAGGGTTCCCCAGCCACAGTACAACGTCGACTATTTATTCCTCTTGATCCCTGTCTCGACTATGTTGGGGTCGGCCCTGATGAGGTCGATGTTCCCCATCTTCCCTTTGTGAGCCTGCTACACTTCTAGACCTGTATAACCTCTGCCTTAGGTCATTAACTGGGTCGATCCTTTTAAAGGCCGATCCTCTGCTCAAGCAATTAAAAGATGATCATTTTTGTTGGGCACACGCATCTCTTCTGCCCCCATAGCCTCTGCTCTGTTGGATAGGGCGTACTGTGTTATTCGAAACCTTATACGGCTCCCAGAATTCTTTTGGAGCATCCTATGGCTCCATATCATCGTACCTATCCTTAGGTCAAGGGTTTCCTTGCCTCCCCAGATGTAAACGCCTAGGGTCAGTAACGTCCCTCCTCCGTTAAGGGGTAGGTTGGTCTTTTCGCGGTGCTTGGGGTAGTCCCCTGGCTTCAGGATGGGGTTGAACAGCTGCTTGAGTAATCATCTCCGATGAGACCCAAGGTGGCCTCATTATATTTTGTTTGAGTTATGCAAATTGCTCATTCATTGCTTGTTGTGTCGCAGCCAAGGACCTCAAGGTTGCTGCCACATTTGCCATTTCAGACTGGGGTGGTGCCTGGCTGGAACTGGGTCCTCCAACACCAGTTGGTGGAGGAGGTGGTGGAAACTCCAGTGCCATATGTTAAAACTAAATAGCTTTTGAAGAAGAAACTTAATACCTTAAAGGACCTCTTTCAATGGTGAAATAACTTCACGCAAGGGGTGAGGCCTGGTTCACCACCAGAGTCTCCGGTGAGGTTAAGCTAGGAAATGAAGAGATATATCTTCTCGTTCCCACAGACGGCGCCAAAATGATGATGCGGTGAATACCACCACCAAATAAGGTGTTGACAAGCTCAAGTAAGTGATAATAATGGCAGCACAGAAGAATATAAGCTATATGTAGAAGGAGGTGAGGAGAAGAGGATGAACACTTGAATATAAGTGGTTCAGCCAATTAGGCCTACATCCACTGTGCAAGTGAGTGTAATGTCACTGAAATAAGGCACTAACAACCACGGATACAATCTCTCAAGCTTTCTCTCTCTACTTTGCAAAATGACAGAGTTTCAGCTAGGGTTGTAATTCTGGATCCCTTTACAAGGTAGAGGATGACCTCTATATATGAGGCTTAAGGGTGTAATGTACCCCCCAAGCATGCAATGAGCATGTGCATGAAGATCCAACCGGTGTAAGGATGGCACCTTACTGATCTTAACTAAGTAATGATGACCTCAATATTCCTTCACGTGGAGGGAACGATTTAGTTATAACAGATTGGTCCAGGTGTTCCAAGTCGTACATATGCATGTAAATGCTCAGTTGTCTTCACTTGGTACCAACCTCGACTTGGGTGAGTACGAGGTTGGTGGAGTATGACCCTTGCCTTATCTGAGATTAATGTTCCGTGAAGACCTCGGCCAGGATGTCCGGCCGAGGTTGGGTATGAGGTGTCACATCGGCCAAGGCCGATGATGACATGATGCTTATTGATTGAGCCTATGAGGCTTTTATTGGTCTCAGGTGATACTTGTAACGTCGGCTGTGGTTGACCTGATGGATGGATGATCCCATGAGTCATTCAGACCTCGGCTAATGCCCAATCGAGGTGATGCTTATAACGTCGGCTGTGGCCGATCTGATGAAGGACGATATCATAAATGGTTAATCCCAAGCTCTTGTTACCTCGGCTATTATACAGGCCGAGGTTAATGTCTCTGAGCTAGCAGGTTCACTTTGGGCATATCATACATCATTGAGAAACTCGTCAAAATATGGATCGTTTACATTGATATCAGAAATAGTAGAAATAGAAGCAAGTGCAGAGGTTTCTTAGATGGGGTAAACAACAGGGTTTGGCTGCACTTGAGCAGGTGGGACCGAAATGGCATGCCAATTTAGGAGAGGTACTTCAGTAGTTGTGATTTTAATGGATAGTTCCGATGATGTAGCATCTTAGAGGATCATGCAAAGACTTAGCCCCAGTATCTGCAGGTCAAAGTATTCCTCAAAATCGCTACCCTCGGAGTTCTCAGTGTTTTCCATGATTTCGTCGATCAGAGGTTTCACATCATGCTTCCATTCTTGACCATCTTAGAAGAATATCTCCAGCCCCGATTTCATCTTTTTTCTCGGTGGAGTCATACCGTGTTTCGGAAAATCCACAGAAGGGGAAGTCTTCGCCCTTAGATTCACCATTTGAGCTTTCAAGGTCATCACACCAGTCAGTAGGGACGATGTCTTCCTACCAAGAGTAATCGATGCACTTAATAACCTCTACGACTTCATTAAATAGGTATTTACACTCACCAGGAAATTTAAAAGTGAAGGGACCAGTTGTCCCTGGAGTTTCAAGGTTGTGAGTAACTCAAATATGCTTCTTATCTCTCATGTTTGATGAAACATATTTGACATGGTCTTCATGACGTCATCTAGGCTTATTTCTTCTACGTGTAGCACCCATTCATCTAATTATCGTGCCCACTTCCGAGATTCCATAAAAAGGCCACTGAATCTCTCGTAGCCGATGGTCATTTATGTGGGCAGTTTACCCTTTGGAGTTGACTAGTAGTGTAGGTAGTTCCATGCTTCCCCCCTCTGATCGGGTGCGGATGGCAATATAGGTTCATTTGAGGAGCGATGGACCTTGGTTAGCTGAGCATATGGGGTGCCGGAAAAAGTATAGGTAGACTTTGAGAGGTTTGGCTGAGATTATGGGTGTCGAGTATTTTGACAAGCACAATTTAGGTGGAAGGGTCAAATTCGGGGCTATCAGTCTTGGTATTGCACGGAGGTAGAAAGCCATCGGATTTGGTTAAACATTCAGTGATTGGTCGGTGTTCCCAGGGAATAGCTTGTGTATGTAGATCCCAAATTCGATCGAAGTGGCAGAAGAAACATTGGAGTTTCAAGGTGGTTTGAATTAAGACTAAAGCCAATAGGGAACCGGGTCAAAGTCGGGTATGCGATTGACCTGATATGGAAAAATAATTTTGGTTTATTTTTTTAAGGAATGAGAGAGTATTTTTGGTACTTGAAAAAGGGTAAAGGCATGTTTTGGTATTATTTTTTTTTAAAGAGGGAAAAAGGGTAAATCCTCTGCATAATTTTTATTATTAGGTTTCACTTATAATATGTTTTCCTAAATGCAAGGAAAATGTCGAATAGGACCCGAGCCTAGGGAAAGGATAGGGTATAAAAGACACGGTTTGACTTGTTTCGAGACTGAAGAACAGGGTCTTGTTTTTAAAAAAGGAAAAATAGAGTAAAAATTCGGGCGGTATGGCGACCCAAAATTTTGATAGATTTTTGCATGGTAACCGACAAACTAGTTATGAGTGTCCTAAGCCTGACACATATATGAGGTTTATGAATTTGGTAGGTCAGTGGAAGGGTTATCCCTTTCGCATGACTTTCATGATATACCTCATGCCTATAAGGTCAATCATTCATTGGTACATGTGGATAATCCATTTGATATACCTGAGTGTACGTGAATTATCTCACGATATACCTTGTGGAGATGGTACGTGTGAGAGCGAATTCGATATACTTGATGTACGTGAGTGAGTTCCTTGATATATACTTCCCTTCGCGATTTCGATCAAATGGTACGATACGGGGGGAACCGTTCAATATACGTCGAAGGTATGAGGCCAATGAAAGGTCAGAATCACATCTCTTAGGTTAACCACACCTCGTAGGACCGACACCCATCATGAAGTGACCCCCAGGTACGGGACAAAATTTTGGTCAATATTGACATGCTCATGTGATGTAGTGTTCAAAAATGCATGAGTCTTGGTTATTATCTTATGGAGTTTTTATTTATTATTTTCATGCTAAGTAAGGGGAGTATTACCACTATGAGGGAAAATACACAAATAACATGAAATAAAACAGTAAAGCTAGCATAGAGCATGAAGATAATACTAAGAATGGGGATATGTAAGCATATGAATATATATGAGTGAGAGAGTGACATGGAAATAGTGTAGGTGAAAAAGCATGTGAATATATACAAGTGAGAGTGTGTGCTAGTGAGAGTAAGTATGAATCATCTACAAATTGTATGTGAGATGTGTAAGTGAACATGTAGATATATACAAGTTAAATAAGGTGAGGGTGTGTGATAGTGAAGCTAATCAAAGATAATCTATGAGTGGTGTGTGGAGCATGTAAATAAAGGTGGAGGTATATACTAGTGTAGGTGTGTGAAGTGAGCATGAAGAATATATACAGGTGGGTGTAAGGTGAACCATGGTGAGCATGTTGAAGCACCTTATACTCTTGACTCACTTGAGTCTATATTGTATAAGTGTTCATCTAGTTTGGAAATTGTGACAAAATTATGTCTAACCTAGAATCCAAAGAACCCCAAAGCTTGCATTTCTATTTCATCCTTCTTCATTGAAGTGATCTAGACCTTATTACCAACACTCACACACAGTAGAATGGATCATATACATCTCATATTGCATATTAGTGTGTGTACATATGTTGAGTGTGTTTAAATCCCTAATATTGCTTTTTAAATATTTTTTTGGGATTTTATAAACTTTTTAAAATAAGTTTTTATTAATTAAAACTTGTTTTTATAAGTTTTTGGGGTCAATCTGCAATTTTACATTAATGGTTATATTGACTTAAAGTTACCTTGGGTAGAATCCGAAAGCGGCAGAGAATTCAGGGTGTGATTTTAATTACTTTAGACGCGCGTTTCATCTCCTCTAATTGTCCAACACTTGGTGCCTTCTGATTGGTGGTAAGTGTGTTTGTTTATAGAGAGTAAACCAGCGTCTGTTTTTCGACCCTTGGATCGTTTTTATCAACGATCTGCATGCGCCCTTTTATGATCCCTGTGAATCCCTTAAGAACCAATCAGGTGAATTTTAACCACCGCATATCGTGAACCCTTGGATCGAAGTCAAACATACTTGACTAAATCTGAACCCTTGATTTTAGTCCTCATTCTCGAACCTTCTCATCCTCCTATAAAAGGACCCTTCCTCTCAGCCTTCGAAGACTTTTGCCATTTCGTCCTTTGAGAGAAAAAGAGAGAAAGTAGAGAGAGAAGAGAGAAACCAGAAGAGAGAGAGAGAGAGTTAGAAACCCTAACCCCAACCCTAAATCGTCAAATCCTTTTTCAAATCAAAACCTCTTTCCAAGTCCTGTACATCCCAAACACCACCTTGAGTGTTTGAGAGATTTTGGTAGTTGATTTGAAGCTGAAACCTCTTTGTTCTTTAGATCTTGTGTCCAACTTAAACAGTTTGTCTTAGATCTATTTTCTACTTTATAGAAATTTCAGATCTATGTACTTCATGTTACATTACACTTAGACTTACATATTTCATTTCTCAGCTTGAGAAATATATTGTTGATTCTTTTTTCTGTAAATGTTTTTAACTTTGAAATCAACAATAATGTTTTATGTTTCTAGTTCTCTTGAAACAAGACCTTTGACCTAGTTTGGAATCGCACTTGGTGGTTTTCAGTCTCAAAAATCTTTTCAAAACTCGAGACTGATTAAGATCTTGATACGTCTTCTGAGCAAGATAGCCGTGGATTATGGGATTGTTTTAAAGGTAAAAAAGCTTAAGTTTTGTGAGAATTGAGAAAAAGAAAAATCACAGCATATAGTCTTATATGTAATTTGTTAGGATTGTTTGTACATAATAAGTGTGTGTGTGTGTGTGCATGCATGTGTTAGAGAGCACCTCCACAAACACTTTCACTCTACCACACAAAAAGTGTTGGTAATAAGATCTTGAGAAAAAGAGTCGACGTAAAGAGCTTGAACAAATTGGAAGTTAACAAACTGGGAGAACAACATCAACAATCAGAACTGCAGAGAAGTTATAAGGACACCAGAGGATACATTCCTAAACTTATATAGGTCTGAGTTGTATGCATGTTTGTTATATAGTTTGTAACTGTTAAATTTGTTTATAGTGGAATTTTTGTTTTACTCCGTAGAGGGAGTCGTGGATGTTTCCTCAGTTGGGTGAGGTTTTACCACGTAAAAAATATTGTTCTTAATCTTCCTACATCTTCTCATCTCATTCTTGGTTGTGCTGGGTTTTAAGTTTGTTTAAACTGTTTTATAAACCTGTTGATCAAATCTTGAATAGATCTCGTACATATTTTTATAAAACACATCTTTTGTTCTATTAGTTTTGGTTTTTAAGAAAAGAGTTTCTTCAAAAATTGTTCGGAGTTACTTAAATAGTTTAATTTTATTAAACGGCTTTAGTAACAGATTTTCACATGTACAAGTGAGTGAAGATTGATATATACACGAGAAGAGAGCATGGTGGAGATAAGCATGAGATAAATTATATAATAAGTAAGAAAGTCAGTAAAAGGAACATACAAGTGGGAGCATATGTAAACATGTAGAAAAGAAGGAGAAAAAAAATTAACACATATGTAGAAATAGAGTCTACTCCTTTAGAACATTCCCAACAGAGTCTCCATTGGGGCCATTTGGGTCGGATTCCTCCATCATGGTATCAGGTCTCGAAGTCGGGGTGAGGGGAGGAAGAAGGAAGAAGGAAGGTTCCCTCCATCTCTCTTTTTCTTTTTTGGGATTACATCTGTGGGTGATTTGAGGATGTGGAGGTCCTTTTTCCGCCACTCATATTGGTGTTTTTACAGTCTAGGCTCGGATATAAAATTAGCAGTCGTCAAATGGGGGTAACATGAAGAGATAGGATCGTCAGCCTTTTTTTCTCACAATAGGCAAAAGAATGTTGTCGTCTTGAGCGAACGACATCAAGGTACTCGAAAATAAGATAAGAGTTTTCACCATAAGAGTGGATGAAGAAGATTCATCCATAGGAGTGTACCCGAAAATAATCATAAACATAAGATAAGAGTGTTCACCGAATCATGAATCGCTGTGAAAGAGTGAATCTGCACGTTGGATGAGACACGGGTATGTAGTAGTATAAGACCCACAAAATAGATATAGTATAAGACAAAATCTAATAATTGAAAGGGGAGGACTCGAATCAGTGAGGTTATGGCCCTTTTATAGTGGAATTTAGGGTTACGGGGGTGATAATCGGTATGGCCCCTGGCCTACCTATCGGCATAGGTCCTGCCTTGCTGGGCAGGAAAAAGTACACCCTATTGATAGGTAGGGTGCTTATAGGCAGTTCGGAACGAATTTTTCAAAAGTGGACTTAAAATGCAAACCGTAAGTCTGAATAATGCATGGATGGAACCATTAGAATGGAATTCAGAGACCTTAAAGAGTCCATTAATCCACTCCTGGGTTCGAGAGTTGACCAAAGTCAAATGGGACTCGAAAGTGCCCGGTGGACTTTGGATGGGGGGTTTTCGGAGGAAAGCAGATCATTCGCTCGAAGCATGTGGCTTAGTCATGCACGACATGAACCGTTGGAAAGTAAATTTAGTGTCCTTTGAGATTTCATTAAGTTGTGCTCTATTGGAGAGTTGACCAAGGCTAAATTGTTCCTGGAAGCTCCCGGTGACCCTTTGGAGTAAAATGGGTCATTCATTCGAACCGTGAGGCCGATTCGGGCAGGGGACGAACTGTTGGAAAGGGGATTCAGATCCTTTTAAGGTTTCATTGATTTTCTCTCAATATGGAGAGTTTACTAGAGTCAAACGGAGCCTAGGAGTGCTTGGTGGCCTCTTGATCAGTACTCGAAGTAAAATTGATCGTTCGTGCAGATCGCGAGGCCAATTCGAGCATGGGATGGGCCATTGGAAAGGGGATTCAGTGCCTTTCATGTTTTCATTGAGCTTCGCTCAAAACGAAGAGTTGACTAGAGTCAAACGGAGCTCAGGAGTTCCTGGTGGCCTCCATATCAGTTTTCAGAGTATAACTTAGGGTTTATAGTGAATGAATGAGTGTTAAGGACCTAAGGAGGTGCTTAGGGGGTCTTGGGATGGGGTGTTAACAATTATCATTATTATTATTATTATTATTATTATTATTATTATTATTATTATTATTATTATTATTATTATTATTACTATTATCATAATTATTATTATTATTATGGTCCAACTTTCGTTAAATTTTTATTCTTTGTAGACTTGTCGTAACATTCAATGTTGAACTATTTTTTGAGGTCTTAGGTCGTGTTACTGCTATAGACTTGCGTTGGAGGTGTATCTCTAGAGACATTTTATTTATCATACTTAGGATTTAAAAATCGAGTTGTTTTGCTCATTTACTTCTCATATTTACTTTTATATCAATCGACAATTATATTTTTAATAGTATTCATATACTCATTTGTGCCCTCATGAGTAATTGTCTTAATTCAATTTTCAAAAACACTTTGGGTACCTTATTTACCTCTCGATAAATATTCGTCAACATTTAAGATCTTGAAGTCAATTCTTGACCATCTTCATTATCACATATATCACATTATTGGATGAGAGGTAAATTAGAGAATTCCCTCACACATTATGTGTTCTTACAAAACCGTTTTCGATATACCTTGGTAAAAACTTTTTGTGTGTGTAAATCTTGAGGATTTTCTATCTTTATTTTTCTTGTATAAAAAATAATTGAAAAAATTAAAAACAAGCAAAATTGAGCAAAACAGACAAGTTTCGCTATGGCGACAATTTTATCGCTGGAGAGAAATAGAGAAGTTTATATTGCAAACAATTCTGAAAGTTGCCGTGAGTAAGTTATCGTCGAAGCATCGCTGCAGCGACACCTTCATTGTAGTGATACCTCCGTAATTGGCTACTAAACTCCTTGAAGATCTCATAAAGAATCTGTTACCAAAGTTTTCACTTGCCTCACAACAAGTTTATTGCAATGACACTCGTCCTCACAGCAACATCACCTCTGACAATCCATACTGATCCACGAATATGTCATAAATATCTTTCTTGATCTTCTATATATATGTGCAAAAAGAACCTTTTTGGTAGCTGATTGGACTAGCTATCCCCTAGCCCCTCTCTCGCACATTCTTTGTGTAGAAGATGTACCATTTGGCTTATATTGGTATTTGGGAAACCCATTGTGCGACTTTCCTTATTTAAACCATTAATTCTCTTCATTTTAAAATAGCTCTTATATTATTCAAGAGCGAAGTACCAAGAGAGTCTTTTCGTGTGTATTCTTTTCTTCTTTCTTTCTAAGGAGATAAGAACACATTTGTGAAAAAGACTTAAATAATTTTCAAAACCTAGTTCATCCTTTTCACCTTATCTTCTTTGCATTTAATCACCTCTCTTTTTAGAGGTTGATTAATATCAAAGAAGATAAATCTTTTTTAATTAAGAACTCAGTTTCATAAAACAAAATTTCTATACACTTTGGGCCTTTTTCCCAACAAGAAGTATTGTGATATTTGAGGTTCTCTTCTGGGGTTCATATCATGTGTTATCTTCAAGGTTTAAACACAAAGGCTTGAGCAACATTGTTGATGTGTGTCATGACATCGAGATGTTGATATTTTCCATCAAGAGATAAGAGTCTTCAGCTTTCTACAATGTGGTGAAAAAGTGTGAAGATGTGAGTTAACACGGATAGGAGTGTAAGTCGTTAGTCACCTCTGTAAGTATTTACCAAGTTTAGTGAGATGGTTGCATTAGCCTGAGGTTTTTTCCGTTAGTGATTTTTTGTCCTCGAACATTTGTTTTTGTGATCTTATTTACCTTTTTCACATATTTTGTCATCCACTTGGTTAAATAAGATAAAACTTAAAATGTGTTGATTGAAATTTGGTGGGGAAATTTAATATAATATTTTAGGTTTTCATAATAAATTTTAGTGTCGCAATTTCGATATGCAACAGGCACTCTCAACTGGTATCGAAACATGATCCACTACTACTTGGGTTGAAAATATTTAGAGGTAGATCGTGCACTTATGCGTTAACATGGAGGATAGCAACACATAATTAGATGTAGATCTTTTTAAAAACATTGTTCAACGGCATATAGTTTTATCTCTTTAAATGGTAAGTCATCAAATGATAAAGAATTGTGTCAATATTAACCCATTAATGACAAATTCTCTTCTAAGATTGATAATTTATCTTCTTCTAACTATTGTAGTGATTATTCCTTAGATGAAGAAGATAGTGACCATCAACAAGCCTATGATAAATGTTTTTTTTAAAATACTAGAATTGAGAAGAGCTTGTTGAAAACTTCCATTAAACCAAAAAAATGCGAAAAGGAAAATGCTTCTCTAAAAATGGAAGGATGTCCCTTGTGAGAAATATTGAATCTCAACGTGCATATATTAGATCGAGTCGCCTTTTATGGAGAATGATAATAAATATTTCCAAGAAAGGTTAAAAGTTTTACAATGTGAGTTGGAAGAATGTAAAAGTAATAACTTCTCTTTAAACAAGAAAATAAACTCTCTTGAAAATGAGTTAATCCCAGCTAATGATATCAATATCTCCATTGAATATAGATCTAATAGGGTGGGAAATTTTCTTTTACCCCATACTACATCTTCGATTGGTAAACGTGGAATTAGTTTTGAAAATATTCATGGCAAATCTTAATTTAAGGACAAAACTGTTTTTTTAAAGATTCTCAAAAGACTCATGTGGTAGAAGAGTTTTCTTCATTTTGTGAGAAAAAATTTATTTAAAAACATTCAAATAAAACTGATCATCATTTTGTCTATTATTTCATTTTTTCAAACGTGATGGTCATTTTAAAAATTATTTCTTTAGGTTTTCAAAAAATTCCAAGGTGAATAAGAAATCTCACTTGAATGAAGTTTCCGCCTTAAACGTGATTTTAATTCCCTTTTTGATAAATCTAGAACTCTCTTGACAAACTTTGAGGAATTATTAAAATATAAACACATTGAAAATAGTTTGAAGGATTTAGGGATGAATAACAAGACCAAAGTTGTCTGGATTAAGTAGAAAAATGTCTTTTTATTCACACTGCCTTCGTTGCCCAAAATAATTCTTAGTGGTATTTTTATAATGGATGTTCTAGGCATATGCTCGAAAACCAAGATTTATATTCCAAACTTATTAGGAAGGAATTCGGGTCGGATGTTTTGGAGATGGGAACAAATCTAATAACGTTGGGAAGGGAACTATAGACATTGATGGTTTTCCTAACTTAGATAATGTTATTTTGGTGGATGAATTAAAGGCTAATTTGCTTAGCATAAATCAAATGTGCGGAAATCGAGAAACATTCTA
This sequence comes from Sambucus nigra, assembly GCA_949130495.1. Classification (NCBI taxonomy): domain Eukaryota; kingdom Viridiplantae; phylum Streptophyta; class Magnoliopsida; order Dipsacales; family Adoxaceae; genus Sambucus; species Sambucus nigra. Next base: position 199,929,804 of record OX422213.1, on the reverse strand, counting down.
TTTACCAAAAATGAATGTCAAGTCCTTGACTCTAAGGGTAAATGAATTTTGAAGGGTACTAGAACCAAGGATGATTGTTATATAATGAATGTACCACAAAGTATGGTTTGAAATAGTCCTAAGGAAGATGTGGCAGATCTTTAACATAAGAGGTTAGGTTACGTGGACTATAGCGATCTTAGTGGACTTGCTAGGAATAAACTTGTTCGTGATTTACATCCTTTAGAGTCAACTTCTTCTCATGTTTGTGGTACTTATCAAATGGGAAAATAAATTCGCAGTCCACATAAGAAGTGTTATGGCTACCTCACGTGTGCTTGAACGTTTACATATTGACCTTATGGGTCTAATGCATACAGAGGGAATAGGTGGTAGATGATACGTTTTTGTGATTATAGATGACTTCTTTAGATTTAATTTTGTAATTTTTTGTGTAACAAGTCCGATGCTAAGGACATTTTTATTCCCATGTTTAACCAACTTCAAAATGAAAAGGCATGCACTATTGTGTCCATAGTGACCACAGTAAGAATTCAAAGGAACGGGTATACCGAAAAAGTGAAGTAAAGTTAAAATTAATCGTGAATTGTTATTCCCTTAGATGCCTCAACGAAATGGAATAGTTAAAACAGAAAAAAATATACAATAGATGGTTAGGTCCATGTTGATTTTCAAGAATGTTCCGAAAATATTTTGGGTGGAAGCTTTTCATACGTCTTGTTACACCGCCAACTGAGTCTATAGGAGGTACGATACAAACAAAACCCTTTATGAGGTTTGTAAAGGAAATAAACCCACACTCAAACACTTTAAAGTCATTACAATCAAGTGTTACATACTCAAGGATAGACAATATCCAATAAAGATTGACTCTAGGAGTGAGGTAGGCATTTTTCTTAGCTATTCCACTAATAATCGCGCCTATCGATTTTCAATTGTGTCTCTCAAACAATTATAAAAAGAATTAATGTTGTCCTTAATGATAATGATTACTTTGAATTCAAAGAGAACAATTGTGAAGACACGTCTTTCTTTTTCCCACTTTGTTGAAGAATGAGAAGATATACTGGATGAGTGTAAAGAGGTTTCCCCACCACCTAGTGAGGTTTTGAATATGGGAGATGTTCTTACTTGGGTTAGGAAATATCGTGATGCTTCCAAAATCATTGGTAGTCCTAATGTTGGAGTAAATATAGTATTTGAACTCTAAAATAACGTTAGTTTTGTTTGTTATTTTTCCACAATAGAACCCAAGAATAAGAAGGATGCCTTGTTAGACGAATATTGGATCAATGTTATGCAAGATGAATTATATCAATTAGCTAAACAAGAAGTTTGGACTCTTGTCCCCTTTCCTAAGGATGTTCATGTTATTAGTACTAAGTGGGTCTTAAAATTTAAGTGTGATGAAGATGATGCTATTTTGAGGAACAAAGCAAGGCTAGTGGCTCGAGGCTATATATAAGTTGAAGGTGTAGACTTTGACACGTCATTTTCCCCCGTTTCTAGGTTAGATTCAGTTCGTATACTCTTAGACATTACATGTGTCTTAGACTTTAAGCCCTATAAAATGGATTTAAATAGTGCTTTTCTTAATCCCAATATTCAATAGGAAGTCTACGTGTCACAACTAAAAAGCTTTGAGGATACCAAATTCCCAACACATGCCTATCACTTCAAAAAGGATTTATATGTCCTTAGACAAGAACCTAGAGCTTGGTACAAAATACACTTCATATCTTGGGGGGAAAGGCTTCAAAAGAGGAAATTTGGACAAGACCTTATTTTTTAGATCTTGTGGGAAAGACATTGTGGTTGCCCAAGTATACATTGATGATATTATTTTTGACTCCACAAATGAAGATTAGGCTCAAGACTTTTCTTTGACAATGCAAAATGAATTTGAGATGAGCATGATAGGGGAATTCACCTTCTTTCTTATCCCAAAGTACGACAAATGGATAGTGGGATTTTTATTTCACAGTCTAAATATGCAAAGAAATTCATGAAGAAATTTAACCTTAACTATTCTAAGCCTAAACGTAACCACATGGGTGCTTCTGTTAAGCTTGGAAAGGAAGTCAATTGAAATAATGTCTACGAGACGCTTTATCATAGCATCATAGGTAGTTTGTTATACCGACTGACTAGTCATTCGACATTTTTGTTAGTGTAGGAGTTTGTACTCGCTACCAATGTTGTCCTAAGGAGTCCCACTTCAAAGTCGTTAAACTTATTGTATAATATTTTATGGAACCATGAACTTTGGTGCTTGGTATCCTAGGAATGCCAATATATCCTTGTCGGCTTATTCAGATGTCTATTGGGAGAGAGATGGTAATAGCAGAAAGAGTACATTGTTTATGCTTTCATATTAGAAGATCGTTAGTATCTTGTCATGCTAAGAAACAAAATTGTGTGTCACTTTCCACGGATGAAGCAAAGTATATTGTGGCGAGAAGTTGTTCTGCTCGACTCCTTTGGATGAAACAAATGTTGGAGGATTATAGTATTGGTCAAGATTGCATGGTTATTTATTGGTGTTGCTAATATATAAAAATTCCATCCAACATTATTTAAAAAATAATATAGACATTCAACATCATTTTATAACACATCTTATTGAAGAAAAAATCACGTCTTTACGCTATGTTTCTACCTATCTTTAATTATAAATATTTTAATTAAACCTCTTGATTGGACTAGATTTGAGTTTCTTAAACCATCATTAGGTATTTGCATCATTGATTGAATAATTTGAAAACTTGTCTAGGACTTGTTCTTTTTTGCTTTATTACATTTTCTATCTCGTGCCATGTTGTTATTTTTTCTATAAGAGTTGTTTGTATCATTTTCCATAAAAACATTTGTTAAACAAAATCATTTATATGATCTTTAGATGATATACTCCTTTACATATCTTTGTATAACAAATGGTTATTTTGTATAGTTCTTCCTTTTGTTTTGATAAAAATGATTTTGTGCATCATAAGACTAGTTTCTATTTTCTTATAAGTCTGAAAACCTTTGAGAAACTTTGTATTGGGAACACATTCTCATATTTTATTGCATTTTACAAATTACTACACAATATATTGATTCCACTTTATGAGGAATAACAAAAGTGTACAGTCTTTTACAAACAATTTAAAGCTTCGAATATTTGTGAGAGATAGTTCATTATCATCAAATGTGTATGTTCGAGTTTTTTCATGATTTGAAAGAATTAATAAGGTAGATGTTATATGTCAAAATCATGAGAGATGATGTGGTTAGGCATACAACTTTGATTTGATGACGCTACCTTTGAAAACTATAAATAATATCCCATTTTTTTAATGAATGTGTGACAGGTACCACATTCAATAAGATTTTGGACAAAATGATATTTCAAAGAGATATATATCCATCCAAAATTGTGTAACATTAAGCATGTGAAATAAAAGTTTTAACCAAATCCCTCATTTAGGAATAAAAAAATGTTAGCTGAAAATATCTCAAAAGGTGTTGGAAATTTTCACTATTATTGAAGCATTAAGTCATTTGTTCTTATATTAGTATTCTTAATTTAACTAAAGATTGGTTTTCCTCTTTCAATAGTGCTCTTTGTTTGTTTTTCATATGAGATGTCATCTTATGTTATTGGTTGATAAGTGGTGTCATTTTATTAGAGTTTGAGATAATCTTTCCTTAATTATGAACACTTATCATATATCCCGCAACATTTTTTCAGTACGAAACTTTTATCTATATTTTTCCTTATCCAAATAAAGGTTTTGGAGTTTTTGTTCACTATGTATTGAATATCCTAAAATTGTGAATAAAAAAATCTTCTTATAGAGTATACTAATTTAACTCTACTTTATAAACATCATGTGCTCATTATGCTTTAATTGCTCACTTTTCTTGATTCCTTTTCTTTGTATACTTCCTTGACAAAAAGGAAAAAGTTTTGGGAAAAATTTCGTTATAGAAAGGAGGAGTTTTCATATTTAGGGGAGACTTGAATGTTGTTTCATATGCTAGTAAGTATAGAATTTATATCTATATCTCTTATGACTAACTTTTGCATATTACGGATTTCTTCACACTTGGTATTTTGATAAAGTTTACTAGTGTGTTTCAAGAGATATTGATCCAAGTGCTTTGAATAAGTATCTTTTATTTTTTGGGTTATAAGCATTTGTAATTTCTATCTTGTTATGCCTTTGTTTGAGCCTTGTGTCATAATGGATAGGGATTTCTTTGTAATTCTTATAATCTTTGGTGGTTTTATTTTGTTAACAGAATAGGTAAATGAGGAGCTTGTAAGAGTATTTATATACTTATTTGTGCCCCCATAGGTAATTGTCTTATTTTTGTTTTTCAAAACACTTTGGTTCCATTATTTATCTATCCAAAAAGTGTCATCAACATTCAAGATCTAGAAGTCAGTTCCTGATCATCCTCATTATCACATATATCACATTATTGGATGAAAGATAAATTGGAGAATTCCCTTACACACGTCACATGTTTTCACAAAACAGTTTTCTATACATCTTGGTAAAAATAATTTGTGTGTAAATCTTAAGTTTTTTCTACCTTGATTTTTCTTGTATAACAAATATTTTTTTTAAAATAAAGATGACCAAACTGAGTGAAATTGATCCATTTCGCTACAGTGACAATTTTGTCACCGGAGTGAAAATAAAGAAGTTCGTTTTGAAAAAGATCTCCGAAAGTTAGCGCTAGAAACTTTTCTCTGAAACATCACCACAACGACACCTTTGTTGCAGTGATACGTCCCTCACTGGCTGCCAAACTCCTTAAAGATATCGCTAAGAATCTCTTATCAGACACGCGACTTACCTCGCAGTAGGTTCGCCGTAGCGACACTCGTCCTCGATACAACGACACCTCCGCCGCTTACAGATCCCCAAATATGTCATAAAGATTTTTGGGTATTTTCTAGATATTTGTGCAAAAATTACCTTTTTGGCAAATAATTGGACTACTGACCCCTAACCACTCTCTCACACATTATTTGTGTAAGAGATGTTCCCTTTGTCTTGTCTTGGTATTTGGGAAACCTATTTATGCAGTTTTTTCTTATTAAAACCATCAATGCTCTTCATTTTAAAACAAATATCATATCTTTCGAGAGCATAATACCAAGAGAGTATTTTAGTGTGCATTCATATCTTATTTCTTTCTAAGGAGATAAAAACATATTTGTGAAAAAGTGTGAACCCATTTTCAAAATCTAGTTCATCTTTTTCATCTTCTCTTTTTTGCATTTAATCACCTCTCTTTTTAGAGGTTGATTAACATCGAAGATAGAGATTTATATCAAGAACTCAATTTCATAAAACAAACTTTCTATACACTTTGGGTCTTTCTCTGAACAAGAAGTATTGTGATATTTGAGGTTCTCTTTCGAGGTTCATACCATGTGTGATCTTAAAATTTTGAAGACAAATACTTGTGTAACATTATTGATGTGTGTTATGAAATTGAGATGCTGAGATTATATATCGACGGATGGGAGTATCTAGTTTGCTTCAATTTGGTGGAAAAAGTGTCAAGATGTGAGTTAGCATGGATAGGAATGTAAGTCATTAGTCCCCTTTGTAAGTCTTCACCAAGTTTAGTGAGATTATTGCATTGGCACAAGGTTTTTCTTGTTAGTGCGTTTTTTTCCTCCTACATCTATTGTTGTGATCTTATTCACCTCTTCCACCTATTATGTCATCCACATGCTTAAACAAGATAAAACTAGAAACTAGCTAATTAAATGTTGGGTTATTTTCTTTAACATAATATTTTGGGTATGCATTACGCACTCTCATTATTTATTTTATTTTATCTTGAGTCAGTGATTGACATGTGGTACTCATATTCATAGATGGATTGTGTATTATTCATATTTTATTCTAAATATGGATTTTTTTCTCATATGATATATTGTTATTATAAATGATGTATTTATTTTAGCAGTTCATTAGATTGCTCTATGTTAATTACTTCATTTTATTATTTTTCGTTATGTTGAGAATGTTATCAAATGTTTTTTTATTCCCTTAGTTCTGTATTAGACCTAATCAATCTATTTATGGATTTTACAGCATATCACTGTTGGTATAAGAGCATTCTATGTTCTAGTGTCCTAGGGTCTTGAGTTCGTCCGTCTCTTTTTTGAGTTGTGTTCTTTAATTACTTTAGAGCTTTGTCATTTAGGGTGTGTACTCATTACGCCGTTTGGGGGGATTCACTCTATTGTTCTAAAAGAAATATTTAAATAATAATGAAGTGCATCAGGAGGATTTTTTATTTTGATTTCCTTTATGATACATCTCACGCATGAGGTTAGTTTCAATCGAAAGTTAGGGACTATTGGGTGTAAGAACTTTGGTAAGAGTTTAGTATATGGTATGAGGGGAAGTGTCTTTTACACACCATTTAAAACAACGTGAGGAGTAAATATTTGAGACCTCATCAGGGTGACCATGTGGCAGACAGTATAAGGGGATTTCAATTAACTTCATCTTTTATATAGGAGAGACTAATACAAAAGCAAATATTCGCGTTATTATTAATCATCCGAAAGACATTTGGGTTAGTAAAAACCTTATGTGATGGATTCATTCGGTGTTATTAGGTAACTATTCATCACCACTTGTGCTATGGTGGTGGAAGTTACCTTCCCCTATTGACATAAACATCACAACGGTGTGATGGATAGAGTTACTAAGATTGAGAAGACTGGGGACAGAGTAGGTGTGAAAGACTAGAGATGGTGTAGCATTACCCTAATTCGGGGAGGCCCTCACCAATCAAAGAATATGGGACCATATAAGGGGTAATATACCCTAAGAGGTTTTAGGAGAAGATATTAAGAGTTATTATAAAAATCAAAGACAAGAGAATTATGACCAGTGGGGTCGCGACCAATGTATACACAACCAATGAAGCTAGTTTTAGCAAACACCAACCATAAAGATAGGGTCAGTAGAGCCTCCAACAGGGATGCCATTTTGATGGTTCCTTTAAAGGAAATTTTTACACTTGTGGAGAATGAGGCCACTTAATTATTGAATACGACTTGTCTTAATAGGAGTAAAATCATAGAATTGTCACGATTTTGGCACCGATGAGTTCTTGTTCTTTTATTAGTAGTGTGTTGACTACGATCCTGAGTTATAGATATTTATCATTGAGTTTCTTTATATGTTGTTGCCCCAATGGGTAGGGGTGTTGCATTACGTCGGGATTGTGAAGACGTGGAAGCGTATTTGGGTTGACCTTGTATTCTTCCACTTTATTGATTTAGAAATATGGTCTTAGGATTTATATTAACAACGACAGGTAGGCTTTTATATTGACCATTTAGGGAAGGGTTTATTCTTTCAGTTACATCTAGACTCTGGGTAAAGCTTAGCGCATACGAGTATTTTTAAATGTGAGCACATCAGAAGGGGGTTATAGTTTCTTAATGAAGTTAGCGATAGTCCAAAATTTTCTATTTGTATTTGTACAGGTTTCGAGTTACCACCTACATCCATAGATTAGTTTCGGTCTTAGTGTTTGCATTAGTGTTAGATCCGTTATGAGATCATTTTAGTTGGTTTGACTTTGTTAATAAAAATAGAGTGCATTGGCTGAAGGCACTATAGTTTTGAGATAAGAAGTTATTTGAATTATTATGTATTGTGGATAACCTACATTCCTCTTCGTTAAAATATGGACGATTCACATAGATGGGAGGATCGTCGGGAGCTAACAAGGTCGTGATGAGGAACAAGCGTTCGTATCAACATGTTAATGATCTATTGGATCATTTGAAGAATCTATCTTTTTTTTATATGCAACTATTAATGATTATCATATTAATAAATGGCAAAGAACAATAGTATATAACAGCACTCAAGCAAAATATTTAACAGGAAATACCTAAAGTTTACTCCAGCAAAAAAAACAACCAAAGCACGTTGAGTTAAAAAGACTCCTTCCCCCACAAGCCACATTCTTTTGGGATAAAAATCCACTGAAGTAACCAATTCCTTCTACTTCTACAACTGTTATTGGCTATCTGGGCCAACGAAAGGATCATTTCTTCATATTCTTTTGTCTCTTGGATCTTCTGATTGAAGATTTAGCAGCCTCTCGAGATAGCATGTTTGTGTGGCTTATATTTGAAGCATTTTTTCTCGTTTTTCTCCAAGTCCTCGGCATATCACATATTGTTTCTGCAGATTTATCTAGGTTTTCCTTAACTTGCATGTTCTTGTCAAATAAACTAACATTTGAGTCTTCCAATTCAGAAGACAACACACTTATGTTTGAGAGATTCTCTTCTTTGTTGTTAGTTAAATTTTTGGATCTAGTCATGCTTCTAGTAGAAACACCTTTACTTAACTTGTAAACATCCACACCCTTCTCAGACTGACTTTGACTTTGACTTTTATGAGTTTATTTTATTCTCATCGATGTTGAATAAACATTCACACCGTTCTCATATTAACTTTGATTTTTACGAGTTTCTTATGCTCTCATCGATGTTGAATAAACATCCACACCCTTCTCAGATTGACTTTGACTTTTATGAGTTTCTTGTGTTCTCATCAATGTTGAATAAACCTCCACACCCTTCTCAGATTGACTTTGATTTTTATGAGTTTCTTGTGCTCTCATAGATGTTGAATAAACATCCCCACCCTTCTCAGATTGACTTTGACTTTTATGAGTTTCTTATGATCTCATCGATGTTGAATAAACATCTGCACCCTTCTCAGATTGACTTTGATTTTTACGAGTTTCTTGTGCTCTCATCGATGTTGAATAAACATCCACACCCTTCTCAGATTGACTTTTATTTCTATGAGTTTCTTGTGCTCTCATCGATGATGAATCAACACAATTATTGTCATTGTGCTTCTGGTCAACCATAGTTTTATCATGATTTCTTGGGGTTTTATTCGGTACAGAATCCCCACCACATTTACGAAGTATATCATTGAAAATAATAGTTGATAATGCAGAATATTCATAACCATTGGTAGTGCACATCAAAAGATCACGCACCCAATTGACTAGGAGATCATCAAAAGAAGTAGGCAGGGTACTATTTGTTCCATCACTTGAAGGCATGTGTATTATTTGTTATGATAAGTGTGTCATTATGTTAGCGAATGCATCTGGCTGAAGTGGGAGAATTTGTAGCACTGGTGGCGTTACATTTGATGTTGTGTAAAGGGTTGTTCTGGCCCAAGCGTTAAATTTCTACAAAGAGAATGTATGAAATATATAACTGGGAGGAGTTTCATTTCAACATTGACTAATTTAGAAAGTTATAGTTCCAAAGGAAATTTTTCGTTTCGCAAGTTCCCAAGTGAAGCGAGGTAGTTTCGACCAATGCATGTGATTTGTGGTAAGTTGTGCACTTTAAGGGTGACCATATATACCATGAATCGAGAAGTTAGTACCGATAATCTAAGGGGAGTGGTTAGTTGCCTAGTTTGTATATAGGGTTCTTCTACCAATAGTGATGGTAGAGCACTAGACATATTTCAAGAGTTGAAATTTACGGTGATTTCAGTGTAAGATTGGAATAGTAGATCCCTTTTGACTTCTCATAGGGTACAAAGGTTCAAAGGAGAATATGAGGCCATCTGGGTCATTTGAGTTAGATTGAATGATTAAGAGTTAAGAGTTATCAATTTATTTAATGTAAATGTGTTAAGGACGCCTCAGAAGAAGTATTGTTCATAATAAAGCGTAAAAAGATTGTCAGATAGGGAAAAAGATATTTTGTGTCAAGAAGAAGTGTGATTAGGGTCCCAATTGGTAGGTTTAGTTCTTTTGAAGATCTCCTCAAGGATGGGAATTATAAAGTTTAGATTACAAAGGGAAGTTCACATCATACAATTCTTTTTACAATCTTAGATAGGATGAGGTTAGTGTTATTTGACCTTACCCGATTACCATCATCAGGTACATGGTGTCTTCCAAGATTACATGATGGAGGGAGTTCATGTGACAAGTTAACGTTTCATTGATTGCACTAGTTTTGGTGAGTGTTATCCAAATGCAATTTATGAGGAGAGACCTTAGCGTGTATTAGGTTGAAAAACGAGTAGATTACGCATTTAGTATGAGGATGCTACGGTCATGATATTCTTGGACTTTCAAGTCAATGAGAAAATTCCTTATTTAACAAGGGAAGAATGTAATATCCCGTATTTTCACAGTAGTTAATTGATTGTTAAGTAGATTATATTTTCATGTGACATGTGGTATGTCACTTATTATATTTATTGAATGTTGGTATGTGACTCTTAAGTGTGATTGTATTTGTGTTTCGTGATTTAACACTATAATACATGATAATTCATTAATTAAATATTGGAAATGTCTTGGTATCATGGTCGACTATGGAATGGTCAGGGATTAGGTGTCAAGGCTTTCCATGTTTGGATTATCCCTTAGTGTCGGGTTTCATCAAGTGTGAAGTAGTTTCTTATACTACCGAGTCGCATGAATTAAATAATAATTAGATCCTAATTAATTCCACTATTATCGACGTATAACTTAAGCTAATGAGATAATTAACTTAATAGAATTCAACATATTTCTTATTGATCTTTAGGATGTTGGGAATGTTCATTTCTTACTTAAAATAGTAGAATTTAAGTTCATTAGGTTAGTACATGATTTGGATAGAATTCGGGTCATTTATAGTGTGATTTGGGCTCATTGGGTTGAGGCCCATATTGGACCTAAAGATAATTTCATGGGAATATTGTTTATTAGGTTCATTAGAAAAACCTAAAACACATTTGAAGAATTAGAGAAACCCTGGTAGGCTAAGGAGTGAAGGGCACACAAGGGTGAAGGAATTTAGGGGATTTGGGAATTGATTCCTCAATAAATCTATAACAAGTTTACATTGTTTAAGAATTCAGTTGAGATTGTATTATAGTAGTAGTAGTACACTTGATTATGAAATTTATCATTGAAATATCAATTTAAATCGTATAATAATCAATATTTGTAATTATACTAATTGCATGCTCAATTATTAACCTCATGTTCATGAACTACTATAAATAGTTTTTGAATCCTTTAAATTAACTCATGAATTCTTGTATTCACTACTTAAAAACATTAAATATGTTCCCTAATTATATTAATATGTAAAAGCCCTAACTCTTGAGTCATGCTAGTAAACATTTCATATGTTAATTTGAGTAATTGGATTTTAGAATCAACCAAGAGTTTGATTTTTCAAATTTAAGTTTACACAATAATTCTTGTTGTTAATCATAAAAACCTTTTACATATAAGTTTACATTGATTATAGGTTGGTTATATTTGAAGGAGAATGGATAATTTCACATTTTAGAGGCTTTAGGTTGGGGTTGGAAGTGGCCATGGTCGTCAAAATCTTATTGGCGAAGAGGGTTGCCATGTACACGTCGGATCGATCCAATTTGGTCCGTTAAAATCTTATTTGAGAAACCTTTGAAAAAAATTCTAAGGATCTTAATCAATATTGAATAAAAAAGAATATTAAGAATACATAAAAAAAAATCTACACATTAAAACTGAGGTTTATGAAGCCCATGCCTTTGTGAATCTTTTTATCAATCCATTAAACGAAGCCAAGTTGACACTGAATTTGATGTGGAACATCCCTTTGTCTTCAAATTTATGATCCCTTGGATGAGCGAAAAGGGAGGTCTTCTCCCTTAAAAGCAAGCCTTGAAGATTTTTTTAGAGAATTTTTTTCTCTCTCTTCTTTGCACTTTCTAGCACAAATCCGATTGTGTTTCACTTACCCACACCTCATTAAATGGATCCTACTTATCCTCCTCAAACCAAAAACGTAGTGGGAAGATTTGGAGCAAGAATGGACTCCTCTAGAAGCTCCTAAAAAGTTAACTTTAGTGAATTAAGGGGGATAAATGACTAAACACAATTTTAGGCTCAAAATAATTCGGGATTACAATGGGGACCCAAGGATAATAACTAAAATTGGCTTCCAAATAGAAAAACAAAATTTCAGAGTACTATCCTCGTAATTTATTTCTTTTTTTATTTTATTCTAATTAATTTAATTAAATAACTACGATTGCAATCCAATTTTAATTACTCAAAATTATCACAGTAGAGAGGCCAAATATTTGCACAGTTAGATGCCATATATAACGCCCTTAATTAACTAGATATGGTTCACAATTCTACCCAGACAAATGTCAATACCAAGCTTCCTCTGCCTGAACTGATCTTTATTAAATCCCCGGAGAAATGTAAATAATTTTCTATATTGAAAGAGGCTTTCATAAGTAAGCAAGTCCTGCTGACAAGACAAGAACATCGGCAAGGTCTTTGTGAGACTTATGCATGTTAGTTCGAATAAGAGTTACTAGATGTGGGTCAACCCAGTCCGACCCTAATGTTAGGTGTGAATTGCAATGAGACAACCTAATTAAAGTTACTAGTCTAATTTTATTTAATTAACATCTCACTTGTTCATCATGCGATTCCAATTCATATCAAGCTGTGTGTGGGACCTGTGGGAAGCATTGTCGGAATTCAAGCATTCAAAACTATTAACGTAAAATAAAAATGATAATTACATGTACAACGCTCTCAAAATACGGAACTACACACAACCTGCCGTAACAAAGAAAAGGGAATGAGTCGAATGATGTATATATATATATATATATATATATATATATATATATATATATATGCATGAGATCATTTTTATTCCAAAAATGTTACTTATTCTGATTAATTCACATTAATCCTATGAAGAGACCCTTTTTGCTTAACTTACCAAGTTTCCAAATTTAACAAACCGGGTTAAATACTTAAACAAAATACCATTTGCTTAGGGAGAATACTTCTTTAATCAAAATCACCCATTTACTCACACTGAATTTATCTTAGTGTTTTCCTTGAAAATAACCTTTCAACACACGCACGCTCTATGTTAGAATTCGTTACTTTTCGTTGAAAACCCTTCATAAGCACACACTTGTGTTAATTAGGGTTAAAACCTCCTTAGGTTGATTAACTACCCATTTAATCACTCTACTTTACTATTCTTTTCACTTTACATGGATATTAGCTAATTTCTCATATTACTTGTCCACGTTATCTTTCAACAGAAACATTTATCAATTTTATATCAAGTTCGATTGTCTTTTCTTATTTCATAACACAACCCACTACTATACCATGTTCCATTATTTTTGTAATACCCCATATTTCTGAGGACATGGAATTTAATTATTTTGGTGATATAGGATTTTATTAATTTGGAGGAGTTAATTAATTTAGTGAATTATGATTCAATTAATTCGGGTTATTTTTAAATTTCACATGTGTTATATTTTGAGGTAAAAATTGGAGAATTTTATAGAGTAACTCGGATGATGATTCTGAGTAGGTTAAAATTATCAAAATAGAGTACTCGGGGGTAGTAATTGGGTCTCGGGGAATTTTTAAGCATAACCGAGCCCACACCGGGGTGTTCAAGTCATTTGGGCTTGGCCCATTAGGCTAAAAACGGGATTAGTATTATTTAACCTAGATTATGGGATTAGAGGCATCCATAACTCAAATAGAAAAACCCTAGATCTATAGAGAATAAAAGAGGGAGAAATTGAGGAGATTTTAGGAGCCAATTCGAAGAGGGATTGAGGTTCTTTTGTCAAATTCATTTGTTTTCATCAAAGGTCTACGAATCAGTACAGGAAAGTTGTTAAATTTACTTTCAATTTAAATTACAGTATTTCGATTCATATCATAGTGGGAACGATAAAGAAATTCGTTTTGGGTAGTGGGCTATTATATGAATTGAATTTTGGTGATTTGAGTATATTGGGTAAATTGAATATGAAATTGATGATGGTTGGGTATAAATCACTGTTTCAATCATGTGTGAATTCGAAATACAGATGCTAGGTTTGTTGATTTGATGATTATGTAGTTAAATCTAGGAAGAGGTTTAACAAACCGTACAAAACTCAAATCATTAAATAATGGATGATGAGATAAATCAAAGGTGTTAAAAGGATAATAGGGTGATTATAACCTGATTTAGACGAATCATAAATGTTGGGAATACTTGGGTTGAGTCTGGGAAGAAACTCAGAACCTTATTTGAATTTTAATGGTTGAACAACATGAGGAAGAAGGAGTGAAAACGAAGGGAGGTCACTCGAACGACTAAGGGCGTCGTTCGAACGATGGTGAAAGTCGCGCAAACGACCCGGATCGTCGTTCGAGCGGTGGTGGGGACTTTACCAGTGCCGCCTTCTACCTGGGTTTCCTTTGGAGATTTTTTTGGATTTAACTGTGTGAAAATAAATGGGAGGACAATTCTTAGGTTCATGGGAGATGGGCACTAAGGAATATTAAATCTAATTAATGGTGTTTAACCTAATAATGGGAATTTTTTAAATAAATTCTAAAGGGTGAAGATACGGACCGAATGAGTGAGTCTGGATATTGTAGTTGATTGACCATACTTTAATAAAATTAATTTAGGTGAATAATTAACTTATGAGTCGAGAATTTCGACTCGGATATTTTGGGGCTAGTGCTACGAGTGTTAGGCACGGGTTAGCCAAACTTTGATTAAGTATATATATACGGATAGTGGGATAGCGCTCGTGTGATAATTGAAGAGTAGTGTTAGATATTTTTAAAATACATACCCCTCTAGTGCTATTGTGCGATGTGGGTGAAACCCCTGGCTAGTGAATGCAGGGAGATTATAGTCCCTTGGTCATATCGCCTCATGTTTTATTGTGTCGTTTATTTTCTGAGGTGAAACGCTATGGGTATGATTCGGTCTCACTTTCGGGGGGAATATGATCGCCTCCACTACGTTTGCTATATTTTTGCCCAAGTTTGGTGTGACCTAGTCCGACTTGCGATAGTTGGTTTAGAGTGAGCATGCCTAGGACATGATACCATTTCTAGAGAAAGCATTCGGTGAGTTATTACTCATAAATGGCAGGTTATTGTACGCGATAAGTGTGTGAGTGTTGTAGTATACTAGTACATATATAATATGAGTAGAAAATTGTATATAGGATTAATACATAAGTGTGAATGTATTTCTTATATACGGAAGTTATACGATTAAAAAGGGTTTTCCTACATAACTAGTGAGAAGGTTATATGATTTAATATGGGGTAACTGATTAAGAAGTTAATGAGTAGATAACTTAATAATCAAAGTAAGAATGCTCGGGTTCGAGTAGTGCGGTAGAAAGAGGTGTAATAAGACTAGTTAGGTTGGGTAGCATAGCTAGGAAGGTTAGAAGGCAAGCTTTAGGTGTTCACATTAGATTAGGGGTGAGTTATACCACAAGAGAGTGTGACACTAGATTAAATATAAAAAGGTTGCATGCACATTTAAATAATTGCAATTTAACTGCTTGCTCAATATTTTCAAAATGTTTTACTTGGGCTTTGACCCATGCCAAAATCTTTTCCAAAACATTTTAGGTGTCCAGCCATAGGGACGCCCAGCTTGAGGATTCTATCCAGCGATGCGTAGCTGTAGCTCGTGTAGAAGTTGGAGAACTTTGCTATAGACGCTTCGTTCATTTGTTCCTAGTTCAGGGACTTTATTTCAATATTCATTTGGGCATGTAGCCCTCGGATTTAGTATTTCATTTTATTCATTAGACTTTGTGTATTCAGTTTATTGTTGGATTTTATAGTTGAATCGATAGTTGATTCGATTTTCTTTATTCATATTATATATTCGTGTTAGATTCAGTTATCATTTTGTGTGGATTGTTTAATTATTACTTATTTTTGCATGTTGTTAATTAATGTAAGAAAAAATTTGTCACCGGTATATTTAATTACTAGGTGGTTAGTAACTTTAAAAATATTTTCAACAGTGATGTTAAGAATGAACCATATGAGACCAACGTTTTACATTTACAAAGGACTGGACACCCGGTATTTTAATAGGTGGGGTGCCATTGATGGTATCAAAGCATCGGGTTCTACAATCCTTAAGATCTGTCACTACACCAAAATGAGAGATTTGTGAGTGCTGCTAGCAGTAACAAATGACCTTTATAACTGCTATTTACTGCCATAATTTAGGGGGTGACAAAAGAAAAATTGTAACTCCTAACAGCAGTCAAAAAAATTTATAACCCCATAGGGTACCCCTATGGGGTTATGATTGGTGACCCCAATTAGTAACTGCTATATGTAACTATTGTCACCAGTTACGAATATAATATTTGTAACTATTGTTAGCAGTTACGAATCTAACATTTATAACTGATGTCATTACGAATCTCGTATTTACAACTGCTGACAACAGTTACGAATCTTATATTTTTAACTGCTATTAGTAGTTACAAAATTGACTGTAGTGACAAATTTGTGACTGCTATTAGCAGTTACAAAAGTTGAATTGGTTAAAAGTGATAAGAGATGTTACAAATATCTTTATATTTTCACAAAATGATGAAATAATGAGAGTAGAATAAATATCATGATAACAAATCTGAAAATTTTGAAAAACATTTCATTTATATTTCTGATATTCCAAATATCCAGTACACATAAAACTTGTTTAAACTTAATTTAACATCAAATAACCCCTTATTGGTCACCAAGTATAAAATGAACATAGAATAAAAAATAAACTAAAAAAATAACGACACAACACTTCGACGACATGAAATGTCATGAATATATAACAAATCATTCTAAACCTACACCAGGATTCACCACACGATAGACACGCTTAATGAAGTATTGGTATATCAGCCATGGGGGGTATTGATGCGATGACATCGTCCCTCGTGTACTCGGAGTACGCCTATTGAGCAAGTTCAATGGACTAAACTTTTTTGAATACGGCACCTCGGTATCCGTTGACTTGTGCTTGTTTTGCTTGCCACGAAGTGTAAACAACTGGATTTAGGCCTTTGAATACTATGTATGTCGGGTATGCCATGTGTATGCCTATAAACAATAAAATGTAACTATGTTAGTTACAATAAAGAATGTGGGGCACAATGTTATTTCCAAAAAAAATTACTTACTAGTAGTCTAGGATCTCATACTATTACAAGAATGTGGTTCTCATATGCAACCTTACTCGGTTTTCATATGAAAATTATATTAGATGTTCAAATACCAGTTTAGTATAAACTAGGAGCATTCTTTCCCTTCCCAACTGATATGCCAAATCCTAACTGATTTATATTGCATTGAATATGCCAATGCCTAACTGATTCCTAACGGATTTTAGCCTATTAAAATAAACAAATAATGATTAAAAGGGATTATAGAGAGAATATGAGAGAGTAGATGAAGACCACACCTCGTATTAAAAAGGAACACACTAACACCATTCCAAAAAAAATTGAAATTTGTTGATTAGAGAGTTCAACACCAAAAACTTCCAGTACCAACTGATCACACCAATAACAATGGAAACAAGCCATAATTAATGCATTGAATATCAGCGTGTTCTTGAATTTAATGGGATGGTCATGTGTGTCTCCCTTCAAATTCAGAATATTTATACCTTGGAAGTTGAGGACGAGGAGGACAGTCACTTGGTATAGAGCCTGCATTAATAAGTTCATCCACATGATATTTGTTACAAGAGGTTCTCTTCGACCAACTGGGGCTTGTGGACAACCCGTTCTCATTTATTCAATATTGCTCCAGACAGGGTGGGGCTGCTCCTGTTGTCCACATGTATAGATTGACACATGGGCATACCTCCTAGGTTCAATATAATAACTCTTAATATGAGCTTTTTCTAGGTAAAAATCATTGATGCCTATAATTTCTTCGACTGTGGATTTACTTTCAATTGTGGAACCCATTGTTCATTGTATATGTATTGTACTTATCTGTAGAGTTTTGATGCAGGACAAATTACTTGACTGCACAGTTACGATAAGAGTTAGAAACTTATGCCAACAAACAAAAGTTAGCAATTCTTTTTGGCTAAAGGAAATGTGAAAGAAAATAATATTAAATCATCTGTAAATTGAACGTGTGACACCACTATACTACCTCTCCCAAGCTTTACCCCCCCCCCCCCCCCCCCCACAACTTGTCATTTTATCCACTATTCTACTCAAAACAATCACAATCAAGACAGAAAGAATGGGGACAATAGGTGACCTTGCTTCAATCCTCAGGCTTAAACACACTGCCTGTTGTATTTTGTGAAACATCTTCATGCTGAGGGGTGATATCATAATGTCATGAATCTCAACCATACCCCCTATCCCTTGCCCCGCACCTCGAACCCACCCCATATGGTTCAACTACCAATTTAGTACTTTATTTTCATGGAAGAGCTTCACCCCATTCCCACAAACCATCACTACCTCGCAGATCATGGGGCTTCATTTTGATCGAAATCATTTAGTGATGTTCTGCAATCATAGGCAGTCCAAATCAAACCTCCAAATAATCAAATACAAATAGTAAAGAGCCCTTAAATCTTATTTTAGTTTGCACAATACTCAACTGATTTATATCAATCATGGACTCTATTAGTGCCACTAATTCTATAAATGCAACCCTAAATAATTAAGAAATGACTTTGTTAATTGAATTTTCATAACGTAATACTCAGAACTACATAACCCAAAATTAAGAAAAAATTGGAAGAAAAAAAGGTACAACAGTGGAATGGCATGGCATCATAACATCATTTCTACATGTTGTATTTTGTGCAACACATTAGCAATCCCCATTCTGTATTTATCCCAACACGTGTGACCATCATGATGCCATAAGCATATGCCACGTTTCATCCAGACATCAAAAATGGTGATTTTTAATCCTAATGAACAATCTTGCTCTCCTTTGTTAGAGTGTGTTTGGGAACTCCAAGTCCAATCCTTGGAATTTGTGTAAACACATTCTACAGATGCCCTTATATCATTCCTCACTCCAATATTCAATAATCAAGATCTCCTGAATTGCAGTAATTATAGTGTACCCATTCAAGAGATGCCCTTGATGAATAAATATATGTTAAACATACTTGTAGAGCTACTGTTTCATTACTTACACCAAATTTTGAGGAGCCTTCTAAAGCTCATAATCTATGATTGCATAGAAGTAGAAAATCGTAATATTATTTGTCAAAGCACAGTCTCACCTAAAAGCTTAAACTTTTGGGTAGAGGGTAACAATGTACCTCATGCTATGTGAATTATCTTCCCAAACCGAATAAGTGAGTGTTTCATAATCACAAAAGGGGAACCAAACAGTGATGTTTGCACAGAGGTGATTAAGGACGAACCCCAAATAAATATATAGAGTTTGATTTTGAATCCCGATAAATGTCGAATGAAGTATTGGCATTGCACTATCTGAATGTGTCATTAGTATACACCTGCCAAATGAACTGGTAATGTTCAATTTTTGAAACATGTTGATGGTTCGCACTTGTGTGATGCGTCGATCATTAATAGATATACTCAGCTGAACAAAAATATGGTGTCTTCCCAAATTGATTATAGTTTCTTTCATCAGATGACATTGTAAAGAAACCTCTATGAATCTTAAAGTTTTTAAGAAAATTGCATTACCTATGTTGACTTCTCTCCCATGTGAATCTTAAAGTCTATGAGTTGTCAAAGCATGAGATACATTATTCTAAACCATTGGATCAGCCTTGTCTATAGTGCCAAGGTAAACAATAGTCATAGGTTTCTTGATCAATTCCTCAACATAATTCTGCAGAGCAGAAAATTCTTGATCCTTTGTCATTGTGCATGCGTCCGGATCTTTGCAATAATTTGTTTCCTCTCTTTTTCCTTGTTCAATTCCAAGGTGTATTGAAACCGTCGAGAAGCATTTAGCACAAGTGTTGCTTGTATCCATCTTTTATGTCAGTCAACTGAAGCACTCTTGGTCCTAAAGATATCAAATGGTCCAGAACCCTCATCATCATCAGTTTAACTAGTTGACTGGCTATTACCAGCCTCTATATCATTGTGATGTTGTCGATACGGCGACCCCTTTCCAGATTATGTCATTATTCATCAATGTCGCATGAGAGATGACACAATCTAAATTGCTTGATCACACTTTTATAAATTGGAGATGAGTTTATGCAAAACTTTAAAGGCTTTCTTATGCTGTTTTAATTACCAAAGTTTGAGAAGAGATTTTGAGTACTGAAGAAATTTTTGAGAAAGCGTTCTATAGAGTGATGTTTCTACTTTAGGGTCACCATTGGTCAATAATGCCTTTAATTATTTTATATTATTTATATATATACTTCAAAATTATAACATCTTTTGTGCGTAAACTTCAACAAGTTATAACATCAAACGAAGCCAATTACAAAAGAAGAAACTTAAGATGAAAATTAGAACAAAATTACAGTCACGAGCTAGCTATAGCCTGAGAAGTGGATACATTATCTAACAGACACTGGATACATTCAAAATAGATTACTAATTGATTCAAAACAGATTACTAATATTCAAAATAGAGTTCAAACACTAATAATAGTTCACTTTGATAATTTGTTCAAATTTCTCAAGACAAAATACTCTGGATCACTTAAGGGAAAGACAAAGCAATGGACAAACCACCCAAGATTTCTCGACAACCTTGATGGTGTCCACCCCATGACTTTGACAATACAACAGATGATTATCTTCTCCTGGCTCAACACCACTAACGTAAACCTTACGTTCAAATATCAGTAGTTGATGGCAATGAACCACCGTTCCAGTAACAACTGAAGCAACAACTTGTCAACTTGCAATCTTGCTTTAACTTGAAAATCTAATAAATTGACACGTGGAGGATCAGTTAAATCTCCAAAGTCTGGCTCAGTTGAATCTCCAAAGTTTGGCTCAGTTGACGCGCGGGGGGGGGGGGGGGGGGGGTAGGAGTGTAATCATGGGTACGTGGATGCAGAACTGGAGTGTAATCGTGAGGACTTGGATGTGGGACATGAGTATAATTGCGAGGACTTGGATTTGGTATTTTGAGTCCATTCGATTCAAAATAACTTAAAAGCATGGTAACGGATGATTTGAGAAATGCCATATCCTCATCATGTTTTTCTTCTCATGTATTTTCTCTAGTCAACTGTGATACTATAGGAGCAATGGGCTTAAGTTTACTTTTGGACACGGGTCCAACACCATGAGTCGCCCCCTTGTGTCTTTTCCTCTAAAGGCGGTCAATGCATCTGTATCAATAATGGTTTGGCTTGAAGAACCTTGACTACTTCTCAAATCACTCAATTTTTGCTACAAAATTATTTATGAATCGATTAAAATGATTGAATGACTAAATTTCAAGGAATTTAATTATTACAACTGAGATTACGAAACTCACCATATCATCCGCTATTATGCACATGTGTCGCTTATTATGTTTTAGCTCGACGTTCTTTTGGTATAAAGCCGTATTATTAGGACTGTTGTACTCATATTTACGTTTTTGAAGATATCATACTTCTGCTATTAAATTTGGTATTGATTGTGAACTCATGCAACTCGTTTTAAATTTTAGATGCTACCTAGCATAGGTAGATCAGCTAGAGCGGCAGCGAAAGATGACGTGAGAGAGGCTCATCAGGAGCCAGTAGTTTCGCAATCACAACCATAACCAGGGTTAGTGATGATTGCATAGGTAGAAGAGATTGTGGCCCAGCAGTCAATGCACCCATGACGGCCATGATCATCCACTTTTCATAGAATCAGACACAGTCGTTAGTGGCACTCGACGTTCAGACCTACCTGGGGCTGTCAAATTAGTAAAGAGCTAGAAAAGCATTTTAGAAGGGTCACCCACCGAAGCTTTAGGGTAATTCAGATGTAGTAGTGGCCAGTCCGTGGAAGGAGGACATGAAGCACTATCTGCATATGATTGAGTGAGGTGACACTCAAAAATAGTTCTTGGCAACATTCAAGCTAGAGGCCACGGCTCAATGGTGGGAATTTATGACCACCGCAGAGGAGAGAGATGTGATGAACATTGGGGAGTTATGGGTATGGTTTGATCGCAAGTATTTTTTGTCTGCTATTCAGACAGAGATGTGGTGGCAGTTTCTCAATGTTTATCAAGAAGATAAGACCGTGGCAAAACATGAGGAATATTTCACTCAGTTAGCAAACTTTATTGAAGATTAGGTAAACACTAAAGAAAAAAGGATGCGTAAATTCGTGGAGGGACTTGCCTAGAAGATACGACAGCACTTGTTAGGTAATTCGGCATTAGAGACATACACGGAGGTTGTCAATGCAATGCTAATTCATTACCAGGATCAGCTCTTGCACATGAGGCATAACAAAAGGATGATTACATCCAGTCAGACTGAGAAGGTAGATGAGAACAGTTCCAGTGGGGAACAATAGCAGCAGGAGCAGGACTCCCAGCAGGTGAATCCGACTAAGTGGTTTAAATCTAGATGTTATCATTTGAGAGAGGTGAATTCAGGTAGGATTAGTAGGGCACTCAGCATTAGCAGCATCATTTTGTTCCTCATGGTCGCCAGGGCCAAAGGAATGGTAGGGGAGACCAACAAGGACAGGGTTAGTGGCAGGAAGGATTTTCTGGAAAATGTTTCATTTATGGAGAGTAAGGCCACAGGGAGAAAAATTTCCCTAAGTGAGATAGGGGCAACTATATGACGAGGTTCTGTATGTACAACCACTACAACAGTTCATGGGTTAGTTCGGATGAGAGGATTTCGATCAGGAAACCATTGACCAGGCGAAGCAATTAGAATATAGAGGTAAATTGTCTTTATTATCCTATGAGTATGGGGGGAGAGTTTATGACATGGGGGAGTCATAAGTAAGATTATGATCATTAGAATTCACGAGTGAGTCGAATTTCATTGGTGCGTTGGCCATAGTAGCCATATTATGTATATATAACTACTGTGGGGTAATGGAACCCTTTAGTGTTACCCACAAGAAAGCGGGTGTGTGCACTAAGAGGATGTTTGCATTACATGTGAGTTTGATATTTTTGAGAGTTATGAGAATAAAGTAGACCATTTTTTAAGTTTCGGCTGGTTATCGATGGTTTGGGGAATGGTGGATAGTTATAGTAAGACTTTGTAATCATTGTACTAGGGTATGAATTATTTTTATTAGGTGAAATAGGGTCTAGCTTATATATACTTGTGTATATGTTGTAGTGTGTTGTATAGTAGACTTAAAAGAATACATTGTATTGTTATATTTCATCCTAGTGAGTAGGGACGTTTACTGATGTGATTCAGGGTATATTGGTTTATTATCGAGCGGAGAGATATAGCTCGTTATTATCTTAGCATAGAGAAACTAGTAAGAGAGTCATATTGTAGGTTGCCTTTTGTAACATGGGAGTGGATGAGTATACTATTATGTCAAGAGATGGGAATTTGGGGTTACAAGCAATGGAGTGAGGGTCTAACGGATCTCGACGATGGGCAATGTTAGGTAGTAATGTATAGGGGGTTCCTTGTTTGGATTTTTCTTTGCGATACATCCCACGCATGAAACTTAACGCGATGTTGGAAGTGGGGAGATGTTTGGTCATTAGAACATCGATTTAGTACCTTGGTTATTATACATATATGTAGTCTGAATTTAAAGTTATATTATGATTTAAGGCTAGTAGAGTCGGGTAACAATTGTGCAGATAAGCACGGGTATAAGGTGTATGGGCGCCCTGATTAATTAATTTAATTTTAAAATAATCCATGATTAGAAGAGTTAGAGATATATGCAGCGATCTTTGGAGTATGTGAATAGGGATATTGAGGCTTGGAGTACTAAACTTACCTTAATTTCGAGGATGAAATTCCTTTGTAAGGGGAGAAGTATGTAATACCCCGTATTTCTGAGGACATAGAATTTAATTATTTTGGTGATATCGAATTTTATTAATTTGGAGGAGTTAATTAATTTAGTGAATTAATATTTAATTAATTCGGGTTATTTTAAAATTTCACATGTGTCGTATTATGAGGTCGAAATTGGAAAATTTTATAGAGTAACTCGGATGATGATTATGAGTCACGGTTGATTCTGGATAGGTTGAAATAGTCAAAATAGAGTACCCGGGGTAGTAATTGGGTCTCGGGGCATTTTTAGGCATAATCGAGCCCACACAGGGGTGGTTGGGTAATTTGGGCTTGGCCCATTAGGCTAAAAACGGGATTAGTATTATTTAACCTAAGTTATGGGATTAGAGGCAACCATAACTCAAATAGAAAAACCCTAGATCTACAGAGAAGATTAGAGGGAGAAATTGAGGAGCTTTTGGGAGCCAATTCAAAGAGGGATTGAGGTGCTTGTGCCAAATTCATCCTCTTCATCAAAGGTCTACGAATCAGTATAGTCAAGTGGTTAAACTTGCTTTCAATTTAAATTACAGTATTTTGATTCATATCATAGTGGGTGTGATAAATAAACTCATTTTCGGTGGTGGGATATTATATGAAATGGGTTTGGGTGATTTGAGTATATTGGGAAGATTGAATATGAAATTGATGATGGTTGGGTATAAATCACTGTTTGAATCATGTTTAAATTTGAAATACGGATGCTAGGTTCGTTGATTTGATGATTATGTAGTTAAATCTAGGAAGAGGATTTAACAAACCGTACAAAACCCAAATCGTTGAATAATGAATGATGAGATAAATTAGTGATGTTTAAAGGGTAATAGGATGATTATAACCTGATTTAGATAAATCATAAATATTGGGAATACTTGGATTGAGTTTGGGAAGAACCCTAGAACCTTATTTGACTATTAATGGTGGAACAACTTGAGGAAGAAAAAGCAGTGAAAACGAAGGGAGCTCGCTCGAACGACCAAGGGCGTCGTCCGAAGGAAGGTGAAAGTCACGCAAACGACTTGGGTCATCGTTTGAGCGATGGTGGGGATTTTGCCCAGTGTCGCCTTCTACCTGGGTTTCATTTTGGGATTTTTTTTAAGGATTAAATTGTGCGAAAATAAAAGGGAGGACAATCCTTAGGGTCTTAGGAGATGGGCACTAAGTAATATTAAATTTAATAAAGGATGTTTAACCTAATAGTGGAAATTTGTGAAATAAATTCTAAAAGGTGAAGGTACGGATCGAATGAGTGAGTCTGGGTATTGTAGTTGAGTGATCCTATTTTAATAAAATTAATTAAGGTAAATAATTAACTTACAAGTCGGGAATTTAGACTCGGGTATATTGGGGCTAATGTTACGGGTGTTAGGCATGGGTTAAAGGGAATTTGATTAAGTATATATATACGGATAGTGTGATAGTATATATATTGTGTGCTCATTAAATATCAGTGTTAAATATTTTTTAAATGCATACCCCTCTAGTGCTATCATATGAGGTTGCACAATATGGATGAATCCCCTGGCTAGTGAATGCAGTAAGATTATAGTCCCCAGGTCATATCGCTTGATGTTTTATTGTGTTATTTATTTTTCGAGATGAAATGCTTTGGGTATTGGGGCATATGACTATCTCCACTACGTTTGTGATATTTTTGCCCAAGTTTGGTGTGATCTAGTCCGACTTGAGGTAGCCGGTTTAAAGTAAATATGCATGGGACATGACAACATTTTTAGAGAAAACATCCAGTGAGTTATTACTCGGGAATGGATGGTTATGATACGCGACATGTGTGTGAGTGTTGTAGTATACTAGTACGTAAGTATGAGTAGAAAATTATATATGGGATTAATACATAAGTGTGAATGCATTTCTTATATAACTAGTGCGTAAGTGATACAATTAAAAAGGGGATTCCTATATAACTAGTGTGAATGTTATATGATTTAATATAGTTGAACCGATTAAGAAGTTAATGAGTAGATAACTTAATAATCAAAGTAAGAATACTCGGGTTAGAGTAGTATGATAGAAAGAGGTGTATTGAGACTAGATAGGTGGGGTGGTATAACTTGGAAGGTTAGAAGGCAAGCATTAGGTGTGCACATTAGATAAGGGGTGAGTTATACCTCAAGAAAGTGCGACGGTAGCTTAAATATGAAAAGGGTGCATGCATATTTTATTAATTGCAATTTAACTGCTTGCTAAATATTTTCAAAATATTTTACTTGGGTTATGACCCGTATCAAAATCTTTTTCAAAACACTTTACAGCCACAGGGACGCCCAACTTGAGAATTATATCCTGAGATGCATGGTTGTAGCTCGTGTGGAAGTTGCAGGAATTTGATATAGATGATTCATTCATTTATTCACAGTGTAGGCACTTTATTTAAGATTTCATTTGGTCATGTAGACCTTAGATTTAGTATTTCCGTTTATTCATTAGACTTTGTGTATTCAGTTTATCATTTCATGTTATTATTGGATTTTATTGTTGAACCGATAGTTGATTCGATTTTCTTTATTCGTATTATTTATCTGTGTTGGATTCAGTTATCGGTTTGTGTGGATGATATAATTATTACTTATTTCCATATGTTGTTAATTAATGTTAGATAAAATTTGGCACCGGCCTATTTAATTACTAGGTGGTTAGTAACTTTAAAAAAAATTCTACGGTGATGCTAAGAATGAACCATACGAGATCAACATTTTATTTTTATAGAGGACTGACCACCCGAAATTTTAATAGGCGGGGTGTTAAAAAAAAATTCGAAATCCTCCAAATAACTACATACTTTAACGGGCTCCGCACCACCGGTTAATGTTGGAACATGAGGCCCCCAATTTTTAAATCTTCTTACTAAAATCAATTTCCTTTTATAGATGCGAAGCGAGATGGTTCAATTAAAACAAATTAACTAATTTTAATTTCTTCTCTCAAATTAAAATTAAACAACGTGAAATTAAATTAAACACACACTTATGTTAATTTCACTCAAACCAACTTAATTCAACCCCAGTCCAAGAAATTTGCCTAACGAAATAATTAATGAATCCATTTTAGCAAATTTAGGCCAAACCAAATTTTATCAAATTAAATTAAATGACTTGAACTAAATTAATTAAAAATTATCCAAATTAATTTAAGCACCAAATTAAGTAAGTAGTGATTTAAACCAATTTTATCTTTTAGACTTAAGCATGCATCTAGGTGATATAGCAAGATAAAATAAACAAATAAATCACTACGCCACGATGTACGAGGAAAAACCCACAATGGGAAAAAACCTCAGACGGCCCTAGCCTTAAGTCCACTAAGTATGGTTTTACAATTACAAGATAGATGACTTACTTCCTCGACTCGACCCCTTTCAAGCCTTGACGCGTCTTCTTGTAAACACCTCCGCCTAGTCAACAACCCCGGAACTCCACCGAAACCTTGGACTTCACCAATGAGACTTTAGGAACACCGTTAACCACACATGGTGCCTTTCACCATGTGAGAATGCCGCAACAAAACAACAAGACTTCTTCTTTGAGGGATTTAGAAGCAAACCCAAACACGCTCTTCAATGCGGTAGAGAAAATGGGTGCCAAACACTTCAAGCAAGATATATATATATTGAAACTTGGAATAAACAATATGGGTGAAAAAAAGTGTGTTTAACGATTTTTTCTTGAAAAATAAACACTCAAAAACATGAACTTTTTCTTTTTTGAATTTTGCTCTCAAACTCTCTCTTGGAGATTGTAGTATGTGAAAAGGTTGGATAAAAAAAGACGATTTCCGCACATATTAAGTCTGTCAAAAGTTAGTGGGGAGAAGAAATGGGAAACATGGAAAAACTGTCAAAAAATGCCAAATAAACTGTTCCCGCTAAAACTCGTTCGAATGAGATTTTTGTTCGAACGAAGTCTCGTTCGAATGATACTTCTAATGAAGTTCCAGTGGCAGGTCGTTGTCAAACCTCATTCGAACGAAAATATCGAACGAACTTCCAGAAAGCTGAAAAATCTATTTTTAGCCCAGAAACTTTATTTTAAAGTTTTAAAGAAACTTTCTAAAATTAAACAACAGTTTAAACAAAACTTACACCCAATGAAAAAATATTCCAAGCTCCTATATATTATTTACAATGTATTCATACCTTATGAGCAATGGAACCAATATTGGTGATGTAGAAACAAGGCACATTAAACTCGGCATTTGATGAAGCTTTAATATCTTAGCCGCTACATCTTCAACAAACACGTCATATGATTGAATGGTTAAACTTGAAAACTATCCTATGACATAAATATTTTTGTCCGAAATTGAGCCAAAACTACATTAAGACTCAATCGGAGAATTGTGTCCTTACAAATCTCCCCCTTCGGCTATTCCGGGACCAAAACCAAACAAAAATCCTAAACGGCCGTCAAGCTCACTAGACTCAAAAACATACCACCCAAACTTGACTCAATACCCAAGGATCAATAACATTGCCAATGTTGAAAGTTGCCACTTAGAAGATTTCCTGCACACTTAAGCAAACTATCAAATGCATAGGGAATATCAGAATATTAAATGTAATTCAAATAAATACTCCCCTTAAATTAATTCTCCCCTTTATCAACTATGATCAAATTAGAAAGACGTCTCCCCCTAAGATAGATCTCCCAAACTAAGATATGATTATAATAGGATTAGATACCATTTCTCCCCCTATCATTCTCCCCCTTTTGTTCAGGAATAGACAAAGGATAAAAATTAATTAACAAGATGATGCAGAAAGTGATAAGAACATGAAAGGATATGGGCAACAAAATCATAACTAATCCATACAAAGAATAAAGGGTACCAACTAAGATGCAAGAAAATGATACCAATATGATACATGAGATATTAAGCATGATATCAATAAAAATGCAACAAGATAGATACCAAATATGAAGTAAAATCATAGATAGACTAGAGAGCAAGACAAAGAAATAAAAATATCATATATATACATACTCTAAAAATACAACTAAAGCACACGCACATATATATAGATATAAATACCACACATGACACAAAATAAAATAAGTTTTTCACACTCGTATGGCAAAAATGTGTCATATGGAAACGGAAGTGTAGGGGTGTGAACTAGTAACAATTAAATTTAGACCCAAACACTTCAAACATGTTCACGGAGTTCTCATTTGATTGCAAATTTCATCACATTTGAATATAACCTCATGTGATAATATAGATTGAACTCAATGAACAAACATACACAATGCATACAAGCCTAGAGTTTTGATGATTCTACAAACCAATAGAGTCATGACATTGAAAGTACAACTAGCATAAACGGACATTGTGCAAACCGTTGATATACCATCCAATCTCCCTCAATAAGCATATATATATTTTTTAATGAATATATCAATTAAACATAGGCATTGGCAATTATTTTTCTTTTTAATGTCATATTTTATTTTTAGTCCTTTGGACCACGTATTTCTTTTAGGGCCATTTCAAACGGTGGATAACTATTCGCAAAGGATAATAATTCCTTTCGGAACCCTTCCCCGTGAACATTCATATATATCATTTTTTATATCTCACACAAATCTCACGTGCAACGGATTTTGACATGCACTAGTCCTCCTATGTCACAAATATGTAGATGACAAAATTGATAGGAGAACACCTCACAAAGCTCAAATATAACATGTGACGAATAAGTTTCAAAAGATCTTGTGCATGTGTGAATTGAGGCATATAAAAATAGAATCCATTTAATCAACACAAAATCCAACTACTCCATGTAAGCATGGTAAAGAACATAATAAGGATTGACAATCTAAACCAAAAGTTCTAGCCACATGGGAGCAAAAAAGATGGGATTCAAACACAAGTATATGCCACGTAGAATGTGTCAAACTAAAATAAACAAAAAAAATTATACTTTTGAGTTTTTCAAATTTTTAACCAAAAAAAATAAAAATATTTACTCAAAAGATAAACAAAAATCATTTGTATTTTTCATTAAGCCTAGATAACTAAAAGGTAAAACACAAATGATAAAAAAAATGTATTTTATATTTAATGCAAGTCCAAAGAAATATAATACAAAAGATAAAAATGTCATGATTTCTAGCATGAGATATGAAATAAAGCAATGACTATAAAATGACTAAAACGAGCATGCATTTAACATGATAATATAGCATGTAGTACAAAAGCTAAAGTATGAAAATAAAACTAACACATTCAACCTTTAGATTTTGCAAGAGAGGTTTCATGTGAAAGCAAATGAGAATCAACAAATCAAATATCTAGCGCGTCTAGAAATAATTTCCAAACCCATATAGATGTATATTTAAAATGATGGGATTTAGAAACTAATGAAATGCTAGACATAGACTTCCTAGGAAATCTTTTAAGATCCAAACAAAATGACCTAAGGTGACCTTTCCTACCACAATGCAAGCATGTGAAAACATGAGGAATGATGCCTAAGGTATGACCTTTTCTAAAGTCTTTGGATAAATTTGACCCTCTAAAACAAACAATGGTTTTATCTTTAGCAGCGGAAATATTTGAACAAGATGAGCTAGAACCATTACAACTACTACTCGAGTCTTGCAAGTTATTTTTCATTTTTAAGATTTTGGACTCAAGTAATAAATTAGACTCCTCAAATTTACGAGACTCCTTCTTTAACTTTTCAATTACACCTAGAAGGTTATCACGCTCCCCCTCAATGTGAGCAAACTCGTCCCTAAGAGTCTTTTATCGACTATCACTCTCTTTCTTTGACTTTTCTAAAATATTAAAATTGTAATTTATGTCCATGAGCTTTTCACGAAAAATATCTTTTTGAGATAGGGAGTTTTTCAAAAACTCAACTTTAGCTTTTTTCAAGAAATTTAATTCCTTTTGCAAATCTCAAATTTAATTCTCTTAATTTTTCATTACACTTATTAAGCCCATTAAATTCCTCTCGAATAGCAAAAACTTAATTATCATTAGAAATGGACAAATTATCATTAAGACGTCCCATCGAGAGATACAAAAAAAATGAGAGTGAGTAAAAAAATGAACCACCTAAAAATACAAGGAGCACAAAAATTATAAAAGCCGAAAAATGGATCTTTGACGCGATAAATTAGCGCTCCTGCTCTGATACCACTTATTGGAACACGAGGCCCCCAATTTTTAAATATTCTTACTAAAAGCAATTTCATTTTATAGATGCGGAAGCGAGATGGTTCAATTAGAACAAATTAACTAATTTGAATTTCTTCTCTCAAATTAAAATTAAACAACGTGAAATTAAATTAAACACACACTTATGTTAATTTTACTCAAACCAACTTAATTTAACCCAAGTCCTAGAAATTTGCCTAACAAAATAATTCATGAATCCATTTTAGCAAATTTAGGCCAAACCAAATTTTATCAAATTAAATTAAATGACTTGAACTAAATTAATTAACCATTACCCAAATTAATTTAAGCACCAAATTAAGTAAGTAATGCTTTAAAACAATTTTATCTTTTAGCCCTAAGCATGCATCTAGGTGATATAGAAAGATAAAATAAACAAATAAATCACTAAGCCGCGATGTACGAGGAAAAACCCATAACGGGAAAAAACCTCGGACGGCCCTAGACTTAAGTCCACAAAGTATAGTTTTACAATTACAAGATAGATGAATTACTTCCTCGACTCGACCTCTTTCAAGCCTTGACGTATCTTCTTATAAACACCTCTGCCTAGTCGACAACCCCGGAACTCCACCTGAACCTTGGACGTCACCAATGAGACTTCAGGAACACCGTCAACCACACATGGTGCCTTTCACCATGTGAGAATGCCGCATCAAAACAATGAGACTTCTTCTTTGAGGGATTTAAAAGCAAACCCAAACAATCTCTTCAATGCGGTAGAGAAAACCTTGTGCCAAACACTCCAGTAAGATGTATATGTATTAAAACTTGGAATAAACAATATGGGTGAAAACAAGAGTGTTTAATAATTTTTCTTGAAAAATAGACACTCAAAAACATGAACTTCTTCTTTTTTGAATTTTTCTCTCAAACTCTCTCTTGGAGATTGTAGTATGTGAAAAAGTTGGATAGAAAAAGTTGATTCCCGCACATATTAAGTCTGTCAAAAGTTAGTGGGGAAAAGAAGTGGGAAACATGGAAAAACTGCCAAATAAACTATTCCTGCCAAAACTCGTTCGAACAAGATTTTCATTCGAACGAAGTCTCGTTCGAATGATACTTCAAACGAATTTGCAGTGACAGGTCGTTGGCAAATCTCGTTCGAACGAAAAACTCGTTCGAACGACAATATCGAACGAACTTCCAGAAAGCTGAAAATTCTATTTTTAGCCTAGA
Source organism: Sambucus nigra (assembly GCA_949130495.1). NCBI lineage: Eukaryota > Viridiplantae > Streptophyta > Magnoliopsida > Dipsacales > Adoxaceae > Sambucus > Sambucus nigra. Next base: position 199,897,538 of record OX422213.1, on the reverse strand, counting down.
AACTTTATTTTAAAGTTTTAAAGAAACTTTCTGAAATTAAACAACAGTTTAAACAAAACTTACACCCAATGAAAAAATGTTCCAAGCTCCTATATATATTTACAATGCATTCATACCTTAGGAGCAATGGAACCAATGTTGGTGACGTAGAAACAAGGCACATTAAACTCGGCATTTGATGAGGCTTTAATATCTTGGCCGCTACGTCTTCAACAAACACGTCATAGGCTTGAATGGTTAAACTTGAAAACTATCCTATGACATAAATATTTTTGTCCGGAATTGGGCCAAAACTACATTAAGACTCAATCGGAGAATTGTGTCCTTACCGTTACGCTACCATATTCTCTGACTAGTGTTTTGGGTCTTTCACCCTAAGCTTCCGAGCCCTTATTAATTCTTTTATGGTCTAATCCGGGTCCATATTAATGTGTTTCAACATTTTTCAAATGTACACATTATTTAACTTTTACCGGCCGAAGACAAAATTCGGGGATTTCACCCCACCTTATGTGACACTTTGAAAATCACCATTTCTTGTTCTTTAAACGCTTGAATTGATTTTATCCCAAAAATTACTATCCTATAAAATCATTTTGTGTAACACATTTTCTAACAATTTATATTTCATAAAAATATCCCACTTTACATAAAATTACCATTTTATCCTATTGTTTCCAAACTTGTCTTTTCTTCTATTTTCGCAAGAGTTATTTCCCAAAACCAGTATTAAATTAGACACGCTGACTTATTAAATGTTTTTAACTCATTAACACTTCGGAGTAAAATACTTCCAAAGTTGGAAATGTTTTTATTTCATTAATTTCTTTATTAAAGAAATCATTTGGCATTTTTAAGACTACTTTACCAAGAAAGCACCATTTTTTCTTATCATCACATATAGTCTTGAAAATATATACTTTTCACATTTTCCACACATTTTAAGGGATGAAATTTCTATTTTTTTATTTCATGTTAAAACTCATTAAAACCTTCACTAAACTTTTTTATATACTCGTCATCAAATTATTTCACTAAACTTCACCAAACTTTTTTAAATACATGGAAAGAGGAATTTTAAGTCCAAAAATCCAAGAAGATGAGTTTAACATATGATTTATACAAGAAATTTCATAATATTTGCAAAAACATGCGTTTCAAGACTAAAGACATTTTTTGTTCTTCAAATTTGCACAAATGTCCACTTTCTCAAAAATATTATTTTTATAAGAAAACTCCAAGACTTTGTTCATCAAATATCTCAACAAGATAAATATTATTTTCAAAACATTTTATTCCGTAAAATGTTCAACGCCATGTTTTCTTAAAATATATCATTTTACTCAAAACTCTTGAAATCCTTTCTAAACCATTTTACACAAACCATAAAAAATAACCTTCTTAAATCATATATGCATTCTACTCTTACAAACTCTAACTACAAGATCAATACTATGAAAAATAGAGTTCTTAAGCTAAATAATGGAGTTTCCCACCTCAAAGATGCCTTGAATATGGTAGGATGAAGAAGAAGGTGATAGAAACCTACCACCTTCTAAGGTGGTCTCAAGGAGGTTTCCTAGCTATAAAAGCATGCTCCATTAAACTTCCAAGCATAAAAACCTTCAAACTCCATTAATATTCTTTATTTCTTTTCCAAAAATCCTCAACAACATCTCCATAAAATCCCATCTTGCTCAAACTTATGGTGTATATGGGTTTTACAAGCTTAAGTACGGTGAAAAAGGATTAGACTCTGGTGGTTTTAGGTGGAGGGACCATGATGCTAGGGTGGTAAAAGGTGGTTAGTTGTGGGAGAGCTCTCACGAGAGAGAGAGAGAAAGAGAGAGAGAGAGAGAGAGAGAGAGAGAGAAATATGATTGGAAATGGATTAAAATGAGCTAAAAATCACTTAAATACCTCAAAACTCTTAGGGGATAAATTCCTAAAATTCCCCAAAGTCCAATCCCGAGCTAGATCTATTGTCCTGAGATCTTGCAGCTCAATTTATCCAATGGTCCATAATTTGACAGCATTTTCTGATTTTAAGAAATCTGATTTTTACAATCTCGTTCGAACGAGAATGGATCTCATTCTAACGAGAACAATTGTATCATTCGAACCAAAATGTTTCTCATTCGAGTGAGAATCACATCTCGTTTGAATGAGGTTCTAATGAGGGTAGTTTTTCTAGATAGAGATTTTTTATTGGAAGGTCGTTTGAAGAGTTGTTCAAACGACTCCAAATTTCATTCAAATGACCCTAATTTTCCCAATTGAATATAAGACTATTCTAATCCAATTTATTTCACCAAGGCCGCCACATTATCCAAATTTGACTTGTAATCCATCTTACAAAGTTGAAAGCCCAATTGGTTCATATCCAGTTACTAAATTACACATGTAGAGTCAAAGTCATGGGAGCATGTGTTACATTCTTCCCTCCTTAGAGAAATTCATCCTCGAAATTCTCAATCCACCAATCCTCAAATTCCTAGAGGTTATTAACTCTTATTATAAATCATAGGAATCTTTCAAGGCTAGGTCATCGACATCTTCAATCACTAGGAAGTCTTAATACTCCCTCTCCTTAAGGTCTATCACCAAAGAACTCGACATGAAATGCATTATAATGCTCACCATTAGGATAGCTATCAAAGTCACATAACAGTCCTCGAGTATCTACTTTCTTAATGATCACACTCAATCAAGTCCTAGGGCTTCTTTGCTAACACCCAAGACATATCGGCACATCTACTGGGGAAACACTCCCAAGTGAATAGCACTCACCCAAGTGCAAACTAAAACATAACTAACATCCCATTCATCATCGTAAATTACTTCAATTCTTAGGACTACACATCCCGAGTCTCTTCAAATTTTTGGGTCATCTTAATCACACAAAGTCTCTTAAACTTGATATTAACCTCTCATGGATAGTTTCTTACTCCGAGAAGTAACATCCGGACTAAGTCACATACCGTACATCTAACTAATACCTTCCTATAGGACCCTTTTATGAATCTAGGATCACTTTAGGCATCCAACTATGGAACACTCACCGAAGTATTGCACCAATCTACTCATTGTGGCAAAACAAAACTACGTGTTATGTTTCCTCGAGTTCTAACACTTTACGATATCCTTAAATCATAATCTTTCTCTATATAACTAGAGCCTCTAATTACCATACTTTCCAATCCATAAGGTTGCTAATGCTAAAGAAAGCGGATATTGTGAGCAAAACATGCGGCATAACGTACCGCCACATATACACAAAACTTGTGCAAAAACAAAAGGATATTTCCAACAAGAGCGCACTCAGTTGCCGAGATACAATGACCACACCAGTTCCATCCACACTCATATTGTGCCAAGCCACACTGTGACCAAACTATCAATGTGAAATATTACCAGACCACCGAAATCAAAAGAACACTATCCTCAACCATATAAAGCGAAATAACACAGTCCTCGACCACTAAAACTCAAAGAATGCAAAGAATTGGAATGAACGAACAACCATTACAACGGAATACCATTCACATGTAATGAGGTATGTTTTACAAAAGGTGAAACCACGCCATATGCTTGAAGTCTACAACTCTTCCCAGGTATTTTCACCAGATCCTAATCTAGCCATACATAATGGCTTGAGTTAGTAATCGTGACGAATTGGATCATGGATCGTTCATCATTGCGAGAAGAATGTTAAACACAATATATTATCCTTTGGAAGTCAAGCATTGGACGTCCCTCCTTAGGAATAAGGCTTCCTTTTTCATACTTGACAAACACGAACCCCTCCGATCAACGAATGCCAAATGCTGACCTTGTCCATCTCTCTAGTCAATGTGACATCGTTACCAATGTAACGCACCAAGGTTACAATCTACTTATCGTACAGTTATTGTGTCCCAAATGTCTCCTAGGAAGTTCCCAAGTAGGTGAAACAGTCACCTTATTATAACTCCAATGACACTAGGTCATCACTGTGCCTATTTCTAAATTCTACCCAAAATGAATCTACGTGACGGACACACTGGTCATCATCGGCACTATAAGTATAGCAAGTACTACACAGGTTTCCCTTTCCAATACGTAAAAGCCTAACAAGACATGACAAGAACTAATCCTTCCCCTATTAGGGTTATTCTACCTATAGTCTCGACACATGTTGACGCCCCATTTATACATTGATATCCTAATTGGGGTGTTATTCTCAAGTCCTTATCATGACATCATCGATATAAGTCTCTAATTCATTTCCCAATCGTCTTATGACAAATGAGAATTATGTCCAATTATGACACTAATATTATATAAAACTTAGAATAATTCCTCACCTATTCATACCAAATTTGATGATGTCACCAAGGACTACACGATTCGAGTCCCTTGAACTTGACCAATAATCGAAGATCATCACATGACCCTTAATGTAAAAATTAACAAAAATTGGACAGGGTTTCACCACCCATGATTTCCTCATAGCAAGTTCGCTCTATTAATTTCCCAACAACCATTCCTGGACTATTAGATACTCACAAGGATACTAGTCTACTAGTTGTGACACCAATCTTAATTAAACACCGAGTGATCAGTCCTTTATTAAATTAAAAGAGGTTACTCATTTAGTTCATTCTCAGCATCACTATCGAAAACCATATTAATTACTAACCACCTATTAGTTAACTAAGTTGGTGCCAAAATTTTATCTTTCATTAAATAATTAATAATAATGTGCAGAAAACTAAATTAAAACATTCACACAATGAATATAGTCTAAACCATCACTTGGAATAAATAAATGAATAACTTTCTTGCCAAATAAAACACTCTCTTGAGTTTCCTCACCTCTCAGCTATTGTGCACACCTAACATTTTCTACTTAGCCCACCTAGCCATGCTACCCAAGATAACTAGATGTAAGTATCTATATGGACTATCGACAGTACCACCCATACAGTACGATGTCCAAATTAACATCTCTCATATGTTATTAATATCATAAGTAACATTTTACATCTCTTATAATTTAATCATTTAATAAAGTTTCACTACTTAATTCATTATTTATATACACACTATCAATCTATCTACTATCACACGTAAGTAGAGTTATTTAAATGTGTATATATATATTTATCTCACTAATATATATAATTATGGTGTATCCCAAAAGGACCATCGTGAAAAATAGGCATACTCTGTTATCAATCCATGTACCTCTCGTACTAAAATAAGGACTATTGGTTTGGCATGTCTCCTCGAACCCAAAAATCAAATAACAAGAAATATAGGCGAACATAGTTCTAAGCCTTTGGGATACACACATACCTAATCTACCCAAATGACCTCTCAGTCTCACTAATGCATGACACATAGTGAGCCGCCCTAAGTTCTATATCCAGGGGCAGAAATCCAGACGTCCCTGGAATTGGCAAGGTGGGATCGTCCACTGTGCGGGAACCTATATAATAGAAGGCAGGGTAGGTATGTTCACATTTAACACCAATCATATAATAGGTATTGATGATGCTGAAATCTAGCACCACCAGATAAGTGATGATGAGCTCAAACATTAGTAACCATGGTAGCCATAGAGATGTATATGTATAAGTGTGTAGGTGTGTAGAAGGAGATGAGTATAAGAGGAACAAGATAATGATTGATAGTGGTTCAGCCAATTAGGCCTACATCCACTGTGAGTGTGTGATCCACTAAGTATGGGCACTAATGGCCTTGGATACAATGCACATAAGCTCCCTTTCTCTCTCTACTGTGTGTATAAGTAGAGTTTTAGCTAGGGTTACAATTATCGATCGATCCCCCCCTTATAGGGTTGTAGGTGACAAGTATATATAGGTCTTGGGGGGTGTAGTGTACCCCCCCAAGTATGCATGGTGCATGTGAATGAGGATCTAGCCAATCTCCTGTTGACACCTGTAGATGCCAAATGATGACATAATATTCCCTCACGTGAGAGGGTGATATTGTTATAACGGTCTTCCATGTGCCATGTGAGCCTCACGTGCACTATTCCACGTGTCTCCTAAACCACGCACTGTGATGATGTCACACTCGGCCTATGATATGAAAAAGTTCCTTCTGGTAGTGAGTCTGGCCTAATTTAGGCCTCGTACTGCCGTACCCTCGGAGGGTCGTGCGGACCCTGATGGATGGTCGTCCCCTCGGAGGGTCGTCTGGGCCTGATGAAGGGTCAACTCCTTGAAGGGTCGTCCAGGCCTAATGAAGGGTCGACCCCTGAAAGGGTCGTCTGGACCATGATGGGGGGTTGGCCCCTTGAAGGGTCGTCTGGGCCTGATGAAGGGTCGGCCCCTTGAAGGGTCGTCCGGGCCTGATGAAGGGTCGGCCCCTGGAAGGTTCGTTTGGACCATGATGAGGGGTCGGCCCCTTGAAGGGTCGTCTGGTCCTGATGAAGGGTCGACCCCTTGAAGGGTTGTCTGGACCATGATGAGGGGTCGGCTCCTTAAAGGGTCGTCTGGACCATGATGAGGGATTACGAGACCATCTTGGGCGCGCCTTGGTGGAAGGCGCCCTCAGCCTAGCCGAGGGCATATATGGGTATATCAATCACCCCCCAGCCCTTAGCCATAGATGATACTGAGATGGCTGAGGGATAATGTTGCTTTTGAGATAAGTGTGTGGTCTGTTTGATGAGTGACACCTGTCAAACTGTCGTGATTCCTAGGCAGGTATCCACTGTCGTTTCATTTTCCCAGGCATGACGGTTGCACACTGCTTGGGACTTTGTGCCCTAATGATGTCCTCCTCATGGCTGTGCTCTGCATTGGTTAGTGGGCCCACTCATTGGCAAGGTATTTAAAGTTTCTCTTTCTTCTTCTTCTTCTTCGCGCCTGAACTCTCTCTCTCTCTAGCCTCCAACTTTCTAGCCATTTATGTAACTTCGACGTTTCGAGTTTGGAAGTTCTACTATTTCTTCTCAGGTAACCCCTTTTCCCTAGTGCCCTCTTTATCTTCATTTCTGTTTGCTTTCTTATTTTAGGGTCGTAGGGTTGGATTTTCTTTAGGTTGTTTCATAGCTTTTCCGGTGTATTCTCTGGTAGTTTGTTCTTGAATGTTCTTGATAAAACCCTTTAGGGTCCGTTTGATAGCATTATTTTCCATGACAAATGGCAAATAAGTTGGCAAATATGACATTTGCCTACAATTTGGTGTGTTTGATAGCAAAATTTGCCTACAAGCTATTTGCCAATGTACAACACCTCTTATGCATAACATGTTGGCAAATTTTGCTTTGCTACATGGGTGAGAAATATTTGCCAACAAATTTGCTAACTTCTTAAACGCTTTTAATATTTTAAAAAAAAAATTAAAAACTATTTTAAATAATTAAAAAAAACTGTTATGAATATTTTAAAAATTGTTATGAATATTTAAAAAATTGTTTTAAATAGTTAAAAAAATATTTTAAATTAAAATCTGTTTAAAAACTGTTTTTTCGTAAAAACCGTTTTAATGTAAAAAAACTGTTTTAATGTAAAAATTGTTTTAATGTAAAAAATTAAAAATTGTTTTGATGTGAAAACTGTTTTAATATAAAAAATTGTTTTAATGTGAAAACTGTTTTAATGTAAGAAATTTATTTTAATGTAAAAACTGTTTTGTCGTAAAAACTGTTTTAATGTAAAAAATTGTTTTAATGTAAAAAATTTTAAAATGTTTTAATGTAAAAACTGTTTTAATGCAAAAAATTATTTTAATATAAAAACTGTTTTAATGTAAAAAAAATTAAAAACTGTTTTAACGTAAAAACTGTTTTAATGTAAAAACTGTTTTTAGTAAGTAGTTTTGGTGTAAAAAACTTTTTTTATATATATAGTTTGTTACTTTTTTAATAAATAAAAACGGGAAGTAAAAAAGAAAAGAAAAAACTGTTTTTTTATTAAATAAGACTTGGGACAAAAATTAAAAAAAAAACATATTTTTTTATTATTATATATGTTAAATGGACGAAAAATGTATTATTAAAATATTTTGCCTAAAAAACTTGTTTTACCTTATTTGGTGTTTGATAGTCTAATGTGAGAAAAAAATATTTGTCCAGGCAAAATTTGTCCTGGCAAATTTTGCCATGCCAACACTTTTGCCCAATATGTATCAAACAAACCCTTAATTCTTTGGTTTTGATCGAAAAGTCCAACCTGGTCAATTGTGAGATTGTTTGTGGTTGGCTTAGCCAAATTCTTCTAAGTGTAGGGTCTTCCCCTTAATGCTTAGGAGGCTTTACAGTTTAGCTGAGGAGTTTCCATCCCTGAGGGAGAAGTTCTTCGTAGAGATTAGGCGAATAGAGGAAGAGGAGGAGAGAAGACGAGGGTCCGACCCTAATTAGGTACGACCCATTTTCCCCATTCCTCTAGCCACAATAAATCCCTCTGAGTCTTGTGGGTCGTCCTGTCGTCCAGTCGAGAGTCGGTCAGGAGAGATGGATGAGAGAGCCTCATCACCATCAGGTGCTGGCCCTTCTGGGAGGAGAGAAACATCTGATCTTAGCCCAGACCGACAGGCTGAGGGTGTGGTCCCTTCAGAGGCTGTCCCTATGACAACTTTGTCCCCCCACGCCTTCCAGATGGCTTTCCCTCATGGTCCTTTTAACCAGTTTCTTTTTGTTATGCAGTCTGTCTGTGCTTTTACCTCGGCCACTAAGTGGATGGCTGAGAACCAAGCGAAATTCCATGAAGCTGAGAGGGCTATTCAGCACGAGGCTGATCTACAGTCAGAGCTTGAGACTGCAAGGGCTGAGTTGGAGAGCGCTAGGACTGAGCATGCAAGGATCCTGGACGAGCTGACGAGGCAGCATGATGCAGACATAGCGGCCAAGGACTTGCTTCTTAAAGAGAAGGATGAACCTTGACCCATCAGGGGGGCCAATTTAAGACTGAGCTATCTGAGCCCGTGAAGAAAGCAGAGGCAGACGCTGTGGAGGCCTACAAACTCTGGGATGAGTTTCAAGGCTTCGACCTTGAATACTTAGAGAGGGGGATTAGGACGGCCTGTCGGTGGGTCGTCCTTAAGTTTGCTGATGCAGTATCCTCTGTCTGCCCCTCTATTGAAGCAGTCCAACTGGACGACCCCCTGATTGCTGAGGCTTTGGCACAGGTGGAGTCTCAAGTGCATGCTGAGGGTGTCGGCACATCTGAGGATCAGCCTGTCATGGTCGTTGAGGAGACTTCTCTAATTGACGTTGAGGCCATGCCCTCTGATGCTGCTCAATAGGGTGGTTGTTTGTAGCCGATACCCTCTTTATGTACCTCATGAATGTATTTTATTTTTTGGAGAACAAACATCCTTTTGTAATATTTTATTTATAATATCATTTATCTTGTTGTCTTTCATACTCGTCTCTTTTGCATTGTGATTTTTTTATATTAACAATATCACTAACCCCTCCCTCGTCTTTCTTGAAGGTGAATGAGGGGTCGTCCCCTGCATTGACCCTCATTATAGCTGAGGGTGGTTTTTAACCAATTTTAATTGATGCTCAAGTCCCCCCTCGTCTTTCTTGGGGGCAAAGGTGGGGTCGTCTCCACCATTGACCCTCATTATAGTCGAGGGTTGCTTCTACCAAATTAATGGCTTTTAACAAAGTATTCCCCCGTCTTTCTTGAGGGTAAGGGTGGGGTCGTCCCCACCATTGACCCTCATCATAGCCGATGGTTGCTTTTACCAAATTAATGGTTTTTAAAAAAGTACTCCCTCGTCTTTCTTGAGGGCAAGGGTGGGGTCGTCCCCACCATTGACCCTCATCATAGCCGAGGGTTGCTTTTACCAAATTAATGGTTTTTAATAAAGTACTCCCTCATCTTTCTTGAGGGCAAGGGTGGGGTCGTCCCCACCATTGACCCTCATCATAGCCGAGGGTTGCTTCTACCAAATTAATGGTTTTTAACAAAGTACTCCCTCATCTTTCTTGAGGGCAAGGGTGGGTTTGTCCCCACCATTGACCCTCATCATAGCCGAGGGTTGCTTCTACCAAATTAATGGTTTTTAATAAAGTATTCCCTCGTCTTTCTTGAGGGCAAGGGTGGGGTCATCCCCACCATTGACCCTCATTATAGCCGAGGGTTGCTTCTACCAAATTAATGGTTTTTAACAAAGTACTCCCTCGTCTTTCTTGAGGGCAAGGGTGGGGTTGTCCCCACCATTGACCCTCATCATAGCCGAGGGTTGCTTCTACCAAATTAATGGTTTTTAAGGAAGTCCTCCCTTGTCTTTCTTGAGGGAAAAGTTGGGGTCGTCCCCACCATTGACCCTCAGTATAGCCGAGGGTTGCTTTTCCCAAAAATGATCCCAGATATACTAGAACTGACAAACATAAGATGAGAGGAAACACTGATATTTCTCCTTAACATTCCAAGTGTTCTGTTGGAGCAACACCCATTACAATTATGGTCCATCAGGACATTACAACACTACTGATAGTATTTCTTCAAATAATCTGCATTTCAAGGGTTGGAAAAGGGTTCCCCTTCTAGGTTTTCTAGTCTATAGGTCCTAGGGACAACTTCATCGATGACCCTATACGGGCCATGCCAATTAGGGTGGAGCTTGTTGGGTTTTTGCCAAGTCTTTTTGAGGACTAAGTCCCCCACTACAATTGGTCTCTGCTTCACCCTCTGATTGTAAAACCTTGCAGTCCTCTGCTGGCAAGCTACCTGCCTTATCTCGGCGTATTCCCTCCTTTCCTCAATCAGGTCTAAGTCAAGTCTCCTCTCTTCCGTATTTCTCTGGGGGTCATACATTTGGACCCTATGAGTAAAAAACCCAATCTCGGTAGGGATGACGGCTTCTGAGCCATAAGCTAGCATGAATGGGGTCTCTCCGGTAGAGGTCTTTGTCGTCGTCCTGTAGGCCCACAGTACAGCATATAACTCTTCAACCCATCTTCCTTTTTCCTCCTCAAGTCTCTTCTTGATCCCATCTAGGATCGTCCTGTTTGTGACTTCCGTTTTCCCATTAGCCTGCGGTCGGCCTGGGATAGAGAAGAATTGTTTGATACTCACCCTTTCACAGTACTTCTCGAGAGATGTATTTTTGAATTGAGTCCCATTATCCGAGATGAGGGGGTTAGGGAGGCCATATCTGCATATAATATTTTTCCAGATGAACTGGAAGGTCTTCTGCTCGGTAATATTGACCATCGTCTCTGCCTCCACCCATTTTGAAAAATAGTCAATGGTCACGATGAGGAACCGATAGTTATTGATGGCCCTAGGCAAGGGGCCTACTAGGTCAATCCCCCACACTGCAAATGGCCATGGGGATGTAATGGAAGTAAGAGGCTGATGAGGTTGGTGTGGGATGGTGGCAAATCTTTGACATTTGTCACACTTTTTTACATATACCGTGGCATCTTTCCCCAAGGTTGGCCACCAGTACCCTTGGGTGATCACCCTCTTCGCTAAATACCTGCCCCCAATGTGGCTTGAACATGACCCCTCATGCACGTCTCACAAAATGCGTGGGACTTCAGATGGGTGTACACACCTAAGTAAGGGGAGCAAAAACTCGTTTTTATACAAGGTGTCTCCGATGACAGTGAATTTTGCAGCTTTGTATCTCAGTTTCTTCCTTTCTTGCCTTGCTCCTGGCATCTCCCCCTCTTTAATGTATCTGATTAGAGGTTCCATCCATGAAGCTTCCTTAGAAACATTCAGGCAATTGCTAAGTGTTCCCTCAGCATCTTCAATAGTTGGTCGAAGCAAAATTTCCACTGGGACTGTCCTCCTGATATCTGTCCTAGTTGCTGAGGCCAGCCTGGTAAGTGCATCGGCTCGGTCATTATCATCCTAGGTATCCTCTTCAATTTCACTTCTCTGAAGCTCTTCAGTAATGACCTTACTTTCTCAAGGTACTTAGCCATCCTCTCATCCTTGGCCTCGTAGGCTCCTAGTATCTGATTCACTACTAGCCTCGAATCACTACGGACCAGAATTTGGCCGACACTAAGAGACTTGGCCAAGGAGAGGCCTACTATTAAGGCCTCATATTTGGACTCTTTGTTGGAGGCTTTAAAGTTGAACCTCAGGGCGTACTCAATGTCTGTGCCATCGGGTGCTGATACTATCAGTTCATCTCCACTTCCGCTGTCGCAGGAGGACCCGTCAACGAAGAGGCTCCACACAGTCTTTTCCTATGAGAAATTTCCCTCGGCAAGGGATACCTATCTAAAGAGGTATCTTGCTTCTTCATTTTCGGCCACTTTCCTTCTAGTAGTGCCTGTCTCAGCCTTATCTGCAGGTGTGTCGGTGAGCCTGTCTTGTTGGGTATCTGTCTTCTCGAAGCTCTCGTCCTCGGCTTCATCATCTTCCCAAGTATACTCGGCCACGAAATCTACCAATGCTTGTCCCTTAATGGCCGTACCTGATTTTTCTGGCTTGTGTAGGACCTGCCTAAGAGGAGAGTCAGTGAGGATGACCATTGTATGGGACTAGAAGTATAGCTTCATCTTCCTTGAGGCATGGATCAAGGCATAGGCCAACTTCTCCATCCTCGGGTATCTTTGCTCAGCCCCCTGGAGTGCCTTACTATTGAAGTACACAGGCTTCTGTACCCCATCTTTATCTCTCGCAATGGTTGCACTGATGGATGATTCTGAGACAGCTAAGTACACATGTAGTTGTTCGCCCTGCATTGGTCGGGACAACCACAAGGGAGACCCTAAGTATTACTTTAACTCCTTGAAAGCCTCATCACACTATTCACTCCATTCGAAGGCCTTTCTAAGAATTTTGAAGAATGGTAAGCACCTGTCGATGGCTCTAGACACGAACCTATTCAAAGCAGCCACTCACCCCGTGAGCCTCTAAACGTCTTTGATGGTCTTGGGGGTCTTCATTTCCAAGAGGGCCTTTATTTTCTCAGGGTTGGCCTCGATGCCTCTTTGGTTGACAATGAACCCCAAGAATTTCCCTGCTCCGACCTCGAAGACACACTTGGCCAGGTTGAGCTTCATCTTGTATTTGTCCATCGTATTAAAGGTCCTCTCCAGGTCAGCCACATGATCCTCTGCCTTCAGGCTCTTAGTCAGCATGTCATCTACATAGACTTCCATAGATTTCCCAATTTGGTCTTCAAACATTTTATTTACAAGGAGCTGATATGTTCCCCCTGCATTCTTCAGGCCAAAGGGCATGACCCTATAACAGTATGCCCCCTTATCGGCGATGAAGGATGTTTTCTCTAAGTCTTCAGGGTCCATGAAGATCTGGTTGTACCCTGAATAGGCATCCATGAAGCTCATGAGCTCATGGCCTGCGGTAGCATCTACCATCTGGTCAATGCGGGGGAGGGGGAAGCTGTCTTTGGGACAATGCTTATTGAGGTCGGTGAAGTCCACACACATTCTCCACTTCCCATTGGCTTTAGGGACAATGATTGCATTGGACATCCATTCAGGGTAGATAACCTCTCTGATAAACTCAGCATCTTCTAATTTTTTGACCTCATACTTTTCTCTAGAGTAAATTCTCCTCTTCTGCTTTACTGGCTTTGCACCCTCTACCACGTTGAGCTTGTGGCACATGATCTTGGGGTCGATCCCCGGCATATCTGTATGACTCCGCGCAAAGACGCTCTGTATTCTCCTCAACAGTTTAATGAGGTCTTCCTTGATATTTGGCTTCAAAGACTTGCCGACTTAGACGGTTTTTTCTGGGTCATCCTCATTGAGGATGATGGATTCTACCTCTTCTGCGGCCTCTCCTTTATTCAGTTTTGTCTCATCCCTGGGGTCTAGGGTATCAATATTGTAAGTGGTTGTTGCCCTCTTGTGTGCCTCTCTTTCTTTCGCGGAGTTGTAATAGCATTCCCGTGCTGTTGTCTGGTCTCCCTGAACTTCCCCCACCCTGTAAGGGGTTGGAAATTTAATCATCTGATGGACCATAGACGGCATAGCTTCGAACCCCTTGAGGGCTACCCGCCCCAGTATAATATTGTAGGCCGAAAAGATATGTTCATCCATCACAAAGAAGTTGACCTTCTTGGTAAGCCATCTCGGCCACTCGTCCCCCATCCTGACATCGGCCTCATACACTCCGAGGGGATGAACCTTTTCCCCACTGAACCCAATTAATGGGTGATGGTACGGGACGAGTCTTGCACGGCTGAGACCTAAGGATTTGAAGCATGGCCAAAATATTACGTCTGCAGAGCTACCCCCATCTACCAAGATCCTAGGCACCTCACATCCATGTACCCTGGTAGTGATGACGAGAGGGTCATCATGTGGGGTTAAGAGGCCTTTGAAGTCCATTCTTGAGAATCCCACTATCAGAGTGTCCATATCGACCTTCTTCCTCTTTTCTGACTTTGCCTCCAGGGAGGTTCAGTGTACATCTTTTGTCACTACCTTGGCTTCAGCTACATGGGCCTTCCTGTCGGCGATCTCTGACCCTCCTCCTGCTAGGCCCCGGAGATCATTCCCACACCGAGCGAGATCATATTAAGTCTCTTTATAGGGTTGTGGTCATCTCTCGACGGGAGGTCAGGGTCGTCCTCATCGTCAGAAGGGTCATCCCCTCTTTTTTGAGGACCTTCTCTACATGCATCGCCTCGCTTTTTTGGGGGGTCATCCCCTCGGCCCCTCTTAAAGGCACCTTTGTCAACGTACTTCCTGAGCTTCCCTTCTTTCAGCATCTTTTTAATCTCATCCTTCAGAGCAAAGCATTTGTCTGTCACGTGGCCATGGTCTTGGTGAAATTCACACCATAGGTTTTTGTTCCTCTTGTTGGGGGTTGCCCTCAATTTCTCAGGCCACTTCAGGGATCGGTCACTCTTTATCTCGTTGAGAATATGTTTACAGCTGACCGTTAGAGGGGTGTAACCAGCGAACTTGTCGTTCCTAGACCTCTTCTTCCCTTCTTTGCTCTTCTTGTGGTACTTAACCCCACTGGTGCCTCCTTTTTCATCTTTGTATTTTGCAGCCATCGCCTCTTCGGCGTTCATCACCTTTTTTGTTGTTGACAGCAGTTCAGCCATCGTCCTCGGAGGGTCTTCAGTAATCTTCCATAATAGCTTCCCCTTTTGGAGTCCTCCAATCAGGGCTGTCATAGTTATGCTCTCCTCATAGTCTTCCACCTCCAACTTTTCTTTGTTGAATCTGGCTATGTAGTCTCTTAGACTCTCATTCTTCCCCTGCTTAACATAGAGCAGGTGGGTGGTCTTCTTCTGTGGCCTCACCCCAAAGCAAAAGTTGTGGATAAACCGGTCTGCCAACTGCTTAAAGCTTTCAATGGAATGTTTTAGAAGAGACATATACCAGACATGTGCAGCCCCCGTCAGAGTGCCAGAAAAGGCACGACACCTCATCTCATCTGAGATAGAGTATATGTCTGCCGCTGATTGATACATCTCAATATGATGGACAGGGTTAGTACTCCAGTCATACCTTGGGGTGACCACAGGTGGCTTAAACTTTGATGGCGTAGAAAAGTTGACTATCTTCGCCACAAAGGGAGAGCCTATGGAGTATCCTCTCTGAAGAGGGTCCCGACTCTTCAGAATATCACCGATATTATCCTCCAGTCGCTGGATTGAGTCATTCCAGGGCCTCGTAGGGTCGGCCTTGCCGATGTTATCCCTCGCCCCCTCTTTGAGGTGGATGGAGGGTTCTGCGGCGGCAGGCCTGTTTCTGCTATTTACTTCCCCCTGACCATCGTCTCGTCCCAGGGGTCGGCCCCCGTGGGGTCGGCCATCTGCTGCCTCCCTTCTGGACCTCGCAGCTCTCCTTGATCTGGACAATTTTTCCCCCAGGTTATTTACTGGGCCCAGCCTCTCAAAGGCCGACCCCCTGCTTAAGCAATCAAAAGCAGAGCCTCTTGGGCGATCGTCAGGATTTTGCCTCCCGCACTTCTCTCTACTCCCCTAGAGAGGTCGTACAGTATTGTTGGAGACCTCATATGGCTCCCAGCATTCTATGGGGGCCTCCTCCCCCTCCAGATCATCATACCTATCCTCAGGGCAAAGGTTTCCTTGCCTCCCCAGGCGTAGACGCCGGGGGTCAGCAACATCCCTACGCCACTGAGGGGGTGGCAGGTCTTTGCGTGGTGCCTGGGGTGGTCCCCTGGCTTCATGCTGTCCTGGAGCTGATGTCAGAGTAATCATCTTAGGTGAGACCCCTGGTGGTCTTAGTATGTTTTAACTTAGAGCTGTGAACTGCTCCTGCATGACCCGATCGCTTGCTGCCAGAGACTTCAAGGCTGCCTCCACATCAGCCATCTCAGACTGAGGTGGTGGCTGACTGGAACTGGGTCCTACTCCACTATCCGGTGGAGGGAGTGGTGGTGGTGGCATCTCTGGTGCCATGTGTTTGAGCTGTGAACAGCTGAACTGGAAAAAATACTGGTGAGCTTGAGAACCTTAATGGGTCTCTTTCAATGGTGAAACATCTCCTCTCAGGGGGAGAGATGGTTCACCACCAGAGTGCCCAGTGAGGTTAAGCTGTACAAAGGAAGAGATGTCTTCTCGTTCCCACAGACGGCACCAAACTGATGATGCTGAAATCTAGCACCACCAGATAAGTGATGATGAGCTCAAACAGTAGTAACCGTGGTAGTCATAGAGATGTATATGTATAAGTGTGTAGGTGTGTAGAAGGAGATTAGTATAAGAGGAACAAGATAATGATGTATAGTGGTTCAGCCAATTAGGCCTACATCCACTGTGAGTGTGTGATCCATTAAGTATGGGCATTAATGGCCTTGGATACAATGCACATAAGATCCCTTTCTCTCTCTACTGTGTGTACAAGTAGAGTTTTAGCTAGGGTTGCAATTATCGATCGATCCCCCCTTATAGAGTTGTAGGTGACAAGTATATATAGGTCTTGGGGGGTGTAGTGTACCCCCCAAGTATGCATGGTGCATGTGAATGAGGATCTAGCCAATCTCCTGTTGACACCTGTAGATGCCAAATGATGACATAATATTCCCTCACGTGAGGGGGTGATATTGTTATAACGGTCTTCCACGTGCCATGTGAGCCTCATGCGCACTGTTCCACGTGTCTCCCAAACCACGCGCTGTGATGATGTCACCCTCGGTCTATGATACGAGGCTGAGGGCAAAGTTCCTTCTGGTAGTGAGTCTGGCCTAATTTAGGCCTCGTACTGTCGTACCCTCGGAAGGTCATCCGGACCCTGATGGAGGGTCGGCCCCTCGGAGAGTCGTCTGGGCCTAATGAAGGGTCGGTTCCTTGAAGGGTCGTTCGGGCCTAATGAAGGGTTGGCCCCTGAAAGGGTCGTCTGGACCATGATGGGGGGTCGACCCCTTGAAGGGTCGTCTGGGCCTGATGAAGGGTCGTCCCCTTGAAGGGTCGTCCGGGCCTGATGAAGGGTCGGCCCCTGGAAGAGTCGTCTGGACCATGATGAGGGGTCGGCCCCTTGAAGGGTCATCTGGGCCTGATGAAGGGTCGACCCCTTGAAGGGTCGTCTGGACCATGATGAGGGGTCGGCCCCTTAAAGGGTCGTCTGGACCATGATGAGGGATTACGAGACCATCTTGGGCGCGCCTTGGTGGAAGGCTCCCTCAGCCTAGCCGAGGGTATATATGGGTATATCAGGTATACACACAAACTAATTGTCATACTTTGTACGTAGTATTTATCTCTCCAATACTCATAGTACTATCACGCTACGATTATTCTCACTCTCGCACTTGTTCATGTATTATTCTCTACTCTAAGGGTCCTAGTTACCCCCTTAAGTCGTTTCAGTAGTTAACGCTATCATACACTACTAATATACATATTATGTTCACTTGAGATTTTCGTAATTCATCCTCCTTCTCTCGAATTAATTATGCCACAATCTAAGCCCGTTTCATTCTTGCCTTAATTCTATCGATAAGACTAAGTCACGGCCCTATCATAGGCCTATTGTAATATATCAAGTTCCTCATTATATTTTAAAATTTTCCCAAATTTTTTCCTCGATAACGATTTAGGAGTTTTAGGGTTAAAAGGGGATTTTTCAAATATTCTAAGAATTCGCCCCTGGGCCGAATCAAAGCAAAATTCACCAGATCGTCTTCTTCCTCTAGCAAGTGCATTTTTCACTATTTTTCTCATGCAATTCTCCATGATTATTTACCAAAATTCAAACCAATTGTACTAAACATTATCTACCTGTATTAAGATGATTTCAACGTAATACAATCCTCAAAACATCATGATTTCTAATCAAGAATGGATCATCAGATCTATTAATCAAAACCAATTCTTTATTTATTCATAACATAAAGCCCAAATTTTTCTCACCTAGATTATCACTCATTATCTGATTTCATAACCTCTACATGCATACAATCAGTCTACATGAAATCCTATCCATAACATGGATTTTAATTCACTTAAATTCCAAATTCATCATTTATATCAAGTTGTATAAACCCTACTCTTACATGGGTATTATAACTTCAAGGAAAATTTCAAATAACCACTTGCCTTGGTTTATGTGATATAATTTCATGATTTGGGGTTGGGTTTGATTGTCTTCACTTCCAATCCTCCCTCCAATGTTGTTTGTGGTGCAAGAATCACTGGAACTCTCAAGAATCCTTCCTCAAACTTTAAGAATGGCCTATCCTTCTTCTCCAAAGTCCTATATTGGTTTTCTAACCTCTAAAACCTACCCTCTCCCATATATATGATGATAAAGATGTTGTAAATTCGTAGGTCTCTTAACCCTTGGTTACCAAATGGCTAAAACGCCCCCATACGGTGTCGGTTTAATCTAAAATTGCCCCAGGAGCCAATTAACACGCTCGGGTATACTATTTTGACTATTTCGACCCTTTCAGAACCATCCATGATCTCAAAATCATCATCTGAGTCACTCTAAATAATTATCATATATCAACCTCAATTTAGTTTATACGTGACTCTCGGTTGAGATAAATTCAATTACGCCAATCTCACTCTTTGTGATGCATAATAATTTACATAAATTATTTACTATCCACTTAGTAAATTGAACACATAATATTAATCATTATCTCCCACTCTTGATTAATATTTAATTACCAGATTATTATTTTATTAAATTAAATTACATCACTCATGTAATTTAAATAAAAATGAATAAATTACCGAATTAATTAAATTTCAAGTACGCAGAAATACGGGGTATTACATACTTCCCCCCTTACAGAGAATTTTGTCCCCGAAATTAGGTTATACCTGCGGCGAATAACTCCGGATACTGCTCTCGCATGTCATCCTCATGCTCCTATGTAGACTCGTTAACACTGTGGTGTCCCATTGAACTATGACTAATGGTACCACCTTAAACCGTAGTTTATGCTCATTATTATCTAGAATGTCCATGGATCTCTCCTCGTATGAGACATCTGGTTGCAAATCAATTTCCTCCAGTGGAACGTGCCAGAAAGCTCTCTCACTCCTTATGTACTTCTTCAGCGATGCCACATGGAACACGTCATGTATCTATTGAAGATGCTCTGGTAAACCCAATCTATAAGTAACTAGTCCCACTCTCTAAATAATAGGGAAAGGTTCCACATATCGCAGTGCTAGAATTTTTTTCTTGTCGAACCTCATAACCCCCTTCATTGGTGACACACATATTAACTCCTAATCATTGACCTCTAACTCTACGTGCCTTTAATCTGCATCAGCATAATTCTTCTTCCCGTCGTGAGGTATTCGAATATGTCACCGAATTAGCTCGATCTTGGTAGTCGTCTCCTCTCTGGTCCCAATAGCTTATTATTACTCGCCTCTAACCAGCAAGTGGACGAACTACAAGGCCTCCCATAAAGTACTTCAATGGTGCCATACCAATTGTGAATTGGTAAGAGTTGTTATATGAAAAGTCTATCAATGGAAGGTATCACTCCCATCCTCCCCCTAAGTCCAAGATTCACATCCTCAACATGTCCTCTAGCATCTACTTTACCCTCTTAGTATGTCCGTCTATCTGTGGGTAGTATACGGTACTTAGTCGTAAGTCAGTGCCCATGGCCTCATGAAAATATA
Source organism: Sambucus nigra (assembly GCA_949130495.1). Classification (NCBI taxonomy): domain Eukaryota; kingdom Viridiplantae; phylum Streptophyta; class Magnoliopsida; order Dipsacales; family Adoxaceae; genus Sambucus; species Sambucus nigra. Next base: position 199,877,498 of record OX422213.1, on the reverse strand, counting down.
CCATAAATGAGACACAAAGATCTTGTCCCTATTAGATACAATGTTAATCGGTACCCCATGCAGCTTAACTATCTCCGCTATGAACATCTGCGCATACTGCATCATCTCAAAGTGGATCCACTATCACCCAATTGGAATCGTGACCCCTCTGCGGTGTCGGTAGTCCGGTAGTAAAGTCCATCGAAATGATCTCCCATTTCCACATGGGAATATACAGCGACTATAGCATCCCTGAAGGTCTCTGGTGGTCTAACTTAACCAACTAACAGGTAACACAATTTGAGAAAAATTCTACAATATCTCGATTTATCCCTAGCCACTAATATTATCTCCTCATGTCCTGGTACATCTTATCAACATCAGTATGTACTGTAAATCTCGAATCATAAGACTCAGTCATCATCGTCTTCCTCAAGTACTTGTCAACTGGTTCTACTAGTCTACCATTAAAATTTAGACCTCCCACTGAGCTGATTGAGTAGGACTCCACACCCTCATTTAATAACTGTCGCACTTTGTCCTTGCAGAACTGATCCTCCGCTTGTGCTTTGACTACCCGTAATATAATCTCGGGAGTGATATCTAGAACTAACATTCACACTCTAACGATCTCATCATCATGTTGAAGCTTACTCCACTTTGCCTTCCATACCTCTGCTAACTCTATAGTGGGTCTCCATGTCAACGCATGTGCCACCATGTTAAACTTCCCAGGGTCATACTGTATATCAAACTGATAATCCTTCACGAATTCTAGCCACTGCCTCTGCCTCATGTTTAGATCATTTTGTGTGAAGAGATACTGAAATGACTTATGATCTGTGAATAACGTAAACTGCTCCCAAAAGATAGTGTCTACATAGCCTCAAAGTAAACACAATCACTGCCAACTAAAGGTCGTGTGCGGGGTAATTCTTCTCATGGGGCTTAAGCTTTTGAGACATATAAGCTATAGCCCTATCCTCCTGCTATAATACACCCCCAATTCCCCGCAGGTATTCATCCGTGTAGACCCGTTACTCCACCCCACTCTTAGGCAATACAAGTACAGGTGTTGATATCAATTTGTCCTTCATCTCATCAAAGGCTAACTGACAGTTATCAATTCACACAAATGGTACCCCCTTGCGAGTTATGTTCGCCAATGGACCCGTAATCTTCAAAAATCTCTTAATGAAGTGACGATAATACCCGGCTAACCCCAGAAAGCTGCGAATCTATGTCGGTGTCATGGGCTATCCTCACTCCCTTACCACCTATACCTTACTCGAATAAAAATAAATACCCCTGTTGGACACGATGTGGCCAAGAAATTATACCTCCCGTAGACAACATCCACACTTCCCGAATTTGGCATACAACTGGTGCTCCTTGAGTGTTTATAGAACCCTACGTTAATGCTCTACATGCTTCTCCTCAGTGAGAGAGTAAACCAGAATGTCGTCTATAAATACGACCACAAACTGGTCCAAAAACTTCCTGAATACCCTATTCATGAGATCCATGAACACTGTTGGCGCATTGGTGAGCCCAAATGGTATCACTCTGAACTCGTACGACCCGTACCGCGATAGAAAAATGGTCTTAAGAACATCCTACTCTTGAATGCACAATTGGGGATACCCAGATCTCAAATCAATTTTGGAGAAGTACGAAGCCCCTCTCAACTAGTCAAACAGGTCATCGATCCTCGATAACGAATAATTATTTTGTATTATGACCTTGTTCATCTCCATGTAGTCTATACAAAAGTGAAGCGAACCATCCCTCTTCTTCACAAATAACACTGGTGCACCCCATGGTGATTTACTCCGTCGAATGAAACCCTGCCCTAATAGCTGTTGAATCTGCTCCCTCAACTCCCGCACCTCTGAAGGGGCCATGCAATATAATTCTCGGGCAATCAGTTTCCTACCTGATGCTAGGTCAATAAAAAATCAATCTCTCGATCGGTTGGTAACCCTGGTATCTCCTAAAATTCATCCTCAAATTCTCACACAACTAGAATTGAGTCTAACGGAATAACTACCTCTTGTGAGGTCTCCTCCTCAATGTAGTATAGGTGGGTGCACAACCCTACCTCAAGAACAGGAATTACCACTAAGAACATCTCCTAACCCGAAATGGAGAACATTGTGGGCCTCTCATAACAGTCTACCATTGCCCTATAACCCAACTACCAATCCATACATCGGATAACATTGTATCCCTCCATATCTAACATAAGAAGGTCCACTGCTAAGCTCAGACTCCCAATGATGATGTCTACCTCTCTGAGTGTATATATGACCCACTACCTAACGGTGACTCTACATACATAAGCCGAGTATTAGATGTCTCTTAAAGACCAACTGCTCGGGCAAACCTAGTGGTAATAAAGGAATGCAATGTCCCAGTATCAAAAAGAATCCTACCCTCATGCCCATGAGTAGGAAACTTACTCTCGACTACTGGAGGCACCAAAGGTGTTGGTGGTAAGGGTATGACCCGGATGTTATACACACGCCCGTATTGCATATGTCCCTACTGCGACTATAGGGATGGGGGTGCTAGTGCTGAAAGTAAAGGAGCCTACTGCCCCTATTGGGCATCCTGCTACTATGTCCTGCCCAGCTGTGGGAAATTTCTCCTCTTATGACCCTATTGGCCACATATAAAGCATTGCCCCAAAAACAGTCTCTACCTCTGGCCCTGCTGACCTGTCAAGGCTAAACCTGGCACTGTCCCTAATAACCCTGACCCAGTTGGCCACCTCTATTGCTCCCTTGGCCTGAGGAACCTGTTGCTACTGATTAGGGCCTTGTTGACCTTGCATGTACCCTTAGACCTCTAGTCGGTACCCTCCTGAGATGAACCTCTTGGCCTGACCCCTATCAAGAATCTGGCCTCTGGTATCTGTCAGCCGCCTTCCGCGGTGCTCTGCTGGTACCACCCCTGCTTGCCTTTCTTGACTGACAAGGATCACCTCCTCTATTGCTTCCCTTCATATGGAAACGTTGGTCCTGGTAGTGTAATAAAGAGACATTGACGACATCTGTGTACATCACCAATTTCGGGTTACCCATCAAGTGGTGCTTAATCCTCCAGGCTAATCCATCCATAAACTTTACTTATTTTGTTCCTCATTCGTCTGGCACAAAATAACTCCGCTTCATATTCTTCCACGCAGCGATCACCCTGTGTCATCTCACTGAACATCTTCCGTATTTTAGTCTCCATTGCTAGCGAAAAGTACTGGCGGTCAAACTGTACCTAGAACTCAAAAATGGTCATCGTGTCTCTCTCTATTGAGGTGGTAACGGACTCCCACCACTGCAATACGGCCCCCCTATAAGTCTGAACATGGAAAGCATCTTCTTATGAGTATTATTGCACTTCACCATACGTAAGTGGCGCTGAATGTCCTTTTTCCGCTGACATGTTACTATCACATCTGGGATCCCCGAAAACTCTAACGGGTGGCCTTTTTGAAAAGCCTCCCTAACTTTCTACCACAGTAGTAGTCCTAGTTAGACCTGCATTACTGGTGCCACTGGCGACTGTGGCTGGGCCTGTGGGAAATGAAAGGCCACGGCTGTCATAGCTACAATGCCTGCCTAGGCCACTATCTCGGGCCCTTGTGCAGTCATCACTAATACCAGTGGTGGTTGTGGCTGAGGTACCTCTTACTCCTACTAAGCCTATCTAACCTCATCTCTGGCCGCTTCTCTCGCATCTATATCTCTCCTGGGTGACATCTGAAAACAGGTGGAATTGTATAAGTACAAAGTCTATACAAAATTTAATAGCCGAAGTACAATATCTCGAGTACGTGAATATAAAGACAACATTCCTAACAATAGGGATCTATATCAAAGGAACGATACGCTGAAATCGTAGTAAGCCGTACAAATCCTATGGACACTAAACATAATGCTCTGATACCATCTGTGACACCCCTCATAATTAAATACTGAGTGATCAGTCCTTTATTAAATTAAAAGAGGTTTCTCATTTGGTTCATTCTCAGCATCACTGTCGAAAACCATATTAATTACTAACCACCTATTAGTTAATTCAACCGGTGCCAAAATTTTATCTTTCAATAAAAAATTAATAATAATGTGCAAAAAAATAAATATCATCACCATGAATAAATAAATGAATAACTCTCTTGCCAAATAAACCATCGACTACAAAATCCAAATCCAAATAATGAGTCCAACAAATACTAAATAAATCCCAATATAAGTCAGGACTGAATAACTTAATAAATAAAGTCTAAATGGGGAATCATCCCCAACTGAGATGTTGAAATGAAATCCTACACTAGTAAAGAAAGGTGGAAGCATCTAATCAAATCCTGCAAGCCTCTATAGTGTTACAGCTAATTGTCCTTGAAATAGATCGTCAAGTCTGGCGTCCCTGTGGCTGGACACCTAAAAGGTTTTGAAAAATATTTATAGCAAGGGTTAGAACCTAAAAAAATTTGAAAACATTTATCAAGTATTTATCATAATTTAAAAATCAGTTATTGATTACACATGTTATCTTCACGTACACTCTCTTGAGTTTCCTCATGTCACAACTATTTTGCACGCCTAACATTTTCTACTTAGCCCACCTAGCCGTACAACCCAAGATAACTATATGTAAGTATCTATCTAGACTATCGACACCTATAAGTCCCAGTACCGCCCATACAGTACGCTATCCAAATTAACATCTCTCGTATGTTATTGATATCATAATTAACATTCTACATCTCTTATCATTTAATCATTTAATAAAGTTTCACTACTTAATTCATTATTTATATACACACTATCAATTTGTCTACTATTACACATAAGCAGTGTTATTTAAATGGGCATATATATTTATCTCACCAATATATATAATTACGGTGTCTCTTAAAAGGACCATCATGAAAAATAGGCATACTCTGTTAGCAGTCCATGTACCTCTCCTATTAAAATAAGGACTATTGGTTTGGCATGCCCCCTTGAACCCAAAAATAAAATAACAAGCAATGGACACGAACATAGTTCTAAGCCCTTGGGCTACGCACATACCTAATGTACCCAAACGACCTGTCAGTCTCACTAATACACGGCACATAGTGAGCCGCCCTAAGTTCTATATCCTGGGGCACAAATCCAGACCTCCCTGGAATCGGCAAGGTGAGATCTCCCACTACGCAGGAACGTCCTTGATAGCAAGCATTGTAGGTATGTTCATATTTAACACCAATCATATAATAGGTATACACACACCAATCACATTTAAATTCACTTAAATTCCAATTTCATCACTTATATCAAGATGTATTAACCCTACTCTTACATGGGTATTATAACTTCAAGAAAAATTGCACATAAACACTTGCCTTGATTTATGTGATCTGATTTCATGATTTGGTGTTGGGTTTGATTTGCTTCACTTCCAATCCTCTCTCTAAAGTTGTTTATGGTGCAAGAATCACTTGAATCTCTCAAGAATACTTCCTTAAACTTCAAGAATGGCCTTTTTCTTCTTCTCTAATGTCCTTTATTGGTTTTCTAACCTATAAAACCTAGCCTCTCCCATCTATATGCTAATAAATATGTTGTAAATTCTTAGGTTTCTTAACCCTTGGTTACCAAATGACTAAAATGCCCCCATACGGTATCAGTTTAGTCTAAAATTGCCCCGGGACCCAAACAACACCCTCAGGTATACTATTTTTACCCTTCGAGAGTCATTCGTGACCTCGAAATCATCATCTGAGTCACTCTAAATAATTGTCCTATCTCGACCTCAATTTTGTCTACACGCGACTCCTAGTTGAGAGAAAACCAACTATGCTAATCTCACTCGCTATGACGCATAATAATTTCTATAAATTCATTACTACCCACTTAGTAAATTTAACATATAATATTAATCATTATCCTTATCTCTTAATTAATATCTAATAACCACATTATTATTTTATTAAATTAAATTACGTCACTCCTGTAATTTAAATTAAAACGAATAAATTACCAAATTAATTAAATTCCAAGTACGTAGAAATATGGGGTATTACACCAGTTTCTACACATAGAGAACGTTAATCATTTGACACCTAAAGGCATCACAACAAGTCGATGTCTATTCCCAAAGACACCACATGCAATTGATCTCATGGGTCGGATGGAATAAATGATTTCCTTATTAAATAAGCAAAAAACCCTTTCCGGAGGAACCTCACTCAGAATGTCTACTGGGCAAGGACTGAAAAGTCTACATTTCACAGACTACTAATGACGCAAAGGTTCTATTAAGATCAGACACTCATACGAAAACTGTTTCATGTTCAGTCATTACTTAGGCAGTCGAAAACGGGTTATAGTATTTAGATAAAAGTCATACTTCCCGTTTTAGTTTGAAACCTTGGCATAGTCATAACCTAGGACCCTCTCCTCGAAACCTAACGAAAGGTCCAAAAACTTCCTTCCAACGGTTGATTCTCTATAGTAAGTATTAAACCATAAACTGACACTACTAAGGATTCTGGCATGATATAGGATGTTGTGTCCAACCTATAAGCCTTTAAGTCCACATTAATGACGTCAAAAGGTATCTTATTCCTCAAATGTCACATCATATTTTCCATAACACATCATGGAAGACTACATGGGGATCATTCCCATGTCACTTCAATTCATCATTATTACGCAAGTGATGTGCTTACCATTAATGGATCGTAACTCACATCATGGCTTACACAATATATATATATATATATATATATATATATATATATATAGATATATATTAATCAATAATTACTAAGGCACTCATCTATAATGGTAGTATCCTATCAACTAAGTCATGAGTACACATTCCCAAGAAATTACCAACGCGGGTCTATATGCCTACTGACTTTTTAAACACTCACGGCATGACACTACCCCACTAATTAAGTTCGCCGAATTGCATCATCACTGTTAACTAACCATGAGTTCCTAACTAAGGAACCTAATGCGTCCTTATGGACTAAACCCTTCTTAGATAGGCCACTCTAGTTACCGAATCACCACAGTTGACCTCAAACAACCTCCATATTTAAGCAATGGACTATATTTGTCTTTATTGACACCTCAAAATGCCTTCCATATCATCAAAATTAGACACAAGTGTACTTCACACTAATAATTGTGGTGTCTCCACTAATGGCTTGCATAGAAACTCACAAATTACTAACACATCTACATCAGAAGCGCCGAGAACTATCAATGGAAACTAACTAGGCCACTTATTATTTAGAAATAAACTACCTACCGTGCTAATCTCCCTAACTCCACTATCGTGAACCCGAACCGAGACCATCACTAGTCTAGCGTGACCAGCCAAAAACTAACATCGATGTCAAAAATCCACTACCAACCACACAACGTCACTCCTAAAAGGAACCTTGAAACTAGGGCTATGATACCATTTATAATTCCCCGGCACAAATTTATGGGTTACCTGTGGGTCAACTTGGTCCAATCCGAACATTAGGTGTGAAGTGCAATTAGACAACCTAAATAATGTTACTAGTCCAGTTTTGTCTAATTAACATTCACTTGTTCAGCATGCGATTCCAATTCATATCAAGCGACGAGTTGGACCTGTGAGAAGAAACCCTGGAATCCAAGCATTCAGAGTTACTGACGTAAAATAAAAAGGATACTTACATGTACAATGCTCTCAAAATACGAAACCTCACACAACCTGCAATAACAAAGAAGAGGGAATGAGTCGAATGCCCTGTGGGAAATACAACAATGCAATATAGAATTGAACAACAGAAAATAGACTCTATCACATTATACCTACGTGCACGGGCAAATACCTCATATATATACATATACATATATTAATGCATGTGACTGTCTTTATTCCCAAAATATTACTTGTTTTGATTCCCAAAACATTACTTGTTTCGATTAATTCACATTAATCCTATGAAGTGACCCTTTGTGCTTAACTAAACAAATTTTTAGATTTAACACACCAGGTTAAATATTTAAATAAAATACCTTTTTTTTAGAGGGAATGATTCTTTTATCAAAATCACCCATTTACTCACACCGAATTTGCCTTAGTATTTTCCTTAAAAATGACTTTTCAACACATGCACGCCCCGTGTCAGAAAATACTAATTTTCCATTGAAAACCTTTGGCAAACATACACACTTGTGTTAATTATGGGTTAAAACCTCCTTAGGTTTCTTAACTTCCCATTTAATCACTTCACTTTACAATTCTTTTAACCTTACATGGGTATATTAGACAATTTCTCAAATTACTTATCCACATTATCATTCAGCCGGAGCATTTATCAATTTCATTTCAAGTTAGGTTATTTTTTCTTATATTCATAACACCACCCATTACTTTACCATGTTCCATTATCTTTTTCTCGAAATCCTCCAAATAACAGCCTATTTTAACGGGCTACACACCACTGGCTACACTAGTGTTTTAGATATTTCATCCTAGGACTCTGGGCCCTTCATAATTATTTTTTGGTCTTATCCGAGTCTATATTAATGTCTTTTAACATTTCTCAAAAGTCAACATTATTCCACTTTTACCGGCCAAAGCTAAAATTCGGGGATTTAATCCCCACCTTGTGTTGCACTTTGAAAATCACCATTTATTGTCCTTTACACGCTTGCATTGATTTTTTCCCAAAAATCACTTTCATTTAGGACCATTTTGTGCAACACCTTTTACAATATGTTTATTTCATAAAAATGTTCCACTTTACATTAAATTATCATTTTACCCATTTCAAACTTGTCTTTTCCTCCAATTTCACAAGTGTTATTTTCAAAAAATAATATTAAGTTACACACACTAATTTTTTTAAAGTTTTTAACTCATTAACACTTATTTAACACTTTGGAGTAACATACTTCTCAAGTTGAAAATCTCTTTATTTCATTATTTCTTTATCAAAGAAATCATTTGGCATTTTTAAGACTACTTTATAAGGAAAGCACCATTTTCCCTTATCATTACATATAGCCTTGAAAACTTTTACACTTATCACATTTTTCACACTTATTAACACACTTTAAGGTCTGAAAATTCTATTTTTTATATTTCAGGTTAAAACTCATTAAAACCTTTACTAAACTTATTTTTATACTTGTCATCAAAATACTACAAGTTTATATACATGGAAAAAAGTAATTTTAAGTCAAAAAATCAAAGAAAATGAGTTTAACATATGATTTATTCATGAAATTTCATAATATTTATAAAATACACTTTTCAAGACTAAAGACATTTTTGTTCTTCAAACTTGCACAAATGTCCACTCTCATAAAAATACCATTTTTACAAGAAAACTCCAAGAATTTGTTCATCAAATGTCTCAACAATATAAATATTATTTTCAAAACATTTTATTCCATATTCTTTAAATATATCATTTTACTCAACACTCTTGAAATTCTTTGCAAACCACTTTACATAAAGAGGTGGTCTCAAGGAGGTTGCCTAGCTTCACAAGCATGCTCCATGAAACTTCCAAGCAAAACCCCCTTCAAACTCCATTAATCTTCTTCATTTCTTTTCCAAAAACCCTCAACATCTCCATATATCCCATCTTGCTCAAACTTGTGGTGTATATAGGTTTTATAATCTTAAATATGGTGGAAAATGATTAGACTATGGTGGTTTTGGGTGGAAGGATCATGGTGCTAGGCTGGTAGAAGGTGGTTGGTGGTCGGGGAGCGCTCAAGAGCTAGAAAGAGGAAATGAGATTGAAAATGAGCCAAACATCATTTAAATACCTCAAAACACTTAGGGGTTATATCCTAAAAATTCCCCAAAGGAAAATCCCAAGATAGATTTGTTGCCTTGAGATCTTAGCAGCTCAATTCATCCAATGGTCCACAATTTGATAGCATTATTCTGATGGTGAGAAATATAATTTTTGCAATCTTGTTCAAACGAGAACTACTATATTGTTCAAAGAAAATGGTATCTCATTCGAACAAGAACCACATATCATTCGAACGTACTTCGAATGAGATTCTAAGGAGGGTAGGTTTTATAGACAAAGATTTTTGGTTGAAAGGTCATTTGAAGAGTTATTCAAACGAAATTCGAATCTCGTTCGAATGACAGTAATTTTCCTAAATTGAATATAAGATCATTCTAATCCAATTAATTGCACCAAGGCCACCACATTATCCAAATTTGATCCATAATCCATATTACAAAGTTTAAATCCCGATTGGGTCATATCCAATCACCAAATTATATGAGTAGGGTTAAAATCACGGGAGCGGGTGTTACAGCACATTATATGATTCCCCACGTAAAGCGTACACACCCTCTTGGTGAAAAAAAAAATCAGCTTTTTGATATTCACCAACATCTTATAAACATTTATTGATCTCAAATTTATCTTATTTGACATCTCTAACGGGTAATAATATCCACCAACTGGGTTTACTAGTAGAGTTTATAAGTTTATCAAGGGCGTATCACATTCCAGGATACATACTAGATGTGAATTCCACTAGAATATGATCTCGGATATACAAACACAGTCACTGCTCAATTTACAGGATTTATTGGTACAATATAATTGAATTGCACCCATCAGCAAACCAAAGCAATGATAATATGAATAAGCCTATACTCATATCCCTCGAAATTAAAAATATATGCACCCTATGCAAACGATGAGACTGTAAATGTCTTACAAGTCAGCATCAAGACTCAAATCTCATCCTTGTTTTAATGAGATTTATGTGCATGTTAACTTACTTTGTTAACCTATTTGTGTGAATATTGTTCTGATTGGGTTAGATTCGTTGATATTACATCTTAGTCACATTTTTGTTGTTCAAATCTATGCATATTCGATTTTGATGACTCGTATTGTTTAAAATCATTTGTTTTTTTAAAGAAAAAAACAGGTGATGATTTCAAATATTTCTGGTATTCATAGATCTCATCTTTATTCATAACAAGTATTTTATTATCTATGATGTGAGGGAAACCGAGCGTCCCTATAGATTCTCCAATCATTTTGTCCAATATCGAAAATCCACAGGGAATGTTGGATAAACTTTAATCGATTTATTATTTCTCAAATAAAAGTATAAAAGGTGGTGATGGTTTAAAAGGAAAAGGGAAAAATAGGAAGTTGATTACTAATTAAAACTAAACAAACAATAAGAAAACGGGATTAGGATCACATCCCCGCCAAGGGCTAAACAAGGCGTAGTAAGGGTTTTGGTTAAAAAATATTTAACCAAGCATATTCAATTAATTATAAACACCAAACGTTAAGAAAATTAATTCAACAATGAAAGATTAAACATTTATTCGAAAATGGTCACACGTGGATTAAATTCGGAACATCTCTATAAATACTAACATTGGGTGACAAAGAAAGTTAAACACCTAATATTTCAACTTTAATACGCAAAGTTTCAATTAAATGCATTTTTACCCAAAGCCTAACTTCCGAAGATCTACACCCATTAATGGCCGAGAAATGACCCCAACCCTTAAACTAGCCACAAGACATGATTAAACTAAGGAAAACAACTAATTAACTAAGGAAAACAAGAATTAAACACAAAAACTAATAAATCAAAGAAATAAATCAAGAGAATAAAGCTTAAACAAAGAAATGAAGCATTAATTAAAGGAAGGGGATGAATGAATAATAGCTTACATATAAATGGGAATAAACCCAAAGAAGGGGAGAAGGGCCAAAGCTCCCAAAACAAGCCCTATAAATCATCTATATGAAGTATAAAATGATGTCCCAACTTAAGAGTAAGTTTTCCACAAAAAAAAAAAAAAAACTCAAACAATAGTCATTTGTGGACATTTAGACATTCCAAATCGATTTGCCAAAATGGCTGAATCGATTCACCCCTGGCAGGTCTCATTCTTCATTTCGGATCGACATACGAAAAATGCCATAACTTCTTCGTTATAAATCAAAATTAGGCGCGGTCAGAACCTACGCGAATCTAACTCAGAGGGAAAAAACTTCCAAGAAGACATTCGGCCAAAAACTCAAATGATGAAATTACTAAAATGCCCTTTAATGTGCCCTTCCATGTGCACTTGTTGATGAAACTTCCCCGAAACGCGATCGAACTTCGTGCTAAGCACCATAATACCTACAAAAGATCAATTATACCTCGCAAAGCATGTAAATATATAAAATAGAGGTTGTCTGGTTAACGAGAATAAATATAGGAATTAAAGTACCCGAGGGGGATAAAATGCATAAGTAAATAGGGTGAATATATGTAATATTCGAACCGAATCACACCTCTAACTTACACATTATAGGTACATAGCAATGAAATAGAAAGCAAGAACAACTGCAAGTAAACCACAAGACAGGAGATATGTATAAAGGGGATAAAGCCACTTTTGCGAGCGAACGATTTGATTTAGCATATGCAATAAGTCGTTAAACCCCTAAGTTACCCTAGGGGATGAGTGTTGTCTTGTGAGGGTTTTCAGGGATGAAACTCACAAACATCATAGTTTCCTCAAGAAGATATGCCCAGCCGATAACGAAAACGATTTCTAACATGTTATTAGCAAAGTGAATTAATTCACATGAAAGTTCATATTATTAACATTATAGAATGAACTTCATAGAATTGAAACCTTAAAAGTGGGAGGGGAGAAAGACCATGTAATGTATGATTTGGAAAAAAAATTATATAAAACGGATAATAAACATTAAAGCATGAATAAATCAATCCTCATCGGAGATTACACTCAATAGATGAAATCACTCAGAACAGGAGGCAATACACGGGATATGCGGGCATAAAGAGTAAATGTAAATGGAAACTGAGTCGCACACATGTCACTAATGAATAACGCTATATATAAAATGAAAATTTTCAATCTCAATGAAAGATATCGTTCGTTAAGAAAGGCAAAATGCATTTTTATAGATTATCGCAATTATTTAAACCTTTAAATCGCATCCACTCTAGGATCACATAGGAATTTAATAGGGTTCTAATGTAGGTTTGGGGTTAAGGTTAGGAAATTAAAGGATATATTTACAGATTCAAAGTTGTTTGGAAATTAAAAACTTGGGATGATGGTAAATTCCTGGCAATATCAAAATTGGAATATAATTTCCATAACAAGCTTTAGATATGAAATTGAAGAGAGACAATGATTATTGAACAATATATACATCATAAAAACTTTTCCTTTCTTTTCTTTTTTTTTTCTTTTGTTTTTCTTTTTGCTTTTTCACTTTTTTCTTTTCTTCACTTTTCTCACTCTTTTCATGCTTAATTGCAACCACGTAACAGTAACATCATTCAATCTCGACTATCATTCCAAACAAAGGCATGGAAGGTAATATGTATGGTTTATAACTCCAATTTGGAGTTGGTTATGGGATTACGGGTTATGAAATGAAAGGCTATATTAAGGCTCAAAGGGGTTTACAAGGGAAAACATATAAAGTGAGGACAAGATCAATATGGGTGAAATAACAAAGATGGCCCATGATCATTTCCTAAAGCTTACGCAATTCTCGAGTTAAAACAACTTTAAAAATCATGATCAAGTAACACATTTCAAAATGAACTCAATTAATGAACGATCAAAGAAAGTATAGTGAGCTTACTGATAAATCTAATGTTTTCAAGGAGGAAATAGTTTTGTATAAACACTCACAAATGAAGTAAAGAATTAATCTCACACGGTGTAAGTATATACAATACAACAAAAGATTATCGAGTTATAAAAACCTTAAACCAAATGAATAAAAATAAGAAAAGCGCGTGTGCTCATGGATTAAATTTTAATTCATGAAGTTATTCATAATATCAATGATTTAAGGACTAAAGTCTAGTAACTTCTAAAATCGAGAATGTGCATCATTGAATTTCCTATTGGATTAGGCATTTGTTAAAATTTATCGTCGAAAACAAAGGCAATATTCCCAACAAAGGAAAAAAAGAAAGAAAATATTTTTGAAAATTTTCAATTTTTCCAACAAAAGCATGCTTAGTAACTAACATGTGATCAAATCAATGGAACAAAATAAAATAATGGGAAGAATAACCCACACCCCCTAACTTATCTATTGCATATCCTCAATGCAAATCAAGAACACAACATAAATAGAGGGAAAAAAAGATATTACCCACGATAGAACTATCCCCGATAAGTACAAGTCCGTTGAATCTACAAAACATGTTAGTAACAAGCATAACAAAAAGAATAATAAAAAGCTTAACTAATTACACTAGACAATAATTAAAAAGAACCTACAATTTTAACTTCTAACTAACTATATAGTAGAAATTAAAATTTTTAAAGGTCCACCCAAAGTACGATTTGGCTTTGAAAGATCAACGATGAACCCTCCCTTTCATGCATGCCTCCTGAAAAATAAGAATTTCATTTGAACGACGGAAGGCATGTGTAAGGCAAAAGAAAGGAACCATCATCGAGTAAAAATTTGAGAGGGGTGATGGGGGATTTAGATGCTAAGCGGGATAAGTACAATTGGGATCCAAGAAAGATAGAATCACCTGCCAAAGGTTTCTCAAGTAGAATGGTAGGTGGGCACAAAAAGAGTAAAAATCCATCTTGAAAAATAATTCAAGCAAATAGTCCTCGTATAAAAGGTTTAAAAGTTTTAAGATTTTCAACCAACTCATAAGAATCTAGCGGTAATTCTAATGGTTCAATAACGGTAAACGAAAATGGAGATGAAATAAGTTCAATCTCAAGTAAATAATCATCACAAAGAGATTGAATTTTAGAGGAGAAAGACTCACTTTCAATGAAATGTTATTTAAAAATTGAAGTGAAACACAAGTCTCAACCTCCTCGTTGATATCCACACAAGAACTAATCTCTTTGAAAAGTGTTTCGATCGCCAAACCAGCACCAATAATGTTATCAACACTTTGGGTGAAAAGAAGCAGGGTTTCTTCCAAAGTAGGCTTCCTTAGCTCTAAGACCTCAGACTCCTCATTTGGTTAAAACTCTTCTTCAACTTCAAAAGAAACGGAAGAAAAATCGGCGTTGGATTCAAATAATCCATCCAACTCAAGATCCCAAAAACGATTTGTGACACCCCTCCTAATTAAATACCGAGTGATCAGTCCTTTATTAAATTAAAACAGGAAATCCAAATTATTTCATTCTTAGCATCACTGTCGAAAACCAAATTAATTACTAATCACCTATTAGTTAATTAAGTTGGTGTCAAATTTTATCTTGCATTAAACAGATAACGATAATATGAGGAAAACTGAATTAAACATTCACACAATACTAGAGTCCAAAATCTCAAGTAAATAAATCAATAAAGTCTTGTCGAATAAAGCATCGGCTAAAAATTCCAAAACAAATAACAAATCCAATTAATAAGAAATAGTGTGAATACAAGCCTAAACTAAATAGCTGAGTAAGTAAAGTCTAAATGGGGAAACATGCCCAAACTAAAATGTTGAAATAGACTTCTACGCTGGGAATAAAAAACAAAAGCGTCTAATCAAAACTCTGCAAGCCTCCACAGTGCTGCAGCTATAAGTCCGTGTCAAGAATCATCAAGTCTGGCATCCCTATCACTAGACAACTAAAAGGTTTTGAAAAGATTTATAGCAAGGGTTAGAAACCAAAACATTTTGAATATATTTAGCAAGTATTTATCACAATTTAAAACCAGTTATTGATTACACATGTTAGAATCACGTGAACTCTCTTGAGTCTCCTCACCTCTCAACTATTGTGCACACCTAACGTCTCTACTTAGCCCACCTACCTATTCTACCCCAACTAACTAGACTTAAGCATTTATCTAATTATGAACATGTCTTTGTTCTCGTACCACCCATACATTACTTTACCCTTTCGTTAACGTTTCTCATACGTTATAAGAGTTGAAATTAACATTTCAATTATATTCTCATTAATCAATTAATTAAGTTTCACTACTTAATTCATTCTTTAGAGGGATGTTATAATGATATATATATATATACACCAATGTGAAATCAAATAGAAAGCAATGGAGGCAAACATAGTTCTAATCCTTTAGGCTATGAACATACCAAACGTACCCAAATGACACGCCGGTCACACTAATACACGACACATAGGGAGATGCCCTAAGTTCTATGTTCTGGGGCACAAATCCAGACCTCCCTGGAATCAGCAAGGTGGGATCGCCCAGTGAGCGGGAACCTCCGTGATAGCAAGTAGCGTAGGTATGTTAACATAAATATATATATATATATATATATATATATATATATATATATATATATATATATATATATATATATATACAATATAATGCTTCTGTGCGGACTAGTCCGCATTTTAAGAATGCGGACTAGACATGTGTCGTCTAAAGGTGCCCCTAGAAATTATCGCCTAAATTATAGGCACAATCTCTCTCTTTTCTAGGCTCACGGCCAAGTGACACATGTTCAGTCCGCATTCTTAAAATGTTGACTAGTCCGCACAAGAGCAGGACTGTATATATATATATATATATATATATATATATATTCAGTAGGTATTCACATAACCTAATCCTCGTCATTCGTACGCAGTATATATCACTCGAATACTCACCATACTTTCAATTTATGATTATTCACACTATCGCATTTAATGGAGTATTAACCTCTACTCTAAGGGCCCTAGTTACCCCTTAATTTATTTTAATAGAAAAGTCTCCCCTACCTTACTTGTCTATACAATAAGCTCACTCACGTTTTCCCATAATTTTATTCTTAATCTCTTGAATTAATTACATTAAAATTTAAGCTCGAAATAATTCTAGCCTTGACTCTCTCCATAAGACTATCCCATGCCCTTATCAAGGTCCTACTGTAATCCCATAAGTCCCTCATAATGACTTAGAGAGGCCCTAGAGGTCACCCAATTATTTATACGAAGTTTCGAGGCTTAAATAAGCAAAATAGGCAAAACTGACGGGACCAAATCAATTCGCCCAAATACCGAATCGATTCACCTTTGGGCCAAATCAATTCGGTTTGCACCAGGTCGTTTTCTTTGTTTATTTTTTCATGTGTTTTATACCATTATCACATATGGGTCTTGTTTCTTCATCAAATTCGAAACCAACTATTCCAAGTCGTTTCTACACCTAGTTTAGTGTCCTTCCCATATATTCATTCAAAAACTCAGATTTGATCGGTGTTGATAATCACATATCTTTTGATTTCTAATCCTCTACAGATATTTAATCATTATACATGAAATTCCTACCCATAACATATATAAAAATCATTATTTTCTTCTAAGAACATTCATTTAATCAATACAATTGAAACCCTAGTTATATGGGTATTATAATTTCAAATAGCCTCTATATAAAAAATTTCCTTCTAAAGCAATCTAAATATACATGATATGAGGTCAACCAATCCATAACTAGTATCACATCAAACTCACGCATATCGAGAGGTAACAAGTCAACTAGCAATTCTTTTTCACCCACTCGCACCACACACTCCCTATATACCCTCTCAGTAAAAACCAACCCCCCTCCCCACAGAAGTAACAATAGCTAAATAAGAATCTAATGATGATAATGGTTTATTAAGATATAATAGATAAAGAAAAGACACAAAATAATGTGTAGAACCAGGATCTATCAACACATAAGCATCTTTATCACCAATAAGAAGTCTCCCTGTCACTACGTTAGGCATAGCTTGTGCATCTTGTTGCGTCAGTGCAAACACTTTGCCTTGACCTTGACTTTGCGATATACCTCCTCTACCTCCCCTGGGTACATTCTTTATAGAACTCCTACTGCCGCACTACCAACTGATGTTGTAGCTCCTAAGTGCCCTGGTTGATGACAATGAAAACATAAAGGTGTCATCTCAGCTATTGTACACTCCCGAGACATGTGTGTAACACCCCGTGATTTTAAGGATTTAATATTTAATTATTTTTGGGAGTGATAAAAATATTTAAATTGGAGAAACTTAAATTCATGAGTTGGAGAATTTATTTGAGTGAGCAATTATTTTTGGGAGTGATAAAAATATTTAAATTGGAGAAACTTAAATTCATGAGTTGGAGAATTTATTTGAATGAGCCGAGTTAATTATAATTGGCGACTTTAAGTTTAATTGTTCGAATTAATGTGTGTCACATTTTGGGGTCGAAATTTGGATATGTCAAAAAGTATTTCGAATGACAATTCCGAGTGCGCGGTTGCGTCCGGATGGGTCGATATAGTCAAAAAATAGTACCCAGGGGTAGTAATTGGGTCTCGGGATATTTTTGGGCATAGTCGGGCCCACACGGGGTGAGTTGGGCCATTTTAATTAGGCCCAGATGGCCAAAAATGGGATTTAGGTTTTTAACCTAAATGGAGAAGTGTTAAGCGACAGTAAACAAAAATTCTAAGCCTAGGGCTTGAGAGGAAATTGGGGGAAAGCAAATCAAGAGCCAATTTGGGGATTTTGGAGCCAAATTAAGGGACTACACCAACGGAGAAGATTCTACGAACAATTCCAGGAAAGTGGTTAACTGTTGTGATTTCTAAATTGATGATAATCAATTCATATCATAGTGATGTGCAAAGCAAAATTCGTTTTGGGTGTATAACCATAATTAAAATTGGGTTTTTATGAATTTAGAGTAATGGGCAGATTCTCAATGGATGTTAAGTTATGATTTGGGTCTGTTAAGATTAAATTGTAGAGTGGATTACAATATGTATAGTGATTACATGGACTGAATATGGTAGGGTCGGATTTGGTAGAACGAGACCCGGGTGAAAAACCTAAATCGGATATACT